>CM054060.1:319120491-320411278 GCA_028641055.1 Alopecurus myosuroides
TATGCTAGCTATGGGCTTCATTGAGTTGTTTTCTTACAATATTCCTATGCATAGGAAGAGTGTTAGGTATAAACATGTTTTATATATGCTACTTGATGCTCTCTTTTACTTCAATTCATATTTCTTATGTGAGCATCTTCAAAATTATCAAGCCTAGCTGAAAGGCGTTAAAGAAAAGCACTTATTGGGAGATAACCCATTTTTTTATTTTTGCATTGTTTTTCATGTTTTTCTTTGAGTAAAGGTGTTGTTTACTTATGTAGCAACCCCTTTTGTATCGTTATTTTCATGTATTATGTAACAGCCCAAGTATGAAAACCTACCAATTAGAATGTTTGATTTCTTGTTTATTAAAGTTTTGCATCATGTCATCATGTTGTTTGCTTTTGTTTCTAAATTGTTGCATTGTTTTCCACTGTTTTCACAACTCAAATTCAAACCTTACTCAAACAATGTTTTCATACTTGTTCTGTTACAACTTTTGGAATAAAAATAACAAGTGAAAACAACCAAATTGTTTCATTTTATTCCATAATGATCACCTATTAAATTGTTGGTCTTAACCAAGCAATTAAATTCAACAATTCATTCCAAATCATTTCAAATCCAAACCAATCCTCCAAATCATTAACCTTTTGAATCCATACAATTCACCACCCCTTTTGCACTCTTTAAACCCTTCAAAAAATCCTAGTGGTAACCCTATTCCAAAGCATGGTTTTCTTAGTGGTTTATTAATATTAAAATTCCTCTAATTTGGTTTCAAATACAACAATCATTATATAACTCAATTCTTGAAATCCAAGCTGGCAATATGTTTTCTAATTACCTAATAATGCTAAACTAATTTTCTGTAATTTTTAGTAACTCAAAAGCCATGTTTTACTTCCTAAAGCTAAGGCTACAAAAAAAAACAGTAAAACAAAAATAAAAATAACAAAAGGGAGAGAGAGAGAGTGCAGCAGCCCAGCCCAACCCCTTCTTTCCAGCCCAGTACCCCCCCTCCTGTCCTTTTCTTCCACCTCTCGCTGTCATCCCTGTACGAATACCTAAACAGCCACACGATCTCCTCCATGCCCCTTGGATGATCAGCCGTACCAAGCACCTATCCCCTATATCTACCCCTCCCGAGACCACCTCGTGAACCCTAGGCCCTAGTTCCTTCCCCATCGCCGCCATCCCTATCCTCTCTGCTGAACTTATCTGAACCTCACCGAAATCACCACTGCCTCCCTCACCGTCAGTACCTCCACCTTCCCACCACCACCGGCCACCTCGAGGAGCACCGAGGGTGGGAATGGAAACGCGGAGCCTCACCCTCGCTCCTCGTCCACTCGCCGTCCGCTGGGAAGCTCCGAGGCGACCCCGCCGTGCCGGAGAAGGCCGCCGCTTTTCTGCCCGTCGCCTGAACCTCTGCCACGAGACCACCCGAGGTGAGCCCGCACTCCTCTCCTCTCCCTGCCCTCATGTCCTCTCACGATTCCGCACCCGTCCGCACCATCACGCCCACGCCGCAGCACCCCGGCAACCGCGAGCAACTCGCAGCAGCGATCGCTGTCTGCTTTGGCGCCTCTATCCGTCCGCAGCCCTGCAGAGATGCAGAGTCAGGAAAGTTCAGTTAAGGATTTACCTGACGAACGTTACACCATAACTTCCTTCGCTTCCGATACCTGACACGAAACGCAACGAGCCGCACTGGTAGCGAGTCCTCGCGCGCACGCCCGCGAGCTGGGTTCGAGTCCCAGCTCCCCACCCCTTTTGCTGCTATTTTTCGGATTTAAGCGCGGTGCAGATCTGAACCATAAGCCCCCCAAGATCCCCTTCTCTGACAACTGAGCAGCAACAGCCCATCTGGTTCTTCCCTTGGGCGCAGGAAGCAGGGGGCAGGGGATCGAATCCCACCCCCTGCATAATACAACAACCTTTTTTTTGTTTTATTTACTCAGATCCAAAACAACTGCAAATCACATCCATGCCCCTGTAAAATATTTTCCAAGCCCCTGTTAATCTTTCTAGGTCCCTAAATATTGTAAAAATGGCAGATTTGTATCTTAATTTGTAAAATGCCTAAGAAATTCATACCAACTCCAATTTTAACTTTTTAAATATGTTTTCTGTCCCAAATTAAATGTACTATCCAAATATAAAATTTATTTCCTGTTTTGAATATTTTAAATTGTTGAAATATTTGAAAACTTGTCAAATTCACTTAAAATTGCAAAATTCATAACTTGCTCATAAAAATTCCAAATTTCACAGACCAAATATGTTTTCCAATCAATTTTTCATGTACTTTCCAAATATAAATTTTGTTTGCTGTTTTGAATAATTTAAATTGCTGAAAACAACTGTTTCTTGATTATTGCATTTAAAATTGCCAAAATAATAACTTGCTCGTTTTAAATCCAATTTCCACAAATGAAATATGTTTTCCATGCAAAATTAAACCCTCTTTCCAAATATAAAATTTGTTTCATGATTTGAATAATTAAACTTGGTTAAATAATTTAAATCTTATTTAAATCATTTAATATTGGTAATTTCATAACTTGATCAAAACAAATTCCTTTGGGACATATAAAATATGTTTTCAAACCCTAAAAGTATAAACTTTTGAAATATGAATTTGGTTTAATGTGTTGAACAAATAAAAATTCAAATAAGTTCATGTTTGAATTAAATTCATTTAATTCTTGCTTAAGCTTGTTTAATTCCTAAATAATTCATTTGAAATCCTTTTGCAACAAGTGAAACATGTAATCCAACTAAAATCTTGTTTTCTTTTCAAATATAAACTTTGTTATCTGTTTTGAACAATTTAACTTGATGAAAACAACAAATGCTTGTGTGACATCTTTAAGTAACCAAAATTCCAAAACTTAATAAATGACTTTCTAAACTTGTTAAATCTTATTTCTATTTGGTGCTATTGTTGTTATTTTGCTGTTTTCCTCATCCATGCATCATGCTAATCCACTTTCATATGATGATTAGTTGTAAAACAATTAATTCAACCATAATTCATGGGCTTTCCATATGCAATCCAATTGCATATGGGTCCATTTAATCCTGTTTCTATCTTGTCAACTAGTTTATTTTGATGCACCCATTAACTTGACATGCATCATCTTTGATTGTGCACAATGCCATGATAATGATTGTTTATTTCTGCCTTGTTTGTTTGCTTCTTCTCGGATAAACGACGACGTTGAGACCGACGATACTTACGACACCCCTTCTAAGGATTTAGCTCAGTACCAGGCTACTGGGTTTTGCAGGCAAGTTATCACTCACATGAACCACTGTGTTCCTTTCAACATTGGTTACCGATACTTTCCGTTGTCTATTTCTGCTAGCCTTAGAAGTAGTTGTTTCTGTTGCGAACCTATCACATGATACCCTGAACCCTGATATTGCCTCACCTCCATACCTATAACCATTGTTTGAGCCCGTGTCTTACTAGCATGCTTAGGTTGTTTTGCTCGAGTCTGTTACCCGCTACTTGCAGTTACTATTTCTATTATGTTCTGGGGGCTCGATGTTTAATCAATCAATCATGCTAATGTTACTATTAATAATAAATTTGATGATAAGGCACCGGCAGGAGGCCCATGAGAGGTTTTGAAGCCTGCTAGTGTCGACCCTAATAGGAAAAGGGTCTTGTCTACTGATCCATGATGAGCGCACTACCCGCATTTGGGAAGCGAGTATGGGCGCCCCCCTCAACTTGACCTGATTCGCATCTCGTCCAAATCGCCTCATTTAGTTCGTGTGTTCTATTTGCCGCATGCATGTTTTTGCGAGCCCAGGCCAGGGTGGAACTTTCGTAGTCGGCATATAGGGGGACACGTTCTTAGAGTGCTATGAGGGTCCATTTTCTTCTGGGCTCGATTAGCCGTGCGCCCAAGGTTCTTTGGGCTTGATGCGAAGAATGGTTGGTTGTGTTGAGTGCCCCGCTTGGTGGGAGGCATCCCATCTGGCGGGATATTCATGAGTGTACGGCCAAATTGGTGCAACCCTGCAGGGATAATCTTCTCGAGAAGCCGTGTTTTCCGCGGTTATGGATTACTTGGTGAAAGTACTGGCTAACAAGTACTCAGGACAACTTAAACATAACGATCAAACATGTTACACCCCATGATTAATAACTTGACTAGTAATAGGCTTATTGACACAATTATTTGAACCATCATTAACTCAACGGTGTGAGTTATCCTCGGATTGCTTCTTTGGATAAGGGGCGAGATCCAGGATGGGTTTGTTTGCAGTTATCTTTCAGTTGGTTACAATCCTCGATCTTATCTCCTTTCTATTAGCCGACAGTTGTAGTATGTTTCTGTAGTTGTGTAGAGCAGCCAGTTGCAGCATCCTTTATATCCCCTTCCTTCCGTTGAACCCAAAGCATCTGTGCTTGGTGTTGACGGGTTACACTTTGGTGAACTGTGAGTCTTGCTTGCCAGTACGTTTATGTACTGACCCCTTTGGGGCTGTGGTTTCCGCAGACCTACGTTTCCGAGGATCTACATGGTGGCTACTACGTGGATCATGACGAGACTGCTGACGAGTAGATAGCGGACCCGGGCAGGATCCGAGACTTCGTGGATGGGCTCCGTCTGTTTGTTTCCGGCCTCTTAGGCCTATTTGGTTCTTGTCTGTACTCAGACATGTTGAATGCTTCCGCTGTATTGTAATGATGTATTGTTGGGGCATGTGCCCTCTGAATGATTGTATTTGCTATCTCTGCTCCAATGAGAGCCATTTGCAACTTATTTCAATCTTTTGTGTCTTAGAGATCTGTTGTGATATCAGTTGTTCAACGCCGTTGACGTACCATGTGTGTATGGTTTGAAGTACGTCGACGGAAGTGCCTTTGATCTCTAGTGGATAGTTTACATCGACGATGGAATAGCAGGGCTTGTGTTGTCGCGCATAAGCGCAGGCCTACCAGGAAGCTGGGACGTGGGAGCAGTTATGCCCCATAATCCAAGCATCTGCTATCCAGTTCGTACGGTGAGTATCCCCTAGAAATCAGGGTGCGACATATTAGTTGTGAAAAGTAAAGTCTCCAGTGAAAGTTGGTATTATATTTTGATTTCTGCACAGAAAACAGATTTTTGGTGTTCACTGTTAATTCCATGTAAAATCACAGAAAGGTCAAAATTACCTGAAAGGTTTTGTGCTTAATCCTCAGATAATTTAGAAACCTTTTCTAGCTTTACGTTTTTCGATTTGAGCAACTTAAGTGCCTCGAAAAAAATTCGTCTTTACAGACTGTTCTGGTTTTGACACTACTTTTTTACTTGCATTCTCTCTTTTACTATGTTGAGTGGATTCTTTGCTCCATAAAGCATGAGTAGTTGTAGTTAATGTTTAAAAAGTATTAATAATTCTTGTGTTGATGCCGAACATGTGATTTTTTTGATTATGCACTAACCCTCCAATGAGAATTACTTCGAGTTTGGTGTGAAGGAAGTTTTCAAGGATCAAGAGAAGAGGATGATATAATGTGATCAAGAAGAGTGAAAATACTAAGATAGGGGATTCCCCCGTGGTTCATCCCAGAAAATTCCAAGAAGACTCAAGCGTCTAATCTTGGGGATGCCCAAGACATCGGCTTCTTCATCAGCAACTTATCAGGTCACTTCAAGTGAAACTGTATTTTTATTCGGTCACATGATATGCACTTTACTTGGAGCGTCTGCTTGTTTTTCTTTTGTTTTCCTTGCTGCAATAAACTTATATGGAACCCATAATTCGTGTGTGGGAGAGAGACACGCTCCGGTTTTTCATATGAATATTCTTTTTCTTCCATGCTCGTATTTTTAGTTTGTTCTTCTAGCTACTTCAAATCCTTTTAGCTCCTGTTTTTCATGCATCTCTTATTCAGTGCTATTAGTTCTAGTAGATTAGTATTAGTACTCTCATGTTTCATTTCTATATATCTTGGAGATTTTTTGTTTATATAAAATGATTGGTGTTGGAAAGCAGTAGTACAATTTCCGTGCTTATAACGGTGCAAAAAGAAGCTCGTATAGACCGTGGCTAAACTTATTCATGCCATGTTAGATGTTATTTTAATTCTATGCTTAGTGGTTAGTATAGTAGCATGACTTGTATCAAATATCTAAGAGTTCTTAATGTCCCATTGAAAGAATCATGAGTTGTTTTTATCACATTGAAGCATAATAGTGTGGTATTCTCCTTCGAATGCTTTATTTGGTTGACTTGGCGCATGCTTACACCATGTTTATGACTACAGACAAGTCACCTATATCTTCTATGATCATTTATTTTTTGACTTGTAATACCATTTATGCTTTGATTAATAATGTTTTTGTCGCTATGCATGATTATGGCCATTATTGCTCTCTTAACCTGTCGCTCCCAGTCATTTGCTAGCCTCCACCGGTACTGAGTATGAGCTCTACTAGTGCATCCAACTCCCAAAAACCAAATTTTGCCAAATGTGTCCACCATACCTACCTACATGTGGTATTTAACCGCCACTCGAAGTAAATTTCTCATGTGCTACCTTTAAAACTCTCAAAATTATTCATGTTTTGTGCCCCTGTTTTAGTTCATGAGAAAGTAGTAGTTGGGTTTGTTGTATTCCATACTAATTAAGTAACTCGACTTGGATGCTTCATCTGCTCGTCATTAACTTTGCAAAGAGCTGGTTAGACCATTATAGCATAAAAATCTAAACAAATAAATAAGCACTCCTCCATGGTATGAGATTGTTGCTAGGCACCCGAGGATTCGGTTAGCCATGGTTTTCGAAAGCAAGGTGGGTAGGAATGTCATACTATATAAAGTGCATTATATAAGTTTCCAATATAATTAATTAGGAACCACCCTCAACTTGTTTAGTATGGGAAATGATAAGAACTCTATTACCATTCGTTGACATAACCATACACCTCTTTAAAAAATGGTTTTCAATACCTCAGTTTATAAAATGAAAAGCTCTAGCACATGAGTTAATCCCTGCTTCCCTCTGCGAAGGGACTTTCTTTTACTTTTATGTCGAGTCTCCATCTTATAAGTTTATGCACAATTAAGAGAGTGTAGTTACCATTCTGAGTTTAATGTGCATCAGTCCCAAAGATTATTATTGATTGATTCATGATGTGTTATTACTGGCTCTTAAATTATTTTTTCTAGTCATCCACTTAAACTTTGAAGGTGTCCTGGCATTTATGTTTTGCCCCACTCTTAAGTACAAGCAAAATATCACTTTGTTATGTTTTCTTTATGCTCGAAAAAACATATAACTTTCAAGTACATTATTATTCATGATATTTTATTTGTATTACTTTTCATGATGCATAGTGATTGCTAAGTTTCATTGTTAGAATTATATCTATCATGCCTGTGTTTAGAGTACTATGATCTCAGCTTACAAATGCTTTTACAAATATGATGATCAAGATTATGTTGGTAGGATCTCACCTCAAAAATTATTTTGTTATCACTTACCTACTCGAAGACGAGCAGGAGTTAAGCTTGAGGATGCTTGATACGCCTCAAACGTATCTGTAATTTTTGATGCTCGATGCTTGTTTTCTATCCAATACATTTATGTTTTCACACGTTTTCCTTCGTATTCCGGATGTTTTCTGGGACTAACTATTGACAAGATGCCACACAGCCAGTTCCTATTTTCTGCTGTTTTTGGTTTTAGAAAAGTTGTTCTCGAATATTCTTGGAATTGGACAAAACAAAATCCCAGAGTCTTAGAAATTTGTCACATACACAGAGACCCGGAGGGGGGCAGGGGATCATCCACACCATATGGCCGCGCGGGCTCCTTCTGGCCGCACCAGCTGGTGTTGTTGGACCCTCGGGAGCCCACTGCCATCTCCCTTTCGCCTATATAATCCCCCTCATGCATAAATTTTAAAAGAATCGGCCTCCATCCATGAAAAAGTTCCGTAGCTACGCCGCCGCTGCTGACAAGTTTCGGGGGACAGAAACCTCTGTTCCGGCACCCTACCGGGATGGGTAAGTGCACCTAGAGTCATCTCCATCGACTCCACCGCAATCTTTGTCACTGTTGCTAACTCCCATGATGAGGACGGAGTAGTTCTCCCCCAGAGCTGAGGGCTCTACCTGTAGCTATGTGTTTCATCTCTCTCCCATGGTGTGATCTTTTTGTGATCATGAGCTTTGTAATCTAGTTGAATAAGTAGATGTTACTCTTCATATGTTATGCTACTCAAGTGGTTTTGTTATGAGATCTCCGTAGACACTTTGATCACGGTGTAAAGGTGAGAGTGTGTGCACCATGTGGTTTAGCATGATATTTATATTTTGTGTTGGATGACCTTATGAAATTGCGGTGTTTGTTTGGAACCATCTAGGTCTCACTGTGATAGCATGGGGTCACCTAGATGGGGAAATATGAACTCTAAGGAGTGCTTTTATAGCCCTAAGAAATGATTGGTGTTTGTTATCAGGCGGAGAGTAGTTCGGAGTAGCATAGTGAAGAGATGATATTTATGCATTCAATTATGTTATTATTGTTGAGAGTGTCCACTAGTGAAAGTATTATCCCTAGGCCTTGTTTCTAAGAATTGAAACACCATTTACGATCAGTTCTGCTACATGCTTGCTTGCTGCCATTTTTATTTCAGATTGCAGTTACTACTTATAATCATCCATATTACTTGTACTTTACTCTCTCTTCGCCAAACTAGTGCACCTATGCAACTGACAATTGTATTAGGTGTGTTGGGGATACAAGAGACTTCTTGTATCGTAATTGCAGGGTTGCTTGAGAGGGATATCTTTGACCTCTTCCTCCCTGAGTTCGATAAACCTTGGGTAATCCACTTAAGGGAAACTTGTTACTGTTCTACAAACCTCTGCACTTGGAGGCCCAACACTATCTACAAGAATAGAAGCGTACATAGACATCAAGCTCGTACCCGGGTGGGTTACAAACCCTAAGCCCTAACCCTAGTTGGTGAGTTTCTTCTGTCTTGACCCCAAGTTTTGTGGGTGAGCCGCAGTTGGGGCTTCTAGAAGATTAGGGCGGTTCCCTTTACTGGGCCTTCATGTTGAACTTTAGACCAGGTAGGCATGGCTAGGAGACTCGGGAGCCATCCCCATGTCACCTTTCCTTAGAGATCATGTTATGTGGCGAAGGCAGCCACACCATGGAAAGGCCACAAAAAGAAAATCTCCAATTGTCCTAATAGATTCATTAATTATTAGTAGTTAGTTTTGGTAGTTAAATCTCTTCGATATATTTCCTTGATTCTCAAGTTAATTCTTTCCCAAAGTTGTTTGTGCGTCTTAGACTCTAGTTTGTACGCAACCTTTATATGCCTAGAACTACCAATCAATAATATCTTGATTAAACATAGCTCTAATCTCTCTCACTCTCTTTCCTATGTGTTGGGACCTCTCTACCTCAATTGTGAAACTGTGGTGCTTAGTACTGGACGGTGAAGCGCTGCAGGATTTTGATGGACGTATGTGTGCGATCTCTCAGAGGGGTATCACGTGATACCCTCACGCTAGTGGATCTAGAAGGTGGGATAAGGGTGATAAGTAATAGTCCCAACGCTAGGCTTAGCCGCGAGACTCTTCATCGGGCATCACCGATATCGTCATTGACACTCGTTCCATGCTTCGTGTCGGTAATGATTTAGATCTAACTTGGCCCGTACCTCGATAGTAGATCCTGTGAGCTATTGATGGCTGGCATTGGTAAACCCAAAGAGAAAGGTTGTGAAGAGTGCAGCAACGAGTTTTTCCTTAGAAAAGATCCCAAGGTTGAATCGACCAGTAGGAGGAAAAGCATTTTCAGAAGGTTGATGAAGTTGATGTGGAACCTACACAACACAATCAATTCACTTTGCCCCAACGAAACAGTGAGGTTGTCAATCTCACTGGTTTCGCTGATAACAAAGAGGTTAAACATATGGCGTGGAAAACAGTAGGAGAACAATGTGAAAACAGTAGTAGAAGTGTGAAAATAGCGGAAACAGTGTGAAAACAATAATTGTAGTGGTTGTATTATCAGTATGAGAAAATGGACCGGTGTCCAAAGTTCACCAGTGGTGTCTCTCAAGAGAAGATAGATAACATGTGTGGTGAACAAATTACAGCTATGCAATTGATAGTTATTGAAACATGCATGACATGATGATTACTATGTGATTCATGCGGACATTACAACAAGACCCATAGACCATTATCCAACTGCATCTATGACTAATAATCCACCCTAAAAATATCATCCGAACAATCTTTGGGTATTAGGTTGCAAGCAACAAATAATCGCATTAAGCGAAGTGTGTAATGTAAAGAATGTAAACATCGTTGTTTTCTCCCTAGTGGCGACAACACATCCTCCATCCTTCATGTTTCTGTCACTCGAGAACAAATGCAAAGGAGGCATGAACCCACTATCGAGCATAAATACTCCCTCTTGGAGTCACTAGCATCTACTTGCGACAACATCTACTAACATCGGAGATCATGCAAGGTCATAAATAACATACACATGAAGCAAATAGCATGAAAACAACATGGAACATCAGAAATTATTGATACGCTTATGACGTATCAACATCCCCAAGCTTAGTTCCAACACGTCCTTGAGTAGGTAAACGACAAAACAAATAATTTCTGAGGTTGTCCTTAAGAGTGGGGCAAAACATAAATGCCAGGACACCTTCAAAGTTTAAAAGAATGACTAGAACAAATAATTTGAGAGAAAGTAATAACAAAGTATGAATTAGTCAGTAATATTTTTAAGGACAAATGCACATTAAACTCAGAATGACAGCTATACTCTCTCAACTGTGCATAAAGTTAGAAGATGCAAACTCAACATAAAAGTAAAAGAAAGGCCCTTCGTAGAGGGAAGCAGGGATTACTCATGTGCTAGAGCTTTCTATTTTGTTAATAAGAGGTATTGAAAACATTTTTTTAGAGAGGTGTGTATGCTTATGTCAATGAATGGTAAACAAAAAATATAGCATGTCACAAGCAACCTAGACTTCACAAGAGCGGCTCTCATAGTAATACGCATATGGGTAGAAGGTCATCCCTCTTTCTCTTTCTTTTACACAATTATGCTTTGACTGATAAATCAGGGGCAGTAATAGTGAAGAGAGTTTGTTGAATTGAATTTGGGGCAGGGCACCCCGCTGCCAGCTCTTCTAGCAATTTGATAAGCGAATGAAGCCACTAGTCCAGGGTGTGAAATCCAATCAACAAGTGAGATAAAGATTCTCCATTCACGTCCTCACGAGCTAAAACGGGAGTAATTTTGAAAGTTTTTAAAGGTAACACTTGAGCAATTTACTTTGAGTGGCGGTTAAATACCTCAACATGCAACGATGTCGCCTAGAGGGGGGATAGGCGATTTAAACTTTTCCGGTTAAGTCTTGCTAAATGCGGAAATAAACTAGGTGTTTAAATTAACAAGCACACAACTTAAATATTCTAGGGTCAACTAGGTGCACCAACATCTTATGCTAAGCAAGACAAGTAACAAGGTGATAGCAAGATATATAACTTCAAGCGCGAAGGCTGTCACAGTGTAAATTGCATAAGTAAAGAGCTCGGATATAGAAATAACCGAGCCACACAGAGTCCATGATGTATTCCTGAGTTCCTCCTACAAGGGTAGTACGTCTCGTTGGAGGGGTGTGAGCTCGCCTCAAGAGGCGTACTCAACGCCACAAAGGCCTCACCCTATTCTCCGATGAACCTCGCCACAAATGCCTAGTTCACCTTCCACTATTGGCAACCTTCAATCTCGAGGCACGCATCCACAACTTAATTGGAGGCTCTCGATGTCACCACAATCTTGGGGCACGCATCCACAACTCAATTGGAGGCTCCAAGAACACAACAAGTTGTCTAGGGTCCAAGACCCAAGAGTAACAAGTCCACAAAGTTTCACTTCCACGAATCCTCGTGGAGAGAGCAAACCGATGCAAATGGCAAGAGCACAAGTGCTCAAATCCTCCACTCTCAAATTCCAACAAAGAAACAAATTATTATGGGGGAATAAAAGAGGAAGAACAAAGGAGAAACACCAAGAACTCCAAGATCAAGATCTACTAGGTTTTCCTCACTAAGAAGGAGGATGGATTGGTGGAAATGTAGATCTAGATCTCCTCTATCTTTTCCCTCAAAGATATGGAAGAATCTTGGGAGGGATTGAGAGGGGAAAAGATTCCTCAAGGTCAACAATGGTGGGAGAAAGAGAGAGAGAGAAAAACGGCTTGGGGAAGTTAGGGAAACTTTGGGGAAGAAGGCCCCTTAAAAAGGTGCCCAGAAATCTGCCCGTTAGGGCCATTTTCGCACATTCCCGGTAGTATCGGATGGAACCCGGTAGTACCGGTAAAAAATCCGCCCCAAACCAGTAACGGTACTGGAAAACGCGTAGTACTGGTCCCATCTGGTACTTTGGGTTGGTACTACCGACCTCCGCCTGGTAGTGCCGGAAGAGACATAACACCAATACTAAAACACTTATAACTTTTGCGTTCGGACTCTGTTTTCGATGATGTTTGTCTCGTTGAGTTTGCAAAGAAAAGATCTAAAAGATCATGGAGATAAACATCATTTCCTAACAATGGAAACTAAAACCAAATGTAGAAAGGTTTAACCGCCCTAAAAGGAACAACCGGTAAAACCTCCATCACCGAAAACGCACATAACTTTTGTGAATAAACTTTGAATGAGGTGAATCCAATTGGGTTGGAAAGATAAAAAAAGGAGTATCCGAACAAAAATGAATGGATAAGTTACCATACATGAAAGGTGTGAGAACATTCTCAAAGCTCAACCGGATATTTTCACCACCGAAAACGCAACAAGTTTTCTTACCAAAACCGTTTTAGATAAACCTTGGCTTGTCATGAAGATCACGAAAAGCACCAAACCCCCAAGGAGATAAAAGAAAAATAAGAACCAAGAAAGATATATGCAAGAATGCAAAGATTTGATCTCTCCACAACGATTCGATCAAGTTACTCACTTGAGAGCCCCTATTTATAGTACGACTATTTATCCTATAACCCGGTCTCCCCAAAAGCATGAGACCGGTAAAATAGAAAACCTTTAAAGATCATACCTTTGCCTTGAGAATTACACTTGAGCTAGATGATTAAGATCTTGAGTCTATCAAGTTGGATCCTCTTTCTTTATCGTGCTTGCTAGCACATGCTCCGCTTGATGAAGACTTGCAACTTGCTCCCCCATACACCATTATGGGAGAGACTAGCTCCCCCATACACCATTATGGGAGAGACCCTTATCGAAAAATATTCACAAGGCCACAATATACAAATAGGTGTCAAGAATCAATCATAGGATTTCTTCAAGATGCTTCACTTGAGCTTCCACGTCAAGCTTGAGGATGAACACCGCTTGACGACGACATAGACCATGGGCTATATGAAATATCTCTTTTGGTGCATTCCCATGGAAACATACCTAACCACACATAGAGATACCACACACTTATATCATGGGTTAGTTCACAAAGCTATATGGACCAATTCTTACCATACCATGAGATACATAATCCATTTGGTACATCTTGTAGCTTTGTGTGTTGATCACAAGAATGATCAACCTTGTATATTTGCTTCTCACTTCAAATTATGATGTCTTGAAGATAGTCATGAGAGATCACCTAATCCTTTTCTGCAAGACACACTAGCAATATGCACAACTCTATACATGGCCAATATTCATATAAATCCTTGAATATAACAATGGCCATCAAGAAAGCTAATATAATTCAAGACATGAACTACATTATTTCCTATGGACAAGATCTACAAGGATAACTAAATGCAAACATTAGTCCATAAGGATTGTCATTAATTACCAAAACCACATATGGGGCACCATGCGCTTTCAAAACCACATGTAGATAGGTATGGTGGACACATTTGGCATATTTTGGTTTTGGGAGTTGGATGCACGAGTGGAGCTCATACTCAGTACAGGTGGAGGCTAGCAAAGACTCGAAGCGACAAATCAAGAGAGCATAATGGCCACAATCATGCATAGCGACAAAAACATTATTAATCAAAGCATAAGTGGTATTACAAGTCAAAAACTAAATGATCATAGAGGATATAACTGACTGGTTTGTAGTCATAAACGTGGTGTAAGCATGCGCCAAGCCAACCAAATAAAACATTCAAAGGAGACACCACAAATTTATGCTTCAATGTGATAAAAAAACTCATGATTCTTTCAGTGGCACATTAAACACTCTCAGCTATTTGAAACAAGTCATGCTACAAAATAACCACTAGGCTTAGAATTAAAATAACATCTAACATGACATGAAAAAGTCTAGCCAACATCAGCTGCATCAACCTTCAAAAGTTACTTCTTTCTCCTACTGGTCGATTCAACCTTGGTTTCGTTCTGAGTCAAACTTGCTACGGTGCTCTTCATACCTTCCTCTTGGGATCTCCCAACGAACGTGTGTTCACACGCATCAAGCACTTTTCTGGCGCCGTTGCCGAGGAGAAAGAGAATTTCTGCAAGGGGGGTCTCTCACTTCCTATCTCTTTACTTGTTTTTAGTTCTGCTTAGTTTATTTTATTTTGCCTTGTTTGCTTCTCTATATCGAAGTCACACAAAAAAAGTTATTATTCTAGTTGTTATTTTTGTTTTGCTTGTTACTTGCTTTATCATGCCTACAATCAATGGTTGTTTCTTTGAAATATATCTTATTGGCAAGGTGGGTTCACGGAAGATCAACAAAAATATTATAAGGAACACCGCTTGTCAGAAAAAGAGAAACACTTATGGGAACAAATTAATAAATTATATATCATTGCTGGAAACTTGTGCTCAACTTATAATGGTACTTATTGCTTTGATAAATCTTGTTGCTATAGGAGGTATAAAAACCTCCCTTTTCAATGTGATTATAATGATGATGTTACCATATCTTCTTATGTTAAGGGAAATTGTGACTTTGATGATGTGGAACAAATTGAGGAATTTATTGCTTGGAAGGGTGCATTCGAAATTGCCTATTTTCTTGAAAGTATTGATGATGCACCTTATAAATATGAGATTTATGATATACTTGAATATTTCTTTGATAATTACAAGTATTGTAATTATTATATTCTTAAATATCTTAATAGATGCTCTCCCCCAAAGGAGGAGAGTAATGCCTTGCAGGAGCCTATGGAAGAAGAAATTGCTAAATCTGGAAGCTCATTGGATGAAAAAGAGGAGGATAGTGATGATCAAGAGGAGGAATAATGGAATAGCTACCCATTTCTACCTCCAAATGAGAGTAACTCTTTAACTCATAATTGTGATGATCCTATTGATTCTTTTGAAATATCCCTTTTTGATGAGATTGATACTTGCTATACTTGTGACCTTGATATTATTATAAATAAAACTTGTGAGAATGATATTTCTACTGTTATTTATGATAATCCATGCTACTTTGATAAATCCTATGATAATCTCTATTTATTCCAAATATTTATATAAATGATAATGAGGAAGTTTTCTTAGAAAATTTATATGATAATGATCTAGATGATGATCCTATGTTACTTGATGTTATAAATTATAATGCTACTAAAAATAGGATTGCTATAATGTGTCCCATACCTTCTAAGAGTGATCAATTATCTTGTATTGCTATTGCTAAAGTGGGAAAGAAGAGTTCTTTATTTTTAATTTTGATCCCACTGTTTTTGAGTTGATATGAATTGTGTGCTTTTAGACCATGACAAACATGTTTTATGTGATAATTATGTTGTTGAGTTTGTTCATGATGCTACTGGAAATTATTATGAGAGAATAAAATATGGTTGTAGGGATTTTCATGTTACTAAAACACCTCTCTTTATGTTGATAATAGGAAGTGGGTTACACTTAAATTTGTTTTGTACTTTCTTCTTTTTTCTTCTTCACATAAAAATACTTTATTCTATTTTCCTGGGCCTAGCAAAAAAGCGTTAAAGAAAAGCAGTTCTTGGGAGATAACCCATGGTTTTAATTTTGCTTTGTTTTTCTCTGTTTTCTTTGAGTCAAGGTGTTGTATACTTCTGTATCAACTCCTTTGTATCTTTATTTTCATGTATTAGTTGTGCCAAGTAAAATTTCTAGCGAAAAGTGGTGTTACTTTTGGATTTCTGCGTAGAAAACAGATTTCTGATGTCCACCGTAAAAAATCGTATAATTCATAGAAAGATCAAAATAACCTAAAACTTTTTGTGCTTATTCCTAAGCTCATTCTAATTTTTTTCTTTACGTTTTTTTGATTTGAGGAACTTAAGAGCCCCGAAAAAAATTCATTACAGATTGTTCTGGTTTTGGCAGATTTTGTCATTTTTCTTGCATTCGCTCTTTTACTATGTCGAGCGGATTTCTTTGCTTCATGAAACATCAGTGGCTGTAGCTAATGTTTAAAATTATCGATATCACTTGTGCCCATGCAGAACACATGAATTTTTTATTATGCACTAACGCTCCAATGCAAATTACTTTGAGTGTGGTGTTAAGGAAGTTTTCAAGGGTCAAGAGAAGGGGTGATATAATATGATCAAGAAGAGTGAAAAGTTAAAGCTTGGGGATGCCCCCGTGGTTCATCCCGGCAAATTCTAAAAATACTAAAGCGTCTAAGCTTGGGGATGCCCAAGGCATCCCCTTCTTCATCAACAAATTATCAGGTCACTTTTAGTGAAACTATATTTTTATTCGGTCACATCATATGAATTTTACTTGGATCATATTTTGTTTTTAGTCTTGTTTTTCTTGCTGCAATAAATATCATTTGAACCTATCATTCTTTTTTGGGAGATAGACATGCTCCGCTTTTTCATTTGAATACTCGTTATGCTCATATTCTTAGTTTTTCTTCTAGCTGCTGCAAATCTTTTAGCTCCTGTTTTCCATGCATCTCTTATTCAGAGCTATTAGTTTTAGTAGAGTTATTTTAGTACTATCTTTCTTAATTGATGTATCTTTTGGAGAGTTTGTGTTAAAAATATATTTATGGTGTTTGTTGAAAAAATAAAATGATGCATGTGGTAGAATTTATAACGGTGCAAAAAGAAGCTTGTATAGACTGTGGCTAGACTTTTTCATGTCATGTTAGATGTTATTTTAATTCTAAGACTAGTGGTTATTTTTGTAGGATGACTTGTCTCAAATAGCTGAGAGTGTTTAATGTGCCATTGAAATAATCATGAGTTGTTTTTATCACATTGAACCATAAATTTGCGGTGTTCTCCTTTGAATGTTTTATTTGGTTGACTTGGCGCATGCTTACACCATGTTTATGAATACAAACCAGTCACCTATGGCCTCTCTTATCATATAGTTTTTGACTTTTAATACCACTTATGCTTTGATTAATAATGTTTTTGTCGCTATGCATGATTATGACCCTTATGCTCTCTTGATTTACCGCTCACAGTCTTTGCTAGCCCCCACATGTACTGAGTATGAGCTCTACTCGTGCATCCAACTCCGAAAAAACCAAAGTATGCCAAATGTGTCCACCATACCTACCTACATGTGGTATTTAACCGCCACTCTAAAGTAAATTTCTCATGTGTTATCTCTAAAACCTTCAAAATTACTCTTGTTTTGTGCTCCTGTTTTAGCTCATGAGGACGTGAATAGAGAATCCTTATCTCACTTGTCGATTCGACTTCACACTCTGGACTAGCGGCTTCATCCGCTTATCCAATTGATAGAAGAGCTGGCAGCGGGCTGCCTAGCCCCAAACTTAATACAACAAATTCTCTTCATTGTTATTGCCCCTGATTTATCAGTCAAAGCATAATTGTGTAAACAAAAGAGAAAGAGGGATGACTTTTTACCCATTTGCATCCTTCTATGGGAGCCTCTCTTGTGAAGTCTAGTTGGCTTGTGACGTATTGTATTTTCTGATTACCAATCGTTGACATAACTATACACACCTCTCTAAAAAAATGTTTTCAATACCTCTGTTTAATAAAATAAAAAGATCTAGCACATGAGTGATCCCTGCTTCCCTCTGCGAAGGGCCTTTCTTTTACTTTTGTGTTGAGTCTTCATCTTCTAACTTTATGCACAGTTGAGAGAGCATAGTTGTCATTCTGAGTTTAATGTGCATTTGTCCCAAAAAATTATTAATTGATTCATACATTGCTATTACTTGCTCTCAAATTATTTGTTATAGTCGTCCTTTTAAACTTTGAAGGTGTCCTGGCATTTTTGTTTTACCCCACTCTTAAGGACAAGCGAAATATCACTTTGCTATGTTTTCTTGATGCTAGAAACAAACGTATAACTTTCAAATAAATTAATATTCATGATCTTCTATTTGTGTTACTTTTCATGATGCAAAGTGTTTGCTATATTTCTTTGTTAAAATTATATCTACCATGCTTGTGTTTAAAGTACTATGATCTCAGCTTACATATGCTTTTACAATTTTGATGATCAAGTTTATGTTGGTAGCATGTCACCTCATAAATTATTTGTTTTGTCATTTACCTACTCGAGGACGAGTAGGAACTAAGCTTGGGGATGTTGATATGTGATGTCTACGCACGCTTCTATTCTTGTAGACAGTGTTGGGCCTCCAAGTCTAGAGGTTTGTAGAACAGCAGCAAGTTTCCCTTAAGTGGATCACCCAAGGTTTATCAAACTCGGGGAGGTAGAGGTCAAAGATATCCCTCTCAAGCAACCCTGCAATCAAGATACAAGAAGTCTCTTGTGTCCCCAACACACCTAATACAATTTTCAGTTGTATAGGTGCACTAGTTCGGCGAAGAGAGAGTAAAATGCAAGTAATATGGATGATAATAAGTGATAATAACAATCTGAAATAAAAATGGCAGCAAGCAAACATGTAGCAAAACAGGCGGAAATTGGTGTTTCAATGCTTGGAAATAAGGCCTAGGGCTCCTACTTTCACTAGAGGACACTCTCAACAATGATCACATAATTTAATAACTAAATATCTTCTCTTCACTATGCTACTCTTAACCCTCTCCGGTTGGATAACGAACACTAATCATTGCGTAGGGCTGCAAAAAGCATTCCTTAAAGTAAGCATTCCCATGTCTAGTTAACCCCACGCTATCACTATGAGCACCCTAGAAGGTACTAGACAAACACCACAATTCATAGAGGAGACACACACGATGTGTACACTGTCACCTTCACACCGCGATACAAGGTGACTCCATAGTTCATATTAATAAAGCACTTGAGTAGCAAAAGATGAAGAGTAACATCTACGAATTCAAATAGATTACAAAGCTCATGATCACATATAGATCACACCATGGGAGAGAGAGATGAACTACATAGCTACCGATAGAGCCCTCATCCTCGGGGGAGTACTACTCCCTCCTCATCATAGGAGACAACAACAGTGATGGAGATGGCGGCGGAGTCAATGGAGATGGCTTCCGGGGTCACTTCCCCATCCCGCCAGGGTGCCAAAACAGAGATATGTCCCCCGAAACTTGTTGGCGGCGGCGGCGGAGCTACGGATGTATTTTGTGGAAAAGGTCGATGTTTTTAGGGTTTTCCCTCGGGGGGTATAAATAGGCGAAAGGGCGATGCCGGGGGGTGGCCAGGGGGCCCACATCACCAGGTGGCGCGGCCGGGGGGACCCGCGCCACCCCATGGTGTGGCCACCCTGTGGCCCCCCTCCGGGGCTCTTCAGGACTTATGGAAGATTCCGGGACTTCTAAGACTTCTGGCTTTCGAATTTTCCAATTCCGAGAATATTTCCAGAACAACTTTTCTGAAACTAAAAACAGCAGAAAACAGGGAACTGGCTCTATGGTATCTTGTTAATAGGTTAGTCCCGAAAAACGTGTAAAAACGCTATATATAAGTGAGAAAACATGTAGAAATTGGCATAATATAATCATGGAGCATCAAAAATTATAGATACGTTGGAGACGTATCAAGCATCCCCAATCTTAGTTCCTACTCGTCCTCGAGTAGGTAAATGATAAAACACAATAATTTATGAGGTGACATGCTACTAACATAAACTTGATCCTTAAAATGTAAAAGCATATGTAAGCTGAGATCATGGAACTTTAAACACAAACATGATAAATAGAACTTTAATAATAAAGCATAGAAATCACTTTGCATCATGAAGAGTATCTCAAATAAAGGATCATGAGTAACAATGCATTTAAAGATATACGTTTGTTTCAAGTATAGAGAAAGCATTGCAAAGTTGTATTTCGCTAGTCCTTCAGAGTAGGACAAAACGTAAATGCCAGGACACTTTCAAAGTTCATGAGGAATACTAGAGCAAATAATTTAAGAACAAACAATAGCACATCATGAATAAATTATTGATTTTTATGAGACAAGTGCACATAAAACTCAGAATGGCAAAAATGCTCTCTCAACTGTGCATAAAGTTATAAGATGAAGACTCAACATAAAAGTAAAAGAAAGGCCCTTCGCGGAGGGAAGCCGGGATCACTCATGTGCTACAGATTTTTTATTTTATTAAACAGAGGTATTAAAACTTTGACACTCCTCCCATCCATCTTTCACAAACCATGGCTAACCGAATCCTCGGGTGCCTGCCAACAATCAAATACCATGGAGGAGTGTCTATATTTTAAGAGAGGTGTATGCTAATTTTCACGAATGGTAAACAGAAAATACAGTACGTCACAAGCCAACTGGATTCACAAGAGCGGCTCCCATATGAAGGATGCAACTGGTATAGAAGGTCATCCCTCTTTCTATTTTGTTTACACAATTATGCTTTGACTGATAAATCAGGGCAAAAATAGTGAAGAGAATTTGTTTGCATTAATTTGGGGCTGTGCACCCCACTGCCAGCTCTTCAATCATTTGGATAAGAGGATGAAGCCACTAGTCCAGGGTGTGAAATCCAATCAACAAGTGAGATAAAGATTCTCTATTGACTTCCTCATGAGCAAAAACAAGAACACAAAACATGAGTAATTTTGAAAGTTTTAAAGGTAGCACATGAGCAATTTACTTGGCGCGGCAGTTAAATACCACATGTAGATAGGTATGGTGGACACAATGGGAAAACTTTGGTTTTAGGGAGTTGGATGCACAAGTAGAGCTCATACTCAGTACAGGTGGAGGCTAGCAAAAGACTGGAAGCGACAAATCGAGAGAGCATAAGAGCCATAATCATGCATAGAGACATAACATCATTAATTAAAGCATAAGGGGTATCACAAGTTCAAAAACTAAATGTTCATATAGGCTATTCGTGACTGGTTCATAGTCATAAACATGGTGTGAGCATGCGCCAAGTCAATCAAATAAAACATTCGAAAGAGAATACCATAAATTAATGCTTTACTATGAGAAGAACAACTCATAAACCTTTCAATGGCATATTTAACACTCTCGGCTATTTGAGGCTAATCATGAAGAGTAACATCTACGAATTCAAATAGACTACAAAGCTCTTGATCACATATAGATCACACCATGGGAGAGAGAGATGAACCACATAGCTACCGTTAGAGCCCTCAACCTCGGGGGAGAACTACTCCCTCCTCATCATAGGAGAAAGAAACGGCGATGGATTGGCGGTGGACTCGATGGAGATGGCTTCCAAGGGCACTTCCCCGTCCCGGCAGGGTGCCAAAACACAGATCTGTCCCCCAAAACTTGTCGGCGGCGGCGTAGAGCTACGGATGTATTTCGTGGAAAAGGTCGATGTTTTAGGGTTTTCCCTCGGGGGAGTATAAATAGGCGAAAGGGCGATGCCGGGGGGTGGCCAGGGGGGCCACACCATCAGGTGGCGCGGCCAGGGAGGACCCGCGCCACCCTGTGGCCCCCCTCCGGGGCTCTTCGGGACTTCTGGAAGCTTACGGGACTTCTAAGACTTCTGGCTTTCGAATCTTCCAATTCCGATAATATTTCCAGAACAACTTTTGTTAAACTAAAAACAGCAGAAAACAAGGAACTGGTTTTGTGGCATCGTGTTAATAGGTTAGTCCGGGAAAATGTGTAAAAATGCTATATGTAAGGGAGAAAACATGTAGAAATTGGCATAATATCATCATGGAGCATCAGAAATTATAGATACGTTGGAGACGTATCAATACGTCATAAACGTATCCATAATTTTTTATGTTCCATGTTGTTTTCATGTTATTTGCTACATGTTTGCTATACACTTTATGCCATTTTTATCAATTTTCTGGGACTAACCTATTCACAAGATGCCACAGAGCCAGTCCCTGTTTTCTGTTGTTTTTTGTTTCAGAAAAGTTGTTATGAAAATATTCTCGGAATTGGACGATTCAAAAACCGGGAGTCTAAGAAATCTGTCGTGCACGCGGAGTCCGGAGGAGACCCGGGGTAGGGGACACGGGGGCCCCACACCATAGGGCAGCGCGCCCTCTAGCTGCGCCATGGGGTGGTGTGGGCCCCCTCTCCGCCCACCGACGTTGACCTTTCGTCTATTTATACCCCTCGGGAGGTTAACCCTAAAAAGAGAGCCTTTTTCACGAAAAACACCCGAGGCCGTCGTCATTGTCAACCCTAGTTCGGGAGGGTTCTGGAGTTCTACCCGGCACCTGTCGGGAGGGGAAATCATCACCGGAGGGCTCTACACCACCATCCCCGCCTCCGGAATGATGCGTGAGTAGTTCATCCTTGGAGTACGGGTCCATAACAGTAGCTAGATGGTTGTTCTCTCCTCTTTATGCCTCATGTTCAGATCTTGTGAGCTGCCTTACATGATCAAGATCATCTTATTGTAATACTACATGTTGTGTTTGCTGGGATCCGATGAATGCTATGTCTCTTGATTATAATTCTATCATGTTCTTTTCATGTGTATGTTATTTATGATCTTGCACGATCTCCGTTGTTAGTAGATGCTCTGGCCAAGTAGATGCTAGTGACTCCAAGAGGGAGTATTTATGCTCGATAGTGGGTTCATGCCTCCCTTGCATTTGTGCTCGAGTGACAGAAACGTGACGAATGGGAGATGTGTTGTTGCCATTAGGGAGAAAACAACGATGCTTACATTGTTTACATTATACACCTTGCTTAATGTGATTAACTGTTGCTTGCAACTTAATACCCAAGGATTGCTCGGATGACATTCTGAGGGTAGATTACTCGTCATAGATGCAGTTGGATAACGGTCTATGTATGTTGTTGTAATGCCCGCATAAATCACATAGTAATCATAACGTTTGTTCGGATGATTTTCGGAGGGTGGATTATTAGTCATAGATGCAGCTGGATGACAGTCTATGTATCTTGTTGTAATGCCCGCATGAATCACATAGTAATCATCATGTTATGCATATGCACTACGGTTGATACTTCATTTCTATCAATTGCCCAGCTATAATTTGTTCACGACACATGTTATTTATATTCTATGGAGACACACCTATAGTGTACTATGGACCCCGGTCCATTTTCCTCATACTGATAATGCAACCACTTCAATCACTGTTTCCGTACTGCTACTATTGTTTTCATACTGTTTTCCTACTGTTTTCCACACCATATGTTTAACCTCTTTGTTTTCAGCAAAACCGGTGAGATTGACAACCTCACAGCTTCGTTGGGGAAAGTGATTTGATTGTGTTGTGTAGGTTCCACGTTGCTGCTGAACCGGTAGTACGCCCTGCCAACATCAGTTGCATCAACCTTCAGAAGTTACTTCTTTCTCCCAGCGAATGTGTGTTCACATGCATCAAGCATACACCATGTAGGAAGACGGGGTAGGCTACACTAGCGCAAAACAAAATTTCTACCGCGTCAACCAAGATCTGCTGCAAGATATAGATCACGAAATTACCACTAGACGCGCTGTGCCGATCTCGGTGAAGCGGGTCGGGGCAGGGTAGTCGTATGAATCCTCCGGATCCCATCGCTCCCACGAACAGCTCCTCTTGGCGGCTCGTCCAAGTGCTATAGATGCAGCACCTCTATCGGTATCCACACGTGCAGCGTGGAAGCACCGCTCGCCGGACTGCTAGGTCCGCGCGGGCGGCAGGAGCGTGGAGAAACGGTGGCTGCGGTCGAATGTGGTGCGGAATTAGCAACCCTAAAACACACAGCATCCTCTCCTTTATATAGACGTCCCCATAATGGGCTGCCACTAAAACAACCCACTCTAGAGTCCATTTCCAACCCATTTCGGATCCAATCAATTCTTCTTCTTCTGCCTTAAGTGTGCGACCCTATAGGTTCACACATGTTTAGACATGACACGAGTACACCTACTCGACCAATAGTTGGTAGCGGCTTCTAGCAAAACGTGCTAACTCCCAAAAATGCATAAAAATCACATCGGACGAACCATCACATGTTTATGCTATTCCTTTTGCCTCACGATATTTGATCATGCTCTTAGCTGATCACTCTTTCTGGATCTTGTGAATCGGAATCCCTTTCTAGGTTAACTATTAAGCTTATTCAGCATGGCCATGCATTTCTGGATCCGATTACTCGAGGGGCCTAGAGAATATCTCTCTCTAGTGAAGAGAGGGGCAAATCCCATCTTGACTGACCATGCCTTGCAGCATGCTTCATGACAAACCCGAAAGCTACCTTTATAACTACCCTATCACGGTGTAGCGTTTGATAGCCCCAAAGTAGGTCGATTCACGACAATCTCAAGTCTAACGACAAAGCAAACACAACGTGTAGAGAGAGAACTATTAGCATTGTTGTAATGTCTCAAGCTGGGTCAGTCCAACACCATGTTCGTAACATGAGTTCACATTATTAGTTTGACATCACCATGTCTATGACTTGCGAAACATAGCCATCAACCAATACATGTGCTAGTCTAATGTTCAGGTGTGTCCTCACATGAATTCCGACTAGGGACATATTTAGAATAACCATGTAAGTAAAGAGTTTCACAAACAATTCACATACTTGCCAATCAATACAAAGATATTATTCAAGGAACATTATTACAAATCATGGATACATAGATATATCATCATCTCTATGATTGCCTCTCGGGCATATCTCAAACAGTCTTCCACTTGCACTAGAGTCAATTTAGAAGATATCTAATACCCATAGCTCTTGTGTGCGCCTCATGCTTAGGCTTGGGGAGAGGTTTTGTCAAAGGATCAGCAACATTCACATCCGTATGTATTTTGCATAAGCTTACATCTCCTTGTTCGGTGAACTGTCGAATGAGATGATAACACCGCATAAAGTGTTTGGTTTTCTGGTGACTCCTTGACTCCTTGGCTATCGCAATGGTCCCACTATTGTCACAGTAGAGATCCAATGGATTGGACGCACTAGGGACAACACCTAGATCAGAAATGAACTGCTTCATCCAAACACTTTCCATGCCGGCTTCAGCTGCCGCGATGTACTCGGCCTCCATTGTAGAATGAGCAACCGTATCCTGCTTGGAACTCTTCCAGCTAACCGCTCCACCGTTCAACGTGAACACATAGCCCGATTGCAATTTGGAATCATCCATATCGGGTTGGAAACTAGCATCGGTGTAACCATTTACAACGAGCTCCTCCTCACCTCTGTAAACTAGGAACATATCCTTAGTTCTTCTCAAGTAATTAAGGATATTCTTTACCGATGTCCAGTGACTCTCACCGGGATCAGCTTGGTACCTACTCGTAGCACTTAGAGCATATGAGACATCTATGCGAGTACATATCATTGCATACATGATAGACCCAATTGCCGAAGCATATGGAATCCTACTCATGCGCTCTCGCTCATCAGTTGTCGAAGGACACTGATTCTTGCTAAGATTTATGCCGTGTGACATGGGCAAGAACCCTTTCTTTGCCTCTTCCATGCTGAATCGTTTCAGCACTTTGTCAATGTAAGTACTGTGACTTAATCCTATTAGCCTCTTTCATCTATCTCTATAGATCTTAATGCCCAAAATGTATGCCGCTTCCCCTAAGTCCTTCATGGAAAAACTATTTTTCAATGAGGTATTAACGGACTCGAGCATAGGAATGTCATTTCCAATCAGTAGTATGTCATCCACATATAAGATTAGAAATTCGAGTGAGCTCCCACTTTCTTTCTTGTAAACACAAGACTCTGATTCGTTTTTGATAAAGCCAAAACCTTTGACTACCTCATCAAACCGAATGTTCCAACTCTGAGATGCTTGCTTCAACCCATAAATGGATTTCTGAAGCTTGCATACCTTTCCAGCATTTTTAGGATCGACAAAACCCTCAGGCTGCATCATATACACGTCCTCGGTTAGGTTTCCATTTAGGAAAGCCATTTTGACGTCCATTTGCCATATCTCATAGTCGAAATATGTAGCAATAGCTAGAATTATCCGAATAGATTTAAGCATCACTACGGGAGAGAAGGCCTCGTCGTAGTCAATTCCTTGAACTTACCGAAAACCTTTTGTGACAAGTCGAGCTTTATGGATATGAACATTTCCGTCCATATCAATCTTTCTCTTATAGATCCATTTGCACTCTATGGTCTTATGACCATCAGGCAAATAAACCAAGTTCCAAACTTGATTGTCACGCATGGAATCTATTTCGGATGTCATGGCACTTTGCCATTTCTCGGAGTCTGTGTCCATCATTGCTTCCGTATAGGTTGTAGGCTCATCATTGTCTAACAATAATATTTCCCACGTATCATTGTCTAACAATAATATATCTCGCGAGTTACGGAGCCTTTCCGACCTTCGTGGTGGTGGTGCTTCTCTTGCCACGGGTTCTTCAACTCGTTCTGCCATTACAACATCACTCATTGATTCCTCCCCGGTAGGCTCATCTTGAACTTCATCAAGCTGCACCGTTCTTCCACTTGTCTCCTTTGTGAGAAACTCTTTCTCTAAGAAAACACCATTCCGAGCGACAAACACTTTGCCCTCTTCTCGGTTGTAGAAGTAATACCCAAATGTTTCCTTTGGATATCCCACGAAAATGCATTTATCCGACTTGGGTGTGAGCTTGTCCGACTGAAGTCGCTTGACAAACACGTCACAGCCCCAAGTTGGGACTCTTCCCATTCCACATCTCATATGGCGTCTTAGCTACGGATTTAGATGGTACCCAGTGCTGCTGTTTCTAGAGCAAAACCCCAAAATGACAATGGAAGATCTGACTGGCTCATCATTGACCGAACCATGTCCAACAAGGTTCAATTACGCCGTTCGAAGACCCCGTTTCTTTGAGGCGTTCCAAGCGGCGTAAGTTGAGGAACAATTCCACAACTCTTAAGATGATCGCTAAATTCGTGACTCAAATATTCTCCTCCACGATCGGATCATAGAGCTTTAATTTTCTTGCCACGTTGATTCTCTACTTCATTCTGGAACTCTTTGAACTTTTCAAAAGTTTCAGAATTATGCTTCATTAGGTAGACATAACTGTATCTACTAAAATCATCAGTGAAAGTTATGAAGTAGTGAAAACCACCTCTTGCTATCGTGCTCATTGGTCCGCATACATCAGTATGCACGAGTTCCAATAAGTCCGTCGCCCTCTCAAGAGAACCGTTGAAAGGAAACTTGGTCATCTTTCCAAGTAAACAAGCTTCGCATGTCTCGTATGATTCAAAATCAAACGAAGTTAGAAGACCATCATTACGGAGTTTCTTCATACGCTTTTCACTTATATGACCCAACCGACAATGCCAAAAATAGGTGGGATTCAAATCATCAGGCCGTAGCCTTTTAGCAGTTACGTTATAAACATGCGCATCATCATGAGCATCAGCAGGATTTATAATAAAAAGCCCATTCACAATGGAGGCAAAAGCCACAAACATATCATTCTTGGAGATTAAACAACCATTGTCTTTACTCGCAAATGAATAACCATCTCTCATCAAACATGAAGGAGAAATAATGTTTCGGTTAAAACTAGGAACGTAATAACAATTATTCAATTCCATAATAAATCATGAGGGGAGGTGCAGTTGGTAGACGCCAACGGACAATGCAGCAACCTGGCATTATTTCCGACACGAAGATCAACTTATCCTTGTCTCACGCTTCTACACCTTACTAGCCCCTGCATCAATTTGCAAATGTGAGCAACTGATCCGGTATCAAATACCCAAGAGTCAATAATAGAGTCAGCGAGAAAAATGTATATAACATTAATTACAAGCGTACCTGAGCTAGAAGTCTTACTTCCACTCTTCTTCACTGAAGCAAGGTACTTGCTGCAATTTCTCGTCCAGTGTCCAGTGCTATGACAGTAGAAGCACTCTGTGTTAGGTTTAGGTCCATCCTTAGGCTTAGGTTGTGGCTTGGAAATCAAATATTTAGCCTTCCCTTTTCCCTTAGACTTACCCTGCTTCTTGAAGCTAGGCCTATTCTGCACAGCCAACACTTGGCCATGCCCTGCGCTCTTCTTAATTTCATTCTCTGCCGTCTTGAGCATGCCACAAAGTTCATTAAGGTCCTTGTCCGCCCCATGCATATGGTAGTTCGAAATCAAGTTCCCATAGCTAGATGGAAGCGAAGCCAGAATGAAATCTGTGGCCAACTTAGGGTCCAATAGAAAACCAAGTTTGTCCAAAGTCTGCACATGACCAAGCATCTTGATCACATACGGCCCTACTGCTCTGCCCTCAGCTAGCTTGCATTCACCAAAAGCCTTAGCGACATTGAACCTTTCAGTCCTGGCTTGAGTCTAGAACATATCCTTCAGCGCAATGATCATATCATACGCTTCCTGACCATCAAATTGCTTTTGAAGGTCGGGTTCCATGCATGCAAGCATAATGCAGCTAACCTCAAGAGACTCATCATATGCTCTCTTAAAGGCAGTTCTAACGGCAACAGTGTCAGTATCAAGAGGCGCATCTGGGATTGGGGTATCCAGAACACTTTCCTTTCTCTCAGCCCTGAGAACAATTCTCAGGTTTCGGATCCAATCCGAATAGTTTGTTCCATTTAACTTTTCCTTTTCAAGGAAAGATCGCAACGCAAAAGGGGTGGGTTGGTTGTTACGTGCCATTGATCTACAACAGAAAAACATGCAAAATACTAAGACAAAAATCCATGATAGAGTAAAAGACATTAAACAATTTAACGTGGTCTACTCCCACTAAAACCAACATCCCTCTATTGGTACTTAGTGATTCAAGATCCGCAACGAACAAGTCGACTAGTAACGTTTGCATCACTGCTAGAAGACAAGGTAGATCGGTAAGCAACACTTGCTAATCATATCACATATGACTCTTGTTGTTGGGTGACATCTCCATGTCAAAAACACCAACCTTTATGCCCCAAGGCGCTTAACCGTTAAGATTACCTTGATGAGTTAACTAACCCTTTATGCGCGTAAGCATAAGCAGATGGCACCCTGCTGCAACAGTCGTACCACCTGACCGATACATACCCACCTAGTCAACGAAAACTGATGGCGCCCTGCTGCAACAGACCCACCATCAATCGTAGAAGACATGGGATGGTGCAAGTTTTAGTTGGGGGCCATGGAACTTACATTTGCGAGGGATCGTTTTACTTCTACGAATCTAATATGCATAGGAGTAAAACAATAGGAATAACGAGCATATAGTTGTGACACAGTATGGCCCGTTTCACATGGTGATCTCCATCTCCATGGAACCTGTCCACCATGATGATCTCCATCTCCATGGTACATATGCGCCATTCCTCCGGGTGATGAGTCCTCCAACAAACTTCTACAAGCTATTACTACTAACAGCTAGAAAAGAAGATTACATGGATAGAGGGAATCATCACAAGTCGGCACGTATGCCGTTAATACAATAAGTGACAACACAATATGGCTCAAGCCGTGTTGACATACTCACGACACGCAGGTCATGAAAATATTACACACATGCATCACATACAGATAGGGCCATACCTGTCACAAAATCTGCAAAAACGAGTTAGACGTTCGAACGCCGAAACTTGCAGGGCCTAAAAGATTGTCTTAGAAGTAGAATTAACCAAAATCTTAAAATCGATTGGATCTCAATCGACTGGCGGAAGATTTGCGAAACAAAATTTTGTTACACAACTTTCTCCAGTTGAAAGTTTTTCGATCCGAGGTAGTATGCAAAAGTTACAGCCGTTTTGAATGAGACTGTCCATTTCTGCGAATCCCCCGAAACCGGCGGCAGATCCAATCTGTCACCCCGCACATCTCATTCACATCGTATATGATCTAGACTCCAATTCGACCAATCATATTGATATTCGCGTGCTGCAATTGGATTTACATGTCACAGTCTACCCCGATGGTGAAAACCGACCGGTAGGGGTATGTCGTTCCACGACCTCTCGCATCACGACCACAGAATCCAAATCACAGATCGAAACATCTACTCCATACAATCGATCACATCGATCATACCCCATCTACATATCGCATATGCAAACGATCCGAATCTATAACTACGCAGCATCGGCTTTGATACCACTGTAGGAGACGGGGTAGGCTACACTAGCGCAAATCAAAGTTTCTACCGCGTCAACCAAGATCTGCTGCAAGATATAGATCACGAAATTACCACTAGACGCGCTGTGCAGATCTCGGTGAAGCGGGTCGGGGCAGGGTAGTCGTACGAATCCTCCGGATCCCATCGCTCCCACGAACAGCTCCTCTTGGCGGCTCGTCCAAGTGCTACAGATGGAGCACCTCTATCGGTATCCACACGTGCAGCGTGGAAGCACCGCTCGCCGGACTGCTAGGTCCGCGAGGGCATAAGGGGCGTGGAGAGACGGTGGCTGCGGTGGAATATGGCGCGGAATTAGCAACCCTAAAACACACATCCTCCTCTCCTTTATATAGACGTCTCCATAATGGGCTGCCACTAAAACAACCCACTCTAGAGTTCATTTCCAGCCCATTTCGGATCCAATCCGAATTCTGCTTCTTCTACCTTAAGTGTGCGACTTCTAGCAAAAAGTGCCAAGTCCCAAACGTGCATAAAAATCACATCGGACAAACCATCACATGTTTATGCTATTCCTTTTGCCTCACGATATTTGAGCATGCTCTTAGCTGATCACTCTTTCTCGATCTTGTGAATCGGAATCCCTTTCTAAGTTAACTATTAACCTTATTCAGCATGGCCATGCATTTCTGGATCCGATTACTCGAGGGGCCCAGAGAAATATCTCTCTCTAGTGAAGAGAGGGGCAAATACCATCTTGACTGACCATGCCTTGCAGCATGCTTCATGACAAACCTGAAAGCTACCTTTATAAGTACCCTGTTGTAACACTCGGGGGACCCCCCCCCCCCAAAAGTACAATTGTTTGTTCTCTCGTTGCATGGCATTGCATTGACATCTCCTGCATTCTTGTTTTCTGTGTCTCTCAAACCAATTCAAAATTCCAAAAAAAAAAAAACATATGCCAAAGTTTTTGAAACAAATCACAAACAATAACATCTCAATTTGTTTCACCAAACTTGAATTTACAAATAATTCAACTGTTCAAAGTTGAGATAAATCATTCAATGTGAATTTCAATCAAATCCGTTCCAATTTCAAAACGGTACCAAATATTCAAATTTCGGAGAAAGAAAAGTTGTGCACCTGGGCTTTTTAAGTGCCAAGTGCATGGTGTTTATTTCATAATTTTTGGTTATATAAAAACCCCCCTCATATCCTTTTCTTAAACCTTCTACAAAAAAAAAAAGAAAAAAAAAGAAAGAAAACCGAGCTAGGGGAGGCAGGCCAGCCCAAAAAGGGCCAGCCCACCAGGAGGCCCCTCCTTGTCGTCTTCCTCACGAGGTCGTACAGAACGTGGCCATGGTCCCCTCCCCCTCAAGCTTTCCCCTCCTTAAAGACATCCCTATCTCCCTCCGAACCCTAACCCTAGACTCTCCTTCCCCTCTCCCTGAGCCGCCGCCATCACCTTCTTCCTCCTCAGATCATCCACCCGCTGTATGAACTTCTGAACCCGAACAGGCCCTCCGTGGCCGGACCTTGCAGTCCATGGCGCCGCCGTCCTGCTCGCCGTCGGGCCACGCCGTTTCCGGGAATGGAAACCCCCGGTTTCCCTCTCCGTTTTTGCCGAAGGCGCCGAGGCCGGAGAACGCCCGAGGCGACGGCGCCCCCGCCATCTTCTTCCCCGGCGGCATACCAGCACGCCCGCGCCTGTACCACGACGACCTTCCTCGCCTTCTCCTTCTCCTGGCGCCTCGCTGCGTCTTCCACCAACCGAGGTGAGGCTACCCCCTCCCAGGCCTAGGCCCCCCCTCTCCTCCTTGCTCTGTTCCCCGCCATCGAGCGGCAGGCCGCCGGCCATCTCCTGTTTCTACCGATCGAGGATGCAGGTGACAGATTACAGCGTGCAGTTTCAGTTTTTCCCGTCACGTCCACCTCAAAACCAAACGTTAGTGGTACTTGTCACCAAACACCGCACAGCGCACTGGTACCAGACCCTAGCGCGCACTCCCCAGATCCTGGGTTCGATCCCCCAAGCCCCCACCCCTTTTATTTCTGTTTTCTTTCTTTTCTGCCCGAATTTCAGAAAACTAGATCTGAGCCATTACTTCTAAAATCAATATCAAATCGAAAATAACTCCAATTTGAATGATTCAAAATCCTGTGGCTTCATAATTCTGTGCTCTTTCTATTAATGCCAAGTTTGCAATATATTTCTGTAACAATTTTGGCACTAAATAATTAATTACTAAAAATTCAATAAAAATTGGAAACTTTGGAATTTCATAACTTTAGTTCTACTCATCCAATTTAAGCAAACTTGGGCTCTAAAAATTTGTCTTAACAAACTCTACACATTGGTATTTTATTTGGGCACAATTGAATTAATTTTGAACATGTTTTTCTCTGTTTACTAAAAAGGGCAGAATAAAACTATTTATGGAAAATTGCATAATAAATTCAATAATAACCCAAAAATTATGTTTGATAGCTCAAAATGTTCAGTGAAACATTTGCTACATGTTTTCAACCTTTTCAATGCAATTTGTTTCTGTTTTGGATAAATAAAACTAATGCAATTGCTTAATGCTTTAATTAAACCATTTAAATGGTGAAATTCATAACTTGCTCAATTAAATTCCAATTTCAACAAATAAAATATGTTTTCCATTCAAAATGAAACCACCTTTCTGTTTATCAACTTTGTTTTGCAATTTGGACAATTAAAATTAATGTTAATCAATAATTCTTAAAAATGACAACTTAAATGGCATAATTAATAACTTTCAAATGGTTGCTCCAAATTAAATACTCAAAACATGAAATCCATCCAAAATCAAATGCCACACTTGAATATCAACTTTGTTTTCTGGTTTGAAACAATTAAATTGGATATTTGCTTCACCTTCTAATTAATGCATTTAAGTTGGTAATGTGCTCAACTAAATCATTTAAAATTGTTTCTCAACCAATAAATTATGTTTTCCAATCAGATCCATGTCTTTAACATGTTCATGCCATTCATATCTCTGTTAGCATCTTATCTTGTGCATTTTAGGTTTTGTTATGCATGTTCATCTATATGACAACATATGGAATGTGTGGGCTAATTAATTCCAGCTGTTGCCCCTTCCATTTAAATTGCCTAACTCATCTACCTTATTGTTTTCCATGCCAAACAACATTTAACTTGATGGTTGGATAAACAACTTGAACCAATTCCTATTTCTCCGGACTCCGGTTCCGATTAAATTGCTTAAGTTGTTTCCCCTGTTGCATCCTGCCATGTCATGCATGTAAAATAGGATCATGCTGGATCTTTTGCCGTAGTAGTAATTGTTGCATCCGGTGTTTGTTCGAGGTTCGTTGCTTCTTCGCGGATAGGACGTGAGATGATGTGAGCAACGACAAGTTCTGCTACCTTGCGGGATCTCAGGCAAGTATACTCACTTGCTGCCAAATGGCTGCCCTTCATCACTTGTTACCGATTCTTTCCGTTGTTCTTATTCTAGCCTGTTGTTTTGATGCTTGTGTCTCGATCCTATTGTATGTTTACCTTGCAGCCATGATATAGCCTTCCTTCCACTTCCTATTAACTGTTGTTTGTTTACCTTGTTGGCCCCGTGTCGTAGTTGCATGCTTAGTGTTGTTTGCGCTCAAGTCTTGTGTTCCGTCTTATCACCTGTTTAGTTGATAGCTGGGTTTCAATTCAATCAACAACTTGTTATTGTTCTGGGTAATAATAATTTGATGTTAAGGCACCGGCAGGAGGCCCGGGTTAGGGTTTTGAAGCCTGCTAGTGTCGAACTTAATTAGGAAAAGGGTCTTGTCTACTGATCCATGATGAGCGTGCTCACCGCATCCGGGTGGTAGTATGGGACCCCCCTCGACTTAGACCTGATCTGCAGCTTGTCCGAAGAGCCACACTTAGTTCGGGTGTTCCATTTGCTCCTTTGCATAATGGGAGGGCCCCCCATGGTTACTGGTGATGGTTATGATGATGATGATGCATATAGGGCGAGGCCTGTGGTGCCGGGGGGTGTGGTTTTCACCCTTGCGCTTAGGTTAGGTCGGACTGGCCGGGACCTTATAGCTCCGTGGCTCCTAGGATGGGTTGTAGAGATGGTTTGGGTCGTGTCAAGCCAACCTGAGTTTTAGTTGGTGGCTTGAGTGTGTACGGGTACTGGATCACACCCTGCAGGGATAAATCTTCTCGAGAAGCCGTGTTGTCCGCGGTTATGTGACGACTTGGTGAAAGTACTGGCTAACAAGTACTCAGACAACTTACACCTAATGATAATAACTTGACTAGTAATAGTCTTATTGACACAATAAGTTGAACATCATTAATCAAACCGTGTGAGTTATCCTTGGGTTGCTTCCTTAGTAGGGGGTGACATTGGATGGGTATTGTTTGGTGAGTAGTTGTAGTTGGTTCCGACACGCTATCTTATCTTCTTTCTGTTAGCCGGAAGTTGTAGTGAGTTTCTGTAGTTGGTTAGTGCAGCCCGCTGTCGCTTATTTGCAATAATCCTTTCCTTTCCGTTGATCCCGAAGTATTTGTATCTTGTGATGACTGGCTACGCCGGTATCTTGTGAGTATGGTTTATCCACTTGCCAGTACTTAACCGTACTGACCCACGAATCCTTTTTCGTGGCTGCATATTCAACATTGCAGTCAACAGGTTTGAAGTCTGACGACGTTAGCTTGGGAATCCCTCCGGCTTGGCCTGGGCAGGGATTGGACGCTCTCGGTTATCTTCAGGACTCTTAGTCCAATTTGTATCTTGTCCGTAGTCGGACGCTATGTTGTTCTTCCGCTGTTATTTGGATCTTTGTATTGTATCAGTTGTATCCTTGACTCGTTCGAGTCGTCTTGTATCTATCTGTTTCTGTTGTTGTTGCGGATTATTCGTGAACTGTTGTAATGTTATCACAAGTGGCAACCTGGAATCGGTTATTATGCGGATTTGGCGGAAATGCTGAAATCTGCATAGTGCCCGATCTCGGGGCGTCACAAAATGGTATCAGAGCCTCGGTTCCGATTCCCGAGATTGTTTCGATACGAATGGTTATCGAAGCAATGGGTCCGCAAAGCCTGTAGGTTAACCTAGCTAACGGTCGTTGTTTCTAGAGTGTCAAAAACTATTTCTGCTAAACTATTTCCGAAACATCTCAATAGGATTCTTGTTTTCTCCTTATCTCTATTCTATTCCCCTCCCCTCTCATTTGTTTTGGAGTCTACTCTCGTACTCAATCTTTCAACGTGTTAGGATCCTACGTGGGTGGACGTTGTCTGAGCCTTTAACCTAATAGGTCCGATCATCGGAAGATTTCCTGGTGGAAGAACATCGTCATCAGCCCGAGCAAGAATCTCTTGTTAGTGGTGTCGAGGAGATCAGCTGGAAGCATGAAGAATCGATAGTCGAACTTCTTTCCCCTCCCTGGTTAGCAGGTGGATTGCGAGGGCGCAATCCCTTGTTAGTGGTGTCGTCTGTAACACCCGGGGGATCCCCCCCCCCAAAAAAGTACAATTGTTTGTTCTCTCGTTGCATGGCATTGCATTGACATCTCCTGCATTCTTGTTTTCTGTGTCTCTCAAACCAATTCAAAATTCCAAAAAAAAAAACATATGCCAAAGTTTTTGAAACAAATCACAAACAATAACATCTCAATTTGTTTCACCAAACTTGAATTTATAAATAATTCAACTGTTCAAAGTTGAGATAAATCATTCAATGTGAATTTCAATCAAATCCGTTCCAATTTCAAAACGGTACCAAATATTCAAAATTCGGAGAAAGAAAAGTTGTGCACCTGGGCTTTTTAAGTGCCAAGTGCATGGTGTTTATTTCATAATTTTTGGTTATATAAAAACCCCCCTCATATCCTTTTCTTAAACCTTCTACAAAAAAAAAAGAAAAAAAAGAAAGAAAACCGAGCTAGGGGAGGCAGGCCAGCCCAAAAAGGGCCAGCCCACCTACTACCCCTTTGCACCCAGCCCACCAGGAGGCCCCTCCTTGTCGTCTTCCTCACGAGGTCGTACAGAACGTGGCCATGGTCCCCTCCCCCTCAAGCTTTCCCCTCCTTAAAGCCATCCCTATCTCCCTCCGAACCCTAACCCTAGACTCTCCTTCCCCTCTCCCTGAGCCGCCGCCATCACCTTCTTCCTCCTCAGATCATCCACCCGCTGTATGAACTTCTGAACCCGAACAGGCCCTCCGTGGCCGGACCTTGCAGTCCATGGCGCCGCCGTCCTGCTCGCCGTCGGGCCACGCCGTTTCCGGGAATGGAAACCCCCGGTTTCCCTCTCCGTTTTTGCCGAAGGCGCCGAGGCCGGAGAACGCCCGAGGCGACGGCGCCCCCGCCATCTTCTTCCCCGGCGGCATACCAGCACGCCCGCGCCTGTACCACGACGACCTTCCTCGCCTTCTCCTTCTCCTGGCGCCTCGCTGCGTCTTCCACCAACCGAGGTGAGGCTACCCCCTCCCAGGCCTAGGCCCCCCCTCTCCTCCTTGCTCTGTTCCCCGCCATCGAGCGGCAGGCCGCCGGCCATCTCCTGTTTCTACCGATCGAGGATGCAGGTGACAGATTACAGCGTGCAGTTTCAGTTTTTCCCGTCACGTCCACCTCAAAACCAAACGTTAGTGGTACTTGTCACCAAACACCGCACAGCGCACTGGTACCAGACCCTAGCGCGCACTCCCCAGATCCTGGGTTCGATCCCCCAAGCCCCCACCCCTTTTATTTCTGTTTTCTTTCTTTTCTGCCCGAATTTCAGAAAACTAGATCTGAGCCATTACTTCTAAAATCAATATCAAATCGAAAATAACTCCAATTTGAATGATTCAAAATCCTGTGGCTTCATAATTCTGTGCTCTTTCTATTAATGCCAAGTTTGCAATATATTTCTGTAACAATTTTGGCACTAAATAATTAATTACTAAAAATTCAATAAAAATTGGAAACTTTGGAATTTCATAACTTTAGTTCTACTCATCCAATTTAAGCAAACTTGGGCTCTAAAAATTTGTCTTAACAAACTCTACACATTGGTATTTTATTTGGACACAATTGAATTAATTTTGAACATGTTTTTCTCTGTTTACTAAAAAGGGCAGAATAAAACTATTTATGGAAAATTGCATAATAAATTCAATAATAACCCAAAAATTATGTTTGATAGGTCAAAATGTTCAGTGAAACATTTGCTACATGTTTTAAACCTTTTCAATGCAATTTGTTTCTGTTTTGGATAAATAAAACTAATGCAATTGCTTAATGCTTTAATTAAACCATTTAAATGGTGAAATTCATAACTTGCTCAATTAAATTCCAATTTCAACAAATAAAATATGTTTTCCATTCAAAATGAAACCACCTTTCTGTTTATCAACTTTGTTTTGCAATTTGGACAATTAAAATTAATGTTAATCAATAATTCTTAAAAATGACAACTTAAATGGCATAATTAATAACTTTCAAATGGTTGCTCCAAATTAAATACTCAAAACATGAAATCCATCCAAAATCAAATGCCACACTTGAATATCAACTTTGTTTTCTGGTTTGCAACAATTAAATTGGATATTTGCTTCACCTTCTAATTAATGCATTTAAGTTGGTAATGTGCTCAACTAAATCATTTAAAATTGTTTCTCAACCAATAAATTATGTTTTCCAATCAGATCCATGTCTTTAACATGTTCATGCCATTCATATCTCTGTTAGCATCTTATCTTGTGCATTTTAGGTTTTGTTATGCATGTTCATCTATATGATAACATATGGAATGTGTGGGCTAATTAATTCCAGCTGTTGCCCCTTCCATTTAAATTGCCTAACTCATCTACCTTATTGTTTTCCATGCCAAACAACATTTAACTTGATGGTTGGATAAACAACTTGAACCAATTCCTATTTCTCCGGACTCCGGTTCCGATTAAATTGCTTAAGTTGTTTCCCCTGTTGCATCCTGCCATGTCATGCATGTAAAATAGGATCATGCTGGATCTTTTGCCGTAGTAGTAATTGTTGCATCCGGTGTTTGTTCGAGGTTCGTTGCTTCTTCGCGGATAGGACGTGAGATGATGTGAGCAACGACAAGTTCTGCTACCTTGCGGGATCTCAGGCAAGTATACTCACTTGCTGCCAAATGGCTGCCCTTCATCACTTGTTACCGATTCTTTCCGTTGTTCTTATTCTAGCCTGTTGTTTCGATGCTTGTGTCTCGATCCTATTGTATGTTTACCTTGCAGCCATGATATAGCCTTCCTTCCACTTCCTATTAACTGTTGTTTGTTTACCTTGTTGGCCCCGTGTCGTAGTTGCATGCTTAGTGTTGTTTGCGCTCAAGTCTTGTGTTCCGTCTTATCACCTGTTTAGTTGATAGCTGGGTTTCAATTCAATCAACAACTTGTTATTGTTCTGGGTAATAATAATTTGATGTTAAGGCACCGGCAGGAGGCCCGGGTTAGGGTTTTGAAGCCTGCTAGTGTCGAACTTAATTAGGAAAAGGGTCTTGTCTACTGATCCATGATGAGCATGCTCACCGCATCCGGGTGGTAGTATGGGACCCCCCTCGACTTAGACCTGATCTGCAGCTTGTCCGAAGAGCCACACTTAGTTCGGGTGTTCCATTTGCTCCTTTGCATAATGGGAGGGCCCCCCATGGTTACTGGTGATGGTTATGATGATGATGATGCATATAGGGCGAGGCCTGTGGTGCCGGGGGGTGTGGTTTTCACCCTTGCGCTTAGGTTAGGTCGGACTGGCCGGGACCTTATAGCTCCGTGGCTCCTAGGATGGGTTGTAGAGATGGTTTGGGTCGTGTCAAGCCAACCTGAGTTTTAGTTGGTGGCTTGAGTGTGTACGGGTACTGGAGCACACCCTGCAGGGATAAATCTTCTCGAGAAGCCGTGTTGTCCGCGGTTATGTGACGACTTGGTGAAAGTACTGGCTAACAAGTACTCAGACAACTTACACCTAATGATAATAACTTGACTAGTAATAGTCTTATTGACACAATAAGTTGAACATCATTAATCAAACCGTGTGAGTTATCCTTGGGTTGCTTCCTTAGTAGGGGGTGACATTGGATGGGTATTGTTTGGTGAGTAGTTGTAGTTGGTTCCGACACGCTATCTTATCTTCTTTCTGTTAGCCGGAAGTTGTAGTGAGTTTCTGTAGTTGGTTAGTGCAGCCCGCTGTCGCTTATTTGCAATAATCCTTTCCTTTCCGTTGATCCCGAAGTATTTGTATCTTGTGATGACTGGCTACGCCGGTATCTTGTGAGTATGGTTTATCCACTTTCCAGTACTTAACCGTACTGACCCACGAATCCTTTTTCGTGGCTGCATATTCAACATTGCAGTCAACAGGTTTGAAGTCTGACGACGTTAGCTTGGGAATCCCTCCGGCTTGGCCTGGGCAGGGATTGGACGCTCTCGGTTATCTTCAGGACTCTTAGTCCAATTTGTATCTTGTCCGTAGTCGGACGCTATGTTGTTCTTCCGCTGTTATTTGGATCTTTGTATTGTATCAGTTGTATCCTTGACTCGTTCGAGTCGTCTTGTATCTATCTGTTTCTGTTGTTGTTGCGGATTATTCGTGAACTGTTGTAATGTTATCACAAGTGGCAACCTGGAATCGGTTATTATGCGGATTTGGCGGAAATGCTGAAATCTGCATAGTGCCCGATCTCGGGGCGTCACAAAATGGTATCAGAGCCTCGGTTCCGATTCCCGAGATTGTTTCGATACGAATGGTTATCGAAGCAATGGGTCCGCAAAGCCTATAGGTTAACCTAGCTAACGGTCGTTGTTTCTAGAGTGTCAAAAACTATTTCTGCTAAACTATTTCCGAAACATCTCAATAGGATTCTTGTTTTCTCCTTATCTCTATTCTATTCCCCTCCCCTCTCATTTGTTTTGGAGTCTACTCTCGTACTCAATCTTTCAACGTGTTAGGATCCTACGTGGGTGGACGTTGTCTGAGCCTTTAACCTAATAGGTCCGATCATCGGAAGATTTCCTGGTGGAAGAACATCGTCATCAGCCCGAGCAAGAATCTCTTGTTAGTGGTGTCGAGGAGATCAGCTGGAAGCATGAAGAATCGATAGTCGAACTTCTTTCCCCTCCCGGGTTAGCAGGTGGATTGCGAGGGCACAATCCCTTGTTAGTGGTGTCGTCTGTAACACCCGGGGGATCCCCCCCCCCCCAAAAAAAGTACAATTGTTTGTTCTCTCGTTGCATGGCATTGCATTGACATCTCCTGCATTCTTGTTTTCTGTGTCTCTCAAACCAATTCAAAATTCCAAAAAAAAAAAAAACATATGCCAAAGTTTTTGAAACAAATCACAAACAATAACATCTCAATTTGTTTCACCAAACTTGAATTTATAAATAATTCAACTGTTCAAAGTTGAGATAAATCATTCAATGTGAATTTCAATCAAATCCGTTCCAATTTCAAAACGGTACCAAATATTCAAAATTCGGAGAAAGAAAAGTTGTGCACCTGGGCTTTTTAAGTGCCAAGTGCATGGTGTTTATTTCATAATTTTTGGTTATATAAAACCCCCCCTCATATCCTTTTCTTAAACCTTCTACAAAAAAAAAAAAAAAAAAGAAAGAAAACCGAGCTAGGGGAGGCAGGCCAGCCCAAAAAGGGCCAGCCCACCTACTACCCCTTTGCACCCAGCCCACCAGGAGGCCCCTCCTTGTCGTCTTCCTCACGAGGTCGTACAGAACGTGGCCATGGTCCCCTCCCCCTCAAGCTTTCCCCTCCTTAAAGCCATCCCTATCTCCCTCCGAACCCTAACCCTAGACTCTCCTTCCCCTCTCCCTGAGCCGCCGCCATCACCTTCTTCCTCCTCAGATCATCCACCCGCTGTATGAACTTCTGAACCCGAACAGGCCCTCCGTGGCCGGACCTTGCAGTCCATGGCGCCGCCGTCCTGCTCGCCGTCGGGCCACACCGTTTCCGGGAATGGAAACCCCCGGTTTCCCTCTCCGTTTTTGCCAAAGGCGCCGACGCCGGAGAACGCCCGAGGCGACGGCGCCCCCGCCATCTTCTTCCCCGGCGGCATACCAGCACGCCCGCGCCTGTACCACGACGACCTTCCTCGCCTTCTCCTTCTCCTGGCGCCTCGCTGCGTCTTCCACCAACCGAGGTGAGGCTACCCCCTCCTAGGCCTAGGCCCCCCTCTCCTCCTTGCTCTGTTCCCCGCCATCGAGCGGCAGGCCGCCGGCCATCTCCTGTTTCTACCGATCGAGGATGCAGGTGACAGATTACAGCGTGCAGTTTCAGTTTTTCCCGTCACGTCCACCTCAAAACCAAACGTTAGTGGTACTTGTCACCAAACACCGCACAGCGCACTGGTACCAGACCCTAGCGCGCACTCCCCAGATCCTGGGTTCGATCCCCCAAGCCCCCACCCCTTTTATTTCTGTTTTCTTTCTTTTCTGCCCGAATTTCAGAAAACTAGATCTGAGCCATTACTTCTAAAATCAATATCAAATCGAAAATAACTCCAATTTGAATGATTCAAAATCCTGTGGCTTCATAATTCTGTGCTCTTTCTATTAATGCCAAGTTTGCAATATATTTCTGTAACAATTTTGGCACTAAATAATTAATTACTAAAAATTCAATAAAAATTGGAAACTTTGGAATTTCATAACTTTAGTTCTACTCATCCAATTTAAGCAAACTTGGGCTCTAAAAATTTTTCTTAACAAACTCTACACATTGGTATTTTATTTGGGCACAATTGAATTAATTTTGAACATGTTTTTCTCTGTTTACTAAAAAGGGCAGAATAAAACTATTTATGGAAAATTGCATAATAAATTCAATAATAACCCAAAAATTATGTTTGATAGCTCAAAATGTTCAGTGAAACATTTGCTACATGTTTTCAACCTTTTCAATGCAATTTGTTTCTGTTTTGGATAAATAAAACTAATGCAATTGCTTAATGCTTTAATTAAACCATTTAAATGGTGAAATTCATAACTTGCTCAATTAAATTCCAATTTCAACAAATAAAATATGTTTTCCATTCAAAATGAAACCACCTTTCTGTTTATCAACTTTGTTTTGCAATTTGGACAATTAAAATTAATGTTAATCAATAATTCTTAAAAATGACAACTTAAATGGCATAATTAATAACTTTCAAATGGTTGCTCCAAATTAAATACTCAAAACATGAAATCCATCCAAAATCAAATGCCACACTTGAATATCAACTTTGTTTTCTGGTTTGCAACAATTAAATTGGATATTTGCTTCACCTTCTAATTAATGCATTTAAGTTGGTAATGTGCTCAACTAAATCATTTAAAATTGTTTCTCAACCAATAAATTATGTTTTCCAATCAGATCCATGTCTTTAACATGTTCATGCCATTCATATCTCTGTTAGCATCTTATCTTGTGCATTTTAGGTTTTGTTATGCATGTTCATCTATATGACAACATATGGAATGTGTGGGCTAATTAATTCCAGCTGTTGCCCCTTCCATTTAAATTGCCTAACTCATCTACCTTATTGTTTTCCATGCCAAACAACATTTAACTTGATGGTTGGATAAACAACTTGAACCAATTCCTATTTCTCCGGACTCCGGTTCCGATTAAATTGCTTAAGTTGTTTCCCCTGTTGCATCCTGCCATGTCATGCATGTAAAATAGGATCATGCTGGATCTTTTGCCGTAGTAGTAATTGTTGCATCCGGTGTTTGTTCGAGGTTCGTTGCTTCTTCGCGGATAGGACGTGAGATGATGTGAGCAACGACAAGTTCTGCTACCTTGCGGGATCTCAGGCAAGTATACTCACTTGCTGCCAAATGGCTGCCCTTCATCACTTGTTACCGATTCTTTCCGTTGTTCTTATTCTAGCCTGTTGTTTCGATGCTTGTGTCTCGATCCTATTGTATGTTTACCTTGCAGCCATGATATAGCCTTCCTTCCACTTCCTATTAACTGTTGTTTGTTTACCTTGTTGGCCCCGTGTCGTAGTTGCATGCTTAGTGTTGTTTGCGCTCAAGTCTTGTGTTCCGTCTTATCACCTGTTTAGTTGATAGCTGGGTTTCAATTCAATCAACAACTTGTTATTGTTCTGGGTAATAATAATTTGATGTTAAGGCACCGGCAGGAGGCCCGGGTTAGGGTTTTGAAGCCTGCTAGTGTCGAACTTAATTAGGAAAAGGGTCTTGTCTACTGATCCATGATGAGCGTGCTCACCGCATCCGGGTGGTAGTATGGGACCCCCCTCGACTTAGACCTGATCTGCAGCTTGTCCGAAGAGCCACACTTAGTTCGGGTGTTCCATTTGCTCCTTTGCATAATGGGAGGGCCCCCCATGGTTACTGGTGATGGTTATGATGATGATGATGCATATAGGGCGAGGCCTGTGGTGCCGGGGGGTGTGGTTTTCACCCTTGCGCTTAGGTTAGGTCGGACTGGCCGGGACCTTATAGCTCCGTGGCTCCTAGGATGGGTTGTAGAGATGGTTTGGGTCGTGTCAAGCCAACCTGAGTTTTAGTTGGTGGCTTGAGTGTGTACGGGTACTGGAGCACACCCTACAGGGATAAATCTTCTCGAGAAGCCGTGTTGTCCGCGGTTATGTGACGACTTGGTGAAAGTACTGGCTAACAAGTACTCAGACAACTTACACCTAATGATAATAACTTGACTAGTAATAGTCTTATTGACACAATAAGTTGAACATCATTAATCAAACCGTGTGAGTTATCCTTGGGTTGCTTCCTTAGTAGGGGGTGACATTGGATGGGTATTGTTTGGTGAGTAGTTGTAGTTGGTTCCGACACGCTATCTTATCTTCTTTCGGTTAGCCGGAAGTTGTAGTGAGTTTCTGTAGTTGGTTAGTGCAGCCCGCTGTCGCTTATTTGCAATAATCCTTTCCTTTCCGTTGATCCCGAAGTATTTGTATCTTGTGATGACTGGCTACGCCGGTATCTTGTGAGTATGGTTTATCCACTTGCCAGTACTTAACCGTACTGACCCACGAATCCTTTTTCGTGGCTGCATATTCAACATTGCAGTCAACAGGTTTGAAGTCTGACGACGTTAGCTTGGGAATCCCTCCGGCTTGGCCTGGGCAGGGATTGGACGCTCTCGGTTATCTTCAGGACTCTTAGTCCAATTTGTATCTTGTCCGTAGTCGGACGCTATGTTGTTCTTCCGCTGTTATTTGGATCTTTGTATTGTATCAGTTGTATCCTTGACTCGTTCGAGTCGTCTTGTATCTATCTGTTTCTGTTGTTGTTGCGGATTATTCGTGAACTGTTGTAATGTTATCACAAGTGGCAACCTGGAATCGGTTATTATGCGGATTTGGCGGAAATGCTAAAATCTGCATAGTGCCCGATCTCGGGGCGTCACAAAATGGTATCAGAGCCTCGGTTCCGATTCCCGAGATTGTTTCGATACGAATGGTTATCGAAGCAATGGGTCCGCAAAGCCTGTAGGTTAACCTAGCTAACGGTCGTTGTTTCTAGAGTGTCAAAAACTATTTCTGCTAAACTATTTCCGAAACATCTCAATAGGATTCTTGTTTTCTCCTTATCTCTATTCTATTCCCCTCCCCTCTCATTTGTTTTGGAGTCTACTCTCGTACTCAATCTTTCAACGTGTTAGGATCCTACGTGGGTGGACGTTGTCTGAGCCTTTAACCTAATAGGTCCGATCATCGGAAGATTTCCTGGTGGAAGAACATCGTCATCAGCCCGAGCAAGAATCTCTTGTTAGTGGTGTCGAGGAGATCAGCTGGAAGCATGAAGAATCGATAGTCGAACTTCTTTCCCCTCCCGGGTTAGCAGGTGGATTGCGAGGGCGCAATCCCTTGTTAGTGGTGTCGTCTGTAACACCCGGGGGATCCCCCCCCCCCAAAAAAAAGTACAATTGTTTGTTCTCTCGTTGCATGGCATTGCATTGACATCTCCTGCATTCTTGTTTTCTGTGTCTCTCAAACCAATTCAAAATTCCAAAAAAAAAAACATATGCCAAAGTTTTTGAAACAAATCACAAACAATAACATCTCAATTTGTTTCACCAAACTTGAATTTATAAATAATTCAACTGTTCAAAGTTGAGATAAATCATTCAATGTGAATTTCAATCAAATCCGTTCCAATTTCAAAACGGTACCAAATATTCAAAATTCGGAGAAAGAAAAGTTGTGCACCTGGGCTTTTTAAGTGCCAAGTGCATGGTGTTTATTTCATAATTTTTGGTTATATAAAAACCCCCCTCATATCCTTTTCTTAAACCTTCTACAAAAAAAAAAGAAAAAAAAAGAAAGAAAACCGAGCTAGGGGAGGCAGGCCAGCCCAAAAAGGGCCAGCCATCCTACTACCCCTTTGCACCCAGCCCACCAGGAGGCCCCTCCTTGTCGTCTTCCTCACGAGGTCGTACAGAACGTGGCCATGGTCCCCTCCCCCTCAAGCTTTCCCCTCCTTAAAGCCATCCCTATCTCCCTCCGAACCCTAACCCTAGACTCTCCTTCCCCTCTCCCTGAGCCGCCGCCATCACCTTCTTCCTCCTCAGATCATCCACCCGCTGTACGAACTTCTGAACCCGAACAGGCCCTCCGTGGCGGGACCTTGCAGTCCATGGCGCCGCCGTCCTGCTCGCCGTCGGGCCACGCCGTTTCCGGGAATGGAAACCCCCGGTTTCCCTCTCCGTTTTTGCCGAAGGCGCCGAGGCCGGAGAACGCCCGAGGCGACGGCGCCCCCGCCATCTTCTTCCCCGGCGGCATACCAGCACGCCCGCGCCTGTACCACGACGACCTTCCTCGCCTTCTCCTTCTCCTGGCGCCTCGCTGCGTCTTCCACCAACCGAGGTGAGGCTACCCCCTCCCAGGCCTAGGCCCCCCCTCTCCTCCTTGCTCTGTTCCCCGCCATCGAGCGGCAGGCCGCCGGCCATCTCCTGTTTCTACCGATCGAGGATGCAGGTGACAGATTACAGCGTGCAGTTTCAGTTTTTCCCGTCACGTCCACCTCAAAACCAAACATTAGTGGTACTTGTCACCAAACACCGCACAGTGCACTGGTACCAGACCCTAGCGCGCACTCCCCAGATCCTGGGTTCGATCCCCCAAGCCCCCACCCCTTTTATTTCTGTTTTCTTTCTTTTCTGCCCGAATTTCAGAAAACTAGATCTGAGCCATTACTTCTAAAATCAATATCAAATCGAAAATAACTCCAATTTGAATGATTCAAAATCCTGTGGCTTCATAATTCTGTGCTATTTCTATTAATGCCAAGTTTGCAATATATTTCTGTAACAATTTTGGCACTAAATAATTAATTACTAAAAATTCAATAAAAATTGGAAACTTTGGAATTTCATAACTTTAGTTCTACTCATCCAATTTAAGCAAACTTGGGCTCTAAAAATTTGTCTTAACAAACTCTACACATTGGTATTTTATTTGGGCACAATTGAATTAATTTTGAACATGTTTTTCTCTGTTTACTAAAAAGGGCAGAATAAAACTATTTATGGAAAATTGCATAATAAATTCAATAATAACCCAAAAATTATGTTTGATAGCTCAAAATGTTCAGTGAAACATTTGCTACATGTTTTCAACCTTTTCAATGCAATTTGTTTCTGTTTTGGATAAATAAAACTAATGCAATTGCTTAATGCTTTAATTAAACCATTTAAATGGTGAAATTCATAACTTGCTCAATTAAATTCCAATTTCAACAAATAAAATATTTTTTCCATTCAAAATGAAACCACCTTTCTGTTTATCAACTTTGTTTTGCAATTTGGACAATTAAAATTAATGTTAATCAATAATTCTTAAAAATGACAACTTAAATGGCATAATTAATAACTTTCAAATGGTTGCTCCAAATTAAATACTCAAAACATGAAATCCATCCAAAATCAAATGCCACACTTGAATATCAACTTTGTTTTCTGGTTTGCAACAATTAAATTGGATATTTGCTTCACCTTCTAATTAATGCATTTAAGTTGGTAATGTGCTCAACTAAATCATTTAAAATTGTTTCTCAACCAATAAATTATGTTTTCCAATCAGATCCATGTCTTTAACATGTTCATGCCATTCATATCTCTGTTAGCATCTTATCTTGTGCATTTTAGGTTTTGTTATGCATGTTCATCTATATGACAACATATGGAATGTGTGGGCTAATTAATTCCAGCTGTTGCCCCTTCCATTTAAATTGCCTAACTCATCTACCTTATTGTTTTCCATGCCAAACAACATTTAACTTGATGGTTGGATAAACAACTTGAACCAATTCCTATTTCTCCGGACTCCGGTTCCGATTAAATTGCTTAAGTTGTTTCCCCTGTTGCATCCTGCCATGTCATGCATGTAAAATAGGATCATGCTGGATCTTTTGCCGTAGTAGTAATTGTTGCATCCGGTGTTTGTTCGAGGTTCGTTGCTTCTTCGCGGATAGGACGTGAGATGATGTGAGCAACGACAAGTTCTGCTACCTTGTGGGATCTCAGGCAAGTATACTCACTTGCTGCCAAATGGCTGCCCTTCATCACTTGTTACCGATTCTTTCCGTTGTTCTTATTCTAGCCTGTTGTTTCGATGCTTGTGTCTCGATCCTATTGTATGTTTACCTTGCAGCCATGATATAGCCTTCCTTCCACTTCCTATTAACTGTTGTTTGTTTACCTTGTTGGCCCCGTGTCGTAGTTGCATGCTTAGTGTTGTTTGCGCTCAAGTCTTGTGTTCCGTCTTATCACCTGTTTAGTTGATAGCTGGGTTTCAATTCAATCAACAACTTGTTATTGTTCTGGGTAATAATAATTTGATGTTAAGGCACCGGCAGGAGGCCCGGGTTAGGGTTTTGAAGCCTGCTAGTGTCGAACTTAATTAGGAAAAGGGTCTTGTCTACTGATCCATGATGAGCGTGCTCACCGCATCCGGGTGGTAGTATGGGACCCCCCTCGACTTAGACCTGATCTACAGCTTGTCCGAAGAGCCACACTTAGTTCGGGTGTTCCATTTGCTCCTTTGCATAATGGGAGGGCCCCCCATGGTTACTGGTGATGGTTATGATGATGATGATGCATATAGGGCGAGGCCTGTGGTGCCGGGGGGTGTGGTTTTCACCCTTGCGCTTAGGTTAGGTCGGGCTGGCCGGGACCTTATAGCTCCGTGGCTCCTAGGATGGGTTGTAGAGATGGTTTGGGTCGTGTCAAGCCAACCTGAGTTTTAGTTGGTGGCTTGAGTGTGTACGGGTACTGGAGCACACCCTGCAGGGATAAATCTTCTCGAGAAGCCGTGTTGTCCGCGGTTATGTGACGACTTGGTGAAAGTACTGGCTAACAAGTACTCAGACAACTTACACCTAATGATAATAACTTGACTAGTAATAGTCTTATTGACACAATAAGTTGAACATCATTAATCAAACCGTGTGAGTTATCCTTGGGTTGCTTCCTTAGTAGGGGGTGACATTGGATGGGTATTGTTTGGTGAGTAGTTGTAGTTGGTTCCGACACGCTATCTTATCTTCTTTCTGTTAGCCGGAAGTTGTAGTGAGTTTCTGTAGTTGGTTAGTGCAGCCCGCTGTCGCTTATTTGCAATAATCCTTTCCTTTCCGTTGATCCCGAAGTATTTGTATCTTGTGATGACTGGCTACGCCGGTATCTTGTGAGTATGGTTTATCCACTTGCCAGTACTTAACCGTACTGACCCACGAATCCTTTTTCGTGGCTGCATATTCAACATTGCAGTCAACAGGTTTGAAGTCTGACGACGTTAGCTTGGGAATCCCTCCGGCTTGGCCTGGGCGGGGATTGGACGCTCTCGGTTATCTTCAGGACTCTTAGTCCAATTTGTATCTTGTCCGTAGTCGGACGCTATGTTGTTCTTCCGCTGTTATTTGGATCTTTGTATTGTATCAGTTGTATCCTTGACTCGTTCGAGTCGTCTTGTATCTATCTGTTTCTGTTGTTGTTGCGGATTATTCGTGAACTGTTGTAATGTTATCACAAGTGGCAACCTGGAATCGGTTATTATGCGGATTTGGCGGAAATGCTGAAATCTGCATAGTGCCCGATCTCGGGGCGTCACACCTGTCACGGTGTAGCGTTTGATAGCCCCAAAGTAGGTCGATTCACATCTCAAGAACATACGACAATCTCCACTAGTACAGAAAGCCTTATCTGTGGCGCACCATTTTCCAATTCTGTGGCGCGCCTAGGGGCCAGAGGGGTGCGCCACAGAATTCACGCCATAGAATTTTTTTCTGTGGCGCACCGTGGCCGTGCGCCACAGAAATTTCAATTCTGTGGCGCACCTCAGCCGTGCGCCACAGAAATTTGCAATTCTGTTGCACACCAAGGGGGGATGCGCCACAGATTTTTTTTTTGAATTTCAAAAAAAAGGCGGCCAGATCTGGCCGCGGGAATTTCGGCGAAATTTCGAAATTTCGCCGGAGCTCGCTCGTGGAGGAGGAGAAGGAGGTGGGTGGAGGATGGGGGTCACCGGAGTTGGTGGAGGAGGAGAAGGAGGAGCTCGACGAGGTGGTGATGGTGGAGGTGGAGGAGGAGGTGGAGGAGGAGGAGGAGGAGGTCACCGGAGTTAGTGGAGGAGGAGGAGCTCGATGGAGGTGGTGGTGGAGGAGGAGGAGGAGGAGCTCGCCGGAGGTGGTGGTGGTGGTGGTGGAGGAGGAGAGGTGGTGGTGGAGGAGGAGGAGTGGTGGTGGTGGAGGAGGAGGAGGAAGAGGAGGAGGAGGAGGAGGGGTGGTGGTGGTGGAGGAGGAGGAGGAGGAGGGGTGTGGTGTGGTGGTGGAGGTGCAGGAGAGAAGTGGAGAGGTAGAAGAGAGAAGGGGAGAGGAGAAGTGGAGGAGAAGAGAGGAGGAGGAGGAGAAGGAGAAGTGGAGGAGAAGATAGGTGGCAGGATTCGAAAATCCCGCCCAACAATTCTGTGGCGCACCAAGCGAAGGGGTGCGCCATAGATTATTTTTTATTTTTTATTTATTTTCTAATAAAAAATCTTCAAACGGCCATAACTTTTTTTCCTTTTCGAATTTGGCGATTCTAAAAAAAGCTCACAGGCCGAAGGCAAGTGAGGTTGGGTTCCTTTTTCTCTCTAGTTTTTTTTTATATCTTGATCATTTTTTTCCGACATCGTATGCAAAAGTTATGCCCATTTTACTTTTTTTAACGAACTTTTGCTCAAAAAGTCGAAATTCATATTTCAAAATTTGATAAAAAAGTATACCTTAAACTCTCCGTGCATCTATAAGGGATTTATTTTTTGATGCTTTTCAGACCGGCAACTCTTCCGTCAAAAACTAGAAAAGGCGTTCCCAGGGGGGGTATGGAGAGAAGAAAAAAAAAATCTGTGGATCCATGTGGGGCTGGTGCGCCACAGAAACGTTGGATTCTGTGGCGCACCAATGCCCGTGCGCCATAGAAGACCACATTTCTGTGGCGCACCAGATTACGCGCGCCACAGAAATGCTCGCCTGCAATGGTTGAGGCGGGCCCCATCCATGTTCTGTGGCGCACCCTTCCCCCGTGCGCCACAGAATCCAACATTTCTGTGGCGCATATTTTGGCGTGCGCCACAGAATTAAATTTCTATGGCGCACCACTCTCTGGTGCACCACAGAAAGCCTTCCATAGAAAGGCAGTTTCCTACTAGTGCTCAGGTCTAAGGACAAAGCAAGCACAACGTGTAGAGAGAGAACTATTGGCATTGTTGTAATGTCTCAAGCTGGGTCATTCCAACACCATGTTCGTAACATGAGTTCACGTTATTAGTTTGACGTCACCATGTCTATGACTTGCGAAACATAGCCATCAACCAATACATGTGCTAGTCTAATGTTCAGGTGTGTCCTCACATGAATTCCGACTAGGGGCATATTTAGAATAACCATGTAAGTAAAGAGTTTCACAAACAATTCACATACTTGCCAATCAATATAAAGATATTATTCAAGGAACATTATTACAAATCATGGATACATAGATATATCATCATCTCTATGATTGCCTCTCGGGCATATCTCTAACACACCATGCCCTTAAATCTGCTATTTTGTTGGATACATTTTAGGACATTACAAATGGACACTCTAGGAGGCCTCAAGCCCCCAGCCTTTCTGGTTGTCAGACAGCACAGTTTAAAACCAAATTTCCTCTCCAAGAAGCTCAAGCAACTCTCTTATAATGAAAAACTAACTAAAACATCTGCAATTTAAATTTCTCTAATCAGGTCTAGTCATTAGTCTCCAGCCCTGTTTAGCCAACATTGCCTGATTGAACAAATCAAAGTCTCGGAACCCCATTCCTCCTTCTGATTTTGGGATTGCTATCTTTTCCCATTTTTTCCAGTGCAATTTCCTCTTTCTATCATCACCTCCCCACCAGAATCTTGCAACCACCGCCGTTAGTTTTTTGCAGAAATTCTTGGAAAGCTTAAAGAAACTCATCGAATAAGTAGGAATTGCTTGACAAACAGACTTAATAAAAACTTCTCTTAGAGCACTAATTAACAACCTCGGGATCCCTCCAAACAATAATTTTTTCACCTTGGCAATGATATGTTCAAAATGAGAATCAGTCGATCTCCCCAATGCCGTAGGAAGCCCTAGGTATTTCTCTCCAAGAGCCTCTGAGGAAATATGGAGACCCTGATGAACCACAAGCTTGACTGGCTCCTTAGTGTTCTTGCTGAAGAAAATTGCTGATTTATTGAAATTGACCATTTGACCTGAGCCTATTCTGTATCTCTCAAGAATTGATTGCAATCTAGAAGCACCTGCTGGTGATGCCTGTGAGAAAATCAAACAATCGTCAGCAAAAAGAAGGTGGGATACCCATGGTGCATGGATACCCACCCGAATTCTTTTATCAAGGTACACCGGACCAACATTCTTTAGCATGCTGCTAAAACCCTCTCCACATAGAAGGAATAGGTAAGGAGATATGGGATCTCCTTCACGAATACCCCGTGTAGGTTTACAGAACTCCGAGAAAACTCCATTCACCCTGACGGAGAGTGTGACTGACTCCACACACCTCATAATAAGATCAATCCATTGTGATGCAAAGCCCAATTTATGCATTATACTCCGTAGATAGCTCCATTCAACCCTATCGTAGGCTTTTGCCATGTCAAGTTTAATAGCACAGGCAGCAAAGTTCCCCTTCTTCCTTTTGAGATAATGGATGCACTCATATGCCGTGAGCACATTATCCGTAATCAGCCTCCCCGGTACAAAGGCGCTTTGTTCCTCCGATATAATCTCCTCCAACACCGGTCTCAATCTTAGAGCTAGCACTTTAGAAGCAATTTTATATAAAACATTACAAAGAGCAATAGGTCTGTATTGAGTGAGATCTTGAGGGGATTTCACCTTGGGGATCAAGACAAGAACCGATGAATTTACCTCCTCGGGCATACTCCACCCCTCCAAGAATATCTGAATAGCTTTACACACCATGCCTTTTAACACACCCCAGTGCTTGATACAGAAGCCAACATTGAAACCATCCAGACCCGGGGATTTGTTCGGGTGCATCATAAACAGTGCTCTTTCGATCTCCATATCCGTGTATGTAGCCATCAATTGCTCATTCACAAAGGCAGTAACTCTAGGGACCACCCAATCTGTTACCACTTCGGGTTGGGTGTCAGCCTGAGCCGAAAAAAATGCTTTATAGAAATTTGCTGCCATGCGTTCCATCTCCACTTGAGACGATTCCAGTGAACCATCCTCTCTCCGAAGAGATTTAATTTTATTGTTCCTTCCTCTTTGCTTCGCCCTAGAGTGGAAGTAGGCAGTATTACGATCCCCCTCTTTCATCCACAGAACACGAGATATCTGTTGTGCCTCGATCTCCTCCCTAGTCTGGAGTTCCGAGATCCTCCTCATCAGCTGCAGCTCTTGTCTAGACGGGCCAGTACCAAGTGAGTCCCACCGAACTCTTTCCAATCTCCCTCTCCGTACATTGAGCTGTTTATTAACCGAGCCATATTCTTCCCTACTACATTGTTGTAGTCTCAAACGAACACCCCCAAGAGCATTGGCCATGTCACTCAGGTTATGAACCTGTGGAATAAGACTAGACTCAACTACATGGGAATAGTTAGAATGTCGTGTCCATGCATTTTCAAAACGGAAGGGCCGTGACCCTCTATTATCCTTGCACCACTCCGAGGTGTTGATCTGAATGATTAAAGCACAATGGTCACTTTGCGTGGTCTGTATATGAGTTACCATAGAATTATCAAAGATCTCTAGAAATCGTAAATCTGCCATCCCTCTATCCAGCGTGACTTTGATATTGTTACTGCCATGTTGACGGTTGTCCCATGTGTAGGGAGTACCCGAAAACCCCATGTCCTCAAAGCCACAATCATCTGTAGCCTCGCGAAAACCTTCCATCTGCCACTCTTCACGACCATGCCCTCCAAACTGTTTGTAACATCCCAAGTATGAAAAACACCATTAGAATGCTTGCTCCTTGTTTAATTTATGTTCTGCATCATGTCATCATAAGCATTGCATGTGGTATGTGTTTCAAATTTGAATTTCAAATCAAATTTCAAACCATTATGTTTCATACTTGTTCTGTTACAACCTTTCCAAATAAAACTTTCAAATCAAACCATTTATTTGTTTCCAATAAATTTGATTTTTCATACTATTAACTTGCTTAATTTTTCAATAATTAAATTATTGCAAATTTCACTCAAATCCATTTGAATTTCAAACAGCAGCCAAATTTAAAATTTTGGAAAATAAAAGTTTGCACAACTGGGCTTTTGCAATAAATAACTTATAAAAATTTGTCACCAAAAATTTTAAGCCCCAAAACCCTCCTATTTTCTCTCCTTATTCCTTTCTTTTCTTTTCAGCAAAAAAAAAGTAAAAACAGAAAAGAAAAGAGGGGGGGAGGCAGCCAGGCCAGCCAGCCGGCCTAGGCCACCTACTACCCCCCAGGCCCAGCCCATCTACTCCCTGCGTCATCCCCTACCTCTGTACGGCAGGGCATCGACCATGTCCACGTCAAAAGACAGTGGATGGGACGGCCGGGAGCGTGCCCCCTCCTCCTTAAAAACCCCCCTCGACCGTGCCCTAGTTCTCCCTCCTCCATCTCTCTGCCGCCGCTGCCATTCTCCTTCTCCTTCCTCTTTCGATCCCTCTCTGCTCCCTGCACCACCTCCATCACCGCACGGCAGCGCGGCAATCTCTGGCGATCGCCGCCGCTATGGAACCGCTCCGGGCGGCCTGAGCTCGGGAATCGACTCCATAGGCAACCACCTTCCCCCTCGTTTCCAGGAAGGGGCCCGGGCGGCCTCGGAGCTCCACTACCGCGCCGTCGACGGCGACTGTCACTGCCACCTCGCCGAGCAACCCTCCTCCTTCTTCCTCTACTCTCCGCGGTGAGCGCCATCCCTTTTCCCCTCTCTCTGCCTCTTCCTGTTGCGCGCACGTACCCACCCCTGCACACACCCACGGGCAACAGCCGCAGCAGCGCAGCGCAGGCCGTCGGCGATCACCGTCCCGACGCCAAAGTTCAGTTAACTGAACTTGTTCAGGTTCAGTTAACTGACGAAGCCCCACCTCAAAACCCCGCGCGCCTCTGTTCCATCACCACCGTCGAGCTAGCCCAGTGGCACGATCCAGCAGTTCTCAGCGCGCGGTCGCGAGTTCGAACCCCCGCCGCGCGAATAAATCCACCCCTTTTTGCTTCGCTTGCCACGCAGCCACGCTGGCCCCACCCGTCAGCGACGTGGTGGCCACGCGAGCGCACACACCCGCGCCACGCAGGCGCCAGCAGGGCGCTGGCCCACTGGCCAGTGACCCAGGGCTGCTCTGCCCTGCGTAGAAAATTTCCCAGGGGCCTTTTCTGAAATTCTTTTTCGCACCTAAGCCCCTGGAATAAATCTGAGGCTTTTAAAAAATTGCAGTTTAGCCCCTGTATTTCAAATTCAAATATCTTTTGCATTTCAAATCCAAATTCAGTAAATAAAATATGTTTTCCATACCAAATTTAATTCTCTACATGTTAAAGCCATTTGTATACTGTTTTGAACATTTCAAATGGTTTCAAAAATTCAAATTCAAACAACTCTTTCAAATTTGGTCAAATTCATAACTAATTCAAATTTAATTCAAATGGCACATGTAAAATATGTTTTCCTTGCAAAATTGAACAAGCTTTCCAAATGTAAACTTTGTTTCCTGTTTTGAATAATTAAAATTGGTTAAATAATTTAAACCTTGTTTAAATCATTTAAAATTGCTAACTTAATAACTTGGTCAAACTAAATTCTTTTGAACATATAAAATATGTTTTCCATTCCATTTTTCATGAACTTTGCAAATATCAACTTTGTGTTCTGTTTTAAATATATTAAATTGCTGAAAACAACTGTTTCTTAATTAATGCATTTAAAATTGTCAAATTAATAACTTGCTCACTTTAAATCCTTTTTCAACAAATGAAATAGGTATTCCATCTAAAATTTTGTGTTCTTTCCAAATATGAATTTTGTTATCTATTTTGAACAATTAAAATGGGTGAAAACAATAAGTGTTTGTGTAACTCATTTAAGAAGCCAAATTTACATAACTTAATCAATAAAATTCCAAACTTGATAAACAACATTTCAAATTGAAGCTATTGTTGTTTTCTCATTGTTTTCATCATCCATGCATCATTCCAATTAACTTTCACATGATGGTTATTTGTAGATCATTTAATTCAACCTTAATTCATGGGCTTTCCATATGCAATCTAAATTGCATATAGGCCCATTTAATTATGTTTTCATGTCAACTAGCTTATCTTTGATGCATCAATTAAATTGTCATGCATCATCCCATGTTTGTGCATTATGCCATGTTATTGATTGTTTGTCTCTCTGCGTTGTTTGTTTGCTACTTCTCGAATAGACGACGACGTTGAGACAGACGAGGTTTACGACACTACTTCAGAGGAGTTAGCCCAGTACCAGGCTACTGAGTTTGCAGGCAAGTATTCACTCACCTGAACCATTGTGTCCTTTCCACACTGGATACCGATACTTTCCGTTGTCTAATCTATTAGCCTTAAGATTCGTTGCTTGTGTTCCAATCCTATCACATGTTATCCTGTAACCCCGATGTAGCCTATCCTCCACACCTATAACCCCGTTGCTTGTTGCCTGTGTCTTACTAGCATGCTTAGGGTTGTTTATGCTCGAATCTGATGTCCGTTATTTCTTTTACCATATTTATTATGTTCTGGGGGCTCGATGTTTAAACAACAACCTGTTAATGTTTGAGGTAACGCTAATTTGATGATAAAGGACCGGCAGGAGGCCGGGTATGGTTTTGAGGCCTGCTAGTGTCGAACTCAGGAAAAGTTCTTGTCCTCTAGATCCATGATGAGCGCGCTAACCGCATGTGGGAAGCGTGTATGGGCGCCCCCCTCAACTTTGATTCGATTCGCATCTCGTCCAAATCGCCTCATTTAGTTCGGGTTTTCCATTTTCCGCATGCATATGCAGGTGCGAACCCTTGGCGCCAGGGTGGTAACTTTTGTAGTCGGCATTTAGGGAGACACGTTCTTAGAGTGCTATGAGGGTCCCCTTTTCTTCGTGGGGCTTGATTAGCCGTGCGCTCAATTGCACGGGGTTCTTTGGGCTTGATGCGAAGAAGAGTTGGGTTGTGTTGAGTACCTCGCTTGGTGGGTTGATCCCCCGTCTGGCGGGATATTCTTACGTGTACGGCCAAATTGGTGCATCCCTGCAGGGTTAAATCTTCTCGAGAAGCCGTGTTGTCCGCGGTTATGGATGACTTGGTGATAGGGCTGGCTAACAAGGATTAGACAACTTACACCTAATTAATAACAATTTGACTAGTAATAGGCTTATTGACACAATAACTTGAAGCTTCATTAATCCAACTGTGTGGGTTATCCTCGGATTGCTTCTTTGGATAAGGGGCGAGATCCAGGATGGGTTTGTTTGAGGCTAGTGGTAGTTGGTTCCGATGCGCTATCTTATCCCTTTCTTTTAGCCGGATGTTGTAGCGTGTCTCTGTAGTTGGTTAGGGCAGCCCGCTGCCGCACCTTTGTATCACCTATCTTCCGTTGAACCCAAAGCATCTGTACTTGGTGTTGTCGGGTACCCTTTGGTATCTTGTGCGTCTTGCTTGCCAGTACTCGTCTGTACTGACCCCTTTGGGGCTGCGTGTTCTGCAGACTACGTTTCCGAGGATCCCCATGGTGGCTACTACGTGGAGTATGACGATGCTGCTGACGAGTAGATAGCGGACCCGGGCAGGATCCGAGACTTCGTGGTTGGGCTCCGTACTTTTCGTTTCCGGCCTCTTAGGCCTATTTGGATCTTGTCTGTACTCAGACACTTTGGATGCTTCCGCTGTGATGTAATGATGACTTGTTGGGACATGTGTCCTCTGCATGACTGTATTTGCTATCTCTGCTCTAGTGAGAGTTGTTGCCACTTATTTCTATTTCTTTGTGTCTTAGAGATTTGTTGTGATATCACTTGTTCAAATGCCGTTGACGTACCATGTGTGTATGTTATGAAGTACGTCAATGGAAGTAGTCGGATTTCCATTGGATGGTTTCACAGACGATGAATAGTAGAGGATGGTTGTCACACGTTTACGTGTTGGCCTACTCATATTGAGATGCGGGTGCAGGTAGGCCCCGTAAGCCATTTATCTACTGTTTAGCGGGCTGTGAGTATCCTCTAAAAGTCCGGGTACGACAAATGGTATCAGAGCCTGTCTGCCTGTAGGATCCCTTTTACTGGTCGCAGTTGAGTCTAGAAACTATTTTGTAGCTATATAGGAAAAATGAAACGTGAGAGTAGGAATTCTGTTCTTTTATTTCTTTCCCCACCCACCCTCCCTTTTCTGGTAAGGAAGTGCAACGTTGTTTTTCTCTTCTCATCTAAACTTCAAGTTAGGATTTCACGTATCCTGGTTTCTCTAGGATGGTTATATCTACTAAACCATAGGAATGGAGGTGGTTGTGACATGATTTATCATGTTGCCTACTCACGATTGAGAACGGAGGCACATAAGCCCCGGAAGCAGATCCTCTATTCCTTAAGCAGTAGATATTGATCCTTTAGAAGCCCGGATGGGTTTTCCGTAGTACCTCAGGAGTGTTTTGGTCTCGTGTTTCCCGAATGTTGCTTCGATATCTTGTTCTTCTCAACATCCTTTTCGTCCATTGAAACCTTGTTGTTGCTTGCCACTTCAGTTCTTCTACCGGCGTCTAATCAAAGCTTCCCCGAGCATCTGCAGATGGATCTCAGGTTCTACCCGCAGGTGGTTCATATGACTCGTTGCGAGAGCACTGCCGGTTATCCGGAAATGCTGAGAGACATGGTCACTTTTCTGGGGTTCCGTTGGGCACCAGAGTACCAGGTCTACGAGCAGTAGCGAGAGTTTGAGCAGACCTACTACCAGGCTATCGTCTACATTATGTCAGATGATGGCATGAGCGCAGTCCACCGCTACGAGGCAGTGGGTTCCACAGTGGATATGGCTGTGCAGCAGGCAGCTTATGTGAGCCTCACCGTCCTTCGTGCTGACTACTGGGGATTTGACGATTCTATCTATCGCCACATCCCCCGTGGTTACATCACTTCGGAGGGAGCTCACTTCACTCTCTACGACAACTTGGATGTTTACGAGCATGATAACTCCAGGCTGCACACCACCGCTCAGTTTGTGAGACACAGTGACGCAGTTGCCCGCACACTATCTCAGGAGTTGGCTTCAGTCAGAGAGCAGCTTTACCTTGCTTTGACTCGTCTGGCGACTTACACCACAGACTTGGTTGGAGACGAGCGCTTTGCACGTTTCGATCAGCCAGTTGGGCGTCGTCTGCCAGATGCTGGAGGTTACGAGCCGATCAGAGGTCCACTCCTTTACCTTGGTGCTGGTTACACTGGGATTCCACGCTTTGGAGCACAGGAAGTCGACGCTATGTACTTCACCACGCCTAGAGTCGGTCTCAGACCACGTCAGATCTACGTGGATCGTCGTTCCACCTACTTTCGTGGGCGTGCTCCTCACCTTACCTCTCGCCGTACTCCTCGCCGCCGTCCTGCGTGATGAGCATGGGAGTACCGATGTATCCATTCTTAGCTATGTTTAGTTATCCTTTGACATTCGAACCATTTATGGTGTGTTGGATATTCTGATGTAATTGAACATGTGATGGTGTACCTTTTGGTTATCTATTCATGCGTCGGAATAATCTCTCTTTCGGTTGACAAGTCTATCCTTTTCTATTGTTGTGCTAAAATGCATTTCCATTCAGGATGCCGCCAACAAGGAACAACACGCCTGAGCCACCGCCAATTGCGGAGCTGTTGACTCAGATGACCCAAGTCATGACGCAGATGGCCCAGTTTCAGGCTAATCAGCACATCAACCAGACAGCTCCACGAGTCAGCATCAAGGAGTTTCTCAGTCTGGGTCCGAGAGCTTTCGTGGCCACACGCGAGCCTCTGGACGCTGATAAGGCTATGGATATTGCACACGTAGCTGAAGAAGACAAGGTCAATTATGCCTCCTATCTGCTGAAGGGTCAGGCAGCTACTTGGTGGGAAAACTTCCAGGCCATGAGAACTGGGATGCCAGTCACGTGGGATTGTTTCAAGGAAGCCTTCCTGAAGCACCACATTCCAGATGGTCTCATGGAAAGAATGCGTGAAGAGTTTTGCTCTCTCAAGCAGGGCAAGTTGGACGTAATCGGGTATCAGAGTGAGTTCAATCGCCTCGCTCGGTACGCTGGAGATGAGGTGTCCACTGAAGCTAAGAAGATGGCAAGGTTCCGCGGAGGTTTTAACCCGGAACTCAAGTATGCCCTCACCAATGTCAAGGCCAACAGCTTCGAGGATCTCGTTAACACCGCGCTCAATGAAGAAAATGGGCGCAAGGCGTTCGAGGAGTCTCGCAAGCACTCGCGTGAGGGTGGTTCCTCCTCCAACATGACCACCCCTCCGCAGAAGCGCCGCATCTGGGTACCAAATGGTGTTGTCACTCGGGCTCCATACGCCCAAACTTCTCCAGGCTTCGCTCCCCGCCCACCCAACCCTGCTCAGCTGCATGATCCAAGGGCTTCGATGGGGCAGCCAAGGCCAGGGCCTCCTCGTGTCGTCACATGCTACAAGTGCAAGCAGACGGGACACTACGCCGACAAGTGCACGCAGAGGCAGCTACCTCCACCACCACCTCGTCCTAACACAAACCAGGAAATGGTGCGCGCTCCCCCGCCTAAGGCCTTCAACTCCAACAATAGGCCTGTCGGGAGGACCGCAAGGGTGAATCATGTCAAGATCGACAAAGCTGAGGAAGCTCCTGACGTCGTTCTCGGTACATTTCCCGTAAACTCTATTCCAGCTAAAGTGTTGTTTGATACCGGAGCATCACATTCTTTTGTGTCAAAGACCTTTGCCACAACAAACAACCTAATTGTGGTTCCACTAAGCAATCAGATCACTGTTCACTCCCCGGGATCTCAAATGTTGACTTCCAAGATAAGTAAGGACAATCAAATCCTAATTGGAGGCCACATATTCCTTGCTTCTCTCATGTTGCTGGGAAATTCTGACATTGATGTCATTCTTGGTATGGATTGGCTGAAGGCCAATAAAGCAAAAATTGACTGTGCTCAAAATTCAATAACTCTGTACCACCCTTCTGGCCAGATAATCTATTCTCCACATGAATCAAGTTCTATTCGGCTGTGCAACCTCAATGCAAAACCTCTACCTTCACTTGAAAATGTTCTGGTGGTTTGCGACTTCCCTGACGTCTTTCCAGAGGAGTTGCCAGGAATGCCTCCGGACAGAGCTGTTGAGTTCGTGATCGAACTTGAACCAGGTACTGCTCCAATCTCTAAGCATCCCTACAAGATAGGAACTCCCGAGCTGAAGTTGTTGAAGGAACAAATTGATATGTACATGGAAAAAGGTTACATCCAACCTAGTTCCTCGGCTTGGGGATGCCCAACTCTTTTCGTTGCGAAGAAGGATCGAACAAAGAGACACGTTGTTGAATATCGTCCTCTTAACAAGAAAACCATCAAAAACAAGTATCCAATTCCTCGCATCGATGATCTTTTTGATCAACTTGCTGGAGCCTCAATATTCTCCAAGTTGGACTTGAGAATGGGTTACCATCAAATAAAGATCAGAAAAGAGGATATTCCAAAGACAACTTTCACCACTCGCTACGGTCTATATGAATTCACCGTCATGTCCTTTGGTCTCACCAATGCACCGGCGACCTTCTCTCGACTCATGAATTCTGTCTTCCATGAATACCTAGACAAGTTCGTTGTGGTATATCTTGATGACATTCTTGTCTACTCAAAATCCGAGGAAGAGCATGAAGAACATCTTCGTCTCACTCTCATGAAGCTTCGTGAGCATCGTCTCTATGCCAAATTCTCCAAATGTGAGTTCTGGATTTCAGAAGTTGCTTACCTTGGTCATGTCATCTCTGCCAAGGGCATAGCCATTGATCCAGAAAAGGTTAAAGCAATTGTTGATTGGAAACCTCCAAAGACGGTGAAGCAAGTAAGAAGTTTTATTGGCTTGGCTAGCTATTGTCGTCGCTTCGTCCAAAACTTCTCCAAGATTGCCAAACCTCTCACTGACCTCACAAAGAAGGACAAGAAGTTCGTCTGGTCTCCACAATGTGATGAAAGCTTCAATCTCCTGAAGACTAAACTCACTTCTACACCAGTTCTGGTTGGCCCAGATCCTTCCAAACCTTTCCAAATATTCTGTGACGCTTCTCTCCAAGGTCTAGGTGCAGTTCTTATGCAAGAACGTCAATTTGTGGCTTATGCTTCACGTCAGTTGAACACACATGAGCTCAATTATCCCACTCATGACCTTGAACTTGCAGCAGTTGTGTTTGCCCTCAAGAAATGGAGACAATACTTGTTGGGTTATCGCACTGAAATCTTTTCCGATCATAAGAGTCTGAAGTACATCTTCACTCAACCAGATCTAAACCTCAGACAAAGGAGATGGATTGAAAAGATTAAAGACTTTGATCTTACAATTTCTTACACTCCAGGCAAGGCTAATGTTATGGCCGATGCTCTCAGTCGCAAGTCGTATTGCAATAATCTCATGATCATGGAAAGCCAACCTCCTCTTCATGAAGAATTCCAAAAGCTGAATCTTGGTCTTGTTCCTGAAGGCTATCTTGCGAACTTGACAGCCAGTCCAACTCTCGAGGACAAGATTCGTTCTGAACAACTTTGTGATGCTGAAATCAAGAAGATTGTAGAACACATCAAAGCAGGCAATGAGAAATTTGAGTGCTTCTCAATTGATGACAAGGGAACTGTGTTCTTCGAAGGACGCATTGCAGTTCCTCAAATTCAAAGTCTCAAAGATGTCATTCTCAAGGAGGCTCATGAAACTCCTCTCTCCATACACCCTGGAAGTACAAAGATGTACCAGGATCTCAAGACACTGTATTGGTGGCCTAGCATGAAACGTGAAATTGCTCAATACGTTTCTGAATGCGACGTTTGTCAACGTGTTAAGGCAGTTCATGAGAAAATAGCCGGTCTTCTCCAACCTCTGAAAATCCCCGAATGGAAGTGGGACATGATTGAAATGGACTTCGTCACTGGTTTTCCAAAGTCCAAGAGGGGCAACGATGCAATCTTCGTTGTCATTGATCGACTCACTAAAGTAGCTCACTTCTTTCCTGTCAAAGAGACAATCTCAGCTAGTCAGTTAGCAGAGCTCTACACAGCAAAGATTGTTCCTCTTCATGGTGTTCCATTGGAAATAAGCTCAGACCGTGGAAGCATCTTCACTTCTCATTTCTGGAAAAGTTTTCAAGAAGCCTTGGGCACCAAGCTTCTGTTCAGCACAGCCTACCATCCTCAGTCTCAAGGGCAAGTCGAAAGAGTCAATCAAATTCTCGAGGATATGCTCAGAGCATGTGGTCTCTCTTTTGGCATGAAATGGGAGGAATGTCTTCCATATGCTGAATTCTCCTACAACAACAGCTTCCAGGCAAGCCTAGGCATGGCACCATTTGAGGCTCTCTATGGCCGCAGATGCAGGAGTCCAATCAATTGGTCTGGAGCTGGTGAACGTTCACTCTTAGGCCCTGACATTGTTAACGAGGCCGAAGAGAAAGTTCGCATCATTCGTGACAATCTGAAGATTGCTCAGTCTCGTCAGAAAAGCTACTATGATAGCAAACACAGGGAGATGGTTTATGCACCTGGAGACAAAGCATATCTCCGTGTAACTCCCCTCAGAGGCACTCATCGTTTTGGTGTAAAAGGAAAGCTTGCACCAAGATATATTGGTCCCTTCAACATTCTCTCAAGGCGTGCAGAAAATGCCTATCGTCTTGAACTTCCAGAAAAGCTATCCAAGGTGCACGATGTGTTTCACGTGTCACAGCTCAAGAGGTGCTTCAAAGATCCAGGTCGTGCAGTTGATCATGATTCCATTGAACTGCAAGAAGATCTCTCTTATGAGGAGCACCCTATTCGAATTCTCGATGAGACCGAGCGTAAAACTCGCAACAAGACCACCAAGTTCTTAAAAGTGCAGTGGTCTCATCATTCCGATAAAGAGGCAACATGGGAGACCGAAGAGGATCTTCGCAAGAAGTATCTGGACCTTTTCTCTTCTCAGTAGGAATCTCGGGGCGCGATTCCTTCAAGGGGGGGCGTTTTGTAACATCCCAAGTATGAAAAACACCATTAGAATGCTTGCTCCTTGTTTAATTTATGTTTTGCATCATGTCATCATAAGCATTGCATGTGGTATGTGTTTCAAATTTGAATTTCAAATCAAATTTCAAACCATTATGTTTCATACTTGTTCTGTTACAACCTTTCCAAATAAAACTTTCAAATCAAACAATTTATTTGTTTCCAATAAATTTGATTTTTCATACTATTAACTTGCTTAATTTTTCAATAATTAAATTATTGCAAATTTCACTCAAATCCATTTGAATTTCAAACAGCAGCCAAATTTAAAATTTTGGAAAATAAAAGTTTGCACAACTGGGCTTTTGCAATAAATAACTTATAAAAATTTGTCACCAAAAATTTTAAGCCCCAAAACCCTCCTATTTTCTCTCCTTATTCCTTTCTTTTCTTTTCAGCAAAAAAAAAAAGTAAAAACAGAAAAGAAAAGAGGGGGGAGGCAGCCAGGCCAGCCAACAGGCCGGCCCAGGCCACCTACTACCCCCCAGGCCCAGCTCACCTACTCCCTGCGTCATCCCCTACCTCTGTACGGCAGGGCATCGACCATGTCCACGTCAAAAGACAGTGGATGGGACGGCCGGGAGCGTGCCCCCTCCTCCTTAAAAACCCCCCTCGACCGTGCCCTAGTTCTCCCTCCTCCATCTCTCTGCCGCCGCCGCCATTCTCCTTCTCCTTCCTCTTTCGCTCCCTCTCTGCTCCCTGCACCACCTCCATCACCGCACGGCAGCGCGGCAATCTCCGGCGATCGCCGCCGCTATGGAACCGCTCCGGGCGGCCTGAGCTCGGGAATCGACTCCCCAGGCAACCACCTTCCCCCTCGTTTCCAGGAAGGGGCCCGGGCGGCCTCGGAGCTCCACTACCGCGCCGTCGACGGCGACTGTCACCGCCACCTCGCCGAGCAACCCTCCTCCTTCTTCCTCTACTCTCCCCGGTGAGCGCCATCCCTTTCCCCTCTCTCTGCCTCTTCCTGTTGCGCGCACGTACCCACCCCTGCACACACCCACGGGCAACAGCCGCAGCAGCGCAGCGCAGGCCGCCGGCGATCACCGTCCCGACGCCAAAGTTCAGTTAACTGAACTTGTTCAGGTTCAGTTAACTGACGAAGCCCCACCTCAAAACCCCGCGCGCCTCTGTTCCATCACCACCGTCGAGCTATCCCAGTGGCACGATCCAGCGGTTCTCAGCGCGCGGTCGTGAGTTCGAACCCCCCCGCCGCGCGAATAAATCCACCCCTTTTTGCTTCGCTTGCCACGCAGCCACGCTGGCCCCACCCGTCAGCGACTTGGTGGCCACGCGAGCGCACACACCCGCGCCACGCAGGCGCCAGCAGGGCGCTGGCCCACTGGCCAGTGACCCAGGGCTGCTCTGCCCTGCGTAGAAAATGTCCTAGGGGCCTTTTCTAAAATTGTTTTTCGCACCTAAGCCCCAGGAATAAATCTGAGGCTTTTAAAAAATTGCAGTTTAGCCCCTGTATTTCAAATTCAAATATCTTTTGCATTTCAAATCCAAATTCAGTAAATAAAATATGTTTTCCATACCAAATTTAATTCTCTACATGTTAAAGCCATTTGTATACTGTTTTGAACATTTCAAATGGTTTCAAAAATTCAAATTCAAACAACTCTTTCAAATTTGGTCAAATTCATAACTAATTCAAATTTAATTCAAATGGCACATGTAAAATATGTTTTCCTTGCAAAATTGAACAAGCTTTCCAAATGTAAACTTTGTTCCTGTTTTGAATAATTAAAATTGGTTAAATAATTTAAACCTTGTTTAAATCATTTAAAATTGCTAACTTAATAACTTGGTCAAACTAAATTCTTTTGAACATATAAAATATGTTTTCCATTCCAGTTTTCATGAACTTTGCAAATATCAACTTTGTGTTCTGTTTTAAATATATTAAATTGCTGAAAACAACTGTTTCTTAATTAATGCATTTAAAATTGTCAAATTAATAACTTGCTCACTTTAAATCCTTTTTCAACAAATGAAATAGGTATTCCATCTAAAATTTTGTGTTCTTTCCAAATATGAATTTTGTTATCTATTTTGAACAATTAAAATGGGTGGAAACAATAAGTGTTTGTGTAACTCATTTAAGAAGCCAAATTTACATAACTTAATAAATAAAATTCCAAACTTGATAAACAACATTTCAAATTGAAGCTATTGTTGCTTTCTCATTGTTTTCATCATCCATGCATCATTCCAATTAACTTTCATATGATGGTTATTTGTAGATCATTTAATTCAACCTTAATTCATGGGCTTTCCATATGCAATCCAAATTGCATATAGGTCCATTTAATTATGTTGCCATGTCAACTAGCTTATCTTTGATGCATCAATTAAATTGTCATGCATCATCCCATGTTTGTGCATTATGCCATGTTATTGATTGTTTGTCTCTCTGCGTTGTTTGTTTGCTACTTCTCGAATAGACGACGACGTTGAGACAGACAAGGTTTACGACACTACTTCAGAGGAGTTAGCCCAGTACCAGGCTACTGAGTTTGCAGGCAAGTATTCACTCACCTGAACCATTGTGTCTTTTCCACACTGGATACGGATACTTTCCGTTGTCTAATCTGCTAGCCTTAAGATTCGTTGCTTGTGTTCCGATCCTATCACATGTTATCCTGTAACCCCGATGTAGCCTATCCTCCACACCTATAACCCCGTTGCTTGTTGCCTGTGTCTTACTAGCATGCTTAGGGTTGTTTATGCTCGAATCTGATGTCCGTTATTTCTTTTACCATATTTATTATGTTCTGGGGGCTCGATGTTTAAACAACAACTTGTTAATGTTTGAGGTAATGCTAATTTGATGATAAGGCACCGGCAGGAGGTCGGGTATGGTTTTGAGGCCTGCTAGTGTCGAACTCAGGAAAAGTTCTTGTCCTCTAGATCCATGATGAGCGCGCTAACCGCATGTGGGAAGCGTGTATGGGCGCCCCCTCAACTTTGATTCGATTCGCATCTCGTCCAAATCGCCTCATTTAGTTCGGGTTTTCCATTTGCCGCATGCATATGCAGATGCGAACCCTTGGCGCCAGGGTGGTAACTTTTGTAGTCGGCATTTAGGGAGACACGTTCTTAGAGTGCTATGAGGGTCCCCTTTTCTTCGTGGGGCTTGATTAGCCATGCGCTCAATTGCACGGAGTTCTTTGGGCTTGATGCGAAGAAGAGTTGGGTTGTGTTGAATACCTCGCTTGGTGGGTTGATCCCCCGTCTGGCGGGATATTCTTACGTGTACGGCCAAATTGGTGCATCCCTGCAGGGTTAAATCTTCTCGAGAAGCCGTGTTGTCCGCGGTTATGGATGACTTGGTGATAGGGCTGGCTAACAAGGATTAGACAACTTACACCTAATTAATAACAATTTGACTAGTAATAGGCTTATTGACACAATAACTTGAACCTTCATTAATCCAACTGTGTGGGTTATCCTCGGATTGCTTCTTTGGATAAGGGACGAGATCCAGGATGGGTTTGTTTGAGGCTAGTGGTAGTTGGTTCCGATGCGCTATCTTATCCCTTTCTTTTAGCCGGATGTTGTAGCGTGTCTCTGTAGTTGGTTAGGGCAGCCCGCTGCCGCACCTTTGTATCACCTATCTTCCGTTGAACCCAAAGCATCTGTACTTGGTGTTGTCGGGTACCCTTTGGTATCTTGTGTGTCTTGCTTGCCAGTACTCGTCTGTACTGACCCCTTTGGGGATGCGTGTTCTGCAGACTACGTTTCGAGGATCCCCATGGTGGCTACTACGTGGAGTATGACGAGGCTGCTGACGAGTAGATAGCGGACCCGGGCAGGATCCGAGACTTCGTGGTTGGGCTCCGTACTTTTCGTTTCCGGCCTCTTAGGCCTATTTGGATCTTGTCTGTACTCAGACACTTTGGATGCTTCCGCTGTGATGTAATGATGACTTGTTGGGACATGTGTCCTCTGCATGACTGTATTTGCTATCTCTGCTCTAGTGAGAGCTATTGCCACTTATTTCTATTTCTTTGTGTCTTAGAGATTTGTTGTGATATCACTTGTTCAAATGCCGTTGACGTACCATGTGTGTATGTTATGAAGTACGTCAATGGAAGTAGTCGGATTTCAATTGGATGGTTTCACAGACGATGAATAGTAGAGGATGGTTGTCACACGTTTACGTGTTGGCCTACTCATATTGAGATGCGGGTGCAGGTAGGCCCCGTAAGCCATTTATCTACTGTTTAGCGGGCTGTGAGTATCCTCTAAAAGTCCGGGTACGACACCGTTCCCCAGCCGAAACCACTTCATTAAAATCTCCTGCACAAATCCATGGTGTGTCATATTCCCTTCTTAGAAACTTCAACAGCTCCCAACTCCGTTTCCGTTTGGATCTTTTAGGGTCTCCATAGAAGCCCGTAAATCTCCATTCGGTACCTCTTGTATCGTCATTGATCACAAAGACATCAATATGTGTCCTACTATAGGATTTCAGTGTTACCACCAAGTATGCGTTCCAAAAGAGCACTAGACCTCCACTTAGGCCCTCACTCTTCACACCGAAGGCATTGGAAAACCCTAGTCTTCCTTTCAAATCTTGCGCTCTCGTACTGTTAAGCTTGGTCTCCGAGAGAAAGACCAATCTCGGACGGTGCAACTTAATTAAGTTGCTAAGTTCGTGAATTGTCTCGGGCCGTCCGCACCCTCGACAATTCAAGCTCATGATACTCATTGGACCCGGTGGTCACCCTCGAGGGATGCCGCTGATCCATTAGAATGTCCAGAAAATGATGAACCATCTCCTCCTTGTGACGCTTTTGTTCCTTGATTAATTGACTTGTGCTATTTGTGGTAACCAGTGATAGGTCTCCAGCCATATTCTCTCTGTCCGAAATAGCAAGCACTTCTGTTGCCTTCTTATTGTCCTGCTCGAAAGCAAGCCGTTTCCTAGCATTCCTTTCTGCATCAAGCATATACTGATCAACTGGCTTTATTGGGCTTTTTGCCATGTCCTTTAACTCCTCCGGGATGATTGAATTACGCTCGGGGTGAGCTCTCCAATCAACATATTGGTCACCTCCATGAGAAGGAAACCGTCCACTCACATTAGTTCTGCCACCCCGTCCCCTTAAACCTCCACGAGAACCAGTTAAACCCCTAGGCCGCCAGCCCTCCGCATGAATCCACTCGCCAAATTTCAGAGTTTTCTCCTCAAAGACACCAGTACCACACTCCTTGTATACATGGCCAATTTGCCCACATGCAAAGCACAACATACCAAGGTTTTCGTACTTCACTTCGAAAATTGATCGCTTTCCACCAAGCGATATCGAGACAAAACGAGTTAGTGCTTTCCTGACATCTTGATTAATTCTCACCAGAAAGCCCCTAGTGGCTCACTCCAAAACCTCGGGTTTGTGAGGCTTCTCGTTTGCAGAAAGCGAGTGTGCACTGTTGGCTGCCACCAAGATTCTCTGAAGATTCCCTTTGTTACATCATTCTGCATGATCATTCTGTAATTATTTCAGTGTCTCTTTGAGTGGCATTTCCGAGTTTTAAGGGACCGCTTGAACCGTGAACCTCGCCGACCTGTGTAGTGTTTGCAATGTTGTAACAGCTGTTGTGGTTGACCCTTTGTAAGTTCGAAGAAACTCTGTTACTAATCTTGCCCCGTCAATAAGAATGGCTTGCCCAGTTGTTGACTGTTGTGCTGCTAGTTAGCAATCTTATGCATCATAGACTGCTGCAAGGGACTCTGGACGACGAACCACGTTCTTGTTACCATGAAAGTTCGGAGGGAACATAATAGACCAGTATTGTAATCTGCTTAAAATTGTTGATTAAAATTTAGTTTTTTCTTTCCATTCCAACTGTTTATTAAAATAATTATTGGCTGTAGCATAGCTTTTGGCCGTAGCATAGCACTAGCACCCTATAATTGTTGCTTCGCGTCACTGATCTTTTGGGCATCTTATGCGTTGTAGCTTATGCTCATGTTGATCTCGAGTGATTTCCTCTAGGGAAGAACACTTCCAAGTGATTCGAATTCCTCAGTCCTCGCTAGGGTTTGTTGGCCTAAAAAAACCCCAAGCGACCAGGGGAATTTGATCTGTTGTTTGTGTCCAGGTTCAATCAAAAGTTTCGATCATCCGTTGGAGGAGAAGCCAAGATCTGATGGAACCAGTGATGGTTCAGCGAACACGAAGGAGGTCATCCTGATTGTAATAAAATCATCAGAGAGGAAGATGAAGGAGGTCATCCTGATTGTAACAAAAAATCATCAGAGAGGAATAACTTAGAGAAAAATAACTCATTTCCCCAATGTCCAACAGCCACCCGTATGTGCTTAAAGCATGCACATCTGTTTTTCCCAGGCCCTTTGGTTTTTTTAAAACCACATTCAATGTGTTGGCATGTACTACAACACTGTATGTAAAAATGGCATGCAATATTTTAGGACCGTCGTCAAGCAACACAAGCTCATCCGGAAGATCACAGAACATGTAACGTGTTATTTTGGTGTCATCCAAATTCAGTTATGCTGATAAAAAAGACGAGATTTTGACGAGTAAAGTGGAGCGTCACGAGTCTAAAATTGGCCAATCACATTGCCCAACCCGATGTGGCCTGCACAGAGGGGGTGCAAGAGGGCCCGTGACAGGATACGAGTTGCTACCGACTTGGATCCGAATTCTACCTTGTCGAGGGTTTTACCCCTTTATATATCTCATGTAAACCGCCGGTTAGGATAAATCACAGGTTGCAAATCTTCGGCATTCGTAACCGCACCCGATATAGTGAAATTTTGCGCGAGTGGTTTTTTCTGATTCTCATTCGAAGAGTTTTCCACGTTAAAATCTCGTGTGCCCTGTCGTGGTAGATTTCTTTTGTTCATTGTTTATAACAAGTGGTATTAGAGCTCTGATTTCCAGATTAGGGTTATGCGATGGTTGCGATGAAGTTTGATCTACCGCTGCTGGAGTACAAGACGAGATTCTCGCTCTGACAAGTCAAGATGCGGGCGATTCTATCTCAATCCGTAGATCTTGATGACGCACTGGATAGATTCAGCGAAATGGATATGAAGACGTGGACATACGTTGACAAGCAGAAGGACCGCAAGGTTTTTTCTATGCTTCAACTTTATCTATCTAATGATATTTTGCAAGAGGTGTCGGATCCAAATTCTACCTTATCTAGGGTTTTACCCCTTTATATAACTCATGTAAGCCGTTGGTTGGGATAAGTCGCAAGTTGTAAATCCTCTGCGTTTGTAACCGCACCCGATATAGTGAAATTTTGTTGGCTGGCTCCCGTGGTTTTTTCTCTTCCTCATTGGAAGCGTTTTCCACTTTAAAATCTCGTGTCCCCATGTTTTGCCAGATATTTTTTTCATCGTTTATAACAAGTGGTATCAGAGCCCTGGTTTTCAGATTAGGGTTTTGCAGTGGCTACGATAAAGTTTGATCTACCGTCGCTGGAGTACAAGACGAGAGTCTCGCCGTGACAAGTCAAGATGCGGACGATTCTATCCCAATCCGGAGATCTTGATTATGCGCTGGATGGTTTCGGTGAAAAGGACGTGAAGACATGGACAAACATTGACAAACGGAAGGACCGTAATGCTTTGTCTATGCTTCAAGTTTATCTATCTAATGAGATTTGGCAAGAGGTGTTGCAGGAGAAATCCGCACAAACCCTTTGGGATAAGCTTGAAGAGATTTTCGTGTCCAAATATCTAACTAGCAAAATGCATGTAAAATCCCTGATTTTTGGAAAGTCCAAAATTCACTAAAAATTGAAACCTTTTGTTTTCATGTTATGCAAGTCATCAAAAACCAATGAGAGGCAAGAAATAAAAGGAAACAATACATAACACAATGAAAATTGAAATTAAGAATCCATTATACCTCTATTCCATAAACCCTAAAAGCCCATTCAAAAAAAATTCATTAATCAAAGAAATTGTTTTATCTTAGAAAACCTTAATTTATAACTTGTTTTGAAATCAACTATTACTTTGAAAATGTTTTATAGTCATTGAAACCATAGAATTATTACCTCTAACAGTTCCTATGCCTCAAAATTATTTTATGAGAATAACAACTATTTATATTGATATACAAATGTTATTCCAAGTTTTAAACATAAAGTGGTATCCATAAAATGTTTTGATTTTAAAATAAAATAAAAATAGTACTTGAAACAATATTCAAGCTTGTGGAATTTTTTTTCTAAATTTTATTTAAGCCACTTTTATGATTATTGAAGGTTCTATTCTAAAAATGGCATTTAGTAAATCATACATAATTATAAAATATAATTTATGAAAAGGAGTTGAAAATATTTTGAAAAAATAGCAAATGACATGTTTAATGTCTCTGAAGTTTTATTTACACAATAACATCGATTTATTACTTTCTAATTTAAAAAATTATAATAAGAACTATTAATATTTTATTTATATTTTCAAAATATTAAATTTTAAATGTGTTGGAAACAACACCTAGTGTTTTTATCTTGAAAGATATGGTTTTACAAAGCTATAGAAATATTTTTGAGGCAATTTGGACTTATAATTCATAAGTTATAGTTAATTGAATAAATCAGGAAAAGGAAACAGAAAAAAAAAGAGACAACGAACAAAAAATAAGAGGTGAGCAGCCCACTCCCTTACCCGTCGCCTCACGTAGTGCGAAGAAGCCCAGCGGCAGGCCCAACCTGCGCAGGCCAGCCCACCGAACCAGCACCCCCTCTCTCTCTGTTTCAGTCACCGACGGGTATGCCCCACAGACGACGTCAGCAGTGACGAGGTCATCTTCAATCTCTGTAACGGAAGAACAGTTGTTTCCGGCCGGATGAATTTGCGTTTGATTGCAGCCGTTTCAAAACATTAAACTGCACCCCGATCACACCCATATAGAGACCCATTTTTCATCTCCGTTTCCCCTCCCTTTTTATCTCAAAACCGTGCCCCGAGGCCCTCGGAATTTCTTGTCGGAGACCTTCTGTCCGCCGCCGTAATCTTCGAGTTCCGGCCACCACGGTGAGTCTGCGCCTCCCTTGCATGGTCCCAGGTTTTCCCCGCAGGCGTGCGCACACCCTCATATCCTTCTTCTATTTTTCTCCGCAACAGAGAAACCACGGCAACGAAGACCGAAGCTCGCCGGAGCTCTTCCGCCACCGTGTGCTTGACGCAGCCCATCCCGGAAGCGAGGAGGCAAGCAGGCCCCACCATCGTCCTCTCCACGGTGAGACGCGCCTTTCCGTGACCTCTCTAACCCCGGAAGGCCCCAGGAGCACCACCGCCGTCGAGCCCCTGCGCCGGCCGCCGCCGCAACGCCATTTTCCGGCGACCCGAGCCACCCGGTGAGCTCCCTCACTCTGAGCTTTATTCCTGCCGTTAGATCTAGATCGGACGACCCGTGTTAAATCACTTACCGAAAAGGTATCGGCGAATAGCGTAGCGCCGCGTGTCGCCTAGTCAGCTGCGCGCACATTGCTTATCTGTTGCTCGGCGCAGCGCCTGACCGGCCCAAGCCCAACACCTATCCGCCGCCCCGCGCAGCGCTTAGCGGCCGAACTCTCCTTCTGGATTTAATCCGGAATAAAATTAATTAGCAGTTTTTCAGTTTAGTCCCTACAACTTAATTTCATCACAACTTTTGATCCATAAGACCAAATTTAGCAAACTTGGACTTTTTAGAATCCGGAGAACATGTAGAAACTTTTGGTACTGGCCAAATTTAAAATTGACCATTTAAAATTTGTTCAAATTCAAATATACTTGTTTGATGAATTTTTGGCATAATGTAAATTCTACAAATCTAAAAATTGCAAATAAAATACTTTTAGAAACCTTAGGATGGGTACTTTCACAATATCTGTCCCAAAATAATTTTGATCAAATTAAATTTGATTTTAGAATTAAGTAGTCTATTTGAGTATTTTTGACATAGATTTAGTTCTATAAATAATTAGAATATGTCCCCTTAAGCAAATTTGCTCCTTTTGGCAACCTTAATCCATAGAAACCAATGCCATAGAATTTTGGACACATATGAGCCATACCCATGTATTTTAGGCCAAGTTATCACACACATGTTTCACACCATATTAAAAATGACTTAGGAAATATTTTGCTTAAGTGGTTCTATGTGTGTATTGCTATATGAAACCAAGGCAAAGTCCTTGGTGAAGCTTCAACTTATACTTAGCCAACAAATGAACCTAAAAACACTAGTACAGATGTTTCCATCAACTTCTTGTCTCCCCATGCTTGCTTCAAGATTTCACCAAGTTGGGATTTGTGAGAACCATGAAGTGCAATGGAGGACTTACCATCTAGAGATTTTTCAACATGAAGATAGAAGACCAATGAAGGACTTAGCAAATAAAACAAACTTCAGAAGCATCTCCAAGAAGTGGAAGCACTTAGAAGAAAACCAGAGAAACTTCCAGAAGACTAACCCCTTTCTCTCTAAGTCTTTTTCCTTCCCTTTTCTATTCTTCTCCTTTCAACTTGGTGGCAACATAAAGTGCTACAAGGAAGATCAAATAAGAAGTTTTGAAGAGAAGACTTGGAATCCACAACTAGAAGCAACTCAAAGAAGTACAAGTGTATGAAGAAAATCAAGGAGAAGACATCTATCCCACTCTTTCTATCCTTTCTATTTGCTTTCTTTCTAATTGACTTAGTGGTATTTGTGCCCATCTCATACCCAAACTAAGTAGTGAAGTGAAATCCATGAAGATTTATCGAGTTCAAGAGAAGCTTCACAACAAGGAGGAAACTACAATAGAAGCATGAAGATGATCTTCAAGAAGACAAGCCTGTGAAGACTTGGAGCCATCCACACAAGTTGAAGAATAACAAGTTGTTTTTGTCCAGCCCTTGACCCAAATGGAAAAGACCAAGACTTTAACTTTTTATCTCCTTTGTTATGAAGTTAGTTGAACCTAGACCTAGTCCTTGCCAAGTAAACCCTTGGAAACCCCTTAACAATGTATTGAACCATTATAGAATGAATCTTTCAAAACTCAAACCTAGACCTTGTTCTAGCCAACTAAGTTAAAATCCTTTGGCTATGTTATTTTGTGTTCTTTTCACTTGTTTGCTTGCTGGCATGTTTGTTAATTTTGTTATTGTGTTTTCACTGAATAGATTGTACGGAGAGCAACGATCTTTTGTGAAGAGAGTGTTAATTCTTCACCAACTTCAACAAGGCAAGTAACACACCATCACTACCCATTATTTTCTACATGATTAGTTGATTTTGAGTAGTATGCATGATAGGGATTTTTAATAAGTTATATTATGCTATGCTATTATCCTAGTAGTGTGTAGCCATCCCTTATACCTTGTTATTTTGATAGCCTTTGAACTTAGTAGATGCAATGCAATGTTATAAATTGTTTTATTAGATGTTGAGGAAAAATTCTAAGTATAACATTCAATGAAACACCTGGGTGGATTTGGATGTGATTGGATTATGTTGAGTGTTTCCTCAGGCCCTTGTTTAAGGGTTATTTCACTTGAGGTTGTCACTTGTGGATGGCCACCCAGGAACAAAGAGATTAATAAGTCCCTCTAAGTCTAGTAGCTTTCCGCGCAGCCTTTTGACATATGGGCTCTGTCTTGATCAACTAAGTTGTGAGAGTTCAGCCCAGGCTTGACTAGCAGATGTAGCAAAATTATAGGTGGAACGGTCTTGCCGGTGGGTTTGGACTTCTTCTTCTGAAAGATCTCGTCTCAGTTATCTCCTTTCCATGATGCACTCCGGGTGTATAGGATGTTTGGGCTAATTGAAGACAAAGGGTGAAAGTGCACAACCTCTGCAGAGTCAACAAACTAAGATCTTAGCCGTGTCCCCGGTTATGGACAACTATGAGCAGCTGGACAAGGGTCGACGGAAGAATCTCATCATCAATTTCAATAAGTAAAATTTTGACCAAGTGAACAATATTGTGGTGCTTGGATCTTAATCCAATGTTGCCAACCTTTTGAAAAGAAAAGTTGGTTTTACAAAAGTGATAGGAGAAATCTGGCTTTATGCAAAACTTAGCCAAAACTCCACTCAGCCAAATAAGCATGTAGTATTAGTCTTGCCATTTATATACACCATAGTGTTACTTGCCAATACATTAAATTGTATTGAATCCCTTGTGGCTGCATATTCCATATTGGAGTTGATTCTGAAGACGAGTGAGGATTTCGTTTAGGATCTCGAGACTATCGCCAACATGTTTTGCCTGTGGCACATGAAGAAGATGGGCTCAATGTTATTCATGTTTTCTGCTGTATATCTTCGTTTACTCCTAGTCTTCTAAGACTATGCAAGTTGTAATACTATTTTGTAAAGACTGGATCATGCGGTATAATAGAATTTGATGCATTTGCATGATATTTCATTGTACTGTGGTGCTAGCAATTGGTCCAGGGACTAGCACAATAACACATGTATTCCATCTTTATTAAAAGTTGGGATGCTACAAAATGGTATCAGAGCATTGTGTTGCCTGTAGAATTCGAGACCCTTAGGTTTGGAAGCCATTTTTGATCATGTTATTATCTCCTTAGAGTATTTTGGATCATAGCGGCATAGTGAGATGAAGCGGCCCGGAAAACTTTACGTGTCCACGGACACGAGACCGTTCCCTGATTGGCTAGCGGGTGCCAGTATCTCTCACTATAGTGAATATCCAAATTTGCAACAAGTTGTTAATAACCCATTGATCACCCTAGGATTGAAAATTTTCTATGTTCAAAATTTCTATAAACAAAACAACCATCTTAATTCTTCTCATATCCTCTCATCTATCATTCACCTTCAAAATTTTCTTCTATTGTTCTAGAAGACCTACCTCTTCAATACCATCAAGACAGGAATGTTGATGACCATACCATGAAGTAAAATAAGCGTTTCACCACATGAAGACCTACACTCAAGACAACTGAAGAAACTTGGAGATATACCCAGACTTCACAACAATCAAGAACACCTCAATGCATTGAGGGAAGAATCTGAAGAAAACTCAAGAAGATATAGATGAGACCACCAATCTAGTTTCTTTGCTAGAACAATGTTAACATGTTAGTGTATTGATCATACCAATGAGTGTGGTATGACAATATTAGTTGTTTTATAAAACCTTGATGTTTGGTGTGATGAATGTATTGCTATATGTTTGATATGTGTTGATTGCAAGATGAGTTTCCTTGATCTGATGTGTTGGGGTAGGATCTTCTTTAGTCTCCTTCTAATCTCTACTCATTCATGCTAAGCCAAACCAAAACCCATACCCATTTACCAACCCTATTGGTCTACCTTATGAAGTGCAACAACAAACCTTTCACGCAAGAATGTCATGACTAGTTCTCTATAGAGACACAAGCCATACAATTGAGGAATGTCACAGATTTCAAGATCCTTTTGTGTGAAGGAACAATCACGTCCATGATCAATGCCCACTACATCATAAGGAGCGGCAAGAAAATCAACAAGTGAAGAAAGACAAGTGAACCCCAAGTTGCATGAGATATGAAGAATTCAGAGCCAACTACACCAAGAGAAGAAGCAATGAAGAAACACAACTATCCAGTTTGTGTTACATAAGAGTTTTACGCAACCCACTAGTTGAGAAATGATAGTTTAGCTCAAGTTTGTCTTACAGATTGGAAACTTTCTGTTAGACAAGTGAGGTGACCTAGTGTTATTAAACAAGATTCATCAATCCAAGTACAAGGTAATGATTGAGTGCAACATGGATTGGCCCCCATGGTGACTACTCACATTATTTACTATTGCTATGAGGAATGTCAAATCTGAGTGACATACCTATTAGAGAGACGACAATATTAAACCAGAACCATAGAATGGTAGAACAATCATGACCCTATGTTAGTGTTGCTGAAAACGTACTATTTTCGGTGAGGATCAAGCCAACCTTGGAGGTATCAAACAAATGGAAGATTTTGCCTACCATGAGAGTCTTGTTAGAAATAGCATGGTGCTTGCTTTCAAGGATGACAACAAGAAGATGGAAGATTTTCCAAGGACATCAAAAGACCAAGTTGAGAGTGACCCAAGGACTTTTGATTGACCCAAAGAGTGACCCCTCATTGTCAAAGGTAGTTCAACATAATTATTTTGGTTTGTAACTCTACCATGAGGGAAAATTCTACTCAAGTCCACCTGGAATCAATCTACACCCCAATCTAATGAAAGTAGACTACCCACAAAAGTTTCTTTTAAGGGTGGTAGCCCACCAAGTTATTTTGGAAACCCAGTTACCCAAATCTATCTTTCTTTCTATCCTTCCCAAATCTCGGGACGAGATTTCTTTTAAGGGTGGTAGTCTGTAACATCCCTGATTTTTGGAAAGTCCAAAATTCACTAAAAATTGAAACCTTTTGTTTTCATGTTATGCAAGTCATCAAAAACCAATGAGAGGCAAGAAATAAAAGGAAACAATACATAACACAATGAAAATTGAAATTAAGAATCCATTATACCTCTATTCCATAAACCCTAAAAGCCCATTCAAAACAAATATTCATTAATCAAAGAAATTGTTTTATCTTAGAAAACCTTAATTTATAACTTGTTTTGAAATCAACTATTACTTTGAAAATGTTTTATAGTCATTGAAACCATAGAATTATTACCTCTAACAGTTCCTATGCCTCAAAATTATTTTATGAGAATAACAACTATTTATATTGATATACAAATGTTATTCCAAGTTTTAAACATAAAGTGGTATCCATAAAATGTTTTGATTTTAAAATAAAATAAAAATAGTACTTGAAACAATATTCAAGCTTGTGGAATTTTTTTTCTAAATTTTATTTAAGCCACTTTTATGATTATTGAAGGTTCTATTCTAAAAATGGCATTTAGTAAATCATACATAATTATAAAATATAATTTATGAAAAGGAGTTGAAAATATTTTGAAAAAATAGCAAATGACATGTTTAATGTATGTGAAGTTTTATTTACACAATAACATCGATTTATTACTTTCTAATTTTAAAAATTATAATAAGAACTATTAATATTTTATTTATATTTTCAAAATATTAAATTTTAAATATGTTGGAAACAACACCTAGTGTTTTTACCTTGAAAGATATGGTTTTACAAAGCTATAGAAATATTTTTGAGGCAATTTGGACTTATAATTCATAAGTTATAGTTAATTGAATAAATCAGGAAAAGAAAACAGAAAAAAAAGAGACAACGAACAAAAAATAAGAGGTGAGCAGCCCACTCCCTTACCTGTCGCCTCACGTAGTGCGAAGAAGCCCAGCGGCAGGCCCAACCTGCGCAGGCCAGCCCACCGAACCAGCACCCCCTCTCTCTGTTTCAGTCACCGACGGGTATGCCCCACAGACGACGTCAGCAGTGACGAGGTCATCTTCAATCTCTGTAACGGAAGAACAGCCGTTTCCGGCCGGATGAATTTGCATTTGATTGCAGCCGTTTCAAAACATTAAACTGCACCCCGATCACACCCATATAGAGACCCATTGTTCATGTCCGTTTCCCCTCCCTTTTTATCTCAAAACCGTGCCCCGAGGCCCTCGGAATTTCTTGTCGGAGACCTTCTGTCCGCCGCCATAATCTTCGAGTTCCGGCCACCACGGTGAGTCTGCGCCTCCCTTGCATGGTCCCAGGTTTTCCCCGCAGGCGTGCGCACACCCTCATATCCTTCTTCTATTTTTCTCCGCAGCAGAGAAACCACGACAACGAAGACCGAAGCTCGCCGGAGCTCTTCCGCCATCGTGTGCTTGACACAGCCCATCCCGGAAGCGAGGAGGCAAGAAGGCCCCACCATCGTTCTCTCCGCGGTGAGACGCGCCTTTCCGTGACCTCTCTAACCCCGGAAGGCCCCAGGAGCACCACCGCCGTCGAGCCCCTGCGCCGGCCGCCGCTGCAACGCCATTTTCCGGCGACCCGAGCCGCCCGGTGAGCTCCCTCCCTCTGAGCTTTATTCCTGCCGTTAGATCTAGATCGGACGACCCGTGTTAAATCACTTACCGAAAAGGTATCGGCGAATAGCGTAGCGCCGCGTGTCGCCTAGTCAGCTGCGCGCGCATTGCTTATCTGTTGCTCGGCGCAGCGCCTGACCGGCCCAAGCCCAACACCTATCCGCAGCCCCGCGCAGCGCTTAGCGGCCCAACTCTCCTTCTGGATTTATTCCGGAATAAAATTAATTGGCAGTTTTTCAATTTAGTCCCTACAACTTAATTTCATCACAACTTTTGATCCATAAGCCCAAATTTAGCAAACTTGGACTTTTTAGAATCCGCAGAACATGTAGAAAATTTTGGTACTGGACAAATTTAAAATTTACCATTTAAAATTTGTTCAAATTCAAATATACTTGTTTGATGGATTTTTGGCATAATGCAAATTCTACAAATCTAAAAATTGCAAATAAAATATTTTTAGAAACCTTAGGATGGGTACTTTCACAATATCTGTCCCAAAATAATTTTGATCAAATTAAATTTGATTTTAGAATTAAGTTGTCTATTTGAGTATTTTTTGACATAGATTTAGTTCTATAAATAATTAGAATATGTCCCCTTAAGCAAATTTGCTCCTTTTGGCAACCTTAATCCATAGAAATTAGTGCCATAGAATTTTGGACACATATGAGCCATACCCATGTATTTTAGGCCAAGTTATCACACACATGTTTCACACCATATTAAAAATGACTTAGGAAATATTTTGCTTAAGTGGTTTTATGTGTGTATTTCTATATGAAACCAAGGCTAAGTCCTTGGTGAAGCTTCAACTTATACTTAGCCAACAAATGAACCTAAAAACACTAGTACAGATGTTTCCATCAACTTCTTGTCTCCCCATGCTTGCTTCAAGATTTCACCAAGTTGGGATTTGTGAGAACCATGAAGTGCAATGGAGGACTTAACCATCCAGAGATTTTTCAACATGAAGATAGAAGACCAATGAAGGACTTAGCAAATAAAACAAACTTCAGAAGCATCTCCAAGAAGTGGAAGCACTTAGAAGAAAACCAGAGAAACTTCCAGAAGAATAACCCCTTTCTCTCTAAGTCTTTTTCCTTCCCTTTTCTATTCTTCTCCTTTCAACTTGGTGGCAACATGAAGAGCTACAAGGAAGGTCAAAGAAGAAGTTTTGAAGAGAAGACTTGGAATCCACAACTAGAAGCAACTCAAAGAAGTACAAGTGTATGAAGAAAATCAAGGAGAAGACATCTACCCCTCTCTTTCTATCCTTTCTATTTGCTTTCTTTCTAATTGACTTAGTGGTATTTGTGCCCATCCCATACCCAAACTAAGTAGTGAAGTGAAATCCATGAATATTTATCGAGTTCAAGAGAAGATTCACAATAAGGAGGAAACTACAATAGAAGCATGAAGATGATCTTCAAGAAGACAAGCATGTGAAGACTTGGAGCCATCCACACAAGTTGAAGAATAACAAGTTGTTTTTGTCCAGCCCTTGACCCAAATGGAAAAGACCAAGACTTTAACTTTTTATCTCCTTTGTTATGAAGTTAGTTGAACCTAGACCTAGTACTTCCCAAGTAAACCCTTGGAAACCCCTTAACAATGTATTGAACCATTATAGAATGAATCTTTCAAAACTCAAACCTAGACCTTGTTCTAGCCAACTAAGTTAAAATCCTTTGGCTATGTTATTTTGTGTTCTTTTGACTTGTTTGCTTGCTGGCATGTTTGTTAATTTTGTTATTGTGTTTTCACTGAATAGATTGTACGGAGAGCAACGATCTTTTGTGAAGAGAGTGTTAATTCTTCACCAACTTCAACAAGGCAAGTAACACACCATCAACTACCCATTATTTTCTACATGATTAGTTGATTTTTAGTAGTATGCATGATAGGGATTTTTAATAAGTTATATTATGCTATGCTATTATCCTAGTAGTGTGTAGCCATCCCTTATACCTTGTTATTTTGATAGCCTTTGAACTTAGTAGATGCAATGCAATGTTATAAATTGTTTTATTAGATGTTGAGGAAAAATTCTAAGTATAACATTCAATGAAACACCTGGGTGGATTTGGATGTGATTGGATTATGTTGAGTGTTTCCTCACGCCCTTGTTTAAGGGTTATTTCACTTGAGGTTGTCACTTGTGGATGGCCACCCAGGAACAAAGAGATTAATAAGTCCCTCTAAGTCTAGTAGCTTTCCGTGCAGCCTTTTGACATATGGGCTCTGTCTTGATCAACTAAGTTGTGAGAGTTCAGCCCAGGCTTGACTAGCAGATGTAGCAAAATTATAGGTGGAACGGTCTTGCCGGTGGGTTTGGACTTCTTCTTCTGAAAGATCTCGTCTCAATTATCTCCTTTCCATGATGCACTCCGGGTGTATATGATGTTTGGGCTAATTGAAGACAAAGGGTGAAAGTGCACAACCTCTGCAGAGTCAACAAACTAAGATCTTAGCCGTGTCCCCGGTTATGGACAACTATGAGCAGCTGGACAAGGGTTGACGGAAGAATCTCATCATCAATTTCAATAAGTAAAATTTTGACCAAGTGAACAATATTGTGGTTCTTAGATCTTAATCCAATGTTGCCATCCTTTTGAAAAGAAAAGTTGGTTTTACAAAAGTGATAGGAGAAATCTGCCTTTATGCAAAACTTAGCCAAAACTCCACTCAGCCAAATAAGCATGTAGTATTAGTCTTGCCATTTATATACACCATAGTGTTACTTTCCAATACATTAAACTGTATTGACTCCCTTGTGGCTGCATATTCCATATTGCAGTTGATTCTGAAGTCGAGTGAGGATTTCGTTTAGGATCTCGAGACTATCGCCAACATGTTTTGCCTGTGGAACATGAAGAAGATGGGCTCAATGTTATTCATGTTTTCCGCTGTATATCTTCGTTTACTGCTAGTCTTCTAAGACTATGCAAGTTGTAATACTATTTTGTAATGACTGGATCATGCGATGTAATAGAATTTGATGCATTTGCATGATATTTCATTTTGTACTGTGGTGCTAGCAATTGATCCAGGGACTAGCACAATAACACATGTATTCCATCTTTATTAAAAGTTGGGATGCTACAATGCACATGAAGATGAAGCTTCTCACACACAAGTTGTAGGAGGATGGTTCGGTGATCAACCACATATCGATCTTTATGGAGATCGTTGCCGACCTAGTGTCGATGAACGCAAAATATGAAGACGAGGATCTAACTCTTCTGTTGTTATGCTCGTTGCCTGATTCTTTTACAAATCTGCGAGATACCTTATTATGCACCCGTGATGAACTAACCCTTTCAAAAGTATATGAGGCTCTCCAAACGAGGGAAAATATGAAAGGTATGGTACAGTTTGATGCATCTTCCTCCAGGGGCAAAGCTTTGCAGGTTCGTAACAGGCCCGACAGAGTACCTACAATAACAACCGTGACAAGAGCACGAAAAGTAATGTCGTGGTGTTGTCACGGCAAGTGTCCTCATGTGAGAACTAGATTGCGAGGCCATTGCTACTAAGCGAAACTTCGAAAGGGTTAAGGCGGAAACGAGAGATGCGAGTTTACCCAGGTTCGGCCCCTCGATTGAGGGTAAAACCTACTCCTTCATTCTTACTTATTGGGGAACAAGGTCTCGATTACAAAGGGCGATTCCGGCTCTTGATGTCTCGAGCTATCTTCCTATCGACTTCGAACTTGTTTGTCTACGTCTTAGGACCTTGCCTTATATAGTGGACGAGGGCCCCGGGTTACAAGGGGATCTGGGTTATTCCCGTGATCAGAGTCCTAGATCACTCTCTTTCCTAGAAGTTTCATCCGGTTTAGCCCAAAGCCCTAGCGCTCCATCCGACCTTGGGCCACTCCTTAGGTATTGGGCCTTCGGGTCTTCTAACCCGGCACACGGGCCGGCTCTTCCAGTAATCCGGGTCACGCTTAGAGTGATCCGGGTCTTCTCATGCCAGCTGGCTACTTCATAGCTAGCTTCCTTTGATTATAAACCGGACAGTAATGCTGGGAACGGCCGCAACATTTTCCGGTTTATGTGGGCGGTAGGTAGGCTCCCCCTTACCTATTCCCCCAACATTAGCCCCCAGGTTAACATGAACACTTAATTTGAAACTTACGCTGTTCACGTTAATCTTTCTAGGAAAAACTTAGACGTGAATCTGTTAGTTCAAGAAATAATCCTCCAGAATATCTGATCCGGATTATTCGGGGATCATCATTGTCGCCAGGATCATATCTTCCCATTTTTATAGAAAGGTAACTCCGCATCTTATCACCAAGATCTTAGGAACCAAAAATATTTTTATTTATCCCGAATTTTCCTACGCGTATTTTCCTCAGAAAAAATCTTCATTCGTAGATCCAATCTCTTCGCATTTTTCTCGTAAAAAGGTTAATCCTGAGGGTCCTTTGTGTAAAATTAACCCTTTAACCTAGGGTTTAGGCCCCCGCCTATAAATAGCCTCCTGGTACGGCCCCTGGGTCATTCGCATCCCTCGCTCCCCACTTCTTCTTCTTCCTCTGAACAGAGCTTGAGAGCTCCGTTCTCTTCCTTGCGTCGCCGCGGCCGGAGCTTCGCCGGCGTTCGCCACAAGATGGTGAAGGAGAAGAGCCTAGCGTCCAAGCCTGGAGGAATCGGAAAGAAAAAGAAGGCCGGTGACGCTTCCGGTTCTGCCGTGGCCAAGTCCAGCAGGGCGATGATGCAAATGAATTGGTGCAAATCAGAGATGACCCAGGGCCAGCTGACCGAGATGGAGGACGCTGGTTTACTTCTGGATAACATATCCCGGAGAGCCCCACGAAATGAGATCCGGCCTGAACCTGGGCCGGGCGAGGTAATAATCTTCGAGGCCCACATTTTCCGTGGGTTTCGTCCTCCCGATCACATTTTTTTCCATCGACTTTTAAACTATTGTGGTCTCCACCTTCAGGATCTTCCCCCAAATTCCATTCTTAATGTTAGTAACTTCGTAGTTCTCTGTGAGGATTATCTCCAAGTAGAGCCCAATTTAGATCTCTTTCTTGAGTACTTTTACTGGAACAAACACCTGGAAGTAGTCGGGGGTAAGCTCATCCATTGCGGTGGCGTCTCGTTTCCGAGGAGGAAAGACATCGCCTATCCGGGTATTCCCCTCGCTAGTCACCCCAAACTATGGCAAAAAAATTTCTTCTACATGAAAAACATCTCTCCTGAAGGTGAACCGGCTCTTCCGGGTTATCGTCCTGAACGTCTAGTCTACACCAGCACCATGAACTCTTACGCCAAATCCACTGATCGAGTCAAAATCAAACCCCTCCCGAAGTGCGTAACTTCCTTGATAGTTCACATGCTAACTGGTTAAGATCTAACCAAGACTTGGGTGGACTAGCGTATCCAACCCCTCAGCATCTGGACACGGCTGCTCCATGAATACACCGGTTTATCAGACCCCATGCGATATTCTGATTCTCCGGTTTCCAAGTCTGATATGGTGACTGCATTAAAACTCTTAGTTGGAATAAATCAAGACAGGTTCTTTGACGTTGGCCTTGCTGCCTTTTGCACCTCTAACCCGGCTCCACCTGTAAGTATATTTTTTATAAGTAACTTTCATTCCTTAAGATTGTGCACATATTAACCCTGATTTTGTCTGGTTTACAGCCCACATATCCCTTCTGGGTTACCACTCAATAACTAGCTTCTCCTCCTGAGGATGATGAATCAGAGGAACAAAGTGACGAAGAGGATGAGGTTTCTTAATTTGACTCCCTTGGTCACTTGCACAATCAATTTGCTGACGCTGGTTGCTCGCAGGATGAACCGGCAGAGCAAGAGGGCGCCGAGTTAGGCCAAGGAAGAGCTAGTGAAGACGCGCCGGATCTGAATGCTCCAGATCAGACTGCTCCGGATCTCACTTCCACCACTCCCATCACTGGTTCCAATGTGGTGGCTAAGAAGGATTCCCCTGCGGGCAATAAGAGGACCCGACAATCCATTGCAAATGTGCCTATCTCTAGACTGTCCAAACACCCCTTGAACCCATCCTCACATATAGAGAAAACGCATGACGACAAAGAGGCCAACAAGAGAAGGAGGACCCGGAGCTCCGGGTCAAGTGAGTTAGAAGCAGGTTTGCCTGAGAAAAATCCTCTCTGCCGGGTCTCCAAGGCTCGAGTTTTGCCTACCCCTTCACATCTTTTGGCCAGAAAAATCAGGCCTGAGCTGAGTCGTCCTTTTCATTTAGATTCTCCTAATTCCGACTCATCCCATTTTAGCGGGGCCAGGGAGTTTTCCGTTAACTCTGGGTAAGCTAGCTTTACAACCTTTTGTTCACCACTTACCAATATTAAGTTACGCAATCCGGCTTATGATTCTCTTTTCCTTGCAGAGCCCAAGCTGTGCTGAAAGTTAACCCTATCTCATCTGCCGCTCTTGCTGCGAACCTTGAGGAGAGGGTTTTTGGAGAAGAAGAGGATGAATCGGCTGCTCGATAGCCGGTTCATGCTGATGCTATGGTTGAAGATACTGAACAAGAGGTGAATCCGGTTGATAAGCACCGTCTAATGATCCTCTGGTTGAAGATATGGTTGTTTCTGACCCAGATGTAGTCATACCCGGCTCCCAAGCTGCATAGGCTATTGGAACCTCCACTGTGATTTCCAAAGTCACAGAGGAGTTGAAGGCAAAGCGAGAAGAGAAGACAACTTCCCCCAAACTGAATATCGAAGGCCAGTATTTTGATACGCTGGCTCGAGAATTGTATGAGAATGGACGCCGTGCAGATGGGATTATAGAACTTCGGAAAAAAAGATATGAGGTAACCTTGACACACATAACCTGTAGCCCTCAATCTTCCAGTTTATATCTATAACATGAACTTGAAGATTTATCATTGAATGTTTTGAACTGAAAAGCTGTAGCCCCCAAGCGCTGGTTTACAAATTGATTGTGAATCGGGACTTGTTCTGCTTTTATACGTAACCATTGAAATATAAGCTGAAATAGTGTAGCCCCAAGTGTCGGGTTGCAAGCCTGCAGCTACCAGGGACTTAATCATAATTTATAACCCACTTTTTGAATCTGAAATAGTGTAGCCCCAAGTGCTGGGTTTGTCAGCCTGCAGCTACTCGGGACTTGAAAATATTACCTGCAATAGGCTATAATTTCTTGCAAACTCTTAATTTTCCGGGTTTGCCAGTCTTGCAAGATCTTAATTTTGCTGATGATAACTTGTTTTCATGCAACCAATAATTGTGTAGAGTCTTGAATCTTCTTCGCAAAAGGAGATTTCAAATTTGAAGAGTCTGCTAGCACAAGAGGCTCAGAAAATTGAAGAGGCCAGGACCCGGCAGAACGAGCTGGAAGATCAAGTTACTAAGGCAACCAAAATTTGGCCTGTTCTCCAGCAGGATTTTGAGAACCGGGAAAAGGCTCTTATTGCAAGAGCATAAAATGCTGAGAAGGAACTAGATGAAACCGGGAGCAGCTTTACCAAGGTGAAGGACCTTCTAGGAGAGATCACCTGTAGTGTGGTTTGTAAGTTTGCTCCACATGCCTTACTTTTGTGTCCTGCTTTTACGGTTTATGATCTCCTTTGACTTATTATAATTATCTTGTTTTTTTATCAAAATGTGCTTGTAACTTGCAGACATAATGCATGGCAATAACCTCCAGCTTCCTGACCTAAAACTAAAGGCTCTATTCACCTTGATCCGGCAGCTGTATGTTGGAGGAGGAGAATGCATTAAGGCCGCCAGGAACTGGGACAACCCCCCCAAGAGACTCCATGAGATGCTTGCAGAACTAACTCAAGTTCCACAATGGATAGAGGAACAAAAAATGTCATCCTGCCGTCATGGAGCCATCAATGTCATGTCCTTGGCCAAAGCTTATCACTCGGAACTGAATCCGGATCTTCTTGTGAAAGGTTTCCCAGAGTATCGAGCGGACATGACCAAGTATGAGAGGAAGGACTTTGCCAAGATCGAGAAGGAATGCCGGTTCCAGGCTTGCACCATTGTAGAAAAGGTGAAGCTGAAAGAACTCTGTCCGGGTTACGTTTCCCCGGGTGAGCGCAAGATGCCTTTCTCTCCTCAAGTTGTATACGTTGTCCGCCAAGCCTCACAAAGAAGAGCCGGCTTTCTGTATCCTCTTCATCTGGTGCGCCTCACTCCGTTACTCCTTCGGTTTCTTCTCCACCCTGTCATTTATATGAACCGGAGAATACCAATGATGCTTTGGCTCAGCTAGAGTGGAAGTATGTTTCGACTACTGATCTTGGGGAAGCTGAAAATTTCCAAGTGGATGACGAAGATCACCGGGAGACTCAAGACCCGGCTTCTGGCGCCAGGTTAGATGCTACCTAGCAGAAAGGAAAATCTGCTGCAGAATAACCATTTGGTTCCTGCAATAATAATAATTCAACCCAAATGGGTTTGTAATAAGCTAGATAAACTGTTTTATTTCTAGCTCTATTTTTTTGAAAGTGCGCATGTGCACTTATGCTACAGTTGTCATGTAATAACCGGTTTTCTTGCTAAGTTATACAAAAAAAAATCGGGTTACATATTTTCGCAACATCTTTGATTTGTGTCTGAAGTTTTCCTTGACTTGGTTTTTCTTTGCTTTCTAGCTAAGCCGTTTTTTCGCATGACATATTCTAGTGTTTACAACTCTGGTGAGTTCAGGGTCATAGTAACCCGGTTTTGCCGGGTTATAACATGATTGACTCAACCAGGTTTAAACATCTAGGTCATAAAATTGTGTGTAACCACTGACTGGTAGGCAAGTAAACCAATATATTTTGGTGCATGCCATATTCTTGAGATATAGACCGTGCTCTAGCATCAACCCCCAAGTAATCACATATGAAAAAGTTTAACTCTCTGGCACAATGATAATTTCCTGGAACAAATCTCAATAACTCAGATTTTATCAAGTCTGCTATTTATTGCCAATATAACATAGTGATTACAATGATCCTACGTATAATATGGCCTCAACTGGGCTATGTTCCATGGTCTTCCAGTTTCTTCCTCAGATGTTCGTGATTTATCAACATCACACATACCAATGAGGTAATATGACCCATTGTGTAGTTTTTTACTTACTACAAACGGTTTTTCCCATGGTGGATTTAGCTTGTGCATCCCATTCTTTTTTTGAATCGGGCGTAACACTAAGTCCCCTTCCTGAATCGGGCGTAACACTAAGTCCCCTTCCTGAAAACGGTTTTTCCCATGATGGCTACACACTACTTGGGATTTTGCACAGCATATAATAACTTAGTAAAATTCCCTATCATGCATACTACTCAAAAACACTAGTAATGCATAGTGAAAATATGGGAGATTTGATGGTGTGTTACTTGCCTTTGAATTTGGTGAAGAACAATCACCTCTCTTCACAAAAGAACGTTATCTCCGTACAATCTAAACATTGAAAACACAAACAGAATAAAAAATCATGCTAACAAACATACAAACAAATTAAGACAACATACAAAACAACAAACAAAGCAAAGGTAAAACATGTGAAAACATTTAGTTTCAATGCACAAAATAAACTAAGTTATTGTAGTTAGAGTTTTCCATTTGTGCCTAAGGATTGGTCCAAACTATTTCTGTCTTAGTCTTCTTCAGTCATCTTTTGCTTCCTTGCTTCATTGAGAGTTTCTTGATGGCTAAGTATTTATGCCTTCAATGGTCTTCCTTGTAGCTCTTCTTATCGAGTCTAGGGACTTAGTCATATATAATAAGATAAGTAGTAAATATTGTTAGAGTTCCTTTAAAAAGGAATTGTTAAATTCTTCATCTCTAGGAGAGTATTCTTCTTGATTTGACGTTGCTTCTTGTTGATGTCTTGGTCAAAAGCCGCCATCTCACTTATAAACCAATTCTAAGTCTTGGAAAAAACACTAATCATTTTGAAAACAAATTCTAAGTATTGGAAAACAAGTTCTAAGTCTTCACCTCATTTGTCTTGGAAAATCTTCAGGCTCTTTTATAGATTCCTCCTTGGTGTGGTGTCTTCGTTGAATCTTCAACACTTTTTTGGTTTTGGTACAACTAGGGCTGGTCTTCATCTAACTTAGCCATAGCACAAAGTCTAAGAGAAGAGAAAAGAAAGGGGAGAAAATACTTAGAGAAAAAGAGAGAGATGTGGCTGGTCTTCTTGTCTTATTGATTTTCTTCTAAGTGCTTCTACTTCTTCGGAGATGCTTCTGAAGTCTGTTTTCTTGGCTAATTCCTTCATTTGTCTTATTTCTTCATGTTGAAAATCTTCAGGTTCACAATTGTAGTATCCTCTCCATGGCTTTTCACTAATCTAGACTTAGTGGTTTTCAACTAGGAGGGTCAACTAGGAAAAATAACTTAGAAATATTCTATGGGCTTTGGTTTTGGTTTCTCTGGTCTAAGGTTAGTCCTTAGCACAATTTTGCTAGGGAAAACATATTGAAAATTATTACAGAAAATAAACTAAGACAGAAATAGTCATATGAGCATATAACAACCAAAACCATTTAAACTTAGCCAAAAATTATTTTGGGCACAAGGAACTGTTAGTCCACATCCTAAGGTCTCCAAAAATATTTTATTTGTAATTTTTTAGATTTGTAGAATTTAAACTATGTCAAAAATCATCAAACAAGCATATTTAAATTTCAAACAATTGAAGTTTGTCAAATTTGAGTTTGGACAGTGCTAAAATATTCTACGTGTTGTGCTGATTTCAAAAAGTTCAAGTTTGCTAAATTTGGATCTACGGTTAAAAAGTTGTGATAGATCTAATGTCGAGGGGCTATTATGCAAATCTGCTAATTTAATTTTATTCCAGAATAAACAGAAATCTCTTGGAACACACGACATGCTCTGATTCGCTGTGGGTGCTGACTCGGCGCTGACTTAGTGCTGACGAGGCTGAGGGACGTGGCACGCCACATGGCGTAACTAGATTTGCCCGTACCCTTTCGAGATCTAGATCTAATCCGACGCGTTTGTCTCAGATCCGACGGCGGAGATTTAAGGGGCTGAGGAACTCACCGGCGGCCGACGGAAATCTTGCCAGGCCATGGCATGACAGTGGCCGGTGGTCACGGGACAACAACGAGGCGGCGCTCTGGAGGGTCTTGGGCTCGGGGAAGGTGATGACGAGGCGCGACGTGGGATGTCGAGGAAGATGGCGTGGATGACGATATTGTGCGCTTCCTGGAACTGTGCCAGGGTGCGGATGGAGCCGCGGTCATATACGATGGGCTCGGACGTGCTCGGCGCGGCCGATTCGCTGAAGGAAAAAATGTGCAAGACCACGGTTAGATGCGTATGATGGAGGGGAGCAAGTAGAGGAAAAAACGGAAGGCTAGAACCCGTGGGTTGGCCGGAGTCGACAAAATACGGCAGCGGCCATAGCTCCACTCCAGCGAGGGATTTCTCCGGCCTGGAGGCGAAATCGGAGATGGGACAAGAGGGGAAAGGTGGAGGAGACCAATGACTATTTAAAGAGGGTTTCGGGGACTTGATTCGTGACCTCCCTCGCAAGACAATGGCGCGGAAAAAATCTCCCGGATCGGAGTCCTTGTCGTGCACGGGAGGAAGAAGGAGGATGACGTCATCGGGTACGTCACCGTGGGTCTTGGTTGTCAGAGAGAGAGGAGGGGGTCTGCAGGCTGGGTTGCTGGACTGCCCTGCTGGGCTCCTATCTATTGCACGCGCGGCAGTTAACTGGTGGGCTTTGGCCCAGTTGGGCTGGCTGCAAGACTGCGCGCGCGAGGGATAGGGAGGCCGGGGATACGGGTTATTGCGGGCTGCTCTGCTCCTCTCGCCTTTTTTTGTTGTTCTGATTCTTTTTTTCCTTTTCTATTTTTGTTTTCTTCAATAAAACATATCTTTTATTTTATAAATCCAAATGAGCTCAAACTTGTTTCTATGGTTTTCTAAAAATAAAATCTTTCACATGAAAACATTTAGGTCTTGTTTTGACACACTTAAAATAATTATATTTTAAAAATATGATTAAATAACAATAGCTACTTAATATCATTTTAATTGAAAATATGACAAATCATTTGAAAGGAGGTTTTATAAAATCCAAAAACATTCTATAAGTCAAATGTTATTTTCCAAAGTCCCTTTACTTATTTTTCATATTTATACTTTTAAAATATGAGTAAACTCTAATAGGAACTTAATGTTATTTCAAAATAGAGAATCAAATACTTTGAAATAATAAAACTTATTTTGAATGAGTTCTTTTAAAGGTTATATGGCATGTTTGGATTATTATTTCCAATAGCATTGGAATAGCATATAATACTTACTTTGTGTTTGAATTTTATTTGGTTTTGGTGGCTTGCTTAAGTAGGAAACAAAAAAAATTAAATTTTTGTGATTTTTGAATTTTTCCAAAAATTAGGGATGTTACAGACTACCACCCTTAAAGAAATCTCGTCCCGAGATTTGGGAAGGCTAGAGAGAGATATAGGTTTGTGTTACTTGGTTTCCATTGCAACTGGATGGATACCACCCTTAAAGAAATCTTTGTAGGTATTCTAATCACATGGCTTGATGTGTCACTTGTCTCCATATGTCCTGAGTAGAACTTTGTTTCGTGGTAGGTATGTAGAGTATCTGGTGCCTCTTGAACTTCATGTGACAATGAGGGGTCACTCTTTGTGTCCTTCTCAACTGGTTCTTTGGATTTTCCTTTGGAATCTTCCATGTTGTTGTTGTCTTCTCATGGTTGTTGATATTATGGCTAGGTATCTCTTTAGGTTTCGCATATATGAGTAGAGATTTTAGAAAGATCTAAGGAAGGAATCTACCCCACACATAAGAAAGGAAACTCATCGTACAAAAAATAACTAAGAAGAAATTTTCACACCAAACAACAAGGGTTTTAGAAAACAAACTAATATTTTCATACCACACTCATTGGTATGATCAATGCACTAACACGTTGACGTTGTTCTAAAAAAGTAACTAGATTGGTGGTATCATCTATATCTTCTGGAGTCTCTTCAATGTATTGAGGGATTGATAATTTGTTAAGGAGTCCGAGTTCTTCTCTAATTTCTTAAATTATCTTCTCTATAGTACTTCAGGTTGGGTGAAGAATACTTCTTGCACTTCAGGGCATGGTATTCACCAAACTTGTCTTGATGGTATAGAAGGGATGTTATCTAAAGAGAAGAAATTTTGGAAATTAATAATAGATGAGAAGATATGAGAAAGATGAGAAATTTATCTTTAGAAGATTTGGATAAAATAGGTTTTCAACCTAGGTCATTTTCCAAACTTAAGGTCTCGAATACTACAAGCAACACAATGCTCTGATACCATTTTGTAGCGCCCTCACATTTAATCAGGCAAGAACTATGTGTTATTGTGCTAGTCCCTGGATCAATTGCTAGCACCACAGTTCAAAATGAAATATCACGCAAATGCGTCAAAATTATATTACATCGCATGATCCAGTCTTTACAAAGTATGATTACAACTTGCATAGTCTCAGAAGACTAGCAGGACACATAATTATAGTGGAAAACTTAGTAGAACATTGAGCTTCATCTTCTTCATGTGCCACAGGCAAAACATGTTGGCGATAGACTCGAGATCCTTAATGAAACCTCACTCGTCTTCAGATTCATCTGCAATATGGAATATGCAGCCACAAGGGAGTCAATACAATTTAATGTATTGTCAAGTAACACTATGGTGGATATAAATGGCAAGTCTAATACTACATGCATATTTGGCTCAGTGGAGTTTTTGGCTAATTTTGCATAGAGCCAGTTTTTTCCTATGTTTGTAAATCATTAAAAAAAATGAAGACATTCGTACAATCATTGATGGCTAAACCACCAAGAAGTTGAACAAATCATCATGGCTAAACCACCATGAAGTTTTGTTGTGGCATCATGGCTAAACCACCATGTGCCCTATAAAGGGTTCCTACCATATTTTATTTCATTCAGAAAAGATGAGGAGATTCTTCTATCCATCCTTGTCTAGCTGCTCGAAGTCTATCATTACCGGGGACACGCTATGATCATAGTTTCTAACTCTGCAGAGGTTGTGCACTTTCACCCTTTGTCTTCATTTAGCCCAAACATCATATACACGCGGAGTGCATCATGGAAAGGAGAGAAATGAGACGAGATCTTTCAGAAGAAAGAATTCAACCCAACCAGCAAGACCCGTTCCACCTACAATTATGCTACACCTTCATGTCAAGCGTGGGCTGAACTCTCACAACTTAGTTGATCAAGAAAGATCCCATATGTCAAAGGGCTGCATGGGAAGCTACTAAACTTAGAGGGACATAGGATTCTCTTTGTTCCCTAGGTGGCAATCCACAAGTGAACACCCCTCGGGGCGACACTCAACTCTCATCAACCATACAACCAAATCCACCCAGGTGGTTCATTGAAATTTATACTTAGATTTTTTTCCCTAACAAGTCTAAAGGATTCTACACCATAGGGTTTTTTCCCTATGGTAAAATTTTCAAAAAAAAATATATTTATACTTAGATTTTTTCCACAACATTGAGTAAAACAAATTTGTAGCAAGGCTAAGCATCTACTAAGTACTAAGTCTCCAAAATAACAAGTCTAAAGGATGGCTACACACTACTTGGGATTTTTCACAGCATATAATAACTTAGTAAAATTCCCTATCATGCATACTACTCAAAAACACTAGTAATGCATAGTGAAAATATGGGAGATTTGATGGTGTGTTACTTGCCTTTGAATTTGGTGAAGAACAATCACCTCTCTTCACAAAAGAACGTTCTCTCCGTACAATCTAAACATTGAAAACACAAACAGAATAAACAAGCATGCTAACAAACATACAAACAAATTAAGACATACAAAACAACGAATAAAGCAAAGGAAAAACATGTGAAAACATTTAGTTTCAATGCACAAAATAAACTAAGTTATTGTAGTTAGAGTTTTCCATTTGTGACTAAGGATTGGTCTTTGATCAAAAGGATTGGTCCAAACTATTTCTGTCTTAGTCTTCTTCAGTCTTCTTTTGCTTCCTTGCGTCATTGAGTTCTTTTTGATGGCTAAGTCTTTATGCCTTCAATGGTCTTCCTTGTAGCTCTTCTTATCGAGTCTAGGTACTATTCATATATAATAAGATAAGTAGTAAATATTGTTAGAGTTCCTTTAAAAAGGACTTGTTAAATTCTTCATCTCTAGGAGAGTATTCTTCTTGATTTGAAGTTGCGTCTTGTTGATGTCTTGGTCAAAAGCCGCCATCTCACTTGATAAACAAATTCTAAGTCTTGGACAAAACACTAATCATTTTGAAAACAAATTCTAAGTATTGGAAACAAATTCTAAGTCTTCACCTCATTGGTCTTGGAAAATATTCAGGCTCTTTTGGACATTCCTCCTTGGTGTGGTGTCTTTGTTGAATCTTATAACATTTTTTTCGTTTTGGTACAACTAAAGATGTTCTTCATCTAACTTAGCCATAGCACAAAGTTTAAGAGAATAGAAAATAGAGGGGAGAAAAGACTTAGAGAAAAAGAGAGAGATGTGGCTGGTCTTCTTGTCTTCTTGATTTTCTTCTAAGTGCTTCTACTTCTTTGGAGATGCTACTGAAGTATGTTTTCTTGGGTAAGTCCTTCATTTGTCTTATTGCTTCATGTTGAAAATCTTCGGGTTGACAATTGTAGTATCCTCTCCATGGCTTTTCACTAATCCAGACTTAGTGGTTTTCAACTAGGAGGGTCAACTAGGAAAAATAACTTAGAAATATTCTAAGGGCTTTGTTTTGGTCTCTCTGGTCTAAGGTTAGTCCTTAGCACAATTTTGCTAGAGAAAACATATTGAAAATAATTACAGAAAATAAACTAAGTCAGAAATAGTCATATGAGCATATAACAACCAAAACCATTTTAACTTAGCCAAACATTATTTTGGGCGCAAGGGACTGTTAGTACACATCCTAAGGTCTCCAAAAATATTTTATTTGTAATTTTTAGATTTTTATAATTTAAACTATGCCAAAAATAATTAAATACACATATTTAAATTTGAACCAATTTAAGTTTGTCAAATTTGAGTTTGGACAGTGCTAAAATATTCTATGTGTTGTGCTGATTTCAAAAAGTCCAAGTTTGCTAAATTTGGATCTACGGTTAAAAAGTTGTGATAGATCTAATATGGAGGGGCTATTCTGCAAATCTGCTAATTTTATTTTATTTCAGAATAAACAGAAATCTCCTGGAACACGCGGCATGCTCTGATTCGCTGTGGGTGCTGACTCGGCGCTGACTTGGTGCTGACAAGGCTGAGGGACGTGGCACGCCACGTGGCGCAACTAGATTGGCCCGTACCCGTTCGAGATTTAGATCTAATCCAACTCGTTCGTCTCAGATCGGACGGCGGAGATTTAAAGGGTTGAGGAACTCACCGGCGGCCGACGGAAATCTTGCCGGACCATGGCGTGACGGCAGCCGGCAGTCACGGGAAAACGACGGGCGGCGCTCTGGAGGGTCTTGGGCTCGGGGAAGATGATGACGAGGCGCGACGCGGGATGTCGAGGAAGATGGTGTGGATGACGATGTTGTGCGCTTCCTGGAACCGTGCTAGGGTGCGGATGGAGTCACGATGATCTCCGGTGGGCTCGGACGTGCTCGGCGCGGCCGATTCGCGGAAGGAAAAAAGGTGCAACAGCACGGTTAGATGCGCATGATGGAGGGGAGCAAGTAGAGGCAAAAAGGGGAGGCTAGAACCCGCGGGTTGGCCGGAGTCGACAAAATACGGCGGCGGCCGTAGCTACACTCCGGCGAGGGATTTCTCCGGCATGGAGGCAAAATCGGAGATGGGACAAGAGGAGAAAGGTGGAGGAGACCCGTGGCTATTTAAAGCGGGTCTCGGGGACTTGATTCGTGACCTCCCTCGCAAGAAAACGGCGCGGACAAAATCTCCCGGGTCAGAGTCCTTGTCGTGCACGGGAGGAAGAAGGATGACGACGTCATCGTGTGTGTCACCGTGGGTCCCGGTTGTCAGAGAGAGAGGAGGGGGTCTGCGGGCTGGGTTGCTAGACTGCCCTGCTGGACTCCTGTCTATTGCACGCGCGACAGTTAACTGGTGGGCTTTGGCCCAGTTGGGCTGGCTGCAAGGCTGCGCGCGCGAGGGATAGGGAGGCCGGGGATACGGGTTGTTGCGGACTGCTCTGCTCCTCTCGTTTTTTTTCTGATTCTTTTTTTTTCTTTTCTATTTTTGTTTTCTTGAATAAAACATTTCTTTTATTTTATAAATCCAAATGAGCTCAAACTTGTTTCTATGGTTTTCTAAAAATAAAATCTTTCACATGAAAACATTTAGGTCTTGTTTTGACACACTTAAAATAATTATATTTTCAAAATATGATCAAATAACAATAGCTACTTAATATCATTTTAATTGAAAATACGACAAATCATTTGAAAGGAGGTTTTATAAAATCCAAAAAAAATTCTATAAGTCAAATGTTATTTTCCAAAAGTCCTTTTACTTATTTTTCATATTTATACTTTTAAAATATGAGTAAAATCTAATAGCAACTTAATGTTATTTCAAAATAGTGAAACAAATACTTTGAAATAAAAAAAACTTATTTTTAATGGGTTCTTTTAAAGGTTATATGGCATGTTTGGATTATTATTTCCAATTGCATTGGAATATCATATAATACTTACTTTGTTATTGAGTTTTATTTGGTTTTGGTGGCTTGCTTAAGTAGTAAACAAAAGTTTTAAATTTTTGTGTTTTTTGAATTTTTCCAAAAATTAGGGATGTTACATGGCGTCATACCTGGGATCTGTTGGTCGTGTTGGTCCAGCCATGTAGACTGTTGCATGATAAATTGTTTCCGTCAGACTCTGCAAATCCGGTTCAAGGTTTCCCCCAACCTCTCTTCAAAGAGATGGTGGATGGATCCTATTTCATCACGATCATCATTGTTTCCAACTGAAGATTCACCATACGAATATATCATCATGGCCTCCTCCGAGACCGAGTCTGACTGCTGGTCCGGGTCTGGGCCCGTTCCTCCTATGAAGCCAATGAAAACGTGGATGCCACCGAAGGGGACTCGAAACCCTGATTCCACGGATGCGAACTCTAGACCCCATGTGTCATGGTTGTAATAGTTTCCACGCTGACTCCTCCTGAGCCGGCCTATCACGAGCTTCTTGATCCTAGGTAGGGCTCCTTCCGAAATAATGACACTTCCGCGAGCAGGCCCCACGGTGGGCGCCAACTGTCGTGGTGTTGTCGCGGCAAGTGTCCTCATGTGAGAACTAGATTGTGAGGCCATTGTGTAACATCCCAGTGTTTGGGAGGTTATAAGGATCTAAATATAATTTGTGCATTTGCAAAGCATGCATCTAAAAGTACGGGAAATTTTGGCGTGAAAGTTTAAACAAATCAAAGTGACCAAAGTTTCACTTGACATGATGAAATAGGTCTAGTTCATTTGGTGAGGAGTACATTTGGAGTGATCTTTATAGCATAGTATCTTTACAAACTAAATCATTGGATAATACAAACCATGATGGGTTATGATCAAACACAAACTTTCAACAACCTTAACCACAAGTCTATAAGTGACTTGGGATAATTCATTAGGTATCTACAATCCAAAGAGGGGTGAGTACCCAAATCACACAACTGATAATCATACTTCCCCAATGAGTAATACACAATGGAAACATCTCATCAATAGAAATGATATCATCTATAAAACAACAACTCTCTAAGTTATAAACCATTCACACCACACCTTTATAAACTATCTCATAATTGTTAAGTGCACTTTCACAATCAAATAACAAAGGTTCAATAGAACACAACATATATATAAACTAGTGTTAACACAAACCCACAAGTGGGAAATGACATAATAATTGTATTAACATATTTATCGAATATGTACATGTCTCATCCATCATAAAAGAAATACCTAAAATAAGAATTAAATCTTCTTAAACTACTGCTAAACCCCGATCATTACATATGATATTCCCAAACATCTATATCTGCATTAAGAATGACAAAGGTTATAAATAGAAGAATATAAAGTGACAACAGGACACCTGAGGAAAAGAACTATAAATTATGACATAAGTGATTAAACCACAATAATCTCCTCATGCTCATTATCTTAATCATCTCACACAAGTGAGCATATGAAAGCTCAACACATCAATGAAGCATTTGATCAACTTACTATTAAGGCATCATTCCACAAACACTCCACATTTCTATCCAAATCATCATTCAACAATTAAAGTATCTCTGGATACAACTAGGGAATAACAACAAGTTATAACCTCTATGAGAGGAAGTAAATTGGAAGCTAAGTAAACCAATCATGTATGATATAAGAGCATATATTATGGGAAATAAAATAAGAAGTATATGGGAGAGGATAATAAAAGCATGAACTAACTCTTAATCTAGATCTTGATATGTTGGCTAGACCATTGTATGTTGTTTCCCAACCCTCTCCAAGTTATTTTTCATGAGAAGAAACCTCAAGACAGGAGGAACTACCACAGAAAGATTTTCAGGAAGATTCTCTAGAATGTTCTAGAAGTGCTACTCCAATCTACTATAAGAGTATTTGGAAACTCTTATATCCTTATTTGATCTTATTAACTCTCTGGAAATAGTGTGATATTCCAATGTTAATGTTATATAGAAGTAGTTTGGTAACAAGCTTGTACACCTTGTTAACAGATCACTTTTGTATACTCAAACAATTAAGTGTCATACACAAACAAACAGAAGGTTGAATAACCTAGTACATCTCAGCCTATTGTATATGAGTAGTAGTTTGGAGGAAAGACTAGCTACCTTGTTTACAAATTCTTCTTATATGCATAAGTGCAACTTGATGTCATAAAACAAACTTATATTCTTTTATAATCATATAAGTAAAATCTTTGCTTGGAGTAATTGGTTGTTTTCACCACAAGGGTGAGACAGTGAAGGTGGAATCCAAGAGATGAATTTACTTGCTATTGAACAAGGAAATATCTGAAGACAAGTGGCAACCAGTGACAAGAATATCAAGCAACATAAGTCAACAAGGAGCAACACTGCCTCAGTAAGGGAGTATAAGAAATTATTCAGTGAAGCATTAGGTAATATTAGAAGATCTATAACTTGTATGTCTTGTCAAGCCCATCAGAAATGGAAACAATTATCAAGTATGAAATAATAACAAGCCATTGCATCCACATGTCTTGATATGTGGAGGTAGATGAAAACAACCTTAATACCTTGTTTTCCAAATCCTTTTCATACACAAGACTACCAGATAACAACAAAGATTCATATGCACATAACCACGTAAAGGATTACATGTTCTTAAACAAACATGAGATAATATCCCCATTTGGAACCTATGTGGAAAACAAGCAAATAAGATTTCAAAACCACTCATGTTTTCCACTTGGTCAAGTACTAAAAACAACCAACATGACGTGCGCTTACCTAAGTAAAATGTCAATCAAAATTGTGAAGAGTTTAAATTATGAAAATTACATAGTATTGTACAAGAAAACAAGTTCCTTCACCCATTAAAATCATTTGGGTTGACATAGAATAAAATTATATTGTAGGTGATTTTCATAACAGTGCATAGAGCCAGTACTAAGTAGTTTTACCAAATTACTTTCTATAAGGAATGGTATCCAATATGATCCACTTATAACACACCACCTGGGAACCATATGTGTGTTGTGTGAATGTGATATTCATGCCTAACATAAATTTTAAGACATTTAATATTTAAATAGAGTGAAAACAATAAAATCAGTTAATCTAGCACCCTAAATAAAAAAATACAAATATTGATCAAATTCACCAAAACAAAACATGGTGAGGTTGCAAATTTGATGAGCTTTCCAAATATAATTTTTAATATTTTTTCTATTCACAAAAAGGCCCCGAAAACATTAAATTTCTCTCAGTTTAGTAACTAGAAGGACTTAGTTGTAAGTTATAAAAATTTCCAGGGGGTTTTCGTAGAAATGTTTTAGTTCATTCTTTCTTCAACCTCTGGCGAGAAGGCCAGAGGCGTGTCACCGCCACCGACGCCGCACTGCCACCTCCCCTCGGCCGCCCTTCCGCTGGATATGAGGCAGGAGAAGCCGTGACCTCCTCACTCACTCTATCTTCTTCCTCGCAATCTCCCTCTCTCTCTGTTTCCTCTCCTATGGCCGAAACCTAGCTAGGGTTTTCTTTCATGGCGCCGTCGACTCCGGCCACTCCGGGACGAATTGATGCCACCCTCGGGTGCGTCGTGACCTCCTCTACCCCTCCACCAAACTTTGTTTGTTGGGATGGCCGAGAGCCTTGGAATTCGGCCGTTCCCTTTGCTCCCGTGCCGGCGATTTCGACCACGCCGTGTCTCACCGATCACATCATCATATTCCTGGTAAGCTCAGGCATCTTGGGGTGTTCTCGGTTTGGAATTTGAGGCCCTAAATCTTCTCCGTCACCGTGCACCACCTCCGGCCACCACGGAAGGTCACCGCCGGTGACATTCCAGTGACCAAATGGTCACATCTCCTCCACCCCTGCATTCACTGAGTCGCCCTCTAGCTACTGCAACAAATCAAATTCGAAAATTCTTAGCAATTCGATGGATTGCAATCGGACAGGAGAAATCCTCTCCTGCGATGACATCACTCTGACGTCAGCATGATGTCAGAGGAGATTTTCCTTTTTCTTTTCTTTTATTTTTAATTAGAAATAAAACTGACAGGTGGGTCCCACCTGTCAATTTGAATATTGGCAGAAAAATAATAGAACTTGTTAATTCAATAACTTTAATTCTATTAATTAGAAAAATATAAATATTATACCAAATTAATCAGAAAAATGTAATCTAAATGTTTATGAACTTTTTGAAATTGTTTGTTAAACTTTATACAATAAATATTTTGAATTTAAATTAAATCATTTAAAATAAAGAAAAATAATAAATAATTCATAAAATCAGAAAAATACAAGTTATATACCAAAATGCTCCAAATCACAAATGCAACTCATCTATGATGTTTTCAAGGTCATTTGACCAAGTTTTCATGTGTGTAACATTTTTCCTAGTCATTTAATTAATTTAAAATTAATAAATTAACAACTTATTCAAATATTTTCAAAAAACATAAAATGTTATATCAAATTGAAGAGAAAAGCATTTCCAATTCAAATATGTAAATATAAAACATTTTATTTAACTTATAAATTTGTTTCAAAGGGGTATAATGGAATTCTATAATATTCCATTATAACCAGAAATAACTACCACCTCATAATTTTCCTTATTAACAAAACCCTCACGTTTTCACACCTACTAAACATATCATCACAAAGTCATTAGAAAGCATGTGATGATAGAGTTAGTTGTATTAGTTCCTCATTTTCAACTAAACCCTTTGTCATAAGCTCTACCCTTTTGGAATATAAAATAAAATTTGACTGTTATCTTTTCAATAGTTGATTTCCATGTGTCATTGTCTTATTACCCAACCAAGCAATAACACTTCTACTTAAACATGATAACAATTGTTTGCCAAGTAAAAGTGAAACACATGTAACTCTAAAAGAAGTAATAACCACATCACATCAAGTAATGAAACAATTCACCTAAAACATTTGTTATTGAGATATTGTATCAAACGTGGCTTACACTTGTAAGCTGGGGTATTTTTCAGGGTATTTCACGATGCATCTCATTACTATGCATGTATCATCTTGCCATTGTTTTCTGTACTCCTTACCAGGACTACTTTGCTATCTTTCAGATGTCGGGATTTTCTACGAGACCCTTGAACCCGAAGACATGGATTATTACTGTTATTTCAATTTCGGGCAAGTTCATCACTTGCTCATATCCTTTGCAGTACTTCATAACGAACTATTTGCAAAAACCCTATCGTATTATCACATACTCTCAAAAGAATGCATGATCCTATTTTTATAATAATATGACTACTTGAATGACTACCCGAGTGGTAGTGTTCTGTTTGGTGGGCGGATGGGACCATGGTAAGATGAATAGGTCAAAGGAAGGTTCCATCTGCATGGGAAATTATTACCTAGGATTTAACAACAACTGCCGTCAGGGTTCTTGCATCGTAAATACCGCGTTAACCATGGGTCTTCTATGGGGGGAGTAAGTCAGCTGTGATCTTCTCTCGTTCGCATGTCAACGGGCTGCCAGAGACGTACGCTGTAGGTCTTGCGACACTACATGCACATGGGTGGGATCCATTAATTCCCACGGACTCTGGGGTCTATGATGGTATGCCAGGGGCGCCTAGATATCCATCGGGAGGGGTGGAATCAGGGGTTCAACCTGCTGGCAGAAATGGGTGGGCATGCGTTGTACGGAGAAGCATGGTTTGGCTTGGACCAACAACCGGGCCCCACACTTGAGTGGGAGTGGACATGAATGTACACCTGGTTGTGCAACATGGTCTTGGTCGTCCATGGGTAAAGTAACGCACCTCTGCAGAGTGTAAAAGGATGTGTCATATTACCCCATGTTCCGGGAAGGAGCTGCGAACGCCGCAGGAAAGGCAACTCCATGAAGTTCTAGTCCTGTGAAGATCTGGCGGGCATAGTTTTCAGAATTAAAAGCAACGTCTTGAAGAAAGTTTTACAAAACATTGCATTAGGTTATGACTCTTTTGAGTCTAAAGCTGTAGTTAGTGCATCAAATTACCCACTATATATCATGAACTTGCTGAGTAACGCTCGTTACTCATTCGTTCCCTTTGACCCCCTACTTAGAGTTGAAGCCCTATGGAAGTTGTCATCGTGAAGCCATCGTTTCCTCATGAAGCTAGGTGGAGTATTATACTACTTAGCTAGTGCAACATCGTCATAAACAAGGCTGGATGAGGAGATGCTATCAAGGTGTAGGTGGAGAACCTTCGTGGACTTAGTTGTTACAAGCCATAGATTAGGGCTGGCATCAGCCATAGTAGATTAAGTTCTGAGCTAGAGTAATTCTCCAGCTTGGATCTTCGAATTGCTTCTTCTGATGTTTCTTTTGCAGGAGATCTTCTTGATTCATCAAAGAGATTCTCAAGATTTTGTAATGAAGTTTGTATCCTATAGTTTTGCCTGATCCTGCTATGTTTCTGTTGTACTACTCTGAGGGATGTAATGTTCACGGATAAGTCCTTCGGTGAGTATTATGTCATCGACTTGCGCACTACACATGCAGTGGTGTGTTGGGTCACCACACATTGCTACTAAGCGAAACTTCGAAAGGGTTAAGGCGGAAATGAGAGACGCGAGTTTACCCAGGTTTGGCCCCTCGATTGAGGGTAAAACCTACTCCTCCCTTCTTACTTATTGGGGAACAAGGTCTCGATTACAAAGGGCGATTCCGGCTCTCGATGTCTCGAGCTACCTCGCTATCGACTTCGAATTGTCTATCTACGTCCCAGGACCTCGCCTTATATAGTGGACGAGGGCCCCGGGTTACAAGGGGATCCGGGTTATTCCCGTGATCGGAGTCGTAGATCACTCCGGTTCCTAGAAGCTTCATCCAGTTTATCTGAAAGCCCTAGCGTTCCATCCGACCTTGGGCCACTTTTTAGGTCTTGGGCCTCCGGGTCTTCTAACCCGGCACATGGACCGGATCTTCCAGTAATCCGGGTCACGCTTAGGGTGATCCGGTTCTTCTCTAGCCAGCTGGCTACTTCATAGCCAGCTTCCTTTGATTATAAACCGGACAGTAATGCTGGGAACGGCCGGAGCATTTTCCGGTTTATGTGGGAGGTAGGTAAGGCTCCCCTTACCTATTCCCCCAACAAGTAGAGACCGTTCAAAGTCTAGAGGCAAGGATAAGTTCTTCAGTTATTGTAAGAAAAATAAGCATGTTATTGATGATTGTTGGAAACTTCAGAATAAGGAGGAAAGAAACAGTACGTCTAAACAAAAACAAAACCGGTGGTGATGGTAAGGCCTCTATTGCAGACTTGCAGCCGGTGGTAATAGTTCTAATTCCGGTGATTCTCTTGTTGTTTTCGCTGGTTGTCTTGTTGCATGTGATGAGTGCATTCTTGATTATGCATAATCGTTTCATATTTTCATTAACAAAGATTGGTTCGGTTCTTATGAGAATATGCATAGTGGAGACGTTGTGCGTATGGGAGATGATAACCTACATGACATTGTGGACAAAGGCTCCGTTCGGATCAAGACGCACGATGACCAGAAATCTGATCTCCCTTGGCGCTCTTGATGTTGAGGGGTATAAGCACACCGGCTCACGTGGTGTGATGAAGGTATAAAAACATTCTCTTATTCACATGGTTGGTGATTTAAATTCTGCAAAATTATATGTTTTTAGAGGTAGTACTTTACATAGTTCTGTTGGGAATATGCCCTAGAGGCAATCATGTATGATGTAATTCCCAATATATTAATAAAGTTATTAAGTTGTCCTTTTTTTGAAAATATGATATATGTCATTGAATATGTGATTCGATTGTGGAACTATGTATTCATGTTGTTCATGCTAAAATGTCGTTGGCCATTAAGGTTGTGCTGGACACACACCCTAGACTAATGTGAGTGTTGGCTGATGACACGGTTCCACTTGTCATGGGCATGGCGATGCCATTCCAACGTTCATAGACTTGGCTAAAGAGTTTAGCAAGTCGGACTGACCCATATTGAGAGGCAACGAGCAAGTCGTCATTTGCATGTCTCAATCAATGTAATCCTTAGACCTGAGGTTGTCGCACAATCCGAGTTGTGAATCACCGACTTAGGTTCTGTCAAACGTTGTTCCATGACAAGGCAATTATAAAGGGAGAGTTCGGGTCAAATGAGAAGCAAGCTGCGTAATGTGGATAATCAAGATGGGATTTTGCCCCTCCGACTGGATAGATATTTTCTGGGCCCTCTCGAGTGATGTGATTCCGGAAGCATGGTCATGTGCGACTCAGATAAGTGTTAACTGGGTCTATTGACTAAGAGTTAGTCAGATGAATCATATATCACATACCGAGAAGAGAGTTGAGCTATTTAAGGGATGACGATAATTTTCCTATAGTTCGACAAGGTATATCGTGATGCAAAAGGGACTCAGATGAAAGTCACATTGGAAGGTATGTCGTCATGACTCTATGGCACTTGGGAGTCGGCACGTTCTGCTAGGAGCCGCTACCGATTGATCGATTGGGAGTCGGACTCCAATCGTGTCCAAGTCGCCATGAGCCTGCAGGGTCGCACAATTAAGAGCGGGAGCAAGTATATTGGTCGGGTTGGACCCGAACCGGAAATGGACTAAATTAGTGAGTTGGACTCATAGAGGGAATGGGCCACAAGCGTTGTGCAGCCCACTCCCACTCTCTATGTAAAGAGGGGCGCATGTTACCCAACGTGCACAAGTTTCCACCCCCATGCGTTGGGAACCCTAGCCACACTCAGTCCAGCCACCGCACCGGACCTAGCAGTCTGCCGTCGGAGCTCCTCCTCGTACGTGTGGATACCGGCAGAGGTGCTTTACGTTCAACACTTCGACGATCATGGGATTCGATCGACTGGATCGGATCGTGGGACTACACTACATCGACGTGCTTCATCGATAATCCTCACCTGCGCGTCTAGTGGTAATCCTCGTGGCCTTCTACCTCGGCTAGATCTTGGAAGTATCGCATAGAAAAGTTTTTGTTTATCTCTACGCGTTCCAACAGTGTTATCAGAGCGGCAGCTTCTGGGTTTAGGCCCGTGATCTGCACATATGTGATATGTAGTTAGCATTAGATTGGATCTAATTGCTGTTTTGGTGGTCGTTCTAAAAGATCGATTTTGTACAAAGTTGATTGGATCAATCGTACTCGGGGGTTAATGGATGATCTGGTTTCCGTGATCATACTGCTAAGATCGTGGAATAACTTACCCCTACCGATCGGTTTCCGCCATCGGGGTATACCGTGACACATAAATCCAGTTGCGGTGATCAAAGATCAAAGAGTTTGATCGAATCGGAATAAAGATCAGATTTGGGTAAAATTATTTTATCCGATGAAGAAATCCATGTTCAGAATGCAGATGAGATCTGCGTTTTCCAAAATGACCGCTGGCTTCGCTCTGTCGTAGCGCCTTAGATGTCGTTACGAGTTTCACAACGCCGGTAGATATCGTTTCTATGCATAACTTGTTTTTGCAGGATGTTGTGTGTGGTATGGCTTATGTGCATGTGATGTGTGTAATCCATACGTGATCTGCGTATCATGTTTTTGTCAGCCGGCTGGAGCCTAGGTGCTGTCATTTTATTGTATAACGGCATGCGTGTCGGATTCTCTATGTACTTTTTCATTTACTAGCTAGTGTAGCTTTTTGGAGAACCCGGATGACATGCAAGTCGATGTACAAGTCGGCTACATGGAGTAAGATGGCACGTGACAAGAGTTGGCACGAATCGACTTACAAGCTTTGTGGAGATGGAGATCACCATGAAGAGAGCCATACCATTTCACATTATAATTGCTTTATTTGTGTTATTGTTATGTCTCTTTTACCTCTATTTAGATAGTTGGTAGATTTTAATCCCTCAAAGAAGGTCTAGTCGGTCGCCCCGCCAGTGCTGCAACATCACAAGTCGGACATTCTTGGTAGTGGGCTCATAAAATTTAGGTGCTACCAACTCTTTCTGATTAGGCGGGTTTGAGTCGGAGTCTTACAGCGGAAGCACTTGGTAAGCTAGACGAGTCCATCACAACGGTTGTGGGGCTCGGGGCGAGATAGGTTGGGAGCCGGGGCATGTGATGCCACCCAACTAAGAGGAGTCGTCTTGGATACAATTGGCAAGGTGTTGCCTACCTAGATCACTTGACGGCTAGCGGTGATGCTAAAACTCACTAGTCGGCTTGCTTATTTAGGATCTTGAATCACTTAGCAACCATCGGAGGGGTGTTGGTTCTAGTGGGAGCATAAGTATTAAAGCGTTTAATATGCCTGCTCTTTTATGAATACATGTCTTAAGTGTTTTGCATATTTTCTGTTGTAGATCAATGACACCTAGCAACCTTTCTCAGTTGTCCACTTTTGCGTTGAGGTCAATCCTAGAGAAAGATAAGCTTAATGGAACTAATTTCACCAACTGGTACCATGATCTGAGGATAGTACTCAAGCATGACAAGAAAGACCAAGTTATAGACACTCGACTTCCAGATGAGCCTGATGATGATGCGACAGTCGCTGTCATGAATTCCTACCGTAAGACTAGAGATGAGTCTATGGAAATTAGCTGTCTTATGCTTGCACACATGGAACCGGACTTGCAGCAGCAATTCGAAAATGTTGAGGCCTACGATATGATAGAAAGCCTCAAAAGTATGTTCCAGGCTCAGGCAAAGAACGAGAGGTATCAAGTCTCTCAAGCTTTGCTGGGCTGTAAGCTCAAAGACAGAGATCCACTGAGTCCGCATGTAATCAAGATGACTGGTTACGTGCAGTCTCTGGATAGGATGGGCTTCCCAATTAACAAAGAGTTCGCTACTGATATAATTCTGAACTCTCTTCCTAGTGTGTATGGTCCGTTCATTTCAAACTACCACATGCATGGTATGGATAAGAAGATCACTGAATTACATGGGATGCTCAAGAAAGCAGAGGCTGATCTCAAGAAAGGCGCCAGTCAAGTGTTGATGGTGCAGAATAAGGCTAAGTTCAAGAAGAGTTCTTGGACCAAGAAGAAGAAGGATAAGTCAGGAGGCAACTCCCATGGACCTGTCCAGAGCGCTTCCTCAAGGACTAAGCCATCTCCTATAGCCGGAGCCAATTGCTTCTATTGCAAGCAGGATGGCCACTCGAAGAGGAACTGCACCAACTATTTGGCTGACAGAGCCAAGAGTGGAGGTGTGCCTTCCAACTCAGGTACGCTTGTATGCAATATTATAGACATTTATCTTGCTGATGCACCTAACAGTTCTTGGGTATATGATACCGGATCAGTTATTCACATATGCAACTCGTTGCAGGGACTGGTAAGATCTAGGAGCGTGGCGAGAGGAGAGGTTGATATTCGGGTCGGCAACAAGGCGAGAGTCGCTGCGTTGGAAGTCGGCACGATGCAACTTCATTTACCTTCAGGATTTTTAATGGAGCTGAATAATTGTTATTATGTTCTAGTGCTTAGTCGACACATTATTTCCGCCTCATGTTTGATGAGACAAGGTTATGAGTCAAATATTAAGAATAATGGTTATTCTTTATATTTGAAAGATATGTTTCATGGCTTTGCACCCGTTCAGGACGGGTTATTTATTTTGAATCTTGATAGTGAATCAATCTATAATATAAATGTGAAAAGGTTGAAACAAAATAATCTGAATATGACTTAATTTTGGCACTGTCGGCTTGGTCATATAAGTTGGAAGCACATGAAGAAGCTCCATGATGATGGACTTCTAATTTCGTTTGACTTAGAGTCATTCGATACATGCGAGTTATGCCTACTAGAAAAAATGACCAAGACACCTTTTGCAAGGAGTTGTGAAAGGGCGTCCGACTTGTTGGAACTAATACATAGTGATGTATATGGTCCAATGAGCACGACAGCCAGAGGTGGTTATGATTACTTCATTACCTTCACTGGTGATTTGAGTAGGTATGAATATATCTATTTAATGAAACACAAGTTGGAAGCCTTTGAGAAATTCAAGAAATTCCAGAGTGAGGTACAAAATCAACTCTGCAAGAAAATAAAGTTTCTACGGTCGCCGTGGAGGCGAGTACATGAGCCATGAGTTTGATGACCATCTAAAGAGTTGTGGAATAGTTCCTCAACTCACTCCGCCGGGTACACCGCAGAGGAACGGTGTATCGGAACGGAGAAATCGGACCTTTTTGGACATGGTACGATCAATGATGAGTCGGACAAATCTACCTTTATCATTTTGGGGTTATTGTCTAGAAACTGCAGCGTTCACACTAAACAGAGTACCATCAAAGTTAGTAGAGAAGATACCGCATGAGATGTGGACTGGCAAAAGGCCAAGTTTGTCTTTTCTTAAGATTTGGTGTTGTGAAGCATTTGTCAAGCGAATTCAGTCGGACAAGCTCACGCCCAAATCGGATAGGTGTATTTTTTTGGGGTATCCAAGGGAAACCTTGGGGTACTACTTCTACAACCGAGAAGAGGGCAAAGTGTTTTTCGCTCGGAATGGTGTCTTCCTTGTGAAAGAGTTTCACAATCGGGGAGTCAGTGGGAGCATAGTGAAACTTGAAGAAATTCGAGAGGAACCGGCTAGGGGCGAGTCGGCAAGGACCTTGGAGGCTGAGCCGGTCGTGGTACCAACGCCGGTAACAACACATGAACTACGGAGATCTGCCAGATTACAAAATGCTCGTGATGTTTTACTGTTAGAGAGTAACGAGCCGGAAACTTATTCGGAAGCGATGGTGGGATCTGATTCCGAGTCATGGCTTGGAGCCATGAGATCCGAATTAAAGTCCATGGATGAAAATCAAGTTTGGAATTTGGTTGATCGCCCAAATGGTGCAAGACCCATCGAGTGCAAATGAGTCTTTAAGAAGAAAACTGATATGGATGGAAATGTTTCCGTCTATAAAGCACGATTTGTCACGAAGGGGTTCCGACAGGTTCAAGGAGTTGACTACGAGGAGACCTTCTCGCCCGTAGCGATGCTTAAGTCAGTTCGGATGATGTTAGCCATAGCACCCTATTTCGACTATGAGATATGGCAGATGGATGTCAAGACGGCTTTCCTTAATAGAAATTTAAGTGAGGACGTGTATATGATACAACGTGAAGGTTTTGTCTATCCAGCTAACGCTGACAAGGTATGCAAACTTCAGAAATCCATTTATGGGTTGAAGCAAGCATCTCGGAGTTGGAACATTCGCTTTGATGAGGTAGTCAAATTGTTTGGCTTCATCAAGAGCGATCATGATTGTACAAGAAGTTTAGTGGGAGCAAAGTAAATTTTCTAATCTTATATGTGGACGACATATTACTGGTGGGAAATAATGTCATGATGTTGCAAGAAACCAAAGAATCATTGGAAAGGAGTTTCTCAATGAAGGATTTGGGTGAGGTGACTTACATACTGGGAATCAGGATCTATAGAGATAGATCAAGGCGGCTCATTGGATTGAGTCAGAGTACATATCTGGACAAAGTTTTGAAGAAATTCAAAATGGAAGAGTCTAAGAATGGGTTCTTACAGATGTCCCATGGTGTAAAACTTAGCAAGACTCACTGTCCTTCGACGACTGAGGAGCGAAGTCGGATGAGTGTGATCTCGTATGCTTCGGCAGTCGGATCCATCATGTATGCCATGATTTGTACTAGGCCAGATGTTTCCTATTCTCTAAGTGTAACGAGCAGACACCAGGCTGACCCTAGAGAGGTCCACTGGGCAGTGGTTAAACACATCCTTAAGTACTTGAGAAGGACTAAGGACATGTTCCTAATTTATGGAGGTGATGAGGAATTCAGTGTAAAGGGTTACACGGATGCGAGTTATCTCACCAACTTAGATGATTCTCGTTCCCAACCTGGATACGTGTTCGTATTGAACGGAGGAGCTACGAGCTGGAAGAGTTCCAAGAAAGATACCGTGTCTGCATCTACAACAGAGGCTGAGTATATTGCTACCTCGGAGGATGCAAAGGAAGCTGTTTGGATCAGGAACCTCCTGATGGATCTTGGTGTGATTCAGGGCGCGTCCAATCCTTTGGACGTATATTGTGACAACAATGATGCTATCACACAAGCCAAGGAACCTAGACAACACCATAAGAACAAACATATACTCATGCGTTACCACCTCATTCGCCAGTTTGTCGGACAAGGTGATATCAAGTTATGCAGAGTACACACAGATGCAAACATTGCAAATCCGTTGACAAAGGTGCTACCACAACCAAAGCATGAGGCGCACATGAGAGGTATGGGCATTCGATACCTAGGCATATGGTGTCGAGATGATTGACTCTAGTGCAAGTGGAAGACTGTTGGGAATATGCCCTAGAGGCAATCATGTGTGATGTAATTCCCAATGTATTCATAAAGTTATTAAGTTGTCCTTGTTTTGAACATCTGATATATGTCATTGAATATGTGATTCGATTGTGGAACTATGTATTCATGTTGTTCATGCTAAATTGTCCTTGGTCATTAAGGTTGTGCTGGACACACACCCTAGACTAATTTGAGTGTTGGCTGATGACACGGTTCCACTTGTCATGGGCATGGCGATGCCATTCGAACGTTCATAGACTTGGCTAAAGAGTTTAACAAGTCGTACTGACCCATATTGAGATGCAATGAGCAAGTTCTCATTTGCATGCCTCAATCAATCTAATATTTAGACCTGAGGTTGTCGCACAATCCGAGTTGTGAATCACCGACTTAGATTCTGTCAAACGCTATTCCGTGACAAGACAGTTATAAAGGCAGAGTTCGGCTCGAATGAGAAGCAAGCTGCGTGATGTGGATAATCAAGATGGGATTTTGCCCCTCCGACTCGAGAGATATTCTCTGGGCCCTCTCGAGTGATGTGATTCCGGAAGCATGGCCATGCGCGACTCAATTAAGTGTTAACTGGTCTATTGACTAAGAGTTAGTCAGATGAATCATATATCACAGACCGAGAAGAGAGTTGAGCTATTTAAGGGATGATGATAATTCGCCTATAGTTTGACAAGGTATATCGTGAGGCAAAAGGGACTGGGATAAAAGTCACATTGGAAGGTATGTTGTCATGACTCTATGGCACTTGGGAGTCGGCACGTTCTGTTAGGAGCCGCTACCGATTGATCGATTGGGAGTCGGACTCCAATCATGTCAAACTCGCCATGAGCCTGCAGGGTTGCACACTTAAGAGCGGGAGCAAGTATATTGGTCGGGTTGGACCCGAACCAGAAATGCACTAAATTAGTGAGTTGGACTCACAGAGGGAATGGGCCACAAGCGTTGTGCAGCCCACTCCCACTGGCTATATAAAGAGGGGCGCAGGTTGCCCAACGTGCACAAGTTTCCACCCCCATGTGTTGGGAACCCTAGGCCCACTCAGTCCATCCGCCGCACCAGACCTACAAGTCCGCCGTCGGAGCTCCTCCTCGTACGTGTGGATACCGGCAAGAGGTGATGTATGTTCAGCACTTCGATGATCGCGGGATTGGATCGGCTGGATCGGATAATGGGACTACCCTGCATCTACGTGCTTCATTGATAATCCGCACCTGCGTGTCTAGTGGTAATCCTCGTGGCCTTCTACCTCGGCTAGATCTTGGAAGTACCGCGTAGAAAAGTTTTTGTCTATCTCTACGCATTCCAACAAGTTCTGTTGCTGCTACTGTTGTTTCTAATGATGAACCAAGTAAGACTAACATGTGGCATATGCGTCTTGGACATATGAGTGAACTTGGCATGGCAGAATTGATGAAGAAAAACCTGCTGGGATTCACAATGAGTAAGACACTCTTTTGTAAGCAGGTAAGCACAAGAGAGTAAAATTTAATGCTTATGTCCATACCGCCAAAGGTATACTTGATTATGTGCATGCTGATTTGTGGTGGTCTTTGTCGCACCCGGACTTCTAAAGGATACTCGCCGTTCCGTTGAACAGTAGTAGATTGGATTACGGGGCTTACCGGCACCCGCGTCCTCTTACGAGTAGGCCAACACACGTATGTGTGACAACCAACCCCTATCTGTTCAGCATCGACGTAAACTATCCCATAGAAATCAGGATACTTCCATTGACGTACTTCAAAACATACACACATGGTACGTCAACGGCATTGGAACAAGTGATATCACAACAGATCTCTACGACACAAAAGATGAAAATAAGTTGCAAATGGCTCTCATTAGAGCAGAGATAGCAAATACAATCATCCAGAGGACACATGTCCCAACATAACATCATTACATCACAGCGAAAGCATCCAGAATGTCTGAGTACAGACAAGATCCAAATAGGCCTAAGAGGCCGGAAACGAACAGACGGATCCCATCCACGAAGTCTCGGATCCTACCCGGGTCCGCTATCTACTCGTCAGCAGTCTCGTCATACTCCACGTAGTAGCCACCATGTAGATCCTCGGAAACGTAGGTCTGCGGAAACCACAGCCCCAAAGGGGTCAGTACATAAACGTACTGGCAAGCAAGACTCACAGTTCACTAAAGTGTAACCCGTCAACACCAAGCACAGATGCTTTGGGTCAACGGAAGAAACGGGATATAAAGGATGCTGCAACTGGCTGCTCTAAACAACTACAGAGTTTCTACCACTTCCGGCTACTAGAAAGGAGATAAGATCGTGTATCGTAACCAACCTATCAACTAACCTCAAACAAACCCATCCTGGATCTCGCCCCTTATCCAAAGAAGCAATCCGAGGATAACTCACACAATTGAATTAATGATGGTTCAGATTATTGTGTCGATAAGCCTATTACTAGTCAAGTTGTTAATCATTGGGTGTAAGGTTGTTAATCATTAGGTTTAAGTTGTCCTGAGTACTTGTTAGCCAGTACTTTCACCAAGTAGTCCATAACCGCGGAAAACACGGCTTCTCGAGAAGATTTATCCCTGCAGGGTTGCACCAATTTGGCCGTACACGTATGAATAACCCGCCAGATGGAAAGGCCCTTCCACCAAGCGGGGCACTCAACACAACTCAACTCTTCTTCGCATCAAGCCCAAAGCACCTTGGGCGCACGGCTAATCGAGCCCAGAAGAAAATGGACCCTCATAGCACTCTAAGAACGTGTCCCCCTATATGCCGACTACGAAAGTTCCACCCGGGTACCAAGGGCTCACAAGATCATGCATGCAGCAAATGGAAAACCCGAACTAAATGAGGCGATTTGGACGAGATGCGAATCGATTCAAATTGAGGGGGGCGCCCATACTCGCTTCCCACATGCGGGTAGTGCGCTCATCATGGATCAGTAGACAAGACCCTTTTCCTATTAGGGTCGACACTAGCAGGCCTCAAAACCACAAAGGGCCTCCTGCCGGTGCCTTATCATCAAATTATTATTTAACAATAACATTAGCATGATTGATTGATTAAACATCGAGCCCCCAGAACATAATGGAATATAGTAACAGAAAGTAACGGGTAACAGACTCGAGCAAAACAACCTAAGCATGCTAGTAAGACACGGGCTCAAACAAAAGGTTATAGGTATGGAGGTGAGGCAATATCAGGGTTAAAGGATACATGTGATAGGTTCGTAACAGAAGCAACTAATCATAGGGCTAGCAGAATAGACAACGGAAAGTATCGGTAACCAATGTTGAAAGGAACACGATGGTTCATGTGAGTGATAACTTGCCTGCAAGCCCAGTAGCCTGGTACTGAGCTAAGTCCTTAGAAGGGGTGTCGTAAGTATCGTCGGTCTCAACGTCGTCGTTTATCCGAGAAGAAGCAAACAAACAATGCAGAAAGATAAACAATCAATAACATGGCATAGTGCACAAACATGGGATGATGCATGACCATTTAATTTATGCATCAAAATAAACTAGTTGACATGGTAACAACAGGATTAAATTGACCCTCATGCAATTTGGATTGCATATGAAAAGCCCATGAATTATGGTTGAATTAATTGTTTTACAACTAAGCAACATGTGAAAGTGGATTATCATGATGCATGGATGAGGAAAACAGCAAAATAACAACAATAGAACAATTTGGAAATAAGGTTTACCAAGTTTGGAAATTCATTCATTAAGTTAGGAAATTTTGGTTCCTTAAAGGTGTCACACAAACATTTGTTGTTTTCACCAATTTAAATTGTTCAAAATAGATAACAAAGTTCATATTTGGAAAGGACACAAGATTTTTTGGTGGATTACATGTTTCACTTGTTGAAAAAGGATTTCAAATAAATTATTTATGAATTAAACAAGTTTAAGCAAGAATTAAATGAATTTAATTCAAACATGAACTTATTTGAATTTTTATTTGTGCAAAACATTAAGTGAGATTCATATTTGAAAGGTTATGCTTTTGTGGGTTGAAAACATATTTTATATGTCCCAAAAGAATTTGTTTTGATCAAGTTATGAATTTAACAATATTAAATGAATTAAACAGGATTTAAATCATTTAACCAATTTTAATTATTCAAAACATGGAACAAATTTTATATTTGGAAAGGTGGTTTAATTTTGCATGGAAAACATATTTCATTTGTTGAAATTGGATTTAAAATGAGCAAGTTATTATTTTGGCAATTTTAAATGCAATAATTAAGAAACAGTTGTTTTCAGCAATATAAATTATGCAAAACAGCAAACAAAATTTATATTTGGAAAGTACATGAAAAGTTGATTCGAAAACATATTTAGTTTGTGGAATTTGGAATTTTTATGCCCAAGTTATGATTTTTGCAAGTTTAAGTGAATTAAACAAGATTTTAAATATTTCACCAATTTAAAATATTCAAAACAGTACACAGATTTTATATTTGGATAGATCATTTAATTTGGGACAGAAAACATATTTAAAAAGTTGAATTTGGAGTGAAAATGATTTAGTTATGCAATTTACAAAATTGAGGTGCAATCTGCCATTTTTAGTGAACCAGGGACTTGGAAAATAATTAAGCAGGGCCTAAAAAGAATATACAGGGACTAGAATTAAAGATACAGGGGCTTGGTTGTGATTTCTATGAAGTTGTTGGGCCTGGAAAAATAAAACAAAAAGAGGTTTTTAATCTGCAGGGGGTGGGATTCGAATCCACCCCCTCTGGATTGCGCGCAAAGGACCTGAACCAGTGGGGTGGAAGCTGGAGTTGTGACAGAAGGGGGAGTGCAGGAGGTATGTGCTGTGGTGCGTTGCCTTTAACTGAACTTAACTGAATCGTGCACTTCCTGCACCTCGACAGAACAACTGCCAGCGACGGCAGGGTGATCGCCGGTGGGGGCGCCGTGGTGGAGGCGCTGCGACGTGGTGTGGGGTGCGGTTCAAGGGGAGAGGAGAGACGAGGGAAGACGGAGGGGATCGAGGGCCTCACCGAGCGTATAGGAAGGCGGTCGGGGCGGACAGAGGTGCAGCAGCAGAGGCTTGGCCGGCGGCAGAAACTTCACGGCGGCGGCGGCTCGGGCAGTAACCGGCGGTGAGGCCTTCAGCAATCTCGGAGCTGGAGAGGTGCCGGTTCCATTCCCGGGGACAGAAGGTCCTCGAGGTGACCGTGGCGATCGGGGCCATGGGGAGGCGGTGTGGTGGAGAGGATGGTTTCGGTGGGTTCAGAAAGCAGCGGGAGGGAGCAGGGGCAGAGAGAGGAAGGGATGGCGGCGCTCGAGGATGAGGGAGGAGGAGAGGTTTAGGGCAACGAGGAGGGGGAGGTGGTCGTTGTTAAGGAGGGAGGAGCCTGGGTACGGCAGCACATCGAGCGGAGGAGGGGGTGAGATCCTGCAGTGGTGACTGTGATCGTACTGAAGGAAGAAGACGACAAGCAATCGAAAGGGTATGGGCTTAAGTGGTGGGCTGAGGGAAAAGAAAATTGGGCTGGGGAAAGAAAGGAAAGGGGGTGGCCTGTCTCCTTTTGTGTTTTTATTTCTTTTGATCCCTTTTTTTTTTGTAAAAGAGATAGGGAGAGAAAATGATAAAGGTTAGGGTTATGTTTTTAGGACTATTTTTGTTAGTGTTCAAAACAGCAATGTCAAGCAAAGGTTAGCATTATTTCACAAGTTTGAAATTTTAATTTAATTTAAAATGGTTAGTTGAATTTTTCAATTAGGGTTTGAGGGTGATATTTTATAACTAAAATTTATTAATTTGCAAAACAACAATTAAAATTATTTGTGAATATTAGGTCCAAAATATTTGAAACATTACTTTGAGTTTTAAATTGCCATTTGCATTTCCATTGTTTTTCATAAGGAGTTGAACTTTAACCAAATTTTATTCAATGACTCATAAATTTTGAAAACATTTGTTGAATTTACTTGTTTGAAAAACTTTAATGTTTTTAACCACAATTTGAAACATGTCAATTATGAATTGATTTGAAATTTAAATTGCCATTAGGGTGTTGATAAAAAGGAATGTTATTCACAAGCAATTTACATCAGCTTCAACTATTGAAAACAATATTTGAATAGGGTGATCAAATGATTTTAATTGGAAACAAATGAGCACAAATGTTTTGGTTATTTCATAATTTCAAAAGTGTGTAGTGTTTGCAATTGAATTTGAAATAACATTGGAAGTAAGTTTGGATTAATTAAATTATTAAAAGCCATAATTTTAATGGTTGAACCTTATGGAAACAAATGATTGATTTGTTTTGCAATTTTCATAACTTTCAACATGGTTGTTGTTTGGAAGAAAATCATAATTGAATTTGAAAAGGGTTTGATATTAAATGAATTTTTGATAGAAACAAAACAATAGTTTTGAAATCACACTTTAATGGAAACAATTGATTGTTTTGATTTGAAATATTCATTTGGAAATTGTAACATCACAAGGATGAAACAAAAGGTTTGAATTTTGGTTTGAAATTCAAATAGAAAACAAAGGAAAACAAACAAAACAATTGCAATCAACATGATGCCATGATGCAAAACATAAAATAACAGATAGCAAACATTCTAAAGGCTTATTTTTCATACTTGGGATGTTACAAAACGCCCCCCCTTGAAGGAATCGCGCCCCGAGATTCCTACTGAGAAAAGAAAGGTACGGATACTTCTTGCGAAGATCCTCTTGAGCTGCGACACTTGAAACACATCGTGCACCTTGGATAGCTTTTCTGGAAGTTTAAAACGATAGGTAATCCTAGCAACTCTTCTGGAAAGATGTCAGGGAATTCACAAACCACCAGAACATTTTCAAATAGAGGAAGGGGTTTTGTATCGAGGGTGTATAGTTGAACAGAACTTGATTCATTTGTAGAATAGATTATCTGGAATGTGGTGATTCAGGAATGCTTCCTCGAAACAACCCCAGGTGATAGGAATGCCAGCTCTCATAGCCTGGTAGTTTTTGAAACAACAACAACCTTACTGGCCAGATAGACTTGATATTTGGGAAGTTTTGATTAGACGCCGGTAGAAGGATTGAAGTGGAAAACAACAACAAGATTTCAACGAACGAAAAGGATGTTGAGAAGAACAGGATAACGAAGCAACACCGGGAAAAACGAGACCAAAACACTCCTGAGGTACTACGGAAAAACCCATCCGGGCTTCTAAAGGATCAATATGTACTGATTAAGGAATAGAGGATCTGCTTCCGGGGCTTACACGCCTCCGTTCTCAATCATGAGTAGGCAACATGATAAATCATGTCACAACCACCTCCATTCCTATGGTCTAGTAGATATAACCATCCTAGAGAAACCAGGATTCGTGAAATCCTAACTTGAAAGTTTAGATGAGAAGGGAAAACAACGTTGCACTTCCTTACCAGAAAAAGGGAGGGTGGGTGGGGAAAGAAGAAAAAGAACAGAACTCCTACTCTCGCGTTTCATTTTTCCTATATAGCTACAAAATAGTTTCTAGACTCAACTGCGACCAGTAAAAAGGGATCCTACAGGCAGACAAGCTCTGATACCATTTGTCGCACCCGGACTTCTAAAGGATACTCGTCGTTCGTTGAACAGTAGTAGATTGGATTACGGGGCTTACCGGCACCCGCGTCCTCTTACGAGTAGGACAACACACGTATGTGTGACAACCAACCCCTATTTGTTCAGCGTCGACGTAAACTATCCCATAGAAATCAGGATACTTCCATTGACGTACTTCAAAACATACACACATGGTACGTCAACGGCATTGGAACAAGTGATATCACAACAGATCTCTACGACACAAAAGATGAAAATAAGTTGCAAATGGCTCTCATTAGAGCAGAGATAGCAAATACAATCATCCAGAGGACACATGTCCCAACATAACATCATTACATCACAGCGAAAGCATCCAGAATGTCTGAGTACAGACAAGATCCAAATAGGCCTAAGAGGCTGGAAACGAACAGACGGAGCCCATCCACGAAGTCTCGGATCCTGCCCGGGTCCGCTATCTACTCGTCAGCAGTCTCGTCATACTCCACGTAGTAGCCACCATGTAGATCCTCGGAAACGTAGGTCTGCGGAAACCACAGCCCCAAAGGGGTCAGTACATAAACGTACTGGCAAGCAAGACTCACAGTTCACCAAAGTGTAACCCGTCAACACCAAGCACAGATGCTTTGGGTCAACGGAAGAAAGGGGATATAAAGGATGTTGCAACTGGCTGCTCTAAACAACTACAGAGTTTCTACCACTTCCGGCTACCAGAAAGGAGATAAGATCGTGTATCGTAACCAACCTATCAACTAACCTCAAACAAACCCATCCTGGATCTCGCCCCTTATCCAAAGAAGCAATCCGAGGATAACTCACACAGTTGAATTAATGATGGTTTAGATTATTGTGTCGATAAGCCTATTACTAGTCAAGTTGTTAATCATTGGGTGTAAGGTTGTTGATCATTAGGTTTAAGTTGTCCTAAGTACTTGTTAGCCAGTACTTTCACCAAGTAGTCCATAACCGCGGAAAACACGGCTTCTCGAGAAGATTTATCCCTGCAGGGTTGCACCAATTTGGCCGTACACGTATGAATAACCCGCCAGATGGAAAGGCCCTTCCACCAAGCGGGGCACTCAACACAACTCAACTCTTCTTCGCATCAAGCCCAAAGCACCTTGGGCGCACGGCTAATCGAGCCCAGAAGAAAATGGACCCTCATAGCACTCTAAGAATGTGTCCCCCTATATGCCGACTACGAAAGTTCCACCCGGGTACCAAGGGCTCGCAAGATCATGCATGCAGCAAATGGAAAACCCGAACTAAATGAGGCGATTTGGACGAGATGCGAATCGATTCAAATTGAGGGGGGCGCCCATACTCGCTTCCCACATGCGGGTAGTGCGCTCATCATGGATCAGTAGACAAGACCCTTTTCCTATTAGGGTCGACACTAGCAGGCCTCAAAACCACAAAGGGCCTCCTGCCGGTGCCTTATCATCAAATTATTATTTAACAATAACATTAGCATGATTGATTGATTAAACATCGAGCCCCCAGAACATAATGGAATATAGTAACAGAAAGTAACGGGTAACAGACTCGAGCAAAACAACCTAAGCATGCTAGTAAGACACGGGCTCAAACAAAAGGTTATAGGTATGGAGGTGAGGCAATATCAGGGTTAAAGGATACATGTGATAGGTTCGTAACAGAAGCAACTAATCATAGGGCTAGCAGAATAGACAACGGAAAGTATCGGTAACCAATGTTGAAAGGAACACGATGGTTCATGTGAGTGATAACTTGCCTGCAAGCCCAGTAGCCTGGTACTGAGCTAAGTCCTTAGAAGGGGTGTCGTAAGTATCGTCGGTCTCAACGTCGTCGTTTATCCGAGAAGAAGCAAACAAACAATGCAGAAAGATAAACAATCAATAACATGGCATAGTTCACAAACATGGGATGATGCATGACCATTTAATTGATGCATCAAAATAAACTAGTTGACATGGTAACAACAGGATTAAATGGACCCTCATGCAATTTGGATTGCATATGAAAAGCCCATGAATTATGGTTGAATTAATTGTTTTACAACTAAGCAACATGTGAAAGTGGATTAGCATGATGCATGGATGAGGAAAACAGCAAAATAGCAACAATAGAACAATTTGGAAATAAGGTTTACCAAGTTTGGAAATTCATTCATTAAGTTAGGAAATTTTGGTTCCTTAAAGGTGTCACACAAACATTTGTTGTTTTCACCAATTTAAATTGTTCAAAATAGATAACAAAGTTCATATTTGGAAAGGACACAAGATTTTTTGGTGGATTACATGTTTCACTTGTTGAAAAAGGATTTCAAATAAATTATTTATGAATTAAACAAGTTTAAGCAAGAATTAAATGAATTTAATTCAAACATGAACTTATTTGAATTTTTATTTGTGCAAAACATTAAGTGAGATTCATATTTGAAAAGGTTATGCTTTTGTGGGTTGAAAACGTATTTTATATGTCCCAAAAGAATTTGTTTTGATCAAGTTATGAATTTAACAATATTAAATGAATTAAACAGGATTTAAATCATTTAACCAATTTTAATTATTCAAAACATGGAAAAAAAAATTATATTTGGAAAGGTGGTTTAATTTTGCATGGAAAACATATTTCATTTGTTGAAATTGGATTTAAAATGAGCAAGTTATTATTTTGGCAATTTTAAATGCAATAATTAAGAAACAGTTGTTTTCGGCAATTTAAATTATTCAAAACAGCAAACAAAATTTATATTTGGAAATTACATGAAAAGTTTATTGGAAAATATATTTAGTTTGTGGAATTTGGAATTTTTATGCCCAAGTTATGATTTTTGCAAGTTTAAGTGAATTAAACAAGATTTTAAATATTTCACCAATTTAAAATATTCAAAACAGTACACAGATTTTATATTTGGATAGATCATTTAATTTGGGACAGAAAACATATTTAAAAAGTTGAATTTTGAGTGAAAATGATTTAGTTATGCAATTTACAAAATTGAGGTGCAATCTGCCATTTTTAGTGAACCAGGGACTTGGAAAATAATTAAGCAGGGCCTAAAAAGAATATACAGGGACTAGAATTAAAGATACAGGGGCTTGGTTGTGATTTCTATGAAGTTGTTGGGCCTGGAAAAATAAAACAAAAATAGGTTTTTAATCTGCAGGGGGTGGGATTCGAACCCACCCCCTCTGGATTGCGCGCAAAGGACCTGAACCAGTGGGGTGGAAGCTGGAGTTGTGACAGAAGGGGGAGTGCAGGGGGTATGTGCTGTGGTGCGTTGCCTTTAACTGAACTTAACTGAATCGTGCACTTCCTGCACCTCGACAGAACAACTGCCAGCGACGGCAGGGTGATCGCCGGTGGGGGCGCCGTGGTGGAGGCGCTGCGAGGTGGTGTGGGGTGCGGTTCAAGGGGAGAGGAGAGACGAGGGAAGACGGAGGGGATCGAGGGCCTCACCGAGCGTACAGGAAGGCGGTCGGGGTGGACAGAGGTGCAGCGGCAGAGGCTTGGCCGGCGGCAGAAACTTCACGGCAGCGGCGGCTCGGGCAGTAACCGGCGGTGAGGCCTTCAGCAATCTCGGAGCTGGAGAGGTGCCGGTTCCATTCCCGGGGACAGAAGGTCCTCGAGGTGACCGTGGCGATCGGGGCCTTGGGGAGGCGGTGTGGTGGAGAGGATGGTTTCGGTGGGTTCAGAAAGCAGCGGGGGGGAGCAGGGGCAGAGAGACGAAGGGATGGCGGCGCTCGAGGATGAGGGAGGAGGAGAGGTTTATGGCAACGAGGAGGGGGAGGTGGTCGTTGTTAAGGAGGGAGGAGCCTGGGTACGGCAGCACATCGAGCGGAGGAGGGGGTGAGATCCTGCGGTGGTGACTGTGATCGTACTGAAGGAAGAAGACGACAAGCAATCGAAAGGGTATGGGCTTAAGTGGTGGGCTGAGGGAAAAGAAAATTGGGCTGGGGAAAGAAAGGAAAGGAGGGTGGCCTGTCTCCTTTTGTGTTTTTATTTCTTTTGATCCCTTTTTTTTGTAAAAGAGATAGGGAGAGAAAATGATAAAGGTTAGGGTTATGTTTTTAGGACTATTTTTGTTAGTGTTCAAAACAGCAATGTCAAGCAAAGGTTAGCATTATTTCACAAGTTTGAAATTTTAATTTAATTTAAAATGGTTAGTTGAATTTTTCAATTAGGGTTTGAGGGTGATATTTTATAACTAAATTTTATTAATTTGCAAAACAACAATTAAAAGTATTTGTGAATATTAGGTCCAAAATATTTGAAACATTACTTTGAGTTTTAAATTGCCATTTGCATTTCCATTGTTTTTCATAAGGAGTTGATCTTTAACCAAATTTTATTCAATGACTCATCAATTTTGAAAACATTTGTTGAATTTACTTGTTTTCAAAACTTTAATGTTTTTAACCACAATTTGAAACATGTCAATTATGAATTGATTTGAAATTTAAATTGCCATTAGGGTGTTGATAAAAAGGAATGTTATTCACAAGCAATTTACATCAACTTCAACTATTGAAAACAATATTTGAATAGGGTGATCAAATGATTTTAATTGGAAACAAATGAGCACAAATGTTTTGGTTATTTCATAATTTCAAAAGTGTGTAGTGTTTGCAATTGAATTTGAAATAACATTGGAAGTAAGTTTGGATTAATTAAATTATTAAAAGCCATAATTTTAATGGTTGAACCTTATGGAAACAAATGATTGATTTGTTTTGCAATTTTCATAACTTTCAACATGGTTGTTGTTTGGAAGAAAATCATAATTGAATTTGAAAAGGGTTTGATATTAAATGAATTTTTGATAGAAACAAAACAATAGTTTTGAAATCACACTTTAATGGAAACAATTGATTGTTTTGATTTGAAATATTCATTTGGAAATTGTAACATCACAAGGATGAAACAAAAGGTTTGAATTTTGGTTTGAAATTCAAATAGAAAACAAAGGAAAACAAACAAAACAATTGCAATCAACATGATGCCATGATGCAAAACATAAAATAACAGATAGCAAACATTCTAAAGGCTTATTTTTCATACTTGGGATGTTACAGTCTTCTCGTAAGCCCTCATATGGTGGTTCTTGTTACATGCTTACCATTATTGATGATTACTCTAGAAAAGTGTTCCCTAACTTCTTGAAAACTAAAGGTGAAACATTTGATGCTTTTAAAGAATGGAAAGCTATGACCGAAAGGGAAACTGAAAAGAAGGTTAAAATGCTTCATACTGAGAATGGTGGCGATTTCTGGTTGGATGCTTTTGATGTTTTCTATAGTAAAGAATGAATCATGAGTCACCACACCATCCCATACACGCCTCAGCAAAATGGTATGCCAGAGCGCATGAACATAACAATCATCTCAAGAGCTCGTTGCATGATATATAGTGCTCGCATAAGAAAGCATTTTTGGGTTGAAGTGGCCTCTACCATCTGCTACTTGATAAACAGGTAGCCTTCTATCCTGCTCGATAAGAAAACTCCCATTGAGGTATGGTCTGGTACACCTGCTGATTATTCGCAGTTGAGAGTTTTTTATTGCACCGCTTATGCTCATGTTGATAATGGAAAGCTAGAACTTAGATCTATTAAGTGCATGTTTACTGGATATGGTTCTTGTGTAAAGGATATAAGTTATGGAATTTTGATACTAAGAAGTCTTCATGAGCAGAAAAATTGTTTTCAATGAATTTGTTATGTTCACTAACATTTTATCCACCGATGTTTCTCCTGTTAGTTCTGATGATAAACTGGAGCAAGTTAGCGTGAAAGTGGAGCACGTAGATGATACAGTAGCTGAAACTGATGATGTTCATGATACTGTTCAGCACTCACCTCTTGTTTTGCAGTAACAAACTCAGTCTCTTGCTGCTATTCGTACAAAGAGGAACAAGGGAACTCATACACGTTTTATTGAGTAGTGTGATATTGTTCACTATGCTTTTAGTTGTGATGAATAGGTGAAGAACAATGATGATCCATACACGTACACTAAAACCATTGGTTTAGGCGACCGAGAGAAGTGGATCTCCGCTATGCAAGAGGAGATGCAATCATTTGAGAAGAATGGTACGTGGGATGTTGCTTGCCTAAAAAAAGACATTCTCTGTAAGTGGGTCTCCAAGTTTCAAGGCAAGGTTAGTTGCAAAAGGCTTGAGTAAAATTCCAGGTGTTGATTATAATGATGATCTCTCTGTGGTTGTCAAGCATAGTTCTATTCATACATTCTTTGATATTGTTGCTATGTGTGATCTTGAGCTCGAGCAGTTAGATGTAAAGACCGCGTTTTTGCATGAAACATTGGAGGAGGAGATATACATGGACCAGCCAGAAGGGTTCATAGTACCTGATAAGGAGGACCATGTTTGCAAACTTAAAAGATCCTTATATGGTTTGAAACAATCTCCTCATAAATGGTACAAAAAGTTTGATTCATTGATGTTGTCACATGGGTTTAAGAGGTCTGAATTTGATAGTTGTGTGTATATTAAGTTTGTTGGTGTATCACCTATATACTTTCTATTATATGTTGGATGATATGTTGATTTCTGTCAAGAGCAAGAAATAAATCACTACGTTGAAGGCACATTTGACTAGCGAGTTTGAGATGAAGGATGTTGGTGTTGCTAAGAAAATACTCGGTATAAAAATTACTAGAGACGGAAATTATGGTTTGTTCTTTCTTAGTCAGCATAGTTACATTAAGAAAGTTCTTCATTGTTGTAACATGCATGATGCAAAGTCGGTTAGTACTCCCATTGTTCCTGACATTAAATTTTCAGCTTTACAATGTCCTAACAAGGATGGGGATTTTGATTACATGTCTAGAGTTCCATATTCTAGTGTTGTTGGTTCTTTGATGTATGCCATGATTTTATCTCGCCCTAATATATCATATGCTATGAGTTTGGTGAGTAGATATATGTCTAACACTGGTAAAGAACATTGGAAAGTTGTTGAGTCAGTTACCTTCGTGGCACATTCAATGCTTGCTTGAAGTTTGGAAATGTTGACGAGAGACTCAAAGCCTGCGTGGATTCAGATTTTGCCGGTGATTTGGATAAGAGGAGATCCCTCACAGGTTATGTGTTCACTCTAGGTGGTAATATTACGAGTTGGAGGGCAACGTTGCAGTTAGTTTTTACCTAGTCTACCACTTAAGTAGAGTAGATGACTATTTCTAAAGCATGCAAAGAATCGGTTTGGTTGAAAATTTTGTTCGCTGAGCTTTGTGGAGATGATACTTGCATTAACCTGTTTTGTGACAGTCAAATTGTTTTTTTTTACCTTACTAAGGTGCATATGTTCCATGAGATAACAAAGCACATTGATCACAAATAACATTATGTGTGTGATGTTGTTGCACAAGGTAACCTGAAGGTATGCAAGATAATCACTCATGATAACCCCGCTGATATGATGACAACGGAAGTTCCTATTGCTAAGTTTGAGCTTTACTCAAGGTTAGTTGGTAACACTATTTAGCCCAAAAGGTTATTTGGCGCCAAAAGTATTTTAATGAAGGAATTTGTCTCAAGATGGAGTGTTATTTTGGTGTGATCCAAATTCAGTTATGCTGATTGATACGTCTCAAACGTATCTGTAATTTTTTGTGATCCATGGTGTTATTATTCAACAGCCACATATTTTCTTTACACTTCATAGCATTTTTATGCATTTTAAGGGACTAACTTATTAACAAGATGACACAGTGCCAGTTCCTGTTTTCTGCTGTTTTTCTCTTTCAGAAAATCTAGTCACAAAATATTCTCAAAATTGGACAAAAATTGGTGTACACACATAATACACCAGAAGACTCCAGAAGCCAGAGGGGGAGGAGCAGCCCACCCAGGAGGCGGCCACGACACACCAGGGCGCGGTCCACCCCTGGCCGGCGCCCTCATGTGGCATGGGCCCCTCGGGTGGTCACCGACGCCGCCCCTTCGCCTATATATTCCTTATGCCCTGAAAAACCTAAAGACATTATCGATATTCCATGAAACATCTATACGCCGCCACCGTCGTCAACCCTAGTTTGGGAGGGTTCTGAAACTCTTCCCGACACACTTCCGGAGGGGGAATCATCACCGTAGCTCCGTAAGGATCTACACCGCCATGCCTGCCTCCGGAGTGATGCGTGAGTAGTTCATCCTTGGAATACGGGTCCATAGCAGTAGCTAGATGATAGTATCTCAACTTTGTGCTATCATGTTTAGATCTTGTGAGCTTCCCTACATGATCAAGATCATCGTTATGTAATGCTACATGTTATGTTTGCTGGGATCCGATGAATATTGATAGTTGATACTATGAGAAAGTTGTTTATTTATCCATGTGTCTATTTTGTTTATATCTTGCATGCTCTCTGTTGCTAGTAGAATCTTTGGCCAAGTAGATACTTGTGACTCCAAGAGGGAGTATTTATACTCGATAGTGGGTTCATGCCTCCAGAAATCAGAGTTCGAGTAACTGAAACGTACACGGTTGTGGATGTAATGTTGCCACTAGAGATAAAATAATGATGCTTAGTCTACGTGTCTTTTGGATTGTTTACATTACACACAATACTTCATGCAATAATCTGATGTTTGTAACTTAATACTGGAAGTGATGCAGATGCTGACCCGAATGTGGATTATTCAGGCATAGATGCGCTGGATAGCAAGACTATGTACTTTGTTGTAAGGCCCTCTTAAATCTCATAGTGAACATCTTGTCATATATTGCATTGTCATGTATTCATTATTTTTTAATTGCCTAGCTGTAATTTGTTTACCCAACATGCTAGGAATATTTATGGAGATACACCACTAGTAAACTGTGAACCTTGGTCCATTTTCCTCATACTGTTAAACCACCTACTGCAATCATACTGTTCTCTACTGTTTCCTGCAATTATCACTGTTTTCTGCGCCATACGTTTAATCCCTTTGTTTTCTACAAGACCAGAGAGATTGACAACCTCTCTGATTCGTTGGGGGCAAAGGAGTGTGTTTGTTTGTGTGCAGGTTCTACGTTACGTGCGCCGCTGACAACCTTCCGAAGAACCTCCATGTCCTCCTGGATTCGATAAACTTGGTTAATTTCAAGGTAAAGCTTGCCGCTGTTCTACATCAAACTCTGCGTTTGGTAACCTAAAGAACAACACGCCCCCAAGGCATCACTGATAAAAAAGCAAACTTATGACGAGTAGAGCAGAGTGTCACATAGTCTTAAGTTGGCCCATCACGTTGCCCAACGCGATGTGGCCCGCACGGAGGGGGTGCGGGGCAGCATGTCACCACAGTACGGTACGAGTTGTTATCAAACTGGATCCGAATTATATCTTGTTTAGGGTTTTACCCTTTTATATACCTCATGTAAGCCGCTGGTTGGGATAAGTCGCAAGTTATAAATCTTCCTCATTAGAAGGGTTTTCCACGTTAAAATTATGTGTCTCCTGTCGTGCTAGATCTATTTTGTTTATTGTTTGTCTTTATATCGTTTATAACATTATTATACTAGCCAAAGCAGGCACGGCGGCACGCCGCACCCGTGTTGTGCTCACATGTTTGACAATAAAATAGCCATTTACTATTAAATAATACACATCCGATGTTTTGTGCTATCTAACCACATCATTCATTTCGTTAAAGAGAAGTGTTAGGGACTCAATTGTATTAAAGGACATGACCTCACATCGACCATGACGAGGAATGGCAGGAAAATGAGCGACCATACCGAGAAAGGGAACCAAATCGTAAACAATGGGAAGCACACCAACCGGTCAAACGAACATAACAAAAAACCCGAGACACGGAATCGCCTCATGTGGCAGGAACGAATATATGTCTATTTTTCTTTGTTCTGAGGGGAAGGAATGCACATATTTTGAACCATCAAGAGAAACATGCACGCACGGCCGACACAAGCCAAGTTAGCCCACCACGACCGAAGACCAAGATGGAAGGACAGAACGATCCACCACGACCAAAGGCCAGACCGGCCAAGGGGGCGATAGACCGAATGAAAAGAAGGCCGAGACACGCATCGGTGAAATAAATACGACCATGACCACCGAAATTCGGAGAGGATTAGAAACTCACGTGGTTTTGGATAATATCTATTAACATAATTTTACAATCACACTCTTAGTCCCCAATTTTCAAAGCTCAGCCACTACACTTAGTATATGAGTCACACTAGAGCTAGAGCATCTATGACTTCTGTTTGGATGGTGTTCCTCGGATCCTCGTAAAATCAACACACATTTTCGAGCACCAATCGCTCATCACCGCCATTTTCAACTATAAAGACATCACTAATGCCCCAATTCAGTCATTTGAGAACAATCAAGTAACGATCGACAAGTTAGCCTAAAGTGTCATGAAATTTCATCTTACAACCAACGACATGACCATGTACTAGGTTAAAAGGCTGACTTGAAGTCATATCCGTAAACTGGTGATTCTGCTCGGATGGGTTAACGCGGTCCGACTCAAATCGCAAGAAATTAATCGACTCAGCAAAGTCCGGTTAATTTCTTTTTTGACACTATTACCGTGGCGGAAACCCCCACAGTCCCCATTTATTAAATATAAAAAAACAAGTTATAGTTATTTGCAAAATGTACAATATATACATTGGGGGATCAAGGAAGAGAATCAATCCATGATGTTAAAAAGGTAGTAAGTCTTTCTTCACCCTTTATTTAAGCAAGGCGACTTCATGCACAAAGTTAGCCTTCCATCCTATGAAGGTAGGTATCATGCTATGGAATATCCAACCATTTATTTGTTTCCAAATACCCCAGCATGCAAGGGTCACAATTTCTGTGAAACAGGGTTCAGAAATTGATTTTTAGCAAACTTGAGGGTCTCGGCAGTATTGTCTAGGAGCCATGGAATTTGTAAATAATTCCAAATCATGGTACTAAAACCACAATTAAAGAATAAATACCTTTAGTCCTCATAGTTCTGAGCAGGGCATAGAACACAGTCAGTTGTATCACTAACATGCCAATTTCTCCTGACAAGCATGTCTCTTGTGTTAATCCTAACATGTAGTAGAAGCCATGAACAAAAATTGTGTTCCATATCCAATAGGAGATAACATCCTTAGGTGATGATAAAAACTATATTGATAAACTAAATTAGGATAGAAAGTTGATTTCGATATATAACTGGTCCACTCATGCTTCTTTTGTGAAATTAAAACTATATCCTGCAAACATTGCACTTATTCATGGAATTCTTATGAGCTTGTATTGACAGAGGCAGAGAAAAATTATGTAGCCAGTCATCTAATAACTAGAATTCACTGACTACTAGTTTATCCCGGGCAAAGGAATACAGCCTATGGAATCTCAACTCGATAATATAGGATTGCCACTTATCTTCCCAAAAGAGAACAATAATGCCATTTCCAATTGTGCAGGTACTTATTTTTATGTAATCTCCGGATAGTGCAAAAACCCCTTTCCACCAAAAGGAACCCGAAGAAATCAGAGCATGAGGAACATAATTATGACAGTATGCATTAGTAATGATTTGCACCCATGGAGTTTGATCTTGATTGTAAAACTTGTGAAGATGTTTAAGAAGCAAAGCACAATTTTGGACTTTTAAATTTACAATTCCAGGACCCCCTTTTTTCTTTGACCTACAAACCATAGGACAAGCTCTTTCTTTTCCTTTCTTACTCCAAAGGCAATATCTTCTGGCTCTATCAATAACTTCAATAACACAAGCTGGGATAACCAGTGATAACATGTAGTATGTAGGAAGAAAAGATATGACAGAATTAATTAAAACCACTCTATCTCCATATGAAAGAAAGGAGGCTGTGGCAGATAGTCTCCTTTCTACTTTTTCAATCAATATGGGAAAATCCTTTATACTTGGTTTTTTAATACCCATAGGAAGGACTATGTAAGTAAAAGGCATGGATCAAAACTGGCATTCAAATAATTGAGCAAGCTTTGTGGCTTCGTCGTTAGAAAGATTAATAGGAACCATTAAAGATTTATGTAAATTAACTTCCAATCCTCTGAAGGTTGTATAAGTCTGCAGAATTCCCTTTAGAACATTTAGATCCTTCCTGCATGCAGGCATAACCACCAAGGTATCATATGCATATTGAATAATTGAAAATCTGTCCTGGCGGGAATAGGAAAGGAAATCAAGCCATCTCTATATGCCTTATTCACCAAACTCTGAAGAAAATCAGCACCTAGCTTTTCAAAGTCAGTTTTAAGCACCTCTACTTTCCTTTTGGATTGGTGACACTGGAACAGAAACTCAAAGGACCGGGCAAGACAATCCTAAATGTTTCTTCCCTTAATGAAACCATATTGATTTGCATGGACTGTGCTACAAATAATATGTTGCATCCTGTTAGCAATCAACTTTATAACAAACTTTAGACATGTATTTGTGAGGGAAATTGGCGTGAAATCATTAACTGTTTCGTAGAGAAACTTGACCAAAATGAAAATCATTGCAAAGCTGGATGAAGTCCTCCTTTATTACTACCAAACATTCCTTAACAAACAAACAATTGAAGCCATTATTAGTCTTCAAATTCTTCATCACACATTCAATTTCCTCTATAGTGAAAGGAGCTACAGGGCTGTCCAAGTTGTCAATAGGATTTCGAACATTGGAAAAGGAAAGAAATTGAGAAATAGGAATAGAAACACCCATTTCAACCAGGTAAACAATGTATGAGTTTCTCCAAAAAATACAAAGCGGCGTATGAGTCACAAAAGGTGTCCATTTTTATTTTTTTCTACAAATGTTGTCATATTTTGTATTTGAGCTTAGCTATATCACCATTTATTGTATGACATAACAATAGCAAGGTAAATGTAGAAAAGAATATAACAATTGTACTATAACATTATATACATTATCACAAGAAGGAGCATCGGAGGAAAACTTACATTACACTTACACTCAAGAAATAACGTAGCTAACCGTTCTAGAAAAAGAACAAGTGATACCTAAAATTGACAAATATTTATACTCAAAACATAATAACACGAAGGACAAATATTTACACGAAGTCACGAACACGAGGGGGACTACTGGTTGTAATCAAAACGAGGTTGCACATCAATTAGCTAGACGTTGTAGACCGGCATGTACTGGACAATTGCAAATTTGCAATTCTTTACCAGAGAATACAACTCTCACATCCATCTTAAAAATAAACTTAACTTTAGTACTAGTAACATATAACACTTGTTCCCTTTCCACAAAAATTCAATTTAACACCGGAGCTCACTTGCTCCTGCTTGTTTCCGAAATAAAAAAGTATATATAAAAAAATCTATTTTTTAACATATGTGCAAAGTTTTGTGACAAAATGACTTCTGAGGTGCGTTGTAAAAAAACAAAAACAGTGCTCAGTTTTGTGATTTTGTTTTTTTTTTCATACAGGACACCAAGAATATTATTTTGTCACAAAACTTTGCACATATGTTAAACATTAGCATATGTTTGTCCCCAATTTTTTTCAGATTTGTTTGAAGTGTTTTTTTTTTTTTGTGAATTTCGAAACATTCAGCATTCAGGAACAGGTGAGCTCGGGTGTCAAATTGCTCCTCCCTTTCCAGAGTTACAGAAGGAGTACGGTACTCTTCTCATCCAAAACCATATGCTATTCGGCACGAGATTCAAGTCCAACACAACTCGGAAGAACATATTGAGTTGTAAATCAAACTGGGTTGTTTCCGAGCCGAAAATCAAACAGCTCCGTGTCTTACTTACGACCTGCCTTGTAGGGACGCGGATGATCTCGACATAACAGCGCGAGAGGAATCTCCGGGCCGGCAGATTGCGTCGCCACCGACGCAGCTCCCCGACAATCTGATCTACTGCGCCATCCTCGGCTTCGCCCGTATCCGCTCCCACCTGCTCCTCTGCGTCGCCGTCGCCGTCGCCGTCGTCGGCAAGGTGCGGCGCCACCTCATGCTCGGCCAGAGCCAGAAGGCGCGGCGCCTGCGGGAGGGTTCTCCCGGCCAGCAGATGGCGTCGCCGCTGGTGCAGCTCCCGGACGATCTGATCTACCTTGGCATCCTCGCCCGCCTCCCCTTACGCTCGCTCCTCCGCTTCACCGTCGTCTGCAAGGCGTGGCGCCACCTCATCCTTGGCGACCCCGCTTTCGCCCGAACGCAAGCGCGATGCCCCTCGCCGGCCTCCGCCGTCCTGGCTCGCTACCACAAGGGTCGCCTCAAACTCCTCACCACTGACGGCGCCGTCGCCGCCGCTGTCGCCCCGCGACCGCGAGACGCCTCCCTTTCGTTCCTCCCCGTCGCCTGGTGGCAGCCCCGACTCTGCTCCGCCACGAGCGGCCTCCTCTGTCTGATCGTGAACCCGACCAAGGGCGGCACCACCGCCACCTTCTTCGTCGTGAACCCAGCGACCCGCGCGTTCCGCGCCGTGCCATACACTGGCGAAGACGGCCTCAAGGCCTGCCTCGTGTACGACTCGTCCATGGTGCACCTCAAGGGGTACAGCATCATCGTCCCTGTTAAACAAAAATTGGACATGTGCATGTTCTGGAGGTTCTCGTCCAGCGGCGGTGGCGGCTGGCGCGTGTCTGGGGCGGAGGTGCGCCTGACGACGTACGACTTTCTCCAGTCGAAGCCGGTGTACTTGGGCGGGCGCGCGCACTGGCTCTGCATCCAGGGCGGCGTGGTGTGGCACGACGCCTGGGCCGACACGGCGGGTATGCAGCCGCCGCCATCGTGCCTGCTACTCGCCGGAGGAGGAGAAGAACAGTGCCTGGAGAAGGGCAACAAAGCGCTGGTGGAGTGGCACGGGCGGATCGGGATGGTACTTGCAGGCCACTCCTCTGGGCTGGTCGTATGGGTGCTATCATCCACATCATCGCCGGCTCTGTGGGAGATGGTGCACTTGAGACAGTGGGACGACATCCCCAGCATGGCTCCTCGGCCATCGTGCTTCCTATGGTCCGTGATGCCGGCGGGCATGGAGTATTACGGGGAGGAGGCGCTTGTCCTGGCGGTGATGATAGCGAAAGGGCCGCTGCGTCGCACTGGTGGTGAGGAGGAGCATGTGTGGCGTCGCGAGTTGGTGAGGTATGGCATGCGCACCGGAGGCACGGCGGTGATCGCGGAGCTGGTCGGGAAGGAGGTCCACGACGACTTCGGCGCGGTCTTCGGCTACCACTCCAGCATGGCGCCGCTCAACTAAGCTAATTATGCTCTCCTTCTCTTGGTCTTGTTTCCCGTGGATTACAGCGCTGGATTCTGGCTCTGGTCGATATTTTCACAGGTTTTTGTCAAATCTAGGTTGTGACGTACGTATCCGTGTTGAAATTTATGTACAGTGATCATGGATGAAATCAGTAGTATTAGATCGTACATTGAAGGCGGCTTAGCAACAAAAATCTAAGTCCACTTAAACACAGAGTATCCTTCTTCACAGCCTGAACTTGCCTATGTTTTATCGGTTATTACATGAGGAATGAAATCGGGAGTGACGCTCCTTAATTCAAAACAAAGCTTGCATGCTAGGTGCTCATCTTCTTCCCCCTTGGCGTAGCTCGTTCTACCATTTGCTCCTTTGTTTTTTCTCTCCTTCGGCGCGCCGGGGGCGAGGCACCATGGGCAGCGTGGCCACGCGGCACGGGTGAAGGGCCACCTGCGCCACCAGATGGCTATCCCTAGGCCTACCTACTACCGATGGCACCATAATCATTCTCAAGCCACTAACGATTTTATGGGTAACCTGAAACTAGTCTAAAATGCATTCTTGGACTGCACCGTTCTTAAAATAAACTTTCACAAGAGCACCTTTACCCCTATATCTCTAGGGAAAACTAATGAGCAAAAGAAGTTAGCGATCTCTGTGTTACTAGAAAAGGAGAAACAAAGAAAATTAACTTTTCTTCATAATAATTTACCACATGATGATGAGGACGTGGGTAATAATTTTGCTTTGCAAGTTGCAACCAATCTTAGTGAGGATTTAGTTAATGATGATTATGAGGTGGAACAGGAGCAACAAAATTTACCTCCTGATGTTTCTACGGTTAAACGTAACCGGAAGAAAATTTTAACCACGTTTACTAAGCCTAGAAGAAGTGCACGGATAAGAAAGATTTATAAATAACAATGAGAGGTTTTATTTGGAATTGTGATGGTTTTGGAGATCATGCCAAACATATTTCGGTCCATGAGTTTGTAAAAGAATATAATCTTGATTTTATTGCATTGCTGGAAACGGGTAGAGATTCGTTCTCTACTCATTTTCTCCAATTCTTAGCAGCAGGGAGAGACTTTACGTGGTTTGCTTTACCACCAAATGGGAGATCTGGTGGAATATTAATTGGCTTTAATAATGCCAACCTCTCAGCTCAAACCGTTGTGTCTGGGACGTTTTGTGCTAAATTTCATGTAAGAAATAAGATGGATGGGTTTTTATGGAGTCTGGTTGTAGTTTACGGGGCTGCACAGGATTCGAAAAAACCAGAGTTCTTGTCAGAGCTTGTGCGTATTTGTGATAATGAGGACCTACCTATGCTGGTAGGGGGTGACTTTAATATTATAAGGAGGCAGGAAGAGAAAAATAATGATAATTTTAATGCGCATTGGCCGTTTATTTTCAATGCAATTATTGAAAGCCTAGATTTAAAGGAGTTAAGACTTTCGGGCAGGCAATATACGTGGGTTAGTAGGAGACCAACACCAACACTAGAGAAATTGGATCGTTTTCTTTCGAGTATACAGTGGGAACAAAAATTTCCCCTCGTTTCTGTTCATGCGTTCGGCAGATCAGGGTCTGATCATACACCATTGCTTTTAGACTCTGGAGAACAGGCTCACTTAGGTAATAAGAAACACTTCTCTTTTGAACTTTCATGGTTCTCACAGGTCGGTTTTCTTGATATGATTAGACGAGAGTGGCTATCCGTAACGTCGGGTTCGTCTCCGATTGAACGGTGGCAGAATAAAATAAGACACTTGCGTCAATACCTAAGAGGGTGGGCGAAGAACCTAAGTGGTCAGTATAACATACTCAAATAAAAACTCTATTTGTTGATAGAACAACTTGACATTAAAGCGGAAACAATGCCTCTTAGTATCGCCGAGCGGGCTGCTAAGAAGGAGGCTGAGGAGGGTTTAGCCAAATTAATGCGCGATGAGGAATCCAAATGGGCGCAACGGGCTAAAGTTAAACACATTCAAGAAGGGGGAAGTAATACGAGATATTTTCATATCATAGCGAATGGTAAACATCGGAAAAAGCGAATTTTCCAACTAGAACAAGACGAGGGAACGATTGTGGGTGAAGAAAAATTAAAATTTTACATATCTGTGTATTATAAGAAATTATTTGGTGATGTCAATCAGAGTGTTGTGTCTTTAGTTGAAGAGGAGACTCACGATATGCCTCAGGTTTCCCCCGAAGAAAATTTCCTACTCACTTCTCCGTTTACGGAAACGGAGGTGAAGGAGGCGATTTTCCAAATGGAACATAATAAAGCACCAGGGCCAGACGGGTTCCCTGCTTAATTTTACCAACATTGCTGGGACATTATCAGAAGCGATCTTATGGATATGTTCTCTCAGCTCCATGAGGGGGATTTACCGCTTTATAAGCTAAATTTTGGTGTGATAACATTGCTACCCAAAAAAGAAGATGCAAGTCGAATAGAACAATACAAACCTATATGTCTTCTTAATGTGAGCTTTAAGGTGTTCACAAAGGTGGGCACTAATAGAGTTACATCTATTGCTGGTCGAATTTTAAACCTACTCAATCTGCTTTCCTGCCAGGCAGAAATATTTTAGAAGGAGTGGTGATTTTACATGAAACCATACATGAGTTAAAAAGAAAGAAAATGAGTGGTGTGCTCCTCAAAATCGATTTTTAGAAAGCGTATGACAAGGTCAATTGGTATTTTCTCCAACAAGTTTTAAGAATGAAAGGATTCTCACCTTCGTGGTGTGAATGGGTAGGTCGCTTTGTTCAGGGAGGTAGTGTTGGTATTAAAGTTAATGATGATATTGGTCACTATTTTCAAACACTCAAAGGTTTAAGACAAGGAGATCTGTTGTCTCCTATCTTATTCAATTTGGTAGCTGATATGTTGGCCATTCTAGTTGCTCGTGCCAAAGAGGATGGCCAAGTTGGTGGGCTTATACCACATTTGGTTGAAGGTGGTGTCTCTATTCTACAATATGCAGATGATACCATTCTGTTTTTGGAACATGATTTTGATAAAGCTATTAATATGAAACTTATCCTCGCAATGTTCGAAGAATTGTCAGGATTAAAGATTAACTTTCATAAGAGTGAGTTATATTGCTTTGGGGATGCGGTAAACTCACAAGATGAATACCGTCATATTTTTGGTTGTGATATCGGTCATTTACCTTTTAAATATCTTGGTATTCCAATCCACTATAGGAAATTGCTGAATAAGGAATGGAAGGCGGTGGGGGATCGGTTTGAGAAAAAATTGGGTTCATGGGCTGGGAAGCTATTGTCTTATGGAGACCGTCTAGTGCTGATTAATTCGGTTTTGACTAGTTTACCTATGTTTCTTCTGTCCTTTTTTGAGATACCTATCGGGGTACGGAAAAGGGTGGATTTTTATAGGTCTCGTTTCTTCTGGCAGAGTGATAATAAGAAACGAAGATATAGATTGACGAGATGGAATATAATTTGTCGACCAAAAGATCAAGGGGGGCTGGGTATTGAAGTGCTAGATATCAAGAATATATGTTTATTAAGCAAATGGTTTCATAAATTGTTAACTGAGGAAGGAGTGTGGCATGAGCTTTTATCTAATAAGTATATTGGAGATAAACCGTTATCTCTGATAACTATGAAACCGAATGACTCCCCCTTTTGGAAAGGTCTTATGAAAATCAAAAGGCATTTTTTTTATCGCGGCTCCTTTCGGTTAGGAGATGGTCATCAGGTGCGGTTTTGGGAGGATGTTTGGTTAGGAGATGAACCGTTATCTCATCAATATCCTTCTCTTTATAATGTAGTTAGACATCGTGGCGTCACGGTGGAAAAAGTGCTATCCAATGCCCCTTTAAATGTTCAATTCAGAAGAACCATTACGGGGCCAAGATGGGCTCTTTGGTTACATTTAGTGGAACGTTTAATGTATGTCAACCTGTCTGATGAGAAAGATGAGTTTAAGTGGAGGTTAGCTACGAATGGATGTTTTTCTGTTAAGATTATGTATGCCGATTTGATGCATGGGTCCACAGCATACTTGCGTAAGTATCTGTGGAAACTTAAGGTACCACTGAAAATTCGGATTTTTTTTGTGGTTCCTTAACCGTAAAGTCATTCTCACTAAAGATAATTTGATCAAACGTAATTCGACAGGATGTAGAAAGTGTGTTTTTTTGTGATGAAGATGAAACCGTTCATCATCTGTTTATATCCTGTTCTTTTGTGTGGCATATATGGAGACTTGTGCACTTCACTTATAGTATCTCTCCACCGATCTCCATCGCGAATTTGTTTGGTTCATGGTTGAATGGAATTGATAAAAAGACAGAGGCACGTATACGAATAGGCGTTGCTGCTGTTCTTTGGGCGGTTTGGAATTGTAGAAATAGTGTTGTGTTTGATAAGAAAAAGGGAATTCATTTTTTGCAGGTTATCAATATGGCGGTCTCCTATATCCACCTGTGGTCCTTCCTCCTACCTGCGGATTAGCGAGGACTTATGGATTCAGGATGCGCTCGAATGATGGCGGTCGTTCGGGCTATCTACAGCCGGGGTGGGTGGCTTAATGAGAGACGTTTGGATGCATAACGTTGTAATCTTTCTTTGGCTGGTTTTTGTGTCCACTCTGAGTGACCCTTGAACAGTACGTTAACACTTTTTCGACATTATATTTAATAAAGTCCAACCGTGTGCATCAATTTGATGCAGAGGCTGGGGCTGAGGCTCCCATTTCTAAAAAAAACCTTTATGCTCTGTTTGGTTGCGCAGAATTCGCCACGGAATTGAATTGGCAATGGAATACCAAATCAACGATTTCAATGGAATTCCAGTTTTACTGTTTGGTTGCGCATGGTATTCGTCCGTAGAATCAAGGCTGGAATGGAATTCTAAATCCTGTTTGGATGTACATCTTGTGGAATTGAATTTTTTTAGAATTTGAACAATATAACATGAATGATAAATATGTCTCCAACACATAGCACAAAGCGGGTAGTTTTTGTCTTAAAAAAAGCACAAAGCGGGTAGTTTATGTCTTACAACTAGCAGAAAGCGGGTAGTTTAAGTCTTACAAAGTACGTAAATATTAGTTCATAAGAACAACCAGAAGGGAAGCAATCATCAAGGCAAGGTCAAGAGCCATGGCTTCCTCATCTCCAGGGGTAGTGCCATGAGTGACTCAAAGGTGCGCTCATTGGCTGTGAGCTTTCCATAAGCTCTCAGCAGATCATCACCCTCCAAACCAGGTATCTCCCTTAGTGCAGCAAGGATTTCAGATGGAGGAGTCACCTTTTTTGCATCTGTTGACTTCAAAGCCTCGTCAAAGGTGCATCTCAGCTCTCCCACCATGCTAAGGATAGCATCAGCAGTGCGTGGCCTCTTCTTGGGCGGCTCAGGAGTTTCTTCATCATCATCCCCAACCTGAGCAACTGATGAGGATTGTGGTAGAGCACACTCGGCTCCTGTCTTTGCACCTGCACCTATCGCATGGTCTTTTGAATATATAGTAGATATAGCTTGCCAATTCTTCACTTCCTTGTTCCTATAGAAAGCTGCATCCTTGTTTGCCTACATAAGACACACATATATGAGATGATGTTCAAGTTGCAAAAGAAAAAAGATCATAAAATGGAAGTGTTTTGTACCTCCACATATCAAAGCCACACTTCATCACTTTCAACCATCACCATGTTATTTTCCCAATCCCATCCAAAGCCACTCTGAGCAAGCATCTTGCTAATGATATCATACTGTTTGTCAAATGTCTTAATTCTTGCTATTATTTTGTCCTTGTTGATGACAACATCACATGTCTCCTTCACATGCTTTATGCAAGCATTGTACACATGCGGCTTCCAACCGTTTTGAGCATGGTCACCCCTGTTGTGATGCTCAACAAGCATGGCCAATAATGCAGTGTCCATCTCAGGAGTCCACTGAAGGTAAGTCCTACTGGGTTTCTTGCCTTTTGCTTCAGCCATGATTCTACGTGTAACATACATAACAAATAAGGATAAAGAGCAAATTGTAGATGGTAAAAACATATGTATATATTAGTTCATAGATGATGCATGTAAAAGATACCATACAAAAGACACCACGCTAGTGTACCATCACACAAAAGAGGTAGCATCACAGAAAAGAGGTATCATCACACAAAAGCTACTTATCTACTCCATTGCTAGTTCAGCATGTGTCACAAGGTACTCAGCAAACATCTCGTTAGCAAAGTCCTGCCTAAACATGTTCCATGCATCGCTTTGCTGCACACTTCTAATGAAAGCTACATCATCTACAGGTTCGGGATTCATAGCTGCTAGTTCAGCGTCGACCTCCTGCAGCAATAGATCATCCCTCATTTTTGTGTATCCCTTGCATAGTTGTGTAACACACAACACGCATTAATAATTCGAATCTGCAAATTTTTTGTTCATAGTTAGCATTTGGTGTTGCATATTAATTATTTCATTGTTAACACACAACATGTATTACCTGGTCATCTATGCCAAAGAAAGAACAAGAACGGAGGATGGCCCATTTTTTCTTCAACAACCCAAAACATCTCTCCACTACGTTTCTAGCACGAGCATGCCGCAAATTGTACAACTCCTTCTCAGTTTGGGGCCGTTGATTACTTGCAACCCATTCTTTCAAGTGGTACCTAGTGGATCGAAATGGAGATAGAAATCCCGGTCCATTTGTGTACCCAACATCAACTAGGTAGTACTTACCTATATGTCAAGCAAATAAGTTAGTTATGAATTACATATGAGAAAAAGAAAGCCAAGAGAAAGAGTGGTACCCTGTGGTACAACAAATGCATCTTGGCGGTCAATTCTCATAGCATCTTTCAATGCGCGCGAGTCGGATACCGAGCCCTCCCAAGCAGGTAGAACATAGAGAAATTTTATGTTCCAATCAACCACACCTAACATGTTAGTGGTGATTTCTTGTTTTCTGTTCCTATATCTCCCTTTGTCAGCCGCCGGAACAAACACAGGAATATGACAACCATCTAGAGCTCCAAGTGCATTGGGGAACCACTTCCATTTGTAATCATCCGGAGGAGTAGCAGAAGGCTCAGGTAGCTTAATGAACTCTCCGGTTAGAGATAGGATAGCAGCTAACACATTTTTGAAGTGCCTGCTAGTGGTCTCTAAAGACCGCTCAAACCTAATCATTCTCATTTTAGTTCCATGCCCAACAACTTGTAAGAACATAGCAACATTTTCTTCTACTGTGACGAAGTTGCTATCTTTGAGACCACACTTCTCACGCAACATAGCGACAAGATTATGAAAATTTCTTTTGGTTAACCGTAGCTCATCATAGCATCTTGTCTCCGTCCCATTGTATGTTTTTTTCAATACATACTTCCTATATGCAACCTTCTCCTCAAACTCACTGAAGGCTCCTAGATCCCTCGGTGCCCTTTGAGTACTAACATAAGCTAAAGCAAGCATAGACACCTCAAAATACATCTTTCTCAACACTAGCCTTCTTCTTTTTCTTCTTCTATTCTCTTCGGAAACGTAATCGGCCAACTCTTGATTAGACATGATGATGCTACATGATGAACACGCATATAAGCAAGCATAGCACATACATTTTAAATCATACATTCATCATGCACAACCTAAGCATAAAATACATGAACTAGAGTAGGCATACATGCATAAATAGACACAAGAACAGAGCATACATGAACTAGAGTAGCAGAACAGAGCACCGGTGTGCAAAAAGTAGCAGAACAGGGCACGATGCTGTCCCCGCGCCGGTCGCTCCCCGAGCCTGGTGCTGTCCCCGCGCCGGTCGCTCCCCGAGCCTGGTGCTGCCGCAACGAGACAGGCCACGGGTGAGCAGGGGTCAGAGCACGGGTGTGGGCTGCCGTCGGCATGCGGCGGCAAGGTCAAGAGCACCAGGTCGGCGAGGGCGGACGCAGATGCCCGACGGCGTGCGGCGTGCGGTGGCCGCCGGGTCGGCGAGGGCGGACGCAGATGCCCGACGGCGGCGGGGTCAGCGAGGGCGGATGGGCGGCGGGGTCAGCGAGGGACGGGGATGCCGTGCGAGCGGCTGGGTCAGCGAGCGAGCATACGTCGGGGTTGGACGGACCGGCGGCGGGGGTCAGCGAGGGCGCTTCCATGGCCGCCGGCGGTTCCATCCCCGATCTAGGGTTCTGCTTCTGCGGGGACGGGCCGGCCAGGGCTAGGGCGAGGTCGGAGAGGGAGGCGGCGAGGAGAAGGCGGGCGGGGAAGAAGAGAAGGGCAGATGGTCGCTCACCTGGTCGGGCCGCCGGCGACGAGCTCCTTCGCTCGTCCTTTGCTCGGGGAAGGGAACGACTCGGGGACGGGCTCGATAACGCTTCGATGGATTCTGCGGGATTTCCCACCTCTAGCGCTCGGAATATTTTCGGGGAGTTACGCACGCGGCGCGGGTACCGCTCGGAATTGGGCTTAGATTCCATATGCAAATTCCTAGTACAACCAAACATAAGAATTAGGAGCTCAATTCTAGATTCTTTAATTCCATGCCTAATTCTTTGCAACCAAACAGGGCATTACCCCTATTCGCGTTCCAACTCGTTTTAGCTTCTACCGTGTCCTCTTCATTCGGCCTCCTTGTTGCCTCTTTCCCACAATCATATTTAGGACTCCCGCTATTCTACTCATAAGTTCTTATCTTGAAAATTTTGGTCGTTGTCTACCAGGTTGGATAAAAAAAATGTTTCATATTAAGTTAAAAAAAATCCTAGTAGTGATCGGGTTATCCTTGTGAAGGCTTCCCTTCGCTCCATGGCTTCACATCTTCTTTCTTCCTTGATGGTGCCTGCAGGTACAATTCACAAATGCGATAGGATTTGTCGAGTATTTTTCTGGACAGGGGACGATCGCGTTAACGGAGGACAATGTAAATTTTCGTGGGACGAAGTCTGTGCACCGATTTCAAAGGGTGGGCCAGGTTTTCGTTGTCTTCGAACTCATAATGTGACTCTTCTCATGAAATTTCTTTCCAAACTTCATTCTACCTCGTATCTTCCTTGGGAAGTTTGGTTCCGTTCGAATTGCGGTTGGCCTGCCAATAGAGATTTAGGGGATTCATGTCGTCTTGACCCATCATTTGGAAGGATCTACTCGCATGCTTACCTGATTTTCGTGCCAACACTAAAATTTCCATAGGCTCGGAAAACTCTACCTCCTTTTGGCACGACATTTGGTTTGAAAAGTTTTGCCTTTCCTAGCGCTTCTCTACATTATAGTTTCATTCTACTAAACCACACTCCTCTGTTGCTTCCATATGTTCAACCTCACCTTTAACTATTGCATTGGAGCCGCCTCTCTCACATAACGCCACTTCACAGCTATTGGTGTTGTTTTTTCTTGTAGCTTCGGTTCATCTTTCTTTGATCGTTCCAAACATTAGGGTGTCAAAACTAGACATCATGCCTCTAACCACTAAATCAGCATATTCAACTGCTTTTGAACATTTGCCGGATGTCCCCTTTGCAACTCTGACTTTGAAGAATTACTCGACAACCGCTGCAGCATGTTCCTTTGGCTGGCATATCGAGGTCGGCTTTTCACAAACTTGTGATGCTTTCGAAAAGGATTCACGGACTCTGCAGCATGCTCTTTCTACACTGATGAGGAATCGACTGGACACCTTCTTCTTCACTGCCCCTATATTAACTTGTTTTGGTCCTTTGTTACCCTATTACATGTAGATGTTCAAATTTGTACTCGGGTGCTAGATATTTGGGATGGATCACCTCTTTGCAAAGTCTGATCCTCTATCATCAGTTGTGCTCTTTGGAATCTTTGGAAGAGGCACAACGCAAAAGTGTTCAGACAAGAGGTGGAACCAATGCTGTGTTGGATGCATGCCCAAAAGGCAATGATAGGTGTATACCTATTTCATAATTATGATTCATATTACTACACTATAACTGACGTGACTCCTGAATATGAGATTCAGAGGAAAACTCTCGCTCACATGTAGTAACATGAATAAAGTATCAAACCCTATTCTTGCTTTTCACGACTAATCCATTGGATCCTTGATGACAACGAATAACATATTGTTGGAAGGGAACAATATGGTTGGGTATGCCCTAGTAGTTGATATGCTATTATATTCCATTAATACATATATATCCTTCTGTATCATATCACAACAAAGTTATATTACAATGTATCATTTGAACATGAGGTTATCCGGGTGATATATTTCATAGGTTTTAATTTGGTACTATCTATAGTTACACTAGAACTAGGTGAACATAAATGTAGTCAATGGGTAATTCCAAAAGAGTATATTGCCTCGCTGATCTGAGATGTGAATTACTTCTCGGTAAAAAGAGATATATAATTCTAGGCCCACTCGGTATTCTTTATATCCATAAGTTCTACAGACAATGCATAATGATGATACATATTGTGGGATATCATAATACATTAATGAGTAAAAGGAATCTTATCGGTCAACGAGATAGACAAAGGTATAGTGAACCAAAGATTGTTTCACCACATTACGAGAATCCATAGTCTCAAAAATTTGGTATCATAAGCAATGGAAAAATTGTAGCCAACATATTCAGCAGTTTATTTGCATGGTATGTGGGACTCAATATGTGCGTCCATGGCCCCGCTATTGATTATTGAAAAGGAAAGAATTTACAATTTCATGTCCACACACTATCGAAACTCTAGGAGAAACACACTTAAGTTCGGGCTGGTTTTTGTGTATATCAGTATGTCCGAATCAACAAGGAGTATCATCAGAATGGTGCTTCTACATGATAGTTACATTTTAGATATCGGAGAGAATTTATACCGAGGGTATTCGATTTCTAGAGTAATAGAAACAATTTCTATTACTATCGGAATGTATTCCACGATTATTATAAGAGATAAACTGAGGCTGCATGCTTTACAGATCAGTGCAAGGGGCATGTGAGTCTCGTGGCGTCGGAAATATATTTCTGGCATAGTTAGGTAAGATCGATAATTTTATCTAAAGGGGTCACAGGGTTTCGAAAGAGTTTCGTACAAAAATCGAGAAGGGGGTGCCGGAGGGGGGCAGGATGCCCCTCATGGCCGCACCAAATTTTACGGGCTGCCAGGTGGGCCCCATGGCACCATACATAGGCGTACCATCCTCCTGCATTTTTCCCGGATTTAATTGCAGCAAAAAAAGAGAAAAGGAAAAGCCAAAGGGGAAAAGGGAAAAGCAGAGGTGGACTGGGACTCCACATGGGAGTCCAATCTGATTTCTACAAGGAGGGGGGTATGGCCACCCTTGTAGGTCGGATCCCTCCCTTGTGGATTAAGGGGAGGACTCCTTCCCACCAAGGAAGGTCTCCCCCTCATCCCAATATATAAAGGACCCCAAGGCTCATAGCAAGACACACAATTGGTTCTCAAGCCTCTCTCTCTAGTAGAATTAGAGGGTATAGTTAGAACCCCTCTAATTGATTCAGAGATTCTAATTAGAGCCCCTCTAATTGAATTAGAGCTTATTCTTATCAGGGTTTTGAGGTATCCTCTCCCAACTAAATCTAAATTCTAATTACTCTCTCTCTCTATTTCTCGTGTGTTGGGAGCTCCACCTTCATATAAACCTACGACGTCTAGTGCCGGACGGCGAAGTGCTGCAGAACTGGTCCTGGCACATGTGTGCATACTCTCAAGGGGGTAACACGTGAGACCCTCACTGTGCTGGATCAAGGTGCTCGATACCGGGAGTCGGCAACATACTCACCTACAGGCTTGTGCATGAGGATCTTCTACAGGCTTCATCGACATCATCGTCAACACCTCTTCCGCTTCTATAGTGTCAGGTACACGATCTCAATAACTAGATCGTGGAATTGTGTCATGGCCTCTAGCCTAGAGTTATACATAAGTGTTATGCGCTACTAGTCATGAACCCACAAGGGCTTCAGGGTTACCAGCCCCGGCCGTAACACACAATGGCAGATAGACCGGAATCATCGGTGCACAAGCCGGAAACACATCGGTACTACTGCTCCTCGTGTCTATGATAGTCATAACCAAATATGCATGTCAAAGAATCCATGAGTCATCTGAAACTGCCAAAAGGATACCAAAGCTATACAGAGATGTTATGTGTCACACGAAGTACTACACATGTCGAGGGTTACTGGGATTACCATTCCCAGGTCGAGTAAACATCGGCAAGCGTGCGCGAAATGGATCATCGGCACCACAACCCCTCGACTACAGTAGTCAACACGGACATAGCCAAAATTGTATAACGATGAACTTGAAACCAACAACCGATCAAAGCAGTAACTCTAGATATGAAGTTGTATTAAACAAGTTGTACTAGAGTATAGCTTACACCACGGATTTCACATGACCCAACAATAAATCACACAATGGAAGGAAAATTATGTTGCTAGTCAACAAGTTACCAGAAGGCCTAAGAGGACACAACATAAGGTGACGTCCCAGCCCATAGATTACAGGCTTCTATCTGGGAACCTCAAACTACTCGTAGATGTCCATGTAGAACTCACCACCAGTGTGAGGAACTCACCTAAACCAAATTTAAGAAAACCTGACTGCGGGAGGTACGCAACAAGACTTAATTAACCTATTATATATATGTTGTTCTGAAAAGGTTTTATGTAGGTTAATTTGCGTAAAGAAATATTCGGTTTTCAAATGGAGGAAGGAATAGCACATCTCATGGATTATTTTTCAAAATAGATGATAAAGCGACTCAACTACTGTAATCATCATCTTTGCACTCCACCAATATAATTTCCAACATATCATGCTTTTAAGATCACCCCTCTCGGCATCACTGAGGAGGCACCCTTCATTCCTTGTCAACAAATTTTATGTCGGGCTCAAGTTGTCTAAGGACCTGAATTCGCCACCAAGGCATGCATAACCGCGGGCACGGATTTTTGAAAAGATTTATCCCTGCAGGGGATACACTTTACCCACACGTACCAAACGACTATTAATTCCACGCGTAAGCTCTTCCTAGGAGCACGACAGAGAGTGGTTGAACACGAGCTTTACCTTACTCAACCCTATCGATGAGTCAACCGAAACATGGCCACCCCGTCAATAGAGAGTTGGCCACCTCCTGAAGGCACATGTTCCGTGAGTCGGGATCAATGTCACATCCTTATTTTGGAATAGCATATTGTAAGGGAAAAACTCAAATTTTATGACCAACAAAAACTTCTATGATGATCCTTTAATTCTCAGAATAATCTTGATCCATATGTAATCCCTGATGATAATCCAATATGAGAAGTTTGGGAATGTGTTTTTGTTTGTTTCATTCTCTGTTTAGTTCATATAAAATACTTTGTCACTTAGTTTTATTAGCGATGGTTTCATCTCATGGAAAAAACCCTAATAAAATACCAAGGTTTTCCGTCCTTTTCTCTGTTATTTTCTTCTCTTTTGAACCCTTCCAATTTTATTGGATCATAAGCCAATTCATTGTTATTTTTTCTTTTTCATCCATCCTTGGGATGTGAGCTTACTCACCATGCCCAAACATCCATTTTAGAAGTGGCATTGGTATTATTTTCTTACTTTTTTTCTCACCTACTTAATAAAACAGGAAAATAGAAAATAGAGAAAACATAAAACATAGCCATTTTCTTTCTTGTTATCATGGCCCTATCCATTTTCTAAAAATAATTAAAAACGAGTTTATGAAACTAGATGTCACCATATACAATCTCCAATTTAAAATTTTCAAATTGGAATTCATTTGATATTATTTCCATTTCCAAACTTATTGCTGTTGTGAAACAGCAAATCCAGGACTTTGGCAAATTTTTACTAAGTCTGTAACTGAATTTTCTAAACTTCGCACTTTGGACAGATTTCAAATCAGTCCAAATTCATGTTTATGATACAAATTGTGGTTATCCAACATGTCATTGGTGATCCACATGTTACCTTTTTCCAAACCCTGCCATTTTCTTGCTCAAAGGAAGATCAGGGGGTAGGAAGATGCCAAGAAGAGAGGGGAGTAGAGTCGGGTTATCAGCCACCCGAGCTCACCTTGGACCCCACCGGCCCCATTGCTTCTCTCCCTCCTCTTTGGCAGATTTCACACGGCCATAGCTCACCGTGCCTCATCCACGTGCCTCCACCATATGCCTCCCTCCAAACACGTCGCCATGCATCGAGGAGATGATCCCGAGAAGAGCACCTCCTCACCCTGGGGAATAAACACCACCACACTGACTCCGGCCTCGCCCTATTGCCCTTCCACCCATCTCATTCACCTCGAGGTCGTAGAGTTATCCTCATCCTCTCCGTGCATCTACGACGGCGAAGAAACATCGCCGGAGACCGAAGAGAGAACACCAATGTGGAGCTTGAATCCATCATCCCCATCCCGCCATTCTTCTCTCTTTATCTTGTTTGTGCTATGGCGCACCGTTCTGACACGGTGGAACGTCCTTTGCCTTGCAGGTACCCCGCTGTCGTGCTCGACATCCTCTCGGGTCACCAGCATGGAGACGATGAACTCCGACGTCGTTGCTTCTCCTTCCACCTCTCCTGCACCGCCTCTAATCGCCTCTATCACCATCGACACTCGCCATCTTGCTGCGGCAACTTAAGTGAGCCCCTGGCCTCCCCGAGTCCACAGTAGGCGCATGCATGCATGTGCTCTGTCGGGAGGAGGATGACGGCCTCGAGCCGTTATATCCCGATCCAACAGGCCCCATTAAACGCCCCCTTCCCGCACCCCCACAGCGCGCATGTGTAATGTGGGCCGGTTCTGTTCATCTCAGCCTAGTTACAGCTGGATCTGGCCCATGTGCCGTTTTTTCGGGTTTCTTTTCAAAATAGAACTTTGCTTTTAATCAAAAATAAATGGTAAATCATCTGATCTGGTCAAACCAAAATTGCAGTGGTACATGCATGTGTTCCTAAACATGTGCAAGTGATAGATCTAAATTTTCACATTTAATTAATCCTCGGAAAATTTCCAAACAAAACCTATCTGAAAACTTAAACTTGGCATAACTTTGTTTCTATGAATCCAAATGAGGTAAGGTAAACTGATATGGATAGATATCATTGATAACTAGCTATAGAACTTGACCTTAAATGCACTGGAGTTTCATATTTGAAATGGCATGCAGAATTGTAAATGACCAGAGAGCGACTAAATCATTTTTAGGAATTTTTCTAAAATGCTTTTTCTGATAAATCCAATTGTATGAGCTTCTATATGTTTAGGTTTACCTAATCATAGATTTTTATGATTTAAGGAGCCTCATATTAATTTTGGAATGGATTACATGTTTAGGGTGTTTTCTGCCATTTTTAGTAATTGATTAATTGTTATTGCTTGTTGTTTAAAATAGTGTTTCCGTTAATACTAGCATGCATAGGTGTTGTATTCTATGTTATTATGTTGCTATTTTATATATCTAGAATGTTAGAACAAATCTCTTCTTGAGTATTGTCATGGCTATATGTGTTTGCATGTATAGGTAGTTAATTCCTATTCTGGTCTTTTATGCTTCAATTTGATCCTTGTTATTTTGATTTGATCCTTGTTATTTTCATGCCTTGAGTGATGTCATGGAATGAATGCTAAAATATTGTCTCTGGTATTGTATCATGTTGCCTCTAGTTAAATTATTTATCCAATATTAGAAAATCATGTGTTACTTTACGCCTGTAGTAGTGCTTGTGATTATTTCCCTATGGCTATTTCGGTGCTCTTGAGTTATTTCCTTGTTGTAGTATTCATCCTCACAAATACCAGACAGTCATATAACCTTTTATTGTCATGATATGAGAGTGGCACACCCACTAAACTCATGACAATTTGGTTGAGGATCAATACCATCACTTCTAGTGTTATTTCTATGCTTTGACAATGCATGTTTTGCTTGATGGTGTGTACCCCTAGGAATATTTTTGGAGTGTAATTATTTGGTGAATTGCTTGTTGTATGTTTACTTTAGTAGCAAGTTATTGCCCTTGTTTGGTTCTGATCATGTGTTTTCATTTTTATTTTGCGACGTTAGATAACAAAGAAGGAATTATTCCCAAAGAAGTTTATTGCCACTCTTGTTAATTTCAAGAGCAAGGTCAAGACCAGTGCCAAGGAAAGCCACTCTAAATGCTTGCTTGTTTTTTATTATCATTATCTATCATTGATACGTCATAAACGTATCCTTAATTTCTGATGTTCCATGTTGTTTTCATGTTATTTCCCACATGTTTGCAATACACTTTATGTCATTTTTATCGATTTTAGGATTAACCTATTAACAAGATGCCATAGAGCCAGTTCCTTGTTTTCTGCTATTTTTAGTTTCAGAAACATTGTTCTGGAAATATTCTCGGAATTGGAAAATTCGAAGCCCGGAAGTCTTAGAATTTTCCGAAGGTTCCACGGAGTCGTGAAGAGACCCGGAGAGGGGCCAAGGAGGGTCCACACCATAGGGCGGCGCGACCCCTGGCCGTGCCTGGGGGTGGTTTGGCCCCCCAGGTACTCTCTGCCATCGCTTTTTCGCCTATATAACCCCCGATATATCAACCCTAGAAATATACCACTTTTTCCTGAGAAACACCCGAGGCCTCCGTCATCGTCATCACAACATCGGGAGGGTTTTGGAGCTCTCCCCGGCACCCTGCCGGGAGGGGAATTCATCACCGGAGGGGTCTACACCACCATGCCCTCCTCCGAAGTGACGAGTGAATAGTTCATCCCTGTACTAGGGGTCCATAGCAGTAGCTAGATGGTGGTCTCCTCCATTTTATGCCTCATGTTTAAATCTTGTGAGCTCCCTCACATGGTCGTTATCATCTTTATGTAATTCTACATGTTGTGTTTGCTGGGATCCGATGAATGTTGAATGCTATGTCTTTTGATTATCAACTTGTCATGTTATCTTCATGTATATGTTATTTATGATCTTGCATGCTCTCCGTTATTAGTAGATGCTCTGGCCAAATAGATGCTAGTAACTCCAAGAGGGAGTATTTATGATCGATAGTGGGTTCATGCCTCCTTTGCATCTATGATTGAGTTACAGAAATGTGACGGATGGAGGATGTGCTGTTGCCATTAGGGAGAAAACAACAATGCTTTGTCCAAGGATGATTCTATTATTGACATTACACACCTTTCTTAATACACTTATCTGTTGCTTGCAACTTAATACCCAACGTTTGTTTGGATGATATTCAGAAGGTGGATTATTAGTCATAGGTGCAATTGGATGACGGTCTATGTATCTTGCTGTAATGCCCGCATGATCACATAGTAATCTTTATGCATTGCATATGCACTACGGTGCAGCCTTCATTTCTGTCAATTGTCGAGCTGTAATTTGTTCACCACACATGTTATTTATCTTTCAAGGAGATACACCACTATCGAACTATGGACCCCGGTCCAATTTCCTCATACTGATAATACACACATTTGCTTCCACAATTTTCACTCTGCTGCTATTGTTTTCATACTATTTTCCACACCACACGTTTAACCTCTTTGTTTTCAGCAAAACCGGTGAGATTGACAACCTCACTGCTCTGTTGGAGCAAAGTGATTTGATTGTGTTGGGTAGGTTCCACGTTGCCGCTGAACCGGTAGTGCGCCCTGCCACCTCAGCTGCATCAACCTTCAGAGATTTTTTGTCCTCCTACTGGTCGATTCAACCTTGGTTTCTTTTGTGAGGGAAAACTTGTCGCTGTACTCTTCATAACCTTTCTCTTGGGGTTTACTAACGTCCTGTCGTGGTGGTGTCATGGCAGATGGCATAGGATGGCTAACTGTTTGGGGTCGATGGACGCTGGAGGTGCTCGGGGAGGGATCACACGGCGAGTAGTCGCGTGTACGATGAATCAAACACTACAAACACCAAGATCTTACCCAGGTTCAGGGCCCTCGTGTGGAGGTAACACCCCTACTCCTACCTCTCTCTATATATATGTGTTACCGAGTAGCCACAGTACAATTTGGCCTTCAACGGGGTAGCCACTCTTTTCTTTAGCACTCCCTGCGTGAAGCAAATGCTAAGTGTTACGCTGATGCGAGCCAAGTGAACCGAACCTCTCACAGGAGGAGGCAGGGCACCTTATATACTGGTGCCCAGCCGAATAGAAAACAACTATAAGGTACGACTTGACGTGACAGGAGCACTGCAGAACAGAGCACGCCTCCGGCTTCTCGCTGAGGCGGGTGCGGGAAGTCGTCGCGCGCTGTTCGGCGATGGGACCTGTCCACCTTGTCAGTGAGATAGGGTAGGCCCCTAGCCCTGTCCTGTCCCCTCTGTCGGTGACAGGACTTGACAGGCGCCTACCGCACTGTAGCCACGCCGTAGCTCGGATAATCATGCGCTCCGTAAGTTGAACCGCACGCCGTACGGATGCATGATACGCGGGATTCTTTGTCAGAACGGCTCCATTGACTTCTGGCCCGAGTAGGAATCCACTCTCTCTACTCGGACCACTTCCTCTACTCGAAAGAACACAACTTCCTTGATTCTTCCTCCTGGCCATTAGCGTGTACGGCCGGATAGCAGTCGACCGGGTAGCAGGTACCGGGTAGCCAGCTACTCAGCCAAACCTCTCCTTTGACCTTGCCTTTAGCACTTGCCTTACCCCTACTCGGGGGTAACCCCCCCGACATTAGTCCCCGAAGCTGGTAGAGTCCTGCGAACTTGTTCACTGGGCCCTGCCAGCTTAAAAACAAATCTTGTCTTCGTACTGTAAGATGCCGAGTTGCACCTCCGAGTAGCCTTTAACTTTTGCTTGAATCTCTTCTCCTCCGAGTAGCACTGCCTTTCTTCTCTGATGCCGAGTAAAAAGACTTAGAGAAATTCCAAACTCACTCCCGCTGAATCAGACTGAATCCATCCCTCTGTGTCGCTACAGGGCACGTGTCACACCCCCGTACCCCTGATGCCTCGGTGCCCGGGATACAGCAGGCCGCGCGCCCATAACCGCGACCAGGGCCCACTGGCCCGTTAATTCACTTCAACCGCACTAACGTGCCCACGATCTCGACGTGGGATTAACTGCGCCCGTTACGCGCGCGATATGCGCTGTGTGCGTTTCTAACCGGTGCGCTTCCCACGCCGCACGATCTCTGTGCACGATCGATCCCGATTATTCCGCTGGTAACGGCAACTCGAGGGGAGAGATAAATACCCCCTCGACGCTTCCTTCTTCTCTTTCCTGCTCACTCCAATCTCACGCCCCATTGCCTCTCCGCCGCCGCTGAGCACGCCGCCACCGCAAATCCTTGCCGCGCCGCTGCTCCACGCGCCGCCGGAAAGTCAGAGAGCAACTCCTCCACTCAATCCGCCACTCCAATATCCCTCAGACCTTTCCGCCCCTATGGCTCGCGGAGAAGACGATGCCGCTGCCCGCGCCGGATGGGAGGGTTCTGATGTCACGGCGGAGGACTGCCAGTGGCTAGTCAACACCCGCCGTGTCCCTCCCGGCGTGTGGTGCAGGCAGCCAGACAACGAGATCATCCCCACGCCAGAGAAGGACGAATTCGTTGTCTTCCTCGCGCACTTCAAGCGCGGATTCGGCCTCCCGATCTCCGACTTCTTCTCCGAGTTCCTCATGAACTTTGGGCTCCAGCCACATCATCTCCCCCCCAACGCCATGGTCATGCTCTCCATTCACGCGGTGGTCTGCGAAGCTTTTCTCGGTGTGTACCCAACTATCCACATTTGGGAACTCTACTTCTTCTTCCGCAAGCAGAGCATCCCCAACCCAGGACACACCGAGAGCGCCCGCGCGATGACGCAGACGGGGTGCGCCATGATGCTGCAACGCACAACCGGCCACCATCCGCGCGTCAAGGGATTGGAGACAGTGCGCAAGTGGCAGCGCAGCTTCCTTTATGTCAAGAACGTCGCCACCGAAGAAGGGAAGCCAATCCAGGACCGGATAGGGCTCCCGAAGTGGAAGAACGCGAGGCCAACCCAGCAGAACTGGGGATACAACCCGAAGAACAACATCGAGGATGTTGTCCAGATCGAGCAGCGCATCACCGACTTGCAGGAAGCGGGATTCCGCCGAGATGATCCCATCGCGTGCTGGATCTCACGCCGAGTGCTCCCGCTCTAGCGTCGCTCCCACAAGATGTGCTATATGGGAGGAAGCCGGGACTGCACAAGGACCACCACCTTCGAGCTCAGCACTGCCGATGTGGCCATCGGGGCGAGATCCATCATGCAGACAACGCTCTCCGACACCTGGCAGTATGGCTTCGTGCTGTACAGTCGCCTCAAGCGAATCGAACAGGTTAGTCTTCTATGCTTTACCTCTGCACTTTGATACCAAGTAGGTGGCTTTCCAGCTTATTATTCTTAGTCTTTGCATGCTGCACCGAGTAGAACATCACAAACATCCTGTTGGCTTTATGTTCTTTGTATGTGCACGCCGTGTCGAGTAGAAAACCTTATCTGAATATGCTTTGTGTTTGCACACTATTCCGAATAGAACCCCCTAGCCTTGTATGCTTTGTGTTTGCATGCTAAGCCGGGTAGAAATCCTTAGGTTAGAACCCAACTTACTCGTGCCATCTACTTGCCTTTCCAGCACATCGATCGCCAGGTAGAGGAAGATGATGAGGTCTTCGAGTCCAATTGGGACAGTGATGGAGGGATGATAACCCGGTAGCCCAACGCCAAGGTGTAACTCGGCCTAAAGGGCGCTGCACAAAGACCCGGCTAAGGATAAATGAGCTTCTAGAAGGCCCAAGATCGTAGGCCTGGTAACCCGGATTGTGGGTTCCGGTAAGGAAGTTTAGGGTTTTGTAAGCAGTGTTCGGGTAGGACTCAGAGTACGCCTTGGAGAACAGGCCAGGGATCCGGATGCTTTATAAGCCGGCCCCTAGGTTAAGTTCGAGGGACCAAGAGAGTTAGGGCAATATCGCTAGGTATCGAGTATCCAGTGTAACACGAGAGTTGAGATGAATATATCGAGATCGGAGACCCGGCGACTTGCTTGCCGGCTTCCAGATCGCATATCATCATGTTTTCCTCTGAGCTAAACCCTCTCCCAAACACCAGTGTCGTCTTGCCCCAAGATAAGTTACCCCCGGTAACGTCTGCCGTGATTATCCCACGACAGTTGGCGCCCACCGTGGGGCCTACGTCCAAAGGTGTTTACATCACGGGAGAAGCTCGGAAGAACATGGAGAATCTTGTCATCGGCGAGATCTACACCGACCACGAAGGAGAGTAGATGGTGGACGATTCCGGCTGGGGGCCAGAGTCGGATCACCTCGAATCCGGATCTATCGTGACAATCGGCTGGATCAACGTCTTCATCGGTATGGTACGTACTTCCGGTTCGATCCCTGACGACTTTGGATTTGATTCTGTGTCAGGGGAGGCCACCTACATTCAATCAGATGGAGAAGAATCAGTTGGGACGACAGATCCAACAGAAGAACCCACCACGAAGAGGGAACAGCTGGAGGAGCCGGCATGGACCCCGCGTGGCTGGGTCGAAAAAGAAGACGATACCGAGTCTATCCTGCATCTACTAGAGAATCGGTATGAGGAAAATAGCAGCGAAGAGGAACAGTACGAATTCGCGCCAAGCATCGTGCGCCGGGTTGCGGTTTACACGGCTCCCGCGACCAATCTCAACCAGGAGAACGGGACCGCGGCCGCGGTCGGAGCGGCACAAGCGTTGGCCCAGCAGCAAGATCCGGCTAACGGGAACCCGGTTTTGGTCCGGGTTGACGGAGAGTCGCCATCGGTTACCAGTCAAGCGGCGGAAAACGAGTTACACGCGAACACATTTGGATTCCTAGCAAACCGGACACCAGGAGCGGGTCCTTCCAATCCACAACACCCGGCTCTGTTCGACAACAATCTGATCCTAGATCCCACAGTTCTTGCCACCGTTATCACTCCAGAAAACGCGGCGGAACGTGTTAGGGACCTGGATGTAGCCCGTCGTGCTTTGGAGCAACAGAGAAGACAAGTAGAAGCAGAAAGGCAAGGGATGGCCACACGCCAACGCGAGCTGGATGCACTGGAAACCCGGCTCTGAGAGGAAACGACTAGAATACATCAAAGGCACCAAACCACAGCATTGGGAGGAGTCATAAACCCGGCTGCGCTATTTATCACGCCTCAGGATCAGCCGATCCCAGCGGCAAACCAAGGAACCGCCCCTCAGCCAACAACCGGAGGAGTACAACCGGTAGACACGCAGGCCGGGTTACCCGTACCACAGACTGGAATTACTACAGGCCATACTGTACCACCACCACCACCACCACCATCACGTTTCGCACACCAGCGGGTCATTACAACAACCCCATGGATAACGTGTACGCAGCAACACTCGCGTTAAACCAAATCCCCGTGAGAGAGTCACCCCACGCAGAGGAGACCCGGCGGGCGATAGATCTATTGCGCACCGCGGTGGCACAGCAAGTCAACTACCCGGATCACAGAAGTGGAATGCATGGGACGCCGTATATCAGTTAGCAACGAGGCAACACCGGCAATATCCAGACAAGTTCAACGCGGCGGAGGGAAGAGCAGCAACAAATGCCGCCTCCTCCCCGCATTCAGGCAGTACCAGCAGCATCAGCAGCACAAGCTATCATGGACAGTTCCAGAGCCAGGAGAGCCGCAGCCGGGTCTGCAGCGCATGGGCCACCAGCAGTCCCGCATCCGGCCGCACCCCCCGCAGGATCACACGTTTCTCGAGTAAGGCCGGTCCCGGCTAACCTTGCCGGGCCTAAGTGCCTGTCGGACAACATCAGGGCCGAGCCTTACCCGGATAAATTCAAGGAACCGGGTAAAGTAGTGAATTACGAGCCGACTATGGATCCGGAAACATGGTTGGGCAGTTATGAGATGGCAATGTCGATTCGCAATGCAACGGAAAACCTTCAAGCCAAGTTTATGTACTTAATGATGTCAGAAGGAGCAGCAAAATTATGGTTCAATACTCTACCAGAGGGATCTATCAAGTCATGGGAGGAGCTGAAAACTGCGTTCATCAAGCACTTTCATGGGACGTGCAGAAAGTTATTCACTATTGATGACTTAGAACGATGCGTCGAGAAGAAGGGTGAGTCGGCGCGCAGATGGGTGCGCCGGGTTATGGAAATACTGCATTCATCCACAGACATTCAGCCCAAGGATGCGTTACAAGCTATGGCAAAAACGTGCAAGTACACACCTTTAGTGCAAAAGTTAACCCGCATGAAATCTAGTCGGAATGCTTCAGAGGTTACGATGGGGGAACTGATGGATGCATGCAACAAACATGCTGCAACGGATACTACAGAAGAGGAAGCCGATGACAAAAAAGCAAAAGCGAACACAAGTAATAACGGAAGAGCCGGCAATGGATCAGCGCCGGGTAATAACGGAAACAGCCAGAACAAGCGCCCGTTTGAGGGAGGCTCCGAGTTTGTCGCCAGCACAGAAGCCGGGTCTTCAAGACCCAGGGCAGAAGGAAATTTCAATACTGGAAATCACAATGGAGGAAACTATCAAGGGCCGCCAAGGTCGAGTAACAATTGGGACATCTCCAGAATGGCGTGCCCGAAACACAGCAGGAACGGTAGGCCGGCTAACCACTCCTTGGAGCAGTGCGCCGATCTACAGAGATGGAAGAACGAGGAAGTGAACAGAGCCATGCGAGGTGCAGGTCGGGGAGGAGGACCGGGTCCAGGTGTAAACCCGGGCAACGGCCCACCCCCAGCCGGTAACCCGGCAGCAGGAAATCAGGGTAACAACCAAGGGGGAGCCGGAGGTTTCCAGGCCAACCCCAAGCAGTTGGGTCAATATCACGTGCATACTACAGGAAATTCTAACAAGGACAAAAAGATGCTGAAGCAAGCAGTAAACTCGGTTTCGTCAGCTGTTCCGAGATACCTAAGGTGGTCAGAGCAGGATGTAACATGGAGCAGAAGAGATCACCCGGAAAGAATAGAACACCCGGGAGTCTTAGCATTAGTAGTTGCACCGCAGGTCAATGGGTATGAGCTGAAAAAGGTCCTGATGGATGGTGGAAGTAGCATCAATATCCTGTATTGGGAGACCTTTCTACGAATGGGTCTCAGAGGGAGTCTCAGCTACAAAAAAAGTTCAACAATTTTTCATGGGATAGTGCCGGGTCACTCAGCGTGCCCCGAGGGGAAAATCGCATTGGAGGTAGCTTTCGGAGAATCAAAGGATAATTATCGAGTTGAGTGGCTCACTTTCGAGGTGGTCAAGCTGCGCAGTCCTTATCACGCGCTGTTCGGAAGGCCGGCTTATGCTAAATTCATGGCTAGGCCGTGTTATGTGTATCTACAGCTAAAAATCCCGGGTCCTAAGCAGACCATCACCATACATGGAAACCGGGTTATAGCGGCTGAGTGCGATGAAGGAGACGCAGCAATGGCTGAGCAAGCTTGCAGAAAAGAAGAACTCAAGCATTACCGGTCTCAAGCAGACCCGGATGACAGAACAGCATTGAAAAGACCGAGTACTGAAGATGAAAGGGCAAAGTTCAAGGCAGCACAAGACACCAAGATGGTGGCTTTCATCGAGCATGACCCTTGCAAGCAATCTGCTGTAGGAGAAGGAATCACACGAACGTTCGCAACCACCCGCGTCACGGAAACGCCTCACCCGGATTGGCTAGCGAACCCGGCACTCATAATAAAAAAAGACCAACAAGTGGAGAATGTGTATCGATTATGTTGGTTCCGGACAGATCCCCAAGAAGAACTAAACAATGTAACGGACAGCAGGTTTCAGACGCACTCTTTTCCTATCCAGGGTACCTGAGGGGACTGGAGGGTTTTTAATGAGGCGGCCTGCTGACCCAAGCTTTCTCATATCAATAAAGAGATGGTTAAGCAATATATCTTCTTCACATGCGTTACCAAGTCTTATTTTGTTGTGATCTCTACTTCGCTTACAGGTAAGTACAGTTTATTGTTATCAGTACATCAGAATGTTGCATATATCTAGGTCTTGAGGGCTGATAGCTTGAATAGCACAGTTACAAACTCAAAGACCCGGCCTTGATGCCTATGAGTTATAAGGGCCGATTACTCGCAAACGAGTACGGCTGCAATCTTATAACCGGATAAAGGAGCCAAACTTTCTTGACTTTTCTTACTTAAGCTCGATGTGACTCGCACTAAAGTGGCATGATTTGCTCGCTTACGATTACAATCATCCATGAAGCCCAATGGGACTTGCCTGACCCTGTTTTCGTATAGATGTAACAACATGATATCCACGCGAAAGCCGGCTTACAGTACAAGATAGTCAAAAGGGTCATCTAAACCACAAGTTATGCAGAGTACAGGGCTAATAGCCGGAAACTCAACGTTTATTAAGCATAACTTCAAAACCTATGTGAAACGGCTCTAGGTTCGGGCTTAGCGCAAGACAACTTGTTCTCTCTGGATGACCGCGTATCCCAGACCCGGAATTTCGGGCTTTGGGGACTGGGGATTTCGCAAAAAAGAAACAAAGTTGCTTAGTCACTAGGCCCAAGAAACCCAAACATCCGGGTCTTGGGGACTTGGGGACTTAGAGAAAAGTCCACCTGTCAAACCCACGAGACCCGGAAACCGAGTCTCACATACGGAACCATAAAGTAAGTCGGGAATAAACGAGCTTAAAGGTAGACGTGCATCAAGTCCATCCAAAGGCCACAAAGGGCTTCGAAGCCGTTACAAGTTTCGCAATGCGTTTACATAATGCGATGGTAATATCAAAATGGCACATACGCACTATCAAAAGAATATCTGCTTTCACAAAGGCATCCGGCAAACAAAGTATCAAGATGACATCAGATAATAATCTACTCGGCCTCCCGGGTGAGGTTCACACCTCCAACCCTGTCCTCCGGGTCTTGATCATGAGTTGGCTCGTTAAAAGCATTCGCGGCATCATCATCCGGAATCTCAGCATCAGGACGAACAGGTGGACGAACGGTTGGCGTAGAAGTAGTTGGTGCTGATTCCAAATCGGCCCCCTTCTTCGCAGCTTTCTCCCTTCGCCTGGCCGAGCCAGCATTCCATTTTTCAAGGATATCGAACGGCACGGGTGTGTCTTCCATCACAGCCTTGCCCTTAGCATCGTATGGGGACATAAACTTATTCAAATCCATACTGTCGGCAAGAGTAGTCGCCGAATGTCGTACCTCAGCTTGCACGGCCTTGAAGTCCTTAGCCCCAAACTTTGTGCCATCCGCTTTGAACTCCGGAAACCCGGCTATCACTTTTGCCGGCTCAAATTTGGGAAAGTAAGCTTTGGCCAGCATAAAGGCCCGGGTCATGCCAATCCGGCATGATGAACGCTTCCAGAGCTCAATCCATGCAGGAACGGTGGAGCATGCATGGATTAGGGTCTCCATACCCGGATACGATTCAGTAGGCCACTGAATGGCATCCAGGATCCACTTAGTGCCGGCACAGAACCTCCGGAGGACATTCCTCAAGTTCATTATCTTCTGGATATCATTTTCTTCCGAGGGAGCAAGATTGGAATCTGCAGGACACAACACAAAGATTACTTCAAAGTATTCCGGGTGTCACGTATCAAGAAACAAAAAACAAAGACACGAACCGGTAAGAAGCAAAATCTCACCAACAAGGACACGATAAGTGTCGGAAATTTGAGCTGATAGCTCCTTCAGCGTAGCTTGGACGGTGGTGTATCTCTCTTTGTATTTTGCGACATCCTTTTTCAAGGTTGCCACCTCAGCTTCAAGCGCCTCTCTTAGCTTAACCTCAGTGTCCAGGAGTTGATTGGTCTTGGCCAAAATCTCCCAGGACCGAGATGCGTGCGCCTAAAGATACGGAAAGTTAAAAACTAATCGGATATTGCAGTCAGCCGAGTATTGAAAGAAGTACCGAGTGTAACTTTGACAAATTAGACTCGGAACTTGGGGACTAGATGGATGTTATTAGATATCAAGCAACGATTACCTGGTGCTCCACTGCCAGACGCTCCAGCATACTGCTCTCTGAGGCCTTCATAGCAAGGAGAGCGCTCATCATCTGGTCGAAAGTATCGTTGCCCAATTTGGAAGATCCGGGATCTTGGAGACTCGGAGAAGGAGATCTCGTCTTGGTGGGAGAGGGTATCCGGGTCGTCTGAGTATCGGAGTCTGGTGCTCCTCCTCCCGTGCCCAACGCTGCAGCTTCACCCTCCTCGGGTGCGTGCGAGGCTATTGGATACTCGGCTTCTTGATCGGCCGGGTTTAGCAGTGGCACTTGTTCTTCTCCGCCAGCTGCGGTAGTCATATCATCAAACGGGTTCTCCTTACCCGGGTCATCAGTTTTCGTGTTTTCTTGTTCGCTGATGGTGACCGTAGCTCTATGAGCAGTATAGATAAGCAGTTAGTATACGACTGGGGAAAGATTGTGGAAAGGCGATAGAGCATCAGGAGAAAAAACTTACCCGGGATTCACCACGTAATCCGAGGGGAGCTCACTGCTAGACCCAGACGAAGCTGAAAATGCCAAAGCAAGTAAGATGTGGAGCTACTCTACTAAGGGGTAAACGGGAAAAACTTTGATATTCGAGAAAGGATTAGGCGAGTACCAGCGCGTCGAGCCGGAGACGATGAAATACCCGGATTAGGAGCGGCATCACCCGGAAAATTCCGAGTCTTTCCGCGCTTGGTGATGGGCGATTCATTCAGGTAAGACCAGCGGGATAACTCCAGGTTTAGCTCGCGCATGATATCAAATGAATATGGTTTAGAGGTGAGGAAACGGTATGGAACCTTGAAGACGACCCCTCGGGGTTTTCTCTTCGTTCCGGCCTTGATTGTCGGCTCAGCTTCATCTTCGTCGCTTGCGGATTCTACCTTGCCTTCAGTTCCTTCTTCTTCGTCCTTGTCCTCTTGTTCTGAAAATTATCAAGGTTTACAGTCGGAAAATGAAGAAAGAGCAACAACGAGCTCAAAGAAACCAAGTGAAACTCGGAATGTACCTTCATCCGAGTTAACGGCGTCTTCTTTCTCCTCTGGGCTTTCAGAGTTGGGGGGAGTTTCAATCTTCCAAAAGACATCATCGGCCTGAAATGAAAATATAAGAATGAGGGTTAACAGCTGTATCAAGTGGAAAGTGTGAAGGTAAAAATATGGAAGCCGGATCTCTACCTCAGGGGCCGGGTTCTCGCGTGTAAAGGGCTGTAACCCGGCTATATTCCGGATTACCTCCAACTTCTCTGTCAAGAAGCCCTTGATAGTCTTGTTGGTGCCACCAGCTACAAAGTTGTGGGTGGAGTATCGGAGCGCGTCCGTGGTGTGCCCCGAGTACTCGCACATTAGCTTTTTGCGGATGGAATTGGGTTGGATCCGGAAATCAACCCAAGTTTTCACCAGGTTAAGCCCAATGAGACCTTGGGCCGAAAGAATAGCAATTCTATCCAACAAAGGTTGGATTGCCTCCCTGTCTGAGTCAGGGGCAAAAGCGTTGAAGGTCTCGGAGATATCGAGGAGGCCCTCCGAGTAACCCGGCAGCTTCTTTTCGCCGGGTGGGGAGGTGTCTCGGCAGTAAAAGTATGTGAGTTGCCAGTGTTTGACGTGGGAATTGAGTGTGAGAGGTGGCATGGGAGAATTTTTGCGACGTTGGATGGAGACTCCGCCGCAAGCAAGAAGTGCTCCGTCACCGCTTTCGCGGCACGGCTTGCACTGGAAAAGCTCAATAAAGAGAGCCAAACTTGGCGGAGTGCACAAGTATGACTCGGACAGAACGATGAAATGGGTTATATTCAACATAGAGTTAGGCCCTATGTCGAATACCCGGAGGCCATAATGGCTCAGAACTTCTCTAAAGAAGGGGTGACCCGGAGGACGGAATCCCCGAGTCACGTGCTCTACAAAGCAGATTACCTCATTGTCGGCGGTAGTGGGCCGGGTCTCGTCGCCCGGCACCCTCCAGTGGATATCCTTCTGAGGGGGGGGAACCCCCAACTCGGCCAGCTCTTCTAGCTTGGCCTTTGTCACCATGGATCGTGCCCAGTTGGTGGATATGGACTGGGTGGTCTTGGCCCTGGTTGGTTGCTTCCCTTGTTTCTTGGGAGCCATGGGATCAACCTGTGAAGCACAAGACAAAGAGGTACAGGAAATGAGATTCGGGAATCATGAATTACCCGAGTATGTGCAAGCAGTATCGATGACATGAAAAATAAGAGGTATCCGGGTATCGCTGGACGGTGCAAAGGATTACAAGTTATCCGGGTATCAAGTATCAGCATAGAAACTATTGGGCACTTATGTATTGAAAAGTGTTTGAGGAAGACGGGTGATTTCCCATGTATCTACTACCAGCAAAAGAGCCGGAAGAAGAGGATTTTCCGGGTGTCAATGACAGGCGTGGAAATTTTTCGCGAAATAGATCTAGATTGAAAAAGTTGCGGACAATTCTACGGAGAAATTGATGATTAGTGATGATAGGAGAGTGGTATGTGACTATGAATTAAGCTATCGGAGGGATAGGCAAGCATTTAAGCAACCTAATCCGGCGCGACAAGAAAAGTGGCCCGCGGGTTGACCTAGATCTAACCTAGAGTAAATCGAAAAATTGCGGGGTTGGATTAATGGATACAAGGAACTTACCGGAGGAGATTGGAGCAGCACGCGGCGACGGCAAATGGCGCAGTCTTGGTGCCCCCTCGCGATTCCCGGCGGGCAGGTTGAGGGCGCGGCGGCGGATCTTGGCGGCGGCGCGGGGCGAATCGTGGTGGAGCGTAGCCGGCGGCGGATTGGCTCCGGCGACGCGCGTGAGGTCTCCGTGATGGTGCTCTGCGAGCTCGAGCGCGGAAGTGAAGAGAAGAGGAAAAGGGGGGAAATGAGCCGTTGGGGTTAGGTTAACCCCTAAGTACCTATTTATAAGGGTGCGGGTGGATAAACCTAGTCCAACGGGCAAGAACCGGGAATTTCGGGATAACGGCTATCTATCCGGATTTTGTGAGATACGCTTTAAGTGCTGGACGAGATATCTGGACAGAGATAAGAAGTAGATCTTCTTCGCAACATCAGGGTCAATTATCGAGTAAAGTGAGCCGGGTCTTTAACATTTTTATCAGGGCGTTGATCCGGAAAAAGTGAAAGAAGGACCTAGAGAAAGCCGGGTTACCATATGGCCACCTTGGAGTTAGGCCTACCTGTTTATCAAAGCACCTTGACCCTGCCTCTATGGACTTGTACGTTTGGTATTTTTGCAGGGAATAGCGAGCGCTTCAAGGAGGATCCCGTGAAGCCCAGGCTATTCTGGGGACTACTGATGGAGGGATGATAACCCGGTAGCCCAACGCCAAGGTGTAACTCGGCCTAAAGGGCGCTGCACAAAGACCCGGCTAACGATAAAGGAGCTTCTAGAAGGCCCAAGATCGTAGGCCTGGTAACCCGGATTGTGGGTTCCGGTAAGGAAGTTTAGGGTTTTGTAAGCAGTGTTCGGGTAGGACTCAGAGTACGCCTTGGAGAACAGGCCAGGGATCCAGATGCTTTATAAGCCGGCCCCTAGGTTAAGTTCGAGGGACCAAGAGAGTTAGGGCAATATCGCTAGGTATCGAGTATCCAGTGTAACACGAGAGTTGAGATTAATATATCGAGATCGGAGACCCGGCGACTTGCTTGCCGGCTTCCAGATCGCATATCATCATGTTTTCCTCTGAGCTAAACCCTCTCCCAACCACCAGTGTCGTCTTGCCCCAAGATAAGTTACCCCCGGTAACGTCTGCCGTGATTATCCCACGACAGACAGTGACAGAGAAGAGGATGACGAGACCGCCTACGACACCCAGGACACCCTCTGCATCCTCACGCCAACCATCCTGGTAAGCACCAAGTTGACGCGTCTATCCGGGACTGGTCCGAGGATGACGAAGGTGACCAAGTTCACCTCTCTGACCGTGAGTAGCGCAATCCGACTTCCTTTTCTGTTTCTCAATTCTTTTTTCTCTTCTATCCTGCAGAGGATCCTAAGCTGAACGAGGAGGACGAGGAGCCCATTGATGTCCAGCCTCTCTCTGTGGCTGCTCCCACCACTCGGAAGAAGACGGGCAGTGGTGCCCAAGAACCTGCCGCCAAAAAGCCCAAGAAGACCGAGAAGAAGAAGACCACCACCGCCAGCAGGCAACCCCCACCCGCAAAGGGTAAGTTGTTCCATCTGAATTGCACTCTGCTGCTGCTTCTCGCTATGCTCTTCCCCTTCTCTTTTTCTGAACTCTCTTTCTCTTCCAGCGCCCCTCTGGACGCTGACGCTGCAGCAGCTCCCACTAGCTCTAAGAGAAAATCTGTTATAGACCTCGAGAAGCTCGTTGAGCTCTCCGAGGATGAGGATGAGCCAGTACCGCAGGATAGGGCGCGTGCGCCCTCTCCTATGAAGCTAGAAGAAGAAGATACGGGCGCCGAGAACACGGGCGCTGGTGACCGAGATGCTGAGAACCTGGAGCTGCAGACCTAAGCGTACCAGAGTGCGCAGGATGCTGCTCAGAATGAGACGCCTCCCTCTCCCCCAGCTGCCTCAGCTGGGAAGAATGTTGAACAAGAACCCGAGCACCAAGACAGTGCCGCCCTTGAGCGGCAAGACGAGAACTCCGAGCAGCAGGAAGAGCAAGCTGCAGCTCAAGATGACCCCGTGGCCAGGCCGCGGGTAGAAGAACCAGTTGATACAAGACCTGATCCCGCTGCCGAGCAGCGGGTAGAGAAGATCGTGGAGGAGCCTGTTCTCCAGAGCCAAGCGCAGCCAGACGCTGCGCAGGGTAGCCGGCCCCTTGTGCCGCCTACCCAACATGCTACTCCACCAACTGCACCAAGCCCTCCCCCGAAACAGAAGACAACTAAGACCACATCTCAGCTGATGCCTCCTCCCGCTGCACGCCAAGTGCCTCCACCCGCTTCTCGGGCGGACATCGGCAAGAAGACCGCCAAGCCTGAAGCTTCCCCTGTTCGGAAGAATCCACCGCGCAAGGTTGTGCAGTTCACGGATCTGATGCCACCGCCCAAGGCGCCAACGAGCACGCAACTCACCATCGGCGCTGCTGGCAGATCTGCTGGCCCAGGCGAAGGGTCAAGTGCTGAAGGTGCTGCTCGGGCACAAGGCAGCTGGCCATCATACCTGCTGTCTGTGTCCAAGCAACACAGCATCTCCCTGTCCAAAGGAGAGAAATGGCTTTCCGCCTTGAAGGAAGGCTAGGCCAAGGCAGTGGACGCCAATCTCAAAGCCAAGAAACCCATTGAGTTCCACTCACGCGAAGCCGGTGAAGATGAGATCGAGTCAGAAGGGCTAACCGCGGTCGTGGACCAGGTAGGCTTTATTGACAAGGTCTGGGAGAGTGACGCCCATAGCATCGACAAGTGGAACGGCAGCACGCTGGGCGCAGTTGACCACTACCGCATCGACTGGAACAAGGCCGACATCGGCACTATTCCAATGACCGTGGCCTCCGACACCTGCACGCTAGCCGGGAAGCTGTTCTGCCTCCGCAAAGCCACCGAGTACGTCGAGAAGACATACGCTGTAAGTTTCTCTTGCTTTTTCGAGTTGCGGTTTTTCTTTTCTTCTTCTCTTCTTCTTGTTCTTGTTCTCCTATCCATTCCCCAGTCCCCGAGATTCGGGCTGAGTAGGCGGGTACTCAACCGAGTTGCCGTCTTCTCGGGCCAAATCTTCCAAAATTTCTCTAACTCCTTTTCTTCTTCTTCACAGAATAGCCTCTTGAAGAGGACCAACCTGTTCCGTCGGCTGCTCTGGAACCACAGCATCGCCAAGAAACGCATCGCGGCCCTTGAAGCCGAACGCAAAGATGATGCTGCGATGGAGCAGGCGGCACTGGACCGTGCTCTCAAAATCTCTGAGATTGAAAGTAAGCTTGTAGCTATTCGGTTTGTGCGTTTTGTGTTTACGCCCGCGTTTGCTTTTTGCTCTAACTCTGTTTATTCTGCAGGCAAATTCAATGAACTGAAGGAGCAGCACGAACACTGCCATGTCTTCACCGCCTCCGCCGAAAGCAAAATTAAGCAACTGGAAGGTGGGTTACCGGCTACCCTGCTCTCGTGCCTCTCTATCTACCTGGTTACTCTGCTGACAGTGTTAATATTCTTGCAGAAGAGAACAAGACTTTCCGGGAGCAGCACCTCAACTGTCTGTTGCCTGCCGAGGTGAAACAGCAGCTGGAAACCCGGGCAGCAGAGCTTCAGAAGGAACGCGACACAGAGCGCGCCGAGTTTGAACAGATGCAGGTCCAACTCAAGAGTGCACTCCAAGAGGCCTTGGACCAAGTTGCCGAGAAGGAAGAGATCAAGAAAACTTCCAAGGCCAGAGAGAAGACCCTGGAGACGGAACTCGAGGTGTTGAAGAAGCACAACGAGCAGCTCATCGCCCAGATCGCCAACGCGCGCCGCGTCGAAGACAGGCACATTGCCGATGAGGAGGACTAGAAGATCAAGCTAGACGCGCTATTCGTTGACCTTCAAAGTGAGTTTACACTTCTCTGCACTTGGCTGTTTCTCTTTTCTCTTCCGCTTGGCTTGCTTTTGTTCTCATCTTTTCTACATGGTTTCATCTCTTCTCTGCTTCCATTTCTAATTCTTGCTGGTTTCTCTCTCAGATATCTTCCCTGATCTCCGTGCTGCTGGCGTGCCTGCACTGACCAAGGCAAGGGAACTCCGTGCTGCCTCTGGTTTGCCCACTGACACCAAGTCTACCATCGGTGACAATCTTGCAAACATCAAGTCGCAACTTCGCCAGCTCATAGGCTTGGGCACCACCATGGTGTCCATATCCTACAAGCTGCATGACTTGTTCTGGCCTGATGAGGATGCGCCCACCACCTTTCGCGAGATCACTGAGAAGCTGGACGGCGTGAAGGCCGAGTTGAAGAAGTGGCGTGCTTCCGCAGCTCGGGCAGGCGCTGATGAGCTTCTCCACTTCATCTCCAGCTGGTATGAGAACCTTGACCTTGACAGGATCGTCGAGATGCGCCAGGACTCCAAGTGGACCAAGGATCCCGACTGTGTTGCTCGCCGGAAGGTAGTAGCATACGATGTAGCCTCCTACGCGGACACCGCCAACTACATCGAAGGCCTCCCCGAGCCCGACACCGAAGTGGAAAGCGATGACGACGATGAAGATGAGGACACCGAGTCGGAGGACTTGAGTGTGTTCGAAGAAGGTGCCGCGAAGGGAGCTGCCGGGAAGGGAAAGGGCAAGGTTGATGCAGGAACCGAGACGCCGGAAGCCAGCGCCCAGGAGGCCACCATCACCACCGAGATGGTGATCCAGCAGGCGGCTCCCGAGTTGGGCTCGTCTTCTGGTGCGGCCCTTGACGATGCGGCGCTACTCCGGACTCAGTCCGCTGCATCCACCTCGGCCACCGACCCCATCTCGGTTGCCACTGCAACTTCTGAAGCTGCCAATGCCAACTCCGAGGCTGATGCTGCCAACGCCAACTTGGACAACACCGCTACCTCCAACTGGTGAACTCCTGAAAAAACTTATTCTCTAGAACTTTTATCGGATCCCCGGGATGCCGGGTGCAGATGTATCCAAACTATTATTATTTCCGTTGCTACTCAGTTTTATTCAGTTTGAAGTTTGATACTTGATATTTGAGCAATTCTGGCTCGATGCCGGGTTGCGTTATTATGCAAGTCCCCGAGTTGCATTTTTTATCCACTTTCTCTTTTCGTCTCAGCTCTTACCTGCCACTTGTGGATTTTTTGGTAGTCGAGTCACAAGATGTCAAAGATTGAGTTTCAAATACTCAGCCACTTAGAAAAATTCATAGTAACACTGCCCACCACTTAGCCGAAAAAAGACAGCGAAAACCAGTAAAGAACACTCTACTCTGTTCCTGCACTCCTCTTTTCCTTAGTTACTTTTCGTGTGTTCATTGACTTTTGGCTTGTTCTCTGGCTTGCCATGAAGCCGGGTTTCGGACAGCAGCAGAGTCGCAGAGTTGGCCCGTGAGTTTGAACACACTACTAAATGCACTTTTGAAATTCTAAGCATAGCAACCGAGTAGACAAGACGATAATAAAAATAGACACAAGGAGCAATTTGGACGAGGGCAGTCCCCGAGTTCAATTTCAGATTGTCGAATAGAAGTTTAACTCGGTTGAGGATACATACACATTTTGTTCACGAATGAAAACGGCGGAGTAGAGCTACATTCCAGGGGCGCTTAGATTCCTCTCCGGCTCTATCCGGCCTGTTCTTCTGTGGTGGCTGTGCGTCAACAAGATAGTAGGCATCATTGTGCAAATCCTTGCTCTCAATGAAGGGCCCTTCCCACGGAGGAGATAACTTGTGCATCCCGGTTGTGGGCTGCACGAGCCTGAGGACCATGTCTCCTTCTCTGAAAACCCTTGGGTTCACTTTCCGGCTGTGATAACGCCTCAAGTTTTGCTGGTAGATAGTTGAACGTGACAGAGTAAGCTCTCTTGCTTATTCTAGCAGGTCAATGTCATTTTCTCGAGCTTCTCTCGCCTCCGCCTCCGTGTAGAGGGTTACTCGGGGCGAGTCATGCTCTAGGTCAGTGGGCAACACGGCCTCAGCCCCATATACCAGGAAGAATGGTGTGTAGCCGGTTGAACGGTTAGGGGTAGTCCTTAGACTCCACAACACCACTGGCAACTCGTCTAGCCAACACCCAGGTGTTTTTAGCAGTGGCTCAATCAGCCTTGGCTTTATGTCGGATAGCACCATGCCATTTGCTCTTTCAACTTGCCCATTGGAGGCGGGATGCGCAACAGATGCAACATCTAGCCTGATCCGCTTCTCTCTGCAGAATCTCGCGAAGGCACCCTCAGCAAAGTTTGTGCCATTGTCCGTGATGATGCTGTGCGGGTAGCCGTATCTCAGGATTATATCCTTCAGGAAACTCACGGCTGTGGCTCCGTCACACTTCCGAATAGGCTTCACCTCAATCCACTTGGTGAACTTGTCAACCATGACCAGGATGTGAGTCATGTTGCCTCTAGCCTGCTTGAAAGGACCAACCATGTCCAAACACCAAACAACAAATGGCCAAGTAATGGGAATGGTCTTCAACTCGGAAGCAGGCATATGAATCTTACTTGCAAATCTTTGGCAGCCATTGCACTTTCTCACAAAATCTTCAGCTTGCTTTAGGGCAGTGAGCCAAAAGAAACCATGCCGAAAAGCCTTGTTGACCAGAGCCCGAGAAGAGGCGTGATGGCCGCATTCTCCCTGATGTATCTCCACTAGAATTTCTTCTCCTTCTTCTGGTTCCACACAACGTTGCAACACGCCAGTAGGACTTCTTCTATGCAGCACCTCCTTGAAGATTGTGTAGCCCTTGGATCTTCTCTTAATTTGCCTTATGGTAACTTCATCACTTGGCAAGGTGTCGTCCTTTAGAAAGGATAATATGGGCATAGCCCAACTCGGTGTCTCCCGCGTGGGAAACACTGGTTCATCCACTTCCATTGGAACAGCCACCACTGCATCTTCAGAGTTGAGGACGAGGTTACGAGTCCCCGAGCGTCCAGCAAGGACCCCCTCGATGAACGCGACAGTCCCCGAGTAAGGAGGGATAGTCCCCGGGTTGCAGGCGCCAGTCCCCGTGATGGAGACTGCAATCCCCGGGTTCTCTTTTGCACCCTCCCAGTTAATCTCCATGGGAACAGCTTCTTCGCCTGGCAGAGAAGGAATGAATATAGACTCCGAGTTGGGGGATGGCTTGATAGATGGCTTTCTCAAATGTTCCAAGGCAATCCTAGCTGGGATGGACTGCCGAGAAGACCCCAACTTGGACAGCTCATCAGTTGCTTCATTCTCTGCTCTGTGTATGTGTTGGAACTCGCATCCTTCAAAAAATCCAGTCATTGTTTGCACCAGGAAACGATATGAGGCCATGTTGGCATCCAGAGCATCCCAAGTGCCAGAAACTTGCTGCACCACCAGATCCGAGTCGCCATAGCATATAATGCACTGCACGCCAACCTCCTTGGCTACTCGCAGGCCGTGTACCACAGCCTCGTACTCTGCTACATTGTTGGATGCCTTGAAGTGGATCTGCAGCACATACTTGAGTTGATCTCGCTTGGGTGATGTGAGCACTACGCCAGCACCAAGGCCCTCCTTCACTTTGGAGCCATCAAAATGCATCTTCCAGTAATTGGTTGCTGGAGAAGGATGCTCATACTGCACCTCAGCCCAATCCACCAGAAACTCCGCTAGAATTTGTGACTTGATGTCTTCTCTTCTCGTGTACGCGGGAGCGTATGCGGCCAGCTCAATTGCCCACTTAGCTACTCTGCCACTTCCCTCCTTGTTGCCCATGATATCAGAGATGGGAGCAGCACTCACTACAGTGATGGGATGCTCTTGGAAATAGTGCTTCAGCTTCTTGGCGCCCAGGTACACGCCGTAAGTCATCTTCTGGTAATGCGGGTAGTTTTGCTTGGAGCTGGACAGCACCTCACTGAGATAATATACTGGCCGCTGCACAGTCTTGCCCTCTTCTTCTCGCTCCACCACAATCACCACATTGACCACTCGATTAGTAGCCGCAACGTATAGCAGCATTGGCTCTTTGGGTAGCGGACTAGCCAAGATGGGAGCGCTACCCAGCATGGCCTTCAGCTCCTTGAATGCCACATCAGCTTGTGGTGTCCAGACAAACTTGTCACTCTTCTTCATCAATTGGTACAGAGGCAATGCCTTCTCACCCATTCTGCCCAGGAAACGGCTCAGAGATGCCAAGCAACCAGTGAACTTCTGCACATCCTTCAGGGATCTCGGCAAAGACATGCTCTCAATAGCTTTTATCTTTGAAGGATTGGCCTCAATGCCCCGACTGGATACCAAGAAGCCGAGTAACTTGCCAGCCGGGACGCCAAAGGTGCATTTAGTCGGGTTCAGCTGTCGCACCCGGACTTCTAGAGGATACTCGCAGTTCCGTTGAACAGTAGTTGATTGGATTACGGGGCTTACCGGCACCCGCATCTCTTACGAGTAGGCCAACACACGTATGTGTGACAACCAACCCCTATCTGTTCATCGTCTACGTAAACCATCCCATAGAAATCAGGATACTACCATTGACGTACTTCATAGCATACACACATGGTACGTCAACGGCGTTGAACAAAGTGATAACACAACATATCTCTAAGACACAAAAGATGGAAATAAGTTGCAAATAGCTCTCACTAGAGCAGAGATAGCAAATACAATCATCCAGAGGACACATGTCCCAACATAACATCATTACATCACAGCGGACGCATTCAACAGGTCTGAGTACAGACAAGATCCAAATAGGCTTAAGAAGCCGGAAACGAAAAAGACGGAGCCCATCCACGAAGTCTCGGATCCTGCCCGGGTCCGCTATCTACTCGTCAACAGCCTCGTCATGCTCCACGTAGTAGCCACCATGGGGATCCTCGGAATCGTCGTCTGCGGAAACCACAGCCCCAAAGGGGTCAGTACATAAACGTACTGGCAAGCAAGACTCACAGTTCACCAAGGTGTAACCCGTCAACACCAAGCACAGATGCTTTGGTTCAACGGAAGAAGGGATGATACAAAAGATGCGGCAGCGGCTGCACTAACCAACTACAGAACATGCTACAACTTCCGGCTATCAGAAAGGAGATAAGATAGCGTATCGTAAACAACTACCAGCTAACTCCAAACAAACCCATCCTGGATCTCACCCCTTATCCAAAGAAGCAATCCGAGGATAACTCACACAGTTGGATTAATGATGGTTTAGGTTATTGTGTCAATAAACCTATTACTAGTCAAGTTATCTTAGTTAGGTGTAAGTTGTCTGAGTACTTGTTAGCCAGTACTTTCACCAAGTCGTCACATAACCGCGGACAACACGGCTTCTCGAGAAGATTCATCCCTGCAGGGTGTGCTCCAGTACCCGTACACACTCAAGCCACCAACTAAAACTCAGGTTGACTTGACACGACTCGAACCATCTCTACAGCCTGTCCTAGGAGCCACGGAGCTATAAGGTCCCAGCCACGCAGCCGAATACTCAGCGCAGGTGTGCAAAACTCCCGCAGGACACAACACCCCGGCACTGCAGGCATCACCCTATATGTGTGCGTCATCATCATCATCAGTAACCATGGGAGCGACCCATTCATGCGTATGAGCCAAATGGAACACCCGAACTAAGTGTGGCTCTTCGGACAAACTGCGGATCAGATCAAAGTCGAGGGGGGTTCCATACCACCACCCGGATGCGGTGAGCACTCTCATCATGGATCAGTAGACAAGACCCTTTTCCTAATTAGGGTCGACACTAGCAGGCCTCAAAACCACGCCGGGCCTCCTGCCGGTGCCTTAACATGAAATTATTATTATTACCCGAGCATTAACAGGTTGTTGTTTTAAACATCGAGCCCAGAACATAACAGAATATGATAACAAAAAGTAACGGGTAACAGACTCGCGCAGAAACAACCCTAAGCATGCTAGTAAGACACGGGCAACAATCAATGGGGTTATAGGTGTGGATGGTGAGGCAATATCAGGGTTCAGGGTATCATGTGGTAGGTTCGTAACAGAAGCAACGATACATATGGCTAGCAGAAATAGACAACGGAAAGTATCGGTAACCATTGTTGAAAGGAACACAGTGGTTCATGTGAGTGATAACTTGCCTGCAAACTCAGTAGCCTGGTACTGAGCTAAATCCTCAGAAGGGGTGTCGTAAGATCGTCTGTATCAACGTCGTCGTCTATTCGAGAAGAAGCAAACAAACAACGCAGAGAACAAACAATCAATAACATGGCATAGTGCACAATCATGGGATGATGCATGACCATTTAATTGATGCATCAAAAATAAACTAGTTGACATGGTAACACCATTTAAATGGACCCACATGCAAGTTTGAGTTGCATATGAAAAGCCCATGCATTTAGGTTGAAATAATTGTTTTACAACTAATCAACAGGTGAAAGTGGATTAGCATGATGCATGGATGAGGAAAACAGAAAAATAACAACAATAGAAACAAGTTGAAATAAGGTTTAACAAGTTTAGAAATTTATTTATTAAGTGTTGGAATTTTGGGTTACTTAAAGGTGTTACACAAGCATTTGTTATTTTCATCAAGTTAAATTGTTCAAAACAGATAACCAAATTTATATTTGGAAAGAACACAAAATTTTAGTTGGATTACATGTTTCAAATATTGAAAAAGGAGTTAGGATGAATTTGTTATGATTGAAACAATATTAAACAAGTTTTAAATGAATTTAAAAAAAGCATGAATTTTATTTGAATTTTATTTGTTCAAAACATAAATTCAAATTCATATTTGAAAAGTTTATACTTTTCTAGGTTGAAAACATATTTTGCATGTTCAAAAATAATTTAACTTGAGCAAGTTATGATTTTATCAATTTTAAATGATTTAAACAAGGTTTAAATTATTTAGGCAATTTAAATTATTCAAAACATGAAACAAAATTTATATTTGAAAAGATTATTTGAAATAGCATGGAAAACATATTTTATTTTCATTATTTGGATTAAGTATGAATTAGTTATGGATTTTATCAAATTGCAATTGAATTATTTGAATTCAAATTTGAATTGCATTTTGAAAATTCAAAACAGAAAACAAATGCTATAGATAGATAGACAATTTAATTAGGTATTGAAAACATATAAAAAATGTTAAATTTGGAGTTGTAATTAATTAGTTAGGCATTTTTAAAGTTTGGTGGTTAAACTGCCATTTTCTTCCACATCTAGGGACATAAAAAAAACTGCAGGGACCTAAACGAAATGTACAAGGACTTGTGTGCGAATTAAGGGTGCTGTGATGGGTCTGAAAATAAAACGAAAAGAATTGTGGCTAACGCGCGGGGGGGGGGGGGGGGCGAACCCGCGACCCCGCGGTTGTGCACGCGCGCGCTGGCCACTGCGGCTCTGCTTCGATCGTGACAGGTTAGGAGCGGGTGTGTGTATATTGTTCAGTTATGCCGCATAACTGAAACTAACTGAACTTTGCTCTGTACGTGCAGGTTCGGGTTGAGGCAGCGATGGCGGACGGAAGGCGCCGGCGATCGCTGCGGGGTCGTGCGCCGCGGCTCACTGCCGTGTGCGTGCGGCGGGGCGGTGGTCGTGCGGGCCGTGTGCGAGCTCGTGCGAGGGCCACGAGGGAAGGGAAAGGAGGGCGAGGAGCGACTCACGGGAGAGGGAAGTGGACGTACAGAGGAGCAGCGGTGGGGGGCGGCCTCGCCGGAGTTGAGGGCGACGGCGGCTCGGTTGATCCCGGCCCCTGCCGAGCGGTCGAGGACGAAGGGGAGGCCGAGGCGACTCCGTTCCCGGCCCAAGCGCGGCCGGGCGGGCACCACGGCGGCGGCGATTCGCCGGAGATGGAGGCTGCGGAGGTGGAGGACCTCGGTGGGTGACGGAGAGGAGCGAGAGAGAGAATGAGGCGGCGGCGTCGAGAGGAAAGAGGAGAAGGGAAGAATTAGGGCAGGAGGGAGGGGTGCTCGAGGTCTTAAGGGGGAGGGGTGGAGCTCGATCACCGTCCCCTCCTCTGTATCCCCACGTGGCCACCATGGATGTGCTCCGTACGAGAGGTTAGGGAAAGGGGTGGGGGGTACGGGCCAGGCAGTTGGGCTGGCCCCAAATGGGCTGCCTCCTTTTGCCCCCCTCAACTTTTCTCCTTATTTATTTTTATTTTTTTTGCTGCAAAGGTAAAAGAGAGAAAAGGAGAGGTTTTGCTAGGAAAAAAAAATTAGGGAAATTTTGTATTGCTTTGTTTTGTAACAGCACTTGAAAACAAACTTTTATTTTTCCAAATAAATACAATTGATGATGTTGTTTGGAAGAAATTAAATGAGTTGAGCAATTGAGGTATCAAAAGAAATAATTGAAAGTTAAGCCAATTTAAGTTTTTGATTCCAATTTTGTAGAACAAATTATTGTTTGTTTGGTAGTTTTTATTTGACACATTGTAACATAACAAGTATGAAAAATAATCGAATTTTGTTTTGGAATTCAAATAGAAATCAAATGGAAACAATTCAATTCAAATGCAACAAAAGGCAATGACTAAGATGACATGATGCAAAGCAATTATTAAACAAAAAAAAACAAACATCTAGGGGGAGATTTTCATACTTGGGATGTTACAAAACGCCCCCCTTGAAGGAATCGCGCCCCGAGATTCCTACTGAGAAAGGAAAAGGTCTGGATACTTCTTGCGAAGATCCTCTTCGGTCTCCCACGTTGCCTCTTTATCGGAATGATGCGACCATTGCACTTTCAAGAACTTGGTGCTCTTGTTGCGAGTCTTACGCTCGGTCTCATCGAGAATACGAACAGGGTGCTCCTCATAAGAGAGATCATCTTGCAGTTCAATGGCATCATGATCAACTGCACGATCTGGATCTTTGAAACACTTCTTGAGCTGTGACACGTGAAACACATCGTGCACCTTGGATAGTTTTTCTGGAAGTTCAAGACGATAGGCATTTTCCGCACGCCTTGAGAGAATGTTGAACGGACCAATGTATCTCGGTGCTAGCTTTCCTTTCACACCAAAACGATGAGTGCCTCTGAGGGGAGTTACACGGAGATATGCTTTGTCACCAGGTGCATAGATCATATCCCTGTGCTTGCTGTCATAGTAGCTTTTCTGACGAGACTGAGCAATCTTGAGATTGTCACGAATGATGCGAACTTTATCTTCGGCTTCCTTAACAATGTCAGGGCCTAAGAGTGAACGTTCACCAGCTCCAGACCAATTGATTGGACTCCTGCATCTGCGGCCATAGAGAGCTTCAAACGGTGCCATGCCTAGGCTTGCCTGGAAGCTGTTGTTGTAGGAGAATTCAGCATATGGAAGGCAATCCTCCCATTTCATGCCAAAGGAGAGACCACATGCTCTGAGCATATCCTCGAGAATCTGATTGACTCTTTCGACTTGCCCTTGAGACTGAGGATGGTAAGCCGTGCTGAACAGAAGTTTGGTGCCAAATGCTTCTTGAAAACTCTTCCAGAAATGAGAAGTGAATATGCTTCCACGGTCTGAGCTTATTTCCAATGGAACACCATGAAGAGGAACAATCCTTGCTGTGTAGAGCTCTGCTAACTGGCTAGCTGAGATTGTTTCTTTGACAGCAAAGAAGTGGGCTACCTTAGTGAGACGATCAATAACAACGAAGATTGCATCGTTGCCCTTCTTGGACTTTGGAAAACTAGTGACGAAGTCCATTTCAATCATGTCCCACTTCCACTCAGGAATTCTCAGAGGTTGGAGAAGACCAGCTGTTTTCTGATGAACTGCTTTGACACGTTGACAAACGTCGCATTCAGAAACGTATTGAGCAATTTCACGTTTCATGCCAGACCACCAATACAGCGTTTTGAGATCCTGGTACATCTTTGTACTTCCAGGGTGTATGGAGAGAGGAGTTTCATGAGCCTCCTTGAGAATAACATCTTTGAGACTTTGAATTTGCGGAACTGCAATGCGTCCTTCGAAGAACACCGTTCCCTTGTCATCAATTGAGAAGCACTCATACTTCACATTGCCTGCTTTGATGTTATTTGCGATCTTCTTGATCTCAGCATCACGAAGTTGTTCAGAACGAATCTTGTCCTCGAGAGTTGGACTGGCTGTCAAGTTCGCAAGATAGCCTTGAGGAACAAGACCAAGGTTCAGCTTCTGGAATTCTTCATGAAGTGGAGGTTGGCTTTCCATGATCATGAGATTATTGCAATACGACTTGCGACTGAGAGCATCGGCCATAACATTAGCCTTGCCTGGAGTGTAAGAAATGGTAAGATCGAAGTCTTTGATCTTTTCAATCCATCTCCTTTGCCTGAGATTTAGATCTGGTTAAGTGAAGATGTATTTCAGACTCTTATGATCGGAAAAGATTTCAGTGCGGTTACCCAACAAGTATTGCCTCCATTTCTTGACGGCAAACACAACTGCTGCGAGTTCAAGATCATGAGTGGGATAGTTTTGCTCATGTGCATTCAACTGATGTGAAGCATAAGCCACAACTTGACGTTCTTGCATAAGAACTGCTCCTAGACCTTGGAGAGAAGCATCACAGAATATCTGGAAGGGTTTGGTAGTATCTGGGCCAACCAGAACTGGTGTAGAAGTGAGTTTAGTCTTGAGGAGATTGAAACTTTCATCACACTGTGGAGACCAAACGAACTTCTTGTCCTTCTTTGTGAGATCAGTGAGAGGTTTGGCAATCTTGGAGAAGTTTTGGACGAAACGACGGCAATAGCTAGCCAAACCAAGAAAACTTCTGACTTGCTTCACCGTCTTAGGAGGTTTCCAATCAACAATTGCCTTAACCTTTTCTGGATCAATGGCTATGCCCTTGGCAGATATGACATGACCAAGGTAAGCAACTTCTGGAATCCAGAACTCACATTTGGAGAACTTGGCATACAGACGATGCTCGCGAAGCTTCATGAGAGTGAGACGAAGATGTTCTCCATGCTCTTCCTCGGATTTTGAGTAGACAAGAATATCATCAAGATATACCACAACGAACTTGTCGAGGTATTCATGGAAGACAGAATTCATGAGTCTAGAGAATGTCGCCGGTGCATTGGTGAGACCAAAGGACATGACGGTGTATTCATATAGACCGTAGCGAGTGGTGAAAGCTGGCTTTGGAATATCTTCCTTTCTGATCTTTATTTGATGGTAACCCATTCTCAAGTCCAGCTTGGAGAATATTGAGGCTCCAGCAAGTTGATCAAAAAGATCATCGATACGAGGAATTGGATACTTGTTTTTGATGGTTTTCTCGTTAAGAGGACGATAGTCAACAACGAGTCTCTTTGTTTGATCCTTCTTTGCAACGAACAGAGTTGGGCAACCCCAAGCCGAGGAACTAGGTTGAATGTAACCTTTCTCCATGTACATATCGATTTGCTCCTTCAACAACTTCAGTTCAGGAGGAGCTATCTTGTATGGATGCTTAGAGATTGGAGCAGTGCCTGGTTCAAGTTCGATCACGAACTCAACTGCTCTGTCAGGAGGCATTCCTGGCAATTCTTCTGGAAAGACGTCAAGGAATTCACAAACCACCGGAATAGTTTCAATAGATGGTAGAGAATTTGCATTGAGAGTGTAGAGTTGAACAACTGGATTTTCAGCATGGAAGTAGACTATCTGGCCAGAAGGGTGTGTGATTTTGACAGACTTGGCAGGACAATCAATGACTGCTTTGTTGGCTATCAGCCAATCCATCCCAATAATGACATCAATATCTGAAGAGTGGAGAGCTATCAGAGATGCCTGGAATGGAAGGTTTCCAATTGTGATCTCGATGTTCTGGCTAACTTTATTGCTTTGCCAGCTAGATCCCGGTGATTTCACTAGGAAAGGGATAGACAACTGTTCGAAGTTGATTCCACTGTTGTTTGCAAAGCATTGAGAGATGAAAGAGTGTGAAGAACCAGAATCGAACAATACTTTAGCACGAAACGATTTCACAAGAAGTGTGCCCATTACAACCTCTGGAGATTCTTCTGCTCCCTGGGCCTTGACATGGTTCACCCTCTTAGTTCTCAAGACAGACTTGTTCTTGTTGCGGGGCCTAGGCGAAGGAGTGTGTACCACCACATGATTGACCTTAGAGATAGGTAGTGATGGTAGCTTGTTCTGCGGGCACTTGTAGGAGTAGTGTCCTGGTAGACCGCACTTGAAGCATGTACTAGCAGAACGAGGATCTGTTGGACTTGGCTGAGATGGAGCACCTCCTAAAGATACCACTGGGGTGGGAGGGAGGGCAAGAAATCCTGCCGGGCTTGGCAAGCAGATGGGCGGTGTTGGAGTGGTATATGGAACCCAAACTCTTCGTTTTTGTGGAGGCATGATAGCTTTTGAGAGATTAGCCTGTTCACGAGAGTGCTTACGAGATTCCTCAACCAACTTGCGCCCATGCTCTTCATTTAGAGCGATGTTGATGAGGTCCTCAAAATTCTTGGCCTTGACGTTGGTGAGAGCATACTTGAGTTCCGGGTTGAGACCCCTGCGGAACTTTGCCATCTTTCTCGCTTCCGTGGAAATTTCATCTCCGGCGTAGCGAGCCAGACGATTGAACTCTCTTTGGTATTCGAGAACGTCCAAACTGCCTTGTGTGAAAGAATAGAATTCCTCATGCATTTTCTCCATGAGCCCATCGGGAATGTGATGGCGCACGAAGGCTTGCTTGAAATCCTCCCATGTGATTGCCACACTAGACCTCTCATTTCTTGGAAATTCTCCCACCAAGACATGGATTGTCCACGGAGAAGGTAGGTCACGTAAGGAACACGGTCCTCGTCAGCCACATGAGCTACCACAAGAGTACGGTTCATTTCACGGAGCCAGTCATCAGCATCCAATGGCTCGGAGGAGGTATCAAACGTGCGCGGATTGAGCTCAAGGAACTCCCGAATAGACACGCGGGCGTTGCCATTACTCCCAAGGTCTTGGTTCTGCTGCATCTGCTTTATAACTTGTGTCATCTGAGACAACACTTTCCCCATCTCAGGTGGCAGTGTGGGTTCTTCGTCACCACTTTCCATCCTGAAGAGGATACCAAGGTTAACACACTAACCGGATAACAAAATCCAATATAAGTGCTTAAAAGGATTACTTCAGACGGTAAGAAGGTAGCATAGAACAAGGATGGAGGTTAACAACGGATTAACAGATAAGTTGTTACAACGGAATAGAAGATTTGTGAAGGACGATATCGAAGCAACAACTGGGAAACAGGAGACCACAAACACCTGAGGTACTACGGAGAAACCCATCCGGGCTTCTAAAGGATCAATATCTACTGCTTAAGGAATAGAGGATCTGCTTCTGGGGCTTACACGCCTCCGTTCTCAATCGTGAGTAGGCAACATGATAAATCATGTCACAACCACCTCCATTCCTATGGTCTAGTAGATATAACTATCCTAGAGAAACCAGGATTCGTGAAATCCTAACTTGAAAGTTTAGATGAGAAGAGAAAACAACGTTGCACTTCCTTACCAGAAAAGGGAGGGTGGGTGGGGAAAGAAATAAAATGGCAGAATTCCTACTCTCACGTTTCATTTTTCCTATATAGCTACAAAATAGTTTCTAGACTCAATTGCGACCAGTAAAAGGGATCCTACAGGTAGACAGGCTCTGATACCATTTGTCGCACCCGGACTTCTAGAGGATACTCGCAGTTCCGTTGAACAGTAGTTGATTGGATTACGGGGCTTACCGGCACCCGCATCTCTTACGAGTAGGCCAACACACGTATGTGTGACAACCAACCCCTATCTGTTCATCGTCTACGTAAACCATCCCATAGAAATCAGGATACTACCATTGACGTACTTCATATCATACACACATGGTACGTCAACGGCGTTGAACAAAGTGATAACACAACATATCTCTAAGACACAAAAGATGGAAATAAGTTGCAAATAGCTCTCACTAGAGCAGAGATAGCAAATACAATCATCCAGGGGACACATGTCCCAACATAAGATCATTACATCACAGCGGAAGCATTCAACAGGTCTGAGTACAGACAAGATCCAAATAGGCTTAAGAAGCCGGAAACGAAAAAGACGGAGCCCATCCACGAAGTCTCGGATCCTGCCCGGGTCCGCTATCTACTCGTCAACAGCCTCGTCATGCTCCACGTAGTAGCCACCATGGGGATCCTCGGAATCGTCGTCTGCGGAAACCACAGCCCCAAAGGGGTCAGTACATAAACGTACTGGCAAGCAAGACTCACAGTTCACCAAGGTGTAACCCGTCAACACCAATCACAGATGCTTTGGTTCAACGGAAGAAGGGATGATACAAAAGATGCGGCAGCAGCTGCACTAACCAACTACAGAACATGCTACAACTTCCGGCTATCGGAAAGGAGATAAGATAGCGTATCGTAACCAACTACCAGCTAACTCCAAACAAACCCATCCTGGATCTCACCCCTTATCCAAAGAAGCAATCCGAGGATAACTCACACAGTTGGATTAATGATGGTTCAGGTTATTGTGTCAATAAACCTATTACTAGTCAAGTTATCTTAGTTAGGTGTAAGTTGTCTGAGTACTTGTTAGCCAGTACTTTCACCAAGTCGTCACATAACCGCGGACAACACGACTTCTCGAGAAGATTCATCCCTGCAGGGTGTGCTCCAGTACCCGTACACACTCAAGCCACCAACTAAAACTCAGGTTGGCTTGACACGACTCGAACCATCTCTACAACCTGTCCTAGGAGCCACGGAGCTATAAGGTCCCAGCCACGCAGTCGAATACTCAGCGCAGGTGTGCAAAACTCCCGCAGGACACAACACCCCGGCACTACAGGCCTCACCCTATATGTGTGTGTCATCATCATCATCAGTAACCATGGGAGCGACCCATTCATGCGTATGAGCCAAATGGAACACCCGAACTAAGTGTGGCTCTTCAGACAAACTGCGGATCAGATCAAAGTCGAGGGGGGTTCCAAACCACCACCCGGATGCGGTGAGCACGCTCATCATGGATCAGTAGAGAAGACCCTTTTCCTAATTAGGGTCGACACTAGCAGGCCTCAAAACCACGCCGGGCCTCCTGCCGGTGCCTTAACATCAAATTATTATTATTACGCGAGCATTAACAGGTTGTTGTTTTAAACATCGAGCCCAGAACATAACAGAATATGATAACAGAAAGTAACGGGTAACAGACTCGCGCAGAAACAACCCTAAGCATGCTAGTAAGACACGGGCAACAATCAATGGGGTTATAGGTGTGGATGGTGAGGCAATATCAGGGTTCAGGGTATCATGTGGTAGGTTCGTAACAGAAGCAACGATACATATGGCTAGCAGAAATAGACAACGGAAAGTATCAGTAACCAATGTTGAAAGGAACATAGTGGTTCATGTGAGTGATAACTTGCCTGCAAACTCAGTAGCCTGGTACTGAGCTAAATCCTCAGAAGGGGTGTCGTAAGATCGTCTGTATCAACGTCGTCATCTATTCGAGAAGAAGCAAACAAACAACGCAGAGAACAAACAATCAATAACATGGCATAGTGCACAATCATGGGATGATGCATGACCATTTAATTTATGCATCAAAAATAAACTAGTTAACATGGTAACACCATTTAAATGGACCCACATGCAAGTTTGAGTTGCATATGAAAAGCCCATGCATTTAGGTTGAAATAATTGTTTTACAACTAATCAATAGGTGAAAGTGGATTAGCATGATGCATGGATGAGGAAAACAGAAAAATAACAACAATAGAAACAAGTTGAAATAAGGTTTAACAAGTTTAGAAATTTATTTATTAAGTGTTGGAATTTTGGGTTACTTAAAGGTGTTACACAAGCATTTGTTATTTTCATCAAGTTAAATTGTTCAAAACAGATAACCAAATTTATATTTGGAAAGAACACAAAATTTTAGTTGGATTACATGTTTCAAATATTGAAAAAGGAGTTAGGATGAATTTGTTATGATTGAAACAATATTAAACAAGTTTTAAATGAATTTAAAACAAGCATGAATTTTATTTGAATTTTATTTGTTCAAAACACAAATTCAAATTCATATTTGAAAAGTTTATACTTTTCTAGGTTGAAAACATATTTTGCATGTTCAAAAATAATTTAACTTGAGCAAGTTATGATTTTATCAATTTTAAATGATTTAAACAAGGTTTAAATTATTTAGGCAATTTAAATTATTCAAAACATGAAACAAAATTTATATTTGAAAAGATTATTTGAAATAGCATGGAAAACATATTTTATTTTCATTATTTGGATTAAGTATGAATTAGTTATGGATTTTATCAAATTGCAATTGAATTATTTGAATTCAAATTTGAATTGCATTTTGAAAATTCAAAACAGAAAACAAATGCTATAGATAGATAGACAATTTAATTGGGTATTGAAACCATATAAAAAATGTTAAATTTGGAGTTGTAATTAATTAGTTAGGCATTTTTAAAGTTTGGTGGTTAAACTGCCATTTTCTTCCACAGCTAGGGACTTAAAAAAAAACTGCAGGGACCTAAACGAAATGTACAAGGACTTGTGTGCGAATTAAGGGTGCTGTGATGGGTCTGAAAATAAAACGAAAAGAATTGTGGCTAACGCGCGGGGGTGGGGGTCGAACCCGCGACCCCGCGGTTGTGCACGCGCGCGCTGGCCACTGCGGCTCTGCTTCGATCGTGACAGGTTAGGAGCGGGTGTGTGTATATTGTTCAGTTATGCCGCATAACTGAAACTAACTGAACTTTGCTCTGTACGTGCAGGTTCGGGTTCAGGCAGCGATGGCGGACGGAAGGCGCCGGCGATCGCTGCGGGGTCGTGCGCCGCGGCTCGCTGCCGTGTGCGTGCGGCGGGGCGGTGGTCGTGCGGGCCGTGTGCGAGCTCGTGCGAGGGCCACGAGGGAAGGGAAAGGAGGGCGAGGAGCGACTCACGGGCGAGGGAAGTGGACGTACAGAGGAGCAGCGGTGGGGGGCGGCCTCGCCGGAGTTGAGGGCGACGGCGGCTCGGTTGATCCCGGCCCCTGCCGAGCGGTCGAGGACGAAGGGGAGGCCGAGGCGACTCCGTTCCCGGCCCAAGCGCGGCCGGGCGGGCACCACGGTAGCGGCGATTCGCCGGAGATGGAGGCTGCGGAGGTGGAGGACCTCGGTGGGTGACGGAGAGGAGCGAGATAGAGAATGAGGCGGCAGCGTCGAGAGGAAAGAGGAGAAGGGAAGAATTAGGGCAGGAGGGAGGGGTGCTCGAGGTCTTAAGGGGGAGGGGTGGAGCTCGATCACCGTCCCCTCCTCTGTATCCCCACGTGGCCACCATGGATGTGCTCCGTACGAGAGGTTAGGGAAAGGGGTGGGGGGTCCGGGCCAGGCAGTTGGGCTGGCCCCAAATGGGCTGCCTCCTTTTGCCCCCCTCAACTTTTCTCCTTATTTATTTTTATTTTTTTTTGCTGCAAAGGTAAAAGAGAGAAAAGGAGAGGTTTTGCTAGGAAAAAAAAATTAGGGAAATTTTGTATTGCTTTGTTTTGTAACAGCACTTGAAAACAAACTTTTATTTTTCCAAATAAATACAATTGATGATGTTGTTTGGAAGAAATTAAATGAGTTGAGCAATTGAGGTATCAAAAGAAATAATTGAAAGTTAAGCCAATTTAAGTTTTTGATTCCAATTTTTGTAGAACAAATTATTGTTTGTTTGGTAGTTTTTATTTGACACATTGTAACATAACAAGTATGACAAATAATCGAATTTTTTTTTGGAATTCAAATAGAAATCAAATGGAAACAATTCAATTCAAATGCAACAAAAGGCAATGACTAAGATGACATGATGCAAAGCAATTATTAAACAAAAAAAAACAAACATCTAGGGGGAGATTTTCATACTTGGGATGTTACATCAGCTTCATCTTGTACTTGCGCAAGTTGGCAAATGTTTCTTCAATGTCACTAAGCAGAGTATGTGTTTTATTCGATTTGATGACAATGTCATCTACGTACACCTGCACATTCTTGCCAATTTGATCATGCAGGCATTTCTGCATGCATCTCTGATAGGTAGCCCCAGCATTCCGCAACCCAAAACACATGACACGATAGCAATAAGCCCCGTACGGGGTAATGAAAGCAGTCTTTATTTGATCAGCAGGGTTGAGAGCTATCTGATGGAAACCAGAGTAGGCATCTATGAAAGACAAAAGCTCACAACCAGCAGTGGGATCGATCACCTGATCTATGCGGGGTAGCGGAAAGGGATCCTTGGGGCAGGCCTTGTTCAGGTCGGTGTAGTCGACGCACATGCGCCATGCGGTGTCGGCCTTGGGATCCTCCTTCTTATTCTTAACCATTACCGGGTTGGCTAGCCAGTCCGGATGCAAAACCTCCATGATGAAGTTGCTTATCAGCAACTTGGTGATCTGATCACCGATAGCCTTCCTTCTCTCATCACCAAAGCGGCGCATAGCCTGCTTCACTGGTTTGGCATCATGCCGCACATGTAGCGAGTGCTCAACCAACTCCCTCGGGACACCTAGTAAATCCTCATTGGACCAGGCAAAGACATCCCGATTCTCACGGAGGAAGTGGATGAGCTCGCTTTCCTATTTCTCTCCCAACCCGGCGCCAATGATGGCAACAAGTTCCGGGAACTCGGGGTCAACCTGGACCTTCTTTATCTCCTGGGACGCCTGGAACGCAGTCCCGTACTGGGAACTCGGCATCCCAGGCGCACCACCTTGCGCTGCTTGCGCCATAGCCACCACCTCATGTATCTTCTTCTTCTCGGCAGCAATCACCATGGACTCCGCCAACTGAGAACCAGCAGAGGCACACTCCAAGGACTGCTTGTAATCACCCGAGATGGTAATGACTCCATTGGGACCAGGGATCTTCATCTTAAGGTAGGCAGCATGAGTAGAAGCCATGAACTTGCTGATAGCAGGCCTACCGAGTAGAGCGTGGTAGGGGCTCTGATGATCAACTACCTCGAACTGCAAGCTCTCTGTGCGGCAGTTCTCCCTGGTACCGAATAGAACATCTATCCAGACACGGCCAATCGGAGAGCAAGATACGCCGGGAACAATGCCATGGAAAGTGGTCCTGCTTGGTAGCAACATGTTCTCGGCCATACCGAGCTTCTCTAGCGTGTCCCTGTACACGATGTTGATGCTGCTGCCGTTGTCAATCAGGACCTTGCTGAACCTGACATTCTTTTGATTACCCAAGAAGGTGGGATCCACCACCAAAGCATAGCTACCCGGGTCTGGCTTCACCCTAGGATGATCAGCTCTGGACCACGTGATCTCTTGGTTGCACCAGTGCAGGTAGTGAGGAACAGCCGGGATCACAGCATTAACCTCCATCGCGCGCCTCTGCAGTGACTGCTTGTCGGCGGGCTCGGAGGTGAAGATCATGTAGCTCTCGTGATGCTCCTGGTACTGGTTGTGGCCTTCCGCACCATTGTTGCCGTTGTTGTTCCTGTTTTTGTTGTTGTTGTTGTTGCAGTTGTTGTTGTTGTTGAAGTTGCGGTTGCCGTTGTTGTTGAAGTTGCGGTTGCCGTTGTTGTAGTTGTGGTTGGCTCCTAAAGCCACCTGGTTGACATTCTCTCTTCTCGGAAATGCTGGAGGCCTGGCAGCAGCTGCTCGGATAGGTTGCACATTGGCATTCGCAACTGGCAGAGGAGGAGGAGGAGGCAGGCCCTCATTCTTGATCTCGTCCCACCAGCTGCATTGCCGAGTAGTATGGTTGGCAGGTCTACCCGGATGCCGAGTATGGAAACTGCATGGCCCAGTCTTCATGTCCTCAAAGACAAAATTCTGAACAGGACCCGAGTTGCCGCTACCCTGCTGGGGAGCATTGTATGGCTTCTTGATGCCTTGGCCCTGATTCTGGTTCTGCCTGTACTGGGCTCCAGCAGTTTTTTGCCTCTGGCTACTCCCAGCAGCCGTAGTCACAGCATTCACCTCCTCGGGATCATACCGGGTATCAATCCGGTCACCTCTACGCTTGTTGCGGAAATCATTGCGCTTGTTGTTGTTGTTGTTGTAGTTTCTTCTCGGCTCAGCAGAGTCGACCAGAGGCTGAGTTGGGTCGCCAAGTGCGTACATATCCGCAATCTTGATGGTCTCAGCGAGAGTACTCGGCATCTCTCTCTGCAGCCTCTGCCACAACATGCTGCCATGCTTGCACCCTTGAGCAAACCAAGTAATGGCCTGGGCCTCATTCACACCCTCACAGGTGTTCCTCAGAGTGCTCCACCGAGTAAGATACTCGCGGTCAGTCTCCTCTTCCCGCTGCCTGCAAGCGGACAATTGCTGCGGCCTATTCGGCCTCTGGTAAGTGCTGGTAAAGTTGCTGACGAAGGCTTCCGAGAAGTCTAGCCAGCAGTTGATGATGTGCTTGGGCAAGTTGTTGAGCCAAGTTCTTGCTGGACCTTCTAGCATCTGCGGTACATACCGCACGGCCCATCTCCGGTTGCCTCCTGCAATGTCCACGGCCGTGACATAGTCATTCAGCCAGTCTTCTGGCTTGGTGCTGCCGTTGTAGCACTTGGTTCCCCTGGCTAGCTGAAAGTGGCTCACAGATGGCTCATCCATGATGTGATGACCAAAGCACTCGGGGCCAGGCGGTCCCTTGCTCTCGAGCTGCGCGGACATGTTGATCCGGTCCAACTTGTATCTTGCGTCACTGGGCTCCAGCACGCGCTCACCCACGCGATCAGCAATGTTCCGTGGGTCAGCATAGCCAGCTAGCCCCATCACCGAGTAGCCATCATCATATCTGTTCACCTGCACAGCTGCAGGTTGCACCACCGGGTTGACTGCTGGCGCAGCCGCACGCGGCTGTGCAACAGCTGGCTGCTGCGTCCTCTGCCGGGTAGGCTGAGCGACTTGATGCCGAGAAGGGCCTGCATGATTTCCATCTCGCGTCTTGCTGTGAGTTTTATGGGCTTGATAGCCTGCTCCTGCAGTAGTGTGTTTCTGACCGGACTGTCGCGACACAGCGTGCTGTTTCGCGGCGACAGTCGGGTCGTACACCTGCATCTGTCTATCCTTCCCAGAGTACACACTACGGTCCCTCTCACGACTGGGATGCGGCGATGAGGCCTGATCGTTAGATCTGACCGCACGCGAGTGCACTACCTGAGAAGCGCCAGCACCCGGATTGGCTTTCCGGAACTCCTCATTCTGCCTAGCAGCTTCTAGCACTAACTCATTTGGCCTGTCCTGCTGCCTAATGCGCGCGTCGCCAGCGAGATGCGGCAACTCAGCAGCTACAGCCTCTGCAGCTCTAAGGGTTTTGGCGGGGGTGCTGTATTTGGGCCTAGTGGTAGCGGTGTTTTGGCTAGCAGCCTGGCTAGCGGTCTCGCCAAATACCGAGATCTCAGCGCCTAAGTTGCGACGAGTAGCACCTAGCTTGACAGGCCTCCTAACCACAGGAGTAAAGCCGTGGGCCCTGTTTTACTCGTTCTGGTCTAGGTTAAGCTCGAGCCTAACCTTTTCCAGCTCCAGCTGCTCCGTGAGCAGCGCTTGACGCTGCTGGTCGAGTTGCGCCTTCATGGTCATGAGCTCGAGCTCGGTGAGAGGCGGTATGCCCATCGACACAGCAGATGCCGGTATCGTCGATGTCGTGGAAGGAGGAATGTAACCCGGGATGTTCTGGGGCAGCTCGTAGGGCTTGTGGGTCCTCTGCGCACCACTTGGGCCAGTAGGTTCCTCGATGACTGCCGCGGATGCGGCTGCGTCCTTCCCGACATCGATAGCCGGGCTGGTCATCAGCACCTCCATGTTGTCCGCAGAGCAGCCGGTTGGCTTTCCGCGGGCAGCGATGACAGCAGGGGGATCCTCCGCGATGAGCACAACCTCTGGGTACTCGCGGACGACGGTGGTGGCGACGTAGACGAGGTACGAGCCGATGGAGAGCACCGAGCCGCCTGCCGGCATGGGCCTCCCGGCGAAATCGCCGGCGTTGTCGGTGACGAAGTCGAAGGAGCCGAATCTGTGGACAAGGCCACAGACCACGCGCTCCCCAGTAGCAGAAATGAGTCCCGTCCGAACACGGACTCCAGCCAGCGCCGCTGGTTGCCCCACGGTGGGCGCCAACTATCATGGTGGTGTCACGGCAGATGCCATAAGATGGCTAACTGTTTAGGGTCGATGGACGCTGGAGGTGCTCGGGGAGGGATCACACGGCGAGTAGCCGCGTGTACGATGAATCAAACACTGCAAACACCAAGATCTTACCCAGGTTCAGGGCCCTCGTGTGGAGGTAACACCCCTACTCCTGCCTCTCTCTTTATATATGTGTTACCGAGTAGCCACAGTACAATTAGGCCTTCAGCCGGGTAGCCCTCTTTTCTCTAGCTCTCCCCGCGTGAAGCAAATGCTAAGTGTTACGCTGATGCGAGCCAAGTGAACCGAACCTCTCACAGGAGGAGGCAGGGCACCTTATATACTGGTGCCCAGCCAAATAGAAAACAACTATAAGGTACGACTTGACATGACAGGAGCACAGCAGAACAGAGCACGCCTCCGGCTTCTCGCTGAGGCGGGTGCGGGAAGTTGTCGCGCGCCGTTCGGCGATGGGACCTGTCCACCTTGTCAGTGAGATAGGGTAGGACCCTAGCCCTGTCCTGTCCCCTCTGTCGGTGACAGGACTTGACAGGCGCCTACCGCACTGTAGCCACGCCGTAGCGCGGATAATCACGCGCTCCGTAAGTTGAACCGCACGCCGTACGGATGCAGGATACGCGGGATCCTTTGTCAGAACGGCTCCATTGACTTCTGGCCCGAGTAGGAATCCACTCTCTCTCTACTCGGACCACTTCCTCTACTCGGAAGAACACAACTTCCTTGATTCTTCCTCCTGGCCATTAGCGTGTACGGCCGGATAGCAGTCGACCGGGTAGCAGGTACCGGGTAGCCAGCTACTCAGCCAAACCTCTCCTTTGACCTTGCCTTTAGCACTTGCCTTACCCCTACTCGGGGGTAACCCCCCGACACGTCCACTGCACCATCAAGCTTTCTGGCACCGTTGCCGGGGAGGAAGAGAATTTCTGCAAGGGGAGTCTCTGACTTCCAATCTCTTTACTTTGTTTTAGTTTTTCTTAGTTTATTTTATTTTATCTTGTTTGCTTCTCTATATCAAAAACACAAAAAATTAGTTCTTATTCTAGCTGTAGTTTTTATCCTGTTTTTAATCTTAGTAAAATGAGTGCTCCTGATCCTATTACCATGTCACGTGAGGAAATGATCTTTACTTTCAAACAAGGGAATGATGAAAGTTTCAAGGAAGCTTGGTCTACAGTTTTTTATTCCTATTGCAAAACTAAACCTAAAATGACTCTGAGCCTGGTTTTGCATAGCTTTAACCTTGGTCTTGTTCTTTACTATAGATGTGCTTTGGATACTGTGGTAGGTGGAGATTTTCTTCACTGTGAGGGAGATCAAGCTTTAAATGCCATAAAAAATTAATTTCCACATACAATTCACCTAGTAGCTCTATTAAGGCCTTTGCAAGTATTTATGCTAGATTAAATACTCTAGAGTCAAGTGTTTCGTATTTAATTGAGGGGCATAATCAGATTCGTGAACACCTTGATCATGTCCCAATAAACTCTGAAGCCTCAAATATAATCCCTACTGTGAAGGTTACTATTAATGGTGAAACGTTTCATGCTTGTTGTGATATTATGTCTGAATGTTGTCTTATTCCTAAAGAAATTTATGAATCTTTGAATACTTGGAGACTTTCTGAGGGAGGAGAAGAAATACGCCTCACTAATAATGCTACTATATTTCCCGTTGGGACAGCTGAGGGAATATTTACAAAAATACTAGGGAGAATGGTATCCACTGATTATCTTGTTATTGAATGTGTAGGAGAAGGGAAAATTACCGTTGGAAGATCTCTGCTGAAGCTCATAGGAGCGACTATTGATATGGGAAAAGGTACCATGACTTTTTCTCCAAAACTATGTGCAGACCATCGGTTCCCTAAAAGCAATAATAAGGTTAAGAAAGGTAAACATAAGCCTCATAACAATTTGGATGCTTTTTCACTTGAAAACACTTGAATCCACTTTTGTAGGCCTTGATAAAAGGCGTTAAAGAAAAGCACTTCTTGGGAGATAACCCATGGTTTTATTTTTGCTTTATTTTTTCTTTTTTCTTAGAGTCAAGGGGATGTATAATTATGTAGCAACTCATTTGTATCTATATTTTCATTTATTAGATGTGCCATGTAAAGTTTCTGACGAAAGTTGGAGTTGGTTTTGGGATTTCTCCGCAGGAAACAGATTTCTGTAGTCCACCGTAAAAAATCGTGAAAAATCCATAAAGATCAGAGTGACTTGAAATTTTTTGTGCTTATTTCTCAGATAATTTCGATTTTTTTTTCGTTTTTTAAGGTTTTTTATTTGAGCAGCGTAAGTTTCCCGAAAAAATCGTCTTACAGACTTTTCTGGTTTTGGCAGATTCTGCCATTTTTCTTGCATTTGCTCTTTTACGATGTCAAGTGGATTTCTTTGGTTCACGAAACATCAGTGGCTGTAGCTAATGTTAAAAAGTGTTAATAGCACTTGTGCTCATACAGAACCCATCGATTTTTTATTGTTGCGCTTACCCTCTAATGTGAATTACTCTTTGAGTGTGGTGTGAAGGAAGTTTTCAAAGGTTAAAAGAAGAGGTGATATATGTGATCAAGAAGAGTGCAAGGTCAAAGCTTGGGGATGCCCCCGTGGTTCATCCCAGAAAATATTAAGAAGTCTCAAGAATCTAAGCTTGGGGATGCCCAAGGCATTCCCTTCTTCATCAACCATTTATCAGGTCACTTCTAGTGAAACTATATTTTTATTCGGTCACATCATATGAAATTTACTTAGAGCGTCTGTTATTTTTCGTTTTGTTTTATTTTGTTTTCCTTGATGAAATAATATCATTGGAACCTAGGATCCTTGTTTGGGAGAGAGACATGCTCCGCTTTTTTCGTTTGAATACTCTTTGTGCTCGTATTCTTAGTTTTTCTTCTAGCTGCTGCAAAATTCTTGTTTAGATCTTGCTTTCATTGCATCTCTTATTCGGAGCTGTTAGTTTTAATAGTGTTATGTGAGTGCTCTCATTCTTTCTTGCTGTATCATTTAGAGAGTTTTTGTTAAAACATATTTTGTATGGTGCTTGTTGGGAAAAGAAACTGCTACATTTGGTAAAAATTTATAAACGATGCAAATGAAGCTTGTATGGACTATGGCTAGACTTTTTCATATCATGCTAGATGTTATTTTAATTCTGAAAACTACTGTTTATTGAGTAGCATGATATGTATCAAATAGCTGAGAGTGTTTAATGTGCCATTGAAAGAATCATTAGTTGTTCTTGTCATATTAAAGCATAAATTTGTGGTGTTCTCCTTTGAATGTTTTATTTGGTTGACTTGACGCATGCTCACACCATGTTTATGACTACGAACCAGTCACTAATAGCCTCCATGATCATTTAGTTTTTGAACCTGTGGTATCACTTATGCTTTGATTAATGATGTTTATGTCGCTATGCATGATTATGACCATTATTGCTCTCTTGATTTGTCGCTCCCAGTCTTTTGCTAGCCTCCACCTTTACTGAGTATGAGTTCTACTCGTGCAATCCAACTCCCAAAAACCAAAGTATGCCAAATGTGTCCACCATACCTACCTGCATGTGGTAATTAACCGCCACTCCAAGTAAATTGATCATGTGCTACCTTTAAAACTTTCAAAATTGCTCCTGTTTTGTGTTCCTCTTTTTGCTCATGAGGACGTAAATAGAGAATCTTTATCTCACTTGTTGACTGGATTTCACACCCGGGACTAGTGGCTTCATCCGCTTATCCAATTGATAGAAGAGTGATGCGTGTGAACACACGTTCGTTGGGAGACCCCAAGAGGAAGGCATGAAGAGTGCAGCACGAAGTTTTCCCTCAGAAAAAAAACCAAGGTTGAATCGACCAGCAGGAGGAAGGAGTAACTTGAGAAGGTGAAGCAGCTGAGATGGCAGGGCGCACTACCGGTTCAGAAGCAACGTGGAACCTACACAACACAATCAACTCACTTTGCCCCAACGAAGCAATGATGTTGTCAATCTCACCGGTTTTGCTGAACACAAAGAGGTTAAACGTATGGTGTCTAAAACAGTAGGAGAACAGTACGAAAGCAGTAGTAACAGTATGAAAGCAGTAGGTGTTTATTAGTATGAGGAAAAAGGACCGGGGTCCAAAGTTCAATAGTGGTGTCTCTCCGTGAAAGATAAATAACATGTGTGGTGAACAAATTACAGCTGGGCAATTGACAGAAATGAAGGTTGCACCGTAGTGCATATGCAAGACATAAAGATTACTATGTGATTCATGCGGGCATTACAACAAGATACATATACCGTTATCCAACTGCATTTATGACTAATAATCCACCCTCCGAATATCATCCGAACAAACGTTGGGTATTAAGTTGCAAGCAACAGATAATTGCAGTAATAAAAGTGTGTAATGTTAACAATAACATCATCCTTAGAAAAAGCATTGTTGTTTTCTCCCTAATGACAATAGAACATCCTCCATCCGTCACGTTTCTGTCACTCGAGCACAGATGCAAAGGAGGCATGAACCCACTACCGAGCATACATACTCCCTCTTTGAGTTACTAGCATCTACTTGGCCAGAGCATCTACTAATAACGGAGATCATGCAAGATCATAAATAACATATGCATGAAGATAACATGATAGATTGATAATAAAAATAGATAGCATTCAACATTCATCAGATCCCAGCAAACACAACATGTAGCATTATATAAAGATGATCTTGATCATGTTAGGCAGCTCACAAGATCTAAACATGAGGAACAAAGTGGAGAGAACAACCATCTAGCTACGGCTATGGACCCTAGTCTAGGGAAAACTACTCACACATCACTTCAGAGGAGGCCATGGTGGTGTAGACCCCTCCGATGATGAATTTCCCTCCCGGCAGGGTGCCGGGGAGAGCTCCAGAACCCTCCCGATCTCGGGACGATGATGACGGCGGCCTCGGGTGTTTTTCGAGGAAAAGTGGGTTCTATCTAGGGTTTATGCCTCGGGGAAATAAATAGGCGAAAGGGCATAGGAGGTGGAGGTCTAGGGCCCCAACCACCCCCTGGCGTGGCCAAGGAGGCGCGCCACCCTATGGTGTGGCCCCTCTGAGGCCCCCCTCCAGGTATCTTCGGGACTCCGTGGAACTTCCGGGATTTCTAAGACTTCCGGGCTTCGAATTTTCCAATTCCGAGAATATTTCCAGAACAACTTTTCTGAAACTAAAAACAACAGAAAACAGGGAACTGGCTATGTGGCATCTTGTCAATAGGTTAGTCCGTAAAATCGATAAAAATGACATAAAGTGTATAGCAAACATGTGTGAAATAACATGAAAATAACATGAAACATCATAAATTAGGGATACGTTTAAAATTAGGGATACGTTTACGACGTATCACAGAGCTGGCAGCGGGGTACCCATCCCCTAATTAATACAAACAAATTGTCTTCACTATTTTTGCCCCTGATTTATCAGTCAAAGCATAATTGTGTAAAAAAAATAAAAAGAGGGATGACCTTCTACACCAGTTGCATCCTTCATATGGGAGCCACTCTTGTGAAGTCTAGTTGTCTTGTGATATACTGTATTTTCTGTTTACCATCCGTTGACATTAGCATACACCTCCCTAAAAATAGACACTCCTCCACGATGTGATTGTTGGGAGGCACCCGAGGATTCGGATAGCCATGGTTTGTGTAAGATGGATGGGAGGAGTGTCAAATATTTTATACATATGTTTATTAAAATAAAAACTCTAGCACATGAGTGATCCATGCTTCCCTCTGCGAAGGGCCTTTCTTTTACTTTTATGTTGAGCCTCCATCTTCTAACTTTATGCACAGTTGAGAGAGCATAGATTCCATTCTAAGTTTAATGTGCATTTGTCCCAGAAATATTATAATTGATTCACCATGTGTTATTACTTCCTCTCAAATTATTTGTTCTAGTCTTCCTCATAAACTTTGAACGTGTCCTGGCATTTATGTTTTGCCCCACTCTTAAGGACTAGCGAAATATCAATTTGCCATGCTTTCTCTATACTTGAAACAGGCGTATAAATTTTGATGCATTGTTATTCATGATATTTTTGTGTTACTCCTCGTGATGCAAGGTGAATTTATGCTTTATTATTAAAGTTTTATTTATCATGCTTGTGTTAAAAGGTTCTATGATCTCAGTTTACATATGCTTTTACATTATCGATGATCAAGTTCATGTTGGTCGCATGAGACCTCGGAAATTATGGGTTTTTAATCGTTTACCTACTCGAGGACGAGTAGGAACTAAGCTTGGGGATGTTGATATGTCATAAATGTATGCTTAATTTCTGATGTTCCATGTTGTTTTCATGTTATTTCCCACAAGATTGATATACACTTTATGTCATTTTTATCGATTTCCTGGACTAACCTATTAACAAAATGCCATAGAGATAGTTCCCTGTTTTCTGCTGTTTTTAGTTTCAGAAAAGTTGTTCTCGAAATATTCTTGGAATTGGAAAATTCGAAGCCCGGAAGTCTTAGAATTCCCGAAGGTTCCACGGAGTCCCGAAGAGACCTGGAGAGGGGCCAAGGGGAAGCCACGCGTGGGGGTATTCTTGGCCCCCTAGGTGCCTCTGCCATCGCTCTTTTTCCTACATAATCCCCCCGATATATCAACCCTAGAAATATACCACTTTTTCACTAGAAACACCCGAGGACGCCGTCATCTCCATTGCGAGATCAGGAGGGTTCTGGATCTCTCCCCAGCACCCTGTCGGGAGGGGAATTTATCATCGGAGGGGTCTACACAACCATGCCCTCCTCCAAAGTGATGTGTGAGTAGTTCATGGTTGGACTACGGGTCCATAGCAGTAGCTAGATGGTTGTCACCTCCACTTTATGCGTCATGTTTAGATCTCGTGAGCTGCGTGACATGATCGAGATCATCTTTATATGATGCTACATGTTTTGTTTGCTGGGATCAGATGAATGTTGAATGCTATGTCTTTTGATTATCAATCTATCATGTTATCTTAATGTATATGTTATTTATGATCTTGCATGCTCTCCGTTATTAGTAGATGCTCTGGCAAAGTAGATGCTAGTAACTCCAAGAGGGAGTATTTATGCTCGATAGTGGGTTCATGACTCCTTTGCATCTGTGCTCAAGTGACAGAAACGTGACGGCTGGAGGATGTGTTGCCGTCATTAGGGAGAAAACAATAATTCTCTGTCTAAGGCTTATTCTATAGTTTACATTACACACTTTGCTTAATTCAATCATATGTTGCTTGCAACTTAATACCCAACTTTTGTTCGGATGATATTCGGAGGGTGGATTATTAGTCATAGATGCAGTTGGATGACGGTCTATGTATCTTGTTGTAATGCACGCATGAATCATATAGTAATCTTTATGTCTTGCATATGCACTACGGTGCAGCCTTCATTTCTGTGAATTGCCCAGTTGTAATTTGTTCACCACACATGTTATTTATCTTTCAAGGAGAGACACCACTACTGAACTGTGGACCCCGGTCCAATTTCCTCATACTGATAATGCACACATTGCTTCCACTGTTTTCACACAGCTGCTACAGTTATCATAATATTTTCCACACCATACGTTTAACCTCTTTTTTTTCAGAAAAACCGGCGAGATTGATAACCTCACTGCTTTGTTGGGGCAAAGTGATTTGATTGTGTTGTGTAGGTTCCACGTTGTTGTTGAACCGGTAGTGCTCCCTGCCACCTCTGCTGCATCAACCTTTACAGATTGCTAGTCCTCATACTGGTCGATTCAACCTTGGTTTATTTTCTGAGGGAAAACTTTTCTCTTTACTCTTCATAACCTTTCTCTTGGGGTTTACCAACGTCCACTACACCATCAATCATGCATGTTTTACTTCTGAAGTTTTATGAAATTTTGTATCAAAAACTATTTTTAAAGTGGAATATGCTACTATCTATATTATGTATCCTATATGATTTTTCCACTAGAAAATCTTGGTGTTGCCAAGCCCTTTAGCCACCATATTATAAACACCACCCAATCTAACTAAACTCTAAGTCCCCAAGTGGACATTTAAAAGTGATGTTTTTGGAAAGCAAAGGTCTTTGGAAAAAACCCCGAGGAAAGGTGGGACCTTGTCCAAGGGAGGATTGTGAAGGGAAACTTATTTTGCATTTGTTTTCTAGAAAAAACACATAACCTAGTCTTCGCCGGAAAATCAATTTTTACTACCACATTACCTCAATATGGGCACGGGTCTAACTAAAAACTTATCTGTGTTAGTCTGTGTATACCTCAATGAGCTATAGGGGCTCAAGTCCCCTTACCGAATTGTCACCAGGAGGGAGTAACTGGACATTCAAAGTGTGGGATTAATTCCGCCCCCCCCCCCTGTTGCAACAGTTGGGTCACCTGTCATGGTAGCGTGATGTTAGGGGAAACCGGATCGATACGGATGACACACTCAGTGCCAGTGAGAACAAACCAAGTTGACGAGGTAGTCATTTACTAGCACTTGCATAGTGGATAGTTAGGACCAGTTATATGATGTTCTCATAATGTCGCGGACGGTACGTGGTTGTTCATGGCGGATGTACTGGATCTTGTGGAATGTGTACCCTCTGCAGAGTAAAACTATTCAGAATAGCCGAGTCCTCGGATATGGATAGTTTAATGGCCATGTAGCTAGCATTGTGTCGAAGTTTTCAGAAAATCGAAAGTGTTTTCGGTGTTTACCTTGGAGGTACTCGGAATGGATGACCGTACCTTTGAGATACCGGAGATTGATAAACTTGAAGATGTGTTCTTCCAAGAAGTTTTGCAAAGTAGAACTTTTCTTTTCTTTACAATGCTTTGTCAAAACCTTGTGTATATGCAATATCTACAAGAGAAACTAAAATAATATTTTGAGATATCTTCTCCAACAAAAGACTAAACACTTGAGCAACCATGATGGATCCTCCATTCATCGTGGCCAGATAAACCCTAACTACAGCCTTCCTACTGTCGCACCCGGACTTCTAAAGGATACTCGCAGTTCCGTTGAACAGTAGTGGATTGGATTACGGGGCTTACCGGCACCCGCATCTCTTACGAGTAGGCCAACGCACGTATGTGTGACAACCAACCCCTATCTGTTCATCGTCTACGTAAACCATCCCATAGAAATCAGGATACTACCATTGACGTACTTCATATCATATACACATGGTACGTCAACGGCGTTTAACAGAATGATAGCACAACATATCTCTAGGACACAAAAGATGGAAATATGTTTTAAATAGCTCTCACTAGAGCAGAGATAGCAAATACAATCATCCAGAGGACACATGTCCCAACATAACATCATTACATCACAGCGGAAGCATTCAACAGGTCTGGGTACAGACAAAACCAAATAGGCCTAAGAGGCCGGCAATAAAAAGGAAAACGGAGCCCATCCACGAAGTCTCGGATCCTGCCCGGGTCCGCTATCTACTCGTCAGCAGCCTCGTCGAACTCCACGTAGTAGCCACCATGGGGATCCTCGGAATCGTAGTCTGCGGAAACCACAGCCCCAAAGGGGTCAGTACATAAACGTACTGGCAAGAAAGACTCACAGTTCACCAAAGTGTAACCCGTCAACACCAAGCACGGATGCTTTGGGTTCAACGGAAGAAGGGGTGATACAAAAGATGCGGCAGCGGGCTGCACTAACCAACTACAGATACATACTACAACTTCAGGCTAACAGAAAAAGGAGATAAGATAGCGTATCGTAACCAACTATAACTAACTCCAAACAAACCCATCCTGGATCTCGCCCCTTATCCAAAGAAGCAATCCGAGGATAACTCACACAGTTGGATTAATGATGGATCAGGTTGTTGTGTCAATAAGCCTATTACTAGTCAAGTTATTATGGTTAGGTGTAAGTTGTCTGAGTACTTGTTAGCCAGTACTTTCACCAAGTCGTCACATAACCGCGGACAACACGGCTTCTCGAGAAGATTCATCCCTGCAGGGTGTGCTCCAGTACCCGTACACACTCAAGCCACCAACTAAAACTCAGGTTGGCTTGACACGACTCGAACCATCTCTACAGCCTGTCCTAGGAGCCACGGAGCTATAAGGTCCCAGCCACGCAGCCGAATACTCAGCGCAAGTGTGCAAAACTCCCGCAGGACGCAACACCCCGGCAATACAGGCCTCGCCCTATATGTGTGCGTCATCATCATCATCAGTAACCATGGGAGCGACCCATTTATGCGTATGAGCCAAATGGAACACCCGAACTAAGTGTGGCTCTTCGGACAAACTGCGGATCAGATCAAAGCCGAGGGGGGTTCCATACCACCACCCGGATGCGGTGAGGACGCTCATCATGGATCAGTAGACAAGACCCTTTTCCTAATTAGGGTCGACACTAGCAGGCCTCAAAACCACGCCGGGCCTCCTGCCGGTGCCTTAACATCAAATCATTATTATTACCCAAGCATTAACCGGTTGTTGTTTAAACATCGAGCCCATAGAACATAATAGAAATAGTAACAGAAGGTAACGGGTAACAGACTCGAGCAGAAACAACCCTAAGCATGCTAGTAAGACACGGGCTCAAACAACGGGGTTATAGGAGTGGAGGAGAGGCAATATCAGGGTTAAGGGATTCATGTGATAGGTTCGGAGAACAAGCAACGATACATATGGCTAGCAGAAATAGACAACGGAAAGTATCGGTAACCAATGTTGAAAGGAACACAGTGGTTCATGTGAGTGAATACTTGCCTGCAAACTGAGTAGCCTGGTACTGAGCTAGAATCCTCAGAAGGGGTGTCGTAAAGATCGTCGGTCTCAACGTCGTCGTCTAATCAAGAAGAAGCAAACAAATAATCGAAAAGAGACAAACAATCAATACATGATATAATGCACAATCATGGGATGATGCATGTCAATTTAATTGGTGCATCAAAAGAAAAAATACTTGACGAGATAACATGTTTAAATGGTCCCACATGCAATTTGGATTGCATATGGAAAGCCCGTGAGTTTAATGTGGGATTAAATGATCTACAACTAATTATCATTGTGTAAGTTTCTTAGCATGATGCATGCATGATGGAAACAATAGATAAACAACATTAGATGCAAAAGAAATGGAGTTTAACAAGTGTGGGATTTTATTTAACAAATTAAGAATTTTTGGATTCTTAATGCTGTCACACAAGCAATTGGTTGTTTTCATTAAGTTAAATTGTTCCAAACAGGTAACAAAAGTTTATATTTGAAAAGAACACAAAATTTTAGATGGATTACATGTTTCAATTATTGAAAAAGGAATTACAATGATTTAATTATGAATTAAACAAGTTAAACAGGATTTAAATGGAATTAAATCAAATAGGAATTGTAATTGAATTTTAATTGCTCAAAACATTAATTAAAATTCATATTTGAAAAGGTTATGTTTTTCTGGTTTGAAAACATATTTTATATGTTCAAAAATAATTTAATTTGAGCAAGTTATGAATTTAGCAATTTTAAATGAATTAAACAAGGTTTAAATTATTTAGGCAATTTTAATTATTCAAATCATGAAACAAAATTTATATTTGAATTGGTGGTTCAAAATGGTATGGAAAACATATTTTATTTGCATGATTTGGATTAATAATGAATTAGTTATGGATTTTAGCAAATTGCAATCGAATTATTTGAATTCAAATTTTGGATGCATTTGGAAAATTCAAAACAGGAAACAATGTTACCAATAGATAGATAATTGAATTTGGTGCAGTGTACATATTTTATTCTTATTTTTTGGGTTTGTGAAATAAAAGTTATGTGATTTTTGAGTTTAGGGACTAATCTGAAAATTAATTGGACTGATAATGAAAAATAAAAAGACAGAAAAGATAAATACACCGCGTAGTGACCAACCCCAGCCGCTGACAGTGGGCCAGGGCCTGCGTGGCGCTTAGGTGGCAGGCTGGGGGTGATGTGGCCGCCAGGGTCCATGACGCGTGGGCCCCGCGCGGGTGCGGCCAAGGAAAAAAGGGGAGGCAATTTTTTGCCTCCCGCAGGAATCGATCCTGCGAGCTCTCGCTTGGCGCACGGGTGCTCTGCCAGTGCGGTAGGTTCAGATGCTTGTCAGGTATAGGAGCAGGTTTGGTTATAATGTGCAGTTTCGCGTGGCTAACTGAACTTACTGAATTTTCTTTGCAGGGTTCAGGTTGCTGCACTGCAATCGATCGGAGGCACAGCGCACAGGGACGGCCGGCGATCGCTGCTGCGTGTGCGTGCGGCGCTCGGGCGGTGGCCGGTGTGCGGTGCTCGTGCGAGGCGGATGCACGCGTGCGTGCTAGGTATGCGAGGCAGAGAGGGGAAAGGAGGCGAGGGCGAGCTCACAGCGAGGAGACTGTCGGCGCACGGCGGTGGGCGACGGTGGCGAACCCGGCGATGGCGGCGGAGCTCCGGTGGTCCTCGAGGGAGATGGAGGGCACGGCGAGGTAGAGGAAGCCGGGCCCTTTCCGTTCCCGGCCCTAGCTCGGCCGCTAGGGCACCGAGACGGCGGCGCTCGCCGGAGGGAGGCGACGGTGATGATGGTTCCGGTGGGGTACAGAGAGGAGCGAGAGAGAGAGCAGCGGAAGAGAGAGGAAAGGATGGCGGCGCGCGAGGGAAGAGAGGAGTGGAGAGATTAGGGCAGGAGGGGAGCTTCGAGGGCAAGGATTCTTAAGGGGGGAGGGGGAGTGCGGATCACCGTTTGCTCCCTGAACTGCTAACGTGGTCGATGGAGATGGCGTCCGTACGGAGGTAGAAGACAACAGGTGGGGGGTACGGGCCAGGGGGCAGTTGGGCTGGCCCAAAGTGGGCTGGATGCCCCTATTCCCCCTCCTTCTATTTTCTTTATTCTTTTCTGTTAATTTTTTTTTTTTTTGCATATTTGGGAAAAGGGAGAGAAAACAATGGTTCTAGGGGTTTGCAAATTTTGGAATAAATTTTTAATGATTCATTTTTGTAACCACACATTAAAATAAACTTTTGTTTTCCAATTATTTAATTGATGTTATTGTTTGGAAATTAAGTGATTTGAGCAATTTTGGTATCAAAAGAAATAATTGAAAGTTAAGCCAATGTAAGTTTTTTGATTCCAATTTTTGTAGAACAAATTATTGTTTGTTTAGTAGTTTTTATTTGACACATTGTAACATAACAAGTATGACAATAATTTGAATTTTTTGTTTGGAATTCAAATAGAAAATAGATGGAAACAATTGAAAACAAATGCAACAAAAGCAATGACTAAGATGACATGATGCAAAGCACTTATTAAACAAAAAAAACAAACATCTAGGGGGAGATTTTCATACTTGGGATGTTACAAAACGCCCCCCCTTGAAGGAATCGCGCCCCGAGATTCCTACTGAGAAGCGAAAAGGTCCGGATACTTCTTGCGAAGATCCTCTTCGGTCTCCCACGTTGCCTCTTTATCGGAATGATGCGACCACTGCACTTTCAAGAACTTGGTGCTCTTGTTGCGAGTCTTACGCTCGGTCTCATCGAGAATACGAACAGGGTGCTCCTCATAAGAGAGATCTTCTTGCAGTTCAATGGAATCATGATCAACTGCACGATCTGGATCTTTGAAACACCTCTTGAGCTGTGACACGTGAAACACATCGTGCACCTTGGATAGTTTTTATGGAAGTTCAAGACGATAGGCATTTTCCGCACTCCTTGAGAGAATGTTGAAAGGACCAATGTATCTCGGTGCTAGCTTTCCTTTAACACCAAAACGATGAGTGCCTCTGAGGGGAGTTACACGGAGATATGCTTTGTCACCAGGTGCATAGATCATATACCTGTGTTTGCTGTCATAGTAGCTTTTCTGACGAGACTGAGCAATCTTGAGATTGTCATGAATGATGCGAACTTTCTCCTCGACTTCCTTAACAATGTCAGGGCCTAAGAGTGAACGTTCACCAGCTCCAGACCAATTGATCGGACTCCTGCATCTGCGGCCATAGAGTGCCTCAAACGGTGCCATGCCTAGGCTTGCCTGGAAGCTGTTGTTGTAGGAGAATTCAGCATATGGAAGACATTCCTCCCATTTCATGCCAAAGGAGAGACCACATGCTCTGAGCATATCCTCGAGAATCTGATTGACTCTTTCGACTTGCCCTTGAGACTGAGGATGGTAAGCTGTGATGAACAGAAGTTTGGTGCCCAATGCTTCTTGAAAACTCTTCCAGAAATGAGAAGTGAATATGCTACCACGGTATGAGCTTATTTCCAATGGAACACCATGAAGAGGAACAATCTTTGTTGTGTAGAGCTCTGCTAACTGGCTAGCTGAGATTGTCTCTTTGACAGGAAAGAAGTGAGCTACTTTAGTGAGTCGATCAATGACAACGAAGATTGCATCGTTGCCCTTCTTGGACTTTGGAAAACCAGTGACGAAATCCATTTCAATCATGTCCCACTTCCACTCAGGAATTTTCAGAGGTTGGAGGAGACCGGCTGTTTTCTGATGAACTGCCTTATAACGTTGACAAACGTCGCATTCAGAAACGTATTGAGCAATTTCACGTTTCATTCCAGACCACCAATACAGTGTCTTGAGATCCTGGTACATCTTTGTACTTCCAGGGTGTATGGAGAGAGGAGTTTCATGAGCCTCTTTGAGAATAACATCTTTGAGACTTTGAATTTGAGGAACTGCAATGCGTCCTTCGAAGAACACAGTTCCCTTGTCATCAATTGAGAAGCATTGATACTTCATATTGCCTACTTTTATGTTATTTGCGATCTTTTTGATCTCAGCATCACGAAGTTGTTCAGAACGAATCTTGCCCTCGAGAGTTGGACTGGCTGTCAAGCTCGCAAGATAACCTTGAGGAACAAGACCAAGGTTCAGCTTCTGGAATTCTTCATGAAGTGGAGGTTGGCTTTCCATGATCATGAGATTATTGCAATACGACTTGCGACTGAGAGCATCGGCCATAACATTAGCCTTGCCTGGAGTGTAAGAAATGGTAAGATCGAAGTCTTTGATCTTTTCAATCCATCTCCTTTGCCTGAGGTTTAGATCCGGTTGAGTGAAGATGTATTTCAGACTCTTATGATCGGAAAAGATTTCAGTGCGATTACCCAACAAGTATTGCCTCCATTTCTTGAGGGCAAACACAACTGCTGCAAGTTCAAGGTCATGTGTGGGATAATTGAGCTCATGTGCGTTCAACTGACATGAAGCATAAGCCACAACTTGACGTTCTTGCATAAGAACTGCTCCTAGACCTTGGAGAGAAGCATCACAGAATATCTGGAAAGGTTTGGTAGTATCTGGGCCAACCAGAACTGGTGTAGAAGTGAGTTTAGTCTTCAGGAGATTCAAACTTTCAGCACATTGTGGAGACCATACGAACTTCTTGTCCTTCTTTGTGAGATCAGTGAGAGGTTTGAAAATCTTGGAGAAGTTTTGGACGAAACGACGGCAATAGCTAGCCAAACCAAGAAAACTTCTGACTTGCTTAACCGTCTTAGGAGGTTTCCAATCAACAATTGCCTTAACCTTTTCTGGATCAATGGCTATGCCCTTGGCAGAGATGACATGACCAAGATAAGCAACTTCTGGAATCCAAAACTCACATTTGGAGAACTTGGCATATAGACGATGCTCGCGAAGTTTCATGAGAGTGAGACGAAGATGTTCTCCATGCTCTTCCTCGGATTTTGAGTAGACAAGAATATCATCAAGATATACCACAACGAACTTGTCGAGGTATTCATGGAAGACAGAATTCATAAGTCGAGAGAAGGTCGCCGGTGCATTGGTGAGACCAAAAGACATGACGGTGTATTCATATAGACCGTAGCGAGTGGTGAAAGTTGTCTTTGGAATATCTTCCTTTCTGATCTTTATTTGATGGTAACCCATTCTCAAGTCCAACTTTGAGAATATTGAGGCTCCAGCAAGTTGATCAAAAATATCATCGATACGAGGAATTGGATACTTGTTTTTGATGGTTTTCTCGTTAAGAGGACGATAGTCAACAACGAGTCTCTTTGTTTGATCCTTCTTCGCAACGAACAGAGTTGGGCAACCCCAAGCCGAGGAACTAGGTTGAATGTAACCTTTTTCCATGTACATATCAATTTGCTCCTTCAACAACTTCAGTTCAGGAGGAGCTATCTTGTATGGATGCTTAGAGATTGGAGCAGTGCCTGGTTCAAGTTCGATGAAGAACTCAACTGCTCTGTCCGGAGGCATTCCTGGCAACTCTTCTGGAAAGACATCGGGGAAGTCACAAACCACCGGAATAGTTTCGATAGATGGTAGAGGATTTGCGTTGAGAGTGTAGAGTTGAACAACTGGATTTTCAGCATGGAAGTAGACTATTTGGCCAGAAGGGTGTGTGATTTTGACAGACTTAGCAGGACAATCAATGACTGCTTTGTTGGCTACCAGCCAATCCATCCCAAGAATGACATCAATATCTGAAGAGTGGAGAGCTATCAGAGATGCCTGGAATGGAAGGTTTCCAATTGTGATTTCGATGTTCTGGCTAACTTTATTGCTTTGCCAGCTAGATCCCGGTGATTTCACTAGGAGAGGGATAGACAACTGTTCGAAGTTGCTTCCACTGATGTTTGCAAAGCATTGAGAGATGAAAGAGTGTGAAGCACCATAATCGAACAAGACTTTAGCACGAAACGAGTTCACAAGAAGTGTGCCCATTACAACCTCTGGAGATTCTTCTGCTCCCTGGGCCTTGACATGGTTCACCCTCACAGTTCTAAAGACAGACTTGTTCCTCTTGCGGGGCCTAGGCGAAGAAGTGTGTACCATCACATGATTGACCTTAGAGATAGGTAGTGATGGTAGCTTGTTCTGCGGGCACTTGTAGGAGTAGTGTCCTGATAGACCGCACTTGAAGCATGTACTAGCAGAACGAGGATCTGTTGGACTTGGCTGAGATGGAGAACCTCCTAAAGATAACACTGGGGTGGGAGGGCGGGCAAGAAATCCTGCCGGGCTTGACAAGCAGATGGGCGGTGTTGGAGTGGTATATGGAACCCAAACTCTTCGTTTTCGTGGAGGCATGATAGCTTTTGAGAGATTAGCCTGTTCACGAGAGTGCTTACGAGATTCCTCAACCAACTTGCGCCCATGCTCTTCATTTAGAGCAATGTTGATGAGGTCCTCAAAATTCTTGGCCTTGACGTTGGTGAGAGCATACTTGAGTTCCGGGTTGAGACCCCTGCGGAACTTTGCCATCTTTCTCGCTTCCGTGGATATTTCATCTCCGGCGTAGCGAGCCAGACGATTGAACTCTCTTTCGTATTCGAGAACGTCCAAACTGCCTTGTGTGAAAGAATAGAATTCCTCACGCATTCTCTCCATGAGCCCATCGGGAATGTGATGGCGCATGAAGGCTTGCTTGAAATCCTCCCATGTGATTGCCACACTAGGACCTCTCATTTCTTGGAAATTCTCCCACCAAGACATGGATTGTCCACGGAGAAGGTAGGTCACGTAAGGAACACGGTCCTCGTCAGCCACATGAGCTACCATAAGAGTACGGTTCATTTCACGGAGCCAGTCATCAGCATCCAATGGCTCGGAGGAGGTATCAAACGTGCGCGGGTTGAGCTCAAGGAACTCCCGAATAGACACCCGGGTGTTGCCATTACTCCCAAGGTCTTGGTTCTGCTGCATCTGCCTTATAACTTGTGTCATCTGAGACAGCACTTTTCCCATCTCGGGTGGCAGTGTGGGTTCTTCGTCACCACTTTCCATCCTGAAGAGGATACCAAGATTAACACACTAACCGGATAACAAAATCCACTATAAGTGCTTAAAAAGGATTACTTCAGACGGTAAGTCGACAGCATAGAACAAGGATGGAGTTTAACAATGGATCAACAGATAAGTTGTTACAACGGAACAGAAGATTTGTGAAGGACGATACCGAAGCAACAACTGGGAAACAGGAGACCACAAACACCTGAGGTACTACGGAAAAACCCATCCGGGCTTCTAAAGGATCAATATCTACTGCTTAAGGAATAGAGGATCTGCTTCCGGGGCTTACACGCCTCCGTTCTCAATCGTGAGTAGGAAACATGATAAATCATGTCACAACCACCTCCATTCCTATGGTCTAGTAGATATAACCATCCTAGAGAAACCAGGATTCGTGAAAACCTAACTTCAAAGTTTAGGTGAGAAGAGAAAACAACGTTGCACTTCCTTACCAGAAAAGGGAGGGTGGGTGGGGAAAGAAATAAAATGGCAGAATTCCTACTCTCACGTTTCATTTTTCCTATATAGCTACAAAATAGTTTCTAGACTCAACTGCGACCAGTAAAAGGGATCCTACAGGCAGACAGGCTCTGATACCATTTGTCGCACCCGGACTTCTAGAGGATACTCGCAGTTCCGTTGAACAGTAGTGGATTGGATTACTTGGCTTACCGGCACCCGCATCTCTTACGAGTAGGCCAACACACGTATGTGTGACAACCAACCCCTATATGTTCATCGTCTACGTAAACCATCCCATAGAAATCAGGATACTACCATTGACGTACTTCATATCATACACACATGGTACGTCAACGGCGTTTAACAGAATGATAGCACAACATATCTCTAGGACACAAAAGATGGAAATAAGTTGCAAATAGCTCTCACTAGAGCAGAGATAGCAAATACAATCATCCAGAGGACACATGTCCCAACATAACATCATTACATCACAGCGGAAGCATTCAACAGGTCTGGGTACAGACAAAACCAAATAGGCCTAAGAGGCCGGCAATAAAAAGGAAAACGGAGCCCATCCACGAAGTCTCGGATCCTGCCCGGGTCCGCTATCTACTCGTCAGCAGCCTCGTCGAACTCCACATAGTAGCCACCATGGGGATCCTCGGAATCGTAGTCTGCGGAAACCACAGCCCTAAAGGGGTCAGTACATAAACGTACTGGCAAGCAAGACTCACAGTTCACCAAAGTGTAACCCGTCAACACCAAGCACGGATGCTTTGGGTTCAACGGAAGAAGGGGTGATACAAAAGATGTGGCAGCGGGCTACACTAACCAACTACAGATACATACTACAACTTTAGGCTAACAGAAAAAGGAGATAAGATAGCGTATCGTAACAAACTATAACTAACTCCAAACAAACCCATCCTGGATCTCGCCCCTTATCCAAAGAAGCAATCCGAGGATAACTCACACAGTTGGATTAATGATGGATCAGGTTGTTGTGTCAATAAGCCTATTACTAGTCAAGTTATTATGGTTAGGTGTAAGTTGTCTGAGTACTTGTTAGCCAGTACTTTCACCAAGTCGTCACATAACCGCGGACAACACGGCTTCTCGAGAAGATTCATCCCTGCAGGGTGTGCTCCAGTACCCGTACACACTCAAGCCACCAACTAAAACTCAGGTTGGCTTGACACGACTCGAACCATCTCTACAGCCTGTCCTAGGAGCCACAGAGCTATAAGGTTCCAGCCACGCAGCCGAATACTCAGCGCAAGTGTGCAAAACTCCCGCAGGACGCAACACCCCGGCAATACAGGCCTCGCCCTATATGTGTGCGTCATCATCATCAGTAACCATGGGAGCGACCCATTTATGCGTATGAGCCAAATGGAACACCCGAACTAAGTGTGGCTCTTCGGACAAACTACGGATCAGATCAAAGCCGAGGGGGGTTCCATACCACCACCCGGATGCGGTGAGCACGCTCATCATGGATCAGTAGACAAGACCCTTTTCCTAATTAGGGTCGACTCTAGCAGGCCTCAAAACCACGCCGGGCCTCCTGCCGGTGCCTTAACATAAAATTATTATTATTACCCAAGCATTAACCGGTTGTTGTTTAAACATCGAGCCCATAGAACATAATAGAAATAGTAACAGAAGGTAACGGGTAACAGACTCGAGCAGAAACAACCCTAAGCATGCTAGTAAGACACGGGCTCAAACAACGGGCTTATAGGAGTGGAGGAGAGGCAATATCAGGGTTAAGGGATTCATGTGATAGGTTCGGAGAACAAGCAACGATACATATGGCTAGCAGAAATAGACAACGGAAAGTATCGGTAACCAATGTTGAAAGGAACACAGTGGTTCATGTGAGTGAATACTTGCCTGCAAACTCAGTAGCCTGGTACTGAGCTAGAATCCTCAGAAGGGGTGTCGTAAAGATCGTCGGTCTCAACGTCGTCGTCTAATCGAGAAGAAGCAAACAAACAATCGAAAAGAGACGAACAATCAATACATGATATAATGCACAATCATGGGATGATGCATGTCAATTTAATTGGTGCATCAAAAGAAAAAAAATACTTGACGAGATAACATGTTTAAATGGTCCCACATGCAATTTGGATTGCATATGGAAAGCCCATGAGTTTAATGTGGGATTAAATGATCTACAACTAATTATGATTGTGTAAGTTTCTTAGCATGATGCATGCATGATGGAAACAATAGATAAACAACATTAGATGCAAAAGAAATGGAGTTTAACAAGTGTGGGATTTTATTTAACAAATTAAGAATTTTTGGATTCTTAATGCTGTCACACAAGCAATTGGTTGTTTTCATTAAGTTAAATTATTCCAAACAGGTAACAAAGTTTATATTTGAAAAGAACACAAAATTTTAGATGGATTACATGTTTCAATTATTGAAAAAGGAATTACAATGATTTAATTATGAATTAAACAAGTTAAACATGATTTAAATGGAATTAAATCAAATAGGAATTGTAATTGAATTTTAATTGCTCAAAACATTAATTAAAATTCATATTTGAAAAGGTTATGTTTTTCTGGTTTGAAAACATATTTTATATGTTCAAAAATAATTTAATTTGAGCAAGTTATGAATTTAGCAATTTTAAATGAATTAAACAAGGTTTAAATTATTTAGGCAATTTTAATTATTCAAATCATGAAACAAAATTTATATTTGAATTGGTGGTTCAAAATGGTATGGAAAACATATTTTATTTGCATGATTTGGATTAATAATGAATTAGTTATGGATTTTAGCAAATTGCAATTGAATTATTTGAATTCAAATTTTGGATGCATTTGGAAAATTCAAAACAGGAAACAATGTTACCAATAGATAGATAATTGAATTTGGTGCAGTGTACATATTTTATTCTTATTTTTTGGGTTTGTGAAATAAAAGTTATGTTATTTTTGAGTTTAGGGACTAATCTGAAAATTAATTGGACTGATAATGAAAAATAAAAAGACAGAAAAGATAAATACACCGCGCAGTGACCAACCCCAGCCGCTGACAGTGGGCCAGGGCCTGCGTGGCGCTTAGGTGGCAGGATGGGGGGTGATGTGGCCGCCAGGGTCCATGACGCGTGGGCCCCGCGCGGGTGCGGCCAAGGAAAAAAGGGGAGGCAATTTTTTGCCTCCCGCAGGAATCGATCCTGCGAGCTCTCGCTTGGCGCACGGGTGCTCTGCCAGTGCGGTAGGTTCAGATGCTTGTCAGGTATAGGAGCAGGTTTGGTTATAATGTGCAGTTTCGCGTGGCTAACTGAACTTACTGAATTTTCTTTGCAGGGTTCAGGTTGCTGCACTGCAATCGATCGGAGGCACATCGCACAGGGGCGGCCGGCGATCGCTGCTGCGTGTGCGTGCGGCGCTCGGCGGTGGCCGGTGTGCGGTGCTCGTGCGAGGCGGATGCACGCGTGCGTGCTAGGTACGCGAGGCAGAGAGGGGAAAGGAGGCGAGGGCGAGCTCACAGCGAGGAGACTGTCGGCGCGCGGCGGTGGGCGACGGTGGCGAGCCCGGCGATGGCGGCGGAGCTCCGATGGTCCTCGAGGGAAATGGAGGGCACGGCGAGGTAGAGGAAGCCAGGCCCTTTCCGTTCCCGGCCCTAGCTCGGCCGCTAGGGCACCGAGACGGCGGCGCTCGCCGGAGGGAGGCGACGGTGATGATGGTTCCGGTGGGGTACAGAGAGGAGCGAGAGAGAGAGCAGCGGAAGAGAGAGGAAAGGATGGCGGCGCGCGAGGGAAGAGAGGAGTGGAGAGATTAGGGCAGGAGGGGAGCTTCGAGGGCAAGGATTCTTAAGGGGGGAGGGGGAGTGCGGATCACCGTTTGCTCCCTGAACTGCTAACGTGGTCGATGGAGATGGCGTCCGTACGGAGGTAGAAGACAACAGGTGGGGGGTACGGGCCAGGGGGCAGTTGGGCTGGCCCAAAGTGGGCTGGATGCCCCTATTCCCCCTCTCCTTTTATTTTCTTTATTCTTTTCTGTTAATTAATTTTTTTTTTGCAGATTTGGGAAAAGGGAGAGAAAACAATGGTTCTAGGGGTTTGCAAATTTTGGAATAAATTTGTAATGATTCATTTTTGTAACCACACATTAAAATAAACTTTTGTTTTCCAATTATTTAATTGATGTTATTGTTTGGAAATTAAGTGATTTGAGCAATTTTGGTATCAAAAGAAATAATTGAAAGTTAAGCCAATGTAAGTTTTTTGATTCCAATTTTTGTAGAACAAATTATTGTTTGTTTGGTAGTTTTTATTTGACACGTTGTAACATAACAAGTATGACAATAATTTGAATTTTTTGTTTGGAATTCAAATAGGAAACAGATGGAAACAATTGAAAACAAATGCAACAAAAGCAATGACTAAGATGACATGATGCAAAGCAATTATTTAACAAAAAAAACAAACATCTAGGGGGAGATTTTCATACTTGGGATGTTACACCTACCATCACTACGTAAGCACACTTGCATTCTTAAGCTTTTATTTAGGGTGACTTGCGAGTACAATCCAATGTACTCATATTGGGTTCGTTCCTGGCTATCTATCTGGTCAGACTTCAAGGAGAAGCCTTAGGAATACTTCTACGAGGAGGAGTATCTTGATGACCCAACAAACTAGGCACGTCTTCCAGTTCAGCAGCTTGTGGAGTAAAGGTGTGACTTGGGCGCTACTGCGTTGTGTTTTGCTTCCGCTTAATAAGTGTGTGTGTGTTTTTTCTGCCCTGCATTGTGGATGTCTCCGACTTGATCACGTGACCCGTTTGTGTAACCTTTTTCAATCTGTGTAATGGATGTTGTACTCTGATGTACCATCTCTAAATATGTTGCTCACGACTGTTTGATCTGGGACCTTGAGTGTATGCATATTGGAGGTCTCGAACTGCTAGTCTTGGGTCCCCACAATCAAGATCCATGTGCGTACATCACTTGTATCCCAGTCACACCCTAATTTTTCTCCAAATCGTCTTCTGACTAACACACAAATGTAAATCCCAAACTATGTGATCTATGGATGTATCGAAACAAGCTAGTTGGTCGAGCGCGGTCTATTCGGCCTCGTGTGTGGTTGCACACTCAATCTTGGCTCGAAGGCAAAACCCAATTACTAAGGTAGGCAAGGAGAGACAAAACACAAAATTCCACGGTGGCCCCTCATCCAAGCTATGGTCATATTAATCATTTGTCACATGTCTCCACGTCATCTTGACATACTAAATTCATTCGTTGACCCAATTCTTCATACAGATGGATGAGATCATAGCAACTAAGAATGGCTAAGCATGACAGATACAGGCTCTTGTTATGGACACACGAGCAAACCTATAGCTCCTAGGAGCAGTGGATCACGGTATTTAAGAGATTCAATAGATGTGAGAGGACTCTAATTAATGACCAAAATACCTTGGAATCGCCATACAAGAATCAAATCGACTTTGGAATCATATATGAGCAGATAAGAGGTTATGCTTGTCTTTCTTAAGAGAAAACCAATAAATAGATCTTCTTACCTAAGTGCTTGACTTGATCAGTTTTGACCAAGTATTCGTCGTTGGAATGGTCGATCTTCACTTCGGAATCGCATTCTACTAATAAGAAGCAAACACCAAAACAGAAATAACGATCAACACTTGGCATCGATGCATTTATCAATACGTATCCATGATCAAGTTAAAGCACTGAAATTGACCCTAAAATATGTTTAGTAAGTTACTAGGCTTCGTATAGAAGTAATGCATTTTTATTGAATTTAGTCCAAAAATGACTTAAAAAGGCATTTGGGGTATTTTGAAAAGAGAGTCAAAATAAAATGCTCAAATTACTCTGAAAACATTACAAATTGATTGCATTTGTCTTACTGAGCATTGTGATGCCTCATTTGTATTTTTCTGTTTTTTTTAAATAGTTATGAATTTCTAAATTTTAAATGATTTTAAATTTAATTCAAATAATTATCAAGTTTAAACTTATTCAAAAATATTTTAAAATCTTATAAAAATTTAGATTTTATTTTTCTTAAAAAAATCATATATTTTTCATACTTTTGTTATTTGCAGAATTAGAGATATTCAACTACAACATTAAATCATTTTGTGAAATTCCAATATTTGGGGCCCCCACATGTGAGGTTTTTAATAATTTATAATTAATTTCAAAATTAATGAAAACCCGACAGCCCGGCCCCACATGATGTCATACTAACATGTACATAGAGTCAATCTCTCCTGCAATTGACGACTCCCATGATTTGCTACAAAATTGGCGAAAAGAGTGATACCCATAAGTATAGGGGTTCGCTGGGAAGTATTACCCAAATTTATAGTTCAACTCAAGGGGAACACAAGAATACCGATAAAACTTTGGCAGTTAAGACGTCACTCTCAATCACACCTGTATATCAATAAACTCGCAGCAGCAGTTGTGATAGTAGTAATATGGTTCAAGTAACCAAAATAAAACAGTTGTAGTAACAAGGGTTTCCTAGTTTTCACAGGAAGAGTGAAAGTGTAACTCGGAGATATAAAACATAGGTATGAGGTGACAGCGGGATGTTGCATGAATAAGATTGATCATATAATAAAATACAAACAACAATGGGGCTTTTCTCTAACGCCGATATATGTCGGCATGTGTTTCGAAAATAGTTGTGCACACTAATCAAGAGAATTTGCACAACATCTACTGTCCTACCTGCCCATTTCATCGGGGCCAACTTGGAACTACAGGTAATTAATTTCTACCCTTTTGAATAGCCCGGAACAACGCATTAACACTTCATGAACACATAGAATCCACAAACTAAGACATTCCCCCTTGTTTTCCCTATATGTCACTCTTAGGGTTCGCAGGTTCAACATAATAGCAGGCAATACACTTTGCAGATAAATACCAAACTCAATTATATGATGAGGCAAAGTAAGTTTAGTACTGATGGGATATCTGTGCCACTCGGACCCTAGTAGCAAGCATTAAACATGGCGTAAGTGCATCAACACAATACAAAAGTATCCTCAAGATAAACCCCTAAAATCTTGAACAACGGGTATCATTACATGATCAATCCCATCCAAAACCCATCCACCTCATATGCCTATAGCGGACTACTGACACATGGTGATGGTGAGGGAGCTCATGGTCGATGGAGATGAAGGCGGTGAAGATGGCGGCGAAGATGGCCTTCGGATCCCTCCTCCGTTGGAGAAATCCTGGATCAATCTGTGTCCGAAAAGAAGATCGTGGTGGTGGCGGTAATCTGTTTTGTGAATAGCTCTCTACTTCTAGGTCAGACACTTTTTCGTATATATGAGGGGGTACACAAAAGCCGAAGGAGAGGCGGTGCCCGAGGCCCAAGATAGGTGGGCCACCGTGACCAAGGAATCTGGCCGTATGGGGCCCCCTCTTTTCCTGCTCGGACACTTCCTCGTGTCTATCTTTTGCACGAAGTCCTTCTTTTCCATAAAAATTGACGTGGTATTTTTCTCCAATTTAATTTCCTGCAAAAACAACGTGAAACGAGACTTTTCCAAAAAACAACGTTAGATTCAGCAATTTTATTCAAATATGGGAAGACTCCGGAGCAAATTATGAAGCAAATTGATTGGAAAAGTAGATGCATTTTAGGTGCATCAACTCCCCCAAGCTTAGCTTGTTGTTTGTCCTTGAACAACTCAAACATAGTGTAGAAGCGATGAAAAGACTTTGACAAGAACTTTGTATTGCATATGTAAAACCGTTTAATACCAACAAGTATTCGAAACATAATTTCCATAACAAATAACAAAATGCTAGCAAAGGTGCATCTAATCAGTGTTAAAGCATTCAAATTTGTTGCAAGGGAAATAACATGAAGTGTCAGCACTTGGATGATTTTCCCATCTATAGAAATAAACATAGGTTCTTTCATTGCTTTTGATTGAATCATGTCAAGATTTTTGAGATCTTTTGATTCTTTCTTTTATTGACTAGTTAACTCATTGTGATTACAACCTTGCTCTCGGTTTTATCAAACCATTTGGTATTCCCTAATATGACACATATGCTTGACCAACTAGAGGTTGAAAGCCTCATGCCCCATGAATACAAGTACCTCCACGTTTTACTCAACTCGGGCCACAAAGCAAGTGCAGGTTACAGTCATCATAAGTAATAGTAGCATCATCAAGAGTATCACCCGGGGTACCTCATGTCCCAGGGCACAGAACGAGCCCTGGCCCCAATGAAAAGAAAAGCAAATACTGAACATCTCATCATCACTTTTATTTACTAATGATTTTTATTGTGATATGTATCATTGATCGTTCACTATGGGTGTGCTGCAAATTTGTACCATGATAGCATGGCCTGGGTTAGCCGCCACAGGTGTCTCTCTAGCCATTTATACAATCTCCCTAAGCTTACTAAGTTTCCTCCTTCATTTCCTGCCGTGAAAAGGCATCCACAGACCCAAGTACATGATATCAACTAAATATAATTTGGTGCAATGTTGAAAGCTTTCTACGTGTCAGCACATATAAGTCAAGTCACAACCCTAAGCTCGTCAAGCATATGAGTTCATGTTTAACATTTGAAAAGCTCTTTTACTTTATCTTTGGTTGGCAAGATTATCTAGCATAAAGGGATGCGTAGAACTTTGTTTAGAAACACAGTTATTCAAACCACAACCTAGTGTTGTCCCTAAATAATATCTCGCTTGCATCATCATATAACATACTAGACCATGGAGAAGATAAACATTTCCTACCACTTCCCTAGATGTTAAAGAAGATATGATGTGCGCACTTGCTGTTATTAAAAGGTACACATAAGCACGGAAAAGGTTTCATACCTTTCATCCACTTCATGCACATCAACACATCATCGTTGGTCTCCTCTCCCAACTTGAATTGCGCAATAAAAACTCAATTCTGCCAGAAAACGTTACTGCATACAGTACTGTTTTTACCCTAGCTAAACACCTCAGAATTATCTCATATTTTACGGGTGCGTAGGTTATGAAAAGTTGAAGTAGTAGTCAAAATTTCAGCTCAATTGGAGTTACATAAAAAAAATGAAACGGTGAGCAGATTTAAGCAATTCCTGCACCTCCGTTTTTGCATTGGATTCAAGAAAGCGATTTTTTTTGTTCTTTTTGATTTTTTGATGCATAAATAATGACCGGAAGTAAATAATAAAAATAAACAACTAATTTTTGTGTTTTCATGATTTTTAGAACAATAAACTAAAACATAACAAGATAAAAGTGATATAAAACAACGAGTGGAAAGGAAGAGAAGTACTACCCCAAGCTTGTGATCAAGCTAGTGTCCCGGGTGGTAATCGTATCCAACACTTCCACTTTCTGAAGAGAATTTTTCAAACTTCATATTCTGGAATTTCTGAACTCTGAAACAATTATGTTTATGCATATACTATGGAGTTCTAAGACAAATGAAATAAAAAGTGCAACTTTTTTTTTTGCGAATCAAGTTTGCCTCATTTCCACATTGGTAATGAGGTTGATCAAGCCTCATTAATAATATGTAAAATATATAGCACATGATTCATTTTATATATATGAAACAAAATACTCAAGATATTGATGTCTACGCACGCTTCTATTCTTGTAGACAGTGTTGGGCCTCCAAGTGCAGAGGTTTCTAGAGCAGCAGCAAGTTTCCCTTAAGTGGATTATCCAAGGTTTATTGAACTCAGGGAGGAAGAGGTCAAAGGTATCTCTCTCAAGCAACCCTGCAATCACGATACAAGAAGTCTCTTGTGTCCCCAACACACCTAATACAATTGTCAGTTGTATAGGTGCACTAGTTCGGTGAAGAGAGAGTAAAATACAAGTAATATGGTTGTGTATAAGTGATAATAGAAATCTTAAATAACAATGGCAGCAAGCAAACATGTAGTAGAACTGATTATAAATGGTGTATCAATGCTTAGAAACAAGGCCTAGGGATCATACTTTCACTAGTGAACACTCTCAACAATAATAACATAAGTGAATGCATAAATATCTCTCTTCACTATGCTACTCCGAACCACTCTCCGGTTCAATGACAAACACCAATTAATTGTGTAGGGCTATAACAGCACTCCTCAAGTTTCTATTCCCATGTCTAGTTAACCCCATGCTGTCACTATGAGAGCACTATAAGGTACTAAACAAATGCCACCATTTCATAGGATCATCCAACACAAGATATAAATATCATGCTAAACCACACGGTGCACACACTGTCACCTTTACACTATGATCAAAGTGTTTACGGATATCTCATAACAAAACCACTAGTAGCATAATACATGAGGAGAAACACCTACTAATTCAACTAATACAAAGCTCATGATCACATAAAAATCACACCATGGGAGAGAGGGAGAGATGAAATACACAACTACCGGTAGATCAAGCCCTCGGCCCCGAGGGAGAACTACTCCCTCCTCATCATAGGAGACATCAATGGTGATGAAGTTGGCGATGGAGTCGATGGAGATGGCTCCGGGGGCACTTCCCCGTCCCGGCAGTGTGTCGGAACAGATATTTCTGTCCCCCGAAACTTGTCGGCAGCGGCGGCGGAGCTATGGATGTTTTTTGTGGAAAAGGCTAATCTTTATAGGGTTGATGTATCGGGGGCATATATAGGCGAAAGGGCAATGCCGTGGGGTGGCCAAAGGGGACCCAGGCCCCCCCCCCTATGGTGTGGCCACCCTGTGGCTCTCCTCCGGGTCTCTTCGGGACTTCCTGGACCCTCCGGGACTTCTAAGACTTCTGGCTTTTGAATTTTCCAATTCTGAGAATCTTTTCAGAAAAACTTTTCTAAAACTAAAAACAGTAGAAAACAGCGAACTGGCTCTGCGGCATCTTGTCAATAGGTAGTCTGGAAAAAAGATAAAAATTACATAAAGTGTAAGGAAAATATGTAGGAAATAACATGAAAATAACATGGAACATTAGAAATTAAGATACGTTTATGACGTATCAGATACCTCATATTTGATTGGAATGGTTCCAATCATCAAGGTAGCGTACTTTGGTGGCGGAGGTCGTAATGCAAACTCAAAGCTTCCAATCATAAAAGTATTTCTTTGAATGGAATTCACAATTTTGTTTATCATTGTAACATGATTCTTCTTTGGAAAATAAATGGTATCCTCATTGCCTTTAACATTGAATGTCACTTTGCTCTCAGTGCAATTTATCACAGCCCCTGAAGTGTTCAAAAAGGGTCTTCCAAGAATAATAGATAGATTATCGTCCTCAGGCATTTCTAATATAACAAAGTCTATGGGAATTAACACATTAGCAATGGAAATAGAAACATCCTCACATATACCTATAGGAGCAGTAGTGGATTTATAAGCCATTTGTAATGAAATTTCAGTTGGAACCAATTTTTTTAGCTTAAGTTTCTTATATAAAGAAAAATGCATAACACTAACACCAGCTCCTAAATCACATAATGCATATTTCACATATGTTTCTTTAATATGACAAGGAATAGTGGGGATACCACGATGTCCACGCTTTTCAGGCAGTTTTCCTTTGAAAGAGTAATTAGCAAGCTAATTGCACCATTTGGTATATTTCGTTTACTAATAACAATATCTTTCATATATTTTTAATATGGAGGAATTTTAATAGCATCAACAAGGTGAATCTGTAGACATAAATTTTTATTCAACTAAAGAAACTTTTCAAATCTAGCATCATCCAAAGATTTCATTACCTCTTGGGGACATGGTATGGGTCTTTGCAGCCATGGATCCCTTTCTTTACCTCTTTGTTTATTTGGATGTTTCTTCTTTTTATTCTTCTCAATAGATGGTTGAGGGTCTTCTTTCTCAGTAGGTTCAGGTTCTTCATTATTTTCTTCTTCTTGTTGTTCTTCTTTAAGTGGAGATGGTTCCTCTTCTTCAATATTATCATCTTCAGTCTCAACATCAGAAATAGAAATATCCTTGTCTTGTTCTTGAGAATTTTCATTATCCTCATTTTCATTGGGAGATTTTCCCGCGGAAGGTTTCTTCTTGAGAGCCTCTTGCTCTTTTCTCTTGGGATGGTTGATGTCTACACACGCTTCTATTCTTGTAGAAAATGTTGGGCCTCCAAGTGCAGAGGTTTGTACAACAGCAATACGTTTCCCTTAAGTGGATTACCCAAGGTTTATCGAACTCAGGGAGGAAGAGGTCAAAGGTATCCCTCTCAAGCAACCCTGCAATTACGATACAAGAAGTCTCTTGTGTCCCCAACACACCTAATACAACTGTCAGTTGTATAGGTGCACTAGTTCGGCGAAGAGAGAGTGAAATACAAGTAATATGGATGTTTATAAGTGATAATAGTAATCTGAAATAAAAATGGCACCAAGCAAACATGTAGCATAACTTATTGTAAACGGTGTTTCAATGCTTAGAATCAAGGCCTAGGGATCATACTTTCACTAGTTGACACTCTTAACAATAATAACATAATTCTATGCATAAATATATGTCTTCACTACGCTACTCTAAACCAATCTCTGGTCGAATAACAAACACCAATCCATGCGTAGGGCTGTAATAGCACTCCCCAAGTCTGTATTCCCACTCTAGGGCACACCACGCTGTCACTATGAGCGCCCCAAATTAGTACTAAACAAAATCCACAATTTCATAGGGTCATCGAACACAAAATATAAATATCATGCTAAACCACACGGTGCACACATTGTCACCTTTACACCGTGATCAAAGTGTCTACAGAGATCTCATAACAGAACCACTTGAGTAGCATAACAGATGAAGAGTAACATCTACTTATTCAACTAGATTACAAAGCTCATGATCACATAAAGATCACACCATGGGAGAGAGAGATGAAACACATAGCTACCGGTAGATCCCTCAACCCCGGGGGAGAACTACTCCCTCCTCATCATAGGAGACATTAACGGCGATGAATATGGCGGTGGAGTCGATGGAGATGGCTCCGGGGGCACTTGCCCGTCCCGGCAGAGTTTTGAAACAGAGATTTCTGTCCCGAAACTTGTTGGCGGCGACATCAGAGCTACGGAACTTTTCGTGGAAAAAGACTGATATTTTTAGGGTTTATGCATCGGGGGTATAAATAGGCGAAAGGGCGACGTTGGTGGGTGGCCAAGGGGCCCACCCCACACGGTGGCGCGGCCACGGGGCCGCGCCACCCAATGGTGTGGCCACCTTGTGGCGCCCCTCCGGGTCTCCTTTGGACTTCCTTGACCCTTCGGGAATTCAAAGACTTCTGGGGTTCGTATCGTCCAATTCCGAGAATATTTCTAGAACAACTTTTCTGAAACTAAAAATAGCACAAAATATGCACTGGCTCTGTGGCATCTTGTCAACAGGTTAGTCCCAGAAAATCGATAAAAAGGGTATAAAGTGTAAAGGAAACATGTAGCATATAGTACGAAAACAAGATGGAACATCAGAAATTATGGATACGTTTATGACATATCAACATCCCCAAGCTTAGTTCCTACTTGTCCTCGGGTAGGTAAACGATAAAAACAAATAATTTTTGAGGTGACATGCTACGAACATAAACTTGATCATCATAGTAATGTAAATTATGTAAACTAGGATCAAATGAATAAAGGTTGTGGTTTATAGTTGATATCAAATAGAATAATGTATAAACCTTTAGGAAGAACAAAGTAAAACTTTTCAATGAATCAATACTAAAAGGCAATCAACCGTGCAACAACAACTTCTGTTAGGATCAAGTCAAGTGACAACAATATGCGCGTAGGAAAATCATTAAAATATTTGTGCACTCAAAACAAGCAAGCGTTCTGTATTGGTCCCTGATACCAGGATGTTATGGCTAAAAGAACATTATGGGGGGTTTGGATGGTCAATGTAAGAAAGTGTCACACAACTGAAAGTGATCATTAGACAAGAGCAAGTCTTATAGTCGAAGTTATGCAAAGAGTAGTGATTGCCACACAACGGATGCACATAGAGCTATAACTGTATGAAAGCTCTCCAATGGAACTTGCTTGCTCACGAAGACCTAGAGCACGTTTGAGGAGGCTCATCATTGGAATATACAACCCAAGTTATATAATGTAAGTTATGCAAGTCATAATATGAATACTCTCTCCAAACTGAAGTAATGATACTAACCAAGCACAAGTGTGGAATAAATGATAGTAGTGCTTCCCCCTCTCTCTTTATCATCTCTCTTTTTCCCTTTCTTTCTTTTTTCTTTTCTTTTTGGGCTTTTTCTCCTTTTTATTTTTTTATTGTTTTTATATATAACCTCACAAGTAGGGGAAACACTCTATTTTACAATGAATCATCACACAATTAGTACTCATAACTCAAACTGAAATATCTCTTATGTATATAAAACTAAATGCTCCTGCCAGTGTAGCAGTATGCAAAATAACAATGAAGCATGACAAGTAACATAATGATGATGGATGTTGTATGGCAATATATCTCGGAATGGCTATGGAAATTCCATGGTAGGTAGGTATGGTGGTTGTTTTGAGGAAGATATTTTTTTGGCTTATGTGTAGAAGAACAAAGTTCTCCCACAGGGTTTGGATGCACTTGCGAAGTTTGCACCAAGTTTCAATGTGAGAATGGGCAATGCACGGTACCGAAGAGGCTGGCAAATATGGATGGTGGAAGTGCCAGAAAATCGTAACATAGAACTCACAAGTTAAAATATTCCAACTAAAATCGTGATCTTACAAGGCATAATGAAAATCACTCCAAGAGGGTTCGTGGCAGTTACAAGTCACTATTAGCTACCCCGACAGTAGCACGTAACAAAAAGTCATTACGATTGCTATCAGTAAAGAAAGTCATAAACCATTATCCCATCAACTGATTATTTGAGTGTGGCACTGTTTCAAGCTTTTAGACCAACCATTAATTGTTTTTACTCTACTAAACCAGCAAGTTTACCATTAAGCATATTAATATCTCAAAACAACAACAAATAATCAAGTGAAACAGTTTAGTGATCTACAAGAATATGCAAACTTTTTTCGTTATACCATCTACCACATGTAGTATTTTATATTTCCATCAAACACCAAACAACAAAAAATTTCCAAATAATATAGCAATGAAACAAGAGAGTACTAACATAACTCTACTAGAACTAACAACTCTGAAAATAGATACATGAAAAACAGGATCTAAAAGGATTTCAAGAAGCTAGAAGAAAAACTAAGAATACGGGCATAACGAGTATTCATCTGAAAAAGCGGAGCGTGTCTCTCTCCCACACAAGTAATGATAGGTTCCAACAATATTATTGCATCAAGGTAAAGAAAAGAAAACCAAACGAAAAATAAAACACACTCCAAGTAAAATTCATATGATGTGACCGAATAAAAATATAGTTTCACTAGAAGTGACCTTATAAATTGTTGATGAAGAAGGGGATGCCTTGGGCATCCCCAAGCTTAAACGCTTGAGTCTTCTTAGATTTTTCTGGGATGAACCATGGGGGCATCCCCAAGCTTTGGCTTTGCACTCTTCTTGATCACATTATATCACCCTCTTCTCTTGACCCTTGAAAACTTCCTTCACACCACACTCAAAGTAATTTGCATTAGAGGGTTAGTGCAACAATAAAAAATCCATGGGTTCTGCATGGGCACAAGTGTTATTGATAATTTTAAACATTAGCTACAGCCACTGATGTTTCATGAATAAAAATCCACTTGGCATAGTAAAAGAGCAAATGCAAAAAAATGGCAGAATCTGCCAAAACCAAAACAGTATGTAATCAAGAATTTTTTGGAATTAGCTGAGGAATAATCACAAAAAGTTTCAGGTCATTTTGATCTTTCTGTGATTTATACGATTGTTTACGATGCACAGCAAAAATCTGTTTTATGCGTAGAAATGCAAAAACTAACACCACTTTTCACTAGAAACTTTACATTGCACAACTAATACATGAAAATAAAGATACAAAGGAGTTGCTACAGAAGTATAGAACACCTTGAATCAAAGAAAACAGAGAAAAACAAAGCAAAAATAAAACCATGGGCTGTCTCCAAAGAAGTGATTTTCGTTAAATCCTTTTAGCCAGGCATGATAATTTGAGAAGATGCTCACATGAGAAATATGAATTGAAGCAAAACAGAGAATCAAGAAGCAAATGTAAAACAAATTTAAGTCTAACCCACTTCCTATGAAGAAGAATCTTGTAGAAGAACAAGTCAATAAAACACAAAGTGGCTAGCATAGGAAGACAAAATAAGTGCAACTTCAAAAAAAATCAACATAATTAAAGAGGGGAAACTTGATATTGTTGAGATGCATAAGACTATGTTTACATCTCTCATAATAACTTTCAGTAGCATCATGAATGAAATTAACAATATAACTATTACATATAACATTCTTATCATGAGCCACATGCATAAAAGAATTTATACTCTCCACATAAGCACAACCATTCTTATTAATAGCAGTGGAAGAAATTTCAAAAAAACAGCTATCGTTATCATTATCATCACAATAATCATCAAATATAGGAGGTATATTGTAATCATAATTAATTTTCTCCTCAATAGTAGGTGGACTGAAAATACATAATCATCATAAAGAACTCCAACATGGTAGACAAGTTATGTATTAGGGAGATGGTTTTGGGTAATCCCTCCATAAATATGACAAGTTTCATGAGGATAATTGTAATCATAGCCTATGTTATATCATATTTTATAATAGTTCCAAACCAAAGAAAAAGACCCTCCAAGTTTATGCGATAAAGTGCATTGATCGAAAAACAGAAGTTAGACGTGTGCAAACCGAGAGTGTGTAGGTCCAATGGGGTTGTCTTCACATCCCCAAGCTTATGGTATTCACCATACTTGGATATATCTCGGTTCATCTCCTCTAATCCTTGTGAAAAAACTTCTTTACACCGTTTCTCCCATCTCTTTTCTGCGGGGTGACATTAGTAGGCACAAAACAATTGAATTGCTTGCTGCATGAAATCCTTCAAAAAAAGTGTGAAACATGTCCAGAAAGTGTATAATGTTGTATTCCTTCTCATAAACTCAATTGAATAAAAAATATTCAACTTAAAAGTTCAAAGAATGCATAAAACAAAATTTGACAGAATCCGTCCAGAAAAACAGCAGTAGAAAATCGCATTTTTTAGCCCACTTACATATGTCGAAAAAATCTGAAACAATTCAAGCTTACAGAGGATAAAAAATTTCAACTACAATTCAAATTTTAGATCATTCGGAGTTACAGAATAGAAATGAAAAATCATACCGTGCACATATTCGTGCTGGAATAAAATCTCCAAATACAAATAGCAACTTTTTCAAACAAAAACGGGTAAAACTTGGCACTTTATTAAAAATTCCAGAAACAAAACTAAAAATGAAGTCTATTGTTACAGAAATAGGACACAAATAAAATCAAAAATAAAAACAACCGTGTTGCCTCCCGTAAAGCGCTTTCTTTATAGCCATGTAGCTAGGCTTCTCACTTGGTATCAAGATGGTTGGAGTGAGGTGGCTTGGCATCGCCAAGCTTGAATTCTTGTACTTATTTCACATATATTGGGTGAGCCTAGGGGTAAACTCTCCAAGCTTAAGTTTTTTTCTCTCTTGATCTTTGTTCATCATCCTCAACTCTTCCACTTGAAAATTCTCTTTACGCGAAACTCAACATAAAACTTGATTAGAGAGGTTAGTGTCTCCATAAATTAAATCCTCATAGGTACAACAAAGACATATAGTGAGTTTATTCTAAACATTAAATACTGTTACTAAGGTTATTTTTTGCTCTTTGATCAAGAGAACCACACCAAAACATAGTAATGAGACTAATTGAAAATAAAGACAAAATCTGTCAAAAACTGGACAACCCGAAAGGAGAGAATTTTTAGAGGCACTTTTGTTGCTCAAATCAGTAAAAAATCAACTAATGAAATGTGTAATAACAACTGAATATTGCTGTCGTAAAATATCAGCTCAAAATTTCTCTTCAGTGATTTTTAACAATTTTCGCAGTGAAGCTTAGGAATCTGTTTTCTGGACAGCAAATCACTATTGTTTAATCCTAACTCTCAAATAGGACCATCATCTAAAGCATTATCATATAGAATATCTAAATAAAATTCCTCATCAATTTCAAAGCTATTATAAATAATAATATCATTTTTGAATGTGTTGATCGTTATCAGAATCAAAATCAAACGAGCATGGTGTGTAAGCATATGCGCAATCCTCTAATACCTTTTCCTCTTCTCTATATTCTTCTTGTTCCTGCAAGCCATTAGATCTTTCCTTGATAGCAACAAGATTGTTATAATATTAAAGGATATAGGTATTATTACAAAAGAGTTTCAAGAGTTGTTCAAGTGTTGTAGCAAGTCTTGGTGTGAGGCTATGAGCTTTATCTATATTAAACATAACTATCTCAAGAATTCCCATTACAATAGTAAATTCATCGGCTTCCGTCATATTTGTGTTCATAATTTCATTATTATGGTAAGAGGCAATTGTAGGCATACTCTAAAGCTTGCATTGAAATTTAAGATGATTAGGATATTGATCTATGCAGCAAGATACATTATACCTATCACATAATCCATGGCCAATTACATTTAATGCTTCCATTATAAACCTTTTTTTAGCAACACTAATTGATTCAACCATAGGGGGTTGCACAAGTACGTGACTCATATATTCCATGAACATAACAAATGAACTATTGTTTTTATGTTTTTCAAATAAGGAGAGTATAAACTGATACATAAATAAAAGTAAAGCTAATGATAAACTCACAACCAAAAAAGTTTAAAGGAACCTCCGCAAGCTTATATGATTGCAAGATATAAAACAAGATAAAATAAATCGGAAGTCTAGTCCACACAAGAATAGAAACCTAAGCACTACACTCCCCGGCAAAGGTGCCAGAAAAATACTTTATAACCCCCAAGAGCAGGGGGTCACTGTAGTACCTGTCGGGGGGTTACCCCCGAGTAGGGTAAAGGCAAGTGGTAAAGGCAACAGTCAGAAGAGAAGTTTGGTCGAGTAGCCACCTACCCGGTACTCGCTACCCGGTCGACTGCTACTCGGTCTTACGAAAAGATGACCAGAAGGAGATATTAAGCGAGTTATGTCCGTTCGAGTAGAAGAGCTGGTCCGAGTAAGATTGGCGGGAATCTACTCGGGCCAGAAGTCAAAGGAGCCGTTCTGACACAGGATCCCGCGTATCCTGGGTCCGTACTTGGCACTATTCAAACTACTGTTCATCTGGGACCGGCCTGCCTGACAGCGACAGTGTGGAAGCAGGCGGTCGCAGGATAAGGGGGCCCCACTCTGTGTTTGGCACAGTGATACCAGACTGTCCCCTTGGTTTTGCCCAACGACTTTCCGGATGCAGCCAAGATTAGGAACCAAAGCTATCAGCGGGAACTCGGAAGAAGGACGATGTGCACACTATGTCGACACTTGTCCGTGTTTGGACGTATCCGGCTGGGCACCGTGTATATAAGGTGCCCCGCCGCCTCCTGCGTGAGGATCGCATGCTGGGACACAGGGAAACCCTAGATTCTTGACCTAGTTCATCACAAAGAGAGAAGAGTGGCTACTCGGTAGCAAGAACATTGTACTGTGGCTACTCGGTGAGACACCAGAATACATAGAGAAAGGCAGGAGTAGGGGTTTTACCTCCTCACGAGGGCCCTGAACCTGGGTAGATCGTGTTGTTTGCAGTGTTTGGTTCTTACCTCACGCGGCTACTCGTGGCGTGATCCCTCCCCGAGCACCTCCAGCGTCCATCGTTCCCACATCTTTAGCCATCCTATGGCATCTGCCGTGACACCACCACGATAGTTGGCGCCCACCGTGGGGCAACCAGCGGCGCTGGCTGGAGTTTCTGTTCGGACGGGATCTTCTTCAGGGGAGCGCGTAGTCTGTGGCCTTGTCCACAGATTCGGCTCCTTCGACTTCGTCACCGACAACGCCGGCGATTTCGGCGGCAGGGCCATGCCGGAGGGCGGCTCGGTGATCTCCTTCGGCTCTCACCTCGTCTACGTCGCCACCGTCGTCGACCGCGTCTACCCCGAGCTGGTGCATGACGCGGAGGACCCTCCTGCGGTGATCGCTGCTCGCGGAAGGCCCGCGTGCCGCTCTGCGGACCGCGCTGAGGTGATGGTGACCGGCTTGGCGGCAAACGCTGGCGCGGCTGCTACTGGCGCCGCGGCCGTCGTCGAGGATCTTGCTACCACGAGCGCTGGTGGCAGGACTCACAGGCCTTACGAGAAGGAGTGTAACCTCCCTCCCTCCACTACTCCGACTATTCCCGCGTCGGCTGGGCGGAATGGCATGCCGCCCCCCACCGACCTCGAGCTCCTGAGCATGAAGGAGCAGCTCGAGCGGCAACGCCAAGAGCTGCTCGCCGAGCAGGCGGAGTTGGACAAGGTCAGGCTTGAGTTGAGTCTAGACCAGCTTGAGTACAACAAGGCTCACGGCTTCACGCCGGTCACTAGGAGAGCTAGCAGAGTAGGCGCCACGCGGCGTAACCTGGGTGCCGAGATGGCGACAGTGGTGGAGGTTCCCGCTCAGTCCGCCACCGCAAACACCTCCACTAGGCCTAGGTATAGCACACCTGCCAAGACACTTAGAGCTGCAGAGGCAGTGGCCGCCGAGTTGCCTCGTCTCGATGGCGACGCGCGCATTAGGCAGCAGGAAAGGCTCAACGAGTTGGTGTTAGAGGCTGCTAGGCAGAATGAGGAGTTCCGGAAGGCCAACCCGGGTGCTGGAGCTTCGCAGGTGGTGCACTCGCACGCGGCTAGATCTAACGATCAGGCCTCGTCTCCGCATCCCAGCCGCGAGAAGAGCCGCAGCGGACGTTCGGCCAGAGATAGGCAAATGCAGGTGTATGACCCGGCTGCTGCCACGAGACAGCTTGCTGTGCCGCAGCAGCCCGGGCAGGAACACAACGCTACAAGAGCAGGCTCTCAAGCCCATCAAGCTCAAAGCCAGGCCCGAGGTGGAGCGCGCCCAGGTCCTTCTCAGCGTCCCGCTGCTCAGCCTACTCGGCAGAGGCAGCAGCCACGCGCAGTGGCGCCAGTCGCCAACCCGGTGGAGCAGCCTGCGGCTGTGCAGGTGGACAGATATGATGACGAGCCATGGAGATGGCTGGCTATGATATTCTGGACCGTGTTGGCGAGCGCGTGTTGGCGCCTGGAGATGCGAGGCATCAGCTGGACCGGATCAACTTGTCAGCTCGGTTGGAGAACACGGGTCCTCCTGGCCCCGAGTGCTTTGGCCCGCGCATCATGAACGAGCCGTCCGTGAAGAACTTTCAGCTCGCAAGGGGCACCAAGAGCTACAATGGCAGCACCAAGCCCGAAGATTGGCTCAATGATTACGTCACCGTAGTCCACATTGCGGGCGGCAACAGGAGATGGGCGGTGCGGTACGTCCCGCAGATGCTAGAGGGTCCAGCTCGCACGTGGCTCAACAACTTGCCCAAGCACAGCATAAATTGCTGGCTGGACTTCTCGGATGCCTTCGTCAGCAACTTCACCAGCACCTACAAGAGGCCGAATAGGACACAGCAGCTGTCCGCTTGCAGGCAGCGAGAAGACGAGACAGACCGCGAGTATCTTACTCGGTGGAGTACATTGAGGAACACCTGTGAGGGTGTGAATGAAGCTCAGGCCATCACTTGGTTTCCGCAGGGATGCAGGCATGGCAGCATGTTGTGGCAGAGATTGCAGAGGGAGATGCCAAACACTCTGGCGGAGACCATCAAGATTGCGGACCAGTACGCACTCGGTGATCCTACTCAGCCCCTGATGGACTCCTCTGAGCCGAGAAGAAACTTCAGCAACAGCAAGCGCAACGAGTTCCGCAACAAGCGCAGGGGTGACCGAATAGATACTCGGTATGACCCTGAAGAGGTGAATGCAGTGACTGTTGGAGCTGGTGGTAGCCAAAGGCAGAAACCTGCTGGAGCCTACGGGCAGAACCAGAACCAGGGCCAAGGCAACAAGAAACCGTTCCGTACTCCTCAGTCGGGTAGCGGCAACTCCGAGCAGCTGAGGAAGTTCGTCTTTGACGACATGAAGGATGGCCCATGCAGTTTTCACACTCACCACCCCTCGAGGCCTGCTAACCACACTACTCGGCAGTGCGAGTGGTGGGATGTGATCAAGAATGATGGCTTGCCTCCTCCTCCTCCTCTGCCAGCGGCCAATGCCAATGTGCAGCCTACTCGCGCACCCGCAGCTCGGCCGCCAGTGTTCCCGAGAAGAGAAAATGTGAACCAGGTGGCTTTAGGAGCCAACCGACACTTCAACAATGAGAGCTACCGCAACAACAACAACTACAACCGCAACAACAACAACAGAGGCAACAACAACAACGGCAACAATGGGGGCGGAGGCTCCAACCAGTACCAAGAGCACCATGAGAGCTACATGATCTTCACCTCTGAGCCAGTCGACAAGCAATCACAGCACAGGCGTGCCATGGAGGTCAATGCAGTGATTCCTGCTGTCCCTCATTACATGTATTGGTGTGACCAGGAGATCAGGTGGTCCCGAGTAGATCATCCCAAGGTGATGCCCAACCCGGGTAGCTATGCCTTGGTGTTGGATCCTACCTTCCTAGGTCCCGAGAAGAATGTGAGGTTCAGCAAGGTGCTAATCGACAACGGCAGCAGCATCAACATCGTGTACAAAGACACACTTGAGAAGCTTGGCCTGGCCGAGAACATGATGCTGCCCAGCAAGACCACTTTCCATGGCATTGTGCCCGGGATCTCGTGCAACCCGATTGGCCGAGTGTGGATAGATGTGCTATTCGGCACCAGGGAGAACTGCCGCACTAAGCGCCTGCAGTTTGAAGTGGTTGATCATCAGAGTCCTTACCATGCTCTACTCGGCAGGCCTGCTCTGAGCAAGTTCATGGCCTCTACTCATGTTGCATATCTGAAGATGAAGATCCCTGGCCCCAATGGCATAATTACAATCTCTGGTGATTACAAGAAGTCCATGGAATGTGCCTCTGCTGGTTCCCAGTTGGCGGAGTCGATGGTGATTGCTGCCGAGAAGAAGAAGATGTATGAGGTGGTGGCCATGGCGCAATCGGCGCAAGCTGGCGCGCAGGGCGTGCCGAGTACCCAACACGGGACCGCGTTCCAGGCATCTCAGGAGACCAAGAAGGTCCAGGTCGACCCCGAGTTCCCCGACCGCGTAGCCATCATTGGCTCCGGGTTGGCGTAGAAATAGGAAAGCGAGCTCATCCACTTCCTCCGTGAGAATCGGGATGTATTTGCCTGGTCCAATGAAGATCTACCAGGAGTCCCGACGGAGTTGGTTGAGCACTCATTACATGTGCGTCCTGACGCCAAGCCAGTGAAGCAGGCTATGCGCCGCTTCGGAGATGAGAGAAGGAAGGCCATTGGTGACCAAATCACCAAGCTGCTGATAGGCAATTTCATCATGGAGGTGCTGCATCCGGATTGGCTAGCCAACCCGGTCATGGTCGAGAAGAAGAAGGAGGATCCCAAGGCTGCCACTGCATGGCGCATGTGTGTCGACTACACCGACTTGAACAAGGCATGCCCCAAGGATCCCTTCCCGCTACCTCGCATCGATCAGGTGATCGATTCCACTGCTGGTTGTGAACTGTTGTCTTTCATAGATGCCTACTCTGGTTTCCACCAGATCGCACTCAATCCTGCTGATCAAATAAAGACTGCTTTCATTACCCCGTACGGGGCTTATTGCTATCGTGTCATGTGTTTTGGCTTGAGGAATGCGGGTGCAACCTATCAGAGATGCATGCAGAAATGCTTGCACGACCAGCTCGGCAAGAATGTGCAGGTGTACGTACATGACTTTGTCATCAAAACGAATAAAACACATACTCTGCTTGCCGACCTGGAGGAAACCTTTGCTAACCTACGCAAGTACAAAATGAAGCTGAATCCGAGTAAATGCACCTTTGGTGTCCCGGCTGGCAAGCTACTCGGCTTCCTGGTGTCTAGTCGGGGCATTGAAGCCAATCCTTCGAAGATAAAAGCTATCGAGAGCATGTCTTTGCCGAGATCCCTGAAAGACGTGCAGAAATTCACTGGTTGCTTGGCATCTCTGAGCCGTTTTCTGGGCCGAATGGGCAAGAAGGCCCTGCCTCTGTACCAATTGATGAAGAAAAGTGACAAGTTTGTCTGGACTCCGCAAGCGGATGTGGCATTCAACGAGCTGAAAGCAATGCTGGCTAGCGCTCCCATCTTGGCTACTCAGTTACCCAAGGAGCCAATGCTACTGTACATTGCTGCGACTAACCGAGTAGTTTAATGTGGTGATTGTGGTGGAACGAGAAGAAGAAGGCAAGAGTGTGCAGCGCCCAGTGTATTATCTCAGTGAAGTGCTGTCCAGCTCCAAGCAAAACTACCCACACTACCAGAACATGACCTACGGCGTGTACCTAGGCGCCAAGAAGCTAAAGCATTATTTCCAAGAGCATCCTATCACGGTTGTGAGCTCTGCTCCCATCTCGGATATCATGGGCAACAAGGAGGCGAGTGGCAGAGTAGCCAAGTGGGCAATCGAGCTGGCCGCGTATGCACCCGCGTACGCGAGAAGAGAAGCCATCAAGTCTCAGATTCTGGCGGAATTCCTGGTGGATTGGGCCGAGGTGCAGTATGAACCTTCTGCTCCTGTTTCTAATTACTGGAAGATGCACTTTGATGGCTCGAAGGTGAAGGAAGGCCTTGGTGCTGGCGTAGTGCTTACGTCACCCAAGCGAGATCAACTCAAGTATGTGCTGCAGATTCACTTCAAGGCGTCCAACAACGTAGCAGAGTACGAGGCAGTGGTGCATGGTTTGCGAGTAGCCAAGGAGGTTGGCGTGCAGCGCATCATATGCTATGGCGATTTAGATCTGGTGGTGCAGCAAGTCTCTGGCACCTGGGATGCTCTAGATGCCAACATGGCATCCTATCGCTTCCTGGTACAGTCCATGACTGGATTCTTCGAAGGCTGCGAGTTCCAGCACATTCACCGAGCAGAGAACGAAGCGGCAGACGAGCTGTCCAAGTTGGGATCTTCTCGGCAATCCATCCCGGCGGGGGTTGCCTTGGAGCACTTGAGGAAGCCATCCATCAAGCCCTCTCCCAACTCGGAGTCCATATTTGTTCCTTCTCTGCCAAGTGAGGAATCTGATCCCATGGAGGTTGACTGGGAGAATGCCGCAGGAAACCCGGGGACTGCCACTCCCGACTCGGGGACTGCCGTCCTCTACTCGGGGACTGCCATTCCCTACTCGGGGACTGCCAATCCTTACTCGGGGACTGCCACTCCTTACTTGGGGACTGCCACTCCTTACTCGGGGACTGCTGTCCTTAACCCGGGGACTGTCGCATTCATTGAGGAAGTCCTTGCTAATCGGTCTGGGCTTCAGAGAAGTGCTCCCATCCCTAAAGAGCAACCAGAGGTGCCTGTCCCGATGGAAGTGGACGAACCAGTGTTTCCCATACGGGAGACACCGAGTTGGGCCATGCCCATATTATCCTTTCTAAGGGACGGCACTCTGCCAGAAGATGAAGTGGCTGCAAGACAAATTCAGAGGAGATCCAAGGGCTACACTATAGTCCGAGATGTGCTGCATAAGAGAAGTGCCACCGGCGTGCTGCAACGTTGTGTGGACCCAGCAGAAGGAGAAGAAATTCTGGTAGACATACACCAAGGAGAATGCGGGCACCATGCCTCTTCTCGGGCATTGGTCAAGAAAGCTTTTCGGCATGGCTTCTACTGGCTCACAGCTCTGCAGCAAGCCGAAGACATCGTGAGGAAGTGCAATGGCTGCCAGATGTTCGCGAGTAAGATTCACATGCCTTCTTCCGAGCTGAAAACCATTCCTATCACTTGGCCATTTGCTGTTTGGTGTTTGGACATGGTCGGACCCTTCCAGCCGGCTAGAGGAAACATGACACACATCCTGGTCATGGTGGACAAGTTCACAAAGTGGATCGAGGTGAAACCTATTCGGAAGTGCGATGGGGCCACAGCTGTGAAATTCGTGAAGGATGTGATCCTGAGATATGGCTACCCGCACAGCATCATCACCGACAACGGCACCAATTTTGCTGAGGGAGCAATGGTGCGGTTTTGCAGAGATAAGCGTATCCGACTGGATGTTGCGTCAGTCGCGCATCCCGCTTCCAATGGGCAAGTTGAAAGAGCAAACGGCATGGTACTGGCAGGCATAAAGCCAAGGCTGATGGAGCCACTGTTGAAAACACCTGGGTGTTGGCTAGACGAGTTGCCAGCGGTGTTGTGGAGTCTAAGGACTACCCCTAACCGGTCAACCGGCTACACGCCATTCTTCTTGGTATACGGGGCTGAGGCCGTGTTGCCAATAGACCTAGAGCATGACTCCCCCCGAGTAACCCTCTACACTGAGGTGGAGGCGAGAGAAGCTCGAGAAGACGACGTTGACCTGCTTGAAGAAGCAAGAGAGCTGACTCTGTCACGTTCGGCTATCTACCAGCAAAACCTGCGGCGTTATCATAGCCGAAAGGTGAACCCAAGGGTTTTCCGAGAAGGAGACTTGGTCCTTAGGCTCGTGCAGCGCACAGCCGGGATGCACAAGTTGTCTCCTCCATGGGAAGGGCCCTTCATTGTGAGCAAAGTGCTGCACAACGATGCTTACTACCTTATAGATGCGCGCCCACCACAGGCGAACAGGGCAGATAAAGCTGGAGAGGAAACCAAGCGCCCTTGGAATGTAGCTCTACTCCGTCGTTTTCATTCGTGAGCAAAGATGTGTATGTACCCTCTTATCCGAGTTGAAATTCTATTCTGCAATCTGAAATTGAACTCGGGAACTTCCCTCGTCCAAACTTGCTCTAAGTGTTTCTACTCGGCTTTACCTTTTGCCTATTCGGTTGCTCTACTTCAAAATTCAAAAGTACATTGAGTACTGTGTTTAAACCTACATGCCAACTCTTCGACTTTGCTGCTGTCCGAAACCCGGCTTCATGGCAAGCAAGAGAACAAGCAAAAGGTCCATGAGCACAAGAAAAATTACTAAGGAAAGGAAGAGTGCAGGAACCGAGTAGGGTGCTTTTATTACTGTTCTTTGTCCTATCTTTTCGGCTAAGTGGTGGGCTGCGTTACTATGATTGTTTCTAAGAGGCTAAGTATTTGCAGCTCTGCTCTTTAACTCTTGTGACTCGAATACCAAAAAAGCAACAAGTTGCGGGTAGAGCTGAGACTAAAAGAGAGAGTGAATAAGAAATGCAACTCGGGGACTCGCATGATAACGCAACCCGGCATCGAGCCCAGGCTGAACAAATTGATTAAGTTGAAAATAACAAGTGGGAATAAAAATGAGTAGCAACGGCATAAATAGTCTGATACATTTGCACCCGGCATCCCGGGGATCTGATAAGTGTTTGAGAAATAAAGCTGCAGGATAAAATCAGGTCGAGGCGGCGTTCTCGGTGCTAGCCTTAGCTGCCTCATCTTCAGTAGTGGCCTTGGTTGTGTCCGCCTCCACGCTGGCATCAACAAGCTTCGCTGCTTCGTCCTCGGCGTTGGGCTCGGTGGCTACCTGGTCTGAAGTGGCCGTGGCCACCGAGACGGGCGTTGTCGCGGAGGTGGAGCCGCTGGCTTGGGCGCGAAGGTTGACGGTGTCGTCAAGGGCAGCTCCTGACGAGGTGCCGAACTCGAGCGCGGAGGTGTCGATCGACATCTCCACGTTCTCGTCCTCCTCATCGCTACCCGCGATGACCGCGGCCTTCCCCTTCCCGTCCTTGGCACCTGGAGAGTCGAAGTAGCTCAGGTCCGGCTCGTCGGTGTCCGTCTCCTCGTCTTCATCCTCCTCCTCGCCCTCGTCCACCTCGGTGTCGGGCTCGGTGAGGCCGTCGATGAAGGTCGTTGTGTCGGCATACTGCGCGACCTCGTGAGCAACCACCTGGCGAATAGCCACACAGTCGGGGTCCTTCTCCCACTTGGAGTCTCGGCGCATCTCGCGGATGATCTGCATATTCAGGTTCTCGTACCAAGTGGTGACGAAGAGCAGCATCATGTCCGCACCTGCCCGAGCTCCCGAGGCGCGCCATTTCTTCAATTCAGCTTTCACGCGCTGCAGCTTCAAGGCAAGCCCGGAGATTGTTGTCGGCGCAGAGTCATCAGGCCAGAAGACGTTGTGGATCTGGAAGGCGACGCGCACCAGCTCGGTGCCCACGCCCGCTAGCCGCGGACACTGGCTCTGCATAATCAGGATACTTTCCTCGATTTCGGCTCTGGTGTCCAAAGGCTCGCCCTTCTCAGCACGAGCTGCTCGGACCTTTTCCAGGGCGGGCACGCTAGAAGATTCAAGGTTGGGAAAGATTCCTGCAAGAGCTATCGAGAAGATCAGAAACGGTAACAGAGTGGAAGCATGAAACGAGAAGCAGAGAAGAAAGGCCCGGTCGAGTAGCAGAGAAGCGGAGAAAAGGGAGCACTTACTGTTCAAATCGTGGCGCAGTCCTAACAGCTGGGTCTTCCATGTTTCCTCGTTGGATATATGCTTCTCTTGGATCAAGCGGAGCTCTTCTAGCTGAGTGAAGAGCCCAGCGTTGCTCTTCGTTAGCACCTCACACTCCTGTTTGAGGGTTCTCTCCCTGGCTTTGGCTGCTGCTTCGCTCTTTGCCTTCTCGGCGATTACTCTGTCCCTTTCGGCACCAAGATTGATAGCATCCCGGAGCGCAGTCTGCAGCTGGACTTGGAGCTTCTCCATCTCAGTAGTATGCTCTTTCATCAGCTCGACGGCCTGGCTGGACAACTGCTGCTTCACCTCAGCAGGTTTAAGGCAATCCTGATGTTCTTCAACAAACTTCTTATGATCTTCTGAAAAGAGCAAAGCACGGTTAGCAGAGAAGCGAAAGAAAGAAACACAGGAAAAGCCGAGTAGACGGCAACGTACCTTCCAATCTCTTGATGGTGGCCTGGCCACTCTCGACGAAGGCACGGCAGTTCTCGTGCTCGTCAGACAGGGCCTTCAGCTTTCCTGCAAGGTGAAACTAGTTAGCGCAAAAAGCAGAAGCGGGCGTAAGCACCAAACGCAAGAACCGCGCAGCTAGAAGCGTACCTTCAACTTCAGACAGCCTCATAGTGCTGTTCATCACTTCCTTGTCGGCTTCCTCGGCAATCATCTTCTCTTTCTCCAAGGCGGCAATGTGCCTCTTGGCAATGGCGTGGTTCCAGAGTAGCCGACGATGCAAGTCGGTCCGTTTCAGTACGCTATTCTGAGAAGCAGAAGAAACAAGAATCAGGCAAAGTACTTGAGATTCAACCCGAGAAGGCGGCTACTCGGGAGAGTGTCCGCCTACTCGGCCAGAATCTCGGGGACTGGGTGATGGATAAGGAAAAGAGGAAGAGTAGAAAAGAAGTGAAAATGCAACTCGGAGAGGATAAGTAGGAACTTACCGCGTAGGACTACTCGAGGTCTTCGGCGTTCTTGCGGTGGACAAACATCTTGGAAGCAAGTGTAGCGGAGGTGGTTGAGACAGTCATGGGCTTGTAACCCAAGTCCACCTTGTTCCAATCCACACGCATATGGTCGATGTCGCCCAGATCGGTGCCGTTCCAATTGGTGTTGCCGAGAACTTTGCTGTCCCATTTGGCATCGATGAAGCCGATCAAGTCGAGTACTTGCTCGAGGCTCTGGGACGTTATCGCCTGGTCCTGAACTCCACGAGAAGCAATGGAGATGGATTTGTCTTGATTTGGGGCCGGGGGCCTGGAGTCCACTGCCACGGCTTTCCTCCCTTTCTGAAGAGCAAGATTCCGGTCCTTGGGGGAAAAGACGACCTGGTGCTGATGGCTAACCTTCACCATGTAGTCAGGGTAGCAGGGCTGATCAGCTGCAGCGGCGGCGGCAGGAACCGCGTTGGGATCGCGAATAACCAGCTGACTGGACTGGCCAGTTGATGTTGGCGGCGGCATGTCGGCAGCCCGCTTCTTCGTCTTCTCCTTCTGGGCAGTTGGCTTCGCGGCGACTGACTTCTCGGTTTTCTGCTTCTCGGTCTTCTTCTCCTCAGCCTTCTCCTTCTCGGCGGCCTTCTTCTCGGCTGCCTCCTTCTCTGCAGCATCTTGGGCACTCTTCCTTGTAAGCGGCCTGGCCGGAGGGCTGGGTGCAGCCTCGGTTGTCTGCACCGAGGAGGAATCAGGCTGAGCGCTACCCTGATCGGTTGGTGGCGCCAGGGGCGCGCTATCCGGTGCGGCATCCGGCTGGGCGCTACCCTGTGCGGCGACTGATTGCACGTCGCTCAGAGGGTAATGCCCAGTCGCGTCTTCTACCCGCTGCTCGGCAGCGGGATCCAGCTGTGAGACATCCATTTCTTCCACCCGCGGCTGGGCCGCAGGATCTTCTTGTCCAGCAGCCCCTGTTACTGGCTGCTCTTCTTCTTCGTCCTGCCGCTCAAGGGCGGCGTCGTGGTGCATCTCGGTCTCTTGATCTTGGTTCTCCTCGGCGGTGTTGGCCGGAGGAGAAGGTGGCTTCTCTTGGTGAGCAGCGTCCTGCGCCTCCTGCTCGGCGCGGGACTGCGGCTCTGGCTCGGTGTTTCGTGCGTTGGCGGCATTGTTCTCATCGCCGTCGAGGTCGATTAGATTGTCGACATCGATGGCGGCCTTCTTCTGGGTCTCGGTGGACGCAAGAGCGGCGTCCGCATCCAAGGGGTCTCTGAAGAGAAAATTGTGTTCAAAACCAAGAAGAGGGCAGAGGAAATCGAGAGGAGACAGCGAAGCAAAAAAGATTGGGAGTCAACCGAGAAGAACGAAGTAAACTGAAGCGTGCAACCGAGAAGGAACTTACCCCTTGCGGCGAGGAATCGGTGGTCGCTTCCTCTTCACGATTTTCTTAGTCGTCTTCTCGGTCACCTTCTTCTTCTTGGCGGGAGGTTCTTGGGCGCCACTGCCTGTCCGTTTGCGGGTGGCAGGAGCGGCAACTGCAAGAGGCTTGACGACCTGGGCTGCCTCGTCCTCATCCTCATCCTCATCTTCGCCATCAGCATCAGCAACATCTATGAAAAAGAAAGGAAGAAAAGCACTTCAGAAGCAGAAAGCGATTGGTTTGCGCTGCTCGCAATCAGAGGGGATAAGTTCAATTACCTTCAACTTCATCCTCGGACCAGTCACGAAGAGACGATTCCGCGGGACGATCACCCGCCTGGGCGGCGTCAGAAGGATCGAGCTGGTCCACGGTCTCGAAGGAGGCCTGGTCATCTTCCTCTCGGTCAGAGGACCAGTTGCCCTCGAAGCGCTCACAGCTCTCAGCAAGCTGGCGGTCAAGGACCTGAAAGAACAGAGAAACGTCGCAAATTAGCCAAGTAGCATGGAGACATTCTACCCGGATGGGCGTGCAAACACAAAGCACACTAGGCCTAAGGAAATTTGCTAAGTATCCTACTCGGCAAGGCGTGCAAACAACAAGCACATTAAGCCTAAGTATTTCTCCTAAGTATGCTACTCGGCAAGGCGTGCAAACATCAAGCATACTAAGCCTAGGCAGTTCTGCAGAGTGCTCTACTCGGCGCGGAATGCAATTGCTAGTCGCGGCAAGGAGAGAAGGCTATCTACTCGGATTACATATATACTGGAAGCAGAGTAAGGAGAACGTACCCGTGGGATCGGCTTCGTGCGGCTGAAGGGGATGAACCCATACTGCCAGTTATCTCGGAGGCCTGTGGTCAGGATGGACGTTGCGTGCGCGGCGACATCCGCGTTGCTGAGCTCGAACGTGGTCGTCCGAGTGCAATCGCGGGGGCCTCCCAAGTAGCACATTGGGTGGGAGCGCTGCTGCAGAGGCAGCACCCGATTCCGGATCCAGCAGGCCACGGGATCATCACTCTTAAGGCCCTCTCCGATTAATTCAGCGAGCCGCTCCTCCATCTGCACGGCGTTGCGGTCGTTGGAGGGCTTCGTCTTCCAATTCTGCCCGGATGGAGCCCAGTTGCTCCAGGCAGGCAGGTTGATGCGGTCCGTTACCTTTCCCCCCTTCGTGGCGGGGATATTCTTCACGTAGAGGAAGGATTTTTGCCACATCCGGACGGAATCCAAGCCCTTGATGCGAGGGTGATTGGTTCCCGTCCGCTGCACCATCATGGCGCTGCCGGTATCGGTTACCCGGCTGCCAGCGGCCGCGCCGTCCTTCTTCCCTGTGCTCTGCTGACGGAGGTGGAAGTACTTCAACCATGTCTGCACCGTGGGGCGGACGCCAAGAAAGGCCTCGCACACCACGGTGTGATAGGCGAGGAAGACGACAGCATTTGGGGGGAGATGATGCATCTGAACACCGAAGTGGTCCAGAAAGGAGCGGAGGAAATCGGAAGCCGGCAGGCCGAATCCTCGCGCGAAGTGCGCGAGGAAGACGACATGCTCGCCCTCCCGCGGGGCCGGAACGATTTCGCCGTCGGACGGCCGGCACTAAACACCAGGAGGAACCCTCCGGGTGTTCACGAGCCAGGAGCAGTCATCGACGGTGACATCAGAACCAGCCCAGCCGGCGCGAGCAGCCATGGCACCGAGTGAGAAGGTGGTGGAAACTTTGGAAGAATCTGGTGGAGAGAATGAATCCGCAGCGGCGCAAAGAGTTGCGCGGCGGCGGAGAGCACGGCGGCGGAGAAGAAACAGAGAGGCGAAAGAAGAAAGTACGGAGGAAGAAGAAGAGGAAGTTACCGATGGGGGTATTTATACCCTCTCCTCAGATTACCGTTACCATCGGGGTAGTGGGATCGATCTTGGCCATAACTCTCGTGTGGTGGGGCCTGTGGCCGGTTAGAAACGCACACAAGCGCGGAACGCGCGCGTAACGGCCACAATTGATCCCACGACCAGATCGTGGCCTATTACTGCGCTTGATGGGACATGACGAGCCGGTGGGCCCACTCCGTGAAAACTGGGCGCGTGGCACGTCGTGTCCTGGGCAGCGAGACGTCGGGGTCGCTGATGCACGACACGTGTCCAGTTGCGGCACGGAAGGCTGGATTGTGCTCTGCGCTGCAGAGACTCTGCTTAAGAAATTCTCTAAGTCCTTTTTCTCGGACGCAGAGAAGGAGACTAGCCCTATTCGGAAGAAAAGAGACCCAAGGTACTTTCCAGAGGGCTACTCGGAGGTTTTACTCGGCATCTTGAGGTTCAAGGGCGGTGTTGCAAAGATTGGTTTTAAGCTGGCAGAGCCTAGTAAACGAGTTCGCAAGACTCTACCAGCTTCGGGGACTGCTGTCGGGGGGTTACCCCCGAGTAGGGTAAAGGCAAGTGGTAAAGGCAACAGTCAGAAGAGAAGTTTGGTCGAGTAGCCGCCTACCCGGTACTCGCTACCCGGTCGACTGCTACTCGGTCTTACAAAAAGATGACCAGAAGGAGATATTAAGCGAGTTATGTCCGTTCGAGTAGAAGAGCTGGTCCGAGTAAGATTGGCGGGAATCTACTCGGGCCAGAAGTCAAAGGAGCCATTCTGACACAGGATCCCGCGTATCCTGGGTCCGTACTTGGCACTATTCAAACTACTGTTCATCTGGGACCGGCCTGCCTGACAGCGACAGTGTGGAAGCAGGCGGTCGCAGGATAAGGGGGCCCCACTCTGTGTTTGGCACAGTGATACCAGACTGTCCCCTTGGTTTTGCCCAACGACTTTCCGGATGCAGCCAAGATTAGGAACCAAAGCTGTCAGCGGGAACTCGGAAGAAGGACGATGTGCACACTATGTCGACACTTGTCCGTGTTTGGACGTATCCGGCTGGGCACCGTGTATATAAGGTGCCCCGCCGCCTCCTGTGTGAGGATCGCATGCTGGGACACAGGGAAACCCTAGATTCTTGACCTAGTTCATCACAAAGAGAGAAGAGTGGCTACTCGGTAGCAAGAACATTGTACTGTGGCTACTCGGTGAGACACCAGAATACATAGAGAAAGGCAGGAGTAGGGGTTTTACCTCCTCACGAGGGCCCTGAACCTGGGTAGATCGTGTTGTTTGCAGTGTTTGGTTCTTACCTCACGCGGCTACTCGTCGCGTGATCCCTCCCCGAGCACCTCCAGCGTCCATCGTTCCCACATCTTTAGCCATCCTATGGCATCTGCCGTGACACCACCACGACAGTACCTCTCAATGTGTAAGTAGGGTATCGACCCGCAGGAGCAAGAAGGAAAAGTTATATATTCCCTACAACTAAAGTGTCACAAGTTTTAGTTGATTATGCACTAAACAAGTTTAAAGAACAAGATGTTTGATTTAATGGATGGAAGTTTAATGTAACAAAACAAGGATGTAAAAGTGTCCCAATCCTCTTCAATGCAAGACGACAAGACAAAGGTTTTCTCTTATAGGAACAATGGACATGGGTTCTCTATGGAAATTATCATGTTATAGATAAAAGGTACACTCAATTTTCATGCTTTAATGGAAAACTTCTATGACGGCTACATTTCCTAATACACATAGTTGAAAGAAATAATCATTTGTGTTGCTAGGTCACCCTCGTAAGGCTAGCGTGTTTTTTTGTCAGTCCCACATCATACTTGTTCCTTTTTACCCCCGGATAAAGGATGTTGGGCGGTACTGTATCACGCAATACCTATGCCTATGCCGCATCGGCCATCCCGTACCCACATACATCATACTTCTTAATGGACAATATTCTAAACACTAGTGCAATGATTCATATTTCGTGTGCATGACCACATCTCTCTTATTTATCTACACTTGGTGGTGTCAATAACCTCATGACATGTACAAACAAGGCATTATGCATAAATAAACCATCACATTCATTATAGAATATCTGCAAAGTATGACAAGTCTAAAACATCCAACACAACGACAAATGCATAACAAATATCATCTCATACCACAATATGCACCATAGAAATTACATAGATAGATCCATACTCATGCAAGGCACATCATATGGACTTAAAAAATGATCATACATAGACATATTAGATCAAGTTACCGCCATAAACCCAAAGTCCAGGGGTGGACTACTACCCCTTCATCATGGTGACGATGGTGGAGAGGTTAGAGAAGATGGAGACCACCCCGGCAGTGCCTTGATAGAGTGTGGACACACGCTCATTGGGAGACCCCAAGCGCAAGGTGTGAAGAGTGCAGCAACAAGTTTTCCCTCAGAAAAGAACCAAGGTTGAATTGAGCAGTAGGAGAAAGGAGCAACTTCTGAAGGTTGATGCAGTTGATGTGGTTGGGCGCACTACCGGTTCAGCAGCAACGTGGAACCTACACAACACAATCAATTCACTCTGCCCCAACGTAGCAATGAGGTTGTCAATCTCACCGGTTTTTCTGATAACAAAGAGGTTAAATGTACGGTGTGGAAAACAATATGAGAACAATATGAAAACAACAGTAGCAGTGTGAAACTAGTGGAAGTAGTGTGAAACCTGTAATTGCATCGGTTGTATTATCAGTATGAGAAAATGGACTCGGTTCCACAGTTCACTGCTGGTTGATAGGTCATAAACGTATCCCTAATTTCTGATGTTCCATGTTGTTTTCATGTTATTTCCCACATGTTTGCTATACACTTTATGTCATTTTTATCAATTTTCCGGACTAACCTATTGACAAGATGCCACAGAGCCATTTCCCTCTTTTCTGTTGTTTTTGTTTCAGAAAAGTTGTTCTAGAAATATTCTCGGAATTGGAAAAGTCGTAGCCTAGAAGTCTTACAAATCCCGGAGGTTCCACGGAGTCTCGAAGAGACCCGGAGGGGGGCCTCATGGGGCCCACACCATAGGGTGGCACGGTCCCCCCTTTGGCCGCGCCAGGGGTGGTGTGGGGGCCCCAGACCTCCACCGCCTCTGCCCTTTCGCCTATTTATTCCCCCCGAGGCGTAAATCCTAAATAGATATCACTTTTACCCGAGAAACACCCGAGGCCGCCGTCATCATCATCCCGAGATCGGGAGAGTTCTAGAGCTCTCCCGGGCACCCTGCCGAAGGGGGAAATCATTACCGGAGGGGTCCATAGCAGTATCTAGATGGTTGTTCTCTCCACTTTGTGCCTCATGTTTAGATCTTGTGAGCTGCCTAACATGATCAAGGTCATCTTTTTGTAATGCTACATGTTGTGTTTGATGGGATCTGATGAATGTTGAATGCTATGTGTTTTGATTATCAATCTATCATGTTATCTTCATGCTTATGTTATTTATGATCTTGTATGCTCTTCTTTATTAGTAGATGCTCTAGCCAAGTAGATTCTAGTAACACCAAGAGGGAGTATCTATGCTCGATAGTGGGTTCATGCCTCTTTTGACTATGTCCTCGAGTGACAGAACCGTTACGGATGGAGGATGTGTTATTGCCATTAGGGAAAAAGTAACAATGCTTTGTCTAAGGACAATGTTATTGTTTACATTACACACTTTGCTTACTACAATTATCTGTTTCTTGCAACTTAATACCCAACGTTTGTTCGGATAATATTCGGAGGGTGGATTAGTCATAGATGAAGTTGGATAACAGTCTATGTATCTTGTTGTAATGCTCGCACGAATCACATAGTAATCTTTATGTCTTGCATATGCACTATGGTGGAGCCTTCATTTCTGTCAATTGCCCAACTGTAATTTGTTCACCACGCATGTTATTTATCTTTCACGGAGAGACACCACTAGTGAACTGTGGACCCCCGGTCCTTTTTCCTCATAATTATAAACACCTACTGCTTTCATACTGCTCTCATAATGTTCCTACAGTTTTCCTAGTGTTTTCCACGCCATCCGTTTAACCTCTTTGTGTTCAGCAAAACCGGTGAGATTGACAACCTCACTGCTTCGTTGGGACAAAGTGATTTGATTGTGTTGTGTAGGTTCCACGTTGCTGCTGAACCGGTAGTGCGCCCTGCCACCTCAGCTGCATCAACCTTCAGAGATTGCTAGTCCTCCTACTGGTCGATTCAACCTTAGTTTCTTTTCTGAGGGAAAACTTGTTGCTACACTCTTCATAACATTTCTCTTGGGATTTGCCAACGAGGGCGTCAACTACGCACCAACAAGTTTTCTGGTGTCGTTGTCGGGGATTTCAATGTCATTAGAAGCAACCACTCCCTCGTCAATGCCAGCCATCATCAACAACTTTTATGGCGCCGTTGCCGGGAAGGAAGAGAATATCTGCAAGGGGAGTCTCTTACTTCCAATATCTTTACTTTGTTTTAATTTTGCTTGTTTTATTTTATTTTGTCTTGTTTGCTTCTCTTTAGCAAAAACACACAAAAAAATAGTTTTTATTCAAATTGTTAATTTTGTTATTTCGTTATTATTCTTCATCATGTTCCCTAAGGTTACCCTAAAAGATCTGCCGGTAGGAATTGGTACTATACTTGGAAAGGATACCATTAAAGAATTTTTCAATCATGTTAGTAAGCATAAAAATTTAGAGGGAAAATCCATAGTAGAACTTGCTCCAAACTATGATATTGCTGCAACTTCTTTAGTTCACATGCTGGAAACTAGGTTTTTTAACCTCCATCCCATATTACAGCATATTTTGATCAACTTAAATAACATTGAAGATGCTGAGAAAAGAAATTTATTTTAGAAACCATGCTTAAAGAATTTGGAGATGTTGCTATAGAAGCTAGAAAAGTGTTCGACCGTTTCAATATGCTAGGATCATGCGTAGATGTTGTTGGTGCTCTCCAAAAAGCTGAACCAAATAATGAAAATGAGGAGAAAATACCAATACCCTTTAAATTGATAGCATTGCATGAAGCCCTAGAAAAGAATTTTGATAGGATTGTTCCTGAGAATTTATTTCATAGAATAGTAAACCTAAAAGTTCTAATAGAGGAGCCTCTGAAACCCACTTAGATAAAATACAATGCATTATTAAGGAATTACCAAACCTCAATTTGGATGTTTCTTCACTCGAAAATACTTGATTCCATTTTTCTCGGCCTAGCTAAAAGGCGTTAAAGAAAGGCACTTCTTGGGAGATAACTCATGGTTTTATTTTTACTTTGTTTTTCTTTGTTTTATTTGAGTAAAGGGGTTGTATACTTATGTAGAAACTTCTTTGTATCTTTCTTTTCATGTTTTAGTAGTGCCAGGTGAAGGTTCCGACGAGAGTTGGAGTTTGTTATCGGATTTCTGCCTAGAAAACAGATTTCTGCTGTCCAGCGTAAAAAATCGTATAATTCATAGAAAAATCTGAATGACCTGAAATTTTTTGTGCTTATGTGTCAGCTAATTCCGCAACTGTTTTGTTCTCTGGGTTTTTATATTTGAGCAATGTAAGTGCCTAGAAAAAATTCGTCTCTACAGACTGTTCTGGTTTTGACAGATTCTGCCATTTTTCTTGCATTTGCTCTTTTACGATGTCAAGTGGATTTCTTTGCTTCACTAAACATCAATGTCTGTAGCTGATGTTTAAAAGTATCAATAGCACTTGTTCCATACATAACTCATGGATTTTTATTTGTTTCACTAACCCCTCTAATGCGAATTACTATCTCGGTATGGTGTGAAGGAAGTTTTCAAGGTTAAAGAGAAGAGGTGATATATGTGATCAAGAAGGGTGCAAGGTCAAAGCTTGGGGATGCCCCCGTGGTTCATCCAAGCATATTTTTAGAATACTAAAGCATCTGAACTTGGGGATGACCAAGGCATCCCCTTCTTCATCAACTATCTATCAGGTCACTTCTCGTGAGGCTATATTTTTATTCGGTCACATCATATGAAGTTTTCTCGGAGCGTCTGTTTGTTTTATTTTGTTTTTATTTGTTTTCTTTGTTTTCCTTTCTTAAATAATATCATTGGACCTAGATTCCTTGTTTGGGAGAGATACACGCTCCGTTTTTTCATTTGAATGCTTGTTATGCTAGTATTCTTAGTTTTTTCTTCTAGTTACTGCGTAAATTCCTGTTTAGCTCTTGTTTTCGTTGCATCTCTTATTCAGAGCTGTTAGTTTTAGTAGTGTTATGTGAGTAATCTCATGTTTTCTTGCTATAGCATGTAGAGCATTTTTGTTAAAGCATAATTTGTATGGTGCTTGTTGGGAAAAGAAACTACTGCTTGAAGTAGAATTTTTAACGGTGCAAGTAGAAGCTTGTATAGACTGTGGCTAGAACTTTTTCATGTCATGCTAGATTTTATTTTATTTTTAAAGCCTTGTGGTTATTGATTATCATGATTATCCTCAAATAGCTGAGAGTGTTTAATGTTTCATTGAAAGAATCATGAGTTTTTCTTGTCATATTAAAGCATAAATTTGTGGTATTCTCCTTTAGATGTTTTATTTGGTTGACTTGCACCATGCTCACACCATGTTTATGACTACAAACCAGTCACTAATATCCTCTATGATCATTTAGTTTTAGAACTTGTGGTACCACTTATGCTTTGATTAATGATATTTATGTCGCTATGCATGATTATGGCTCTTATGCTCTCTTGATTTGTCGCTCCCAGTCTTTTGCTAGACTCCACCTGTAATGAGTATGAGCTCTACTTGTGCATCCAACTCCCTAAAACCAAAGTTTTCGCATTGTGTCCACCATACCTACCTACATGTGGTATTTAAGTGCCACTCCAAGTAAATTGCTCATGTGTTACCTTTAAAACCTTCAAAATTACTCCTGCTTCGTGTTCCTGTTTTTGCTCATGAGGACGTAAATAGAGAATCTTTATCTCACTTGTTGATTGGACTTTCACACCCAGGACTAGTGTCTTCATCCGATTATCGGATTGATAGAAGAGCTGGCATCGGGGTGCCCAGCCCCAAATTAATACAAACAAAGTCTCTTCACTATTTTTGCCCCAGATTTTATCAGTCAAAGCATAATTGTGTAAACAAAAGAGAAAGAGGGATGACCTTCTACCCAGATGCGTCCCTCGCCTGGGAGCCACTCTTGTGAAGTATAGTTGGACTGTGACGTACTGTATTTTCTGTTTACCATTCGTTGACACTGGCATACACCTCTCTAAAATATAGACACTCCTCCATGGTATGTGATTGTTGGCAGGCCCCCGAGGATTAAGTTAGCCATGGTGTGTGAAAGATGGATGGAAGGAGTGTCAAACCTTTAATACCTCTGTTTAATAAAATAAAAGCTCTAACACATGAGTGATGCATGCTTCCCTCTGCAAAGGGCATTTCTTTTACTCTTATGTTGAGTCTCCATCTTCTAACTTTATGCACAGTTGAGAGAGCATTTTTGCCATGCTAAGGTTTATGTGCATTTGTCCCAAAAACATAATTAATTGATTCATGATGTGTTATTGCTAGTTCTCTAATTATTTGTTCTAGTCTTCCTCATGAACTTTGAAGGTGTCCTGGCATTTATGTTTTGTCCCACTCTTAAGGCCTAGCAAAATACCACTTTGCCATGCTTTCTCTATACTTCAAGCAAATGTATATCTTTCCTTGCATTATTATCCATGATCTTTTATTTGTGTTACTACTCATTATGCAAGATAATTTCTATGCTTTATCATTAAAGTTATATTTATCACGCTTATGTTTTAAGTTCTATGATCTCAGCTTACATATGCTTTTACATTACATTTTGATGATCATCTTTATGTTAGTAGCATGTCACCTCAGAAACTATTTGTTTTTATCGTTTACCTACTCGAGGACGAGTAGGAACTAAGCTTGGGGATGTTGATATGTCATAAACGTATCCCTAATTTCTAATGTTCCATGTTGTTTTCATGTTATTTCCCACATGTTTGATATACACTTTATGTCATTTTTATCGATTTTCCGGACTAACCTATTGATAAGATGCCACAGAGCCAGATTCATGTTTTCTCCTATTTTTAGTTTCAGAAAAGTTGTTCTGGAAATATTCTCGGAATTGGAAAATTTGAAGCCCGGAAGTCTTAGAAATCCCGGAGGTTCCACGGAGTCCCGAAGAGACCGGGAGGGAGGCCACACCATAGGGTGGCGCGGTCCTCTCTTGGTCGCGCCAGGGGGTGGTGTGGGGCCCCCAGACCTCCACCGCCTCTGCCCTTTCGCCTCTTTATTCCCCCCGAGGCGTAAACCCTAAAGAGATATCACTTTTACCCGAGAAAAACCTGAGGCCGCCATCATCGTCATCCCGAGATCGGGAGGGTTTTGAAGCTCTCCCCGGCACCCTGCCGGAAGGGGAAATCGTCACCGGAGGGGTCTACACCACCATGCCCTCCTCCGAAGTGATGCCTGAGTAGTTCATCCCTGGACTACGGGTCCATAACAGTAGTTAGATGGTTGTTCTCTCCACTTTGTGCCTCATGTTTAGATCTTGTGAGCTGCCTAACATGATCAAGATCATCTTTATGTAATGCTACATGTTGTGTTTGCTGGGATCTGATGATTGTTGAATGCTATGTTTTTTATTATCAATCTATCATGTTATCTTCATGCTTATGTTATTTATGATCTTGCATTCTCTCTGTTATTAATAGATGCTCTGGCCAAGTAGATGCTAGCCACTCCAAAAGGGAGTATTTATGCTCGATAGTGGGTTCATGCCTCCTTTGTATCTGTGATCGAGTGATAGAAACGTGACGGATGGAGGACGGGATGTTTCCACTAGGGAGAAAACAACAATGCTTTGTATAAGGATGATGTTATGGTTTACATTACACACTTAGCTTACTACACTTATCTGTTGCTTGCAACTTAATACCCAACAATTGTTCGGATGATATTCGGAGTGTGGATTATTAGTCATAGATGCAGTTGGATAACGGTCTATGTATCTTGTTGTAATACCCGCATGAATCCTATAGTAATGTTTATGTCTTGCATATGCACTATGGTGCAGCCTTCATTTCTGTAAATTGCCCAGCTGTAATTTGTTCACCACACATGTTATTTATCTTTCACGGAGAGATACCACTAGTGTACTATGGACCTCGGTCCTTTTTCCTCATACTGATAAACACCTACTTCTTTCATACTGCTCTCATACTGTTCCTACTATTTTCCATACCATACGTTTAACCTCTTTTTGTTCAGCAAAACCGTTGAGATTGCCAACCTCACTACTTCGTTGGGACAAAGTGATTTGATTGTGTTGTGTAGGTTCCACGTTGCTGCTGAACCGGTAGTGCACCCTGCCACCTCAGCTGCATCAAACTTCAGAGATTGTTTGTCCTCCGACTGATCGATTCAACCTTGGTTCCTTTTCTGAGGGAAAACTTGTTGCTACACTCTTCACAACCTTTCTCTTGGGGTTTACCAACGAGGGCGTCAACTACGCACCAACAAGTTTTTTGGCGCCGTTCCTGGGGATTTCAAAGTCATCAGAAGCAACCACTCCCTTGTCAATGCCAGCCATCATCACTGGTGTCTCTCCATAAAAGAGAGCTAACATGCATGGTTAACAAATTTCAGCTGGGCAGTTGATAGATAATGAAACATGCATTACATGATGATTACTATGAGATTCATGCGGGCATTACAACAAAATATATAGACCGTCATCCAACTGCATCTATGACTAACAATCCACCCTCTGAATATCATCTGAAGAAACATTGGGTATTAAGTTATAAGCAACTGATAATCGCAATAAGAAAAGTGTGTAATGTAAACATCGTTGTTTTCTCCCTAATGGCAAACACTCGAGCACAGATGCAAAGGAGGCATGAACCCACTATCGAGCATAAATACTTCCTCTTGGAGTCACTATTATGTACTTGGCCAGAGCATCTACTAACAACGGAGAGCATGCAATATCATAAATAACAGACACATGAAGACAACATGATAGATTGATAATAAAGAGACATAGCATTTAATAATCAACGGATCCCAGCAAACACAAATGTAGCATTATAATAAGATGATCTCGATCATGTAGGGCAGCTCACGAGATCTAACATGAGGCTTAAAGAGGATAGAAATACCATCTAGCTATTCCTATGGACCCGTAGTCCAAGGATGAACTACTCCGGTGATGATTTTCCCTCCCGACAGGGTGCCGGAAAGAACTCTAGAACCCTCCTGATCTCGGGTTGACGATGACAGCGGCCTCAGGTGTTTTTGTGGAAAAGTGGTCTCCTTTTAAGGTTAACTATCCGAGGGGAATAAATAGGCGAAAGGGCGATGGAGGTGGAAGCCCGATGGGCTCACACCACCGCCAGGCGCGGCCAGGGGGCGCGCCGCCCTATGGTGTGGCCCCCTCCGGGCCTCTTTGGGACTCCGTGGAACCTTCGGGAATTCTAGGACTTCCGGGCTTAGAATTTTCCAATTCTGAGCATATTTCCTTAACAACTTTTCTGAAACTAAAAACAGCAGAAAACAGGAACTGGCTTTGTGGCATCTTGTAAATAGGTTAGTCCTGGGAAATCGATAAAAACGACATAAAGTTTAAGGAAAACATGTAGCATATGGCATGAAAACAACACGGAACGTCAGAATATAAGGATACGTTTATGACGTATCAACATCCCCAATCTTAGTTCCTAGTCGTCCTCGAGAAGGTAAACGATAAAAACACATAATTTCTGAGGTGACATGCTACCAACATAAACTTGATCATATAAATTATAAAAGCATAAGTATAGCTGAGATCATATAACTTTAAACACGAGCATGATAGATATAATTTTAACAATGAAACATAGCAATCACCTTGCATCATGAAAAGTAACACAAATAAAAGATCATGAATAATAAGGCACTCGAAAGTTATACGTTTTTTTCAAGCATAGAGAAAACATAGCAAAGTGATATTTCGCTTGTCCTTAAGAGTGGGGCAAAACATAAATGCTAGGACACCTTCAAAGTTCAAGAGGAAGACTGGAACAAATAATTTGAGAACAAATAATAACACTGAAGGGAATATGCCCGAGAGGCAATAATAAAATGGTTATTATCTTATTCCTTGTTTATGGTGAATGTTTATTTCTCATGCTAGAATTGTATTAACCGGAAACGTTGATACATGTGTGCTTAATAAACAAACAATGATTCCTAGTAAAGCCTCTCTTTTAACTAGCTCGTTGATTAATAGATGATCAAGGTTTCCTGATCATGAACATTGGATGTTATTAATAACGGGGTCATGTCATTAGAAGAATGATGTGATGAACATATACCCAAAGAGAATATAGCAATGCGATCAAGTCATTTAGTTTACATTGTTATATCAAACATACGAAGTAACTTATTCCTTAGACCATGAGATCATGTCAATCGCTGATACCGGAAGAGTGCTTTGATGGCATCAAACGTCACAATGTAACAGGGTGACTATAAAGGTGTCGTTAAGTATTCGGAAAGTATTAGTTGAGGATCATGGATCAAGAGTGGGATTTGTCCATCCAAATGACGGAGAGATATACTCTGGGCCCTCTCGGTGATATCACATCGAAACCGCTTGCAAGCACGTGATATGATCACAAGGATGTTATATCACGGGAACGATAAAAGAGTACTTGTCGGTAACGAGATTGAACAAGGTATGGTTGATACCAATGATCGAATCTCGGACAAGTAAAATATCGCGAGACAAAGGGAATAGTTCACGGCGTTGTTAGTTCACACGATCACGAGAGTCATCGTTGAATATATAGGAGTCATCACGGATCTCCAGATCCCGCTGTTGATTATTGATCGGAGAGGAGTCTCGATCATGTCTATCTTATTAGCGAACCATAGGGTGACACACTTAAGGTTCGATGACGCGTTTGAGAGGATACGGAATATCGAATAATATTTTGGAAAGCACCGAAATTGTTTCGGGGAAAATTGAATTAGTTCAAGGGGTTTTTCGTCGAATGGTTGTTAATAGAATTAACAAATGATTCGAGGTGCTATATGCAAAAGTTTGTTAATAGAATTAACAAATGCTTAAATAAAGAAATAAAAAGGTTTTATTTATTTATTAAAAGAAAGCCTTTGGATTTTCCAAGTGGGAAATAATGGGGAAATGAGTGGGTGTGAGTGGAGTGTCCACTCACATGATGAGGGAAGAGGTGGGGGCAACCCCATGGGCTGGCCGCACCCCCCTTGGGCTGCCTCCCCCCTCTCCTATAAAAGGAGGGTGAGAGCTCTCCCTCCTCCACACACTTGCCACTTCCTTTTCCCTCCACCCGCTGCTCCATTCCATGGTCTCCGGCTTGGCGAAGCCCTGACCGTGGGATTCTTCTTCACCACCACGCCGTCGTGCTGCTGGAGTTCCGAGGGATCCTCTACTTCCGCGCCCCGCTGGAACGAGGGAACGGAGGTTGTCATCAACCGTACGTGTGACCGATCACGGATGCACCGCCGGATTGCGGTGCCCATCTTCTCGCTATCGGGATCGGTGTGAGTACGACTACGCCAACAACGAGATTTGATCTCGTACCAATTTGAGTCTTCGAGGGTATGTGTTCTCCTTAACCCTCTTGTTGCCCGTTGCACTTCGTCTCCTAGATTAGATCTTGTCCTTTCGGGTGTCTATCGTGTAGGAAATTTTTTGTTTTCTATGCAACGACCCCTTCAGTGGTATCAGAGCCGGATCTATGCGTAGATATTTTGTACGGGTAGAACACATAGGTGTATGTGGGAGTTGATGATCATGTTATTGCCTCCTTGAGTATTTTATGATCTTAGTGGCATAGTAGGATGAAGCTGCCCCAGACTAAGTTTACGTGTACTATGTACGCGAGAGTTGTCTCACTTGTGGCTAAGGGGGTGTCCGTTTCTCCTACTATAGTTAAGATCTAATCTACGAAGGGTTGCTAAAAATATGTTTATCAACGTTGTGGTTGATGTTCGTAGGTATGAACAGTTCTATCCCCGAAAGCCCTAAGCCACGTAAAATATGCAAAAATAAATTAGAAGCGTCTAACTAGTTTTTGCTGGGCATGTGATGTGATATGGTCAATATTACAAATTTGATTATGAGATGATCTATTTTGTAAATTATTGATATACCGGAAGGTATCCATATGGTTGTCTTCTTATTGATGGACAATCAAGATTGGGTGCCATGGTACTTGGTACCACGCCGGTGGAATGATGGAGATCATACCATAATGCACATGATGGAGATCAAGTGCAAGGAGGACCATATCATATCACGTTATCCTTTCATGTGATGTCTGTAATGTTAATCCTTTTTATGCATCTTGTTTTGCTTAGATAACGTTGGTAGAATTATAAGATGATCCCTCTCACTTAATATCAAGATAATAATGTGTTCTTCCTTAAAGTATGCACCGTTAAGAAAGTTCGTCGTTTCGAGACACCACGTGATGATCGGGTGTGATAGACTCAACGTTCGCATACAACGGGTGTTTTCAAGCCTAGCATGTACAGACATGGCCTTGAAACACACGCAATACTACGGTTTTACTTGGCGAGCCTAGCATGTACAGACATGGCCTCGGAACACGTAACCGAAAGGTAAAGCATGAGTCATATGGATGATATGATGAACATGTCGATGTTCGCCTTTGAAGCTACATCATCTCACGTGATGATCGGTTTTGATGTAGTGAATTTGGTTCGTGTAATCACTAAAGACGACTAAGAGGGATGTTGTTTTTGAGTGGGAGTTCATGGTTTAATTTTGAATTAACTTGAACTTATTTATCATGAACAACTAATCAAAGTGAATTTGCCCAAATTGTAGTATTCATTGGCATCTATAATTACCTTACACTTAGATTGTTAATTGAGATATAACTGTTTTGATCTGGTAAATACCATTTAAGATTGGTACCATATTAGTGAAATTTAAAATTGAGTTCTATTGTAGATTTTTGGTATTTCCTACCTAGCTCCATGTGGTTAATGATTGATTAATCTAGAGAGCAAATAATTCCTACTTAGAATCCAGAGTCATGGTTGCTTCCGTATTTCTTTATCTTCAAAACAATGTTTTGTTGATCAAAGTGATTTAGGAACCGAAAAGAATTGTTTTCAGAAACAATCAAGTGAAAGATATATTGATATCTAGAAACTTATTTGTGGCAACATGGCTGAGTATAATTTAGCGTGACAATGTATGCTTATATTATTTGAATATATGCAATGATTGAAGACGCTAGGCGTTTGAATATTCCAAGAAGTTGGGCGCTTAAAATTATCCTCTAAATCCCTTCCTTCGAGCTATAGTAGCTTAATCATAAAATTGTTATGAGGGGATGGATTAGAAGTATGGGTAAAGTAGTTTACCTTACTTGGAAATTGCTAATAGTGGAATCTAGAAGAATGCTGTTAATATGGTGATATTAGTAGAACAATCAAACTCAAAGTATGACTCAATGGGTGATAGTATATGACTAACACGCCAAAGAAAATGAGCTAGTAAGACTAGCATTGTTTGGTGTTGAATTATTCTTCTGTAAAGGAAATGGAATATTGAAAATAGAATTGCAAATAGATATATGGCAGAAAAAGAAGATAACTGGAAAGTCCAGCTCAGGAGTATATGCTTGATATACAAGTTATAGATGTATTACTAGTTAACAAAGTATTTTTGGGTATTTTGATACCACATTGGTTGGTATGAGTTGTCATACAAAGCAACGCAATGCAAGAAATACAAGGGCCTAAAAGGAACTAGTAATAGATGTGGAATCGATTATGACAAGAACATAAATAAAGTGTTATTGTGTTCATTATCGTATCGAACCAAACAGTCAAGATTTATTTGAAGAACTTAATAATTTGTTATTTTGTTCTAGTCTTTTGTGAGAACAAATGATATTGTTCAAACTATGACCATATTCCATAATTGATGGATATGTTAATATAAATCATGTTGGTAAAGTAAACATCTATAAGACTAAATGCTAAACGTTGCAAGACGTAGAAGAGTTTCACTTAAATTGTGACACCACCATTTTAGTTCATATCGGAAAGGAAAACATGAAGGAATTCCATATTGATGGACTTCCGGAGTCATTTTAATTTGAATAAATTGACGCTTGTGAGACCTCTTCCAAAAGATGAATAGAATTCCGTTCTTAGGCCAAAGTAGAAGAGAGAATTCCTTATTTGACACTCTCTTAAAATCGTGTTCCTTATTTGACACCGGAGAAAATGTTCTTCCCCATACGACCTCTAGCCTTAACTTTTTTCCCTAAATGACACTTTAGTGTATTTTGTGCACGTGAAAAGACTTTTTTACCCATTTGCAGAATTTGACAAGAAATATGTAGAAGATAATAGATGCGCCTAAAATATCTGTTGTGGGTCCGACAGCACTGAGCTTAATTGGCATGCTAGCTAGCTAATATATTTTGTTGATACTAGATGACACTATGTACTAGATGACGCTATGTACTGTATATATGGTGTACGTCCAGCTTTGCTTAGCTACTGATCAATCCCAGAAATGCAATGTGATGTAGGTAACCAGTTGCAAAAGAAAAGTATTGATTGTCATTTGTGGTGTATAGACACCATATCGTGCGCGTAAGTACCAGCCGATGATGTCCAACTCCTGCACGTTGCATATGTCGTGGAAGAACGTCAGGCCGCTGATCAGCGTGGCGTCAGAGAGCGTGCCGCTGAATTGTGACCTGGAGGTAGTCCGTCCATGACTGCGGCGCCACGCCATGCTGCAGTATAGTTCGCAACACGTCGATCCACATCTGCTTATCTTTGATGTCCACGTACGGCCCATCCGCCGACACACACAATAGATTTCCTGGGCACATCTATTGTATTACACATATTTCTAGTCACATTATGTATAGGGGTAAAAAAGTCTTTTCGCGTGTATAAAATACACTGGAGTGTCATATAGGGAAAGAAATTAAGACTATAGGTCATATAAGGACGACAATTTTCTTTGGTGTCGAATAAGGAACATGATTTTAAGCGAGTGTCAAATAAGGAATTCTCTCAAAGTAGAATGGACGACTAATTTAGTGGAGATTATACATATTGATGTATATAGTCCATTATGTGTAGTCATGTATGGTGGATTAATTTTTCCTTCATAAAATTCTGTCGATGACTTGAGTAGATATGTGAGTATATCTATTTAAAGGGAACAGAGTTTGAAATTTTGAATTGGTTCAAAAGGTTGTTAATATGAAGTTAAAATCAATGTAACAAGATAATCAAGTATTTATGATTGGATCATAAAGGATAAAGTTTGAGTTACAAGTTTAGCAAAACATCTGAGAAGTTGCAGAATTGTTCTACAACTTATACTTCTCGAATACCCCACATTAGATTGGAGTATTCAAAAGACAAAATCAAACCCTGTTTGACATGGTAAGATTAATAAAATTGCCATTATAATTTTGTAGTTTATACATTAAGGACAACCGCTTTTACACTGAAAAGAGCACCATCATGATCCGTTGAAATTGACAACATATAAGATATGGTTTGGGTAATGACCCAAATTGTCATTTTTCTTAAGTTTTGGTATGCATAGCATGTGTAAAATGTTTACAACCAAAATAGGATAAATATATGTTTACAAGGTTATCCCAAATAAAACATTGGGTATTTCTCCTATCACCGAACCAAAAGACAAATGTTGTTTGTCAGAAAGGGTTGATTTCTCGAGAAAGTAGTTCTTGCGAAACAAGTGAGTGGGAGCACAGTACAAACTCAACGAGATTAGAGAATCTTCGTTATCATGTCAAGAGTAGCGCAGCACTGGAAGTTGTTCCGGGGTTTACTATTTTGACTAACTAGAAGACACTACAAATGTTGTAGATACTTCAAATGAGTTTGCGAACTGTACCAGAAAAGTCCAAAAACTTTGTACTTAGAACAACTTGTGAATTAAGTGTAAAGTGTTGTTTTAACAACAAAAGGACCTGGACCTTATAAAGGAAGCAAATGATGGGCCCTGACTTCGTAAAATTGACTATGAGTCATCATATCCGCCATAGTATCCTTGTATGAATATCAAGTATGTGACTTGGTAGTCCTTTCGATAGGCATGATGCCTAACGATAGCAAAAGGGTCTATATAGCGACAAAGACATGGATACTTATCAAAAAGTTATTTTTGACGAAGTTCAAAGAGTTGATGTCACGACCCCGGACCCAAAGATATACATACCGTTATGTGCTCCTAGCCATGGACTCACAAGGGCTTCAGGGTTACCAGCCCCGGCCGCAACAAACAACGGCAGGCAGACTGGATTCATCGGCACGTAGTCCGGATCCCCAGTCTACTACTCCTTGTGTGCACGCTAGTCATAACCAACTACGCATATCAAAGCGTCCACGAATCGAATGAAACTGAAGGAAACGGGTCCAAAGCTATACAGAGATGCTATGTGTCCAGAAAGTGCAACAACAATCGAGGGTTACTGGGGTTACCTCGCCCCAGGCCGATCAAATCGACAGGCGGGCTCGGACATGGATCATCGGCTCCACAACCCCTCGACTGCGGCAACTATGCAGGCATAGCCAAAACTGTATAACAATGAGCTCGAAACCAACAACCGATCAAAGCAGTACTCTAAACAAGAAGCTTTATTAAACAGATGTTACTAGAGTATAGCTTACAGGCAGAGGTCACACGACCCAACATTACATCAGACAACGGAAAGCAGAATATGTTGCTAATCAAGAAGAACCAAAAAGGCCTAAGAGGCCGCAACATAAGGCGACGTCCCAGCCCATAGATTCCAGGCTGCTACCTGGGAACCCCAAACTACTCGTCGATGTCCACGTTGAATCACCACCGATGTGAGATCTTCTCCTGAACCAAAATTAAGCAAACCTGAGTACGGGAGGTACTCAACAAGACTTAGTTAACCTATTATATATCTGCTATCTTCAGAAAGGTTTTATGAAGGTTATTTTGCGTAAAGCCATCTTTGTTTTCCAAGTTGAGGAAGGAAGAGCACGTCTCATAGAGTATTTTGAAAACAGATGAGAAAGCTACTCAACTACTGATATCATCATCTTTTTAGTCCACCGAAACATATCAGCACCTCGTGCTTCAAAGATCACCTCCTCCAGTTGTTCCACACTATCTCATGCTACAAGGTAACCCCTCTCGGCATCTCCGAGGAGGCATCCTTCATTCGTTATCAACAAGTTTTAAGCATTCCGTTTATGTTGTCTATGATCACAGAATCCGTCACCAAGTCGTCTTTAACCGCAGACACGGCTTTTCGAAAAGATTTAACCCTGCAGGGGTGTACAACTTTACCCACACGTACCAACCGACTCTTAGTGCCACCAGGGTTAGCACTAGTCCGGGAAGTGCCGGCAGAGGGTGGTCGATTCCCGGCCTTTACCTTGTCGAACCATATCCATGAGTCAACCCAAACAGGGCCACCCCGTCAACAGGGAGTTGGCCACCTCCTGACGGCACCTGTTCTGTGAGTCGGGAACAAGATCCGTGTACGTCCATCACTTGTCCCGGTCACGACCTAGTTTTCTCCAAAACATTTTCCGACACACACGCAGATGGAAAGCTCAAACTACGTGGCTCATGGATAAGGTTAAACAAGTTAGTCAGCCGGGCGGGGTTCATCGGCCCACGTGTGGCTGTACGCTCAGTCTTGGCTCGAAGGCGAGAACTCGCTCCTAGGGGCATGAACAGGACAAAACGCCACAACCCATTGTGGCCTCACATCCATGCCGTGAGTAGTCAAGTTATCAAAGGTAACTCAAATCATAAACACCTGACATGGTAGTTTCACGCATTGACCAGAATCATCAACTAGGCATGGCTAAGCAAGACTCACAAGGTTTAGCGGAGCACGCACAAACAAATCTATAGCTGCTAGGTGAAGTGGATCAGGATATCTAGGTTATGCAGTATATAGGAGAACTCTATCTATTGACATCAAATAGTTTGGAACCGAATGCAAAGTACGAGATTCAAATCACTTTGAAATCATATATGAGCAGATAAGAGGTTATGCTTGCCTTGGTTATAAGAAAACCAGATAAAGTCTTCAGGAATAAGTGCTTGACTTGTCGGTTAGGATCAAGTATTCGTCGTTGGCTTGTTGGCCTTCTCTTCGGAGTCACGTTCTACCGAGGAGGAAACAACACCGGAAGAGAAAAACAACAATCAATCATGGCATCGATGCAATGCACCACATGTATGCATGAGCAAGTTAATGCACTGAAATAAAGCCCTGAACATGTTCGTTGGGTTGCTAGGGTTCGTATATCAGATATGCACTTTTACTGAAATTAGACCGAAATAGACCCCGGAGGGGGTTTCGGGCGATTCTGGAAGTGAGTGCAATTTTAAAAGCTCAAATAAGGTTAAAAACATCATAAATAGGTTGCATTTGTCATTTTGAGCATTTTGGTATATAACTTTTAATTTTCTAATTTTAGTGATTAAAAACTTATTTTTCTATTTTTAAATGATTAAACCACATTAAATAAATGCTCATTTTTGAACTTTCTCAAACATGTATGGAAATGGTATTTTTGGAAAGAGTACATTTTTCTGATCAATTTGGTACCTCATTTATATTTTTCTGAATTATAAAACATCAGTTATTAAGTTATTAAAAATAATCATTTTCTGGAAAAGAAAACCGATTAATGACATCACGCTCACGTCAGTGCCCCCGTGACGTCACAATGACATCACGGTGATGTCAGCCTGTGTGAGCTGTGGCTCTTCCACGGATCGAATCCGTCAACTGGCCGCGCCATTCGTAGATCGAAGAGGAGCAGCAGCTAGAGGAGACCACGGTGAGTCGAACGGTGGCGGAGGTGACCAAATGGTCACCGGAAATTGCCCCGGCGAGCATGTTGGCGGCGGCGGAAAGTGGCTCTCGGCGGCCGGAGCAATCGAAGCTCGAGGGAGAGGGAAAAGTAGTCCCGGAGGACGGCGAGCTCACCAGGAGTGCAGAGGAGTGCTCGTTGAGGCCGGAGAGGGAAGAACGGTGGAGAATCGACGACGGCGGCGCCATGGCCGGAGAGGAAAACGGCGATGGAATCCCGGCGACTCCTGCTACCTTGTCGCGATTCCGGTTACGAGGAGGGCTAGTAGAGGACGGCGACTACGATGGATGGCTCGGTGAGGCCGCGGGTGGCCGGAGACGGCGGGACAAGCGGCGGCCGACGGAGGCTAGGGTTCGGGTTCTCCACGCAGGAATACAGAGAACGAGAGGGAGTGAGCGGAAGGGACAGGGAGAGAGAGGGTACCGAGGGCGTCCTCCTGAGGCTATCCACGCAAGGAGGGAGGCAAGGAGGAGGTGGCAACGGCGACGTCGGCGACCAGCTCGTCTACTGGCGGGAGGAAGAAGACGTTAAAACGTTGTTTACGAAAACCCCCCTGGACTTTGGAGAAAAAACAAAAGAACCCCTTTCTGTTTAAAAAGTGAACAAAAATCACTGTTTTGAGGGCCTTTTTGGAAGAATAAAATTTGGCAAAAATTATCTTTGGAAAGCTTATAAAATTTCCAACAACACCATGTGTTTATTTGGTGTAATTGAAACATTTTTCAGAACAAGGTTTTGGGAACCAAAATAAGTACTTTCTGTGAGATTTCATAAACCATTTAAATTCCAAATTTAAATTGGTTGAAACATGATTTAAAATTTTGTTTCATGCATGAATGATATAAACACAACACCACACACCCTATGATTGCAAAAGTTTGGGATGTTACAAATCTACCCCCCTTACAAGAATCTCGTCCCGAGATTCCTGAAGGAGAAGAAAGAAGGAACACCGGTTTTGAACGATCTTCTCGAACCTTACGGTTCTATTCCCGAAGAGGTTGATCCGTAGCATCTTGAAGTATTGAACGGATACACCTTAGGTAAGAGGGAAAACTCTTAGCAACTGATCTTCACGAAGATCGAGTATCTCATGTCTAACTCATGACCAGAATGTCCGTAAAGAACTGTTGAGTTAACGTGCATGAAACACATCAAGGTAACGGAGTGAGTAGAAGATGGTTTCAAGTTTGCGGACGATGGTTCTTGAAAGGATTTAGAATATGAGCTTTGCACCAGACTTTAAATCCTTTTGAAAAGGAAAGGTTGGACAACTTATGATATCGAAGTTTCTTCAAACAGATAACCAAGATGAAAAGAATGGTCTTGGATACCACGACATAATATCCACAGATGAGGGAAAACACGAAAAAAACACTGTAATCGCGCGTCAGAGAGAACTTGATACATGATCATGTTCACTCTTCGGAGTGGACACGGAAGGTGAAGGAACTTTCATTCCATTAAGGTTTGTCGAGAACTTCATCAAAGATCGGAATGTTACTTCACAACAGAAGATGAGTAACCAGAGGATGTTGGAACACCGTAGTTAGAAAGGAATCTTGGTCACACCATAAGGATGGGTAACCAACGGGGATTGAAACATCAGAAGGAATAGGGAATCTCTTTCATATGGTGGGTTTGACGTAGCAATACGGTTACCATATGGTTAAGATCCCATGGCTGAAGTAACTGACAAATTCACACAAGGTGTGAGATGAACAGAGATTCAAGTACAAACAACTTGAGGAAGGAAACTGAACTAAGGTGGTTACAGAACACCAAGAGATGTTCTCCTGATGAACTTGTTTCCACTGAAACAAAGGTTTGGAGGATCAACGAAGAGACATTGGAAGAATCAACTTCCAGGTTCTGCTGGATGTTCTAGATACCGACAGCAGGCTCACGGCAAGCCTTCTATAGGTACTCAAGTGAAATTTGAACTTCAGTTCAGAAAAACGGTAACAAAAACTTGTTAGAATGAACCACACCAAAATTCTCACGGAGAGTGGTTGTTCTTACGGATACAAGGATATGTGACATTAGGCCTTCCGGCTAATTGTGTCAACCACCACATCAACCATGCCGGATTTTCAAATGGACCTAGTTCAATACCCTTGAGAAAACACCAACCATCATTGCTGCTTGAGATTCAGCTCTAGTTAGTGGATTGATAACTCAGACTCGATATGTTTGAGCGAAGAGATTGCACCGGTTACCAACGCGATACATTTACTGGATTCTCAAGATATGGACTACGATGTCAAGCTCAAAAAGATGAGCGAGATTGCAGAACTCATGTATTAGCAACTTGCGAAAGACGGTTGCACATACATGGACTAATTGCAAAAGAATACATCGGAGTCCTGGTTGGGAAGATGATAACAAAGATAACGAAGTTCTTAAACTTCTTCTCTTTTACGAAAGATCAGTCAGCGGCTTAACGTGGATGGAAACTTCTTCCAGTAGACGGAGGTAACAACCAACCATCTCAAGAATAGTCCACACATGCATGACCGACTTGGGATTATTCCCGAAGGAACAAGAAACTATACTCGGATCCACGGCGACAACTTTCACCATAAGCACATGAACCAGAGTAAGCTACTTCGAACATCCAGAACACAACTTCAGGATGACACAAAGATGGTTCTCGAAAGTTTCCAACATTAGTGCCAAGTGTTCAACATTAACCTCTTGCAACTTGGGTAAATAGGAATGTCATCGATGGGCTCGAAAACACACTTATCAACACTCCAAGATGAGGGATTCATATAATCTATGAACAAGGCAAAACATTGGCCTGACCAAAGGACATTGAGGTGTACCTAGGAGAAAACACCATGAGTGAAAACACCATCAAGATAGTCCTTGGGTCTGGACTTGATCTGACGATAGCCCAAATCAAATCAAGGTTAGAATGATAGCATGTCCATTGAAGAGATACTATCAAGCTTCAACACAAAGGTAACTAGACATCCCTTAACGAAGGATCCAGTTAGACAGAGCTTTGGCCTTTCAACTCTCCAAGTTGTTGTTTAGGCTCAACCAACTAGTCCAGGATATCCAGCAGAGTTCCTTGGAGAAAGGAGTAGTTCAAACTACCCTTTATTTAGACATCACGGTCAGGTGACAACCTGGCGATACTTCTAGAAAGACAACCAGAATATCACATCCTACCGGTATGTCTCGAAGTTTGGAAGGAAACTTGCTTTTCAGAGCAACCGATATGATCATGAGAGCTTCGGTATGAACCTAACTCTTTGACCAGAAATGTGCACCGGAGTGAACGGATTTGGTAACACGACCAACTTCAAACAGAGACCGGGTGACCAATAGTGCTAAGAAGGATACAGATGTTTTCTTAGACTTTTCAAAGCAATAAGAATTGCTAGGAACATCTGATACACACATGTCAATGCACACCCAACATTCTCAAGCATTCAAGCTTGGAGGAAGGGGGAGTGAAGATGTGTGAGAGCGCATCACTTCATCAACAAGGCCATGAAACTGAACACAACCTCTTGATATAAAAGAGTGTGACACTCGAGGGTGGAACAGGACGGAAGCTAATGAAACTTCTTTGATCTGCGGATTACAAAACTTTGACCTGGTCCTAGAGATGAACGAGGTACTGGAGTTTGTTTCTCCTAACATTCCAAGGTGGAATGTTCTGACGGAAAACAAGAGCAAATGCATTGGAGGAATCCAACACCCATATGCAACTTGGTGTCCATAACAACGGTTAGAGATTTGAAAGCAACTGAAGGGTAGAATCATGCTCAGGGAAGATCCACGGATCAAGTTGAATCACAGGGTAATACTCATGTGTAGAACCCATGACGAAAGTTTGGTATAGCTGGAATAAGAACAAAGACGTAGATGCCATGATGATCACTCCTGCGTTGATCCCTTTTGGTTCCTAGAGAAAACCTATGGCTATTAGAGCTGAGATTGCCTAGCCATCTCGAGGTAGAACGAATTCTTCAGGATCCAGAGAAACAGAACTTGGGTTAAAGGTCAGCATCCTGTACTGATGGCGTGGGCATCACATGGTTATGAAATCACATGACTCAACCCACCACAATTCAGCACATTCCGGGACCTTCGGTTCAAGTCCAAAGTTGAAAACACAACGAAAGGAGTAACTACTCTCTTAATGTCTTAAAGGACACTATGAATAGTAATCACGAAGTATCTTTCAAGAAACAACATAGCTCCGAAAGAATTTGAGCAGGGGGTAACAGATACATTCGAGATGGAAAGCAGATCTCGAGGTTCAGGATTTAGAACTTGGAAACATATAGGAATATGGAATCCGGACAACTCTGAGAGATTGGAATGGAAAGGAAATCTCCCAGATTAATAGATAACGGAATATGGAACACACACGACTTTAGAAACTCATAACTAGGTCAACTTGGGTAAAAGACGTCCTTGCCAGAGAAGGCACCTAGGTTTTGAAGGACTAGAAGGGATAGCAAAACCTTTTCAAATCAAAACAGGTAAGGTGACCCAGAGTTAGAGCGATACCAGATACGGAGTAAAAAGAATCCTAAGAAGGTTTTCACAATCCATTTGAGGTTTCAAAGTAGTTTTCACAATCACTAGACTCGACATCGACCAAGCAGTGAGGTTTTCCTACAGGCAGTCCTGCTCTGATACCAAGACTTGTCACGACCCCGGACCCAAAGATATACATACCGTTATGTGCTCCTAGCCATGGACTCACAAGGGCTTCAGGGTTACCAGCCCCGGCCGCAACAAACAACGGCAGGCAGACTGGATTCATCGGCACGTAGTCCGGATCCCCAGTCTACTACTCCTTGTGTGCACGCTAGTCATAACCAACTACGCATATCAAAGCGTCCACGAATCGAATGAAACTGAAGGAAACGGGTCCAAAGCTATACAGAGATGCTATGTGTCCAGAAAGTGCAACAACAATCGAGGGTTACTGGGGTTACCTCGCCCCAGGCCGATCAAATCGACAGGCGGGCTCGGACATGGATCATCGGCTCCACAACCCCTCGACTGCGGCAACTATGCAGGCATAGCCAAAACTGTATAACAATGAGCTCGAAACCAACAACCGATCAAAGCAGTACTCTAAACAAGAAGCTTTATTAAACAGATGTTACTAGAGTATAGCTTACAGGCAGAGGTCACACGACCCAACATTACATCAGACAACGGAAAGCAGAATATGTTGCTAATCAAGAAGAACCAAAAAGGCCTAAGAGGCCGCAACATAAGGCGACGTCCCAGCCCATAGATTCCAGGCTGCTACCTGGGAACCCCAAACTACTCGTCGATGTCCACGTTGAATCACCACCGATGTGAGATCTTCTCCTGAACCAAAATTAAGCAAACCTGAGTACGGGAGGTACTCAACAAGACTTAGTTAACCTATTATATATCTGCTATCTTCAGAAAGGTTTTATGAAGGTTATTTTGCGTAAAGCCATCTTTGTTTTCCAAGTTGAGGAAGGAAGAGCACGTCTCATAGAGTATTTTGAAAACAGATGAGAAAGCTACTCAACTACTGATATCATCATCTTTTTAGTCCACCGAAACATATCAGCACCTCGTGCTTCAAAGATCACCTCCTCCAGTTGTTCCACACTATCTCATGCTACAAGGTAACCCCTCTCGGCATCTCCGAGGAGGCATCCTTCATTCGTTATCAACAAGTTTTAAGCATTCCGTTTATGTTGTCTATGATCACAGAATCCGTCACCAAGTCGTCTTTAACCGCAGACACGGCTTTTCGAAAAGATTTAACCCTGCAGGGGTGTACAACTTTACCCACACGTACCAACCGACTCTTAGTGCCACCAGGGTTAGCACTAGTCCGGGAAGTGCCGGCAGAGGGTGGTCGATTCCCGGCCTTTACCTTGTCGAACCATATCCATGAGTCAACCCAAACAGGGCCACCCCGTCAACAGGGAGTTGGCCACCTCCTGACGGCACCTGTTCTGTGAGTCGGGAACAAGATCCGTGTACGTCCATCACTTGTCCCGGTCACGACCTAGTTTTCTCCAAAACATTTTCCGACACACACGCAGATGGAAAGCTCAAACTACGTGGCTCATGGATAAGGTTAAACAAGTTAGTCAGCCGGGCGGGGTTCATCGGCCCACGTGTGGCTGTACGCTCAGTCTTGGCTCGAAGGCGAGAACTCGCTCCTAGGGGCATGAACAGGACAAAACGCCACAACCCATTGTGGCCTCACATCCATGCCGTGAGTAGTCAAGTTATCAAAGGTAACTCAAATCATAAACACCTGACATGGTAGTTTCACGCATTGACCAGAATCATCAACTAGGCATGGCTAAGCAAGACTCACAAGGTTTAGCGGAGCACGCACAAACAAATCTATAGCTGCTAGGTGAAGTGGATCAGGATATCTAGGTTATGCAGTATATAGGAGAACTCTATCTATTGACATCAAATAGTTTGGAACCGAATGCAAAGTACGAGATTCAAATCACTTTGAAATCATATATGAGCAGATAAGAGGTTATGCTTGCCTTGGTTATAAGAAAACCAGATAAAGTCTTCAGGAATAAGTGCTTGACTTGTCGGTTAGGATCAAGTATTCGTCGTTGGCTTGTTGGCCTTCTCTTCGGAGTCACGTTCTACCGAGGAGGAAACAACACCGGAAGAGAAAAACAACAATCAATCATGGCATCGATGCAATGCACCACATGTATGCATGAGCAAGTTAATGCACTGAAATAAAGCCCTGAACATGTTCGTTGGGTTGCTAGGGTTCGTATATCAGATATGCACTTTTACTGAAATTAGACCGAAATAGACCCCGGAGGGGGTTTCGGGCGATTCTGGAAGTGAGTGCAATTTTAAAAGCTCAAATAAGGTTAAAAACATCATAAATAGGTTGCATTTGTCATTTTGAGCATTTTGGTATATAACTTTTAATTTTCTAATTTTAGTGATTAAAAACTTATTTTTCTATTTTTAAATGATTAAACCACATTAAATAAATGCTCATTTTTGAACTTTCTCAAACATGTATGGAAATGGTATTTTTGGAAAGAGTACATTTTTCTGATCAATTTGGTACCTCATTTATATTTTTCTGAATTATAAAACATCAGTTATTAAGTTATTAAAAATAATCATTTTCTGGAAAAGAAAACCGATTAATGACATCACGCTCACGTCAGTGCCCCCGTGACGTCACAATGACATCACGGTGATGTCAGCCTGTGTGAGCTGTGGCTCTTCCACGGATCGAATCCGTCAACTGGCCGCGCCATTCGTAGATCGAAGAGGAGCAGCAGCTAGAGGAGACCACGGTGAGTCGAACGGTGGCGGAGGTGACCAAATGGTCACCGGAAATTGCCCCGGCGAGCATGTTGGCGGCGGCGGAAAGTGGCTCTCGGCGGCCGGAGCAATCGAAGCTCGAGGGAGAGGGAAAAGTAGTCCCGGAGGACGGCGAGCTCACCAGGAGTGCAGAGGAGTGCTCGTTGAGGCCGGAGAGGGAAGAACGGTGGAGAATCGACGACGGCGGCGCCATGGCCGGAGAGGAAAACGGCGATGGAATCCCGGCGACTCCTGCTACCTTGTCGCGATTCCGGTTACGAGGAGGGCTAGTAGAGGACGGCGACTACGATGGATGGCTCGGTGAGGCCGCGGGTGGCCGGAGACGGCGGGACAAGCGGCGGCCGACGGAGGCTAGGGTTCGGGTTCTCCACGCAGGAATACAGAGAACGAGAGGGAGTGAGCGGAAGGGACAGGGAGAGAGAGGGTACCGAGGGCGTCCTCCTGAGGCTATCCACGCAAGGAGGGAGGCAAGGAGGAGGTGGCAACGGCGACGTCGGCGACCAGCTCGTCTACTGGCGGGAGGAAGAAGACGTTAAAACGTTGTTTACGAAAACCCCCCTGGACTTTGGAGAAAAAACAAAAGAACCCCTTTCTGTTTAAAAAGTGAACAAAAATCACTGTTTTGAGGGCCTTTTTGGAAGAATAAAATTTGGCAAAAATTATCTTTGGAAAGCTTATAAAATTTCCAACAACACCATGTGTTTATTTGGTGTAATTGAAACATTTTTCAGAACAAGGTTTTGGGAACCAAAATAAGTACTTTCTGTGAGATTTCATAAACCATTTAAATTCCAAATTTAAATTGGTTGAAACATGATTTAAAATTTTGTTTCATGCATGAATGATATAAACACAACACCACACACCCTATGATTGCAAAAGTTTGGGATGTTACAGTTGACTACTACAAGATTTCGATCTTCCGTAGTGATGCTTTAGTCTTTGCGGATAGTTCTAGCAAAAGGTTACATATTATGATATGGCAGTTGAATAACAAAACCAACTCTCCTCTCGAGGAAGTTTGATCAAGGATGTGTACTTGACACAGTCTGAGAGTTTTGTAAAATTCAAAAGGTTGCTAGAAAGGTATGCACACTTCAATGGTTGAAGTAAGCATAGCGAAGTTGAAATCTTTAGCTTAATGAAGTTATCAAAAGAGTTTGATTCCATCATGAATGATAAAGATGCTTGTAGAGTTACAAGAAATTAAGTGGGAGCGCTATGACATATTTCCAATACTTTATGTAGTTGACATATGGTTGATTGGAAAATATGTATTTTAAATTAACACGGTTAATATTTTCGATTTCATATTGATGAAAGGCTTAGAAGATATTGGGCATCGATATCTATAAAAGATGGATTGACGCACCTGATATGATTGAAGCCAAATTACATAGAAGAAATATTGAAGTAAGTCAATATGAAAATGACAAGAAGGAGTTCTTGTCACATGGAAAATAATTGAGCAAGATTCATGTGCTTTGACACATGATGAGCATCATTGAAATTGAGATTTCTAAGTCATGTTTCCATGCTATGTACACAACCAGATGAGTCCTAAGCTATAAAATGTTATAGTAGGATAATTCATATGATGATTAGACAACAGTGGGAGAGATCCTTGTGTCATTTTAGAAATGCTAAGGATATGTTTTCCTATATAGTAATGACAAAATATTAGTTGTAATATGTTACACTAATAGTCTTGTCATTTATTCAAGTAATTTTATCTCAATTAAAATATGTGATGAAGGGTAGCACAATAGGATGGAAGAAAGTTCCATGCTAGATTTGAAAGAGTTTCAAAATTAAAATATTGTGACAGATACTACAACAAAGGCTAAAGTATATCGTTGTGTTAACAACTGATTATAAGTGTATTTTGTGTCAAGGAGTTCTTTATTGAACTTGGTGAATTTCCAAGAATGCTGAAACTATGAAGCTACATTTTCACAATATTAGTAACATCAGTTTAAGCTGAGGAATTAAGGTATCACCGGAACTTGGTGAGTTTCCAAGAATGCTAACACTATGAAGCTACATTTTCACAATGTTAGTGACATCAGTTTAAGCTGAGGAATTAAGTTTTCACCAATTGACCATATATATACAAAGCCATCTCATTTAGAGAATGAGTGATGCGTGTAGACGCAAAGGACATGCAAATACAATAGGATCTGAACAGTTCAGATCTTTTTGATGATGTTTACCACATGCGAAGCATGGTAATAACACTGGTACGCCATATGTGTTAAAGTGCTTACAGAATAGATTATTGACTCTAGTGCAAGTGGGAGACTGAAGGGAATATGCCCGAGAGGCAATAATAAAATGGTTATTATCTTATTCCTTGTTTATGGTGAATGTTTATTTCTCATGCTAGAATTGTATTAACCGGAAACGTTGATACATGTGTGCTTAATAGACAAACAATGATTCCTAGTAAAGCCTCTCTTTTAACTAGCTCGTTGATTAATAGATGATCAAGATTTCCCGATCATGAACATTGGATGTTATTAATAACGGGGTCATGTCATTAGAAGAATGATGTGATGAACATATACCCAAAGAGAATATAGCAATGCGATCAAGTCATTTAGTTTACATTGTTATATCAAACATACGAAGTAACTTATTCCTTAGACCATGAGATCATGTCAATCGCTGATACCGGAAGAGTGCTTTGATGGCATCAAACGTCACACCGTAACAGGGTGACTATAAAGGTGTCGTTAAGTATTCGGAAAGTATTAGTTGAGGATCATGGATCAAGAGTGGGATTTGTCCATCCAAATGACGGAGAGATATACTCTGGGCCCTCTCGGTGATATCACATCGAAACCGCTTGCAAGCACGTGATATGATCACAAGGATGTTATATCACGGGAACGATAAAAGAGTACTTGTCGGTAACGAGATTGAACAAGGTATGGTTGATACCAATGATCGAATCTCGGACAAGTAAAATATCGCGAGACAAAGGGAATAGTTCACGGCGTTGTTGGTTCACACGATCACGAGAGTCATCGTTGAATATATAGGAGTCATCACGGATCTCCAGATCCCGCTGTTGATTATTGATCGGAGAGGAGTCTCGATCATGTCTATCTTATTCACGAACCGTAGGGTGACACACTTAAGGTTCGATGACGCGTTTGAGAGGATACGGAATATCGAAGAATATTTTGGGAAGCACCGAAATTGTTTCGGGGAAAATTGAATTAGTTCAAGGGGTTTTTCGTCGAATGGTTGTTAATAGAATTAACAAATGATTCGAGGTGCTATATGCAAAAGTTTGTTAATAGAATTAACAAATGCTGAAATAAAGAAATAAAAAGGTTTTATTTATTTATTAAAAGAAAACCTTTGGATTTTCCAAGTGGGAAATAATGGGGAAATGAGTGGGTGTGAGTGGAGTGTCCACTCACATGATGAGGGAAGAGGTGGGGGCAACCCCATGGGCTGGCCGCACCCCCCTTGGGCTGCCTCCCCCCTCTCCTATAAAAGGAGGGTGAGAGCTCTCCCTCCTCCACACACTTGCCACTTCCTTTTCCCTCCACCCGCTGCTCCATTCCATGGTCTCCGGATTGGCGAAGCCCTGACCGTGGGATTCTTCTTCACCACCACGCCGTCGTCCTGCTGGAGTTCCGAGGGATCCTCTACTTCCGCGCCCCGCTGGAACGAGGGAACGGAGGTCGTCATCAACCGTACGTGTGACCGATCACGGATGCACCGCCAGATTGCGGTGCCCATCTTCTCGCTATCGGGATCGGTGTGAGTACGACTACGCCAACAACGAGATTTGATCTCGTACCACTTTGAGTCTTCGAGGGTATGTGTTCTCCTTAACCCTCTTGTTGCCAGTTGCACTTCGTCTCCTAGATTAGATCTTGGCCTTTCGGGTGTCTATCGTGTAGGAAAATTTTTGTTTTCTATGCAACGACCCCTTCAAACACATCATGAATCAATTAATAATGTTTTTGGGACAAATGCATATTAAACTCAGAATGGCAATTATGCTCTCTCAACTGTGTATAAAGTTAGAATATGTTGTCTCAACATAAAAGTAAAAGAACGACCGTTCGCAGAGGGAGCAGGGATCACTCTGCTAAAGCCTTGTTTATTTTAGTAAACAGAGGAATTGAAAACATTTTTTTAGAGAGGTGTGTATGCTTATGTCAACGAACGGTAAACAGAAAATATAGTACGTTACAAGCCAACTAGACTTCACAAGAGTGGCTCCCATAGAAGTACGCATCTGGGTAGAAGGTCATCACTCTTTCTCTTTTGTTTACACAATTATGCTTTGACTGATAAATCAGGGTCAAAAATAGTGAAGAGAATTTGTTGTATTAATTTGGGGCTGGGCACCTCGGTGTCAGCTCTTCTATCAATTGGATAAGTGGATGAAGCCAGTAGTCCAGGGTGTGAAAGTCCAATCAACAAGTGAGATAAAGATTCTCTATTTACGTACTCATGAGCTAAAACAGAAGTATTTTTTAAAGTTTTAAAGGTAACACATGAGCAATTTACTTTGGAGTGGCGGTTAAATACCACATATAGGTAGGTATGGTGGAAACATTTGTCAAACTTTGGTTTTAGGGAGTTGTATGCACGAGTAGGGCTCATACTCAGTACAGGTGGAGGCTAGCAAAAGACTGGAAGCGACAAATCAAGAGAGCAATATTGGTCATAATCATTCATAGCAACAAAAACATCATTAATCAAAGCATAAGAGGAACTACAAGTTCAAAAACTTATTGGTCATAGAGGCTATAAGTGACTGGTTTGTAGTCATAAACATGGTGTGAGCATGCGCCAAGTCAACCAAATAAAACATTCAAAGCAGAACACCACAAATTTATGCTTCAATATGACACGAACAACTCATGATTCTTTCAATGGAACATTAAAAACTCTCAGATATTTGAGACAAGTCATGCTACAAAATAACCACTAGGCTTTAGAATTAAAATAACATCTAGCATGATATGAAAAATTCTAGCCACAGTCTATAAAAGCTTCTATTGCACCGTTATAAGAATGGAAATTGTACTACTGCTTTCCAACACCAAGCATTGTATACTAGAAAAAATGTAGTGTTCCCACATTTAAATAATGTAAGGACACCTGTGTTATTGTGATAGTCCCTGGATCAAATGCTAGGACCACGGTACAAAATTAAATATCATGCAAATGCGTCAAATTCTATTACATCGCATGATCCAGTCTTTACAAAATAATCTTACAACTTGCATAGTCTTACAAGACTAGCAGAAAACAAATAAATACATCGGATTACATAGTACAACATTGAGCTCATCTTATTCATGTGCCACGGACAAACATGTTGGCGATAGTCTCGAGATCCTAAACGAAATCCTCACTCATCTTCAGAATCATCTGCAAGATGGAATATGCAGCCACAAGGGAGTCAATACAATTTAATGTATTTGCAAGTAAACACTATGGTGTATATAAATGGCAAGACTAATACTACATGCTTATTTGGCTGAGTGGAGTTTTGGCTAAGTTTGCATAAAGCCAGTTTTCTCCTATCACTTTTGTAAAACAAACTTTTCTTTTCAAAGGGTGGCATCATTGGACTGAAATCCAAGCACCACAATTACTGTTCACTTGGTAAATTTTTTCTTATTGAAAATGGTGATGTGATTCTTCCGTCCATCCTTGTCCAGCTGCTCATAGTTGTCCATAACTGGGGACACGGCTCAGATCTTAGTTTGTTGACTCTAGAGAGTTTGTGCACTTTCACCTTCATACTCAAGTCAATCCAAACATCCTATACACCATGAGTGCATTAAGGAAAGGAGAACAATTGAGACGAGATCTTTCAGAAGCAAGAATTCAACCCAATGTCAAGACCCGTTCCACCTATAATTATGCTACATCTGCTTGTCAAGCCCATATGACTAAAGGCTGCACTGGAAGAAATCTAAACTTGGGGAATATCATAATCACTTTGTTCCTCGGTGTCATTCCTTCAAGTGAACACCCCTCGTGGAGACACTCAACTTTCAACTACCACGCACTATCAAATCCACCCAGGTGGTTCAACTTAGAATTTTTCCACAACATCAAGTAAAACAATTTTTGTAGCAAGGCTAAGCATCTACTACCAAGGCTTCAAAATAACAAGTTTAAGGATGGATACACACTACTAGGATATATCATAGCATAATATAACTTAGTAAAATTCCCTATCATGCATACTTCTCAAAAATCTAGTTCATGCATATTGAAAATAATAGGTGGATGGATGGTGTGTTACTTGCCTTGTTGAAGTTGGTGAAGAATTCACACTCTCTTCACAAAAGATCGTTCCTCTCCATACAATCTATTCTTTGAAAATACAATAACAAATAGACAAGCATACTAGCAATCAAACACACAAGTGAAGCAAACATACAAAGCAACTGATATATCAAAAGGGGTTTAACCAAGTTGGCTAGGACAAGGTCAAGGTTTTAGTTTGAACGATTCATTCTCTAATGGTTTCATACTTGTTAAGGAGTTTCCAAGAGTTCACTAAGGGTGTCTAGGTTGAATTTGGAGTGATCAAACTTTATTGAAAACATGTTTATCTAAGAAGTTCCAAGAGGTCACCAAGGATGTCTAGTTTGAGTTTGTAGTGATCAAACTTTATTGAAAACATATTTATCTAAGAAGTTCCAAGAGTTCACCAAGGTGATAACTATCTCAACTCAACTAACACATAAAAAGTGTAACTCTTTGATATTTTCATCAAGACATTTGGGTGATCTAAGTTTAGTCTTTCCATTTTGGGTTAAGGTAGGTCTAGTTTCAACTAACTTCATAATAATATAGAAAATAAGATAGTCTTGGGATTTTCCATTTGGGTCAATGGTTGGACAAAAACAGCATGCTATTCTTCAACTTGTATATATTATATCCAAGTCTTCACATGCTTGCCTTTTTGAAGATCATCTTCATGATTCTATTGTAGTCTTGTTCCTTGGATGGTTTCTTATTTTTGTCTTGATAGATTCTTCATTTCTTTCTCACTAGTAGTTCAAAGTGGTATGGTCACAAGATACCACTAAGTCAAATATAAAAGAACGGAAATAAGAAAGACAAAAATAGAGAGGAGCATGTTTTCTTGATTTCTTCACACACTTGTACTTCCTTGAGTTGCTTCTAGTTGTGGAGTCCAAGTCTTTTCTTCAAAATTTCTTCAATGATCTTGTAGCTCTTCATGCTGCCACTAAGTTTATAATGAAATCCCTTCTTGTGCTTGAGTCTTGATTTCCATTTTGCTAACTTGATGAATTCTTGAAGCAGGAATAGGGGAGTGGAGGAGTAGACAGAAAACTATGGTACTAGTGTTTAAGGTTCACTAGTTGGTCTTATATGTGATTGACACATATTAGGGACATGGTCTTGGATCCAAATAGCAATAACATCAAAGAATAACAGATGGAAACAATTCTAAGACATGGTAAAAATGGATGAATTACTATGTTGGGTTTTTGGTCAAAAACACATGGTCATGGTCCAAGCGTGTCAAAAATGTTTAGGAACTGATGTCTCTGGTTCAAGGTTACCAAATGGAGCAATTTTGCAAAAGGAACTATTATGAAAATATTTATAGAATTAAATCTATGTCAAAAATATCTAATAGACAACTTAATTCTAAAACCTAAATTAATTTATTCAAATATTATTTTGGAACAGAGGGTATGAAATTACATATCCTAAGATTTCCAAATATATTTTATTTGCAATTTTTGGATTTGTAGAATTTGAATTATGCCAAAATTCATTAAACAAGCATATTTAAATTTGAACCAATTTAAGTTTGTCAATCTTGAAATTGAATAGTGCTAAAAGATTCTACAGATCCAGGGGATTTCGAAAAGTCCAAGTTTACAAATTTGGGCTTATGGATCAAAAGTTATGATGATTTAAAGATGCAGGGGCTTTTTTGTAAAATTCCATTTTAAATTTATTCCGGAATAAAAATCCAAAAAAGGCTGGGCTGCTACGCGTTGTGCTGGGCGATAAATAACTGTTGGGTCTGGGCCGCCTACGTGATGCACCGAGTGACAGATAAGGTACTTAACGCTTGGCTGACTTAGCGCGTTCTGATTGACGGATACCTGTTGGATAAGTGGATTTATTCTAGCCACTGGAATAGATCTAACAGTCAGAAATAGATCACGAGGGGAGAGGGAAGCTTCCCACCGGATCTTCGCGAGAAAATGGCTAGGTTGCGGCCGGCGCTACAGTCGCTGGCGACGCCAACGCTGTAGAGGGTTACCCGGCACGGGGAGGCCATGAAGGGGCTCGGCGGCGCATGGCGAGGATGATGGCGCGGACGACATCCTATGACGGGGCTCCAGCGATGGCGTGTATCCGCTCCCGTGACGGATGGCGAGGAGCAATTCCAGCATGCTTGAACGGTGCTAAGGCTGCGGGAAAAAATTCGGACATGCACTCAGCCGGGTGCGCAATGTCACGGGGAAGAAGGGAGGGCCAAGGAGGGGAGGTGCGAACCTGTGTCTTCGTCGGTGATGCCTACGCACGCTTCTATTCTTGTAGACAGTGTTGGGTCTCCAAGTGCAGAGGTTTGTAGAACAACAACAATTTTACCTTAAGTGGATCACCCAAGGTTTATCGAACTCAGGGAGGTAGAGTTCAAAGATATCCCTCTCAAGCAACCTTGCAATTAAGATACAAGAAGTCTCTTGTATCCCCAACACACCCAGTATACTTGTCAGGTATATAGGTGCACTAGTTCGGCGAAGAGAGAGTAAAATGCAAGTAACATGGATGATAATAAGTGATAATAGCAATCTGAAATAAAAATGGCAGCAAGCAAACATGCAGCAAAACAGGCAGAAAACGGTGTTTCAATGCTTGGAAATAAGGCCTAGGGATCCTACTTTCACTAGAGTACACTCTCAACAATGATCACATAATTGAATAACTATATATCTTCTGTCCACTATGCTACTTTTAACTACTCTCCGGTCGAATAACACCAATCCAAGCGTAGGGCTTTAACAACACTCCTCAGAGTAAGAACTTTCCCAACTAAGTAACCCCCATGCTATCACCATGGGAGCCAAATGGTTCCACGCAACCACCAATATTTCATAGGGTTATCCAACACAAAATATAAATATAATGCTAAACCACACGGTGCACACACTGTCACCTTTACACCATGATCAAAGCGTTTACGGAGATCTTATAACAAATAACGAACACTAATCATTGCGTAGGGCTACAAAAAGCATTCCTTAAAGTGAGCATTCCCATGTCTATTTAACCCCATGCTGTCACTATGAGCGCCCTAGATGGTACTAGACAAACACCACAATTCATAGAGGAGACACACACGATGTGCACACTGTCACCTTCAAACCGCGGGACAAGGTGACCCAGAGTTCATATTAATAAAGCACTTGAGTAGCAAAACATGAAGAGTAACATCTATGAATTCAAATAGATTACAAAGCTCATGATCACATACATATCACACAATCGGAGAGAGAGATGAACCACATAGCTACCAGTAGAGACCTCGGCCTCGGGGGAGAACTACTCCCTCCTCATCATAGGAGACAGCAACGGCGATGGAGATAGTAGTGGAGTCGATGGAGATGGTTCCGGGGGCACTTCCCCATCCCGACCGGGTGCCAGAACAGAGATCTGTCCCCCAAAACTTGTCGGTGGTGGCGGCGGAGCTACGGATGTATTTTTGTGGAAAAGGTTGATATATCTAGGGTTTATGCATGGGGGAGTATAAATAGGAGAAAGGGCGATACCGGGAGGTGGCCAGGGGGCCCACACCACCAGGTGGCGCGGCCAGGGGGACCCGCGCCACTCCATGGTGTCGCCACCCTGTGGCCCCCTCTGGGGCTCTTCGGGACTTCTGGAAGCTTCCGGGACTTCTAAGACTTCTGGCTTTCGTGGGGTCCAATTCTGAGAAATTTTCTGAAATAAAAAACACCAGAAAACAGGGAACTGGCACTTGGCGTCTTGTTAATAGGTTAGTCCCGGAAAACGTGTAAAAATGATATAAAGAAGGGAGAAAACATGTAGCAATTGGCATAATATTATCATGGAACATCATAAATTATAGATACGATGGAGACGTATCAAGCATCCCCATGCTTAGTTCCTACTCGTCCTCGAGTAGGTAAACGATAAAACAAAATAATTTCTAAGGTGGCATGCTACCAGACAATCTTGATCATAATATGTAAAGTAGAGCATGTAAACTAGGATCAAATGAACTAAAGTTGTGATCTATATTTGATATCAACAAGTAATGCATAAACAAATAAGAATAAAGAAGTAAAACTTTTAATGAATCAATACTGAAAGACTATCAATCGTGCATAGTTTATTAGAGATGATTTAAGCTTTCAAGAACAAAAATATCATGCACGTCAAACGATCTTCACAACCCCTATTAGGATCAAGTCTAGATTTCCACACGATGCAATGCTTGAATCTTAAACTATTTGCGCACTAAAAACAAGCAAGTGTTCTGCGTTGGTCCCTGGCACCGGGATGTTATGGCAAAGAGAACATTATGGGGGGGGGGGGGTTTGGAAGGTCAATGGAAGAAAGGATCACAAAGCTGAACATGGTCATTAGACAAGAGAAAGTCTTACAACTGAAGCTATGCAAGGAGTAGGGATTTCCGCACAACGGATGCACATAGAGCTATAAGTGTATGAAATCTCTCCAATGGAACTAGTGGGGGTGCATCCAACTTTGTTGCCCACGAAGTCCTAGAGCTCATTTGAGGAGGCTCATCATTGGAATATAAAAGCCAAGTTCTATAATGTACAGTTTCCCACATAGTTATGAATGATGAAAACTCTCTCGAAACTGAAGTATTAGTGCTAAACATGAAGCACAAGTGTGGTATAAAGGATAGTGATTCGCCCCCTCTCTCTTTATTCTCTCTTTGCCCCCCCCCCTTTTTCTTTTTGGGCTTTTTCATTTCTTTTATATATCCTCACCGGTAGGGGAAACATACTATATTACAATGAATCATCACACTTTTAGTACTCATAACTCATAATGGAATATCTCTGATGTAACCAACTGCATGCTCTTGCCAGTGTAGCAGTATGCATAAATAACCATGAAGCTCATCATCAAGTAACATAATGGAGGTGGATGTTGTGCAGCAATATATCTCGGAATTGCTATGGAAATGCCATGATAGGTAGGTATAGTGGCTGTTTTGAGGAAGAATATATGGGCTTATGTGTAGGAGAACAAAGTCCTCCCACGGGATTTGGATGCACTTGCGAAGTTTGCACCAAATCTCAATGTGAGAAAGGGCAATGCACAGTACCGAAGAGGCTGGCAAATATGGATGGTGGAAATGACAGGAACCGCAACATAGACCCACGAGTTAAAAGATTACATCAAGAAAATCATCTTACAAGGCACAATGCAAATCACTCCAAGAGGGTCTGTGGCAGTGACAAGTCACTGTTAGCTATCCCGACCGTAGCGCATAACAAAAGGCCGATCGGAAATGTATCACTCGTAGCAATCATATACCATTGTTTCTATCAGCTGGTAATTTAAGTGTGGCGCAGTTTCAAGTTTCTTAGAACAACCATTAAAATTTTATACTTACTAGTCCTTCCCGTTTATCCATTAAGCAAATTAATATCTCAAAACAACAACAATGATTCAAGTGAAGCAGTTTAGTAATCTACAAAACCATGCAATCTTTTCCACTATACTAACTATCACAATAGCATTCCTATTTCCAAGCAAACACACATATGAGAACCACCTAACTACAAAAACTAACAGCTCTGAACAAATTATGCATGCAAAACAAGAGGTGGAAGCACTAAAATATCTAAGCATGAATACTCAACAAATATAAGTGAAGCACAAGAGTATTCTAAAGAAAAAGCGGAGCGTCTCTCTCCCAAAAAATTATGCTAGGATCCAAATATTTATTACAGTAAAGAAAACCAAACAAACTGAAAACAAAAATAAAATACGCTCCAAGTAAAGCACATAAGATGTGACTGAATAAAAATATAGTTTCACTAGAAGTGACCTGATAAATTGTTGATGAAGAAGGGGATGCCTTGGGCATCCCCAACTTAGATGCTTGAGTCTTCTTGGAATTTGCTGGGATGTACCACCGTGGCATCCCCAAGCTTAGGCTCTTCACTCTTCTTTATCACGTCATATCATCCTCTTCTCTTGACCCTTGAAAACTTCCTTCACACCAAACTTCTCACAATCTTCATTAGCAACGTTAGTCCAATCGAAATAGTAAATTCACATGGTTTAGTTTCAACACAAGCCTAACACTCATAAACACATTAGATACTGTCACAACTTATTTTAAAACTCTTTTTCTCAAAAGAACGCTAAAAGAAAGAGATTAAGAGGCAAATGCAATTATTGGCGGAAATCTGTCAAAACAGGACAAAAGGTAAAGAAGATCTTTTTTCTAAACTCTTAAGTTGCTCAAATAAAGAAGTGGTCCACTAAGATAAGTTGCGGAATTATCTTAGGAATAAGCACAAAAAAATTCAGATCATTCTAATCTTCCAGAATTTTATACGATATTTTATGGTGGACAGCAGAAATCTGTTTTCTGCGCAAAAATCCGAAAACCAACTCCAACTTTCGTCAGAAATTTTACTTGGAACTACTAAAACATGAAAAGAAAGATACAAATGAGTTGGTACAGAAGTAAACAACCCCATGAATCAACGAAAATAGAGAAAAACAAAGCAAAAAAATAAAACCATGGGTTATCTCCCAAGAAGTGCTTTTCTTTAACGCCTTTTAGCTAGGCATGATAATTTGAGAAAATGCTCACATAAGAAACATGAATTGAAGCAAATAAGAGCAGAAACAAGCAAATGTAAATCAAATTTAAGTCTAAACCACTTCCTATGAATAATAATCTTTTAGAAAAACAAGTCATGAAAGCACAAAGCAACAAGCATAGGAAAGCAAAACAAGTGCAACTTCAAAAATTTCAACATAAAGAGGGGAGACTTGATATTGTTGAGATACATAAGACAATGTTTCCCTCTCTCATAATAACTTTCAGTAGCATCATGAATAAAGTTAACAATATCACTATCACTTAAAACATTCTTATCATGAGCTACATGCATAAAAGAATTAATACTCTCCACATAAGCATAGTCATTCTTATTAATAGTAGTGGGAGCAAATTCAACAAAATAGCTATCATTATTATTCTCATCACCATAATCATCAAATATTAGGAGGCATAGTATCATCAAAAAAAAATTCTCCTCAATAGTAGGTGGACTGAAACTATCATATTCATCATTGTAATCATCATATATAGGAAGAATAATATCATCATAAGCAATAGAATAGTTATCCTCCAAATTGTGTTCATTTGTAAACATATCATCATTTTTACTAGGAGGATATGTATCAAGCATATAATCATCAGTAGCAAAAGGATTTTCAAGCACATCATCCACAAGTTTAGAGCTTTCTATATCATCATTTTCAATATCAAAAGTAGTGTGCTTTTCCCAATCATGATCACTACTATATGTAACAGGCATAGGCTCATCATCAAAGAAAATTTTCTCTTCCATGCTTAGGGAACTAAAAATATCATTTTCATATAAACTAGCTTCCCCAAGATTAGAATTTTCAATAGCATTACTAATAATGGTGTCCAAATAATTCATACAAATAACATTGCTATTAGCATGCAAATAAAGCTCCATAGGTTTTTAAATTTTCTCTTCAAACACTTCATGTCCTAACTCAAGATAAATATTATAAAGCTCTCTCATTTTTTTGTTGTTTTCCATTGAAACATAAAGATACAAACAAGTAACAAGGAAAAATAAAACTAACTAGTGAAAATAAAAACAAGAAACAAAAATATTTAATTGCAGAATCTAAAAAAATAACTTCGAGAACTCACACCCGAGGATGTGAGAACCTTTTACCTTACCTCCCCGCAACGGCGCAAGAAAAGAGCTTGATGTCTACGCACACTTCTATTATTGTAGACAGTGTTGTTTCTACAAGTTCAGAGGTTTGTAGAAGATCAGCAAGTTTCCATTAAGTGGATCACCCAAGGTTTATCAAACTCAGGGAGGTAGAGGTTAAAGATATCCCTCTCAAGCAACCCTGCAATTAAGATACAAGAAGTCTCTTGTGTCCCCAACACACCAAATATAATTGTCAGGTATATAGGTGCACTAGTTTGGCGAAGAGAGAGTAAAATGCAAGTAATATGGATGATAATAAGTGATAATAGCAATCTGAAATAAAAATGGCAGCAAGCAAACATGTAGCAAAACAGGCGGAAAATGGAGTTTCAATGCTTGGAAATAAGGCCTAGGGATCCTACTTTCACTAGAGGACACTCTAAAAAATGATCACATAATTGAATAACTAGATATCTTCTCTTCACTATGCTACTCTTAACCACTCTCCGGTCGAATAACAACACCAATCCAAGCATAGGGCTTTAATAGCACTCCTCAGAGTAAGCACTTTCCCAATTAAGTAACCTCCATGCTATCACGATGGGACCCAGATGGTTCCACACAAACACCACAATTTCATAGAGTTATTCAACACAAAATATAAATATAATGCTAAACCGGTGCACACAATGTCACCCTTACACCCGATCAAAGAGTTTACGGAGATATCATAACAAATAACGAACACTAATCTTTGCGTAGGGCTGCAAAAAGCATTCCTTAAAATAAGCATTCCCATGTCTAGTTAACCCCACGCTGTCACTATGAGCGCCTTAGATGGTACTAGACAAACACCACCATTCATAGAGGAGACACACACGATGTGCACACTGTCACCTTCACACCGCGGGACAAGGTGACTCCAAAGTTCATATTAATAAAGCACTTGAATAGCAAAATATGAAGAGTAACATCTACGAATTCAAATAGATTACAAAGCTCATGATCACATATAGATCACACCATGGGAGAGAGAGATGAACCACATAGCTACCGGTAGAGCCCTCAGCCTGGGGGGATAACTACTCCCTCCTCATCATAGGAGACAGCAAGGGCGATGGAGATGGCGGTAGAGTCGATGGAGATGGTTCCGGGGGCACTTCCCCGTCCCGGTAGGGTGCCGGAACAAAGATATGTCCCCTGAAACTTGTCGGTGGTGGCGGCGGAGCTACGGATGTATTTTGTGGAAAAGGTCGATATATGTAGGGGTTATGCATCGGGGAGTATAAATAGGCGAAAGGGCGATGCCGGGGGGTGGCCAGGGGCCCCACACCACCAGGTGGTGCGGCCAGGGGGTACCCGCGCCACTCCATGGTGTGGCCACCCTGTGGCCCCCCTCCAGGGCTCTTCGGAACTTCGGGAAGCTTCCGGGACTGCTAAGACTCCGGGCTTTTGTGGGGTCCAATTCCGAGAATATTTCCAGAACAACTTTTCTGAAATCAAAAACAGCAGAAACACAGGGAACTGGCACTTGGCATCTTGTTAATAGGTTACTCCGAGAAAACGTGTAAAAATGCTATAAAGAAGGGAGAAAACATGTAGCAATTGGCATAATATCATCACGGAACATCAGAAATTATAGATACGTTGGAGACGTATCAGCCGGAAATGACGAAACGGGGCAGCGGCAAAGAAAATTTCCGGTATGGAATTTGCGCGGCCTCACGGCGATAGAGAGAGGGAATTCGGAGGGGAAAGAGAGAGGGGCTCGAGGGCTATATATAGGGCTAGAGGAGGAAGGTAGTAATGGCCTTAATGGCCGAAAATCAGCGCGGAAAAATCACGGCCGAAAATTTCGTGGTTGCCTTTCGTGAGGAAGAAGATGATGACATCATCTCTTCTTTTCCTTTTCTTTTTATTATTCATGTTTAATCAAATTGTTAATAACTTCTGTTTAACTCCAAATAAGGTCAAATAAATTTCTAAATTCCTGTAATATTAATATCTTTCATCCATAAACATTTTTGGAAACTTTTCAACACAATTCAAAATTAAATTTTGAAATTTGAATAATTTTCTTAATAGTGATTTAATGTAGTCTTTAATTCAGAAAATTATAAAATATAAATATTAGTCAAATAAAATTTCAGTGACATTCTATAAGTTGAAAACTTATTTGTTTTAAAGTCATCACCACTTATATTCATAATTTTATATTTTAAAAATAGGGGTAACCCTAATAATCATTATAATGTACTTTCCAAATAGAAATTAAAAAATTAAAAAATTGGTCAATTAGGAATTAGAGACTTAACTATTTGAAAGTATGTTTCTTACAAGTCCTTTTCTCAAAGGAAAGTTGTGAAAACCATTTTGTTACTGGATCATTAGTTGAAAAGTGATATAGTTGATTTTTGTCTTTGAATATATTTTTAATAGCCAATTGGTTGGGGACAATAAATATTATCAATAATTAGGAGTTGAAGAATCATTTGGAAATTATAAAGCTAGTAAAACAAATTTATATTATTAAGGTTTGATAAGACATTATGTGGTCACATAACAATTCTCAAGTTCATATAATATTTAAATCATGGTGAAAACAATTCTTAGGGTTTTTTAATCCTAAACTTTCAAATGTTATGAAAACATTGCCAAGGTAATGATTGATATGAAAACCTTTTTATGAGGTATGTTTGTTAAAGAGAAAAATATCTTTGATTAGGTGAAATTAATTTAGGGTTTTAGAAAACATAGTCATATTTGGATTATAAAATTCCAGTAGCATTGGAAAACAATTAATATATCATTTGTGTTTTGAGTTTGTTTGTTTTTGGTGTCTTTCTATAACAGAAAACAAAAGGTTTTAATTTTTGTGATTTTTGAACTTTCCAAAGTAAGGGATGTTACAAAAAACCCTCCAAGAGATACAACAATGAAAAAAGAGAGTAGTAACATAACTCTACTAAGACTAACAACTCTGAATAAGAGATGCAAGAAAAACATAAGCTAAACAGGAATTTCGCAGCAACTAGAAGAAAAACTATGAATAAGAGCATAACAAGTATTCAAACGAAAAAGCAGAGCGGGTCTCTCTCCAACACAAAGAATGCTAGGTTCCAACAATATTATTGCATCAAGTAAAACAAAAGCAAACAAAATAAAAAATAAAATACGCTCCAAGTAAAAAAAATCAAATGATGTGACCTAATAAAAATATAGTTTCACTAGAAGTGACCTAATAAATTGTTGATGAAGAAGGGGATACCTTGGGAATTACCAAGCCTAGAATCTTGAGTCTTGTTAGAATATTCTTGGATGAACCACGGGGGCATCTCCAATCTTTTACCTTGCACTCTTCTTGATCACATTATATCACCCTCTTCTCTTGAACCTTGAAAACTTCCTTCACACCACACTCAAAGTAATTCGCATTAGAGGGTTAGTGCAACAATAAACAATTCATGGGTTATGCATGGGAACAAGTGCTATTGATACTTTTAAACATTATCTACAGCCACTCATGTTTCGTGAAGCAAAGAAATCCACTTGACATAGTAAAAGAGCAAATGCAAGAAAAATGGCAGAATCTGCCAAAACCAGAACAGTCTGTAATGACGGACTTTTTCGAGGCACTTAAGTTGCTCAAATAAAAAAACATAAAGAATGAAAAAGTTTTGGGATTAGCTTAGGAATAAGCACAAAACGTTTTAGGTCATTTTGTGATTTAAACGATTTTTTATGGTGGACAGCAGAAATCTGTTTTCTGCGCAAATATCCAAAACCAACTCCAACTTTCGCTAGAAACTTTACTTGGCACAACTAGTACATGAAAATAAAGATACAAAGGAGTTTCTATAGAAGTATACATCCCCTTGAGTCAAAGAAAACAGTGAAAATATAGAAAAAATAAAACCATGGGTTATCTCCCAAGAAGTGCTTTTCTTTAACACCTCTTAGCTAGGCCCAGAAAGCAAGAAGATTCTCACATAAAAAATATGAATTAAGAAAAAGAGAGCATCAACAAGAAAGTGTAAAACAAATTTAGGTCTATACCACTTCCTATGAATTGGAATATTGTAAAAAAAATAAATGAAAGAACCTCAAACGAGAAATCATGCTAAGGTAGAACAAGAGCAATTTCAAAACTTCCAACAAAAAGAGAGGTGTTTTAGCAACATGAAATTCCTAGAACCATATTTTCCTCTCTCATAATAATTTCCACTATAATCGTGAACAAACTCAACAACATAATTATCACATAAAGCATGTTTTTCATTGTCTAAAAGCACACAATTCATATCAAGCTCCAAAACAGTGGGATCAAAATTTAAAATCAGCTTCTCTTTTTCCCTACTTTTAGCAATACTAAAACAAGATGATTGATCACTCATGAAAGGTATGAGACACATTATAGCAATCATATTTTCAGTAGCATTATAATTTATATCATCAAGTAACACTGGACAATCATCTAGAGCATTATCATATAAATTTTCTAAGCAAACTTACTCATTATCATGCATATCAATATTTGGAATAAAAAGAGGATTATCATAGAATTTATCAAAGTAGCATGTATTATCATAAATAATAGTAGCAATATCCTTATCATAAGTTTCATTCATATTAGTATCAAGGTCACAAGTATAGCAAGCATCAATTTCATCAAAAAGGGATATTTCAAAAGAATCAATAGGATCATCACTACATTAGATAATCCTCCTTTGGTAAGTATGGAGGGATATCAAATAAGTTATGAGTTAAAGAATTACTATCATTTGGAGGTAGACATGGGTAGCTCCATTCTTCTTCCTCCTGATCATCACTCTCCTCCTCTTTTTCATCCGATGAGCTTCCCGATTTAGCAATTTTTTCTTCCATAGGTTCGTGCAAGGAATTAGTCTATTCCTTTGGGGGAGAACATCTATTAAGATATTTAAGTATGTAGTCATTACAATACTTGTAATTATCACAGCAATGTTCAAGTATAGCATAGATCCCGTATTTAAAAGGTGCATCATCAATACTTTCAAGCAAATAGACAATTTCGAATGCACCCTTTGATGACCCACAAGTATAGGGGGTGTATCTTAGTACTTTCCAAAAATAAGAGTGTCGAACCCAACGAGGAGCAGAAGGTGTTGACAAGCAGTTTCGATGAAGGAATAACTGTAAATACTGGAAAATAGATTTCTAGGGGTTTTTGATATTGCAGATAAATAAAGTGCGAGTAAATAAAATGCAGTAGTAATAATTGCAGAAAGTGGCCCAATCCTTTCTTCAGCAAAGGAAAATCTAGTGAGTTTACTTATGATTAACAAATGTTCTTGAGGACACACGGGAGGTTTCTGTCAAGTGCTTTTGTTCCATGCAGCTGAATAATTTTAGGTGTTTTTATAAGTGTTGTGTGTGTGAACCTATGCTAATGTACCGTTCCATCTAAGACTAATACATACTTGTGACTATACCCCTTGCAAGCATCCGCAACTACAAGAAAGTAATTAAGAAATAAATCTAACCACAACTTTAAACTCCGGGATCCTACGCTCCCTCGTGTAATGGTTTCCTAAAGGGGGTTTAGGTTTTTGTCACTCCGGCAACCCCACAATTAGTAGCCAAATACACGATGCATTCCCCTAGGCCCATAAATGGTGAAGTATCATGTAGTCGACGTTCACATGACACCACTAGAAGAATAACACCACAACTTAAATATCAAACATTAAATATTACTCAACATTACTTCACTACTAACAACTTGACTTCTCCCATGTCCTCAAGAACAACACAAACTACCCACAAGACATCATATGGATCATGATCAGAGGTGATATAATGGATGATAACAATCTGGTCATAAAGTGCAACCACCGATAAATCTCACAAGCATCAACTACTAACAAGTAATCCACGCCGGGAGAGAGGTCTAATACAAAACAACGATAGAGGGCCCTAATTGTTACAGGCGGGATGACGGTGGATGATGAGGGTGATGGTGGTGATGATGATGATGATGATCTTGATGATGCCCGGAGTGATGACGGTGACGATGGCGGTGATTTCCCCTCTCCGGAGAGGAATTTCTCCGGCAGATTTCTCCCTGCCAGAGAGCTTTTCTCTCTCGGGTGTTTTCCGCCCCGATGCGGCGGAGGAATAATTCTTCGATGATGGAATGAGGCTTAGGGTTTCCTGGGGGACAGTCACACAAAAGATATCCCCCAGAGGTGGTCCAGGGTGGCCAAACCCATAGGTGACGCGGCCAAGGGGTGGGGTGCGCCACCCTATGGTGTGGGCCCATGGTGGCCCCCCTCTGGCTCTCCTTCTGGTTGGGTTCCGTATCTAAACATTTAGGACACCCCCGGTGTCCCACTTCTTCTTCTGGTCTTCTGAAATATGGTATCCCGGCGGTGCTTTTTCCATCAGATTCCTGGTCCCGGTGTTTATTCTCCAAAAATTATAAAACATGCAAAATAAGATCAAATAACATAAGAGATGCATCATAACATGAAATATATTAATGAATAACAGAAAATTGTGATATAAAATAGTGATGCAAAATGGACGTATCACACTTCTAAGCATTAAAATCTTCAATTTGTTCAACATCATAAAAGTCATAATTTCCCTTAACATAAGAAGATATGGTAACATTATCATATACTCACATTGAAAAGGGAGGTGTTTATACCTCCTAAAGCAACTAGCTTTATCAAAGCAATAACTAACATTATAAGTAGAGCACAAGTTTTTAGCATAGTTATGCAATTTATTAATTTGCTCCCATAAGTGTATCCTTTTTTGTGACAAGCGGTGTTCCTTATAATATTTTTGTTGTTCATCTGTGAACCCACCTTGCCAATAAGATCTAGTTTCAAAGACATCAAACATTGCTAGCAAGCATGATAAACCAAGTAACAAGCAAAACAATAACAAAGTAAAAATGATTCGAGGTGAGAGACTCCCGTTGCAAAAATTCTCTTTCTCCCCAGCAACGCCGCGAGAAAATCTTGATGGAGTGTGGACACATGCTCGTTGGGAGACCCCAAGCGCAAGGGTGAAGAGTGCAGCAGCAAGTTTTCTCTTAGAAAAGAAACCAAGGTTGAATCGACCAGTAGGAGAAACTTCTGAAGGTTGATGCAGTTGATGTGGTAGGGCGCACTACTGGTTCAGCAGCAACATGGAACCTACACAACACAATCAATTCACTCTACCCTAATGTAGCAGTGAGGTTGTCAATCTCACCGGTTTTGCTGATAACGAAGAGAGTAAATGTTTGGTGTGGAAAACAATATGAGAACAATATGAAAACAACACTAGCAGTGTGAAAACAGTAATTGAAGCGGTTGTATTAGCAGTATGAGAAAATGGACCGGGGTCCAAAGTTCACTAGTATGTCTCTCCATAAAAGATAGCTAACATGCGTGGTGAAAAAATTACAGTTGAGCAATCGATAGATAATGAAACGAGCATACTATGAGATTCCTGCGGGCATTACAACAAAATACATAGACCGTCGTCCAACTGCATCTATGACTAATAATCCACCCTCCAAATATCATCCGAACAAACATTGGGTATTAAGTTGCAAGCAACAGATAATCGCAGTAAGCAAAGTGTGTAATGTAAACAATGTAAACGTCGTTGTTTTCTCCCTAATGGCAACAACACATTCTCCATCCGTCATGTTTCTGTCACTCGAGCATAGATGCATAGGAGGCATGAACCCACTATCGAGCATAAATACTCGCTCTTGGAGTCACTAGTATCTACTTGGCCAGATAATCTACTAAAAACGGAGAGCATGCAAGATCATAAATAACATACACATGAAGACAACATGATAGATTGATAATCAAGAGACGTAGCATTCAATAATCATCGGATCCCAGCAAACACAACATGTAACATTACAATAAGATGGTCTCGATCATGTAGGGCAGCTCACGAGATCTAAACATGAGGCATAAAGAGGAGAGAACAACCATCTAGCTACTGCTATGGACTCGTAGTCCAAGGATGAACTACTCACACATCACTCCGGAGGCGGGCATGGTGGTGAAGAGCCCTCCGATGATGATTTTCTCTCCCGGTAGGGTGCTGGGGAGAACTCTAGTACCCTCCCGATCTCGGGTTGACGATGATGGCGGCCTCGGGTGTTTTTCATGGAAAAGTAGTCTCCTTTTATGGTTAACTATCAAAGGGAATAAATAGGCGAAAGGGCGATGGCGGTGGGTGCCCGAGGGGCCCACACCACCCCCAAGTGCGGCAAAGGGCGTGCCGCCCTATGGTGTGGCCCCCTGTGGGCCTCTTCGGGACCCCGTGGAACCTTCGAGAATTTTAAGACTTCCGGGCTTCAAATTTTCCAATTCCGAGAATATTTCCAGAACAACTTTCCTGAAACTAAAAACAACAGAAAATAGGAACTAGCTCTCTGGGATCTTGTCTATAGGTTAGTGCCGGGAAATCAATAAAAATGACATAAAGTGTAAGAAAACATGTAGCATATGGCATGAAAACAACATGGAACATCAGAAATTAAGTATACATTTATGACGTATGACGCCCCGCCGGAGTTTTCCCCATCCAATCTGCAGCTCCAGGTCTTCTGTTTCGTGGTTTTCTGTTTTTGTGGCGCTCCCATTCAAAAGCCATCGGGGTACTATTTTTGTAGTCGTTTTTAGGTCAAGACGAAGGCACGGAGATGAAAACGGGCGACATTGGGGCAACGAGGGGGGAGATGGACCCTCCCACGCGGCCAAGGAATCTGGCTGCATGGGACCACCTCTTTGCCTCCTCGGACTTCCTTTTGTGCGCTTCCTTGGCTCCTACTCCTTCTTGCTTCCAAAAAAAATGATCCCCGTGAAATATTAGGTCATTTGGACGTCGTTTGGGTCCCTGAAACATCAAAATATAGAAAATGGGGTTTTCTGCCAGTGCAGGGTTAATTCCAGAAAAATTGAGAAACTATGAAATGTCCCCAAAATCAATATAAAACAATGATATAACCCTTATATGATGCAAATATGATTGAAATATAAGTAATAAAATGCAAAGTTCATGTATGAATTTTACATTCATCAATGATAAGTCGTGATCCTTTGGCTGCAAATGGAAATAATTTTGGGTAATGGTTTCATGCTCTAATGAAGGTTCTTAGGAACACCAATATGGATCACTTTGTGGGTCACATTCTTGGTGATGGGATTCATTAATGACCTCATATCCAATTTGATGTGTGTGTTGTCAAGGATCTATTACATGCATGCCTTGATGTTGAGCTGGTTGATTGGTTTCATAACGGTCATTCCTACTATCTTGTAGAGGAATTGAAAGATCTGTTCAAACATAAGTTGTGACATGAGCGTTATAATCTGACTAGAGATCTGATGAATAGTCCATAAAGCTGTTTGAAATCAGGATGATCGGATTGGAAAGAAAGCTCGGTGATGTTTTCCAATAACTCAGGAGCACTTTTGTGACATCGTACTAGGACCACTTCCGTCAATATTCCATGGTTTTGTAAATCTTTACAATACCATCGCGGAAGAGTGGGATGTTTATATGTTGTTTACCTTACACAAGGAAGCATAACCTGACATTGATGCTGGAGATCTTACATGGACTAAGACAGGTATAAGAGTTATACCAAAAATAATGGCATAGTTTCAGCAAAAGTCGGTTTGTATGAGATACTAATTGATGCTCTCACTTGCACCAGTGGCGGGTACTTTAGAAGGAGCAAATGCTGGAAAGTAGAGGAAGTTCTGGAATGACATTGCAAATGCACTTGGAATGTAGTTGGTCATCTCATGAAGTCCAAGTAAATAAAGAGGATCGACACTAGGACTTCAAAATAATAGATATTTTGAGTTTAATCATTTTGTAATGAATATTTTATGTTTAAGAACCATGTTGAATCCGAATTATAAAATATTTTTCGGAATTCCAAGCTTGGGAATTCAAAGTTTAAGATCTTCTTTATTGTATTATTTCATTAAGTTTTAGTACTAACTCTTGAAAGTTTTGATTCAATTATAACTTGAGTTTAAGTAATAGTTTTATGGATTGTTAAATAAATTGGAGACAAGTATTTTATTGATTTATAAAGGTTTAGAGAGTGTATCCAAATTATTTAATAAAGCTTAAAATCCATAAAGTACTAGTCAATTGTGAATTTCGAAATTCACATAAATAATGGATGTTCTCTCAGTTGACTTAATTCCATTGAAGACTCAATATGATAAGATAAGATAATCATATTGATGAAGTGGAATGGATTAAATAATGGAAGTTTCAATATTTCATAAAAGTGAGTGGGGGTATTTTGAATCAAAAACTAAGATCAAAGAAATTTGATTGAAGTAGAAAGGACTTAATAGAATTATAACATGATTGACAAATAAAGTTTTCTTAGTAAAAATTACTCATGATAAATTTTGAGAGACTCAAAATTGCCGGGATAATAAAATCTTTGTGAGATAAAGATTTAAGCAATGTTATAATTTTCAAATGTGTTGGTGTGATAAGTAAAAGCGTGATACGAAAATAATTCTAAACCCACTAACGAATCATTATTTTATTTGTTTGTTAGGGTTGGATAATTGTCATTAATTAACTTAGAGTTATTTTAATGATAGTTCCTACTAATCAATATTGCTCAATTATGATGTATAATTGATTGAAGAGTTTTGCATAAAACCAATATATTTATTGGTAGTTTACAACTTTTATCCTAGTGTTTTCACACATTGGAAAAGGAGAATAGTGTCTTCTCACGATAGAGAGGTGGAAATTATACTAAATTAAGATTGTGAATTATTGGAGAAATGACTGAATGATAGGGGCAATATGCAAATGTTTCCAATTCATCACCATGTTCCAAAATTTATGTATGAGATACATAAAGTTTGAACTTAATATTGAATAAAGGTCATATGAGGAAGTTTATGTAATATGCACTTTCTGATGTAGTCATGAAAATTACAAGACAATGACCATAAAGTGTAACGAAAAACAAACATGATAATAGTGCTCATATAGATATGATACTGGATAATCATATAGATCCATCATAATGGACATATTCATGTTGAATCCATGATTTCATCTTGAGAGTAGTTGGGGTGATTTCAAATCACAGGAACATGAATATTTTCACAAGAAAAAACAAATATGAATATTTTATATTCATAAAGCTATACTTGATTAAAATTGTTTTATCTAGAATAAATAAAAGACAATGATGAGTTGAAAACTTATTTTATCAATTGCTTGGTGTTGTTATTGGATCAATTAGCAAATTATTTCCTAAATTAATTTTTGGATTACTAGAGTAATCTAAAATATTAAAAGTATGAGTGTTAAGTCAGTCGTATTAATGAAATAAGAAGGACTTCTTTTTTGTTACATAAAGCGAGAGGACTTAAAAGTTAGTGGGAGCTGATTATAGTCTTCTAAATTTAGGCTAGCCCTAGTGAAAAAAGTTTCCTCATAAAATGATTTAAAAAGGCTTTTAATGAAATATCATAAAGTGTCCTATTAAATTCATAATCTATGAGATAGATTAAGGAGTTTAATAAAAAAAATGATGGGTTTACTAAGTGTAATACTGAAAGAAATTTTGAATTACAATGAGATAAAGTATTTTGTCTCGAAAGTAAACATGACATGATATTTTGCAAAATACATGTCCTTCATAGTCATTGGTCATAAAAATATAAAGTGGTGAGATCAAATCATATCTTGTGATTTGACAAATCTCATAGTCATTAAAAAGCACAGTAGAAACCGGTAGAGTTTCATTGACTAAATTGTTTTTACAAACCGGTATAAAGGAGAAAGACTTAAGTAAAAAAAAAAATCTTATGCAGTTAATTGTTCATAATAAAATCTAAGAATATTATGATGAGATGTTTTTCACATAAATATTTTAAGGCGTTATTACAAAGTATAAAACAATTCCGTGAGATTTTGTATAGCTACAGATAATATTGTGAGAAGTACTCACATATGTATTTGTGGTGGAATTACGAAATCAAATTTTTATTGGTTTTAATTCAGATTATGATTCTTGAATTGATGATAATGTATGTTGTATATCAACACTAGAGTATTATGAGTGGACTCTACAATATATTGCTATGGATAGTTGCAACACGATAAGAGACATTGTCGATTGCAAGTTATTGGATAAAAGTCATTCGACTTAGTGAGGTTTTAAACGACGGTATGATAATTCATTTGGAGACACTTGAATTATTCATTTTTCCATGGATCCAGGTTCACACAAATCCAATTCCTAATAAATCCAAACACAAGTTTATCACAAGTTCATAGGATAAAAAGGTGAAAGACAATGGTCTAAGGAACTGCATGCGTAGTGTGAGTAACATCGGATTTCCATAGGTGTAATGTCATCATACTAACTAGAGTATTATCGACTCTAGTGAAAATGGGAGACTATTTGAGAGATGCCCTAGAGACTATAATATTTAGTTACTATTCTATCTCCAAGTTTAGAATTAAGTGTATGTCATCAAGCTACAACCGACATAGCACTTGAAATGTGAGTTTTTGAATAAATCTTTGCGTAGGTGTGAAGATATAAAAAATAAGAGTTCCTAATTTAGTATCCAAGATTAGATGATCACATTTTCCTGATCATGCGCTTGGTTAAAATTCTAGCAAAACATAAGAGTTTCTTATATCTCATAAACGTATCCTTAATTTCTGAAGTTCCATGTTGTTTTCATGCCATATGTTACATATTTTCCCCAAAGTTTATGTCATTTTAATTGATTTTCTAGGACTAACCTATTGACAAGATGCCACAGAGTCAGTTCCCTGTTTTCTGTTGTTTTTAGTTTCAGAAAAGATGTTCTGGAAATATTCTCGGAATTAAAAAATTCGAAGCCCGGAAGTCTTAGAATTCCCGAAGGTTCCACGGAGTCCCAAAGAGGCATGGAGAAAGGCCACAAGGGGGCCACACCATAGGGTGGTGCCGCCCACCCCACTGGTCGCGCTCGGGGTGGTGTGGGCCCCTCGGGCATCCCTCGCCATTGCCCTTTCACCTATATATTCCCTCCGATACGTGAACCCTAAAGAGATGACACTTTTCCACGAAAAACACCCAAAGCCGCCGTCATCATCAACCCGAGATCGGGGGGTTCTGGAGTTCTCCCCGGCACCCTGCCGGGAGGGAAAATCATACCGGAGGGCTCTACACCACCATGCCCACCTCTGGAGTGATGCGTGAGTAGTTCATCCCTAGACTACGGGTCCATAGCAGTAGCTAGATGGTTATCCTCTCCTCTTTATGCCTCATGTTTTGATCTAGTAACATGCCTCACATGATCGAGATCATCTTATTGTAATGCTACATGTTGTGTTTGCTGGGATCCGATGATATTTGAATGCTATGTCTCTTGATTATCAATCTATAATTTTGTCTTCATGTGTATGTTATTCATGATCTTGCATGCTCTCTGTTGTTAGTAGATGCTCTCGCCAAGTAGATGCTAGTGACTCCAAGAGGGAGTATTTATGCTCGATAGTGAGTTCATGCCTCCTTTGCATCTGTGCTTGAGTGATAGAAACGTGACAGATGGAGGATGTGTTGTTGCCATTAGGGAGAAGACAACAATGTATACTTTGTTTACATTACACACTTTGCTTACTGCGATTATCTGTTACTTGCAACTTAATACCCAACGTTTGTTCGGATGATATTCGGAGGGTGGATTATTAGTCATAGACGCAGTTGGATGACGGTCTATGTATCTTGTTGTAATGCACGGATGAATCTCATAGTAATCATCTAGTCATGCATGTTTCATTATCTATCAATTGACCAACTATAATTTGTTCACCACACATGTTATCTATATTTTATGGAGAGACACCTCTAGTGAACTGTGGACCCCGGTCCATTTTCTCATACTGATAATACACACACTACTTCCACTGTTTTCACACTGCTACTATTGTTTTCATATTGTTCTCATACTATTTTCCACACTATACATTTAACCTCTTTGTGTTCGTCAAAACCGGTGAGATTGAAAACCTCACTGCTTCGTTGGGCAAAGTGAATTGATTGTGTTGTGTAGGTTCCACATTGCTGCTGAACCGGTAGTGCGCATCAACCTTCAGAAGTTGCTCCTACCTCCTACTAGTCGATTCAACCTTGGTTTATTTTCTGAGGGAAACTTGTTGTTGTGCTCATCATACCTTCCTCTCGGGGTCTCCCAACGAGTGCAATACCTGCACAATCAGTTTTTTGTTAGGGTAATAATAGTACTGAACCGTCCCAAGTATATGATCTTGCTAAAGGAGACCAAACTATTGTATTGTATTTAGCAAAGAACATATGAAGTTTCCATTGACTATAATTTCTATACTATCAGAATATCTAGTGACCGTACGATTGTAATTTATAATTTAATGTCAACAACCGTCTTGCTGTAATTAGGGATCATAACGTGATGTCTGGGTATAATCTACAAATTGTAATGGAACTGAGATCATTCAATACTAGTACTTAACTCCACTAGACGATAGAGAGATACATGCTCTTGGGCCTGTCCGTTTCAGTGATATCAAATAATCTTCTGGCCAAAAACAATGTGATTTATCATAAGGACATCAGGGATATGGATGAGAAAAGAGGACGATATCGGTAACGAGTTTTTAATGTGTTATGACCAAAGAGTTTGAGCAGACGAGATCACATAGTGTCAGCTCATGATATTATTGGTATCATGAAGTTAAGGGAATAAGTGCAATGAGTAACTTGTAAGGTTCCCTCGTCCTCCGTGAACATGCAGGAGCCATCATGGGAGTCCACGGTACCGTTGTTGGTTATTGTTTAGTAAGTTCTCGAACATTTATGTGTGTTATAGAGCCTTTATGGGTCACACGCTTAAGTCGTGACAACCTTTAATTGAGAGAATAAATATGTTGTTATTTGTTTTATGAATGTTCAATGTCGATAAGTTGTCATTGAAACAAATCCGGTGTCAATCGGGAGATTTCAGGGAAGTTACTATAAGGGAGAAATTATGTCGGTGTTAGGAAGAATTTATTAGAGAGATAACGGATGGCATGAGATGTCCCGGGATGTTAGAAATATGATTCAAACATCAGTAGATAGTATTTATGATTTTATCTATTGTGTTCATAGGGTTATAAAAGAGTTTCAGGAGAAAACCGGGAAAATGGGAGTGTTGGAGGGGGGCTGATTCACCCTTTTGGCCGCACCACTAGGTGGGGCTGATAGGTGAGCCCCAAGAGCTCCAATTATGGCACTAAGAACCTTTAGGTGTTTTTCCTATTTTTATTTGAAGGGAAAAAGTAAAGAAAGGGGTAAAAGGAAAAGGGAGAGGAGAAGGAGTTGGACTGACATATGGGAGTCCAATCCGAGTTACGCTAGGAGGAGAGGTGTGGCCACCTTCTTTGGTGCTTCTAGCCCCCTTCTAGCTCAACTGGGATTCTTACTCCCTTTTGGAAAGTTCCCCCTTCCCTCCAACTATAAAAGTAACCCCAAGGCTTGAGCTTAACCATAATTTTATGAGTCTCTCAAGCATCTCTCTCTCTCTAGTAGAATTAGAGGATCTAATTAGAGCATCTCTGATTGAATTAGAACTTCTTATGATTGGGTTTTGAGGTGTCCTCTCCCGATTAGACCTATATCTAATTAGTAGTTCTCTCTCATGTGTTGAGAAACTTCCAAAATCATATATATATATATATCCAAACGCAGTCGATTAATGCTACTAATTAGCAACGCCAAAAGACTGTGTCTCTTGGTCGGTGTCGAGTCCTGGACAACAGAGCGCTGAAGGGTTGACACAAGAATATGCGTGCGTACCATAAGAGGGATTACATGTGTGATCCTTGACAAGGGAAGCTTAGTGACATCCTTACAAACTAGGACTGGTTGTGAGGATCAACGATTATTCAGAACTCTTATATGACTACATAGATTCCGCTTACCAGTGAGTAAAGATCCTGATCCTTGCAACTAGGCATGCCTTGTTATCAGCATAGTGAACTTGGCGGACTACGTAGGGGATTTTTTTTTGAATTCTGCAGTGTAGACCACAACCCTGCTGATGACCGACAAGTATAGGGGTGTATCATAGTACTTTCAATAAATAAAAGTGTCGAACCCAACGAGGAGCATAAGGTGTTGACAGGCAGGTTGGATAGAGAATTCACTTTAAACACTAGCAAACAGGTTTTTGGTTGTTTTGGATATAGCAGATAAATAAAGTGCGAGTAAATAAATAACAATAATAATATTTAAAGTGAGTGGTCCAATCCTTTTGAGATAAAAGGACAAGTCGGTTGTTCTATTTATAATTACCAAACGTTCTCGAGGACACATGGGAATTTCATCAAGTGCTTTCGCTTCGTATAGTTGATTAATATTTATTGGTTTGTTAAGTGTTGTGTGGGTAAACCTATGTTAATGCACCACCAAAGTAGGACTAATACATACTTGTGATTAGACCCCTCGTAAGCATACGCAAATACAAGAAAGTAATTAAGATAAATCTAACCACAACCTTAAAACTCTGGGATCCTACACTCCCTCGTGCATCGGTTTCCTAACGGGGGTTTAGGTTTCTGTCACTCCAGCAACCCCACAATTAGTAGCCAAATACACAATGCATCCTCCTAGGCCCATAAAGGTGAAGTATCATGTAGTCGATGTTCACATGAAAACCACTAGAAGAATAGCACCACAACTTAAATACTGAACCACGAGATATTACTTCAACATAACTTCACTACCAACATCATGACTTCTCCCATGTCCCCGAGAACTAAACGAACTACTCAAGAGACGTCATATGGATCATAACCAGAGGTGATATAATGGATGATAACAATCTGGTCATAAAGTACAAACACCGATAAATCCCACGGGCATCAACTGCTAATAAGTAATCCACACTGGGAGAGAGAGATCTAGTAGAAAACAACAATAAAGACCCCTAATTGTTAGAGCGGGATGGAGGTGGTTGGTGGAGGTGATGGTGCTGGTGATGAGGATGATGATGATGATGATGATGATGATGATCTCGATGAAGACTGGAGTGATGACGGTTACGATGGCGATGATTTCCCCTCTCCGAGGAGGAATTTCCCCGGCAGATTTCACCCTGCCGGAGAGCTTTTCTCTCTCTTGTGTTTTTCGCCCTGAGGCGGCAGCGGAATAATTCTTCGACGATGTCTCTGTGCTTAGGGTTCTATGGGGGTCAAGTACACGAAAGGGGGCGCCCAGGAGTGGGCCAGGGGGCTAGACCACCCCCAGGAGCGACCAGAGGGGGGCGCGTGGCATGGTGGTGTGGGCCCCAAATGGCCTCCCTCCGGGTGTCCTTCTGGCTGGCTTCCTCCTCGGGACTTCTAAGACTCCTCCGGTCTTCTCCCTATTCTTATGATCTTCTGAAATAGGGTGTCCTGACGGTGCTTTTTCCATCAGATTTGGTTCCGGTGTTTCTTCTCCCATAATTATTAAACATGCAAAATAAGATGAAATAACATAAAATATATCGATGAATAACAGAAAATAACAATATAAAATAGTAACGCAAAATGGACGTATCAACTCCCCCCAAGCTTAGATCTCGCTTGTCCCCAAGCGAAACTGAAGTCGGTAAACATGACCCAAAGTTTATGGAGTGAGGTGTCGATAAATAAAATACGGACAAGAAGCATCATAACTATCAATACACTAGTCATTCTAGCAAGTAACTCCCTCTCATATAATTTAACTTGAAACAAGTAAATGGAGTCACAATAAAGGTGCAAAAAGGAAACCAAAATTGGTGAAGGAAAACTTCATTCTTGGTTAGAGAACAATTAACAATGTACTCATCTTTCAACTAGAGTCTTTATATGAGAGCTTATATTTGCAAATTTTAACATGCTCAATCATAAAATTTTCCTTGCAATCATTGATAACTTTCAAAGTGGTATTCAAACAGATAAAAACATTTCTAATAAACAAGGAATAATAAGGAACATGATTGAGTAAATCAACATATAGATGGATGAGTCACAACAACTCAAATGCTTCCTTAAGACAGAAGAAAATAGGTTTACTGACTCAACATAGAGGTAAAAGATAGGCCCTTCGCAGAGGGAAGCATGGATTAACTCATGTGCTAGAGTTTTTATTTAATAAACAAAGCTATAAAATGTTTGACACTCCTCCCAACCTTTATTACATAAACTATGGCTAACCGAATCCTCGCGTGCCTGCCAACAATCACATACCATGGAGGAGTGTCTAATTTTTAGAGAGGTGTGTATGTCTATGTCAACGAATGGTAAACAGAAAATACAGTACGTCACAAGGCAACTAGACTTCACAAGAGCGGCTCCCATCGAAGGACTCTACTGGTGTAGAAGGTCATCCTTCTTTCTCTTTTGTTTACACAATTATGCTTTGACTGATAAATCAGGAGAAAAAAAGTGAAGAGAATGTCTTGCATTAATTTGGGGCTGGGCACCCCACTACCAGCTCTTCTAACATTTGGATAAGCGGATGAAGACAAGAAATTTTGAAGGTTTTAAATGTAGCACACAAGAAATTTACTTGGAGTGGAGGTTAAATACCACATATAGGTAGGTATCATGGACACAACTGGCATGGGTTTTGGGCGCAAGGTTTGGATGCATGAGAAGTATTCTCTCTCAGTACAAGTTTTTGGCTAGCAAGGCTGGGTAGGAAGCATAAGAGTTGAGGGAAAACAAGCAACCATATATATGATAAAACCAATCATTCAATCTTCCTTGATAAGTACAAACAATCTTACTTGATAATACTAAGCTAATGGGCTAACAAGAAAGAAAGATCATGGAACAATATATCTACATGAAAATCCCTATTTTCTACTTAAGTCTCAAAGTATTGTTGCTACGGACCAATGCTAAGTTTACCAAAACCAACTAGATTAACTTGATGCTCCAATATTGATACCAATACTAATAACAAGATCAACCAAATAACAGAAATTGAAATCTAAAATAAAGTGTAGAAGATAATGAAACCTCTCATTAATATTCCACTACGACAACTCAAACCAAGGGATACAACGATAACCAAATAAAGAGTGATACTTCCATACTGCAAACCATACTATATGATATTTCATCTACTTATGATATGACTCTACTAAAAGGTAAAAAGGTGAGATATAGAGATTTGATGCCGTGGCACTCCCCCAAGCTTGGAACAAGCCAAGGGTCCGGATGGCACCCACCGGGTTCGGGGCCGGGTCGGCGCCCCCCATACCCGCCCCATTTAACTTGTCGGTTCTCACTTCTTACCAGACCCACAACCCGCCCGGTTCAGGGCCCCAACGGGTACCCATCTAAGGAGCGACACCAACACATATGGGAAAAAACCATGGAATATTGGGATGAGGTTTGTGGGAATATAAACGTGTGTACGTGTATTGTCTCCAGGACTCTATATTCCAGCGCGTACATGTGATGTGTTAATTGTGTGGTCCATAGATCGTCGATGAGTTGTTAGCCATAGGATTATTAGGATATGATTAGGACTTAGAACGGGTCTGCGGGTGTGGGTTTACCACCACCATACCCGTCTCATTAGACCTGGCGGGTCTAACATTTTGCCAAACCCTCCCCATTTAAGGCGGGTACCCATTGGGTTTGCGGGTTTCGAGGCCCATTGCCATTCGTAGCCAAGATGATGCCAATACCCATGAGAAATCAATTCTTCGGGGGTGGTGGTGGTGAATCCTTCTCAATGAGCTTATCAATTGATTTCTTCAAATCTTCCATTGCGAACATAAGCATACACATCATCTCCATATTGTGATCAATACGGTCCACGTGCTTGTCAGACGGTGAATCCCAGCCATAAATATTTTTCCTCCACACTTCCTTAGGTCGAGAGCTTCCTTCATCCGAAAGTGGTGTCCTTGAAGCTAAACAGTGACGTGGGGCCTTCCCTCCAGTGCTCATCCTCGCCATTTTCTTAAAAGGTTTTGCAACCACTCCAATGCTTGCGATGGTGACGCGTGGATGCACTCGTGATTTTTCTTCTACATCTCCTTCAGCTCCACTCTCTTTCTCCTCCTCCCGCTTCCGGTCTTGGAGATCATCTTCCTTTGGTCCCTTACCCTTGTTGTTGTTGGCGGAGACCATCATCCTTCTAAAACTGAAAACAGATCCTGGCAGAAACAGCTCGAAACAGAGACCCGACAAGAAAATGATATATGGACCTCGGGGGGTCCGAGGGGTTATATAGAAAAAATATGCGTAACGAAAGGAAAGTCCAGGTCGAAAAAGAGTCGGAGAGGGGCTCCGGGGCGCCCACACCATAGCCAGGCGCGGCCAAGGGTGGGCCTCCGCCCAGGCATGGTATGGTTCCCTCGGGCACCGCCTTCAACTTTTCTTCGGCTCGGTATTTTTCATATTTTACACAAATCAATAATATATAACTTGAAAGGTATGCCGCAAATTTTTTATTAACATAACTTTACCTATTCGAAAATGGACTCTACAGATTCTGGAATCTTCCCTCTAATAAACTTCTCTGGAGTCATTACTTGAATAACATCAACATCTTCATCATAGGAATCCCTAGAAATATAATGTTCGAGTCTTTCCCCATCTACCACTGATGTAGTATTATCTTTAAGGGAAGCAATTTTGATTGAACCCGAACGATACACTTCTTCAATAATATAAGGTCCTTCCCATCTGGAGAGTAATTTTCCTGCAAAAAATCTGAGAGGGAGACCGATAGAATAGAACTTTCTCACCAACATGAAACTCTCTTTTAAGGGTTCTTTTATCATTCCATTGTTTAACTTTCTCTTTAAAGAGTTTAGCATTTTCATAATCTTCACATATCCATTCATTTAAATGATTCAAATCAAGCATTCTTTTCTTACCAACAAGTTTAAAATCTTTATTAAGTTATTTCACTGTCCAATAAGCTTTCTGTTCTAATTGTAAAGGCAAGTTACAAGCTTTTCCATAAACCATTTATTCAGGAGACATACCCATAGGATTTTTATAATCAGTTCTATAAGACCATAAAGCATCATTCAACTTATCAGACCAATTCTTCCTATATTTATTAACAGTCTTTTGCAAGATAGATTTATCTCTATTTGATAATTATACTTGCCCACTGGTTTGAGGATGATAAGCTGAGGAGATTCTATGATTAACATCATATTTAGCAAGGGTTTTTCTCAAACCACCATGAATAAAGTGAGAACCTCCATCAGTCATAAGATATCTAGGGATACCAAACCTAGGGAAAATAACATTTTAAGAATTTTTAACAAGGTTTCACCATCAACAATTTTAGTATGTATAGCTTCTACCCATTTATTAACATAATCAACAGCAACAAGAATATGTGTATAACCATTTGAAGAAGGAAAAGGACCCACAAAGGTAAATCCCCAACAATCAAAAGGTTCAATAGAAAGAGAATAACTCATAGGAATTTCATTATGTCTTGAAATATTGCAAAATGTTTGACATTCATCACAAGATTTAAAAAAATACGTACATCCTTAAAGAGAGTAGGCCAATAAAAACCTGATTGTAGAAACTTTTGTGAGATTCTATCTCCAGCGTGATGTCCTCCATAAGCACTACCATGGCACTTTTTCAATATTTCACGTTGTTCGTGATATGGAACACATCTTCTCATAATGCCATCTACTCCTTCTTTATATAAGTGTGGGTCATCCCAAAAATAATGCCTCAAATCATAGAAGATTTTTCTTGTTTGTTGAGCTGTAAATGTTGGAGGAAAATACTTGGGAACAATAAAGTTAGCATAATCATCATACCATGGACTATCCTGGGATTTTCCTTTCATTGCAGCTAGTTGTTCATTTGTAAAACTATCATTAACAAGAATAGGATCAAAAGCAATGTTTTCCAATCTAGACAAGTTATCAGCAACAGGATTTTCGGCACCCTTCCTATCCACGATATGCAAATCAAACTCTTGTAAAAGCAACACCCATCTAATAAGCATAGGCTTAGCATCTTTATTTTCCATAAGGTAACTAATAGCAGCATGATCAGTATGAATAGTAACCTTTGAATCAACAATATAAGGTCTAAACTTATCACATGCAAAAACTACCGCTAAGAACTCTTTTTCAGTAGTAGCATAATTCTTTTGAGCAGCATCAAGAGTCTTACTAGCATAATGAATAACATTCAATTTCTTATCTACTCGCTATCCAAGAACAACACCTACAACAAAATCATTAGAGTCACACATAATTTCAAAAGGTAAATTCCAATCAGGTGGTTGAACAATAGAAGCAGTAGTTAAAGCCTTCTTTAAAGTTTACCAAGCTACCTTGCAATCATCATCAAAAACAAAAGGTACGTCTTTTTGAAGAAGATTAGTAAGAGGTTTTGATATTTTAGAGAAATCTTTAATAAAACTACTATAAAACCCAACATGACCAAGAACACTACGAATACCTTTAACATTCCTAGGACATGGCATTTTCTCTATTGCTTCCACTTTAGCTCTGTCAATTTCGATGCCTCTTTCAGAAATTTTATGTCCATGAATAATTCCTTCATTCACCATAAAGTGGCATTTCTCCCAATTAAGAACAAGATTAGTTTCCTCACATCTCTGCAAAACTTTATCAAGGTTGTTCAAGTAATTATCAAAAGAAGTTCCATAGACGGAGAAATCATCCATGAATACTTCCACAATTTATTCACAAAAACCATGAAAAATAGCAGACATGCATCTTTGAAACGTAGCATGAGCATTACACAAACCAAAAGGCATACGTCTATAAGCATAATTACCATAAGGACAAGTAAAGGTTGTTTTATATTGATCTTTTGCCCTAACAACAATTTGACAAAACCCTGAATAACCATCAAGAAAGCAAAAATGAGTTTTCTTAGACAACCTCTCTAGCATTTGATCAATAAAGGGTAAAGGATAATGATCTTTCTTGGTGACTTTATTAACTTTCTAAAATCAATGCACATTCTATAACCAACTACTACTCTTTGTGGAATAAGCTCGTTGTTTTCATTTGGCACAACAGTCATTCCTCCTTTCTTAGGGCCACAATGCACAGGGCTCACCCATCTACTATCAGCAATAGGAAAAATAATACCAGCATCAAGAAGTTTTAATACCTCATTTCTTACCACTTCCTTCATCTTAGAAATTAAACAGTGTTGATGTTCAACTACTGGCTTTGCATTAGGTTCAATATTAATAACATGCTAACATATAGAGGGAGAGATCACTTCCAAATCATCAAGAGTATATCCAATAGCTCCATGGTGTTTCTTCAGTATTCCCAATACCCTAATAATAACCTGATATATTTTCTTATCATCAATATAAGCATATTTAAGATCATCAGGAAAAGGTTTTAAATCAAAAACAGGATCCTGCTTGGATGGTAATATGGTTCCCAAGTCATCCACATGTCAATTATGTTTCAGTATCACCGGTCGACGAAATATAATATCGTCAATCTCATTTGTTTCTTCCATAAATACCTCACTTCCATTGTCCTCCATATATTGCTACAAAGCATTGTTAGGAGCAAGAGTAATAGAAGCAAGTTGTTCAACGTTAAAATTCTCATCAGGCACTTTCGATTCATAAAGTGCTCTAGCAAATTTGGTCAATATCTTCTCTCTCTTACAATCTATAATAGCACCACAAGTGTTCAAGAAAGTTCTACCAAAAATAATAGGACAAGTTTTACTAGCAGCCTTACGAAGTACTAGAAAATCAGGTGGATATTTAGTTTTACCACATAAAACTTCCACATCCCTGACAATACCAATCGGAAAGACAGTTTATCTATTAGCAAGCTGAATAACCACATCAACATCCTCAAGCTCACAAGAACCAATTTCATGCATAATTTCTTTATAAAGCTCATAAGAAATAGCACTGGAACTTGCACCAATGTCACATAAACCATAATAGTAATGATCACCAATCTTAACAGAAAGCACAAGAACACTAGTTTTCTTGGGTCTATGAAGATGGGAATCATTATTAGAAGCATCCTCACAGAAGACAATGTGTTCATCCTCTACATTTCCACAAAAAAGATCTTTTACTATTGCTACAGCTAGTTCAACGTTTATCTGTTCATCAGGTTCAATAGATTTCGTAATGCTCTTATTAACCACACTAGCAATAATAGAGTGTTCTTTCACCTTAGAAGGGAAAGGCATTTTTTCAATATAAGGCTCAGGAACAGCAGGATTAACAGCATGCACTTCTATATTACTAGCAGAACAATATCTTTATAAGGTGCATGATATTTGTGATAATATTTTTTAGGAATATAAAGATAGGAGGCAAAATCTTTAAGACAATTTGCAAAAATTTGAGAATCAAGACCACAAACAGCACTAACATTATAGAAACCATCGGTTCCCATATAATATTTAATGCATCCATACTCATAATTTATACCTGACTTTCTACCTTTGTCGTTGTCCCATTCTTTAGTGTTCTCTTGAATACGATCAAGAAGATCCCATTTAGATTCTTCTTTCATACGTGTGAATGATCCAGAACAATAAGCATCCAATAAATCCTTATCATGAAGAAAAAGCCTTGCATAAAAATAATTGATAACAATATTACTCGGGAGCTCGTGAACGGGACATTTGAGAATTAGTAACTTCATTCTCCCCAAGCTTGGGAAATACTCTCTCCATCATGAGGCTATACATTATATATTTGATTATGGTCTTTATGAATCTCACTAGGAGGATATAATTTAGAATAAAAGAGAGGAATAATTTCCTCCCATCCAATAGATTCACCATTCTTCAATAATTTGGACCATTCAGCGGCTCTACCTTTCAGCGATAAAGAGAATAATTTCTTTTTAACTTGATCCATACTAATACCTGCACACATGAATAACTCGCATAATTCATGTATAAAGAGAAAATGATCATCGGGATGGACAATTCCATCCCCATAATAGAAGTTATTTATAACACGTCCAACAATTTTCATAGGTATTTTATAAGGATCTAATTCAGCAGATAACGGGTCACCTACTACTCTAGCAGTGATAGTAGTAGTACCCCTAAACATAGAATCAAAAGTATTCTCCATAATGAAATAAAACAACTGACATAAATAAAAACAGCACTCGTAGTAAAAGTTTCTCTTACCAATTCCACTTACCAATAGCGCTTCACTCCCCGGCAACGGCGCCAGAAAATAGTCTTGATGACGCACAAGTATAGGGGGTGTATCTTAGTACTTTCGATAAATAAGAGTGTCGAACCCAACGAGGAGCAGAAGGTGTTGACAAGCATGTTGGATAGAGAATTCATTGTGTACACTAGCAAACAGGTTTTTGGTGGTTTTGGATATAGCGGATAAATAAAGTGCAAGTAAGTAAATAACAGTAATAATAATTGCAGCGAGTGGCCCGATCCTTTTGAGAGCAAAGGACAAGCCGGTTGTTCTACTTATAATTACCAAACGTTCTCGAGGACACATGGGAATTTCGTCAAGTGTTTTCGCTTCATATAGTTGATTAAATTTATTGGTTTGTTAAGTGTTCTGTGGGTGAACCTATGCTAATGCACCGCCCAACTAGTACTAATACATACTTTTGATTATACCCCTCGTAAGCATCCACAAATACAAGAAAGTAATTAAGATAAATATAACCACAGCCTTAAAACTTTGGGATTCTACGCTCCGTCGTGCATCTGTTTCCTAACGGGGGTTTAGATTTCTGTCACTCCGTCAACCCAACAATCAGTATCCAAATACACAATGCATCCTCCTAGGACCATAAAGGTGAAGTATCATGTAGTCGACGTTCACATGACACCACTAGAAGAATAGCACCACAACTTAAATACTGAACCACAAGATATTACTTCAACATAACTTCACTACTAACTTCATGAGTTCTCCCATGTCCTCAAGAACTAAACGAACTACTCATGAGACATCATATGGATCATAATCATAGGTGATATGATGGATGAGAACAATCTGGTCATAAAGTGCAAAGACCGATAAATCTCACGAGCATCAACTACTGACAAGTAATCCATCCCGAGAGAGAGAGATCTAGTGGAAAGCAATGATAAAGACCCCTAATTGTTACAGCAAGATGAAGGTGGACGGTGGCGGTGATGGTGCTGGTGATGAGGATGATGATGATGATCTCGATGAAGCCCGGAGTGATGACGGTGATGATGGCGACGATTTCCCCTCTCCTGGAGGAATTTCCCTGGCAGATTTCTCCATGTCGAAGAGCTTTTCTCTCTCTGTTGTTTTCCTGCCCCGAGGCGGCGGAAGAATAATTCTTCGACGATGTCTCTGTGCTTAGGGTTCCCTAGGGGTCAAGTACGCGAAAGGGGGCGCCCAGGATTGGGTCAGGGGCGCCAGACCACCCCTAGGCGCGTCTAGAGGGGGGCGCCGCCTGGTGGTGTGGGCCCCAGGTAGCCCCCGCCAGGTGCCCTTCTAGCTGGCTTCCTCCTTGGGACTTCTAAGACTCCTCCGGTATTCCCACTCTTCTTCTGATCTTCTGAAATAGGGTGTCCTGACGGTGCTTTTTCATGAGATTTCTGGTTCCGGTGTTTCTTCTCCCATAATTATTAAACATGCAAAATAAGATGAAATATCATAAGTAATGTATCATAACATGAAACATATCGACGAATAACAAAAAATAACAATATAAAATAGTGATGTAAAATGAACGTATCACCCGCGCCCAGGGACCAAGGCCTTGAATCCGAGGGCCATGGGAGCTCCTCGTGCATGGCAGCCACCGCCGATCTTCACCTATTATACCTCTCCCATTCTGCTCGAAGATAGGGGAGGTATAGGGAAAGACGTGGGGCACTTTATGTGATTTTGGCCGGGGAATCAACTCATTGTGGTGGATTTTGGATGAACCCACTTCTTTTTGGAGGCAGTTGGACCTGAAGTTTCCCTCCCGCCAGGCTTCAGAACGATTATAACTTACTGAAAATATTGCATTCAAAACTATAAATCTAGGGTAACGAGGGGGTTTATGTACATATTACAAAAGTTTAACACGGCAAGAGTATAAAGAAAAAATCAAATAAATTGGAGAACCCGAGAGAAGCATTTGGCAGCAAAACATGGTTTTTGCCGACGCTGGGTATGGTCCTTGTTTATTATTGCTGAGTGACCGATAAATGACTCTCGACGAACAATTTATCACTTGGAAACGAGGCTGATTCTGGTAGCAGCAGTCATAACCGTTGGATGGAAAAACTCTCCTCTCCTCCATCCGTACGTACGAATTGAAAATTAGATTGGATCTCGAGACATGGCCCCCCTGGGTGATTTTTTGCTAAACTCTCGTATAAAATTATCAAAAATTACATATATGGCCCCCTCCAACTCATAAAATGATGAATTGGCCCCTCTTAAAAATCATTCATGGCTACGTCCCAGGATTGGATGACAGTTAGCTGCCAACTTTAGAAATATAACAATATAAGAGCTCGAAAAGGAGGAACCGCCCATAGTTTCTCTAGCAAGTGATGCACACAATCCCATGCATTAAAATATTAATTTATATAGTACAAAGTGTCTTGCTTGAAGGAGACATGAGTGCAGATTTACCACTCCTACGTTCCCTCCCCCGGTTATAGCTAGTTTGTCGATTGCTTCGTGACTCAGAAATACTCTCCTAGTCAACTTCCACATGTGCATTTCCATTTTCACCCCTCAAGGACGACGAAATTAACCCGCACTCCCTCCTCCCAGAAAGAACAACCCGCACCCTCCCTCTCGTTTTTGTCTCTCTCTTCCCATAACGCATCTAACCCCAACCCTCCATTTCCGCCGATGCATCCCTCTACTTCTAGCTCGTTGCACCTCCTCTTCCGATCGACGGAGGCGGAGATCGAGGGCCTCCTCCACCAAACTGACTAGGAGGCGAAGCTAAGACGACAAGGAAGCGTGGTCAAGCAGCCTAAGCTGCATCCGACCAGCGGTCCCTCCCCTTCTCCACCGTATAGGAGGGCGTCGTTAGCCCCCAACTTGGTGGGTACGGCTACAACTCCTCCTTCAACCGCCGAAAACATCGACCAAAGCCGCATCTCCTTCAACCATCATCGTCACGCTCCCCAATCCGCGCTGCCAACGATGGATCTCTAGCCATGGTGGATGAGGGAGGGATTGCGGGTGCATCCCTTCTTTCCTCGTCCACGCGTCTGAAGAAGGAGCAGGTGATTCTCTTCCTCTGGCGCCCCTGCTTCCTCAGATCTGAGAGGAGCTGATGACCCCTCCTCGAGTTGGATTTGTGCCGCTGATCGGCCCGGCGGTGGCGCGTCCTGCACCAACCAGACCTCCTGCTCAAGATCGGGACATCAACAACTACGGTCGCTCAAGAATTCCTTGTAGTTCTTTGTTTAGGATACTTTTGCTTGTATGTAGGTTTCTTTGCAGATTTCATTGCATTTCCTTCTGAAAATCTTTGGTTCATCTTCTAATACGGGTTTTGCGTGGATTTTTTTCACACAATTGTTGAATCTCAATGGATCTCTTAAAAATTTGTGAATTGTACGTGGTTATTCATATCTCTATTTAATTTTTTGTGTGAATCTTATATGAATATGTGAACTGTAAGTATAAGTTGGTTGGATCTTGTATGTATCGGTTAGATCCTTCCATGTTTCTTAGATGACTCACTGTTAAAAAACATCAAGCTTTGATCTTGTATGGATTATTCGGAATCCCATTTGTAAGAAATGTGAAAAATACATAATTTGCTACGATGGATCTTTGGGAAAAAATGTCCCTGCGCATGTATATTTGTTCAAACGTCTAACATGTGTCTTGTACGAAAATTGCTTAAATCTGTGTTGATTCATTCAAGTAAATTGCTTAAATATGTGCTAAATAAATCTACTAAGAATCTATGTAAATAAATCTTGCATAGAAGTTGCGTGGATATTGTATGAATCTCTAAAATTGTATATGAATATGTGTAAAGTGAAAAACCTCGGTGAAAAATGCTTATGTGGATGAATCTTTAATTGTTTTGAAAATCTTCCAATATTTGATAACATGTATAGGACTTAAATTAAAAATATTGATGAATATTATGGGAAAAAGACTTATGAAAACTATTGTATGAAACTATTATGATTATTTTTGGGAGAAAAATCTATATGACATATTGGTAAATGTTTTGAAAGAATATTCTATGAAAATACCGTTAGTAAATTTGATAATCTTCGAAAATGTTATAATAATTATGTATGATTCTTGGAAGAAATTTGTATAAATTTTGACTGAAATATTGTTCAATATTCTATGAAAAATTATATGAAATTATTGTATGAAACTTATATTTGTATTGTTAAATATCCCTGATAGAAAATATTAGATGAAATATTGAGGAATATTCTTGGAAGAAATACCACATAACAAACTCGATGAATATTTAGATCGGAAAAAAATTATGTTAAAAGTATGGATGTTAATTAGAGAGAGAAACATGAAGACGAAAATATGTAAAAAAAGTAAAAAGCTAAGGTTGTTTTGTAAAGTGGTTGGGCAGAGATGGGAGGGGTGTTCCGTAAATGTTTCAGGTTTTTGACCGACGAGGACATTCATCCCGGTCAACCGAGGCCACTCGATGCTTGGTCTCCTTCCGCGTGCTTCTTCTCTTCTCTTCATCTTCGCTTCGGATATGTGCAGGTGCAGCCTACCACTGGCCTTCCCACCAGCGCAGGGCATATTCGGGTCCTAGATCGATCAAGGACAGCCGCATCTTAACACGTGCACGCATGGACGCCGGTGCAGATGGCGGCACCGTGACGCGCGCGGATTCTCCTGGCCCGCAGATCTCGTCGCCGTCGGTGCAGCTCCCGGACGATCTGATCTGCTACGGCATCCTCCCGCGGCTCCCTTTCCGTGTGCTCCTCCGCTTCGCCGTCGTCTGCAAGGCGTGGAGCCAACTCATCCTCCGAGACCTCGCCTTCGCCCGCGCGCAGGCGCGGTGCCCCTCGCCGGCCACCGCCGTCCTCGCCCGCTTCCACAGGGGCCGCTTCGAGGTCCTCACCCCCGGCACCGTCGCCGCTGCCGTCGCCCCGCCGGACGCCTCCTTCTCCTTCCTCCCCGTCGGCGGCGCGCGCCTCAAGCTCTGCTCCGCCACAAGCGGCATCCTCTGTCTAGTCGTGAACCTGATCAGCGGCGGCGCCGGCTTCTTCGTCGTCAACCCGGCGACCCGCGCGTTCCGTGCCGTCCGGTATGCCGGCAACGGCGGATTCAGGGCCTGCCTCGCGTACGACCCGTCCACGGCGCATCGCGACGGCTTCCACATCGTCGTCCCCGTCAAGGAAAAATGGGATTTGTGGAAATTCTGGAGCTTCTCGAGCAGCGGCGGCGGCCGGCGCGTGTCGGGGGTGGAGGTCCGCCTGGACCCGTACGATGTCCTCCTGTCGAAGCCGTTGTACTTGGGCGGGCGCGCGCACTGGCTCTGCGACCGGGGCGCCGTGGTGTGGTACGACGCCCGTGCCGACGCGGCGGGCGAGCTGCCGACGCCGCCGTCGTCACTGCTCGCAGGAGAAGCCGAAGGAGGAGGACAGCGCCTGGAGGGCAACAGAGAGCTGGTGGCGTGGCAGGGGCGGATCGGGATTGTGTCTGCGCGCATCGTCTCTGGGCTGGCCGTGTGGGCGCTGTCATTGTCATCATCGCCGGCGCGGTGGGAGATGGTGCACTCGAGGAGCTGGGACGAGATCCCCGGCGTGGTTCGCATGTCGTCGCGTTTCCTGTGGTCAGTGGTTCCTGCAGGCATCGAGGGCGCCGGGGAGGAAGCGTTGGGCCTAGCGGTGAGGATCGCCCACAGGGCGCGGCCTCACACGCAGCAACAGGGCGTCGACGGCGCCGGTGACTCTGGTGAGGAGGAGGAGGCGGCCGATGTGTGGCGTCGCCAGGTGTTGCGTTACGACATGCGCACGGGAGGCACGGCGACGGTGGCGGAGCTGGTCGGGAAGGAGATCCACGACGACTTCGGCGCGGTCTTCGGCTACCACTCCAGCATGGCGCCCCTCAACTAGATTTTCTGGTCTGCTGTTCGGAGGATCCATTGGTCGGGAGTAGAGCGCTGAATTTTCGTACCTGAGTACAACGAAAATTCCGTCCGGTTTGTTCGTTGAGAGGCACTCGTGTTGTTGGTGTATCGCTGTTGTTTCGAAGTTTAACATATCGAATAAACTATATTGGCCTAAGTAAACCTGTTGGTCATTAGTTTAAATCATCTACGGAGTAGTCGTTGCCTTGACTTTAGTTTAGAGTGCAGTACTACGCGACACGCCACGGCATTGCACGTGTGGTGTAGAGTATTTGCATAGACACGGCTGTCCATCTTAGAGCATCTCCAGCGGTAGACGCAAATTAGCGCTGCGCGGGAAAGATGTGGGAAAATCAGCTAATATAGCTCGGCGCCATAAAAAAGGTAAATTTTGGCCAGAGCGGGCACAGCCTCAAGCTGGCGCGACTTCGTGCGCGAATGCGTAATTGCTGATTAGAAATCGGTGGTCTGTACGCGTTGACCCTAAATCCTAGTGTCGTCGTTGCCGCACCAAATCCGAGCGGTAGAGTCGCGCGAGGGCTGCTGAGAAAAATCTTCTTCATGGACATGGCCAATCTAGATGAGAAGTAAAAGGAATATATAATTTTGTCGTGATAAAGTCTCGACTCAAAAAATGATGAGTAACATTGGTGGCTTTGGTGGTAAGGGAGGTATGAGTGGCTATGGAGACATGCGAGAAACTTCAATGTGTGGCTTTGGAGTTGTGGGAGCACCTCCAATGGTGGCATAAGAGGCATGTGAGCGCCTCACATGAGTGGCTACGGTGGCTTGGAGGCACGTGAGCATCTCCAATGGGTGCATACACCGGTAGAAAAGAGGCCTTTCGTCTGGGCTATTAGTCTCGGCCGTGGCCTCGGCGGGATTAATGGTCCGGACACGTCGCCCCAAAAACGTCGAAGCGTACGTCAACATTTAGTCCCGACTCCTTAGGGCCCAATAGCCCCGCTTTAAGATACAAACCGGGACTAAAGGGGCCTGTGGCCGCTGCAGCCTGGTGTCCCCCCTCCCCCGCCCCGTTTAGTCTAGGTTTGTATGTCAAACTGGGACGATTGGGCAGGCCCTATATATATATATGGCAGCCCCTCCCCCCTCTCTCTTGTTTTTTCTAGTGGGGGTGACGGAGGTTTGTGCTAGTTTCCTTTTCTTCAAATGCACTAGAGGTGTTCGGTGAAATGCATGTTAGAGCGATGTCACTTAAGTTCACACAAGACAAACATGATATGAGGTGCCCAAGCCACACTTAAGCTTCCTCCTCTTTGTTTCCAAGTGTTCTAAAAGGTTAGCAACTATTTTCTCGTTTAGACCATGCGGTACTAATTTTAGCATCGTGATTGCTATTGATATATTTTTCTATGACGCAGATGAACCATCCATGGATGTACGGTGATCGATGCTCTGCCGCTTACACAGTGTGCATTCTTTTCGCCTTGCGGTCGAGGTGAAAAAGCGGCGGGATAGTGAAATCGCAAATTCGCCTAAATCTTGTTTTGTGTGTTTGTTAACAACACAAGTATATCTATTTATGTGAGTTGATTGTCGGATATATGCCAACTAGGGGTGTATCTGACAGATGGCCGAAGGCCGGATTACCAGGGTGGCCCACAGGTAATGGGTCGAAGGTATATTGGGCGGCCCAGTAAGCGTACGCGCATGAAGACGGATTCTAGAAGAATCCGGACCACGGCCAAAAGTGGTACGGCTTGGAGAGAAGACGGATTCCTTACTTTCCAAGCTAGATAGTTTCCGTAGGTTTCCTTTCTGTAAGCCCTAATCCGGCTATCTATATAAAGCTAGACGGGAGAGAAGAACAGAGGACACAACTAGCTAGAAGCATCAACTCGCCGAGAAGTTGATCCTCGCCGAGTTAGCGAAACTATAATAACATTGTACTTTGTATACTTCAGGCTTCAGCCCTGATTAGTGAGATTGCAGGAGTAGGAACGCCGCCTTAGTTGCGACGTACCGAATGTGGGTAAAACTCGGTGTTCTCGTTATAGTACTTCCACGTCCCCCACCTCCCCCACGATTCTACCAGTAGTCTCATGACACCCCCGTCTATGAACTCTACTACGATGTCTCGACAGTTGAAGATCTGACATCCTCCGATCAGTCGACGAACTCGGAAGCCGAATCTGTATTAGCTGCCATTAAGACAAGATTAGAATCGGAACCTGGATCTGACGCAGATTCAGATGAAGACGAAGATGCTTTCAAAAGAAAGGTCAAATCCATGCAAGGGAGTTTTCACGAAGTACTCATGGCAAAACCGGCTGGTTCGGATGCAGAGGACGACGAAGACCCCAAAAAACCTCCGCCAGATGAGGAAGAACAGGAAGGTGAAGCTAGTTCAACTTACCCTAATATCAGAGAACTTATAGAGGAGGAACCTAGCAAGAAACCCCCTTCTTCAAAGAAGAAAAAGAAATCTGCTAAGAGACTCCAATCTAAACTCCAAAATAAAAATATGGCAGATATCGCCAACCAAAACCTAGAAGTAGGAGGAAGCAGCGGAGTTAAACCTGCGGAGAAGAAAAAGAATGAAATCCCTATTCCACAAATGTCGGAACAGGACGAGATCGATGTGATCGAAACCCCGGTTGCACCACACGAGCCGCCGAAAATGCTGGAAGCCAGGAGGCAAGCCCTTATGCGGCAACAACAACATCTATTCCGTTCTCAGGAAAGTCTCCTTAAAGCTCATGCCGATATAAAAGCAAAGCGAGAATAAATCGAGGAATTCGAGAGACGGAATATGTCCGGTATAAAACCCAAGAGATTACCCAGAATTTCAAAACCGGATGTGCTGCCATCAAAAGACGGCTCCAAAACCCTTCTTGGCAAAGACAGGTTAACAACTTAAATGCTAAGGGCGAACGCATCTACAAAAATGCAGCAGAAAACGAAGAAGCCGCATTTTCCATCCTTAATGACGATCTGTATTCAAAGGAAGAAAAGATGCAGGGAGTGTATGGTTTCCTAGGAAAAGCATTGCAACAGCAACAGCGAGGACAATCACGTTCCGGCAAGTTACATGATGACTCAGCATTATGCAAAACTGCCACTTGTGCCGCTGGAGCACTTGACCGAGGCGAACCCGGAAATTCAGGCGATTCTAACGAAAAGAAGGGAGACCCTAAGAAGGACAAGAAAATCCCCCATAATAGGGATGTAGCGTCCAAAACAGGATCCCACGTGCCGAAAGGCGGAAAAAATCCCCGATATAACAAAGAACGGGAGGATCAAAACCGGAAAGATGGCAAAGCAATGCCGCCTCCGAGACGCCCAACTGATAAAGACGGAAGATATGATAACCCTCACAGGCGTGAGAGATCCTGAACTGCCCCGAGGAATAAACAAAGGCCAAGGGGCAGGACTCCGCTTAAATCCAAAGGACAAGATATTGGACGAAATAGGGATAACCCCGGAAGAGCGCATTCGCACAACAATGGACCAGAACGGTGTAGATCCCCCTCTGTTCATTTAGCCGGAAGATATTCTACACACGTCGATAGGGCGGAAAGAGACGATCTATACTTTGGACCTAAGTGTTTCATTGACAGGATCCGAAGAATAAGTCTACATTCTGGCTTCTCCAAGGTTGGTCCAACTTATCAAAAGTATACCGGAAGTACAAACCCGGATACATGGCTGTTAGATTACTATACTGCCGTCCAGATCAACAATGGGTAAGACCTTGAGGCTGTAAAATTCCTTCCCTTAATGTTGCTGGACGGAGCCATAGATTGGATCAATGGGCTTCCGTCATGAACCGTCGACAGCTGGGAAGACATGGCTAGATTATTCGCTCAGCAGCTTCGGGGTACGTACAAACGCCCTAAAAGCATTAACCAGCTGAACCGCTGATTCTTGCGATGGCTACAGAAATTCCTTGCTACACCTTGATGTTGCCAGGAATCATTGTTGCTATGGATTGTGTGTTGGGAACCCCAAGAGGAGGGTGTGATGAGCAAGCGGTAAGAATTTCCCTCAGTTAAGAACTAAGGTTATCAATCCAGTAGGAGGAAGAGGATCTTTGGAAGGTTGATGCCTTTGACGGTGGTGATGACGCCTCACCGGTGTCAGCAACAATGCGGAACCTACACACAACACAACCAAAATAGTTTGTCCCAACGGTACAGTGAGGTCAATCTCACCGATCTTGCTGAAAACAAAGATTAGACGTATAGTGTGGAAAATGGTGTATGCTTGCAGTAAGTAAAGAAAGCAGAAAATTGTAGTGGTTTGTTAAATAGTGTAAGAAAATGGACTGGAGTTCATAGGTTCACTAGTGGCGTCTCTCCATAAAAGATAGCATGCTGGGTGAACAAATTACAGCTGTGCAATTGACAAATAAATGTTGCACCGTAGTGCACATTCATGACATGATGACTACTATGATATTTAGTGCAGGCATTACAACAACATACATAGACCGTAATCCAACTGCATCTATGACTAATAATCCACCCTCAGGTTATCATCGGAACCCCCTTTGGTATTAATTTGCAAGCAACAGATAATTGCATTAAACAATGTGTGTAAAGTAAGCAATGATTTTACACGCGGGCACTCACACCGTTGTTTCCTCCCAAGTGGCAACAGCACATCCTCCCCCGTCATATTTCTGTCACTCGAGCACAGGCGAAAAGGAGGCATGAACCCACTATCGAGCATAAATACTCCCTCTTGGAGTCATTAGCAACTACTTGGCCAGAGCAACCACTAGCAACGGAAAGCATGCAAGATCACAAATAACATATGAAATAAAGACTATAATCAACTTGGCGTAAGTTCAATATTCGTTGGATCCCAGCAAACACATCATATAGAATTACATAAGAACAATCTCGATCGCAGCTCACAAGATCTAAACATGGAGGCATATGAGGAGAAGACAACCATCTAGCTACTGCTATGGACTCGTAGTCCAAGGATGAACTACTCACGCATCACTCCGGAGGCAAGCATGGTAATTGAGAAGCCTCTGGTGATGATCTCCTCTCCGGCAGGGTGCCGGGAGACAGCTTCAGAACCCCCCCTGATCCAGGGTTGATGACGACGGCGGCTGCGGAACTTTTCGGGGATATTTGACCAGGTACTTAGGGATGCCATGGTTGATTTGAAGAGATACATATGTTTGCATGATTTATAGGCTTTTTATGTGTAGAAATTTGCAATAATGTTGTCTTGAGCTATCTCTTATTCATGTCCTTGATGTTAATTGTTGGTTTATTTAGTTTGTCATGAAATGAGTAGTTCTATGGACATATGCATGCATAGTAGCTGGTCAACTATCTCCCTCTTGCTAGCCCAAAAATTTAAAAATTCCAACAAGTAAAAACTTGTTTCCAACACTCCTTAGCCAAGTATTTCCAGTGAGTCCACCATATCTTCCCATTGGCTTCATTGCTATTCCGAGTATGTTCACCATGTTATTGTATTATTTATGTTCTAAATTAAGATATTCACTTTATTAATTGTCATGGGTTGAACTTGGGATATGACTCTCACGAACTTTTGAAGGCACACTTTACTTTTTATGCATCTAATAAACATGAGCCAATAATGGGAGCCACAAGTTTTGCGTTTGACAAGTGTGTGGTTGGGAGCTAGCTATAAACGTGTATCACCGGAAATCTTTCAACATTGCACAAAAAAAATTACATTTGGTTGATATCATGTACTTTTGTTTTTGGACTCCTGCCATGCCGAAATGAAATAGAGGAATAGTAAGTTTTGATGAGTAAGTATCTATATGACTAGAGAAACGCATTGGGCCGCTAACCCAAGCCATGCTTTATCATGGTAGAAATTTACTTACAGCTTGAGTGACTCTACAACACGTCCTATAATAAAATAAGAAGCTATGCATAATAGTGAATGAAAATAAAAAGGATGATGAGTCTACTCCGTTTGTTCATCTTGTCATTGTAACATGGGCTTGTTTCCATGTCATGGGGCAAGAGGTACCTCTTTGCGGTTCTCTATGATGTCATTAATACTTATTATGATTGTACAAAGCTTATTAGGAATCTTAAGTTGAGTAATCATGGAGTAGGTTTTCACACTCACGGGGCATGAGGCTTTCAACCTCCTTGTCATTCTCATTACTTCAATACTCACAATTTTAAGATGCTAGTGATAAAGGGGCAATGAGAGTCCTAGATCAATGGATACCACATTTCAATTAGTAATTTTAGTTGAATAATTTAGAGGCTAAATAAGATTTGATCATGTTTTACCTCTACTCAATTTTCTCCAAAGTGTCCACAATATTTTCTATTCTCCATTATGCTATTATTTGACCAATATAGGATTTTATTTTTCATTTTGTGTATGCATTTGGTCCATAGTGCTTTTATTTCATTATACACTTTGTGAACTTTCATGAAGCATCTTTGCTTGCATATTTGATATTTCTTACAACATGAATTCTATATTGCTACTCATTTCTAGTATTAATCATTTGATTATATGTAGCATGAATAATCCTCCTTGATATCCCATGATTGTTTCAATATGCAAAACCCATCTTAGTTTTATCACCTTCATACTCGAGGACGAGCATGGGTTAAGCTTGAGGATGTTGATGCATGTAAAATGCATAGATGAATTTTGCATATTTTCACATGGTTTTCTATTACATATTGCATCATATAAGGGTATAATTCAATGTTTTATAGTATTTTGGGGTTAAATTACAAAGTCCCCCAACTTTTATGGAATTAACCCTGCCTGTCAGAAACCCCGTTTTCTATATTTTTGACGTTTCAGGGGGCAAACTTCCGCGAAATCACCTGAAAATCTGCGGGGGTCATTTTCTTGGAAGGAGAAGACTTGCGGGCGAAGGATCCACGAGAATTGGGCAAGGATGCCCAAAATAGGACCCTCCACGCGGCCAGATTCCTTGGCCGCGTGAGAGGCCCCCTTTTGGCCCCTATGGCCCCAATTCCTTCCATCGTCCACTTACCGACTCCGTCTTGACCTAAAACCGACTATAAAAAGGGTCCCCCGTGCCCTTACGGAGAGGAGCGCCGCTGAAACACCGAAACAGAGACCTAGAGTTCCAGATTGGAGGGGGAAAACTCTGGCGGGGCGCCGCCGGTGTGATCTCCTACCCCTCCAACGTCATCTCCATCGACATCTCCATGAAGAGGGAGTAGTCCACCCCAGGTCTATGGGTTTGTGGAAGTAGAACTTGTATCTCTCTCTCTATGTGCTTCACTAATTAGATCCGTATGAGCTGCCTCACATGATTACGGGCACCGTTGTAATTCCTATATGGTGGATCTTTTCTATGAGTTATTGAATCTGAGATTGCAATTGTTTCTCTTGAGTTATTTGAGTAGATGTATCTTATGTACCCCGTTCTTATTTACTAGATTTGATCAATCTAGTTCTTGAGAGCATGTGTGGGGTGATGGGTGCATTAGTTGGAGTCACGGGGGGTGTCTAGTGCTGTGAAAGTGACAGAAGTTCAGCGATCCACTTAGGTTTTGTTAAACCTTTCTTAGTTACCTCACTAGGGATAAAAAGGAGTACCTTGTTACCGGGGACTTGAAGTGACACTAATCAATCTCCATGACTAAATCTAGCAAGTTCTTACTTCAACTTCATGTCACATTGCTTAAAGCTATACTCTGGTTTTTCCTTAATTATCGAGGTGTTATGATTTATTTCGCATCTTGGTGGAGTATAAGAGGGATCAATATGACCGTAGAGATCTCTATGCTAGGACATGATGCCCATATGAAAGTACTCAATGTTAAACATGTTATTGTAATCTCACATGTAATTCTTTATGTCCACCGTCTACCACTTTATTTGAGAGAATGCAAGTGTGAAACCATGAACCCCGGTCCTATTTTAAATATAAGAAAACACTCTAGTTACTTTGCTGCAATTTACTTTACTTGCACTTTACTTTACTTGCATCTCCAATTCGAATTTACATTATCTCCATCACAACTTGCATCACAAAAATACAAAAACAATCCATTGCATATTTATTTTCTCATTTGCATTTAGTAGTAGATTTAATTATTGCACATTTACTTTCAGTTTTGCATTGCAATTTAGAAGTCTCACACCTTGTGCTTGACAACCACTTGGTGAGGTTGAGGGCACAAAATTCTCTACTTGTTTGCAGGATCCTGGAGGAAGCTTGGAAGACAACTGCTGAAATACTGGCTCCCCAAGAGTTCGATATAAAACCTCGAGTCACCCTCGTGGGGAAGAAGGCTTGCCACTAGCTACACACTCTGCACTTGGAGTCTCAACCTAGCCATCAAGTGTTTTTCTGGCGCCGTTGCCGGGGAGCCATAGGTGAATGAGTTGTCCAAGGTAGCTCACAAGAAGTCTTCATCACCAACAAGGTGTGCAAACACCTAAGCTTGGGGAGGTTGCACCTACGTGAGTACCGTCCTTTCTATCTCCACCTTCTTTCAAGTAGATTGTTTTGTTTCTTGTCTTGTTTTTGTTTTTGTTCTTGTTTTTGTTTTGTCTTGCATATTTTATTTTAGTTTGCATTTTAGTTTTGCATTTAGTTATCTAGTTTATTTTAGTATTTCGAATTTTCCTAGTTACTTTACTTTTCAGTTTTGCATAAAAAATTAAAAACTACATAAAAACTTGGAAAATGGAGCAGAGAACTTATTGGCCATTCAGTGTTAGGAATTTCCCTCAAGAGCTAAATATTCCCGTTGAAAAATTAGAGGTAGATCCTAGTGTTATTAAAATGATTTATGAATCTCGTTTCTATGGAAAGCCTAAAGAAGACCCTTTGTTTCATCTTAAGAAATTTGATGAAAGATGTAAAACTTTGAACTTGAATCATGCAAACATCAACACTACTAAAGTTAAACTCTTTCCCTACTCACTAGGAGGCAAAGCATTAGATTGGATATTAAGATGGCCTCCTAGCAATTTTACTACTTGGTTCAACTTAAGGGCTGCATTTATTGAAAGGTTTTGTCATGCCGAAAAGAATTACAATGTTAAACAATTTCTCATTACCTTTAAACAAGAAAAAGATGAATCAATGATACAAGCATGGGAGAGATTTAGAAGTAGAGCATATGGAATAGGGCATGGCTTTAGAGATTGGATACTTATGCATATGTTTTATAAGGGACTTTCTGAAACTTCTAGAGCCTTTTTAGATAATGAATTTGGGGGGTCTTTTACTAGTACTAATGCTGCAAATACCCATGTTTTGCTTGAAAGTTTGCTCTTAGAGGTTAAAATTAAAGAGAGCTTAAAAAAGGCTGAAGTACCCGAGGATATTTTTGATGATCGCTATGAGATTTTTAATATGCATAATAGAAAAGGAAAAGTAGAGGAAATTATGACGCTTACTGAAATTAAGGATCCATTGCTTGATTTAGAAAAAAGTAGCTTGCAAGAACTTATTGCTACTCTACAAAAATTTGCTAGTGATCCCACTATAAATGTTAATCAACCTGGCTTTGGATCTTATATTGCTAATCATGTCTTGCAAGAAAAAATTGCTAGGTAAAAGAATGAGGCCATGATACCTCCTAATCTTGGGGATGCATGGATCCCCAAGGTGCTAGTTTCAATTGGAAAAGAAATTCACCATGCTATGTTAGATCTAGGTTCTAGTGTATCGGTACTCTCTAAAGAATTATATGAATTGCTAGAACTAGAAAATTTAGAAAAGTGCTCAAGTGAATTTGTCCTTGCTGATAACTCTACTAAACATGCTGTAGGACAAGTAAAATATGTTATGATTGAATTGCGCATGACTTTCGTACCCGTTGATTTCATTATTATGGATATGGGGGATAAATCCCCTAGTCCTATTATTTTGGGTAGACCTTTTCTTCGTACTACAGGTGCAATCATAGACTCCAAGGAAGGGAATGTCAAGTTTCAGTTCCCTCACAAGAAAAGCATGGAGCACTTCCCAAGGAAGAGGGGCACGCTGAAGAACAAGCTCCCTCATGAGCTTTACCCCTCTTGATTATCAAGTAAGTAAAGCCTAGCTATATGGCTATAAAGAAAGCGCTTTACGAGGGGCAACCCGGTTGTTTTTGTTTGGATTTTCCTAGTGTCCTATTGCTGTCTCAAGATATTAGTTTTTTTGTTTTAATTCTGGAGTTTTCAATAAAGATTCAAGTCAAACCCATTTGGACTTATAAGTTGCTATCTTAGTGCATGAAATTTCTGTTTCAGCACGAGTCTGCTCACCATATGATTTTACGTTTTTTATTGGTATGTCGGATTGAGCTAATTTTTTTAGTATGTTCTGCAACTTTTCGTCCTCTGTAAGCACAAAAATTGGTTTAATTTTTTGATGAGTCTAGCTTAGGGAAAAACGTTCGTTTTTCCGCTGTTGCTTTTCTGGACAGATTCTGCCTTCTTTTGTTTTATGCACTCTTTGGGCTTGGGAATCGAATTTCCATGATTCTTTCAAGAAAGAGAGTGAACATACAACATAATGAACCTTATTTTCTATCTACTGGAGCATTTTATTTGGAATTTTGCACAGCAAGCATGTGATTTGTTTGTCCTTGCTAATCTCACCCCACAGAAAAAGAATGGGAGAAACATGTTTTGTGAAGTTTTTTCACAGGGAATAGAGGAGTTGCGCCTCAAGACATCCAATAATGGTGAAAGACATAAGCTTGGGGATGTGATGAACACCCCACTGGATCTACACTCTTTTGGTTAGCACACGTCTACTTTCTGTTTTTCTAAGCAAAGCATTTATCGTAGAGACTTGAAGCGTCTAGTTTTTGTTTTTATTTTTGTTTTGATAAGACCACCACCATCATTTTATATGAGATTGAGCTACTGGAGTTTGGGGTTGGAATGTATTGGATGCTAGTATTATGACTTGGAATAGGGATGCCATGGTTGATTTGAAGAGCTACATATGTTTGCATGATTTATAGGCTTTTTATGTGTAGAAATTTGCAATAATGTTGTCTTGAGCTATCTCTTATTCATGTCCTTGATGTTAATTGCTGGTTTATTTAGTTTTTCATGAAATGAGTAGTTCTATGGACATATGCATGCATAGTAGCTGGTCAACTATCTCCCTATTGCTAGCCCAAAAATTTAAAAATTCCAACAAGTAAAAACTTGTTTCCAACACTCCTTAGCCAAGTATTTCCAGTGAGTCCATCATATCTTCCCATTAGCTTCATTGATATTCCGAGTATGTTCACCATGTTATTGTGTTATTTATGTTCTAAATTAAGATATTCACTTTATTAATTGTCATGGGTTGAACTTGGGATATGACTCTCACGAACTTTTGAAGGCACACTTTACTTTTTATGCATCTAATAAACATGAGCCAATAATGGGAGCCACAAGTTTTGCGTTTAACAAGTGTGTGGTTGGGAGCTAGCTATAAACGTGTATCACCGGAAATCTTTCAACATTGCACAAAAAAATTTACATTTGGTTGATATCATGTACTTTTGTTTTTGGACTCCTGCCATGCTGAAATGAAATAGAGGAATAGTAAGTTTTAATGAGTAAGTATCTATATGACTAGAGAAACGCATTGGGCCGCTAACCCAAGCCATGCTTTATCATGGTGGAAATTTACTTACAGCTTGAGTGACTCTACAACACATCCTATAATAAAATAAGAAGCTATGCATAATAGTGAATGAAAATAAAAAGGATGATGAGTCTACTCCGTTTGTTCATCTTGTCATTGTAAAATGGGCTTGTTTCCATGTCATGGGGCAAGAGGTACCTCTTTGTGGTTCTCTATGATGTCATTAATACTTATTATGATTGTACAAAGCTTATTAGTAATCTTAAGTTGAGTAATCATGGAGTAGGTTTTCACACTCACGGGGCATGAGGCTTTCAACCACCTTGTCATTCTCATTACTTCAATACTCACAATTTTAAGATGCTAGTGATAAAGGGGCAATGAGAGTCCTAGATCAATGGATACCACATTTCAATTAGTAATTTTAGTTGAATAATTTAGAGGCTAAATAAGACTTGATCATGTTTTACCTCTACTCAATTTTCTCCAAAGTGTCCACCATATTTTCTATTCTCCATTATGCTATTATTTGACCAATATAGGATTTTATTTTTCATTTTGTGTATGCATTTGGTCCATAGTGCTTTTATTTCATTATACAATTTGTGAACTTTCATGAAGCATCTTTGCTTGCACATTTGATATTTCTTACAACATGAATTCTATATTGCTACTCATTTCTAGTATTAATCATTTGATTATATGTAGCATGAATAATCCTCCTTGATATCCCATGATTGTTTCAATATGCAAAACCCATCTTAGTTTTATCACCTTCATACTCGAGGACGAGCATGGGTTAAGCTTGGGGATGTTGATGCATGTAAAATGCATAGATGAATCTTGCATATTTTCACATGGTTTTCTATTACATATTGCATCATATAAGGGTATAATTGAATGTTTTATAGTATTTTGGGGTTAAATTACAAAGTCCCCCAACTTTTATGGAATTAACCCTGCCTGTCAGAAACCCCGTTTTCTATATTTTTGACGTTTCAGGGGGTAAACTTCCGCGAAATCACCTGAAAATCTGCGGGGGTCATTTTCTTGGAAGGAGAAGACTTGCGGGCGAAGGATCCACGAGAATTGGGAAAGGAGGCCCAAAAGAGGACCCTCCACGCGGCCAGATTCCTTGGCCGCGTGAGAGGCTCCCTTTTGGCCCCTGTGGCCCCAATTCCTTCCATCTTCGACTTACCGACTCCGTCTTGACCTAAAACCGGCTATAAAAAGGGTCCCCCGTACCCTTACGGAGAGGAGCGCCGCCGAAACACCGAAACAGAGACCTGGAGTTCCAGATTGGAGGGGGAAAACTTCGGCGGGGCGCCGCCGGTGTGATCTCCTACCCCTCCAACGTCATCTCCATCGACATCTCCATGAAGAGGGAGTAGTCCACCCCAGGGCTATGGGTTTGTGGAAGTAGCACTTGTATCTCTCTCTCTATGTGCTTCACTAATTAGATCCGTATGAGCTGCCTCACATGATTACGGGCACCGTTGTAATTCCTATGTGGTGGATCTTTTCTATGAGTTATTGAATCTGAGATTGCAATTGTTTCTCTTGAGTTATTTGAGTAGATGTATCTTATGTACCCCGTTCTTATTTGCTAGATTTGATCAATCTAGTTCTTGAGAGCGTGTGTGGGGTGATGGGTGCATTAGTTGGAGTAACGGGGGGTGGCTAGTGCTGTGAAAGTGACAGAAGTTCAGCGATCCACTTAGGTTTTGTTAAACCTTTCTTAGTTACCTCACTAGGGATAAAAAGGAGTACCTTGTTACCAGGGATTTGAAGTGACACTAATCAATCTCCATGACTAGATCTAGCAAGTTCTTACTTCAACTTCATGTCACATTGCTTAAAGCTATACTCTGGTTTTTCCTTAATTATCGAGGTGTTATGATTTATTTCGCATCTTGGTGGAGTATAAGAGGGATCAATATGACCGTAGAGATCTCTATGCTAGGACGTGATGCCCATATGAAAGTACTCAATGTTAAACATGTTATTGTAATCTCACATGTAATTCTTTATGTCCACCGTCTACCACTTTATTTGAGAGAATGCAAGTGTGAAACCATGAACCCCGGTCCTATTTTAAATATAAGAAAACACTCTAGTTACTTTGCTGCAATTTACTTTACTTGCACTTTACTTTACTTGCATCTCCAATTCGAATTTACATTATCTCCATCACAACTTGCATCACAAAAATACAAAAACAATCCATTGCATATTTATTTTCTCATTTGCATTTAGTAGTAGATTTAATTATTGCACATTTACTTTCAGTTTTGCATTGCAATTTAGAAGTCTCACACCTTGTTCTTGACAACCACTTGGTGAGGTTGAGGGCACAAAATTCTCTACTTGTTTGCAGGATCCTGGAGGAAGCTTGGAAGACAACTGCTGAAATACTGGCTCCCCAAGAGTTCGATATAAACCCTCGAGTCACCCTCGTGGGGAAGAAGGCTTGCCACTAGCTACACACTCTGCACTTGGAGTCTCAACCTAGCCATCAATAGGCGAAAGGGCAAAGGCGGTGGAGCCTTGGGGGCCCCATACCACCAGCTGGCGCGTCCAAGGGGAAGGGCGCGCGACCCCATGGTGTGGCCCCCCTGGTGCGCGTCTTCGACTCCTCTTCGGTCTTCTGGATGCTTCCGGGGAAAATAGGCACTTCGGACTTTGTGGGATCCAATTCCGGGAATATTTCGAGAACAACTTTTCGAAAATCCAAAACAACAGAAAACATGGAACTGGCACTTGGCATCTTGTTAATAGGTTAGTCCCAGAAAACGTGTAAAAATGCTATAAAGAAGGGAGAAAACATGTAGCAATTGGCATAATATTATCATGGAGCATCAGAAATTATAGATACGTTGGAGACGTATCAAGCATCCCCAAGCTTAGTTCCTACTCGTCCTTGAGTATCTAAACGATAAAACACTATAATTTCTAAGGTGACATGCTACTACCATAAACTTGATCATTATAATGTAAAAGCATATGTACGCTGAGGTCATAGAACTTCAAACACAAACATGATAAATAGAACTTTAATAATAAAGCCTAGCAATCACTTTGCATCATGAAGAGTATCTCAAATAAAGGATCATGGATAATAATGCAAATAAAGATAAACGTTTGTTTCAAGTATAGAGAAAGCATGGCAGAGTGGTATTTCGTTAGTCCTTAAGAGTGGGACAAAACATAAATGCCAGGACACCTTCAAAGTTCACGAGGAAGACTAGAGCAAATAATTTGAGAACAAACAATATCACATTATGAATCAATTATTGATGTTTATGGGAAAAATGCACATAGAACTCAGAATGGCAAAAATGCTCTCTCAACTGTGCATAAAGTTAGAAGATGGAGACTCAACATAAAAGTAAAAGAAAGGCACTTCGTGGAGGGAAGCAAGGATCACTCATGTTCTAGAGATTTTTATTTTATTAAACAGAGGTATTAAAAGTTCGACACTCCTCCCATCCATCTTTCACAAACCATGGCTAACCAAATCCTCGGGTGCCTGCCAACAATTACATACCATGGAGGAGTGTCTATATTTCAGGAGAGGTGTATTCTAATGTCAACGAATAGTAAACAGAAAATATAGTACTTCACAAGCCAACTAGATTCACAAAAGCGGATCCCATATGAAGGATGCATTTGGGTAGAAGGTCATCCCTCTTTCTCTTTTGTTTACACAATTATGCTTTGACTCATAAATCAGGGGCAAAAATAGTGAAGAGAATTTGTTTACATCAATTTGGGGCTGGGCACCGCGCTGCCAGCTCTTCTATCATTTGGATAAGTGGATGAAGCCACTAGTCCAGGGTGTGAAATCTAATCAACAAGTGAGATAAAGATTCTCCATTTACGTCCTCATGAGCAAAAACAAGAACACAAAACATGAGTAATTTTGAAAGTTTTAAAGGTAGCACATGAGCAATTTACTTGGAGTAGCAGTGAAATACTACACGTAGGTACGTATGGTAAACACAATGGGAAAACTTTGATTTTAAGGGATTTGGATGCACGAGTAGAGCTCATACTTAGTACAGGTGGAGGCTAGCAAAAGACTGGGAGCGACAAATCAAGAGAGCATAAGAGCCATAATCATGCAAAGCGACATAAACATCATTAATTAAAGCATAAGTGGTATCACAAGTTCAAAAACTAAGTGGTCATGGATTCTATTCGTGACTGGTTCATAGTCATAAACATGGTGTGAGGATGCACCAAGTCAACCAAATAAAACATTAGAAAGAGAATACCATAAATTTATGCTTTACTATGACAAGAACAACTCATGCATCTTTCAATGGCATATTAAACGCTCTCAGCTATTTGAGGCTATTCATTCTACTCAATAACCACCAAGATTTAATACTAAAATAACATTTAGCATGGCATGAAAAAGTTCTAGCCAGAGTCTAGACAAGCTTCTACTTGCACTGTTATAAATTCTACTTCAAGCGGCAGTTTCTTTTCCCAACAAGCACCATACAAGATATGTTTATCAAAAATACTCTTTATGATACAACAAGAAAAAAATGAGAGTACTCACATAACACTACTAAAAATAACAGCTCGGATAAGAGATGCATGCAAAACAGGAGCTAAACAAATGCAGCAGCCAGACAAAGATTAAGTATACAAAGTATTCCACTGAAAAAGCGGATTGTGTCACTCTCCAATAAAAGAATGCTGGGGTCCAACCAAGCTTATTGCAAGAATAAAAACAAACTAAAAGGAAAAAAAAAGACGCTCCAAGTAAAGCACATAAGATGTGACCGAATAAAAATATAGTTTCACTAGAAGTGACCTGATAATTTATCGATGAAGAAGGGGATGCCTTGGGCATCCCCAAGCTTAGACGCTTGAGTCTTCTTGGAATTTGCTGCGATGTACCACCGGGTCATCCCCAAGCTTAGTCTCTTCAGTCTTTTTGATCACGTCATATCATTCTCTTCTCTTGACCCTTGAAAAGTTCCTTCACACCAAACTTCTCACATTCTTGATTATCAACGATAGTGCAATCGAAATAATAAATTCACATGGTTCAGTTTCAACACATGCCTTAAACTCAAAAACACATTAGCTACTGTAACAACTTCTTATAAAACTCTTTTTCTCAAAAGAACACCAAAAGAAAGAGATTAAGATGCAAATGCAATTATTGGCAGAAATCTGTCAAAACATGACATCATGTAAAGATGCTTTTTTTTTCGAAAGTCTTATGTCGCTCAAATCAAAGCATGGTAAACTAAGAAAAGTTGCGTATACAACCAAGGATTAAGCACAAAAAACTCAGGTCATTTTAAATTTTCTGTCATTTTATACGAATTTAACAGTGGACAGCAGCAATCTGTTTCCTGCGCAGAAATCCGAAAAATAGTCTCAACTTTCCACTAGAGGCTTTACTTGGCTCAACAAAAACACAAAAAAAAAGATACAGCGGGGTTTCTAAGGAAATAGAAAACAACCAGGTGCAAAGCATACAAAAGAAAACAAAAGAAAACTGGTTGAAACAGAGAAATAAAACAGATTGTCTCCCGGTAGCACTTTTCTTTAACACCTTTCATCTAGGCATAGAAAGCAACTCAAGTATTTTCAAGTGAAGAAGCATAAAAATTAAGCTTAGAAATCTCCTCAACAATGAATTTTATTTCATCTATAGAAGTTTTAGATGTCCCTTTATCAACACTTTTAGGCACACTACTTTCATCAAATGGGTTTGCAGGAACAATCCAATCAAAATTCTTTTCTAGAGTTTCATGCATTCCTACCAATTTAAAGGGTATTGGTATTTTAATTTCCTCATAGTTGGCTTTCCTCGGTGTGCTATTAACATCTACACATGAGCCTGACATCTCAAATCGATTAAAAACTTTTCTAGCCTCAATGGCAACATCACCAAATACTTTAAACAAAGTTTCCAGGATAAACTCTCTTTTTTCGCTATCCTTAATGTTATCAAGGTTGAGGAGCATTTGTTGTATTATGGGATTAAGGTTAACAAACCTAGCTTCTAGCATACGAACTAGAGATGCTGCAGCGGTTTCATAATCTCGAGCAAGTTCAGCTAAGGATCTATCCTCAAATTCTTCGTGCTTACTAACATTATTATCTTTCCCAATTATATCACCGCTACCTATTGGTACGTATTTCAAGGTAAACTTGGGTAGAATCATGATTAGAGATTAAACTAAGAGCAGAAAAGAAAAAAATAACAACTATAAAGTAAACTTTTTTGTGTGTTTTCGATATAAAGAAGCAAAACAAGCCAAATATAAAAACAAGACAATAAACAAAATAAAGAGGTTGAGAGTGAGAGACTCCCCTTGCCAGAAGAATTCTTCCTCCCCTACAACGGCGCCAGAAATTCCTCGATGCTTCGATGGCTATAGAAATTCCTTGCTACACCTTGATGGTGCCAGGAACCCTTGTTGCTATGGATGGTGTGTTGGAAACCCCAAGAGGAGGGTGTGATGAGAAAGTGGTAAGAATTTCCCTCGGTTAAGAACCAAGGTTATCAATCCAGTAGGAGGAAGAAGATCTTTGGAAGGTTGATGCCTCTGACGGTGGTGATGGCGCCTCACCGGTGTCAGCAACAACGCGGAACCTGCACACAACACAACCAAAATACTTTGTCCCAATGGTACAGTGAGGTTGGCAATCTCACCGGTTCTTGCTGAAAACAAAGATTAGACGTATAGTGTGGAAAATGGTGTATGCTTGCAGTAAGTAAAGAAAGCAGGAAATTGTAGTGGTTTGTTTAACAGTGTAAGAAAATGGATCGGGGTTCATAGGTTCACTAGTGGTGTCTCTCCATAAAAGATAGCATGCTGGGTGAACAAATTATAGCTGGGCAATTGACAAATAAAGGTTGCACCATAGTGCACATTCATGACATGATGATGTTGGGAATATGCCCTAGAGGCAATCATGTATGATGTAATTCTCAATGTATTCATCGAGTTATTAAGTCGTCCTTGTTTTGAACATATGATATATGTCATTGAATATGCGATTCGATTGTGGAACTATGTATTCATGTTGTTCATGCTAAATTGTCCTTGGTCATTAAGGTTGTGCTGGACACACACCCTAGACTAATGTGAGTGTTGGCTGATGACTCGGTTCCACTTGTCATGGGCATGGAGATGCCATTCCAACGTTCACAGACACGGCTAAAGAGTTTAGCAAGTCGGACTGACCCATATTGAGAAGCAACGAGTAAGTCGTGATTTGCATGTCTCAATCAATGTAATCCTTAGACCTGAGGTTGTCGCACAATCCGAGTTGTTGATCACTGACTTAGGTTCTGTCAAACGTTGTTCCGTGACAAGGCAGTTATAAAGGCAGAGTTCGATTCGAATGAGAAGCAAGCTGCGTGATGTGGATAATCAAGATGAGATTTTGCCCCTCCGAATGGAGAGATATTCTCTCGGCCCTCTCGAGTGATATGATTCCAGAAGCATGGGCATGCGTGACTCGGTTAAGTGTTAGTCATATGAATCATATATCACAGACCGAGAAGAGAGCTGAGCTATTTAAGGGATGACGATAATTCGCCTATAGTTCGACGAGGTATATCGTGAGGCAAAAGGGACTCAGATGAAAGTCACATTGGAAGGTATGTCGTCATGACTCTATGGGACTTGCGAGTCGGCATGTTCTGCTAGGAGCCGCTACCGATTGATCGATTGGGAGTGGGACTCCAATCGTGTCCAAGTCACCGTGAGCCTGCAGGGTCGCACACTTAAGAGCGGGAGCAAATATATTGATCGGGTTGGACCCGAACCGAAATGGACTAAATTAGTGAGTTGGACTCACAGAGGGAATGGGCCACAAGCGTTGTGAACCCCACTCCCACTCGCTATATAAAGAGGGGCACATGTTGCCCAGCGGGCACAAGTTTTCCACTCCCATGCGTTGGGAACCCTAACCCCACTCAGTCCAGCCGTCGCACCGGACCTAGCAGTCCGCCGTCGGAGCTCCTCCAGGCACGTGTGGATACCGGAGAGGTGTTTTACGATCAGCACTTCGACAATCACGGGATTGGATCGGCTGGATCGGATCGTGGGACTACACTGCATCGACGTGCTTCATCGATAATCCGCACCTGCGCGTCTAGTGGTAATCCTCGTGGCATTCTACCTCGGCTAGATCTTGGTAGTATCGCGTAGAAAAGTTATTGTTTATCTCTACGTGATCCAACAGATGACTACTATGATATTCAGTGCGGGCATTACAACAATATACATAGACCGTAATCCAACTGCATCTATGACTAATAATCCACCCTTAGGTTATCACCCGAACCCCCTTATGTATTAAGTTGCAAGCAACAGATAATTGCATTAAACAATGTGTGTAAAGTAAGCAATGATTGTACACGCGAGCACTCACACCGTTGTTTTCTCCCTAGTGGCAACAACACATCCTACTCCGTCACGTTTCTGTCACTCGAGCACAGGCGAAAAGGAGGCATGAACCCACTACCGAGCATAAATACTCTCTCTTGGAGTCACTAGCAACTACTTGGCCAGAGCAACCACTAGCAACGGAAAGCATGCAAGATCAAAAAGTAACATATGCAATAAAACTATAATCAACTTGGCATAAGTTCAATATTCATCGGATCCCAGCAAACACATCATATAGAATTACATAAGAACAATCTCGATCATGTTAGGCAGCTCACGAGATCTATACATGGAGGCACATGAGGACAAGACAACCATCTAGCAACTGCCATGGACCCGTAGTCCAAGGATGGACTACTCACGCATCACTCCGGAGGCAGGCATGGTGATGGAGAAGCCTCCGGTGATGATCTCCTCTCCGGAAGAGTGCCGGGAGACAGCTTCAGAACCCCCCTGATCTAGGGTTGACGGCGGCGACGGCACTTTTCAGGGATATTTGACCAGGTACTTAGGGTTTTCCATCGGAGGGGAATATATAGGCGAAAGGGCAAAGGAGATTGATGCTTGCGTTGGGATACCCCAAGAATAGGATGTGATGAGCACAGCGGTAGGAGTTTTCCCCTTAGTTAAGAAAAAGGGTTATCAATCCAGTAGGAGAAAGAGAATCTTCGGAAGGTTGATGCCACTGACGGTGGTGCTGGCGCTTCACCGGTGTCAGCAACAACGTGGAACTTGCACACAACACAACCAAAATACTTTGCCCCAGCGGTATAGTGAGGTTGTCAATCTCACCGGTCTTGCTGAAAACGCAGATTAGACGTATAGTGTGGAAAACAGTGTATGCTTGCAGTAAGTAAAGAAAGCAGGAAATTGTTGTGGTTTGTTTAACAGTGTGGAAAATGGACTGGGGTTCATAGATTCACTAGTGGTGTCTCTCCATAAAAGATAGCATGCTTGGTGAAAAAATTACAGCTAGTAAATTAACAAATAGAGGTTGCACCGTAGTGCACAATATGACATGAAGATTACTATAATATTTAGTGCGGGCATTACAAAAAGATACATAGACCGACATCCATCTACATCTATGACTAATAATCCACCCTCAGGTTATCATCCGAACCCCCTTAGGTATTAAGTTGCAAGCAACAGATAATTGCATTAAACAAAGTGTGTAATGTAAGCAATGATTATGCACGCGGGCACTCTCACCGTTGTTTTCTCCCTAATGGAAACAACACATCCTCGCCCTTCACGTTGCTGTCACTCGAGCAAGGCAACGAGGAGGCATGAACCCACTATCAAGCATAAATACTCCCTCTTGGAGTCACTAGCAACTACTTGGCCAGAGCAACCACTAGCAACGGAAAGCATGCAAGATCACAAATAACATATGAAAATAAAGACTATAATCAACTTGGCATAAGTTCAATATTCATCGGATCCCAGCAAACAGAGCATATAGAATTACATAAGATCAATCTCGATCATGATAGACAGCTCACGAGATCTAAACATGGAGGCATATGAGGAGAAGACAACCATCTAGCTACATCTATGAACCTGCAGTCCAAGGATGAACTACTCACGCATCACTACGGAGGCAGGCATGGTGATGTAGAAGCCACCGGTGACGATTTCCTCCCCGGCAGGTACCGGAAAACAGCTCTAGAACCCTCCTGGTCTAGGGTTGACGATGACGGCGGTTGCGGAACTTTTTCGGGGATTTTGATCAGGTCCTTAGGGTTTTACATCCCGGGGGATTAAATAGGCGAAAGGGCAGAGGCGCTGGAGGTCCAGGGGCCCCACACCACCCCCTGGAGCGGACAAGGGGGGGGGGCGCCACCCCATTGTGTAGGCCCCCTGATGCCCCTCTTTGTCTCCTCTTCGGTCTTCTGGATGCTTCCGGGGAAAATAGGACTTCCTGGTTTCGAACTTTCCAATTCCGAGAATATTTCCAGAACAACTTTTGTGAAACTAAAAAATAGCCGAAAACAGGGAACTGGCTCTGTGGCATCTTGTCAATAGGTTAGTCCGAAAAATTGATAAAAATGACATAAAGAAGGGACAAAACATGTAGCAATTGGCATAATATCATCATGGAGCATCAGAAATTAGGGATACATTTATGACGTATCAAGCATCCCCAAGCTTAGTTCATACTCGTCCTCGAGTAGGTAAACGATAAAACAATAATTTCTGAGGTGACATGCTACTAACATAAACTTGATCAATCTAATGTAAAAGCATATGCACGCTGAGATAAATAAAACTTTAATAATAAAGCATATCAATTACTTTGCATCACGAAGAGTAACTCAAATAAATGATCATGAATAATAATGCAAAGAAAGGTAAACGTTTGTTTCAGGTATAGAGAAAGCATGGCAAAGTGATATTTCGATAGTCCTTAAGAGTGGGGCAAAACATAAATGCTAGGACACCTTCAAAGTTCATGAGGAAGACTAGACCAAATAATTTAAGAACAAATAATATCACATTATGAAGCAATTATTAATATTTATGGGACAAATGCACATAGAACTCAGAATGGCAAAAATGCTCTCTCAACTGTGCATAAAGTTAGAAGATGGAAACTCAACATAAAATTAAACGAAAGGCCCTTCGCAAAGGGAAGTAGGGATCACTCATGTGCTAGAGCTTTTTATTTTATAAATCAGAGGTATTAAAAGTTTGACATTTGTGGAGGAATGTCTATATTTTAGGAGGGGTGTATGCTAGTCCAACAATATACATACACCATAATCCAACTGCATCTATGACTAATAATCCACCCTCAGGTTATCATCCGAACCCCCTTAGGTATTAAGTTGCAACCAACAGATAATTGCATCAATGTGTATAAAGTAAGCAATGATTGTACACGCGGGCACTCACACCGTTGTTTTCTCCCTTGTGGCAACAACACATCCTCCCCCGCCACGTATCTGTCACTCGAGCACAGGCGAAAAGGAGGCATGAACCCACTATCGAGCATAAATACTCCCTCTTGGAGTCACTAGCAACTACTTGTCCAGAGAAACCACTAGCAACGGAAAGCATGCAAGATCACAAATAACATATGAAATAAAGACTATAATCAACTTGGCATAAGTTCAATATTCATCGGATCCCAGCAAACACAGCATATAGAATTACATAAGAACAATCTCGATCATGTTAGGCAGCTCACGAGACCTATACATGGAGGCATATGAGGAGAAGACAACCATCTAGCTACTGCTATGAACCCATAGTCCAAGGATGACTAATCATGCATCACTCCGGAGGCAGGCATGGTGATGGAGAAGCCTTCGGTGATGATCTCCTCTCCGGAAGAGTGCCGGGAGACAGCTTCAGAACCCCCCTGATCTAGGGTTGACAGCGACGGCGGCTGTGAAACTTTTCAGGGATATTTGATCAGGTACTTAGGGTTTTCCATCGGAGGGGAATACATAGGCGAAAGGGAAAAGGCGGTCTATGCTTGCGTTGGGATACCCCAAGAGGAGGGTGTGATGAGCATAGCGGTAGGAGTTTTCCCCTTAGTTAAGAAAAAGGGTTATCAATCCAGTAGGAGAAAGAGAATCTTCGGAAGGTTGATGCCACTGACGGTGCTGCTGGTGCTTCACTGGTGTCTTTACGCCATCGGGGCCGCCGGCTTCGCCATGTCGTAGCGTCTTAGATGTCGTTACGAGTTTCACAACGCCGGTAGATATCGTTTCTATGCATAACTTGTTTTGCAGGATGTTGTGAATGGTATGGCTTATATGCATGATATGTGTGTAATCCATACGTGATCTGCGTATCATGTTTTTGTCAGCCGGCAGGAGCCTAGGTGCTGTCATTTTATTGTATAACGGCCTACGTGTCGTATTCTCTATGTAATTTTAATTTACTAGCTAGTGTAGCTTCTTGGAGAACCTGGATGACATGCAAGTCGATGTACAAGTCGGCTACATGGAGTAAGATGGCACGTGACAAGAGTTGGCACGAGTCGACTTACAAGCTTTGTGGAGATGGATATCACCATGAAGAGAGCCATACCATTTCACAATATAATTTCTTTATTTGTGTTATTGTTATGTCTCTTTTTACCTCTATATAGATAGTTGGTAGATTTTAATCCCTCAAAGGTCTAGTCGGTTGCCCCGCCAGTGCTGCACCATCACAAGTCGGACATTCTTGGTAGTGGGCTCATAAAATTGAGGTGCGACCAATTCTTTCCGATTAGGTGGGTTTGAGTCGGACTCTTACAGCGGAAGCATTTGGTAAACCAGACGAGTCCGTCACAACAGTTGTGGGGCTCGGGGCTTGGTAGGTTGGGAGCCGGGGCATGTGATGCCACCCGACTAACAGGAGTCGTATTGGATACGATTGGCAAGGTGTTGCCTACCGAGATCACTTGACGGCTAGTGGTGATGCTAAATCTCACTAGTCGGCTTGCTTATTAGGATCTTGAATCACTTAGCAACCATCAGAGGGCCGTTGGTTCTAGTGGGAGCATAAATATTAAAACGTTTAATATGCCTGCTCTTTTATAAATACATGTCTTAAGTGTTTTGCACATTTTCTGTTGTAGATCAATGGCACCTAGCAACCTTCCTCAGTTGTCCACTTTTGTGTTGAGGTCAATCCTAGAGAAAGATAAGCTTAATGGAACTAATTTCACCAACTGGTATCGTAATCTGAGGATAGTCCTCAAGCATGACAAGAAAGAACATGTTCTAGAAACTCCACTTCCAGATGGGCCTGATGATGATGCGACTGTCGTTGTCATGAATGCCTACCATAAGACTAGAGAGGAGTCTACGGAAATTAGCCGTCTTATGCTTGCACACATGGAACCGGACTTGCAGCATCAGTTCGAGAATGTTGAGGCCTACGATATGATCGAAAGCCTCAAAAGTATGTTCCAGGCTCAGGCAAAGACCGATAGGTATCAGGGTTCTCAAGCTTTGCTAGGCTGTAAGATCAAAGACGGTGATCCACTGAGTCCGCATGTAATCAACATGACTGGTTACGTGCAGTCTCTGGATAGGCTGGGCCTACTGGTATAATTCTGAACTCTCTTCCTAATGCGTATGGTCCGTTCATTTCGTACTACCACATGCATGGTATGGATAAGAAGATCACTGAATTAAATGGGATGCTCAAAACGGCAGAGGCTGATCTCAAGAAAGGCGCCAGTCAAGTGTTGATGGTGCAAAATAAGGCTAAGTTCAAGAAGAGTTCTTGGACCAAGAAGAAGAAGGATAAGTCAGGAGGCAGCGCCCATGGCCCTGTCCAGTGGGCTTCCTCAAGGACTAAGCCATCTCCTACAGCCGGAGCCAATTGCTTCTATTGCAAGCAGGATGGCCACTGGAAGAGGAACTGCACCAAGTATTTGTCTGACAGAGCCAAGAGTGGAGGTGTGACTTCCAACTCAGGTATGCTTGTATGCAATGTTATAGACATTTATATTGCTGATGCACCTAAGAGTTCTTGCGTATATGATACCAGATCAGTTATTCACATATGCAAATAGTTGCAGGGACTGGTAAGAACTAGGAGCGTGGCGAGAGCAGAGGTTGATATTCGGGTCGGCAACAAGGCGAGAGTCGCTGTCTTGGAAGTCGGCACGATGCAACTTCATTTACCTCCAGGATTTTTAATGGAGCTGAATAATTGTTATTATGTTCCAATGCTTAGTCGAAACATTATTTCCGCCTCATGTTTGATGAGACAAGGTTATGAGTCGAATATTAAGAATAATGGTTGTTCTTTATATTTGAAAAATATGTTTCATGGCTTTGCACCCGTTCAGGACGGGCTATTTATTTTGAATCTTGATAGTGAATCGGTCTATGACATAAATGTGAAAAGGTTGAAACCAAATGATCTAAATATGACTTACTTTTGGCACTGTCGGTTTGGTCATAAAAGTTGGAAGCGCATGAAGAAGCTCCATGATGATGGACTTCTAACATCGTTCGACTTAGAGTCATTCGAGACATGTGAATCATGCCTACTCGGCAATGACCAAGACACCTTTTGCAAGGAGTTGTAAAAGGGCGTCCAACTTGTTGGAACTAATCTATACTTTTTATAAAGCAAAATCCCACTAACATGCATTAATTATTTTTCTATCTCAACATGCAAGCTATCCACATCATCCATCCTATTAGTCAATCAATATTCCATGTCATCTTCACTAATATTTATTAATTATTGCGTGCAATATACATATCATCTATTTATTAAAGCATCCAATTGATCACATTAAAATTCATAATACATACTCATCACGTGTCTATTGAAAATTACTACCCCGAGATCAATTGATTTTTACATGTATCTTTAGAAAAAATAATATGCCACACATGTGTTTTTTTAGAAAAGTACGTTGAGACCCCCGCCCTCTGCATTGAAATGATGCATATTAAATTTATTATAGTTTCTAAATGGATCCCGCTGCAACGCGCGGGGTATCCTTCTAGTACATAGTGATGTATGTGGTCCAATGAGCACGACAGCCAGAGGTGGTTATGAGTACTTCATTACCTTCACTGATGATTTGAGTAGGTATGGATATATCTATTTAATGAAACACAAGTCGGAAGCCTTTGAGAAATTCAAGGAATTCTAGAGTCAGGTACAAAATCACTTCGGTAAGAAAATAAAGTTTCTACGGTCGGACCGTGGAGGCAAGTACATGAGCCATAAGTTTGATGACCATCTAAATAGTTGTGGAATAGTTCCTCAACTCACTCCACCGGGTACACCGCAGAGGAACATTGTATCGGAACGGAGAAATCGGACCTTTTTGGACATGGTACGATCAATGATGAGTCGGACAGATCTACCTTTATCATTTTGGGGTTATTGTCTATAAACTGCAGCGTTCACACTAAATAGAGTACCATCAAAGTCAGTAGAGAAGACACCGCATGATATGTGGACTGGCAAAAGGCCAAGTTTGTATTTTCTCAAGATTTGGGGTTGTGAAGCATTTGTCAAGCGACTACAGTCGGACAAGCTTACGCCCAAGTCGGATAAGTGTATTTTCGTGGGGTATCCGAGGGAAACCTTGGGGTACTACTTCTACAACCGAGAAGAGGGCAAAGTGTTTGTTGCTCGGAACGATGTCTTCCTTCAGAAAGAGTTTCTTAGTCGGGGAGTCAGTGGGAGCACAGTGCAACTCGAAGAAATTCGAGACGAACCAGCTGGGGGCGAGTCGGCAAGGGCCTTGGAGGCTGAGCCAGTGGTGGTACCTACGCCGGTAACAGCACCTGAACCACGGAGATCTACCAGATTACAAAATGCTCATGATGTTTTACTGTTAGACAGTAATGAGCCGACAACTTATTCGGAAGCGATGGCGTGATCTGATTCCGAGTCTTGGCTTGGAGCCATGAGATCCGAGTTAAAGTCCATGGATGAAAACCAAGTTTGGAATTTGGTTGATCTGCCTGACGGTGCAAGACCCGTCGAGTGCAAATGGTTCTTTAAGAAGAAACTGATATGGATGGAAATATTTCTGTCTATAAAGCACGACTTGTCGCGAAGGGGTTCCGACAGGTTCAAGGAGTTGACTATGACGAGACCTTCTCGCCCGTAGCGATGCTTAAGTCAGTTCAGATCATGTTAGCCATAACAGCCTATTTCGACTATGAGATATGGCAGATGGATGTCAAGACAACTTTCTTAATGGAAATTTAACTGAGGACGTGTATATGATACAGCCCGAAGGTTTGGTCGATCCAGCTAACGCTGACAAGGTATGCAAACTTCAGAAATCCATTTATGGGTTGAAGCAAGCATCTCGGAGTTGGAACATTCGCTTTGATGAGGTAGTCAAATCGTTTGGCTTCATCAAGAGCGATCATGATTCTTGTTTATACAAGAAGTTTAGTGGGAGAAAAGTAAATTTTCTAATCATGTATATCGACGACATATTACTGATAGGAAATGATGTCATGATGTTGCAAGAAACTTAAGAATCATTAGAAAGGAGTTTCTCAATGAATGATTTGGGTGAGGCGACTTACATACTGGGAATTAGGATCTATAGAGATAGATCAAGGCGGCTCATTGGATTGAGTCAGAGTACATATCTGGACAAAGTATTGAAGAAATTCAATATGGAAGAGTCTAAGAAGGGGTTCTTACCAATGTCCCATGGTGTAAAACTAAGCAAGACTCAGTATCCTTCGACGACTGATGAGCGAAGCCGGATGAGTGTGATCCCGTATGCTTAGGCAATCGGATCCATCATGTATGCCATGATTTGTACTAGGACGGATGTTTCCTATGCTCTAAGCGTAACAAGCAGATACCAGGCTGACCCTGGCGAAACCCACTGGTCCTTAAGTACTTCAGAAGGACTAAGGACATGTTCCTAGTTTATGGAGGTGATGAGGAATTCAGTGTAAAGGGTTACACGGATGCGAGTTATCTCACCGACTCAGATGATTATCGTTCGCAATCTGGATACGTGTTCGTAATGAACGGAGGGGCTGTGAGCTGGAAGAGTTCCAAGCAAGATACTGTGTCTGCATCTGCGACAGAGGCTAAGTATATTGCTGCCTCGGAGGCTGCAAAGGAATCTGTTTGGATCAGGAACCTCCTGATGGATCTTGGTGTGGTTCAGGGCGCGTCCAATCCATTGGACGTATATTGTGACAACAATGATGCTATCGCACAAGCCAAGGAACCTAGACAACACCAGAAGAACAAACATATACTCATGCATTACCACCTTATTCGCCAGTTTGTCGAACAAGGTGATATCAAGTTATGCAAAGTACACACGGACGCAAACATTGCAGATCCGTTGACAAAGGCGCTACCACATCCAAAGCATGAGGCGCACATGAGAGGTATGGGCATTCGATGCCTAGGCATATGATGTCGAGATGATTGACTCTAGTTCAAGTGGGAGACTGTTGGGAATATGCCCTAGAGGCAATCGTGTATGATGTAATTCCCAATGTATTCATAAGGTTATTAAGTCGTCCTTGTTTTGAACATCTGATATATGTCATTGAATATGTGATTAGATTGTGGAACTATGTATTCATGTTGTTCATGCTAAATTGTCCTTCGTCATTAAGGTTGTGTTGGACACACACCCTAGACTAATGTGAGTGTTGGCTGATGACCCGGTTCCACTTGTCATGGGCATGGAGATGCCATTCCAACGTTCACAGACACGGCTAAAGAGTTTAGCAAGTCGGAATGACCCATATTGAGACGCAACGAGTAAGTCATGATTTGCATGTCTCAATCAATGTAATCCTTAGACCTAAGGTTGTCGCACAATCCGAGTTGTTGATCACCGACTTAGGTTATGTCAAACGCTGTTCCGTGACAAGGCAGTTATAAAGGCAGAGTTCAGGTCGAATGAGAAGCAAGCTGCGTGATGTGGATAATCAAGATGGAGAGATATTCTCTGGGCCCTCTCCGAAAGGAGAGATATTCTCTGGGCCCTCTCGAGTGATATGATTCCGGAAGCATGACCATGAGTGACTCGGTTAAGTGTTAATTGGGTCTATTGACTAAGAGTTAGTCAGATGAATCATATATCACGGACCGAGAAGAGAGTTGAGCTATTTCAGGGATGAGGATAATTAGCCTATAGTTCAACAAGGTATATCGTGAGGCAAAAGCGACTCAGATGAAAGTCACATTGGAAGGTATGTCGTCATGACTCTATGGGACTTAGGAGTCTGCATTTTCTGCTAGGATCCGCTACCGATTGACCGATTGGGAGTGGGACTCAAATCTTGTCCAAGTCGCCGTGAACCTGTAGGGTAGCACACTTAAGAGCGGGAGCAAATATATTGGTCGGGTTGGACCCGAACCGAAATGGACTAAATTAGTGAGTTGGACTCACAGAGGGAATGGGCCACAAGAGTTGTGAAGCCCACTCCCACTCGCTATATAAAGAGGGGCACAGGTTGCCCAGCGGGCACAAGTTTTCCACTCCCATGCGTTGGGAACCCTAACCCCACTCAATCCAGACGTCGCACCGGACCTAGCAGTCCGCCGTCGAAAATCCTCCTGGCACGTGTGGATACCGGCAGAGGTGTTGTACGACCAGCATTTCGACAATCGCGGGATTGGATCGGCTGGATCGGATCGTGGGACTACACTGCATCGACGTGCTTCATCGATAATCTGAACCTGCGCATCTAGTGGTAATCCTCGTGGCCTTCTACCTTGGCTAGATCTTGGTAGTACCGCGTAGAAATGTTATTGTTTACTACGCGGTCCAACAGATGACTACTATGATATTTAGTGCAGCCATTACAACAATATACATAGACCATAATCCGACTTCATCTATGACTAATAATCCACCCTCAGGATATCATCCGAACCCCCTTAGGTATTAAGTTGCAAGCAACAGATAATTGTATTAAACAATGTGTGTAAAGTAAGAAATGATTGTACACGCGGGCACTTACACCGCTGTTTTCTCCCTAGTGGTACCAGCACATCCTCCCCCGTCACGTTTCTGTCACTCGAGCACAGGCGAAAAGGAGGCATGAACACACAATCGAGCATAAATACTCCCTTTTCGAGTCACTAGCAACTACTTGGCCAGAGCAACCACAAGCAACGGAAAGCATGCAAGATCAAAAATAACATATGCAATAAAGACTATAATCAACTTGGCATAAGTTCAATATTCATTGGATCCCAGCAAACACGGCATATAGAATTAGATAAGAACAATCTCGATCATGTTAGGCAGCTCACAAGATCTATACATGGAGGCATATGAGGAGAAGGCAACCATCTAGCTACTCCTATGGACCCGTAGTCCAAGGATGAACTACTCAGGCATCACTCCGGAGACAGGCATGGTGATGGAGAAGCCTCCGGTGATGATCTCCTCTCTAGCAGAGTGCCGGGAGACAGCTCCAGAACCCCCTGATCTAGGGTTGACGGCGACAGCGGCTGCGGAACTTTCCAGGGATATTTGATCAGGTACTTAGGGTTTTCCATCGGAGGGGAATATATAGGCGAAAGGGCAAAGGCGGTTGATGCTTGAGTTGGGATACCCCAAGAGGAGGGTGTGATGAGCACAGCGGTAGGAGTTTTCCCCTTAGTTAGGAAAAAGGGTTATCAATCCAGTAGGAGAAAGAGAATCTTCGGAAGGTTGATGCCACTGACGTGGTGCTGGCGCTTCACCGGTGTCAGCAACAACGTGGAACCTGCACACAACATAACCAAAATACTTTGCCCCAACGGTATAGTGAGGTTGTCAATCTCGCCGGTCTTGCTGAAAACAAAGATTAGACCTATAGTGTCGAAAACAGTGTATGCTTGCAGTAAGTAAAGAAAGCAGAAAATTGTTGTGGTTTGTTTAACAGTGTGGAAAATGGACTGGGGTTCGTAGTTTCACTAGTGGCGTCTCTCCATAAAAGATAGCATGCTGGGTGAAAAAATTACAGCTAGGAAATTGACAAATAGAGGTTGCACCGTAGTGCACAATATGACATGAAGATTACTATGATATTTAGTGCGGGCATTACAACAAGATACATAGACCGACATCCATCTGCATCTATGACTAATAATCCACCCTCAGGTTATCATCCGAACCCCCTTAGGTATTAAGTTGCAAGCAACAGATAATTGCACTAAACAAAGTGTGTAATGTAAGCAATGATTATGGACGCGGGCACTCTCACCGTTGTTTTCTCCCTAATGGCAACATCACATCCTCCCCCTTCACGTTTCTATCACTCGAGCAAGGCAACGAGGAGGCATGATCCCACTATCAAGCATAAATACTCCCTCTTGGAGTCAGTAGCAACTACTTGGTCAGAGCAACCACTAGCAACGGAAAGCATGCAAGATCACAAATAACATATGCAAATAAAGACTATAATGAACTTGGCATAGATTCAATATTCATCAGATCCCAGCAAACACAGCATATAGAATTACATAAGATCAATCTCGATCATGATAGGTAGCTCACATGATCTAAACGTGGAGGCATATGAGGAGAAGACAACCATCTAGCTACAGCTATGAACCCGTAGTCCAAGGATGAAATACTCACGCATCACTACGGAGGCAGGCATGGTGATGTAGAAGCCTCCGGTGATGATTTCCTCTCCGGCAAGAGTCCGGAAAACAGCTCCAGAACCCTCCTGATCTAGGGTTGACGGTGACGGCGGATGCGGAAATTTTTCGTGGATTTTGATCAGGTCCTTAGGATTTTCCATCCGGGCGGATTAAATAGGCGAAAGGGCAGAGGCGCTGGAGGTCCAGGGGCCCCACACCACCCCCTGGCGTGGCCAAGGGGAGGGTCGCGCTACCCCATGATGTGGGCCCCCTGATGCCCCTCTTCAGTCTTCTGGATGCTTCCGGGGAAAATAGGACTTCCGGGCTTCGAACTTTCCAATTCCGAGAATATTTCCAGAACAACTTTTCCGAAACTAAAAAACAGCAGAAAATAGGGAACTGGCTCTGTGGCATCTTGCAATAGGTTAGTCCGAAAAATTGATAAAAATGACATAAAGAAGGGAGAAAACATGTAGCAATTGGCATAATATCATCATGGAGCATCAGAAATTAGGGATATGTTTATGACGTATCAGCGGTGGAGCCATGGGGGCCCCACACCACCAGATGGCGCGGCAAAGGGGGCCACCACCCCATGGTGTGGCCCCCCTGGTGCCTGTCTTCGACTCCTCTTCGGTCTTCTAGATACTTCCGGGGAAAATAGGCACTTTGGGCTTTGTGGGGTCCAATTCCGAGAATATTTCCAGAAAAACTTTTCTGAAATAAAAAACAGCAGAAAACAGGGAACTGGCACTTGGCATCTTGTTAATAGGTTAGTCCCGAAAAACGTGTAAAAATTCTATAAAGAAGGGAGAAAACACGTAGCAATTGGCATAATATTATCATGGAGCATCAGAAATTATAGATACGTTGGAGACATATCAACCGTTGTGTCCAATTTGAAGATGAGTCATATGTCGAATTTATCTCAAGATGGACCGCAATGAAGAATATTTGTTCAGGAGTAAGTGATGTACTATAAATGCATGCTTTCATCAACGGCTTAAAACCCGGCCTTGTACCGTTCATGGTTAGATCGAAAGAGCACAAAGATCTCGGATCTATGCTCACCACTGCCAATGAGCACGCAGCGGCCGAAGATGATATCAAGGCAAGAAGCGGAAATATTGATGCTTTGGTTCAATCCAAAAGGATACCTTGCTCTGAAAAGAAGGCAACTCCTGAGGCATTACCAAAACCCAAGGAAGTGAATTTAACCTTTGGAAAGGACAATGGGAGCAGATGGAAAGGGATAAACACAGAACCTATCTCCTACTCTAAGGAAGAGTGGGAAAAGATTAAGTCGGAAAACTGTGTCCACCATTCGCATTTTGGGAAGCCCACCCACACCAATGCTCAATGTTGGCTTAATAAGCACATGAAAGGCACTGCAGGATCCGGGAATAAGGGAAAGAATTCCAAAAGGAAATTCAATAAGAAAAAGACAGAGTCTGAGAAAGCAGACAACGAGTATGATACTGATGATAAAATCCAGGAGCATCAACGAAAAGGCGAGCCCAAATTCTCGAGAGTTGAAGAAGAATGTAAACTAACTTTTCTAGCAACTCCCACAGCCAAACAGGCAAAGCGAACACTTCGAGAAATCAATGCGGTGATACCTCCAACGCCAAAATACTTGAAGTATTCAAATACGCCAATTACCTGGGATCAGTCAGATCATCCTTGAAATATCCCAGAACCCAGCACACATTCTTTGGTAGTAAGTCCTATTGTGCAAAACACTAGGCTCAAAAGAGTGCTGATGGATGGAAGATCCAGTATCAACATCATGTACTTTAGTACACTGAAGCAGTTGCATCTCTCCGAGACTCAGCTCAAACACAACAACGTGCGCTTCCACGACATTGTTCCGAGTAGGCAAGCACAATCCCTATTTCCCTAGATGTTACCTTTGGTAAAAGAGAACACTTCCGCCAGGAAAAGATCTCATTCGAGGTAGTGCCATTCGAAAGCGTGTATCACGCAATACTCGGACGTCCGGCATTCGCCAAGTTTATGGCAAGATCATGTTACATCTACAACAAGCTCAAGATGTCGGGGCCGAAAGGCAAAGTAATCACTATTTCAGGAGATTTCAAGCTAACAAATGAGCTGCAAAGAGGAAACACCCTTTGCGCCGAACAAGTAATAAGGAATGAAGAGTTGAAGGAGCTGGCTAAGTATCACCGACAGAAATGCCGGTACGAAAAGAAAGCCGGAAGCCGGCAGATAGCTTCAAAGCATCGGAGAATACAAAACAGATCATCCTGGACCCCAAAGATCCGACAAAGTTTGTCGTTGTGGGAACAAGAATGACTGACGCATAGGAAAGCACTCTCATAAAGTTCCTTCGTGAGAACTGGGATATTTTCGCCTGGTGTCCTGCAGACATGCCGGGTGTACCCAGGGAACTTGCTGAGCACCAATTGAAGGTGATCCCAGGATCAAAACCCGTCAAACAAGATCTCCATCGTTTCGATGGAAGAAGACGGAAGTCTATTGGCAAGGAAATTATCCGGCTTTTAGCAGCTGATTTTATCGGAGAAGTCATACATACTGATTGGTCTACAAACCCAGTATTAGTTCCGAAGAAACATAGTATTATTCTTAGGATGTGTATAGATTACACCATTTTGAACAAATTGTGTCCAAAAGATAGATTCGCGTTAGCGCGAATCGATCAAATAATAGATGCCACTGCTGGCTCTGAGGTTTTATGCTTTTTGGATGCTTATTCCGGGTACCATCAAATACGTATGAAAGAATAAGACCATATAAAAACATCTTTCCTAACACCCTATGGAACTTACTATTACATAACCATGCCTTTTAGCCTGAACGCAGGGGCAACATACCAGCGTTGCATGCAAAGATGTTTGCATAGTCAAATTGGCAAAAACGTGCACGTTTACGTGGACGATATTGCTGTAGTTTCCAAGGAAAAGGATACACTCCTTGAAGATCTACGAGAAACTTTCAACAATCTGCGCACTTATAAAATGAAGTTGAATCCATTAAAGTGCTTATTCGGAGTTCCCTAAGGAAAGCTTCTGGGTTTTATCGTTTCTCACAGAGGAATGGAGGTAAACCCGGAAAAGATCAAAGCAATCTTAAACATCAAAAGACCTAAGTGCCTAAAAGATGTTCAAAGATTGACGGGTTCCGCAGCCGCTGTAAGCAGGTTTATAAGTCGGCTTGGTGACAAAGCTCTGCCATTATACAAATTGTTGAAAAAATACGATAAATTTGAATGGACGAAAGAGGCGGACAAGGCGTTAACCCAGTTAAAAGAAACTCTGACAAAAGCACCGGTTTTGGCATCGACAAAAGACGAAGAACCCATTTTAATATATCTTACAGCAACTAACAAGGTTATCAAATGCGGTGATAATCATGGAAAGGCGCAAAGATGAACAGAGCATACTAGATCAGTATCCCGTATACTATGTCAGCGAAGTATTCTCTGAATCTAAGCAAAGATATCCATATTATTAAAAACTGGCATATGGCTTGTTTTTCGCATCTCGAAAACTCTCATTATTTCCAAGAACATTCCATAACAGTGGTAAGCAAAGCACCACTAGGGGATATCATCAACAATGCAAATGCAACAGGCCGAGTTGCCAAATGGGGCATTGAATTTGCTGCGTTCGACATTAAGTACCAACCAGGACGGCAATCAAATCCCAGGTGTTGGCAGATTTTGTTGCCGATTGGACAGAAGCGATGGAAAACACACCAATGCCAGAGTCGGAATATTGGATCATGCATTTTGATGGATCCAAAATGAAAGAAGGCGCTGGAGCTGGTGTAGTGCTCAAATCTCTAAAAGGTGACATAATAGAATGTGTATTACAAATACACTTCAATGCCAGTAATAACGTGGCAGAATACGAAGCATTGCTTCATGGCTTGCATATTGCAAAAGAGATTGTCATCAAGCGTATACTATGCTAGGGTGACTTGGACTTGGTGCAGCATCAGCTAAACCAAACATGGGATGCCAAAAGCCCCATTATGGCCGAATATATGAGAACAGTGGACGAGTTTTCCATTTGCTTCCTAGGATTTGAAGTACTTCATATCAAAAGGGAAGAAAATTGGAAAGCGGATGCTCTAGCTCGCATGGGCTCGGAAAGAGTGAAAACTCTACTACCTGGTGCGTTCGTCCAACATTTTCATGAACGATCAATAAAAGGCGGAGATATTGACTATCCTCTAGTTTTCGAGTCAATTGAAGTTCTCCTTGTTAACCCGGATTGGACAATTCCATATTTATACTTCTTAGTGGATCAGAAGTTTCCGGATAGAGCTGATGAAGTCTTGCAAAGGAAGATACAGTGCCGATGCAAAGGATACACGATAATCAATGGTTGTCTGTATAAACGCAGTACTATCGGAATTTTTTTACGATGTATTTCATCAAAAGAAGGACGAGAAATTTGGCAAGAAATCCACGCAGGAGATTGCGTATATCATGCTCAATCAAAAAGCATAGTTAAAAAAGCATTTTGTACAGGGTTTTTCTGGCTCACAGCCAAGACAAATGCGGAGCACATAGTGAATACATGTGCTGGATGTCAGTATTACGCCAAGCAGACGAATATGCCAGCTCAAGCACTCAAAACTATCTCCATAACATGGTCATTTGCGGTCTGGGGGCTATATATGATGGGACCATTCAAAACTGCAAGAGGCGGACTTACACATATACTTGTTGCAGTGGATAAGTATACCAAGTGGGTGGAAGCAAAACCCATCAAAAAACTTGACAGTGTAACTAGAAGAAATTTCATCATTGACATAGTCATGCGATACAGCGTTCCACATAGTATAATCACGGATAACGGGACAAGTTTCTCCATTGGAGAGTTGGCAAAGTATTGTCGACAAACGGGGATTCGCCTAGATCTCGGATCTATGGCACATCCATAATCCAGTGGACAGGTTGAACGAATGAATAGTTCAATCTTGCAAGAAATACGCCCAAGACTCGAATCTCCTCTTCATGGAGCAGCTGGAGTATGGGTAGAAGAGTTACCTTCTGTGCTTTGGAACATTCGAAGGATGCCAAATAGATCAACAGGGAAAACACCATTTCTTCTGGTTTATGGCGCAGAAGCAGTGCTTCCTACGGACATGATCCATGATAGCCCACGAGTGCAGGATTACGATGACTCGGATGCCGAAAATGCACGACAGGATGTTTTCGATCTCTTAGACGAAGAACGATACCTAGTGTTACAAAGATCCGCCATTTATCAGCAAGTATTACGACGATACCATAGTCGGATGACAGCGACGTGGGCTAAGGCCGCCTTAACGGCAATGAACTCCATCACCACCACCAACACCTCCTCCTCCTCCTTCGAGCCACTCTCGGATGGCGGCATCGGCGGCGGTGGCGTTCCTTCATGGAAATATAGCCAATGAGGTTCCTCTGACGAAACTGGGCTTGGCCTGAGTGACCCGATCAAATGATCGGAGGGAAGCAGGGAATCTTCCCCGCTGGACTCGCCGCTGGAACCGTTGTTCATGGCTACGGTAGTACGAGTTGCGGGGAGTGTGTGTGCGTGAGGAAGAAGAGGGCCGGCCAAGATCGATAAAGGAAACTAAGTAGTTGGGAATTGTATTTATTGGATCATTCCGGCCGGTACAAATTCTAAAATTATGAGATGCATTCACGCTCAAGATTTCGAAATCACGCGGTTACAACTGCATTCGAGTTCTCGAGATCGTGTGCAGGTCACGTTCGCAATCCATATTCCATTTTTACAGCTTCCCACGTAACCTCCGAAAAACGTTGGACGACCCGAGAATTTGCATGTTACGAAGAACAAGGTGTAGAGCGAGAGATGTCGCGTTCAAACCCAGGTCCATCTCGCAACGTTTTTTTTAAAAGCAGTCTCTAAAAATATGTAGGTATGAGCCCGGTGATTTTGCAGACTGACGCACGATATTATAGAGGTCGTCCGTAAAAAAAAGTCCCTCCGCGATTATGTGCACAGCAGCGTCGGTAATATTTAGCAACCGACTTAGGGATTTAGGGAGGCAGGTTTTATTTTCGCTTGCCGCATTTTGTGTCTTATTGGATCTAGTGTTCTCCGTGGAGGCAGTTTATATACACAAACCGGCTGAGGGATAGCGTTTCCGAGCCCGTTCTTTTTTTCAAGGGTAAAACTTCCTCTAATAACAGTCTCTAATACTCAGTTTTCTACTAGTGGATGCACCTGACAAAGAATCTTTGTGTGAATATTCTAGGCTTTTTGGGCTTGTATGGGAAGTCAAAAGATACGCCGGAAGCACGGGAGGACTAGGAACATCATAAAGGACGAGACACCATGCATCTAGGGCAGTTTCAAGGGACTGCCAGCTACGCTCTTTCCAAGGAAGAGAAAACAATCTTTTTTGAAGTCCTTTTCAGTATCAAGGTCTCGTCTGGCTTCTCGTCGAATATAAAGGGAATAGTAAATATGAAATATTAAAAATTTCAAAACCTAAAGTCTCATGACTACAACATTCTTATGACGCAATTGCTTCCGGTTGCACTGAGAGGAATTCTACCGGAAAATGTTCGACTGGCCATTACGAAGATATGTGCATTCCTCAATGCAATTTTTCATAAGGTAATCAATCGATAAAGTCTATCGGGGTTACAGATTGATGTGGTCCAATGTCTGGTCTCCTTCGAGTTGTTGTTCCTGCCATCCTTCTTCAATATTGTGACGCACCTCCTAGTTCACCTAGTCGAAGAGGTTAGAATTCTCGGTCATAGCTCACAACATGATCCCCTTCGAGAGGTTGATGGGAGTTTTAAAGAAATATGTTCGTAACCGTGCTAGGCCAGAAGGAAGCATCTCCAGGGGCTATGGAACAGAAGAGGTCGCTGAGTTTTGTCTTGACTTTCTTCCTCACCTTAAGCCGATTGGTGTTCCTAAATCTCGTTATGAGGGGAGGCTGACTGGAAAGGCACACTAGGAAGGAAAGCAACGACATGTATGGACGGGCATTCTTTCACTCAAGCACACTACACATTTCTACACAATTCCACCGTGGCGAGAAACACAAGAATATTATACGCTCCGAAAACCCAGGGAAGGCTGACTCCTCGATTAAAGGGAAACACGAGGAGACTTTCGACAGTTGGTTGCAGACACATCTCATGAATAACACCAATGTTGGAGATCTAGAATCTGCCAACACATATTTGAAGATTGCATGCGTGGTACATGGAAACAATAAAGAATAATCGGCAGTATCTCCTCCGGAGTATTACTTCAGTAAAAACCAGAAGATATCTACTGAGCTTACAGCATTCTTTCAGCTATTCAATCAATACGCCCTCGACAAAACTCTCGTCAGTTGCTATTGTCTGTAAGTGTTTTTCATCTGTAAGTTAAGTCTCTAGATCTGCCCGTTCATTGCCTGTATATCCTGACTATATTCTTTTGTACGCTATTATGCAGAATGAAGATCCGCGAATGCAAACGAAATAGAATCTATGACGTTGGGTTCATTGACCAAGACATCATCCATGAATATATGGTACTCCATCATCTCGTGGATACAAAGGCTAACTTACTAAAATTTCTATCAAAACAAAATACCAAAACATAAATAATATTCCCTTACAACTTCGGGTGAGTTTTGCCGTCTTGTATACAGTCTATTTTGCTTACTAGATGTCAAGTGTAATTAATGAGTTATATGCATGTCTGCTTATATAAATGTGCGCAGATTTTACTGGATTATTCTAGTCATTAGAGTTGGCGATGGAGTAGTTGAAATCATTGACCCATTTAGGTAAAGACAGAAGCCTATACGACAACATTCTTATGATACTCCAGAGGTAATTTCAATCATTATCGCACTATAACGGTCTCTTTCGTTCATTTGCTGATATCAGGTAATTAATATATAATTCATTTTCTATGCGGGGCAGTTGTTGGGAACAGTTCATCAAGGAGGTTACCAGTGAATGGAAACTAAATCTGACTTTTAGACCTGTCAGGGTAAGTAGTATATATACTAGCTATGTCCGCGCATCTCTTTAATTCTAATTTCAATACCATTACCATGCTTGAATATTATTTGATTGAATTATATTCTCGTAAAGTGGTTGAGACAGGAACAAGGGACAAACTTACGTGGATACTACATTTGCGAATATATTCGGATGACGACCGGTGAGCGGCGCAGTGATGTAAGAAAAATTGATGTACGTAAACAGTATTCACAGTTTTATTCTATTACCAACAATTGTGTTGAGTTTCATTCATATATACACATAGCACTTAAATATTTATATTTTTCTACTTCTTTAAAGAAGGAAAACATGCGGGAGAAGCTCCTGCCACAGAACCGCATACGAGGAATTCAAGAGGAGTTGGCGGGATTTTTGTTTGAGCATGTCATAACTCTATGCGGAGAGTTCAACTACCACGGAAATTAGGTCTAGCTCCAAAGTACCGGAGATTCTTGTAATACCCGCACAGATAGAGAGAACGGCGAGAGATTTAGAACGTTTGCTGATTGTTGAAGTGCAATGTAATATGAAATTTGTATATATATGCATGCTTGTAGAAGATATTATATTATATGTATGCATCAACGTGTACAGTATATACGTAATATCGTGGAATTTGTTTCAAATGAGTGAGAATTAAATGGAAAAACATAAATGTAAAACCTAAAACCCTAAACCACAAAACCCTAACCCCAAAACCCCACGGGATATTTAGCCCCGTTTGTAACATAAATCGGGACAAAAGGGTCCTCCTGTCACGCCCTGCGCCACTGACACGTGGAATCCTTTTGTCCCGGTTTGTAACGCAAAACGGGACTAAAAGTCTTGCAGCCCGAGCTCTCCGTTGTGGCCACGTGGAGGACTTTTTTCTCCAGTACATGGTCGGACGGGAATAGGGAGGGGGAGGGGGGGTTTAGTCCCGATTGGGTTGTTCCGGTTGGAAAACCGGGACTAGAGGCCCTTCCCAACCGGGATAAACCCCTGTTTTTCACTAGTGAGTAGAAGAGATGCCAACCGACATGTTTACAACAGCAGTATATATATAGTTACAACGATGGAACAAGGGGTACCAGCTCCCCAACTGTAAAGCCTACTCTCCCGACAGTAACCACTCTGACATCAACAGGCGAAATCCGAACACGTCCAAAGCGTATAGGCCTGCATACTAACTGTCTGGAATAAAAAGATATTTTTTAAAAATTGAAAAAATAGGGATGAACATATATAAGTATTCTACATACGTACATGTATCTTGGTGTAATGATATTTTTTGTGCTCATGCAAAAAAAGACAAAATCGGTGATTTAAACAATATATTTTAAAATCTCATTTTGGGCATTGATTTTTTTTTTCATAGAGCATTGCGAATGTCATTTCAGCATGAAACTTGAGACACATGTAGAAAACTTCTATGTTTTGCTCATCATTTTTGTTCAGAATATTTTGAATGTTGCACTGTTTTTTTTATTCAGCCAGCAACAAGTGAGCTCCGGATACCCAAAAAAAAAAACATTCAGACCTAAGGCCATCTGTAGGAAAGGCTCAAATCACGCACTGTAAAACGCCAAGTAGTACGAAAGTTCAAGGCTACTTATGCAAATGTCCAAGGTGGACCGGCACCAATTGGGAAGCCTCTCGTACTAAACATGGAATATAATCGGTGATCCTGCTCTTCAAATCCAAACAACTCGAACCAGGGCCTGACGACACTACTTTTTTTTTCTCTCTCGAGAATACACCCTGAGACCTGGATGGTGTATCAGATTTTTTTTTTTTTAGAGAAAAAGTGTATCAGATTTTATACTTCTTCCGTTCACTTCTATAAGTAACATTACTTACAATTTCAATTTTGACCACATATGCTTAGTAAAATGAGGAAATCTATATAAAATGTGTCTAAGATTAGCTCATTTTTACCAACAAAGTCCGCACGAGCGGCTAGTGAGTTAACTGGGCTAGTTTAATGGAATAAGTGTTTTCTACGTTAAAAGCCAATTATCACCACATATTCCACACCGCTATAAGAAGAAAAACATAAGCATGATTCAGAAAACAGGCAACCCAAGCAAAACAGCAGCCTGGCTATATATAGGAAGGCCACGCATCTGCGCACATGCCAGCTGAACTTGCAGATTGCATAGTACTGTACCGGTACTAAGCATCAATTAATTGCAGCGAAAGCATCTCGGTGATTTAGGATTATAAAGAAGCACGTCGAACGCATAGTTTCAGGACCTCATGGCCATGGGCACCGGCTTCCCTTCTTCGTTGTTTTCTTCATTTGGTTCTTGTCCTTGGGTTTAGATATGTAGGCATCAAACACAATCCTATCAATCACGTTACTCAGCAGCCCCTTCCGGCTGGTAATGGTGATGCTCTTCTTGTTCCCGGTCGTCAGGTCCTCCGCCGACACCTTGAGGACGCTGCTCGCTTCAATCTCGAAAGTGATTACGTTGATCCGTGGAACGCCCCTCGGCGCAAGGGGGATGCCAGTGAGCGAGAGCGCTCCTAGCAGGTCGTTTTCCTTGGTCAATGCCGCTTCACCTGCGTACACCTTGATGCGCACGCTCGTCTGGTCGTTTGAATGGGTGGTGTAAAGTGTAAACCACCTCTCTCTTCACGGGGATGGGGGTGTCCCTAGGTATCAGCACGTCCATGACGCCACCGACGGTCTCTATCCCGAGCGAAAGCGGTGCCACATCCGGCGCCTTCTGGTTGCCCTCGCCGCTGCGGATTGGGAAGGCGATCTTGATGTTCAGTGATGCAGCCTGTATCGCAGCGCCGTAGGCGACAGCCTCGTCAGGATTGATACTGTCATTATAGATCGGTTCCTTCCCGTCGAAGAAATCCTCGAGCAGTTTCCGCAAATTTCGGAAACGAGTAGAGCCTCCAACAAGCAAGACGTCGTCGATGGGCACAGAAGTCTTACTATTCTACTGATCGCATCCAAAATTAATGGAGCATCAAATATGGAAAAATAAAAAATGACAGAGAATACATGTAAAGTATGCAAGGCTACGACATGAAACAAATCGCTGCAGCACATATAAGTGATGAGAAAGCACGCACACAGATGGGCTTTTCAGAAATAAACTTTTTGACATGTATACTACACACACATTAGTGGGGTAACACTTGTGCAGGAGTAAATGGCACTGACAGATGTCGGCGGTTCTCACCGAAGACTGTGTTGGTGGGATTCATGGCGGCTTGGTTCATGGCCGCCTCGCCGATGAGCCAGTAGGCGTCGGTGAAGGCAACGCAGGACGGCGTGGTGAGGTTTCCCTGGTCGTTGGGGATGACCTCGACGCAACCATGGACCCGCCGCCACACGGCCACGCGCGAGTTGGTCATCCCGAGGTCGATGCCGATCGCCGGCCCGTAGACTCCAATCTCCATGCGGCAGAGGAAGAGACTAGACGAAGTAGTACAACCAAAGTGGGGCGCGATCAGCTTGGGGAGCCAAGGTGGTACGGGGATTTATAAGCTAGAGGAAGACGAGCGGGCGGGCCGTTGCCATGTAGCTAATGTGAAAGCAAACAAGTTCGCAGAACACTTTTCTGTTGCGTCGCATCCGTGTACGCTCTGCTCCTTAAAATCTCAGGCAAGTACTACTTCTGGTCCAATATGTAGTACACTACAAATTTGGAAAAAAAGTCCAAAACAAACAACTTGTGTAGATGAAAGATAAATCAAATCCTAACATAGTAGAAAACGGGCCTATAGTCATGGGTTGTAAGGGCCTCTAGTCCCGGATTGCTATCCGGGACTACGCAATCGGGACTAGAGGGCCCCTTTTAGTCGCGGCTGCTCACGGACCGGGACTAAAGGGCCTCCACGCGGCCGTCCCAGTCGCCGCGGCCTGGAGGACCTTTAGTCCCGGGCCGTAACACGAGCCGCGAGTACACGTTTCCTGCCGTGGCAGAATTTTCAGCAGTTTCTCCGCCGCGGCGGGATTTGTGTTGTTTGTTCGTTTTTGATTCATTTTATTTATTTCTGTTTTAAATTGTGTTTAATTTCTAATTTCAAACATGTTTTCATACATATATTCTAAGGTACTGCGACATACACAAAGTTGTGTATACGTAGATGCATATACATATATATGTGATGTTCGATCTCTTGCGAGCATACGTACATATACAAAACTTCGAACATGTGTATCACATTGAGTTGAACATGGGAATTCACTATTGTGCTCCACCTAAAAGGAGTTTATCGTCCTGCTGATAATGTTCTCCTTGTGGATCAATAACCTCCTTCAATGGAAATCCCGCCAGTTCCTCTTGAATTGCTCGTAGGCGCTCTTCAGGTAGGAGGTTCCGCCGTACATTCATAATCTGTAATATAAGAGTTCAATAAGATATATAAGTTGATTGAAACACAACGCAATTCATAGAAAATAAAACTGTGAATATTGTTTACGTACTTGAATTGTGTTCGAATTATGTGTCCGCTCAGTGGACAACGACCGAATGTACTTGCTGACGTAGTATCCACATAAATTAGTCTCCGGTGGCAGCTGCAAACCCTTCACCAGTTTAAAAGTTAACTCAGCTTTGAATTCACCTCGTATGACCGACATGAACCGTTTCCAACACCTGCTTGGTAAGGAAAATGAACAAATGAGTTACTAATTACTTGATATGAGGAAATAAACGAGAAATATATATACATATATATAAAATAATGTGATACTGATTGAAATTACTTCTGCAGCATTGGTTTCATTCCTTTCCACTGTTTGTCGTCGCTTCTATTTAATGACTTCATGACTTCAACATGGGACTTCTCAATGTTAATGTTTAGCAGAATCCAGTGAAATCTGCGGACGTTTACATAAGAAGACGTGAAGAATAACTCATCAATTGCACTTATCATCGAGTAAGAAAAAAGTATATATATACAAAGACAAAAACACTCACTGAAAGTTTAAAGGAAATAGTATTTTGGAAACGAAACTTTGCTTGACTAAAAATCTGTATAGGTCATTCTCCACATCGACGGGGTGGTGCTTTAACACATAGTCATTGACGATATATGGGTCAATGAACCCAACTTGGCCGACACTCTGTCTTTGGCATTCGACCTTCTTCATTCTGCATAATAGCGTACAAAAGAATATAGTCAGGATAGCAATACAAAAGAGTACTTAACTACATAAATATATAAATCACTTACAAAACATAACAAGCGACGATCGATTTGTCTAGGGCGCGCAGATGAAATAACTGAAACAATTCCGACATATCAATCAATATGGATTAAGGTTTGAAGTGATGTTCCACTCTAACGTTGGCCGCAAACCAGTCTTTCGCGGCCTTATTCTTTGTTTGCCTCATATACCAAGCGTGGAGATTTCGCATATGTGTTGGTAGCTCCAGTTCCTCCTTTTCATCGACCATATGATCCCCTTTGGCATATTGTCGTTCTACCCCAGCAATTGGCACATCTCCTAGGCCTAACATGGCACCAAGAGGCATACCAATTTCGTCAGCACGTCTTTGGGCCTATGATACAGAAAGACCCATTTCTTGACATGCTTCTGCCACTCTGGCGTTCGGTAATATGAAGTCCTTGTCCATTTGGGCTCTGAATTCGTTATCGACATCGGAACTCACTACGAGCGGGGGGATCGATTGTTGTTCCTGTTATCCGAGATGGGCAATTTCTTTATTTCCAGCAACCCTCAGAATTTGACGATCATAGTCTGATCTCAGATTCATCTTTTTTTGTGCTGGTTGCTCAAGAAATCCCTTAGCCCATGCTACGTTTTTTTTCCAGAAAAAACCTGTTTCTCCACGGGCTTCTTTGGTGCAAAATGGGCCTTCACTTCAAGAGCCACATCCACTGCGGTTTGCTCATCAGTCTTATCATAAGGTCTTATTTCAAGAGGCTTTGGCTCTTTCGGTATCCTTTTATGCGTTGGAGTAGACTTAATCTTCTTAGACGTCTCACATGTGGCAATCCTCTTCCGCTTTAGCCCCGGACGTCGAGGGGGAGGCGTCGGATGACGCGCCAGAGGAGGACTAGGGGTAGTCGTTGGCTGACGCGTCGAAGGTGGACTAGCAGGGGGAGGCGTTGGCAGACGCGCCATAGGTAGACTAGGAAGGGGAGGCGTCGGTAGATGCGCCGGAGGTGGACTAGCAGGGGGAGGCGTTGCCTGACGCGCCGGAGGTGGACTAGCAGGGGGAGGCGTCGGCTGACGCGCCTGAGGAGACATGGTGGGAGGCGTTGGCTGAGGCGCGAGAGATGAAATAGTGGGAGGCATCGGCTGACGCGGTGGAGGTGGATTAGGAGTAGGCGTCGACTGATTCCTCGGTTCAGTGGCCTTGGAGCCGAGCCTGGAAACCTGATGAAATTTTTCTGCAATAGAATGATATGGCACCTGACATCTCGTAGTTTCGTATCTACTTCAGGTGTAGGGATGTCAATCTCTAGGTCTTCATACCCCTTCACTAGTTGATCCACCGTGACACGAGCATAACCAGGTGGAATTGGATTCCCATGGTGGAGTGCTCCAGGTAGACAAGGTAAAGCAGTGTCGGACGCCACCTTGAAGGACATGTTCTTCATTGGCTGGTGTAGTTCACAATGTTTCATCTCTTCGACTTCATCCACGGGGTAGCGAGGCGCTGGTGCATCATCCATCATTGTATGATCAGCAGCCTGCGTGGAAGCCACGCTGCTTCTCTGCTGGCTATGATTATCCATTGGAGGGTCGTCAATCGGATGAGATGTCCTTTGTTGGCTAAGTGCTTGCATTGCCTGCTTCAACTAAGTCATTTCCGTTTCTACTTTCCCGATCCGGGTTGCGGCCTGCTCTTCTACCCGGTCCTTCTTTCTTTGCCGACTTATGTAAGTGTCAGCGCAGTTGGAAAATCCGTCCTTCCAGTTAACATCGGCCCCTAGGCCTCATGTTCTTCCGGGTTTCTCCTTATTTCCGAGGGTGCGTGTTACCTCGTCGTTCACTCTGTCGGGTTTGAACAATCCCTTTTGAGCGTCAGCCATTGCTTGAATTAGTGCTTTGGTGGGTACCACAATTTTCTCATTAAAAACCGTCTCCCATGTTTCTTCGTTCAGCGTCCCCTCATGCCCGTACCACCAACACTTGTCCCTGTCGGACCATCCATCTGTACCTGGGGTGATATCTCTAGCCCTCAGCTTCGCCTCCATACTTTCCAATTTAGGCACAGCAGTCTTGTAGCCACATGTCCCCAATTTATGGTGGTACACCTTTTTGTCAGCATTTTTCTTATTTTTTCTCGACCTTTCCTTGGCCACAGCAGATTTCTTGTAGTCCTCAAATTTCTTCCACGGTTCTCTCAATCTCTCTAATGCGCCGAACAAATCTAGAGTTTTACCTTTCGCGACATATTTCGCGTACAATTTCTTCTTGTAGTTCCTGAATTGTTCGGCCATCTTACTTAGAGCCCAGGAGTTCACTTTATCGCTCTCCCATGTTCTCAAGAACAACACGAACTACTCACAAGACATCATATGGATCATGATCAGAGGTGATATAATGGATGATAACAATCTGGTCATAAAGTGCAAACACCGATAAATCTTACAAGCATCAACTACTAACAAGTAATCCACACCGGGAGAGCGATCTAATGTAAAACAACGATAGAGGCCCCTAATTGTTACAGCGGGATGACGGTGGATGATGAGGGTGATGGTGCTGGTGGTGATGATGATGATGATGACGACCTTGATGAAGCCCGGAGTGATGACGGTGATGATGGCGATGATTTCCCCTCTCCGGGGAGGAATTTCCCCGACAGATTTCTCTCTGCCAGAGAGCTTTTATCTCTCGGGTGTTTTCCGCTCCGAGGCGGCGGCGGAATAATTCTTCGATGATGGTATGAGGCTTAGGGTTTCCTGGGGGCCAAGTACGCGAAAGATATCCCAGAGGTGGGCCAGGGAGGCCACACCACCTGGTGGCGCGGCTAGGGGGCGCCACCTCATGGTGTGGCCCCCTGGTGGCCCCCTCTGGCTCCTCTTCTGGCTGGACTCATGTTCTGAACTTCTAAGACACCCCTGGTGTCCCACTTCTTCTTCTGATCTTCTGAAATATAGTATCGCGGCGGTGCTTTTTTCCATCAGATTTCTGGTCCCGGTGTTTATTCTCCAAAAATTACAAAACATGCAAAATAAGATAAAATAACATAAGGGATGCATCATAACATGAAATATATCAATGAATAACATAAAATTATGATATAAAATAGTGATGCAAAATGGACGTATCAACCAACCACACCCACTGCTCAAGATCGGCACATCAACAACTACGATCTCTTAATAATTCCTTGTAGTACTTTTTTTTGAGGAATACTTTTGCTTGTATGTAGGTTTCTTTGCAGATTTCATTGCATTTTTTCTGAAAATCTTTTGTTGATCTTCTGATACGGGTCTTGCGTGGATGTTTTTCACACAATTGTTGAATTTCAGATGGATCTTTTACGAATTTGTGAACGTGGTTATTCATATCTCTGTTTAAATTTTTGTGTGAATCTTATATGAATATGTGAACAGTAAGTATAAGTTGGTTGGATATTTTATGTATCAGTTAGATCCTTCCATGTTTCTTAGATGATTCACTAGTAAAAACACCAAGTTTCGATATTGTATGGATTATTCGGAATCCCATTTGTAAAAAATGTGAAAAATAGATAATTTGCTACCATGGATCTTTGGGGAAAAAAATATCCTGTGCATGTATCTCTGTTCAAACATTTAACATATGCCTTGTACGAAAATTGCTTGAATCGTTGTTGATTCAGTCAAATAAATTGCTTGAATATGTGCTAAATAAATCTACTAAGAATCTATGTAAATAAAGCTTGCATAGAAGTTGTGTGGATCTTGATATTGATGAATATTATGGGAAAAAACTTATGAAAACTGTTGTATTAAACTTTTATGATTATTTTTGGGAGAAAATTTTATATGACATATTGGTAAATATTCTGAAAGAATATTCTATAAAAATACCGTTAGTAAATTTGGTAATCTTCGGAAAAAAATATTAGATGAAAAAAATTAAATATCTTTGACAGAAAATATTAGATGAAATATTGAGGAATATTCTTCAAAGAAATACCACATAATAAACTCGATGAATATTTAGATCGGAAAAAAATTATGTTAAAAGTATGGATGTTAATTAGAGAGAGAAAGATCAAGACAAAAATGTGGAAAAATATAAAAAGCTAGGGTTGTTCTATAAAGTGGTTGGGCAGAGATGGGAGGGGTGTTCCGTAAATGTTTCAGGTTTTTGACCGATGAGGACATCCATCATGGTCAACCGAGGCCACTCGATGCTTAGGGACACTTCTTTTAAGTTTCTGCTAATGCAGAAGCTAGTTTCTGGGTTTTGGTGGGAAAAAACTGATGTGGGGAGAAACTCCAGAAACTCCCCGGGAGACTTCTTTTGGCTTCTACCGTTTTTTATTATTTGCTAGGTTGAGTTGTGCTATGTCCGATATACCCCCGAATTTGCTAGGTTGAAATTAGCAAACAAGTATGAATGTTGAATCATTATATTTTCATTCGGAACCCAAAATAATTTATCTCCGTTTATGCACTAATTTGTTTGCATGAACCATGGGAAAAAAAGGTAGGAAAAAAAGTTGGATCAGGAGCTCGTCGAAGTCGAGCAGAGCTCGTGCATGTCGAACTCGCAGGCGTCGAAGTGGTACCGGGAGCCTGCGCTGCGGCATCCGCAACCCTCGCAGCGGAAGAAGGCAGAGCTCGCCTCGTCGTTGTACCCCCGCTTGCCTCGTCGATGCCGTCCTTGTGCTGCCGTCTATGTGTTGTCTTCTCTGCTGCTCGCCTGCGGATCGGGCGGGACGGGCTAGAGCAGGAGCTCGCCTGCGGCCAGGGGCGGGGCGGGACGGCCCGAGTCTTCGAAGATCATAGGCGGTCGGGGTCGGTTCGAGCTCGAGGCGGCTCGAACAGGTGGTCGTCGTTGCGGCCGGTCGGAGAGGGATTCGATGGGGAGGCGGCGAGAATGGGAAGGGGCGGCGCGGGAGGATGAGGATTGGCCGGATCCGGTGGCTCCGTGGCCGGATCTTGTGGCGGCGGCGGGAGGAGACGGGTGACGGCGGTCGCCTGGGAGGGTCGTGGTCGAGGGAACACGGGAGGTTCCATTTTTTTCCCTGGTTGACCGTTCGGTTGAAGGGTGGACGAAGTGGTGGCGATTTGCCGTAAATAACAAGGAACGACATGTCCCTTTAGCAATACCCATTCGGGTGGGAGGCCAGAAACTCGGGAATCTGCTCCCGAGCAGTTTCTCATTCCAGTTTTTACTTATTTGGACCCAGAATCTGCCCAGAAACTTAAAAAAAGTGTCCCTTAGGCCCTGTTTGTTTGGGCTGCTGCTGTTGAGAAGCAGCTGTAGCTGGTGAGCTGTTAGAAAGCAGCTGTAGAAAGAAGCTGCCGGATTCTGAGAATTGATGTTTGGTAGGATTGCTGTTGATGGCCGCCGCGGCTGGTTTGAAGTCTAAAATGTCTGAAATGTCCCTAAATGCTGAAAAAGTTGTATAAGTGCTGATTAGAAATGAATTAGCTAATTTTGACACTTTTTAGTATAGTTGTCATGCTTAAGGGCCGAATTATCTCAATTTACCTTTCTTATTTGCTAAATTAATTGTAAACATCATTTGTTAGGATTTCTGCTTATGGCTTTTGGTTTATGGCTTTTGGCTTTTGTCAGGCGGCCTTGATTGATGCGCGGGTGAGTAGCCGGCCACATACGCGGTGTTCAGATCAATGGGGACGATAAGGCCAACCCGTGCGAAATCACCGGTTTGCGATAAGAAGAGAGGCGGCATTAGGGAACATGGAGGTAGATACCGTAGGGCGGCCTTCAGATCAATGGGAAGACTAAAATAATTGTAAACACAGGTTTTACCAAAATAATTTATGAGTTATTTCGTAGACTTTTGGCTTCTGACGGTTTTTTGCTTTTGGCTTTTGGCGGGCGGCCTTGATTGATGACGCGGGTGAGTAGCCGGCCACAGACGCGATGCTCAAATCAATGGAGACGATGTGGCCGACCAGTGCGGAATCACCGATGATGACGATGCTGATGGCGGTCGGTAGTGTCCCTCCGATCACAAATAGATGACTTTCATTTATCTAAAAGTGGATGTATCTAGATACTAAAACATGTCTACATACATCCACTTTGGAACAAATGGAAGTCATCTATTTATGAACGGAGGGAGTAGCACGGAACAAAACAGAAATGCAACGACATGAGTACAAGGAACCTTTTTTAGGGGACGCCATGGACGTACGGGGAGAAATGGAATGGTGATTGTGGGCCATTGGGCCTTAGGAGCAGCAGCGCTGGTGGAGCACGGTCGCTCTCTTGCGTACGTATCTACTCAGTGGCGGTTTGCGTGTAAATATCATAAATGACAGTGGCAAACTCACTTACCCTTTTGATTTCAAGTTGAAAAGCTGCGGGAAGCACCTCCCAGCCAGCTTTCACTCGCGTAGACTCACCCAGTGCAAATTTTACCAGCGCTTTTCCCCAGCACTTATCAATAGTTGGGTGTTTGTTTGAACTTATGCTTTTAGACCCGAAAAGCAGAAGCACAAGCCCAAACAAACGGACCCTTAGGGTGACTTCTTTTGTGGCTTATGGGTTGCTTATAGGCGGAGAGAAGCAAAAACCCAAAAGAAGTATCTGCCTTCTACTCTGCTTATTTTCACCGAGAAGTAATATTTGTACATATACTGAGAAACTGGTCAGTACCTCCTTCCCGAGCTTCTCTACTCTGGAAGCGAAAGGGTAAATGGAATAGGACATGTCGTTTGTTAAATTTACAGGAATTTTGCCACCGCCTCCAATAGCCTCCAGACCGGTCGCGCGTCGCTAGGCTGCAGCTGCTCACGCGCGTAGGTGCTCGTCTGACTACAGTTTTGTCTCTATACTAACAATGTGCAGGACACCTGTTCGATGTAATAGCTGAACAAAGAAATCGACAACAACTATTCTATATAATAACTAGCTTAATGATCCATCTCAACACTGTCGCGTCAAGGCTTCTTTACGTATGCATGTACCTATGCAGTTCTAGTATTTTGTTTTTTTTATGTAACCGTGTGCTCTAGTGGGTGTGATGGTGTGGTGCATGTACATATTTCACAGCTCTGAATTGATATTTATCTTATTATCAAATTTCTTGCGAAACTTTTATTTAGTGCAGACATGAAATTCAGGGGCGTTAAAGACATCTCACGACTCAATATGCAGAATAAGCAAAAACTGTACAAACCAAAAGAAGTCTCCCAAGTAGTTTCTTCCCACCACAGCTTCTTCCCACCGAAATCTATAAGCCGGCTTATGCATAAGCATAAGCTCAAAAGAAGTCACCCTTAGTCTCCTTCCGCATGCTTCTTTGGACGCGGAAATTCCGCCTGGGCCTGCGAGTCCCTGGCTTATCCAATGGTCAGCAACACTCCCAGATTCGTACCAATCAGTTTTGCATTTTCATCCTGTAGCAAGTACACAATCCAACCCTTATGGAGCTGAAGGTGGACATGGACACCTTGATCCGATCCGTCTCCATCCTGCCTCGTTCACATCTCTCTTCTCACCTCTCCAGCTCTCCTTTCTCTCTCACGATTTGGGCACCGCCGGCCGCCGCCCCCCAGCACTCCCTCCATGCCACCACCTCTTTCTCTAGCCCACGCCGGCAGCAGCTACAGATCTCCTGTGGAGGCAGCCTTCCCCATCGCCAGTCTGACATCTACCTCTAGTGGATCTGCCATCTTAATCTTTTGTTTATGTTTCAAGATTTTCTTCTATTTTTTGTTCCTAATAAATCTCTGCTTTAGAATTTGGTTCTTTCATGGTTCGTATAGTTTTTTTGTTTAGAAAATGGATCATTCAAAGTTCATTTAATTTTTGGTTCAGAAATTTCTTCATTCATTGTCAATCATACACTGTTCTTGATAAAGAAAGGAAACCGATTTCTGAACAAGAAATTCATACACGCTGTTGTTGAATGAACAAATTTATGTTATTGATAAAGAAAGTGAACTTAGTTTCTTTGTTCTTGATATTTTTTTGCAACGGTTGTCCATGATTTATTCTTAATGGAGATATAATCTTTTGTTCATGGAGATGGTTTTATTTCTATGACATCTAACAGAAAAACAAATCAGTCCTATATTTAACAGAAAAGCAAATTTCTTGATTAAATGTTTCTTTTTTTATTATGGATAAATTGATTTGTAGATCAGTTCCCTAAAATTATGGTCACTAACCAAGCAATTGAATCACTTCCCTACAATTATGGTTACTAATCAAGCAGCTGAATCACTTCCCCTAGAAAAATCTTAGTCATCGGAAACAAATCGTGGAATGCTGGAATAAAAAACGGAATTGCTTTGCGTACGACAAAGCATGTCCGATACACGTACGATGCTCCAATGGGCCGTGGGGATAAGAAGTTGAATTGCAATGGGCCATCAGGATCATGTGTCGTACGTGGATCGTACAAAATTCATCGTACGTGTAGCAGTTCTCAATAAAAAATGCTGGATGGGTGAGTGCGGTGAAGAAGTACAGGTTACATAGTATGTTTTTAATGAGGGGTATGTTATGTAAAACGGGAGGGGTTTCCAGACACAAAAATGATACAGGCTAGGGTGTTTTCTGCAGTGTGCAACAAGTGGTAGCCTGAATCTCAAAGCACGCATGGACACACATCTTCGTTTCAGATATGTGCAGGTGCAGCCTACCACTGGCCTTCCCACCAGCGCAGGGAATATTGAGTCCTAGATCGGCCAAGGACTGCCGCATCTTAGGGTATCTCCTGCGGGGCTGCTCATTTGCGGATCAAATTGGTCTGCAATCTGTTTGTTTGAGCAGCGGTCCGCGCTGCGCGAACAGGGGCCGGGCCAGGTGCCCCCTGCGGGGCTGCTCATACCAAAAGCGGACGTTCATATAGATATGGTAGGGCCCATAGGTTTACAATTAAAAAAAATAAAGAAATAAATAAAGTCTAGCCCTAGCTAGACGGCTAGTGGCCTCGCGGCGGCCGGAGTTTCCCCGGAGCATCCCTATTCCAGGATGATGTACTCCGGGGTGTCAGGCGCGAGGTGGGCGGAGCGTGGCGGCCCTCTGAGGAGTGGGCGGCTGGGTGGCGGGCTGGGGCGCCGCCAGGGGCGCTGCCCCGTCCAGCTCCGGCGGTGGCCCAGTCCACTACCACTGCATGCCGACGAGGGGCGCGAACCACGCCGGGATCGGCTGGTTCTCGTCGCGCTCGTCCTCGTCGGCCTCCTCCTCGTGGGGGTAGGGGATGGCATGACGGTGGATGGCCGCCACGGCCTCGTCCACCGCCCTCGCCCCCGCCGCCCGGGCCTCCGCCTCCTCTGCCGCCTGGTGGGCGGCCACCGCTGCGAGCGCGTCCGCACGGCGCGCTCCTCCGCCGCGGCAGGCTTCTCCGCCTCCCGCGCTGAGGCCTGGATGGCCATGGCGAGCTCCAGCTCCTCGCTGGGCTGCGCCATGGCGGCCTCCTTGTCGTCGTCGTCTTCCTCCTGGTACCACCGGGCGTGGAGGAGAGAGCGGCGGGTACTGGGCCGCGCCGCGCGCCTGGCGCGCCCCAAAGTACGACCTGCGGCGCAGGTCGTGCTCGTCCTAGAACCATGTGTCCCAGTGGGGACTGTCCACGGCGAACGCGGGGTGGCCGCGCATGTCCGGCGGGAGCTCGTCCCGGCGGCGGTGGATCTCCACCTCCCGCTCGTGCCCGCTCCTCGGAATGGGCGTCACCGGGATGCGATCCCGGTTCAAATGCCACCCGTCCGGCAGGTGGACGTCCGGCCAGGGCACCGGGATCGCGCGGTCCCAGTACCACTGGCACCTCCTCTTATTGAGGTAGGGCATGTCGCGGACACGCGCCGGCACGAGGCGGAAGGGGGGTCTGCACCTGCTCCGCCTGAGCACGGGCGGCGCGGGTCAGAGGGGGCGGTGGCGGTAGGGGAGGGCTGGCTGAGGGCGCGCGGCGGCGGGAGCTGCCGGCCTCGTGGTCATTCTTCGCGGCCTTCCCCCAGTTCAGTCAGCTCCTGCCCATGGCGAGCCTAGCTAGGATTTCGCGGCCGGCGGCGAGGAGAGTGGCGAGGGAGCCGAGGAGAGTGGCAGTGGGGACTGGAGGAGGTGGTACGCGTGGGGTAGACGCGTGGCCGCGGTCCCATTTAATAGGACCAGTGGGGGATGCGAGCCGTCGCCGCGGTCACTGACCGGCGGGCCACTCTCATTGACCGAGAGCTGACGCGGCCGCGCACGCGCGTCTGTTTCCTGTCTGTGGGCTGCTCAAATCTGAACCAAATTTGGTCTGCGTTTAAGCAACCACGGACCCAAAACGGATCGAGACGTGGGTTGAGCAGCCTCGCAGGGCCTGCCTTTGTGCGGGCCTGCTCAAAATCCGGCCTGTCCTTAACACCTTCACGCATGGATGCCGATGATGATGGCGGCGCCGTGACACCCGCGGATTCTCCAGGCCGGCAGATCTCGTCGCCGTCGGTGCAACTCCCGGACGATCTGATCTGCTACGGCATCCTCCCGCGGCCCCCTTTCCGTGTGCTCCTCCGCTTCGCCGTCGTCTGCAAGGCGTGGAGCCAACTCATCCTCCGAGACCTCCCCTTCGCCCGCGCGCAGGCGCGGTGCCCTTCGCCGGCGACCGCCGTCCTCGCCCGCTTCCACAGGGGCCGCTTCGAGGTCCTCACCCCCCGCGCCGTCGCCGCTGCCGTCGCCCCGCCGGACGCCTCCTTCTCCTTCCTCCCCGTCGGCGGCGCGCGCCTCAAGCTCTGCTCCGCCACGAGCGGCATCCTCTGTCTGGTCGTGAACCTGGTCAGCGGCGGCGCCGGCTTCTTCGTCGTCAACCCGGCGACCCGCGCGTTCCGCGCCGTCCGGTATGCCGGCAACGGGGGCCTGCCTCGCGTACGATCCGTCCACGGCCCACCACGACGGCTTCCACATCGTCGTCCCCGTCAAGGAAAAATGGGATTTGTGGAAATTTTGGAGCTTCTCGAGCAGCGGCAATGGCCGGCGCGTGTCGGGGGTGGAGGTCCGCCTGGACCCGTACGACGTCCTCCTGCCGAAGCCGTTGTACTTGGGCGGGCGCGCGCACTGGCTCTGCGACCAGGGCGCCGTGGTGTGGTACGACGCCCGTGCCGACGCCGCGGGCGAGCTGCCGACGCCGCCGTCGTCACTGCTCGCAGGAGAAGCCGAAGGAGGAGGAGGACAGCGCCTGGAGGGCAACAGAGAGCTGGTGGCGTGGCACGGGCGGATCGGGATTGTGTCTGCGTGCATCGTCTCTGGGCTGGCCGTGTGGGCGCTGTCGTCGCTATCATCGCCGGCCCGGTGAGAGATGGTGCACTCGAGGAGCTGGGACGAGATCCCCGGCGTGGTTCGCATGTCGTCCTGTTTCCTGTGGTCAGTGGTGCCTGCAGGCATCGAGGGCGCCGGGGAGGATGCGTTGGGCCTGGCGGTGAGGATCGCCCACAGGGCACGGCCTCAGACGCAGCAACAGGGCGTCGACGGCGCCGGTGACTCTGGTGAGGAGGAGGAGGCGGCCGATGTGTGGCGTCGCCAGGTGTTGCGTTACGACATTCGCACGGGAGGCACGGCGACGGTGGCGGAGCTGGTCGGGAAGGACATCCACGACGACTTCGGCGCGGTCTTCGGCTACCACTCCAGCATGGCGCCTCTCAACTAGCTCTCTGGTCCGATGAATTTTCATACCGACTAGGATCATTTTGGCTGCTGCAATCTGTTTCAGTGTCCGGTTTGTTGGTTGACTTGAGAGGCAAGTTTCAGTTTGGCCTCTCGTGTTGTTGGTGTATCAGGTATCGCTGTTGTTTCGAGTTAAACATGTGGAATAAATTCTATTGGCATAAGAGCATCTCCAGGGGTCGCGCGATCACTGCGCGCGAAATCGGCGTGTGCAGCAACGGCTGCAGAAAATAGAAATGCCGCAGAAAATGGAAATACAGACGCGCCATATTTGCCAAGTTTGTAGCGCGCGCACGTCCAAAGCGTAACTGCAGCCGCGCGAAAAAGAGGCGCGCGCGTCTAGCTGACGCTCATCAAAATAGCAAAATACATAATTTTTTGTAACATAGTTTGGCTCAATAGTCTACAAAACAACCACATGGTTCAAATAGCTAACTCAACATAGTTCATAGCCTCCATAGTTTACGAACAAGCACACACGATAAGTTGAAACAAGTAATTAATTATTCTTCTTCTTCATTGGCATCATGATTATCACCATCTTCCTCATCTTGATCGTCGGCGGTGAGACTCGGAAAAGGCATTTGGGACATCAAGGAAGACATGAATGTACCCGGCGGTGGTTTCGTGTGTACCGTGATACCAATGTCACTCATCATGCCTCCACCGCCATCGCTTGGTCCTCCCATACTTGCTCCAATGCCTCCAAGTGGACGTGCTCTCATGGCACCAAGGCCCCAAGTGGAGGTGCTTCCATGCCTCCAAATCCCCAAAATGTAGGTGCTCCCATGCCTCCAATGCCGCCAAGTAGAGGTGCTCCCATGCCACCGAAGTCTCCATATGCCATAGTACTCGCCCTTTTTTGAGCTAGGATCTCTCCACGGCAAAGCTTGACATATTCTTTTTGTTCGGCGTCAAGTTTGGACATGTCAAGGAAGATGAAGCTCCTCTCATACTCTTGACGGCGAGTAGCTTCCTCCAACGCCACCCTCCTCTCCTCCGCCACCACCCTTCTCGCCTCCACTTCCACCCTCCTCGCCTCCGCCGATTCCTTTCTTGTCCTTCTCTCTTCGTTTGCTTCCAATCTTGCGGTCATCATTGCTTTCATGTGAGACTCGATTGGATCCTCACCGCCCCTCTTCTTGTTCTCCTTTGATTGCTTTCTTCCAAGTGGCCTCTTTGGTGGGGCAACCGAGTTTGGAGTGGGGCTTCGGTTGCCTTCCTCACCACTTGAGACACCATCTTCATCTCCACCTTCAAGTTTCTTGTTCTTCTTTGATTCAATCTTGCGAATAGTCGGGCGAGACCTCCACTTCTCCTCATTCTCTAGAGACGTATATGCATGATGCAAGGTGAATGCCTTTCCATGGAAAATTTGCCCCTTCTTGTTCTTCTTGCCGGCTCCCTTGTAGAGGTTTTGTGCAATGTTTGCCTACAAACAAGAAAAGAAAAGTTAAGCAAGATAGCCAAGAGAATGCAAGATCATAGAAAGTGACCATATAGAAATATTCCAAATGTACCCTATCAACATCGTTAGATCCACTTGGATTCATAGCATACGTTGCCTCCAACACCCCTACCTACTTTTGACACTCCGTCGAAATAAGTGACCAACGTGACCGAAGAGATATATCAGAGCGGTCGGTTCTATCCTTCTTTGGAATCGTGTTGATACTATCGAAATACTCCTTTATCCTCGTCCAATAGGTGTCTGTAGTTTGGTCCGTGCCAACCGGTGCATCCAATCCAATAACGCAATAGGTTTTGCATAGCCACACATCTTCTTGCGAAGTGTAGCTAGTGCCCCTTCCTTGCCTTTCAATTATGCCCTCACCTTCTACATCGACTTCGTCACCTTTTTCATAGCCATATGCTTGAGACCAATATTTTTGGGAACCATGTTCCTGAGTCCAATTGTCAAGATTTGATTCAACATTGATAGTTGCCAAGTAGGAGTCATAATCAACACTACACCAAATAACAAGGAACACCAAATAAGGCGACAAGTTAAACATACAAGAACAAAAAATGAAGTTTGAAATCGGAAATAACTTTCGGGCATTTCACCGAACACGTTGCGGGCGGGCGCATACACAGCAAAGCCGGTGGCGGCCAGCGGTTGCTGCGGTGGCGGTGGAGGGTGCGGCTGCGGCGCGCTCGCACGCGACGGCAGCTGCTTCACCGCCGCGAGCGCCTTGCGCCCCTGCAAAGCTCGTGTCTTCTTCGCTGTGGCGGCCGCGGTCGGCGCGACGATGGTCGGGCGCTTCTGTTGTCCTCCGTGCACCGTCCTTGAGCCGGGCGCCGGCGGCGGGCGACCGTCTCTCGAGTTCATGCGCGGCGCCATGAACAGCAAGCGCGCGACACCTTGCCCGCCGCCGCCGGCGGCGTCTCTAGGGTTAGCAAAATCGGCGGTGTACGAGGGCGTTGGCGGCGCGCGAGAGTAATTCTCCATCGTCGGCGCCGGACAGGGAGGAGCAGCGGCGAGCGCAAGCGGAGATTTCCTCTCGACGGTTGGAATTCGCGGGCGCTGTCGGCTGGTCGCGCCCGCTATACGGGGAGCTCAAAATTAGCAGCGTGGGTTGTGGCTTTTGGACGCCCGCTCTATTTTTTTTGCGCGCGCTCCCTTATCGCGCGGTTGCTAGAGCCCGCCGCGCTGGAAAACGGGCGATTTTTTGCGCGGGCGCGCCGGATAGCGCGACCGCTAGAGATGCTCTAAGTAAACATGTTGGTCGTTAGTTTATACTCCCTCCGCTCCATATGAATCTCGAATAGATGTATCTAGACATATTTTAGTGCTAGATACATGTTTTGTGAATCATCTAATATGGAACGGAGGGAGGACTTATCATCTTATCTAGTAGTAGTTGACTTCATTAGTATTAGAATTTAATTAGTAGATTAAATAAAAGGGATGATCCTCCATGTAATACTCTATGTCAGTTAGTAGAATGGTAACCGACATATCACGCACCCCTTAACGAACGGACGCATCTCTACGTCGCGTCTCTTTCTCTTGTATAAATATGGGAAGAAAATCCTATGAGATAGGGTCTATCACCGTAGCCGAATAGACCTAGCTCGATGCATAACACCTGTCCACCATAATATCAGAGCTAGCACCCAAGTCCCGCTTACCCCTTTGTTTCAATTTCAACTCTCCTATTTCCGTCAAGTAAAAAGAAACCTATTCAGAATCCCTTACCAATCTCAGTCGTGTGACCATGTCGATTTTGTGACTTAGAGCATCTCCAACCACCCCCAGGACCCCCTTTTTTTGCTCCAGTGCGTCGTTTTTCGCACAATCGCGCCCCCAGAACGATTAATAGCGCTGATTTGGACCAAATTATTGTCCGGCGGACCCAGGACAAACCCATCGCACCGAGGGGCTCCTGGGGGCTGTGGCAGAAGCAAAAACGCGTGTAGGTCCACCCTGTCGCCGAGAGTGCACTACTTTGGCGTCAACCCCCCCCAGTTTTCCCCTCCAGTGCGCCCAACTACCTCCATCCCCGCCCCAGCTCCCGCCTTCTCTTCCCTCCATAGATCTCGGACACCCTCCATGCCACCGAAAAAGTACAAGCAACCACGCCTCGCCGGAGATGATGAGCAGCCAAAGGCGAGGAAGCCGATGCAGAGGCCAGCGGGCACGACGAACGCCGAGTGGAAAGCCGACGTTGAGCGCAGGACGATCGTCACTGACGACCAACGAAGAAGGCAACCGCCAAGAAGAACTGGGACGCGACGACCGAGAAGGAGGAGGAGTCTCGCGCCGTCATGGCGAGAAACGCGGCTGCACACCACCCTACTCAGCAGCCTACCCATCATCCCGCCCAGCAACCCACCCTGTCGGCATCAAGCCCGTAACTACACGGGGTGTGGAGAAGCCAGCAAAGCGTCGTCTTGCCGGCAGACAGCTTCTTGCCGCAGGTGTGCAGGTACTCCTCCTTGCTAGACTACGTCAACGGGATCCTCTCAGCGGTGTCAACCCCAATACCGCCTTCCAGCACTGTCCCACACCGCGCGTCCCTCCATCCCCGCCCGTCTTCGCCACCGACCTCAACGTTCCCTACGGCTACTCCCCGTTCTGCGAGGACAACTTTAAATAATTTTTCTGATCTTTATCTTTTCGTTCCTTTTAGCCCTGATTTCCTGTCCAATATATGCCGTAAAAATAAGGACATGAAGATTTGCAAATAAATTGCACATTAGTGATTAGTGACATGTTTAGAGTGATATCTCTATTATTTTCATGACAAAGATACAGTTTAAACATAGATAAAGATGTGACATTTTTTGACGCATCATGAACTCAATAGATAAAATCATCGAGCTTATCTACTGATGTTAAAACCATATTTCTAACATCTCGGGACATCTCATGTACTCCATTTTCTCTCATATAAATTCTATCTACCACCAGCATTATTTCTCTCTCACGGTAACTTCCCCGAAACCCTTCTGATTGAACACCGGACTTGTTTCTGTTACATCGTATCGATATCTAACATTCATAAAACCATTAGCAACAACTTTATTATATCAATTAAATTTTGGCACGACTTAAGTGTGTGACCTGTAAAGTCTCGATAACACACATATATATCCGGGAACTTACCGAACAATAAGCAATAATGGAGCCATGGACGCCCATGATGGCTCCTATCTTTTCACGAAGAATGAAATAACCTTACAAGTTACCCATTCTATTTATTCCCTTAACATCAAGATATCAACAATATCACAAGGTGAGACTATATTCTCTAACCTGATCAAACTATTTGATCATAACACATACAAAACTCGTTACCGATAGTGTCCCCTTTTCTCATCCATATTTCATGTGTCCTTCTGATAAATCACACTGTATCTGGCTAGACAATTGATTGACATTGGTGATACTTAGAGGGCCCAGAGCATGCATCTCTAGATCGTCTAGAGAGTTAAATAATAGTCTTGAATGATCTCAGTTTCTTTACACGCTCTAGATTATACCCGAAGAAGCATTTCCCCATATTATGTTTTGATGTTTGTTGACAACACAATTAGAGCCCTAATGTGTGCTAAAGTACTGCAGGAAATCTTCATGCTTAATTTCCATATATTAGTCCTATATGACCTTGTGATAAATCCCATTGAGTTCACGATGAAGAAAGAAGCATTTTGTGGGTTTTCTGTCAAAGGCGATACTACCGGATGGCGTGCGGTAGTACCAGGATTTCCTGATTTTGGTAATGGAACCACAGTTTGGAGTGTGGCAGAATTTGGAACTACCGGACCTGCCCGGTAGTACCTTATGAGAAAATTGTTCAAGTTCATGCGAAGCTAATTTGCTGCTGTGGAGCGGTACTACCGGATGGCCCAGTAGTACCGGGGTTGCAATACTGCTGCGGTAGCACCGAAATTTCCAAGATTAGGTACTGGACTCGCGAAGTTGGAGCGTGCAAAATTCGGCACTACCACCCCCGTGCGGTAGTACCACCTGTGGAAGCCATCTTTTCAGATCCGGCGTTGACCCGGTGAAGAGTAGAAGGGCCGGTACTAACGGGTGGAGCAATAAGTGCTCAAACGGTCAGCTTTAGGGAGGGCTATAAATCGCCCATCCCCTTCTTCTTCAAGAGGTAGATCGTCCACCATTAAAGACCTCATTTATTGAGCTCACCAAAAGCTATATTTCTCCCAATCCCTCTACCCAAACTCGTTGATCTTCGGAGGATTGAAGGAGAAGGCCCCGATCTACATCTTCACCAACTCGTTCTTCATTTCCCTCTCATTCACTTGAGGAATCTAGTTTAGGGTTTCCTTGTGGAAAACCTAGACCCCATTGCTTCTCAATCGTTGATTGGTGATTCTTGGGAGCCTCCGAATTGGTTGTGGGTGTGTGCCTCAAACTTGTTGTAAATGACTCGATTCCCGTCTCAAAGGGGATCAATAGTGGAAGCTAAACTAGGCCTTTGTGGCGAAATTCATCGGACAATAGGGTGAGGCCTTTGTGGCATTGAGTAGGACTTTGTGGCAAAAGTCACACCCCTCCAAGGAGACGTGCTCCCCTCAAAGGGAGGAACTCGGGATTAGAACCTCGTCTCCACGTGATTTCTCTATCGGTTACCTCGTTCCCTCTCCTTTTACCATGTACTTGTATCTTGTTGTTTGTTGTTCTTTTCATATAGGTAAATTCACCTTAGTTGCATATCTAGAGAATTTATCTTTGTGTCAAACCTTAATTTGGAGAATTGAAATTGGTCGTAGCACCTATTCACCTCCCTCTGGATGACCATACTATTTGTTCAATATATCGATGTAAACGTTATGATCCCCTATTACGGTGGACGGTTGAATACATCCAAAACATAACTATCGATTGTACGGTCACTAGCTATTCTCATAGTATAGGAATTATAGTCAATGCCAACTCCATATATAATTCTATAAATAAACTACAATTATTTAGTCTTTTTAGCAAGATCATATATTGGGGTCGGCTCAGTACTATTGTTACCCTAAGAATAAACTCTTATATGTTGCTAGACTTTAACTAAGTCCATAAACAAGAAAACGTGATAATCTCGCAAACCATAAGCTAATCTTAGAGACAAGATTAGGAAATCTTATTTGTTTATGTCTTCACACCCCCACAAAAAAATTCCTTTGAAAACTCGCTTTTTAACTACTATAGTGGTTGTACCATGATGACACAAACTTAATTCTGAATTTGAAGATAGAATTGTCATGGTGTGGAGAAGACAGATGCCATAGGATGGCTAATGTTGGGGCCGATGGACGATGTAGGTATTCGGGGAGGGATCGCACGCCAAGTAGGCACGCTCAGGAACACTGCAAACACCACTATCTACCCAGGTTCGGGGCCCTCGTGTGGAGGTAACACCCCTACTCCTGCCTATCTCTCTGTATAATGCTCAACCGAGTAGTGAAGTCACAAACTCTCTCTAGCCTACTCACAGCCGAGTAGCCAGCTGCTAGCTCTCTCTACTGCTCTCTCTCTGTGTGCTGCTAAGTCTCGCAATAAATGCGCTCGGATCCAACGTCCCTCGTGCAGCAGGGGGCTAGCCACCTTATATACTGGTGGCCAGCAAGTAATTTACACATAAAAGTACATGACGTGACAATGCCACTGTGGAAACGGTGCACGCCTCCATGTTCCCGCTGACGTCGTGACGAAAGTCTCCACGCCGTCCGGCTGACAGGTCCACCCTGTCAGCCTCTCAGAGTAGGTCACTGACATGTCGTGTCCCCCCTGTCAGTGACAGGACTTGATAGCTGCCCACCCGTACTGTTCCCACGTCTCACCGCGGATAATCAGGTGCTTAGTAAGTTGAACCGCACACCAGTATGGCCCCTGGATACGCGGGATCTTCTCCAACGGCTCCATTGACTTTGTGCCCGAGTAGGATAGTTTCCCATCTACCCGGATCACCTGAGCTCTAACCAGATGATCCAGATTGATACTCATATCTTCCTCTTGGCCTTCAGGACTTTCCACCGAGTAGCGTCTGCCAGATACATTGAACCTTGTTTTATCACCCGCCTTACCCTACTCGGGGGTGGCCCCCCGACATTAATCCCCAAAGCAGGTACAGTCCGGCGAACTTGGGCGTTGGGCCCTGCCAGTTTTAAGCAGATTGCCTCCATGATGACGAATAACCGAGTTGCTCCTCAATCCGGACTCCCATACTCGAACTCGGACCTTTCTTACCGTGGCCTCAGGAGCATTTCATCTCTGCACCGAGTAGACCAAGCGATGCTGAGCTCCACCGAGAACCCAACACTTAATGAAAATTTCAATACTTTGCCGCTCAGAGCGGTTCCATCTTCTCGTGTCCAGAGGGTGCACGTGTCACTCAATCGTACCCCCGACGCCTCGGTTCTGGCCCACAGGCCGTTGCGTGATCTCACACACGTACTCGATGGCCCATGACACGCATTGTGGGATTAACGGCGCCCGTTACGCGCGTATTATACGCTGTGTGCGTCTCTAACGGGCGCACTAACCCCTTGCTGCACGATCTCGCCCACGATCGATCCCAAATTGTAACTGCACTCGAGGTGGGTTAAATACCCCCGCGCTGCCCTCTGTTCTTCTTTACTCGCACTTTCCCCTGTCTCGTTTCCTCTTCGCCTTTTCCTCCACAGCGAGAAACAGCGCCGCTGTGATCTTGCAGCACATCGTCGTTCCGCGCGCAGAGGGAGAGAGAGCTCATCTCTGCGCGCCTCCTCCTTCGCCTTCGTCTTCGTCCTCGGCGCATCCGCTCCTTCACCGGAGGAACCGCCATGGAGCTCGAGAACTCCGCCGGAGATCTGCATGAGGAGGAAATGGCGACGCTGCGCCCTGGCTGGGAGGGCTCCGACGTGAAAGCGTCGGACTGCCAGTGGCTCGTGAACACGCGTCGGGTCCCTCCCGGCGTCATCTGTCGCCCGCCCGGGAAGGAACTCGTCCCCACTTCCGGTCCCTGTGAGTACATGGTGTTCTTGAGCCATTTCAAGCGCGTATTTGGGCTTCCTATCTCCAAGTTCATGCAAGATTTCTTGCGTCATTTCGGCCTCCAGCCTCATCATCTACCCGCCAACGCGGTAGCCATGCTCTCCACCCATGCCGCCGTCTGGGAAGCTTTCCTAGGTGTCAGTCTATCCCACCATACACACCTGGGCCAAGTACTACTATCTTCGCCAGCAAGTCATTCACAATCCTTCAAATCCACTCGCTCCGAAGGAGATGACCCAGACGGGTACGTCTATGATGCTCCAGTGCTCCACGGGTAGCCACCCACGGGTACTCGGGTTGGATACCTGTAACATCCCAAGTATGAAAAATAGCCATTAGAATGTTTGCTCTCTGTTATTTTATGTTTTGCATCATGGCATCATGTTGATTGCAATTGTTTTATTTGTTTTCCATTTGTTATTCTCTGTTTTGCTTTGTTTTCCAACTGTTTTCATTTGTTTTCCTTTGTTTTCTATTTGAATTTCAAACCAAAAATTCAAACCTTTTGTTTCATCCTTGTGATGTTACAATTTCCAAAATGATATTTCAAATAAAACATCCAATTGATTCCATTAAGAATGAAAAGCTCAAACTATTTAATTGTTCTTTTAATAATTCACTTAATCCAAATTTATTCAAATTCAATTGCCTTTTTCCTTATAGCAACCATTTGAAAGTAATGAAACAAAACAACTCCAATCAATTTGTTTCAAAATAACTTGAGGTTCCAAAAACTAATTAAATGTTACTTTTACTAAATCACTTAATCAACAATTCATTCAAATTCCTTTCCAAATTCAAATAAAACCCAAACAGAAAACCATTTTTGAAATTATGAAACTTACAAAATCAACATTCATTTGGTAGAAAATAAACATGAATTTTTAAACCATGCTTTTGAATTGCTTCAAATCAATTAATCCCTTAATTCAAATATAAAAGTGAATTCATTTTCTTTTTCCAAACAGCAACATGAATCAAATATTTTGAAAACAAAAGTTGATACAATGTTGATGCTGACCTAATTAACTTACATAAATTTCACCTAAATTTTCTACCCCACAAACCATCTTCCTTTCTTCGTATTTCTAATCAGCAAAAAAAAAAGAAACAAAGAAAAATAAAAAGAGCAAGAGAGGAGGGAGAGAGCACACCTAGGCCCAGCCCAACTAATCTTTTCCCCTGGCCCGATACCCCCTCCAGTCATCTTCTACCTACGTACGGACTCCATCGGAGCTGTCCACGTATTCAGAGAAGGGAGCAGACGGTGGAGCTCCTTCCCCCTCCTCCTCTTAACCTACCCGGTGCCCTAGGGTTTCCCCTACTCTCTCTTCTCCCTCTCCCCCGCCTCCATCTCTTCTTCCTTCTTCCTCCCCTCCATCTCTCTGTTCTGAATTTTCCCTGTACCTGAAACCTGCACCATCACCTCCACCCGAAAACCTCCACCTTCCACCGGCGATCGCCGCCGCCAGCAACCTCCTCCGGCCGTTTTGGGCGTGGGAATGGAACCTTGGGGGTTCCCTCTCGCTCCTCCACCCCTCGGTTGCCCCCGAGGAGCCTCGAGCCGCCGCCGCCATCGAGGTCATCGCCGGCGACCACCTGCTGTCCGCCCCGACCCCCTGCGCCTCCATCCGCTCGGGAGCCCTCAAGGTGAGCGCCCCGTCCCCGCGCCTCACCTCCCTCTCCCTTCCCTTCTCTCCCCACACCGCACCCCCACACCACCCCACGCCACAGCGCCCCAAGGCCCCGTGAGCGATCGCTGCCGGCGACCCTCTGTTGATCTCTGTCCGCCATGTTCAGTTAGCGTGCAGAATTGCAGTTAAAACAGCGCGCGCCCACAGCTTAACCACCCCCCGTGCCCCTTCCATCAACAAACCGAACCCCATCCCACTGGTTAGCACCCCTGTGAGCGCATCAGCAGGTGGGGGGTTCGAGTCCCCCCACCCACAATAAAACCCAAATCTTTTTTCCATTTGTTTTGGTACTGCACAAACCCCAGTAATCACAACCAAGCCCCTGTGTCTTTAATTCTAGTCCCTGTATATTTATTTTTCTAGTCCCTAATGAATTAAAAATGGCAGATTTGCACCAAATCTTCTAAAATGCATAAGTAATTCATCCCAACTTCAAATTCAACATTTTTAATATGTTTTCTGTACCAAATTAAATGTTCTACCCAAATATAAAATTTGTTTACTGTTTTGAATATTTTAAATTGGTGAAATATTTGAAATCTTGTTTAATTCACTTAATTTTGCAAAATTCATAACTTGGGCATAAAAATTCCAAATTCAACAAAATAAATATGTTTTCCAATCAACTTTTAATGTACTTTCCAAATATAAATTTTGTTTGCTGTTTTGAATAATTTAAATTGCTGAAAATAACTGTTTCTTGTTTATTGCATTTAAAATTGCCAAAATAATAACTTGCTCATTTTAAATCCAATTTCAACAAATAAAATATGATTTCCATGCAAAATTAAACCACCTTTCCAAATATAAAATTTGTTTCATGTTTTGAATAATTAAAATTGGTTAAATAATTTAAACCTTGTTTAAATCATTTAATATTGATAAATTCATAACTTGATCAAATTAATTCCTTTTGAACATATAAAATATGTTTTCAAACCATAAAAGCATAAACTTTTCAAATATGAACCTCACTTACTGTTTTGGAACAAATAAAAATTCAAATAAGTTCATGTTTGAATTAAATTCATTTAAATCTTGTTTAAGTTATTTAATTCATAAGTAATTATTTCCAAATCCTTTTTCAGCAAGTGAAACATGTAATCCACCCAAAATTGTGTGTTCTATTCAAATATGAACTTTGTTATCTGTTTTGAACAATTTAACTTGATGAAAACAACAAATGCTTGTGTGACACCTTTAAGAAACCAAAATTTCTTAACTTAATAAACCAATTTCCAAACTTGGTAAACCTTATTTCCATTTGGTTCTATTGTTGTTATTTTGCTGTTTTCCTCATCCATGCATCATGCTAATTCACTTACACAATTTGATTAGTTGTAAAACAATTAATTCAACCATAATTCATGGGCTTTTCATATGCAATCCAATTGCATATGAGTCCATTTAATCATGTTGCTATCTTGTCAACTAGTTTATTTTGATGCATCAATTAAATGGTCATGCATCATCCCATGTTTGTGCACTATGCCATGATATTGATTGCTTATCTTTCTGCGTTGTCTGTTTGCTTCTTCCCGGATATACGACGACGTTAAGACCGACGATACTTACGACACCCCTTCTAAGGAGTTAGCTCAGTACCAGGCTACTGGGTTTGCAGGCAAGTTATCACTCACATGAACCATCGTGTTCCTTTCAACATTGGTTACCGATACTTTCCGTTGTCTATTCTGCTAGCCCTATGAATAGTTGCTTCTGTTACGAACCTATCACATGTATCCTTTAACCCTGATATTGCCTCACCTCCACACCTATAACCGTTGCTTGTTGCCCGTGTCTTACTAGCATGCTTAGGGTTGTTTTGCTCGAGTCTGTTACCCGTTACTTTCTGTTACTATTTCTATTATGTTCTGGGGGCTCGATGTTTAATCAATCAATCATGCTAATGTTACTATTAATAATAAATTTGATGATAAGGCACCGGCAGGAGGCCCTGTGTGGTTTTGAGGCCTGCTAGTATCGACCCTAATAGGAAAAGGGTCTTGTCTACTGATCCATGATGAGCGCACTAACCGCATGTGGGAAGCGAGTATGGGAGCCCTCCTCAATTTGATTCGATTCGCATCTCGTCCAAATCGCCTCATTTAGTTCGTGTTTTCCATTTGCCGCATGCATGTTTTTGCGAGCCCAGGCCAGGGTGGAACTTTTGTAGTCGGCATATAGGGGGACACGTTCTTCGAGTGCTATGAGGGTCCCCTTTCTTCGGGGCTCGATTAGCCGTGCACCCAAGGTGCTTTGGGCTTGATGCGAAGAAGAGTTGAGTTGTGTAGAGTGCCCCGCTTGGTGGGAGGCATCCCATCTGGCGGGTTATTCTTGCGTGTACGGCCAAATTGGTGCAACCCTGCAGGGATAAATCTTCTCGAGAAGCCGTGTTTTCCGCGGTTATGGACTACTTGGTGAAAGTGCTGGCTAACAAGTACTCAGGACAACTTAAACCTAATGATTAACAACCTTACACCCAATGATTAACAACTTGACTAGTAATAGGCTTATTGACACAATAATCTGAACCATCATTATTTCACTGTGTGAGTTATCCTCGGATTGCTTCTTTGGATAAGGGGCGAGGTCCAGGATGGGTTTGTTTGGTGGTTACCTATAGTTGGTTACGATACGCGATCTTATCTCCTTTCTGTTAGCCGGAAGTGGTAGTAACTCTGTAGTTGGTTAGAGCAGCCAGTTGCCGCATCTTTTATATCCCCTTTCTTCCGTTGAACCCAAAGCATCTGTGCTTGGTGTTGACGGGTTACACTTTGGTGAATTGTGAGTCTTGCTTGCCAGTACGTTTATGTACTGACCCCTTTGGGGCTGTGGTTTCCGCAGACGACGTTTCCGAGGATCTCCATGGTGGCTACTACGTGGAGTATGACGAAACTGCTGACGAGTAGATAGCGGACCCGGGCAGGATCCGAGACTTCGTGGATGGGCTCCGTCTTTTCGTTTCCGGCCTCTTAGGCCTATTTGGATCTTGTCTGTACTCAGACATGTTGAATGCTTCCGCTGTGATGTAATGATGAATTGTTGGGACAGGTGTCCTCTGAATGATTGTATTTGCTATCTCTGCTCTAATGAGAGCTATTTGCACCTTATTTCAATCTTTTGTGTCGTAGAGATCTGTTGTGATATCACTTGTTCCAATGCCGTTGACGTACCATGTGTGTATGTTTTGAAGTACGTCAATGGAAGTATCTGGATTTCTATGGGATGGTTTGCTCAGACGATGAATAGTAAGATAATGGTTGTCACACGTTTACGTGTTGGCCTGCTCATATTGAGATGCGGGTGCCGGTATGCCCCGTAAGCCATCTATCTACTGTTTAACGGACTGTGAGTATCCCCTAGAAGTCCGGGTGCGACAATACCTGCCGCAAGTGGCAGAGGGGCTTCCTCTACGTGAAGAACCCGACTCCCGCAGAGGGAGAGGAAGCAGTGGATCAGATCAAGCTGCCCGAGTTCCAGAACATGGTCCCCGCCGAGATGCGGAACTGGGGTTACCACCCCAGGAAGAAGATGAAGGACGCTAGCCAGGTTGACGAGCGCCTGCACCTGCTGGTGCAGGAAGGGCTCCTCAAGGATGATCCGGTGGCCTGCTGGGTGGAACGTCGGGTTCTCTCGCTTCAAGAGCGAGTGCACAAGATGTGCTACATGGGTGGGCCCCGCGACTGCACCCGGACGACCACCTTCGAGCTCTCCAAAGCGGAGGTGGCAATCTGGGCCAAGTCTATCCTCCGGACCACGCTCTCGGACACCTGGTTCTACGGCTTCGTGCCGTATAGCCGCACCAAGCCCATTCCGCAAGTAAGTTTTCCTCTCAGCACATTTAGTTCATCTTAATTCTCATTTCTTTATCTCATACCGAATAGAGAACTCCTTAGCCACCTTTCCTTGGGCTTATCCTAACATGCTTAGTGTTTGCATTTGATACCAGATAGAGCTCCTCTGTTAGAACTTAGCTTACTATGCTTTCGGTGTGCATGCTGTTAAGAGTAGAGCCTCTACCCGTTTCCCTACTCAGGACTCAGTCGTAAATGCTTTATGTTTGCATGCTAAGCCGAGTAGAACTTCTACTCGTTTTGCTCTTCTAGGTCTTAGCATTTTGTGCTTTATGCTTGCACGCTAGACCGAATACAACTCCTCTGTTGAGACTTAGCCTATCGTGCTTTATGTTTGCACTTTCAGCATATCGCTCGTCAGAAACAGGAGGACAATGCCGTCTTCGAGAGGAACTGGAAGCCGGATCGGACCGAGGATGACGCGACAATGTTTGACGTCTATGATACTCTCTGTATCCCCCGCGCTGGCCAGGACGGTAAGTCCCGAGACTATGCCTCTATTCGGGACTGGTCTGATGATGAAGAAGGTGACCGAGTTCACCTACCTGCTTGCTTGCCGCGCGCCCTGCCCTTTCTCTTTTTCACTCTGACATTTGTTCCTTTTAAACACAGACGAACCAGAATTGGAGGAGGGGGAGGAGCCACTGGACGTGGTACCCGTGCCCATGTCCGCCCCCGCTGGAACCAAGAGAAGAGCGGGCAGCGGGGCATTGGAGTCCCCTGCCAAGAAGATGAAGAAGAAGGCAGGCAACAAGAAAACTACCGCGCGCAAGAAGCGCCCAACTGCAGACGGGTAAGGGTTTCCGAGTTTGAATTGAGCACTTGTCTTCCATAATCTTTTCTGTTTTCTCCCTGGTTTTCTTCTCCGCACCTCTCTGCTTATTTTACTTCAGCGTTGCGCTCAACGCCGAGGCCACCAACGAGCCAGCCCCCAAGCGAAGCGTGCCCCGAAATGCCGTGGATCTCTCTGACGACAAGGAGGACAATCGACCTGAGGATAGGACACAGATGTCCTTTCCTCCTCGGGAAGAGCAAGATCTCGGTGCCGAGAATACCAGCGCCAGATGGAGATAGAACATGCTCCAGAGCAGCCGCAGCCCAACCCTCAGTAGCCTGCGCAGGATCCCAACACCGAAAGACCACCATCGCCACCTGTGGCCTCCGCCGAGGAGCCCAGAGAAAATGTTGCCGCTGCTCGGCAGGATGACTCCGCCATGGAGCAACGAGATCATGCTGCCGAGCAGCGGGAAGAGACCCCCGCCGAGTAGCGGCAAAGGACCCCGCCCACGCAAGACCGGGTTGGTGAGCAGCCATCTCCCCAAGGCCAAGCTAAGCCTGACGCTGCGCCGGCTGGACATCCACAGGCGCCTCCTAGGAAGACACCTCCACCAGAAGCACAGCAACCCAGCCAGCAGCAACCGCGAGAGCCTCCGCCAGCCATGCAGATGCCGCCGCCAAGGCCGAGAACAACTCTTGTTGCTCCTGGCGCCGGCAAGCCGCCAACTGGTCCAAGGTCCAAGCCCTCAGCTGCAGCGACCTCCGCCGAGAAGACTGCACCAAAGACTGCAAAGGTCACCAAATCCAGCGGCAGCAAAGGTCAGGACCAGACCAACCGGGTACCAAGCCCTACTGCCTCAGCAATGAGTGGCGTGCTGGTGCCCGTTAAGACTGGGTCGGCCACCCGGAGCACCAAACTTGTCCAGACCTCCATCAAGTTTGGTCCTTCGGGACAACAAGATGCTGGAGTTGGCGCCAGCTCGCCCGCTAAGAGTGCGCTCTACCCAGATCACTGGCGCGAGTTGCTAGAGCTCAACCAGCAGAAGCAGGCGCAAGAAGCCGTGCGAAAGGCGGAGCTAAAGGAGAGGAGGCAAGTGGCCCGCTCCAGAACCAGGGGAAAAGCTCCTTCCCTTCGCATTGAAGATATGCCACCTCCCTCAGAGTACGAGCTCCAAGAGGATACCGAAACTATCGTCGACCGGATAGGTTTCGTGGAACAGTTCTGGGACAGCAAGAAGCACGGTCGCGCCGAGTGAAATGGCATGCACCTGAAGAATCTTGACACGTACCGAAAAGCCTGGAACAAGGCTGATGCTGGTCCCGTGACGATGGCCATGTCCTCCTCCAGCAGTACCTTGCCACACAAATTGTACTGCCTGCGCAAGGCTCCTGAGTACGCTGAGAAAACCAACCGCATAACTGTTTTTTCCTTTCCATCCGGATTTCTGTGCTGCTTGTTTCTTTCCACTTCTCTTTTACTCTTCTATCCACTACCCAGTCCCCGAGATTCGGGCCGAGTAGGTAAAGCTCAACTGAGTTCAAATCTACTCGGGCCAAATCTTCTAACTCATGAAATTTCCTTCTTTCCTGCAGGAGAGCACCCAAACCCGGACCAATCTCTTCCGCCAGCTCCTGTGGTCACATCGATCCATCAGAGATAGAAACCGGGTGTTGGAGTTCGAGAAGAGCGAGAGGGATGTTCTGGAGAAGAATGTCCAGAGACTGCCACCAAATTGTCCTCTGTTGAAAGTAACTACCTAGCATTTTGGTTTGTGCGCTTTATGTTTACGCCCGTTTTTTGCTTTTGTTCATTCTTTGTTTTCTCTGCAGGTGAACTCAAGGCTCTCGTCGAGAAGCACCAGGACTGTGAAGTCATGGCTGCCTCTGTGCAGAGTAAAATTTCCTCCTTGCAAGGTGAGCTAATCCTTCTCTTCTCTTTACTTAGTTTCTGTTGCTCCCCCATACTGCTAAACAAGTGGCTCTTTCCGCAGAAGAGTACAACACCTTCCGGGAGCAACACGTGGAGTGTCTCACCCCGGCTGAAGCGCAGCAGCAAGTGCAGGCCCGAGAGGCCCAGCTACAGCAAGATCTGGACGCCGAGAAGGCTGCAGTCCATAAGCTCAAACTCGAGCTTACTAATATACTCAAAACTGCGTTTGAAGCCGGGAATGAGAAGACAACAGTATTGAACCGGGCTAACACAGAGAAGCTGGAGCTTGAAAGGGAGATTCGATCTCTGAGAGAGAGAAATCAAACTCTCGAGGGCATGGTGAATGATTCACGTCATCTTCAAGATAAGCATATCCGCTGTGTTGATGACCGGAAGACTGTCGGGGGGGCTACCCCTGAGTAGGGGTAACGAAGGTGGTAAAACAGAGATCAAGGTACTGTTTGCCGGGTAGGCGGCTACCCGGGTATCTATATCCGGTAGACGCTAGTCGATAGTAAGTATTGAAGGCCAAGAGAAGATAATGAGGAAGATCAGAATCATTCGAGTAGAGATCGGGTGGTTCGAGTAGATGGGCAGCAATCCTACTCGGGCACAAAGTCAATGGAGCCGTTCTTACGAGATCCCGCGTATCCCGCAGCCGTACAGGCGTGCGGTTCAACTTACTAGGAACGTAATAATCTGCGCTACGCCGTGGGTACAGTGAGGGTGGGCGCCTGTCATGTCCTGTCACTGACAAGGGGGACAGGACGTGTCGGGGGCCTACTCTGTGAGACTGACAGGGTGGACAAGACCTGTCAGCCGGACGACGCGGCAACTTCTCGCAACGGCGTCAGCGGGAACACAGAAGCGTGTCGTTGCTGTCACAGTAGAGGTGTCACTTCGTGTACTTTAATCGTTGCTGTCGGGGGGTTACCCCCGAGTAGGGTAAAGGCAAGTGGTAAAGGCAACAATCAGAAGAGAAGTTTGGTCGAGTAGCCGCCTACCCGGTACTTGCTACCCGGTCGACTGCTACTCGGTCTCACAAAAAGATGACCAGAAGGAGATATCAAGAAAGTTATATCTGTTCGAGTAGAAGAGTTGGCCCGAGTAAAACTGGCGGGAACCTACTCGGGCCAGAAGTCAAAGGAGCCGTTCTGACACAGGATCCCGCGTATCCCGGGTCCGTACTTGGCACTGTTCACAGCACTGTTCATCTAGGGACGGCGTGCCTGACAGCGACAGTGTGTCAGCAGGGCGTCGCAGGATAGGGAGGACCTACTCTGTGTTCGCACAGTGATAACAGACTGGTTACTTGGTTTTGCCCAACGACTTTCCGCATCAGGACAAGCTTAGAAGCCAAAGCTGTCAGCGGGAACTCGGAAGAAGGACGGTGTGCACACAATGTCGACACTTGTTTGTATTTGGCGGTATCCGGCAGGGCACCGGGTATATAAGGTGCCCAGCCGCCTCCTGCGCGAGGCACGCACACAACGAGACTTGGGCTGGATCACACATAGAGATTCTTGACCTAATTCTACCCGGAGAGAGAAGAGTGGCTACTCGGTAGCAAGAACCATTGTACTGTGGCTACTCGGTGAGACCTCGAAATACATAGAGAAAGGCAGGAGTAGGGGTTTTACCTCCTCACGAGGGCCCTGAACCTGGGTAGATCGTGTTGTTTGCAGTGTTTGATCTTCACCTCACGCGTCTACTCGTCGCGTGATCCCTCCCCGAGCGCCTCCAGCGTCCTTCGTCCCCACATCTTTAGCCATCCTATGGCATCTGCCGTGACACCACCACGACAGTTGGCGCCCACCGTGGGGCAACCAGCGGCGCTGGCTGGAGTTTCCGTTCGGACGGGATCGATTTCTGCTACTGGAGGGCGCGTGGTCTGTGGCCTTGTCCACAGATTCGGCTCCTTCGACTTCGTCACCGACAACGCCGGCGATTTCGGCGGCAGGGCCATGCCGGAGGGCGGCTCGGTGATCTCCTTCGGCGCGCACCTCGTCTACGTCGCCACCGTCGTCGACTGCGAGTACCCCGAGCTGGTGCATGACGCGGAGGATCCGCCTGCCGTTCTCGCTGCACGCGGGAGGCTGCTGGGCAGCTCCGCGGACGTCGCGGAGGTGATGGTAGCTGGCTTGGCTGCGGACGCCGGCACGGGTGCTCCTGGCGCTGCGGTCGTTGCTGAGGACCATGCTAGCCCGAGCGCTGGTGGCAGGACTCACCGGCCTTACGAGAAGGAGTGCAACCTCCCGCTCTCCACGACTCCGACGATCCCTGCGTCTGCTGCGCGCCCGGGCATGCCGCCTCCCACCGACCTCGAGCTCCTGAGCATGAAGGAGCAGCTCGAGCGGCAGCGCCAGGAGCTGCTCGCTGAGCAGGCGGAGTTGGACAAGATCAGGCTAGAGCTTAGCTTAGATCAGCTAGAGTACAACAAGGCTCACGGGTTCACACCAGTCACTAGGAGAGCTAGCAGAGTAGGCGCCACGCGCCGCAACCTAGGTGCCGAGATGGCAACGGTTGTAGAGGCTCCCGCTCAGTCCGCCACCACAAACACCTCCATTAGGCCTAGGTATAGCACACCCGCCAAGACACTTAGAGCCGCAGAGGCCGTGGCCGCCGAGTTACCTCATCTCGACGGTGACGGGCGCGCTAGGCAGCAGGAGAGGCTCAACGAGTTGGTGTTGGAGGCCGCCAGGCAGAACGAGGAGTTCCGAAAAGCCAACCCGGGTGCCGGAGCTTCTCAGGTGATGCACTCGCACGCGGCTAGATCTAACGATCAGGCCTCATCTCCGCACCCCAGCCGCGAGAAGAGCCGCAGCGGACGCTCTGGCGGAGACAGGCAAATGCAGGTGTACGACCCGACTGCTGCCGCGAAACAGCTCGCTGTGCCGCAGCAGCCCGGTCAGAAACACAACGCTGCAGGAGCAGGCTCTCAAGCCCATAAAGCTCAAAGCCAGGCCCGAGGTGGAGCGCGCCCAGGTCCTTCTCAGCGTCCCGCTGCTCAGCCTACTCGGCAGAGGCAGCAGCCGCGCGCAGTGGCGCCAGTCGCCAACCCGGTGGAGCAGCCTGCAGCGGTGCAGGTGGACAGATATGATGACGGCTACTCGGCCATGGAGATGGATGGCTATGATATTCTGGACCGTGTTGGCGAGCGCGTGTTGGCGCCTGGAGATGCAAGGCACCAGCTGGACCGGATCAGCTTGTCGGCGCGGCTGGAGAACACAGGTCCTCCTGGCCCCGAGTGCTTTGGCCCGCGCATCATGAACGAGCCGTCCGTGAAGAACTTCCAGCTCGCAAGGGGCACCAAGAGCTACAACGGCAGCACCAAGCCGGAAGATTGGCTCAATGACTATGTCACCGCGGTTCATATCGCGAACGGCAACAGGAGATGGGCGGTGCGCTATGTCCCGCAGATGCTAGAGGGTCCAGCTCGCACTTGGCTCAACAACCTGCCCAAGAACAACATCAATTGCTGGCTGGACTTCTCGGACGCCTTCATCAGCAACTTCACAAGCACTTACAAGAGGCCGAATAGGCCACAGCAGCTGTCCGCTTGCAGGCAGCGAGAAGATGAGACGGACCGCGAGTACCTTACTCGGTGGAGCACATTGAGGAACACATGTGAAGGTGTGAACGAAGCCCAGGCCATCACTTGGTTTGCGCAGGGTTGCAGACATGGCAGTATGTTGTGGCAAAGGTTGCAGAGGGAGATGCCAAACACTCTGGCGGAGACCATCAAGATTGCGGATCAGTACGCACTCGGTGACCCTACTCAGCCTCTGATGGATTCATCTGAGCCGAGAAGAAACTTTAGCAACAGCAAGCGCAACGAGTTCCGCAACAAGCGCAGGGGTGACCGAATAGACACTCGGTATGACCCTGAAGAGGTGAATGCAGTGGCTGTTGGAGCTGGGGGTAGCCAAAGGCAGAAACCTGCTGGAGCCTACGGGCAGAACCAGAACCAGGGCCAAGGCAACAAGAAACCATTCCGTGCTCCTCAGTCGGGTAGCGGTAACTCCGAGCAGCCGAGGAAGTTCGTCTTCGACGACATGAAGGATGGCCCATGCAGCTTTCACACTCAGCAATCTTCAAGGCCAGCCAATCATACTACCCGGCAATGCGAGTGGTGGGATCTGATCAAGAATGATGGCTTGCCTCCTCCTCCTCCTCTGCCAGCGGCCAATGCTAATGTGCAGCCTGCTCGCGCACCCGCAGCTCGGCCGCCAGTGTTTCCGAGAAGGGAAAATGTGAACCAAGTGGCTTTAGGAGCCAACCGTCACTTCAACAACGAGGGTTACCGCAACAACAACTACTACTACAACCGCAACAACAACAGAGGCAACAACAACTACCAGGGCAACAACAACAACGGCAACAATGGGGGCGGAGGCTCCAACCAGTACCAAGAGCACCACGAGAGCTATATGATCTTCACCTCTGAGCCAGTCGACAAGCAATCACAGCACATGCGTGCTATGGAGGTCAATGCAGTGATTCCTGCTGTCCCTCACTACATGTATTGGTGTGACCAAGAGATCAGGTAGTCCCGAGTAGATCATCCCAAGGTGATGCCCAACCCGGGTAGCTACGCCTTGGTGTTGGATCCTACTTTCCTGGGCCCCGAGAAGAATGTGAGGTTCAGCAAGGTGCTAATCGACAACGGCAGTAGCATCAACATAGTGTACAAAGACACACTCGAGAAGCTTGGCATGGCTGAGAACATGCTGCTGCCTAGCAAGACCACCTTCCATGGCATTGTGCCGGGAGTCTCGTGCAATCCGATTGGCCGGATATGGATAGATGTGCTATTCGGTACAAGGGAGAACTGCCGCACAGAGCGCCTGTAGTTCGAGGTGGTCGATCATAAGAGCCCTTACCATGCTCTACTCGGCAGGCCTGCTCTGAGCAAGTTCATGGCCTCTACCCACAAGGCATATCTGAAGATGAAGATCCCTGGTCCCAATGGTGTGATTACCATTGCTGGCAATTACAAGAAGTCCATGGAGTGTGCCTCTGTCGGTTCCCAGTTGGCGGAGTCGATGGTGATTGCTGCCGAGAAGAAGAAGATGTATGAGGTGGTGGCCATGGCGCAATCCGCGCAAGCTGGCGTGCAAGGGGTGCCGAGTACCCAACACGGGACCGCGTTCCAGGCATCTCAGGAAACCAAGAAGGTCCAGGTCGACCCCGAGTTCCCCGACCGCGTAGCCATCATTGGCTCCGGGTTGGCGGAGAAATAGGAAAGCGAGCTCATCCACTTCCTCCGTGAGAATCGGGACGTGTTCGCCTGGTCCAATGAAGATCTACCAGGAGTCCCGAGGGAGTTCGTTGAGCACTCATTACACGTGCGTCCTGACGCCAAGCCAGTGAAGCAGGCTATGCGCCGCTTCGGAGATGAGAGAAGGAAGGCCATTGGTGACCAGATCACCAAGTTGCTGATAAGCAATTTCATCATGGAGGTGCTGCATCCGGATTGGCTAGCCAACCCGGTCATGGTCGAGAAGAAGAAGGAGGATCCCAAGGCCGCTACTGCATGGCGCATGTGTGTCGACTACACCGACTTGAACAAGGCATGCCCCAAGGATCCTTTCCCGCTACCTCGCATCGATCAGGTGATCGATTCCACTGCTGGTTGTGAACTGCTGTCTTTCATAGATGCCTACTCTGGTTTCCACCAGATTGCACTCAATCCTGCTGATCAAATAAAGACTGCTTTCATTACCCCATACGGGGCTTATTGCTATCGTGTCATGTGTTTTGGCTTGAGTAATGCGGGTGCAACCTATCAGAGATGCATGCAGAAATGCTTGCACGACCAGCTCGGCAAGAATGTGCAGGTGTACGTAGATGACATTGTCATCAAAATGAATAAAACACATACTCTGCTTGCCGACCTGGAGGAAACCTTTGATAACCTACGCAAGTATAAAATGAAGCTGAATCCGAGTAAATGCACCTTTGGTGTCCCGGCTGGCAAGCTACTCGGCTTCCTGGTGTCTAGTCGGGGCATTGAAGCCAACCCTTCAAAGATAAAAGCTATTGAGAGCATGTCTTTGCCGAGATCCCTGAAAGACGTGCAGAAATTCACTGGTTGCTTGGCATCTCTGAGCCGTTTCCTGGGCCGAATGGGCGAGAAGGCCCTGCCTCTATACCAGCTGATGAAGAAAAGTGACAAGTTTGTCTGGACTCCGCAAGCGGATGTGGCATTCAATGAGCTGAAGGCAATGCTGGCTAGTGCTCCCATCTTGGCTAGTCCGCTACCCAAGGAGCCAATGCTGCTGTACATTGCTGCCACTAACCGAGTAGTCAGTGTGGTGATTGTGGTGGAGCGAGAAGAAGAAGGCAAGAGTGTGCATCGCCCAGTGTACTATCTCAGTGAAGTGCTGTCTAGCTCCAAGCAAAACTACCCGCATCACCAGAAGATGACCTACGGCGTGTACCTGGGCGCCAAGAAGCTAAAGCATTACTTCCAAGAGCATCCTATCACGGTTGTGAGCTCTGCGCCCATCTCGGATATCATGGGCAACAAGGAGGCGAGTGGCAGAGTAGCCAAATGGGCAATCGAGCTGGCCGCGTATGCACCCGCGTACGCGAGAAGAGAACCTATCAAGTCTCAGATTCTGGCAGAGTTTCTGGTGGATTGGGCCGAGGTGCAGTATGAACCTCCTGCTCCAATTTCTAATTACTGGAAGATGCACTTTGATGGCTCGAAGGTGAAGGAAGGCCTTGGTGCTGGCGTAGTGCTTACGTCACCCGAGCGAGATCAACTCAAGTATGTGCTGCAGATTCATTTCAAGGCGTCCAACAACGTAGCAGAGTACGAGGCAGTGGTGCATGGCTTGCGAGTAGCCAAGGAGGTTGGCGTGCAGCGCATCGTATGCTATGGAGATTCAGATCTGGTGGTGCAGCAAGTCTCTGGCACTTGGGATGCTCTAGATGCCAACATGGCATCATATCGCTTCCTGGTACAGTCCATGACTGGATTCTTCGAAGGCTGCGAGTTCCAGCACATTCACCGAGCAGAGAACGAAGCGGCAGACGAGCTATCCAAGTTGGGGTCTTCTCGGCAGTCCATCCCGGCGGGGATTGCCTTGGAGCACTTGAGGAAGCCATCCATCAAGCCCTCTCCCAACTCGGAATCCATATTTGTCCCTTCTCTGCCAAGTGAGGAATCTGGTCCCATGGAGATTGACTGGGAGAATGCTACAGGAAACCCGGGGACTGCCGCTCCATACTCGGGGACTGCCGTTCTCTACTCGGGGACTGCCGTTCCCGACTCGGGGACTGCCTTTCCTTACTCAGGGACTGCCACTCCCTACTCGGGGACTGCCACTCCTTACTCGGGGACTGCCACTCCCTACTCGGGGACTGCCACTCCTTACTCGGGGACTGCCACTCCCTACTCGGGGAATGCCACTCCCTACTCGGGGACTACCACTCCATACTCTGGGACTGCTGTCCTTAACCCGGGGACTATCGCATTCATTGAGGAAGTCCTTGCCAATCGATCAGGGCTCCAGAGAAGTGCTCCCAACCCTAAAGAGCAACCAGAGGTGCCTGTCCCAATGGAAGTGGACGAACCAGTGTTTCCCACACGGGAGACACCGAGTTGGGCCATGCCCATAATATCCTTTCTAAGGGACGGTACCCTGCCAGAGGATGAGGTGGCTGCAAGACAGATTCAGAGAAGATCCGAGGGCTACACTATATTCCGAGATGTGCTGCACAAAAGAAGTGCCACCGGCGTGCTGCAACGTTGTGTGGACCCAGAAGAAGGAGAGATTCTGCTGGAAATACACCAAGGAGAATGCGGGCACCACGCCTCTTCTCGGGCATTGGTCAAGAAAGCTTTTCGGCATGGCTTCTACTGGCTCACAGCTTTGCAGCAAGCTGAAGATATCGTGAGGAAGTGCAACGGCTGCCAGATGTTCGCGAGTAAGATTCACATGCCCGCTTCCGAGCTGAAGACAATTCCTATCACATGGCCGTTTGCCGTATGGTGCCTGGATATGGTTGGCCCATTCAAGCCGGCTAAAGGCAACATGACACACATCTTGGTCATGGTGGACAAGTTCACCAAGTGGATCGAAGTGAAGCCTATTCGGAAGTGCGATGGGGCCACAGCTGTGAAATTCTTGAAGGATGTGATCCTGAGATATGGCTACCCGCACAGCATCAACACCGACAACGGCACAAATTTCGCAGAGGGGGCAATGGTGCGTGATGAGGGGATAGTAACCCGGTATGCCAACTCCCAGGTGAGATTCGGCCCAAACGACGGATGGATCAAATCCGGCTAAGGACAAAGAAGCTTCTAGAAGGCCCAGGACTTGTAAGGATCGTAACCCGGATTGTGGGTTACGGTAAGGAAAGTTAGGGTTCGTATGAAGAGTTCGAATAGGACTCGAGAAGCGCTTTGTAGGGCAAGTCAAGGGGGATATGAGTACTATATAAACCAACCCCTGGGCTTCGCCTAAGAGAGATCCAGGTCATAGTTGTAACACTTGTTATCGAGTATCCAGTATAATCATATCGAGAGCCGGCGAGTTGTTTTCCGGTTCTTAGATTGCTTTCGCCATGTTCTCTTTCGAGCTAAACCCTCTCCCAAATACCTGTGTCGACTTGCCCCAAGATCAGTTACCTCAGGTAACATCTGCCGTGATTATCCCACGACAGTTGGCGCCCACCGTGGGGCCTGCGTCCAAAGGTGTTTACATCACGGGAGAAGCTCGGAAGAGCATGAAGAACCTCATCGTCGGAGAAATCTACGTCAACGGCAAAGGAGAGAAGATGGTAGACGATTCTGGCTGGGGGCCAGAGTCGGATCACCTCGAAACCGGATCCATTGTGACAGTCGGCAGCATCAACGTCTTCATCGGTATGGTATGTACTTCCAGTTCGAATTGTGATAATATTGGATCTGATTCTGTGTCAGGGGAAGACGCGTATGTCCGATCGGAACAAGAAGAATCGATTGGAACAACGGGTCAGATAGAGAGGGAGGATGATACCGAGTCTATACGGGATTTGTCGGAGGATCGATATGAAAGGGAAACCAGCGAGGAAGAACAGTACGAATCTACACCGGGCATCATGCGCCGGGTTGCAGTTTATGCGGCTCCCGCGACCAATCTCAATCAAGAAAACGCGGCCGCGGCACCAGCTGGGGCGGTTCAGGCAGCGGCTCAGCAGCAAGGACCAGTTGACCCGGTCTTGGCCCAAGTCGATGGAGAGTCGGCGTCTGTCACCAGTCGCCCAGCGGACGAGGAGCGACACGCAAATATGTTCGGGTTCCAAGCAAACCGGACACCGGGGGCGGGCCCCTCAAACCCGCGTCACCCGGCTCTGTTTGATAATAACTTGATTTTGGACCCCACAGTCTTGGCCACAGTTATTACCCCGGAAAACGCGGCAGAACGTGTAAGAGACCTGGACGTAGCTCGTCGTGCATTGGAGCAGCAAAGAAGGCAAGTGGAAGCAGAAAGGCAGGGGATGGCCGCGCGGCAGCGCGAATTGGATGACCGAGAGACCCGGCTCCGGGAGGAAACGACAAGGATGCACCAAAGGCACCGAACTATGCTGCCGGCAACAGGAGGGGTTATTAACCCGACCGCCCTGGTGTTCACGCCTCAAGATCAGCCGATTCCGCCGACGAACCAAGGGACCATACCGCGACCTTCAACGGGAGCACATCCGGTAAGCGCGCCAGCCGGGTTACCTTTGCCACAGACAGGGGCGACAGCCGGCAATACCATGCCGCCACCACCATCGCGATTCCGCACACCAGCAGGTCATTACAACAATCCCATGGACAACGTGTACGCAGCAACGCTCGCATTAAACCAGATCCCTGTGGGAGACTCGCCTCATGCGGAAGGAACCCGACGAGCAATCGATCTACTACACACCGCGGTAGCACAGCAAGCTAATTATCCGGATCATAGGAGCGGGATGCATGGGACGCCGTACGCCAGCCAGCAACAGGGCCATGTTCAAACGAATGCGGCGCAACGAAGGGAAGAGCAGCAGCAAATGCCGCCTCCACCGCGTATCCAGACAGCACCAGTAGTATCAGCAGCGCAGGCGGTGGTGAACAGTTCCAGAGCCAGAAGAGCCGGGGCCGGGTCTGCAGCGCACGAGTTACCAGTGGTGCCGCACCCCGCGGTACCCCCAGCCGGGTCACGCGTTTCCCGGGCAAGACCGGCCCCAACCACCCTTGCGGGACCAAAGTGCCTTTCGGACGATATCAGAGCAGAACCTTACCCGGAGAAGTTCAAAGAACCGGGGAAAGTAGTAAATTATGAGCCAACAATGGATCCAGAAACGTGGCTGAGCAGCTATGAGATGGCAATGTCAATTCGCAACGCATCCGAGAATCTCCAAGCCAAATTCATGTACTTAATGATGTCAGAGGGAGCAGCAAAGTTATGGTTCACCAACCTACCGGAAAAATCGATCAAATCGTGGGAGGAGCTAAAGACCGCATTCATCAAGCACTTTCATGGGACATGCAGAAAGTTATTTACTATTGATGATTTAGAAAGATGCGTTCAGAAGAAAGGAGAATCGGCACGCAGCTGGGTACGCCGGGTTATGGAGATACTCCACTCGTCTACGGATATCCAGCCTAAGGACGCGCTACAAGCTATGGCAAAAACATGTAAGTACGTTCCTTTAGTACAAAAGCTAACTCGCATGAAATCTAGTAGGAATGCAGCGGAGGTTACAATGGGAGAGTTAATGGATGCGTGCAACAAACACGCTGCAACGGATACCACAGAGGAGGAAGTTGACGACAAGAAAGCAAAAGCAAACGCAAGTAGCAGCGGGAAAACCGGCAATGGGTCGGCGCCAAACAATAATGGAAGTAGCCAAAACAAGCGCCCGTTCGACGGGAATTCCGAGTTTGTAGCCAACACGGAGGCCGGGTCTTCAAGACCTAGATCCGAAGGGAATTTTAATACTGGGAATCACAATGGGGGACACTACCAAGGACCTCCAAGACCAAGCAACAGTTGGGACATATTTAGGATGGCGTGCCCGAAGCATAGCAGGAATGGCAAGCCGGCCAATCATTCACTAGAGCAATGTGCCGACTTACAAAGGTGGAAGAACGAAGAAGTGAACAGAGCTATGCGAGGTGCGGGCCGGGGAGGAGGTCCGGGTCTAGGTGGAAACTTGGGTAACGGGCCGCCCCCAGCCGGCAATCCGCCAGCTGGAAATCAAGGTAACAATCAAAATGGAGCAGGAGGTTTTCAAGCTAACCCCAAACAGCTGGGTCAATATCACGTGCACACTACAGGAGGCTCTAACAAGGATAAGAAGATACTGAAACAAGCAGTTAATTCGGTCTCTTCCGCTGTTCCAAGGTATTTGAGGTGGTCAGAACAAGAGGTAACATGGAGCAGGAAGGATCACCCGGATAGAGTTGATCACCCGGGAGTCTTAGCTTTGGTAGTGGCACCACAGGTCAACGGCTACGAGCTGAAAAAAGTCCTGATGGATGGAGGAAGTAGTATCAATATCCTGTACTGGGAGACTTTTCTGCGAATGGGCTTAAAGGAATCGCAGCTGCAAAAGAGTACAACAGTTTTTCACGGGATAGTGCCGGGTCACTCAGCATGCCCTGAAGGAAAGGTGGCACTGGAAGTAGCTTTTGGAGAGTCAAAGGATAATTATCGAGTCGAGTGGCTTACCTTTGAGGTAGTAAAGTTGCGCAGTCCTTATCATGCATTGTTTGGAAGGCCGGCTTATGCCAAGTTCATGGCAAGACCGTGTTATGTGTACCTACAACTGAAAATCCCGGGTCCCAAGAAGACCATTACAATACACGGAAACCGGGATATAGCAGCTGAGTGCGATGAGGGAGACGCGGCAATGGCCGAGCAAGCCTGCAGGAAGGAAGAGCTCAAACATTACCGTTCTCAGGTAGACCTAGAAGAGAGGACAACGTCAAAAAAGCCAACCCCTGAGGGGGACAAAGCAAAAGTTAGGGCAGAACAAAACCCTAAGATGGTAGGCTTCATCAGGAGCAATACTTTCAAAACTCTCAGCAGGGAAGAAGAAGGCGTACCACCGTCCGCAGCTGATCACGTTCCAAGGAAGATATACCCGGACTGGCTAGCAAATCCGGTACTCATTACGAAAGGGCATAGCAAGTGGAGAATGTGCATCGGCCGTATCAACGCGAGGCCGATTCTCGAGAATAACTAAAGCAGTGTAATGGGCGGCAGGTTTCATACGCACTCTTTTCCTATCCAGGGTACCTAAGGGGACTGGAAGGTTTTTAATGAGGCGGCCTGCTGATTCAAAAAAAGAAATTTTTATCAATAAAAGAAGATGGTTTCGAGTCTTATCATGGTCTTTGCTTCAGTTACAAGTAAGTAACATTGTTACTATCAATACATCAGTATCATCGAAATACATTACATGAATATAGGTCTCCGGGGGGTGATCTGCTTCAATAAGTAATCACAAGACCCGGAGACCCGGCCATGATGCCTATGAGTTATGGGGGCTGATTACTCGAAAAAACGGGTACAGCTGCAATCCTATAACTGGACAAAGGAGCCAAATTTCTTGGTTATTCTTACTTAAGCTCGATGTGACTCGCACTAAAGTGGCATGATCTGTTCGCGTACGATTACAATCAAATTATGCAGCCCAGTGTGGCTTGCTTGATCTTGTTTTTCGTATAGACGCAACGACATGGTATCCACGCGAAAGCCGGCTTATAGTACAAGATAATCAAAAGGGTCATCTAAACCACAAGTCCATGCAGAGTATAAGGCTAAAAAAGCCGGAAACTCAACAAATATTAAGCATGACTTCAGTATTTATGTAAACAGATATTGGTATTCAGCTTGGTAAACAGCAGTATGTCATCTGAGAAAGGCCACGCCCCTATAGCTCGTACTTTGGGTCATGGGGACTGGGGACTTCGAAACAGAAACAAACTGTTTTAACTACCCAAGCCTGAAAACCTTAATTTCCGAGTATTGGGGACTTAAAGAAAGGTTCCTCTATCAAAACCTACGATACTCGGTTAGCCGAGTCTCAAAAGGAAACTGAAAACAAGAGTTCGAAGTATCGAGAATAAGCTTATAAGTAACACAAGGATCGAGATTATCAAAAGCCAGGGGAGGCAAAGAGTTATCATAAGATTAATAAGCATACAGTCATAGTATCAGCGTCAATGGTGCACAAGCGCACCACCAAAAATCATATCAGTCTCGAGAAACACAAAGCGTTGGGTAGCGTCCTACTCGGCGTCCTGAGAGTGGTCCTCCGGGTCTGAATCTTGGACTTGCTCCTTGGCCTTACCAGCAGCTTTACCCGGGCTCTTCACTTCTGGACGAACAGGCGGAGGCACGGCTGGGGTAGAGGTAGACGGCTTTACGCCCAGTTCTGCTTCCCTCTTTGCAGCCTCTTCCTTCCTCCTAGCCAGATCAGTCGACCATTTGTCCAACATATCAATAGGGGGAGGCGCCTCCACCAGGATAACCTTGCCCTCAGAATCATACGAGCTCATAATTGTGTTTAGATCCATCTTGTCGGCCAAAGCTGTGGCTGAAGGACGTACCGCAGATTGTATAGCTTTGAAATCCTGGGGCTTGAATTTGGACCCGTCAGCTTTAAATTCTGGGAACCCGGATACTATCTTTGCCGGGTCAAGCTTTGGAAAATAAGCCTTCGCCAGCGTTAAAGCCCGGGTCACCCCAATTCGGCAGGACGAACGCTTCAGTATTTCAATCCATCCAGGTGCTGTGGAAAAGGCCTGTATAAGGGTCTCCTCGCCCGGGTATACCTCAGAAGGCCACTTGATAGCATCCAGCAAAAGTTTCGTGCCGGCAAAAAACGTCCGGAGCACAGTCTTCAGAGTTTTTACTTGAGTAATGGCATTCTCCTCCGGAGCAGCAAGGTTAGCACCTGCAATCCAAACATGTGAAAGCATATCAGTCATGTTGGTTATTACAGCGGCAAGATAGAGGTACGCAAATTAATCGCAAATAGCAAACTTACTTAGCAAGATACGGTAAGTGTCCGTAAGCTGAGCCGACAGGTTATTCAGCGAGGACTGGGCAGCATGGTACTTCTTCTTGTATGAGGAGACATCTTTTTTCAAAGTCTTTATCTCCGCTTCAAGGGCCTCCCTACGCTTAACTTCAGCCAGCAAGAGCTGCTCAGCCTTAAGTAACGCTTCATCTGACTGAGTAATCTCTGCCTGCAAAGGCCGGGTGAAGCTGTAAGCCGGATATCGCGAGAGTATTTTATCTGAGGAAATGATTGCCGGCAAGTACTATGCGAAGTACCGAGGATAATTAAAAAAAAAATTATACTCGGGACTTGGGGACTGGATGTATAATAAGGAGTATCAAGTAAAAATTACCTGATGTGCTGCAGCCATACGTTCTAAGACAGTCCCTTCTGAAGCTTTCATGGCAAGAAGAGCGCTCATCAGCTGGTTAAAGTCAGCGTTATCCGAGTTAGATGGCTCGGGTACCTGGAAAGTGGGAAAAGGAGCATTTCTTGTAACAGGAGGTGGCACCCGGGTCATCCGAATGTCGGAGTCTGGTCCCCCTCCCGCGCTTGAAGCTGCCCCCTTCTCCTTCTCGCTCGTGTGCGAAGCGATTGGATACTCGGCGTCATGCCTAGCTGGCTCCGGTGGCGACATTTGCTCGTCGCCAGCCGTAGTGAAGGCATCATCAGCCGACTCGCCCTCGACCCGGACTTTAGCTTCGGTGTCCTCCTGGTCGCTACTAATAACCGTGGCTCTGAAGAAGGTGCAAAGGCGTAATTAATCTTTGGTTATGGAAAGAAAGGGGATGAAAGTTCGGTATAATATCCGGAAAAGGCGTTTACCCGGTGTTTACTGGGAAGTCCGAGGGGAAGCCGTCACTAGACCCGGAAGAGACTGAAAAATGGCAAGAGAGGTCTGGGATTACGTTACAAAGGAATGACTGGAAAGAAGTTTTGTTTACAACAAATACCAGGGTGTTGAACCGGGGGCGGCGAAGCAACCGGGTTAGGGGTCTCGTTGCCCGGATGATTCCGGGTTACTCGGCGCCTAGTCATGGGTGGCTCCTTCAGTTATGATCAAAAGGGGTGAAGATGGGGTTAGCCCCGGAGTGACGTTATGGGAGCAAAAAACCAAAGTGTAAGGGGATGAAGTAAAAACCTGGAGGGCTATCCTCTGGGATTTCCTCTTTGTTCCGGTTCTGGTGGCCGGCTCCGGCTCTTCCTCCTCGCTGGTGGACCCGCCCCTGCTGTCCGTTTCTTCTTCTTCGCTTTGGTCCTCTCGCTCTGAAAAATGTCCGAGTTACAGCATAAAGAAGAAGAAAGGGCAGGATATAACGTGTGCAAAGGAATCAAGTAGGTACCTTCATTCGAGTCAACGACATCGTCTTCCTCCTCCCCGTCTTCGGAATTAGGAGTGGAGTCGACCGTCCAAAAGTCATCATCGGCCTGAGGAGAAGATGCCAGGATAGTGATTAATATCGAGTCAAGAGAAGCGAATAAAAGTAAGTGTTAGAAGTCAAAATCAAAAGGCAGAAAACTTACTCCAGGGGTTGGATTCTCGAGGGTAAAAGGTTCTAATCCGGCTATGCTCCGGATTACTTCGAGCTTCTCTGTCAGGAAACCCTTAATTGTTTTGTTAATGTCACCCGGAGCAAGGGTGCGGGTAGAGAATCGAATTGGGTCCGTGGTTTGACCCGAGTATTCGCACATCAGCTTCTCACGAATGGAGTTTGGCTGAATGCGGAAGCTAACCCAGGTCTTCACCAGGTTTAGCCCGATGAGGCCTCGGGCGGACAAGATGGAGATCCTAGCTAATAAAGGCAAGATCGCCTCCCTGTCTGGTTCAGACGCGAAGGCGTTGAATTTCTCGGAGATGTCAAGTTGACCCTCCGAGTAACCCGGCAACTTCTTCTCACCGGGTGGAGAGGTATCCTGGCAGTAGAAGTACGAAAGCTGCCAGTGCTTTACGTGGGAATTGAGAGAAATAGGAGGCATCAGGGAGTTCTTGCGGCGCTGGATAGAGACCCCGCCGCAAGTGAGAAGTGCGCCGTCGCCGCTTTCGCGACACGGCTTGCACTGAAAAAGTTCGACGAAGAGGGCTAGACTTGGCGGTGTGCACAAGTAAGATTCGGAAAGAACAATAAAATGGGAGATGTTCAAAATGGAGTTTGGACCTATATCGAAGATACGGAGGTTGTAATGGTCTAAGACGTCACGGAAGAAGGGGTGACCCGGAGGCCTAAAGCCCCGGGTCACATGTTCAACGAAGCATATTACCTCATTCGTCGCTGGAGAAGGCCGGGTTTCATTGCCTGGCACTCGCCAGTGGATAGACTCCTGTGGAGGTAGGGTTCCAAGCTCGACCAACTCCTCCAGCTTGGCCTTGGTAACGGAGGACTTCCCCCAATTGGCCGATATGGAGCTTGTGGATTTAGCCTTATTCGGCTGTTTCCCCTGCCTCTTGGGTGCCATGGGATTGACCTGGTAAAACATCGAAGGAAAAGACGTAAGGAACAAAAACTTGGAAGTTAGCAGGCAAGCAATTACCCGCAATTTGAACATAACCCGGCTATTGCCTCGCTGGGTCAAGAATGATTTGTCCGGGTATCAAGTGACCTTACAAAATACATGGAGCTTTCCGTAAAAGCAAATGTTTGGAGAAGTTAGGGGGATGCTTATATGCTTACCATCTGCGAATGAGTCGGAGAAGTAAGATTTTCTGAGGAAGGAGAACAAGGGCGGAAATTTCAGATGGCCCGAGCTTAGATTGGGAATCTTATTTCTAAAATTGTGACCAGATTAACGATTACTGGAGTTAGGGGAGTAATATAAGCTATGAATCCTATCCATAGGAATGTTTATGGTAAGTATCAGTGAGTTAATCCGGCGCGGCCCGAGAAATTGCGGACCGCTCGATTCAGATCTAATTAGAGGAAGAACTAAGAAATTGCGGGGGTAAGTTGGAGGATGTAAGGGACTTACTGAAGGAGATTGGAGTAAGGCCTTGCGGAGACAGATGGCGCAAGATTCGTGTCCTTTCGTGGTCGTTGGCCGGCGAATCGTAGGCTTGACGGTGGATTCGGGAGCTGGTGCGGCTCGCGCGGCGGCGGAGCGCAAACGAAGGCGGATGGGCTCCGGCGAGATGCGCGGGGTTCCCGTGGTGGCGCTCTGCGAGCTTGAACTTGGGGAGAAGAGAAATGGGGAAAGTGAGCCGTTAAGGGTTGAGTTTGCCTCCTGGGGTTTATTTATAATAAACCGGGTGGAAAAATTTATCCTAACGGGCGAAACCCGGGAGTTGCGGAGTAATGGTTGGACATTTTGAAATTTGAAGACGTGCTTTATGTGCACTTAGATATGATCCCGAGAAAAGAGAAGGGGGGAATCTCTTTCCTGGTATTAGCACTAATTATCGAAGAAGGTGCGAAGTCATGGAGTTCCTTACTAAAGCTCGAGTCTGGAAGATTAAGGGAAAACCCTTGAGGGAGAGCCGGGCTTTTGCTTGGCTTCCTTGGTACCAGTCACGGCTATTCATCAGCGCGCTGCGTCCTGATTTTCATATGTTTGTGTCTTATATTTCTGTAGGGAATAGCCGGCGCTTCGAAGAGTAAATCTTGGAAGCCCAGGCTATTCTGGGGACTACTGATGAGGGGATAGTAACCCGGTATGCCAACTCCCAGGTGAGATTCGGCCCAAACGACGGATGGATCAAATCCGGCTAAGGACAAAGAAGCTTCTAGAAGGCCCAGGACTTGTAAGGATCGTAACCCGGATTGTGGGTTACGGTAAGGAAAGTTAGGGTTCGTATGAAGAGTTCGAATAGGACTCGAGAAGCGCTTTGTAGGGCAAGTCAAGGGGGATATGAGTACTATATAAACCAACCCCTGGGCTTCGCCTAAGAGAGATCCAGGTCATAGTTGTAACACCTGTTATCGAGTATCCAGTATAATCATATCGAGAGCCGGCGAGTTGTTTTCCGGTTCTTAGATTGCTTTCGCCATGTTCTCTTTCGAGCTAAACCCTCTCCCAAATACCTGTGTCGACTTGCCCCAAGATCAGTTACCTCAGGTAACATCTGCCGTGATTATCCCACGACAGTGCGGTTCTGCAGAGATAAGCATATCCGGCTAGACGTTGCGTCAGTTGCGCATCCCGCCTCCAATGGACAAGTGGAAAGAGCAAACGGCATGGTACTGGCAGGCATAAAGCCAAGGCTGATTGAGCCACTTCTGAAAACACCTGGGTGTTGGCTAGACGAGTTGCCAGCGGTGTTGTGGAGTCTAAGGACTACCCCTAACCGGTCAACCGGCTACACACCATTCTTCTTGGTATACGGGGCTGAGGCCGTGTTGCCAATAGACTTGGAGCATGACTCCCCTCGAGTAACCCTCTACACTGAGGTAGAGGCGAGAGAAGCTCGAGAAGACGACGTTGACCTGCTCGAAGAAGCAAGAGAGCTTACTCTGTCACGTTCGGCTATCTACCAGCAAAACCTGCGGCGTTATCATAGCCGAAAGGTGAACCCAAGGGTTTTCCGAGAAGGAGACATGGTCCTTAGGCTTGTGCAGCGCACAGCCGGGATGCATAAGTTGTCTCCTCCATGGGAAGGGCCCTTCATTGTGAGCAAAGCGTTGCACAACGATGCATATTACCTTGTAGATGTGCGCCCATCACAGGCGAACATGGCAGATAAAGCTGGAGAGGAATCTAAGCGTCCCTGGAATGTAGCTCTACTCCGTCGTTTTCATTCGTGAGCAAAAATGTGTATGTACTCTCAATTCTACTCCGTAATCTGAAATTGAACTCGGGGACTGCCCTCGTCCAAAATTGCTCTAAGTGTTTCTACTCGGCTTTACTTTTTGCCTATTCGGTTGCTCTACTTCAAAATTCAAAAGTACATTGAGTACTGTGTTTAAACCTACATGCCAACTCTTCGACTCTGCTGCTGTCCGAAACCCGGTTTCATGGCAAGCAAGAGAACAAGCAAAAGGTCAATGAGCACAAGAAAAATTGCTAAGGAAGAAAAGAGTGCAGGAACTGAGTAGGGTGCATTTACTTTTGTTCTCTGTCTTTTCTTTTCGGTTAAGTGGTGGGATGCGTTACTATGATTGTTTCTAAGCGGCTAAGTATTTGCAGCTCTGCTCTTTAACTCTTGTGACTCGAATACCAAAAAAGCAACAAGTTGCAGGTAGAGCTGAGACAAAAAGAAAGAGTGAATAAGAAATGCAACTCGGGGACTCGCATGATAACGCAACCCGGCATCGAGCCAAGGATGAACAAAATGATTAAGTTGAAAACAACAAGTGTGAATAAAAATGAGTAGCAACGGCATAAGTAGTCTAATACATTTGCACCCGGCATCCCGGGGATCTTATAAGTCTTTGAGGAATGAGCTGCAGGACAGATTCAGGTCGAGGCGGCGTTCTCGGTGCTGGCCTTGTTTGCTTCATCTTCAGTAGTGGCCTTGGTCGCGTCTGCCTCCGAGCTGGCATCAACGGTCTTCGCAGCTTCGTCCTCGGCGCTGGCCTTGGTCGCATCCGCTTCCAGATTGACGGGGATGGTCTTTGCTAGCTCGGCGTCGGGCTCGGTGGCTACCTGTACTGAAGTGGCCGTGGCCACTGAGACGGGCTCTATCGCGGAGGTGGAGCCAGTGGCTTGAGTGCGAAGGCTGACGGTGTCCTCGAGGGCAGCCCCTGACGAGGTGCCGAAATCGAGCGCGGCGGTGTCAATTGACATCTTCTCGTTCTCGTCCTCCTCATCGCTACCCGCGACGACCGCGGTCTTCCCCTTCCCGGCCTTGCCACCAGGAGACTCGAAGCAGCTCAGGTCCAGCTCCTCTGTGTCCGTCTCTTCGTCTTCGTCCTCCTCCTCGCCTTCGTCCACCTCGGTGTCGGGCTCGGTGAGGCCGTCGATGAAGGTCGCGGTATCAGCGTACTGGGCAACCTCGTGTGCAACCAGCTGGCGGATAGCCACGCAGTCGGGGTTCTTCTCCCACTTGGAGTCCTGGCGCATCTCGCGGACAATCTGCAGATTAAGGTTTTCATACCAGCTGGTGATAAATAGCAGCATCATGTCCGCGCCTGCCCGAGCTCCCGATGCGCGCCATTTCTTCAGCTCGGCCTTCACGCCGTTCAGCTTCAAGGCGAGCCCTTGGATTGTTGTTGGCGCGGAATCCTGAGGCCAGAAGAGGTCGTGGAGCTTGAAGGCGATGCGCACCAGCTCGGTGCCCACGCCTTCCAGACGTTGAAGCTGACCTTGCATGACGAGGAGGCACTCTTCAATTTCCGCCTTGGTGTCCGTGGGCTCGCCCTTCTCGGCGCGAGCTGCCCGGGCTTTTGCCAAAGCAGGCTTGCACGAAGATTCAAGGCCGGGGAAGACTCCTGAAAGAGCTATTGAGAAACTCAGAGACAGAAGCAGAGTAGAAAGTGAACCGAGTAATAGAGACGCAGGAAAGAGGGCACTTACTGTTCAGATCGTAGAGTAGCCCCTGAAGCTTGTTCTTCCACAATTCCTCGTCGGCTAGGTGCCTTTCTTCGATTAAGCGGAGCCCATTCAGCTGAGCGAAGAGATCAGCGTTGCTTTTCTTCAGCACCTCGCACTCTTGTTCGAGGGCTTTCTCCTTGGCTTTGGCTGCCGCTTCGTTCTTCTTCTTCTCGGCAAGCAACTCCTCCTTCTCGGCTGCTAAGTTGAGGGCGTCCTTGAGCGCAGTCTGCAGCTGGAGTTGGAGAGCTTCCATCTCGGTAGTGTGCTCTTTTATCAGCTCGACAGCCTGGCTGGACAATTGCTGCTGCACCTCAGCAGGCTTGAGGCAGTCTTGATGTTCCTCGGCAAACTTCTTATGATCTTCTGAGAAGAGAAAAACACGGTCAGCAGAGTAGCGAAGAAAGAAACACAAAGACAAGCCGAGAAGACGACAACGTACCTTCTAGTCTTTTAATCGTGGCTTGGCCACTCTCGACGAAGGCGCGGCAGGTTGAGTGCTCCTCCGCCAGGGCCTTTAACTTCCCTGCAGAGTAGAAGTGGTTAGCGCAAAAAGCAGAAGCGGGCGTAAACACCAAACGCAAGAACCGCGTAGCTAAAAGCGTACCTTCAACTTCAGAGAGTTTCAATGTGATGTTCATCACATCCTTCTCGGCTGCCTCGCCGTCTGCGCGTTCTCGTTCCAGGGCCTCAATGCGTCTCTTGGCAATGGCATGGTTCCAGAGTAGCTGACGGTGTAGGCCGGTCCACTTCAGTAAGCTATTCTGAGAAGCAAAAGGAAGAAGAATCAGGCAAAGTAATAAAGATTCCACCCGAGAAGGCGGCAACTCGGGAGTGTATCCGCCTACTCGGCCAGAATCTCGGGACTGGGTGATGGATAAGGAAAAGAAGAAGAGTAGAAGAAAAGTGAAACGCAACTCGGGGAGGATGAGTAGAAGCTTACCGCGTAAGATTGCTCAAGGTCCTCTGCATTCTTGCGATGGACGGATATCTTGGCAGCAAGCGTGGCGGAGTTGGATGAGATAGTCATGGGTTTGTAACCCAAGTCCGCCTTGTTCCAATCGACACGCATATGGTCCAAGTCGCCCAAATCCGTGCCGTCCCAGTTCGAGTTGCCCAACACCTTGCTGTCCCACTTGGCATCGATGAAGCCAACCAAATCGAGCACTTGCTCAAGGCCCTGAGATGTCACCGCCTGGTCCTGAACCTCGCGCGAAGAAATGGAGAGGGATTTGTCCTGATTTTGGGCCGGGGGTCTGGAGTCCACTGCCACTGTTTTCTTCCCTTTCCGAAGAGCAAGTTTCCTCTCCGCAGAGGTTAAGCCAATCTGGTGCTGCTGGCTGACCTTCACCATATAAGGTGGGAAGCTGGGCGGCTCTGTGACACCGGATGCGTCAGCAGCCGCGCCAGGCTCGCGGATAGCCAGCTGAGTGGACTTGGCGGTTGGTGCTGGCGGCGGCATCACGGCTGCATCTTGACCGGCGCCACGCGCCGGGTTCCTGCGAACGGTGCCTTCTGCTGGTTTCTCGGAAGCCCGTTTCTTTGAAATCTCCTTCTGGGCGGTCTTCTTCTCGGTGGTCTTCTTGGCCTTCTCCTCGGCGGCCTTCTTCTCGGCAGCTTCCTGAGCGTTCTTCCTTGTAACTGGCTTGGCCGGAGGGCTGGTTGCAGCCTTGGTTTTCTGCACCAAGGAGGAGTCCGGTGCAGTGGAGGAGGTACCTTGCTTGGTAGGCGGCGCCATGGGCGCGCTACCCGGTGCGGCATCCGGCTGAGCGCTACCCTGCGCGGTGTCTGGTTGCGCATCGCTCAGGGGGTACTGCTCCGTCGTGGCGGTTACTTCTACCCGCTGCACGGCAGCGGGATCTGGCTGTGAGGCATCTGTCGCTTCTGTCCGCGCCTGGGTCGCGGGGTCTTCCTGTTCAGCAGCCCCTGTGGCTGGCTGCTCTTGTTCTTCTCCCTGCCGCTCAGGGGCGGCGTCGTTGTGCGTCTCTTGATCTTGATCTTGGTTCTCCTCGGCTGTGTTGGCCGGAGGAGAAGGAGGCCTATCTTGGTGAGCAGCATCCTGTGCTTCTTGATCTGCGCGGGACTGCTGCTCCAGCTCGACATTCTGGGCATCGTTTTCCATGTGTCCATGTGCGTTGGCGGCTTCGTTCTCGTCGCCGTCGAGGTCGATAAGCTTATCAACATCGATGGCGGCCTGCTTCTTGGTATCAGTGGGCGCGTAAGCGGCGTCCGCATCCAGGGGGCTCTGAAGAGAAAATTGCGTTCAGAAAATAAGAAGAAGGCAGAGGAAACTGAGAGGAAACAGCGAAGTAAAAGGATTGGGAATCAACCGAGAAGAACGAAGTGAACCGAAGTGTGCAATCAAGAAGGAACTTACCCCTTGCGGGTAGGGATCGCTGGTCGTTTTCTCTGCACGACCTTCTTGATCGTCTTCTCGGTCGGTTTCTTCTTCTTGGCGGGGGGCTCTTGGGCGCCACTGCCCGCCCGCTTGCGGGTAGCAGGAACGGCGACTGCAAGAGGTTTGACTACCAGGGCTCCCTCGTCCTCGTCCTCATCCTCGTCTTCGTCCTCAGCATCGGCACCCTCTGTGAAATAGAAAGGAAGAAAAGCAATTCAGAAGCAGAAAGCAATTAGTTTGCGCTGCTCGCAACCAGAGGGGATAAATTCAGTTACCTTCATCTTCATCCTCGGACCAGTCATGAAGAGACGAGTCCACGCGATGCTTACTCGTCTGGGCGGCTTCAGGAGGATCGAGCTTGTCCGCGGTCTCGAAGGGGACCTCATCGTCTTCCTCCCGGTCCTCGAACCAGTTGCCCTCGAAGCGTTCACTGCTCTCAGCAAGCTGGCGATCAAGAACCTGAAGGATAGAGAGACATCGCAAGTTAGCCGAGTAGCATGAAGGCACTCTACCCGACTAGGCGTGCAAACACCAAGCACATTAAGCCTAAGCAGTTCGGCTAAGTGTCCTACTCGGCAAGGCGTGCAAACACTAAGCACATTAAGCCAAAGTAGTTCTCCTAAGTGTCCTACCCGACTAGGCGTGCAAACACCAAGCACATTAAGCCTAAGCGATTCGGCTAAGTGTCCTACTCGGCAAGGCGTGCAAACATCAAGCACATTAAGCCTAAGTATTTCTCCTAAGTGTGCTACCCGACAAGGCATGCAAACAACAAGCACACTAAGCCTGAGCAGTTCCGCTGAACGCCCTACTCGGCGCAGAATGCGAATGCTAGTCGCAGCAAGGAGAGGAAGCTATCTACTCGGATTGCATATACATGAAGCAGATTAAGAAGAACGTACCCGTGGAATCGGCTTCGTGCGGCTGTATGGGATGAAGCCATACTGCCAATTGTCTCAAAGGCCGGTGGTCAGGATGGACCGAGCGTAAGCGGCGACATCCGCGTTGCTGAGCTCGAAGGTAGTCGTCCGAGTACAGTCGCGGGGGCCGCCCATGTAGCACATGGGGTGGGAGCGGCGTTGCAGAGGCAGCACGCGGTTGCGAATCCAGCAGGCGACTGGATCGTCGCTCTTGAGCCCTTCTCCAATCAGATGGGCGAGCCGCTCCTCCATCTGTCTCAGATTCCTGCTGTTGGATGGCTTGTTCTTCCAATTCTGCCCGGTAGGAGCTCGGTTGCTCCACGGGGGCAGATTGATGCGGTCTTCGATCTTGGCCTCCTTCGTGGCGGGGATGTTCTTCACGTACAAGAAGGATTTCTGCCACTTGCGGACAGAATCCAGGCCTTTGATGCGAGGATGATTGGTGCCCGGGCGCTGCACCATCATGGCGCTGCCGGTCTCGGTTACCCGGCTGCTGGTGTCCGCGACATCCTTCTTGCCCTTGCTCTGTTGGCGGAAGAAGAAGTACTTCGACCACGTCTCCGTCGTGGGGCGAACGCCGAGGAAGGCTTCGCACACCACGGCGTGGTAGAAGAGGAAGACAACTGCGTTGGGAGGCAGATGGTGCATCTGGAGACCATAATGATCTAGGAAAGAGCGGAGGAAATTGGAGGCAGGAAGGCCGAATCCCCGCGCGAAGTGCGCGAGGAAGACGACATGTTCGCCTTCCTGCGGAGACGGAACAAGCTCGCCGTCGGACGGCCGGCAGCGAACACCGGGAGGAACCCTCCGGGTGTTCACGAGCCACTGGCAGTCCTCCGCGGTGACGTCGGAGCCGGCCCAGCCGGCGCGAGCACTGTCACCGCGAGCCATGGCAGCGAGTAGGAAGACTGGAGAAGTTTGGAAGAAATTGGTGGAGTGGACAAGCCCGCGGCGGCGCAAAGAATCGCACGGCGGCGGAGAGCGCTGCGGCGGCGGAAAAGCGAGGAGGCAGAAGGGGAAAGTGAAGCGGAAGGAGAAGAGGAAGTTACCGTGGGGGTATTTATACCGCACCACGGATTACCGTTACGAATTGTAGTGGGATCGATCGTGGCAATAAATCGTGCGGCGTGGGGTCTGTGGCCGGTTGGAAACGCACACAGCACGGAACGCGCGCGTAACGGCCGCATTAGATCCCACGACGAGATCGTGGGCGATTACTGCGCATGATGGGACATTACGAGGTCGTGGGCCCGCTCCGTGAAAACTGGGCGCGTGGCCTGTCAGGTCCTGGGCAGCGAGGCGTCGCGGTCCTGGATGCGTGACACGTGCCCAGTTGCAGCACGGAAAGCCGGATTGTGCTCTGCGCTGCAGAGATTCGATTGAAGAAATTCCCTAAGTCTTTTTACTCGGTTACAGAGAAGGAAGCTGGCCCTATTTGGAAGGGAGGAAACTCAAAGTACTTTTCAGAGTGCTACTCGGAGGTCCTACTCGGCATATTGAGGTTCAATGGCAAGGTTGCCAAGCTTGGTTTTAAGCTGGCAGGGCCCAGTGAATGAGTTCGCAGGGCTCTACCAGCTTCGGGGACTGCTGTCGGGGGGTTACCCCCGAGTAGGGTAAAGGCAAGTGGTAAAGGCAACAATCAGAAGAGAAGTTTGGTCGAGTAGCCGCCTACCCGGTACTTGCTACCCGGTCGACTGCTACTCGGTCTCACAAAAAGATGACCAGAAGGAGATATCAAGCAAGTTATATCTGTTCGAGTAGAAGAGTTGGCCCGAGTAAAACTGGCGGGAACCTACTCGGGCCAGAAGTCAAAGGAGCCGTTCTGACACAGGATCCCGCGTATCCCGGGTCCGTACTTGGCACTGTTCACAGCACTGTTCATCTGGGGACGGCGTGCCTGACAGCGACAGTGTGTCAGCAGGGCGTCGCAGGATAGGGGGGACCTACTCTGTGTTCGCATAGTGATAACAGACTGGTTACTTGGTTTTGCCCAACGACTTTCTGCATCAGGACAAGCTTAGAAGCCAAAGCTGTCAGCGGGAACTCAGAAGAAGGACGGTGTGCACACAATGTCGACACTTGTTTGTATTTGGCTGTATCCGGCAGGGCACCGGGTATATAAGGTGCCCAGCCGCCTCCTGCGTGAGGCACGCACACAACGAGACTTGGGCTGGATCACACGTAGAGATTCTTGACCTAATTCTACCCGGAGAGAGAAGAGTGGCTACTCGGTAGCAAGAACCATTGTACTGTGGCTACTCGGTGAGACCTCGAAATACATAGAGAAAGGCAGGAGTAGGGGTTTTACCTCCTCACGAGGGCCCTGAACCTGGGTAGATCGTGTTGTTTGCAGTGTTTGATCTTCACCTCACGCGTCTACTCGTCGCGTGATCCCTCCCCGAGCGCCTCCAGCGTCCTTCGTCCCCACATCTTTAGCCATCCTATGGCATCTGCCGTGACACCACCACGACAGTTGTTTACTCGCTGGGTACCAGTATATAAGGTGCCCAGCCCCCTCCTGCGCGAGGGACGTTTACCCGGCTGCTGATATGAACAAGATCATGAAGACTTTCTTAGCCGAGAAACTTGATGTTATCAAGAACATATCCGGGCTTAACCCCTTCACTCGCTCTAACCCGGCTCCTCCAGTAAGAACCGGCTTAATTTCTTTATCCGACTGATATCTCTTATGCGTATACACTAATGTTTGTCTCGTTATTTCTTACGCAGGAAGACGATGAGTTCTAGAAGATAGTCACCCCTCCCCCTTCAGAAAACTCGGAGGAGGACGAGGAACCGGCTGATAGTGATGAAGGTAAAACCGGGTCTTATATTTACACTTACGTCGTTAACTTATTAGACCAAATCTTCCCCTTTTCCGACAATGCTCCTTATTTACCAGAGCTAGAGGACAAGGAAGACACCCAGTCGGAAGAGAGTGAGGCTGAGCCGGAGGCGGAGATTGGGGCAAAGACGAAGACCCGGAGTGTTGTTTTCAAGGTGCCCTATTCCTCCATGACCTCCAAGCCGTACTCGTATGCCAATATGTGCGAACTTAACCAGCGTCTAACCAATTCATCATACTTGAAGGAACCTGTCCCGACCAAACGAAGGGTAACCCGGAATTCCCCGGGTGACGATCCTCTTCACCTGGGCATCCCTTCATCACCCGCTCGCCGAGCCTGTACTTCCCAAACTCATACGTCCCATATTCCTCGAAGATATCCTTCTCCGAATCACCCATTAGCCGGACAACTTAGGGTCTCACTTTCCGATTCTTTGTCAGCATCTTCCGGGTCCAGCAACGATCTCCCACCGGATTTCTTCGTGAATACCGGGTAATTCACTTTCCTTGCTAATCAATACACTACTATTTTCCACGTCTTTCGTTTATTATCTACTAACTTCTTCTTTTTCTTTCTCAGAGCCAAGGTTACACTTAGTGACCCTGAGGATATGAACGTCGATAACCAGGCCACGGGAGACCCGGAGAACGTTGTGCAGCCCGCAGCTGGCGGTGAAGAAGAAGAAGAACAGCTGGACAACCCTCTTGACCAGGAGGCCGAGTTTCCCCTGCCAACACATCAGCCGACCGATGATGATGTCGAGTTTCTGGGATCACAGAGGGGTGTCCCTGCTCCCAACACTCAGGCAACCAGAGTCGACCCGCTGAAGCAGGAAAGGACCCCGCCACCGGGTAACCAGAACCCAAGCTCCTCCAGGCCAAATTTGAGTGGCCTTGACTTTGAAGGGATGCTAGATGAACTGTTCTCCCTGAAGACCAATGAAAGAGACATCCTCGAGTCCCTAGCTGCTGAGCATCAGGTATCTTTACCAATATTGCTTACATACTCATCTAGTCCCTAAGTTCCGGGTGAACTATGCATAGTTTACTCGGTACTTCCATAGCTATATAACCTTCCATACTCGGCGTTTACACTGTAACCGACTAATATATCCCTGTCTTATTTTTCAGGCTTATGTGACCCGGTCGGAGGAGATCTTGGCGAAAACCAACGAACTCCTCCGAGTCGAGACCAAACTTCGAGAGGAGTTGGAGGTCGAGGTGAAAGATCTTGCCAAGGATTGCAAGAAATATAAGAAAAAGCTCCATCATGCTGAGGACTTACTGAAGAAACTGTCAGCCTCTGTTGCCGACACTTACCGCTCCTTACTTGGTAAAAGAACTTAACTTCCTGACTAAAACTCGGATGTCTCACTTGATATGATCTATGACCCGGATCTTACCACTTTACTTTTCATTTTATTCTGCAGGTCCGGGTGACAAAGCTGATGATGAAGATGACATAGAGAAGTTGAAAACCCTGAAGGCCGTGATCCGAAAATTTTCTGCGGGCACCAAGTAGACCCTTGAGGCCATAAGGTGGCCTGGTGATTATGGCGGTGTTTCCCACATGATTGACGCGTACTCCACGGTCCCTGCTTGGATCGATCACTGGAAGCGCTCAGCATGCCGGGTTGGGGTAACCCGCGGCCTTGCCTTGGCCAAAGCCTATTTTCCTAGGCTTGAGCCGGCAACGCTCGTGAATGGGTTCGCCGAGTTTAACAATGACGTCTCAAGATTCTCGGCTAAGGACTACAAGTCTATCCATGCTCAGGTACGTCACTCGGCAAGCCTGATAGCCGATAAGCTGGATGTGAACAGGCTCACCCCGCCGTACAATGCTGAAGACAAGCCGGTCCCGTATGCTCTCCCGAAGCCCTTTGACATGCTGGCCCGGTGGAAGGAGGAGGCTGCCAAGAGGAAGGCCGAGGCCGACACTGCGCCATCCACGTCTACTCCGGCTGTTCCTCCTCCAGCTCGTGCTGATGCCGCAACTGACCCGGACATGGAGGCAGGGAAGAACACAGAGGAGAACGTCGAAGACCCGGCTACCAAGGTTGCTGCTGAAGACTCGGCTATGGATGCCGAGTGAAGTTTTTATCATTTCTCGCCCTAAAACACTTATTCCGCCAATAGGCATGGTTGTAATATGCCTGATACAATTATTTGTTTAATAGTGCGCCTGTGCACTTTTGTTACAATTTCCTCGGTTTGTAATACGTTTAAACTTTAATGGCTTTGATGGCCCTTTTGGCCATCCATCTTGATATGCTTTCTTCAGTCTTAAGCTTTTTGCCGCTTTTCTGATACTTTCTCTTTTTCCCCATCCATGAGACTCGGTTTCCGGGTCTCAGGGTTTTTGACTGTGAACTCTTTGCTTTTCAAGCACCCAAGTCCCCAAGTTCCCAAGACTCGGTTTTTTGGGTTTCAAGCTCAATAGCTAAACAGTTTGTTGCTTTTCTCAAATTCCCAAGTCCCCAAGACCCAAATTTACGAGTCTAGGGATTTGTAGTTTTTAAGAAAAAGCTACATGTTTTTGCCAGGGCCCAAAGTATATATCTACCCATATAAATTTTGAAGCTATGCTTAATACATTGTGAGTCTCCAGCCTTAGCCTTTTACTCCGCATAACTTGTGGTTTGGATGACCCTTTTGATCCTCTTTGTTGTAGGCCGGCTTTCGCGTGGATATTTAGTGCTGCTATAACTGTATAAAAACAGGGTCAGGCAAGTCCCAATGGGCATCATGACTGATTGTGATTACACGTTAGCAAGTCACGCCACATTATTGCGAGTCACATCAAGCTTAAACAAGAGAAATCAAGAAAGTTTGGCTCTATTGTCCAGTTATAAGATTGTAACCGTACTTATTTCGAGTAATCGGTCCTCATAAGTTAATGGCATCATGGCCGGGTCTTGAGATTATAGCTGTGCTATTCAAGCAATCAACCCCCAAGGCCTATGTATGCAATCTATGAAAATTTTAAACCTAGTGCATCTTGACTAAACAATAAATACTTACCTGATATGAAATAAAGTAAAACAAAAAATTAAGAACAAACTAACAGAAAATAAAAAAGAAAGTAATATCATAGTTTAACCATCTCTTTATTGATATGAGAAAAGTTAGGTCAGCAAGCCACCTCATTAAAAACCCTCCAGTCCCCTTAGGTACCCTGGATAGGAAAAGAGTGCGTCTGAAACCTGCTGCCTGTTACATCGTGTAATTCAACTTGTAAACCTAGCCTATGCTAAGTGTAGTAGGGATGTAGCTGAGCCATGTTCCATGGTCTTTCCCGCTCGTGCATAGATGATGTGGTATGTGCAGTATCATTAATAGTATCCGACTCTTCCCTTGCATCTATCAAGTAGTATGATCCATTGTGCTAATTCCGGCTGATGACGAAAGGTCCTTCCCATGGTGGAGATAATTTGTGCTTTCCTTCCTTTGACTGTACGAGGCGTAATACCAGGTCTCCTTCCTGGAAGACCCGGGTTTTGACTCGCCGACTGTGGTATCGCCTCAAATCCTGTTGATATATAGCGGATCGCTCCAAGGCTTGCTCTCTGTGCTCTTCTAATATGTCTATGGCGTCCTGCCGGGTCTTCTCGTTGTCCACCTCAACATAAGCCGCCACTCGGGGTGAGTCATGAATAATATCACTCAGCAGGACTGCCTCTGCACCATAAACCATAAAAAACGGAGTCATCTGGGTAGATCTGTTAGGTGCAGTGTTAATTCCCCAAACCACTGATGGTAACTCCTCGACCCATGCTCCAGCAGCTCTGAGGCACGGGACACGTAGCCGTGGTTTCAGCCCTCGAAGCAATTCCTGATTTTCCCTCTCCACCTGTCCATTACCTTGTGGATGGGCTACAGAGGCTACGTCGAGGCAGATGCCATTGTTTCCACAAAATTTCTCCATCTCACATAGGGACATGTTGGTTCCGTTGTCTGTTATTATGCTATGAGGGTATCCAAACCGGTAGATGATCCTTTTCAGGAACTTGACTGCTGTGACTGCTTCACAATTGGTAACTGGCATAACTTCAACCCACTTAGTAAACTTATCAATAGCCACCAAAAGATGAGTCTTTTTGCATGGCGACATGTGAAAGGGGCCTACCATATCCATACCCCAAACTGCAAACGGCCAGGTTAGCGGGATTGTTCGCAACTCCATAGCCGGCACATGGGTTTGGCGAGCATACCTTTGACATCCATCACACCTTGCCACCAAGCGCTCCGCATCCGCCAGAGCCGTGAGCCAGAAGAAACCGTGTCGATATGCTTTAGCCACAAGGGACCTTGTGGAGGCATGATGCCCACAATCACCTTCATGGATCTCCTTTAAAATCTGTCGGCCCTCCTCTGGTGTTACACAGCGCAAAAAGACTCCTGCAACACTTCTTTTATATAACTCACCATTGATGATACAATAACCCTTTGCTCGTCTCAGGATTTGCCTGGCTAAAACTTCCTGTGATGGTAACTCGCCCCGTGACAGGTAGGCCAGAAATGGTTCCGTCCACTCGGGAATAACGCGTACAGCGGCTACGATCTCCGATCCGGGTCTTGGTTGGCCACCTCTTTTTCAGACTTGGTTTTGACGGAAGGCCGCCATAACTCGTCCAGAAAAACATTAGGCGGGACCGGCTCTCGGCGCGAACCGAGTCTTGCGAGTGCATCTGCTGCCTCGTTCTTTCGCCTATCAATGTGTTCCACCTCATACCCGGAAAAAGACCCGGCCACCCTGCCTACCTCTCTGCGATATGCTGCCATGGTTGCATCCTTTCTATCCCAGGTTCCAGAGACCTGCTGTACCACAAGATTCGAGTCTCCATAGCACCTTATTCGCCTGATATTCATCTCCTTTGCTACTCGCAGTCCGTGTAATAGGGCCTCATACTCGGCCACATTATTGGAGCAATCAAGTGAATTTGCAACACATAACTCAACTTATCTCCTTTAGGTGATGTAAGTACCACCCCAGCTCCTGATCCCTCGTATTGCTTGGAACCATCGAAGTGCATCACCCAAGACTCGGAACTTGGCATCATTGTGGGCATGCTTGTGTGAGTCCAATCATTGATAAAATTAGCTAAAGCCTGGGACTTGATTGCAGAGCGAGGCTCGTAGTTGATGTGATAATCTCCCATCTCAATGGCCCACTTGGCTATTCTACATGTCGCATCTGAATTTCTGATAATATCTGCCATGGGTATGGAGCTAACCACCGTTATGGGGTGTTCCTGAAAATATGGCTTCAACTTCCGGCTGGCCATGAAGACCCCAAAAACTAGCTTTTGCCAATGCGGGTAACGCTGCTTTGCTTCCGATAAGACCTCACTCACATAGTAAACCGGCCTCTGTACCGGGTGATCTTTCTCATCCTCCTTGCGCTCAACCACAACCACTGCGCTAACCGCCCGAGGCCCGGCCGCGACGTATAATAACATGGGCTCTTTGGGACCCGGTGCTGCCAGGATCGGTGCCTCAGATAACTGCTTTTTTAGAGCTTCAAATGCCTTGTCCGCCTCTTGGTCCCACACGAATTTGTCAGTTTTCCTCAAGAGTCGGTATAGAGGTATTGCTTTTTCTCCAAGCCTAGATATAAACCGGCTCAATGCTGCCACACATCCCGTGAGTTTCTGAACGTGCTTCAGGCCTTCCGGCTTTTTCAGGCTATGGATGGCCTTGATTTTTTCCGGGTTTGCCTCAATTCCTCTCCCAGAAACGATAAAGCCTAGTAACTTTCCTGCCGGCACCCCGAACACGCACTTAGTCGGGTTAAGCTTCATCTGGTATCTCCTCAAGTTCTTGAAGGTCTCCTTTAGGCCATCTATAAAAGTTTCGGCTTTCCTTGTTTTAATCACCACATCATCCACATAGGCATGAACGTTGCGTTCAATTTGATCCTCAAAACACTTCTGTATGCACCGCTGATACGTTGCGCCTGCGTTTTTCATCCCAAAGGTCATGGTCTTATAACAAAAAGCACCAAAGGGGGTTATGAACGAATTTTTCTCCCAATCCTCTTTTTTGAGATTTATTTGATGATACCCGGAATAAGCATCCAGGAAACATAATAAGTCACAACCTGCCGCTGCATCAATGATCTCGTCTATTCTCGGAAGGGAAAATGGATCCTTTGGGCAATGCTTGTTGAGGCTTGTATAGTCTATGCACATCCTCCACTCATTGTTCTTTTTGAGCACTAGAACCGGATTTGCCAACCATTCCGGGTGAAAAACTTCCATAATAAAACCGGCTGCGAGGAGCCGAGCTATCTCCGCTCCTATAGCCTTTCTCCTTTCCTCATTCATTTTTCTCAGCCCCTGCTTCGCAGGCCGGGACCTGGGATCAACATGCAAACTGTGCTCAGCTAACTCGGTCGGGATACCCGGCATGTCGCTGGGCGTCCAAGCGAAAACGTCCTGATTCTCACGAATAAACTCGATAAGTGCTTCTTCCTGCTTGTTGTCTAGGTTAGAACCTATGGCAAATTGTTTGGAGGGATCACCCTTGACAAAAGCTACCATCTTGGTATCCTGGGCCGCTTTAAACTTTGCTCTCTCGTCCTCCGTATTTGGCCTTTTCAAAGCAGTTCTATCTTTCGGGTCTACTTGAGACCGGTAGTACTTGAGCTCTTCCTTCATGCAAACTTGTTCTGCCATTGCCGCATCTCCTTCATCACATTCCTCTGCCACAGCCCGGTTCCCATGTATATTAATGGTCTGCTTGGGACCCGGGATCTTTAGCTGTAAATACACATAACATGCCCTGGCCATGAACTTAGCGTAAGCCGGCCTTCCGAACAGCGTGTGATAAGGACTGCGCAATTTTACCACCTCAAATGTGAGCCATTCCACTCGGAAATTTTCCTTGGATTCTCCAAAAGCGACTTCTAGTGTTATCTTTCCCTCAGGGCACGCTGAGTGACCCGGCACAATTCCATGGAAAACTGTGGAACTTTTCTGTAGCTGAGACTCCTTGAGCCCCATGCGTAGGAAGGTTTCCCAATACAAGATGTTAATGCTGCTTCCACCATCCATCAAAACCTTTTTCAGCTCGTAACCATTGACCTCTGGCACAACCACCAAAGCTAACACACCCGGATATTCTATTGTTTCCGGATGATCCCTTCTGCTCCATGTTACTTCTTGATCTGACCATCTCAAATATCTCGGAACACCTGAAGAAACCGAGTTTACGGCCCTTTTAAGTATCTTTCTATCTCTGTTGGAAGTCCCGGTAGTGCGAACGTGGTACTGTCCTAACTGCTTTGGGTTGGCGTGGAAACCCCCAGCGCCTCCTTGATTATTACCCGGATTGCCACCTCCTGCGTTGCCAGCGGGGGGTGGCCCGTTGCCCGGGTTTCCACCCGGACCCGGTCCTCCTCCCCGGCCTGCACCTCGCAGGGCTTTATGTATTTCCTCATTCTTCCATCTCTGTAAGTCTACGCACTGCTCCAATGAATGGTTAGCCGGCCTGCCATTCCTGCTATGACGCGGACAGGGCATCCTGAAGGCCTCTATATGGTTAGCCGGTCTCGGTGGTCCTTGGTAATTTCCTCCATTAAAGTTTCCTCTCTTGAAATTTCCCTCTGCCCTGGGTCTTGCAAACCCGGCTTCTGTATTAGCAAGAAACTCGGAATTTCCTTCGTATGGGCGCTTGTGCTGGTTATTTCCATTGTTTCCTCCGTTATTACCCGGTGCAGCCCCATTGTCGGGTCTTCCATTGTTGGGTTTCGCTTTTTTGTCATCAACATCCTCCTCTGTTGTGTCTGTAGCAGCGTGCTTATTGCAAGCGTCCATCAATTCTCCCATTGTAACCTCCGAGGCGTGCCGACTAGATTTCATGCGTGTCAACTTTTGCACTAGGGGTAGGTATTTGCACGTTTTTGCCATAGCCTGCAATGCATCTTTTGGCTGGATATCAGTGGAAGAGTGGAGGATTTCCATAACCCGGCGCACCCAGCTGCGTGCCGACTCTCCCTTCTTCTGGACGCATCGCTCTAAATAATCGATCGTGAATAGCTTTCGGCACGTCCCATGAAAATGTTTGATAAAGGCATCTTTCAGCTCACTCCATGAATTGATGGATCTTTTAGGCAGGTTATTGAACCACAACTTTGCTGCTCCTTCGGACATCATAAGATACATAAACTTAGCTTGGAGATTCTCGGATGCATTGCGAATTGACATAGCCATCTCGTAACTGCCCAAACAGGTTTCTAGGTCCATGGTCCGCTCATAATTTACCACTTTACCCGGCTCGTTGAATTTATCCGGGTAGGGCTCAGCCCTGATGGCATCCGATAAACACTTAGGCCCGGCGAGGTTTGCCAGTACTGGTCTTACTCGAGAAACGTGCGATCCTGCAGCTGGCGCGGCGGGGGGGTGCAACCTCTACCGGCCCTCGTACCGTAGACCCGGCCGCTGCACGCCTGGCTCGAGAACTGTCCACAATGGCTTGCGCTGCTGATGCGGCAGGCGTTACCAGTCTATGGGGAGGAGGCGGCATTTGCTGCTGCTCTGCCCTCCGCCTTGCCGAGCTTGACTGAATATACCCGGTATTCCCGGGCTGCCGACTGACATACGGCGTCCCGTGCAAACCACTTCTATGATCCGGGTAATTTGCCTGCTGAGCCACTGCGGTGCGTAGCATCTCTATGGCCTGCTGAGTTTCGATTTCTCGAGACGTCTCTCCCAGTGGATACGGTCGAGCGCTAGAGTCGCGGCGTACACGTTATCCATGGGATTGTTGAAGTGACCCGGTGGAGTGTGAAATCGCGGTGGTGGTGGTGGTGGAGCGGTATTGCCAACGGCGATCCCAGTTTGCAATGTGGGTAATCCGGTCTGCACGTTTGCCGGCTGTCCTCCCAGAGTTGCAGCTCCATATCCGGTTTCTTGATTCACCACTGGGATTGGTTGATCGTGAGGAGTAACGAACAATGTAGCTGGCTGTAAATTCCGACCGGTTGCCGGTAATCTCGTCTGGTGCCTCTGATTGTAAATCCTGGTCGACTGAGTTTGAAGGCGATTCTCCAGTTCTTCCAACTCGCGCTGGCGCGCGGCCATCCCTTGTTTCTCGGCTTCGATATCTCTCCTTTGCTGATCCAATGCGCGGCGAGCCACATCCAGATCACGGGCACGTGCCGCCGCGTTTTCTGGGGTTATCACTGTCGCTAACACTGTGGGATCCAAGATTAGGTTATTGTTGAACAGAGCCGAATTTCGCGGAGCCGAGGTTCCCGCACCCGGCGTTCTATTTGCTGTGAATCCAAACATGTTCCTTTGTCGTTCACTTTCTCCGGTATGACTGGTGACAGAAGCCGACTCTCCGTCGACCCGGGCAACAACCGGGTTTCCGTCAACCGGTGCCCGCTGTTGGGCCAGCGCTCGCGCCGCTCCGGCCGCGGCCGTCGTCACATCCCCCTGATTAAGATTGATTGCAGGGGCTGTATAGACCGTGACCCGGCGCGCGATGCCTGTTGATGATTCGTATTCCTCTTCATCACAGCTATCTTCCTCGTACCGGTCTTCAAGCAGGTGCAGGATAGACTCGGTATCATCTTCTCTTATGACCCGGCCACGCGGGGTACATGCCGGCTCCTCCGGCTGCTCCCTCTTTGTGGTGGGCTCTTCTTCTGGATCGGCTGTGCCAACCGATTCTTCTCCGTCCGATTGAACGCAGGTTGCTTCTCCTGACACAGAATCATGTTCAATATTATCAGGAACAGAACCAGATGCACGTACCATACCGACGAAGACGTTGACCCGGCCGATCGTGATGATAGATCCGGTTTCTAGCAGGTCCGACTCTGGTCCCCAACCAAAGTCGTCCACCATCTTTTCTCCTTCAGGGTTGGTGATGATCTCGCCGATGACGAGGTTCTTCATGCTTTCCTGAGCTTCTCCCGTGATGTAAACACCCTTGGACGTAGGCCCCACGGTGGGTGCCAACTGTCGTGGGATAATCACGGCAGACGTTACCTGGGGTAACTTACTTTGGGGCAAATCGACTCTGGTGTTTGGGAGAGGGTTTAGCTCAGGGGAAATCATGTTATCTGGCAATCTGGTAGCTCGGGCTGCAATGTCGCCGAGTCTACGATCTAGGGTTACAATTATCAGCTCTTGTATTACAAAGATACTCGACTATCGGGTAAAACTCTTGTGTCCTCTCTTTGCCCCAGGAGCCGGTTTATATATTACCCGGCTCTCTGCCTTCCTATACAAGGCATACCCGGAACCCTACCCGGAAACCGCACACAACCCTAAGTTTCCTAATCGTGACCCCAAGGTACGGGTTACAAGACCTACGCTCCCCCTTGGGCCTTCTAGAAGCTCTTTCACCTTGGGCCGGGTCTTGTGCGATTCCATTGGACCGGGCTTCACCTAGGCATGAACATACCGGGTTACCATCCCCCCATCAATACTCGTCCTCGGAGTCCTAGCAAGATCCGACCTTCTGGTCTCCAGCCGGTTTACTCTAGGATCTGGGTTAACCCGTCTGGGTCAGGGTCACCCGGCCAGCCTTGGGCCGCCCCGACCTGGTCTTCACGTTCCGCCGGATCATACCCGGCCTCTCCGGGTTATGTCAGGCCTTACCGGGTCATCCTTTCATCCTTCGGGTCTTGAAGGATCCATCCAGGTCTTCCCTCTTCAAATCACCTTGATATAAACTGGAACAAGAATTATGAAACGGTTGTGTGAGAATCCGGTTCATGGGGTAGGATTTTGGGACACCCCTTATCCATCCCCCCAGCAAATCTCCCCTTTTTGGTGTTAGATGACAATACTATGATTTGCAAATAAAACCATACGAAGCTCATGTTTGTAGACGGACGGAAATTGCTCCCCCTATAAGTGTGCATAATTTTAGTTTGCCTTTGGAATGCAAATACAAACTTATGAGGAGAACAATTTCCAACAAGATAGCAACATGATACAAAAATGAGACAATAACAACAACTATATTGAGAGATTGAGTTGGATACCATACCTTGTTCATAGAATAGATGTGTGGATAATATCAACGCACAATATAAGATTATCCTCAATATAGATTACCACAATATATCCTAACACACCAAAGTCTCATAATAACAAAGTTCAACATACGAAAAGAAAATAGTTCGAAACGAGAATAAAAGGGACACAAGCTCTTAGAGGATGATAAAAGAACATGCTTCTGTCCGAACCCATGAAAATCCCACGTAAACCTAATAAACTACTTCTCCCCCTCTGGCATCGAAACACCAAAAAGGAGACAAGTAGTGACGTGATGACCCAAAAGTATAGGGGGTGTATCGTAGTACTTTCGATAAATAAGTGTCGAACCCAATGAGGAGCAGAAGGTGTTGACAAGCATGTTGGATAGAGGATTCACTGTGAACACTAGCAAACGGGTTTTTGGTGGTTTTTGATATAGAAGATAAATAAAGTGCGAGTAAATAGATAGTAAATATAATTGCAGCGAGTGGCCCAATCCTTATGAGAGAAAAGGACAGGCCGGTTTTTCTACTTATGATTACCAAACATTCTCGAGGACACATGGGAATTTCGTCAAGTGCTTTCGTTTCATACAGTTGATTAATATTTATTGTTTCGATAGGTGTTGTGTGGGTGAACCTATGCTAATGCACCGTCCAACTAGGACTAATACATACTTGTGATTAAACCCCTTGCAAGCATCCGCAAATAAAAGAAAGTAATTAAGATAAATCTAACCACAACCTTAAAACTCTGAGATCCTACACTCCCTCATGCATCGGTTTCCTAACGGGGGTTTAGGTTTCTGTCGCTCCGCCAACCCCACAATTAGTAGCCAAATACACAATGCATCCTCCTAGGCCCATAAAGGTGAAGTATCATGTAGTCGACGTTCACATGACACCACTAGAAGAATAACACCACAACTTAAATATCAAACCACTAGATATTACTTCAACATAATTCCACTACTAACATCTTGACTTCTCCCATGTCCTCAAGAACTAAACTAACTACTAACAAGACATTATATGGATCATGATCAGAGGTGACATAATGATGAATAACAATCTGATCATAAAGTGCAAACACCGATAAATCTCACAAGCATCAACTACTAACAAGTAATCCACACTGGGAGAGAGATCTAATGAAGAACAATGATACAGAACCCTAATCGTTACAGTGGGATGTATATGGATGGTGAGGGTGATGGTGCTGGTGGTGATGATGATGACGATCTTGATGATGCCCGGAGCAATGACAGTGACGATGGCGATGATCCCCCTCTCCGGGGAGGAATTTACCCGACAGATTTCTCCTTGCCAGAGAGATTTTCTCTCTCTGTTGTTTTCCGCCCCGAGGAGGCGGCGGAATATTTCCTCGATGATGTTCTGGGGCTTAGGGTTCCCTGGGGGTTAAGTACACGAAAGGGGGCGAGCATAGGTGGGCCAGGGTGGCCACACCACTTGGCGGCGCGGCCAGGGGGCGCGCCACCCCATGGTGTGGGCCCCTTGTGCCCCCCTCCGGGTCTCCTCGTGGCTATCTCCCTCTTGTGGACTTCTAAGACATCCCCGATGCCCCCCTTCTTCTTCCGATCTTCTGAAATAGGGTGACTTGACGATGCCTTTTCCATCAGATTCCTGGTTCTGGTGTTTATTCTCCAAAAATTATGAAACATGCAAAATAAGATGAAATAACATAAGTGATGCATCATAACATGAAATATATCGATGAATAACAGAAAATAACAATATAAAATGGTGATGCAAAATGGACGAATCAACTCCCCCCAAGCTTAGACCTTGCTTGTTCCCAAGCGAAACTGAACTTAGTAAACCTGACCACATGTTTATGGAGTGAGGTGTCGATAAATAAAATACGGACAAGAAACATCACATCTATCAAAGCACAAGTAATTTTAGATAGAAGCTTCCTCTCATATAATTAAACTTGAAACAAGTAGAGGAAATCACAATAAAGGTGCAAAACGGAAATCATAATTGGTGAGGGCAAACTTCGTTCTTGGTCAGAGAACAATTAACAGTGTACTTATCTTTCAACCAGAGTATTTATATTAGAGCTTATATTGCAGAGTTTGCACAATCATAACAGTCTCTTTGTATTCATTGATAACTTTCAAACTGGTATTCAATCAGATAAAAACATTTTTACTAAAAGAGGAAGAATAAAGGACATATTTGAGTAAATCAACATATAGATGGATGGATCACAACAACTCAAATGCTTGCTTAAGACAGAAATGAGTAGGTTTACTGACTCAACATAAAGGTAAAAGATAGGCCCTTTGTAGAGGGAAGTAGGGATTAACTCATGTGCTAGACTTTTTCATTTGACAAACAGAAGTATTGAAAACAATTTTGAGAGTGGTGTATGTTTATGTCAACGGATGGCAAACAGAAAATACAGTATGTCACAAGACAACTAGACTTCACAAGAGTGGCTCCCATTGAAGGACACAACTCGTATAGAAGGTCATCCCTCTTTCTCTTTTGTTTACACAATTATGCTTTGAATGATAAATCAGGGGGAAAATAGTGAAGAGAATTTGTATTATTAATTTTGTGGCTGGGCACCCCGCTGCCAGGTATTCTATAATTTGGATAAGCGGACGAAGACACTAGTCCAGGTGTGTAAAGTCCAATCAACAAGTGAGATAAAGATTCTCTATTTGCGTCCTCATGAGCTAAAATAGGGGCAACGAACATGTGTAATTTTGAAGATTTAAAGGTAGCACAGAAGCAATTTACTTGGAGTGGCGGTTAAATGCCACATATAGGTAAGTATGGTGGACACAAATGACATGGTTTTGGAGCTCAAGGTTTGGATGCACGAGAAGCATTCCCTCTCAGTACAGGTTTTTGGCTAGCAAGGCTGGTTAGCAAGCATAAGAGTTGAGGGAAAACAAACAAATATACATATGATAAAACCAATCATGAAATCATCCTTGGAGGTACAAACAATCTTACTTGAGAATACTAAGATTATGAGCTAACAAGAAAGAAAGATCATGGAATAATATATCTACATGCAACTCCCTCTTTTCTACTTAAGTCTCAACGTATTGTTGCTACTGACCAATGCTAAGTTTGCCAAAACCAACTAGATTAACTTGATGATCCAATATTGATACCAGTACTAATAACAAGATCAACCATATAACAAAAATTTCAAACTAAAATAAAGTGTAGAAAGTAAATGATGAAACTTCTCATTAATATTCCATTACAACAACTCAAACCAAGGGATACAACGATAACCAACTAAGGAGTGATAGTTCGGTACTGCAAACCATCCTATATGATAACTTCTCTACTCATTATATGACTCTACTAAAAGGTAAAAAGGTGAAAGATAAAGGTGCGATACTGCGGCACTCCCCCAAGCTTGGAATAAGCCAAGGGGATGCCAATACCAATGGCGAATTAATTCTTCAGTGGTGGTGGTGAGTCCTTCTCAATAAGCTTTTCAACTGATTTCATAAAATCTTCAATTGCGAACATAAGCATACGCATCATCTCTGTATTGTGCTCAATACGGTTCGCGTGCTTGTCAGACGGTGTATCCCAGCCATCAAGATTCCGCCCCCCCACACTTCCTCAGATCGAGAGCTTTCTTCATCTGCACGGTTAGAACGATCCATATCCCAGCAATAAGGCAACTTGGCCTTGGGTACCCTCCTAGATTGATACTCATGAATTAAGGTATGGAAATGTTCCTTAATGCCTGAAAGTGGCGTCCTTGAAGCTAAGCAGTGACGTGGGGCCTTCCCTCTAGTAGTCATCCTCTCCGTTTGCTTAGAAGGTTTTGCAACCACTCCAATGCTTGTGACGGTGGAGCGTGGGTCCACTCGCCGGTTTTCTTCTACATCTTCTTCAGCTCCACCCTCGATCTCCTCCTCCGGCTTCCGGTCTTGGAGATCATCTTTCGTCGGTCCCTTGCCCTTGTTGTTGTTTGCGGAGACCATGGTGCTTCTAAAACAGAAAACAGATCCTGGCAGAAACAGGTCGAAACAGAAACACGACAAGAAAATGATATACGGACCTCGGGGGGTCCGGGCGATTAAATAGCAGAAACATACGTAACGAAAGAAAAGTGCAGGTCGAAAACGTGTCGGATAGAGAAAATGCCTCGAGCCGAGGTTCGAGTACCAAGCGCTGCAGCGCTGAAGTATGAGCCCCGTGGACTAGGATTGCTTCTCCACGAGGCTTATACCAGGCGCTACGGCGCTGAAGTATGTAACCAATGCCATACTCCCAGGAAAAGCTCAAACGGCCTTCAACAAAAGGGTACCTGTACCTGAAACCGACACAGGTGGATAGGAAGAGAATACCTAGGGGCGCGAGACAACTCTCTTTAAGGAACATGGCAAAATAGCCCCGTAACTTCGGGAGAAGGGGTGCCTCGGGCACCATCTCCTACCCTTCTTCGGCTCGATATTTTTTATATTTTCCACATATGAATAATTTATAACTTGGAAAGCGATACGTGAAATTTTTCTTAAAAGAACTGTTACCTATTCAAAAACAGCCTGTGCAGATTCTGGAATCTTCCCTCTAATAAACTTCTCCGGAGTCATTACTTGAATAATATCAACATCTTCATCATAAGAATACCCGGAAATATAATGTTTGAGTCTTTGCCCATTTACCACTTGTGTAGTGTTATCTTTGAGGGAAGCAATTTTGATATCAACCGAACGATACACTTCTTCAATAACATAAGGTCCTTTCCATCTCGAGAGTAATTTTCCTGCAAAAAAATCTGAGACGAGACCTATACAATAGAACTTTGTCACAACATGAAAATCTCTTTTAATAATTCTCCTATCATGCCATTGTTTAACTTTCTCTTTAAAAAGTCTAACATTTTCATAATCTTCACACCTCCATTCATCTAGAGAACTCAAGTCGAGCATTCTTTTCTTACCAGCAAGTTTAAAATCTTTATTAAGTTCTTTCACCACCCAATAAGCTTTGTGTTCTAATTCTAAAGGAAAGTGACAAGGTTTTCCATAAACCATTTTATAAGTAGACATACCCATAGTATTTTTATAAGAAATTCTATATGCCCATAAAGCATCATTCAACTTATTAGACCAATTTTTCCTAGATTTATTAACATTCTTTTGCAAGATAGATTTGATTTCTCTATTCGATAATTCTAATTGCTCACTGGTTTGAGGATGATAAGCTGAGGCAATTCTAAGATTAACATCATATTTAGAAAGTTTTTTTCTAAAACCACCATGATAAAAGTGAGAACCTTCATCAGTCATAAGATATCTAGGCTCACCAAACATAGGGAAAATAACATCTTTAAGCATTTTTAAAGAGGTCTCGCCATCAGCACTTTTTGTAGGTATAGCTTCTACCCATTTAGTAACATAATCAACAACAACAAGAATATGAGTGTAACCATTCGAAGGAGGAAACTGACCCATAAATTCAAATCGCCAACAATCAAAAGGTTCAATAACAAGAGAATAACTCATAGGCATTTTATTACGTCTAGAAATATTACCAACTCTTTGACATTCATCACAAGATAAACCAAATTTACATGCATTTTTAAAGAGAGTAGGTCAATAGAAATCTGATTGTAGAACCTTCTATGCGGTTCTATCTCTAGCGTGATGTCCTCCATAAACACTACCATGGCACTTTCTCAATATTTCACGTTGTTCATGATCTGGAACAGATCTTCTCATAATACCATCTACTCCTTCCTTATATAAGTGTGGGTCATTCGAAAAATAATGCCTCAAATCATAAAAGAATTTCCTTCTTTGTTGAGCTGCAAATGTTGGAGGCGAATACTTGGAAACAATAAAGTTAGCATAATCTGCATTCCATGGACTATCCTGGGAGTTTAGCTTCATTGCAGCCAACTATTTATTTGGAAAACTATCATTAACATGAATAGGGTCATAAGCAATTTTTCCAATCTAGACAAGTTATCAGCAACAGGATTTTCAGGACCCCTCCTATCCACAATATGCAAACCAAACTCTTGTAAAAGCAGCACCCATCTAATAAGCCTAGGCTTAGCATTTTTCTTTTCCATAAGGTATCTAATAGCAGCATGATCAGTATGAATAGTAAATTTTGAATCAACAATATAAGGTCTAAACTTATTGCATGCAAAAACTATAGCTAAGAAGTCTTTTTCAGTTGTAGCATTATTCTTTTGAGCAGCAACAAGAGTCTTACTTCCATAATGAATAACATTCAGTTTCTTATGTGCTCGCTGTCCAAGAACAACACCTACAACAAAATCACTAACATCACACATAATTTCAAAAGGTAAATTCCAATCAGATGGTTGAACAATAGGAGCAGTAGTTAAAGCCTTCTTTAAAGCTTCAAAATCTTCCTTGCAATCATCATCAGAAACAAAAGGTACATCTTTTTGAAGAAGATTAGTAAGAGGCTTTGATATTTTAGGGAAATCTTTAATAAACTCCTATAAAAGCAGCATGACCAAGAACACTATAAATATCTTTAACATCCCTGGGCCAGGGCATTTGCTCTATTGCTTCCACTTTAGCTCTGTCAACATCAATGCCTCTTTCAGAAATTTTATGTCCAAGAACAATTCATTCATTCACCATAAAGTGGAATTTCTCCCAATTAAGAACAAGATTAGTTTCCTCACATCTCTGCAAAACTTTATCAAGCTTGTGCAAGCAGTTATCAAAAGAAGTTCCATAGACGGAGAAATCGTCAATGAATACTTCCACAATTTCTTCATAAAAACCATGAAAAATAGCAGACATGCATCTTTGAAACGTAGCAGGAGCATTACACAAACCAAAAGTCATACGTCTATAAGCATAAGTACCATAAGGACAAGTAAAGGTTGTTTTCTCTTAATCAGTTGCCCTAACAGCAATTTGAGAAAACCTAGAATAACCATCAAGAAAGCAAAAAAATGAGTTTTCTTAGACAACCTCTCTAGCATTTGATCAATAAAAGTCAAAGGATAATGATATTTCTTAGTAACCTTATTAACTTTCCTAAAATCAATGCACATTTTATAACCCACTGCTACTCTTTGAGGAATAAGCTCATTATTTTTATTAGGCACAACAGTCATTCCTCCCTTCTTAGGGACATAATGCACAGGGCTCACCCATCTACTATCAGCAATAGCAAAAATAATACCCGCATCTAGGAGCTTTAATACCTCATTCCTTACCACTTCCTTCATCTTAGGAATTAAACGGTGTTGATGTTCAACTACTGGCTTTGCATCAGGTTCAATATTAATAACATGCTAACATATAGAGGGAGAAATCCCTTTCCAATCATCAAGAGTATACCCAATAGCACCACGGTGTTTCTTCAATATTCCCAATAATCTTTCCTCTTCTTCACATGAAAGTTTAGAACTAATAATAATAAGATATATTTTCTTATCATCAATATAAGCATATTTAAAATCATGAGGTAAAGGTTTTAAATAAAAAATAGGATCCTCCTTGGGTGGTTGATGACCCACAAGTATAGGGGGTGTATCGTAGTACTTTTGATAAATGAGAGTATTGAACCCAACGAGGAGCAGAAGGTGTTGACAAGAAGTTTCGATGAAGGAATAACTATAAATACTGAAAGATAAATTTGTAGGGGTTTTTGATATTGCAGATAAATAAAGTGCGAGTAAATAAAATGCAGTAATAATAATTGCAGCAAGTGGCCCAATCCTTTCTTCAGCAAAGGACAAGCCGGTGGGTTTACTTATGATTAAAATACGTTCTCGAGGACACACGGGAGGTTTCTGTCAAGTGCTTTTGTTTCATGCCGCTGAATAATCTTTAGTGTTTTGATAAGTGTTGTGTGGGTGAACCTATGCTAATGTACCATCCCATCCAAGACTAATACATACTTGTGATTATACCCGTTGCAATCATCCGCAACTACAAGAAAGTAATTAAGAAATAAATCTAACCATAACTTTAAACTCCGGGATCCTATGCGCCCTCATGCAATGGTTTTCTAACGGGGGTTTAGGTTTTTGTCACTCCGACAACCCCAAAATTAGTAGCCAAATACACGATGCATTCCCCTAGGCCCATAAATGGTGAAGTATCATGTAGTCGTCGTTCACATGACACTACTAGAAGAATAACACCAAAACTTAAATATCAAACCATTAAATATTACTCAACATTACTTCACTACTAACAACTTGACTTCTCCCATGTCCTCAAGAACAACACGAACTACTCACAAGACATCATATGGATCATGATCAGATGTTATATAATGGTGATTAACAATCTGTACATAAACCTAATCCAATGGTTTCACTCGAAAGCATCAACTACAAGTAGTAATCAACACCAGGAAAGTTTCCCCTATAAAATAGACAAGATGCAACCATATATGTTATAGCGGAATGGAGTGGAGCTGAGGGTGATGATGGTGGAGATGATGATGATGATGACGAGAGGGCAAGCCAGAGGTGGGCCAGAGCCTCCTCACCACCCCTAGGCGCGGCCAGAGGTGGGCCCGCGCCTGGGTATGGTGATGGTGTAAGAATATTATATGGCCAATGTAAATTACAGTATGGTTTTAATTAAAGGATTTAGTATGATGGTTGCTAAAAATAATAGATTAAAATCTGGGTTTAAATTCCCTCTTTTCTCTCTCTAATAATTATATAAATAGTTGTATGTATACGTGACGTACATGTACAAAGCTGACTCAAGTGGGCATGCATCTGCTATGCATGGATCGAATGGATGCATGCACGTATAAGCTGGCTACCATTGAGTATGCATGAATCGATCGGATATGCAAGTAGGTTTTTGGACGAACGCTTGCGGTTATTGCTTAACGTTGAGAAGTCGCGTCCATCTTCTTGGTTGCATGCTGTCCGGCCGGAAACGACGGCCGCGTCGATTCGTAGAGACGCGTCCGCTCAGAGTGCCTCTTCCTGGCCTATAAAAGGGCCAGTGCCTTGGCCGCAAAATTTACTTGACTCACGACGACCTCATTGCATTAAGCGCAGCGGGAGTGCTGCCGCAATAGAGAGGGTCATTGTGGTATGAACATACACACACATATAAAAGTCTAGTCTTCATCCTTCAGAAGAACACTAAAAGATAGAGGAAGAGAAAAGAACAAAGACATCATGTCATGTACCAACATGGAGAAAGGTTAGTCCATATGACGTATAAATCTAATGGCCGTTGAATGTAAGTGTTGCCAAAATCCTACAAATTAAAGTTTTGGCTTACAATTGGTATCAGAACCATTGTTATGGCAAACTTTTAATTCACATTATGGTATTAAAATTATAGTTGCATTTTATGTATATTGCAAATTTTTTCCGCTGCATACTTCTCTCGCTGCGAATAAGACTTTTTAAAGAAGAACATATTATCGACAAAGTCTTGTTTACTGAAATGTTGTTTGGATGGTTCTAGACTTGGAAAACCATTGTGTTCATGTATTTCTCACGTGTGCTATTTTGCTAGTTAAATATTTATATAACTGAATGCTTTTTTTGTCACAAAAGTGACCTAGCATTGAATATATTAAATATTTACATGCAAATTTGTTTAGTGCTAATAATTAAAGATATGTGTACTATATTTGATTATTGTGCTATCGAGTCACCAAAAGGAACCATTGCGAATAATTAGATGGCATAAAAGGAATTAATGACATACGAGAGAAATGTAATCTGTTTATCAAAAGATGACATTTATATTTCTTTGAGTGTGCTCACTACCATTATAGTATTGGCACTACTACTGGATAATGTGATATATGAGTTTCATCAAAAGATGTTCTTATATATGAAAGTAAAGTTATATGTCCAATTTATGTATGTAATATACTATTAATGTATGGACATCTTTAAATGCTGCAGCCGCTATCAATGGCTTGGTCAAGTTTAACGGTCTGAACTATGCCGAATGGGCCGACCAAATTGACTTCCAACTGGGAGTCATGAACTTGGACATGCCCATGGTTATGGAAAAGCCGGCAACACTTACTAATGAAAGTACTGCTGAAGACAAGCAAAAAATTCGATATCTGGGAGAGAGCCAATAGGCTTAGCTTGAACTTCATGCGAGTGATGATCGCTGAAAATGTGAAGCCTTCAATGCCCAAGACCGAAAATGCAAAGGAGTTCATGTTGAAACTTAAGGAGTTTTCTCAGTCAGACCTTACAAGTCTATCGTGGGAACTCTTATGAGTGAACTTACTACTAAAAAGTTTAACTGGTCGTGTGCAATGCATGACCGTGTTACTAGCTTGACTAACATTGCAGCAAAATTAAAGGCCCTAGAAATGGATGTGGGTGATAGTTTTATTGTTCAGTTTATTATGAATTCTCTTCCTCCCAAGTTTGGTCAGTTCTAGGTGAACTACAACACCATAAAAGATAAGTGGAACCTTCAGGAGATAAAGGCCATGCTCATTCAAGAGGAAGGGAGACTGAAGAAAATGAGAGATCACTCGGTTTATTTCATGGCTCATAACAAAGCCAGCAACAGTAAGGTTAAGCCATGTTATAAAGGGAAAATAACGGACAATGCACTATTAAAGATTAACCAAGGCCAAGTTTGCAAGGATTTGAGGTGTCACTTCTGCAAGAAAACTGGCCATTTTAAGAAGGATTGTCCTAAGCGTAAGATTTGGTTCGAAAAAAAAGGTATGTACTATGTTTCCGTATGTTTCGAATCAAATCTTGTTGAAGTACCAAATGATACCTGGTGGTTGGATTCTGGCGCCATTACTCATGTTTCACATATAACACAGGGATTCCTTTCAATCCAACCCATAAGGGGAAGTGAAAAGTTCTTATATATTGGGAACATAATGATGGCACCAATTAAAGGAATTGCGACGTATCGGTTGATCCTGGATAACGGCTACCAATTGGATCTAGAAAAGTGTCTCTATGTTCCCGAGTGTGCTAGGAATCTAGTTTCCGTAGGGGTGTTTGATAAGTTAGGATATAAGTTTGAGATTGGAGACAATATGTTTAAATTATGTAATTCTATGCATTGCTGCAAAGGATTATTAGGAGATAGCAGCCAATTCTTCAACTCTACAATTCTCATTAGGTAATTCAGCTTCATAAGGTGTTTTAGCAAATTTAGAGAAATTAAATTCATAAGACGCTCCATCAAACTTTGTAAGGATTTTCTCCTTTTTACATTCTATAACAGCACCACAAGTGTTTAAGAAAGGTCTACCAAATATAATAGGACAAGTATCACTAGCAGAAGTGCCTAGTACTAGAAAATCAGCAGGATATTTAGTTTTACCACATAAGACCTCCACATTTCTAACAATACCAATCGGAGAAATACTGTAACATCCCAAATTTGCTAAATTAGGATGTGTGGTGTTGTGCTCATCTCATACATGCATGAAAAAAAAATTAACCATGTTTGAAACAATTTAAATTGCGAATTTAAATGGTTTGAGAAAAATCCCACAAATAGTACTTAAAATGGGTTCCAAGTTTTGGTACTGAAAAATATTTCAATTTCACCAAAACAAAACATGGTGGGGTTGGAAATTTGATAAGGTTTTCAAAAGTTATTTTTGCCAAATTTTCCGTTTGCAAAAAGGCCCTCAAAATGATGTTTTCTGTCCTGTTTTAAAACAGAGAAGGACCTCAATGAAATTTCATTGTTTTCCAGGGGGTTATTGTAATTTTACTTTTATTTTTCCTTTCTTCTACCTTGAGACAGAAGGATGCAGCTGTGTGTCCTCACCGCCGCCGTCGACGCCACCTCCTTCCTGCCTCTCTCCTTGCATGGATAAGACCCCAGAGGCGTCCGGATCGTTCTCTCCTTCCTCCTCCTCGCCAGCTGTTCTCCCTCTCTCCCTCCCTGTAACCCTACCCGAACCCTAACCTACTGTCCCGCCGGCCGCCGCCGTTTGCCTTCGTTCCCGGCCACCTCCGGTCGATTGGAAGTGACCAGGAGGAGCTCCTGGTCCTCCTCTACCTTTCCGTCCACCCTCGTTTGCCGGTAATTCCGGCGATCTCCCTCGCCTCCGGCCGCCGGCCAAACCCGCACACCGTCGCGGTTCCCGGCGCCGCCTCGCCACCCCGACCGCTCTACAAGCTCCAAGGCAACGTGGTGAGCCTCCCCATGCCCTCCAATCGCGTCCTTCCCCTCTGTAGCTTCCCCGCACCATGTTCCTAGCTCCGCCGCCACGGATGCTCGACGCCGGCGAGTTTTTCGTTGACCATACGGTCAACCGCCGCCACCTACAGGTTCACCCCCATAGCATCCAATTCGAGAATCCATCGACGAATTTGTCGAATTCGAGTGCATCTGTGGGGAGCAGACCAGGGTGATGTCACCATTGCACCATGCTGATGTCATAAAACCGGTTTTCCTTTTTAAAATAATTAGGAAAAGGAGCTGATACGTGGACCCTGTTTTTAAATTACTGAATTAAAATGGAATATTGAATATCTCCTGAAATATTAATCAGAAAATAAAATAAAAACATGGAAATGTTCAGAAAAGTGTAATCTATCTGAATATATCTTTTTCACATATCTTTGACAAAGTTCAAAAATGAGCATTTATTTCATATTGTTTAATTCATTTAAAATAGAGAAAATAAGTTTTTATTCAATAAAATTAGAAAACTAAAAGTTATATACCAAAATGCTCAAAATGACATATGCAATCTAGCTATGATGTTTTCAAACCCATTTGAGCAACTAAAATTGGACTCACTTCTAGAACCGCCCGAAACACCCTCCGGGGTCCATTCCAGGGCTAATTTCAACATAATTGCATGTTTGACATACGAACCCTAGCAACCCATCAAACATGTTTAGGGATTTATTTCAGTGCATTAACCTGCTCATGCATACATGTTGTGCATTGCATCGATGCCATGTTTGATTGTTGTTTCTCTTTCGGTGTTTTGCTTCTGACCGTTAGAACGTGACTCCGAAGAGAAGATCGACAACGGCATGACGAATACTTGATCCTAACCGACAAGTCAAGCACTTATTCCTGAAGACTTTCTCTGGTTTTCTTGAAGCAAGGCAAGCATAACCTCTTATCTGCCCATATATGATTTCGGAAGACTTTTGATTCTCGTACAAATGCATTCGATTCCAATGTATGTTGTGTCAGTAGTTAGAGTTCTCCTATATTATGCATAGCCTACTTATCCTGATCCACTACTCCTAGCAGCCATAGGTTTGCTTGTGTTTATTGCCAAAGCCTTATATACGCTATGCTTAGTCATACATGCTTGTTAGCTCTGCTCCATCCGGTTGATGAATCAGAGTTGCGAATGAATCTAGTATGGCAGAAAGTAGTGGTAAGTTAAGAGATACTTGACTAAGATGACTTAAAGGTCTGGATGATGAGACTACAGAGGGTCTGTGGTTTTTGTCTCGTTCATGCCCCTAGGAGCGAGTTCTCGTCTTCGAGCCAAAACTGAGCGTGCATCCACACGGGGCTTAGATTCTCCTCGGTCTCAACTTGCCTAGTTTGTTCCATGAGTCGCCTAGTTCGGGCTTTCCATTTGGATTTGCGGGGAGATTAAAAACTCTTTCAAAACTAGGACGTGGGGATGTATCGGCGCTCTGCGGGTAGGTAACCGTCGAGCATTGCGCACAACGATAGAGACCCGGCAGGAGATGGCCACTCCCTGTTGGCGGACCATCTCTACTCGGAGCGACTCATGGAATAGGCGAAGTAAGGGAAAGGTCATGGTCAAGCACCCTCTGCCGGCACTTCCCGGACTAGTGCTAACCCGGTGGCACTAAGAGTCGGTTGATACGTGTGGGTAAAGTTGTACACCCCTGCAGGCTTAAATCTTTCCAGAAAGCCGTGTCCGCGGTTAAGGATGACTTGGTGACGGATTCTGTGATCATAGATAACTTGAACGGAATGACTAAAACTTGTTAATAACGAGTGAAGGATGCCTCCTCAGAGATGACGAGAGGGGTTACCTTGTAGCTTGAGGTACCAGAACAAGTTGAGGTGGTGATCTTTGAAGCACGAGGTTCTGAAATGATATTGGTGGATTAAAAAGATGATGATTTCAGTAGTTGAGTAGCTTTCTCATCTGTTTTCAAAATACTCCATGAGACGTGCTACTCCTTCCTCAATTTGGAAAACAAAGATGGCTTTACGCAAAATAACCTTCATAACTCTTTCTAAAAGAAGTAGATATATAATAGGTTAACTAACTCTTGTTGAGTACCTCCCGTACTCATGTTTGCTTCAACTTGGTTCAGGTGGAGTTCCTCGGTTCGGTGGTGATTCAACGTGGACATCGACGAGTAGTTTGGGGTTCCCAGGTAGCAGCCTGGAATCTATGGGCTGGGACGTCGCCTTATGTTGTGGCCTCTTAGGCCTTTTTGGTTCTTGTTGGTTAGCAACATAATTTTCCTTCCGTTGTCTGATGTAATGTTGGGTCTTGTGACCTCTGCTTGTAAGCTATACTCTAGTAACACCTGTTTAATACAGCTTCCATGTCTAGAGTTCTGCTTTGATCGGTTGTTGGTTTCGATCTCATTGTTATACAGTTTGGGCTATGCCTGCATAGTTATCGCAGTCGAGGGGTTGTGGAGCCGATGATCCATGTCCAAGCCCGCCTGCCGATGTGATTCGGCCAGGGGCGAGGTAACCCCAGTAACCCTCGATTGTTGTTGCACTTTCTGGACACATAACAGCTCTGTATAACTTTGGTCCCGTTCCTTCAGTTTCATCCGACTCATGGACGCTTGGGTATGCATATCTGGTTATGACTAGCATGGACACAAGGAGTAGTAGACTAGGGATCCGGACTACGTGCCGATGAATCCGGTCTGCCTGCCGTTGTTTGTTGCGGCCGGAGCTGGTAACCCTGAAGCCCTTGTGAGTCCATCGCTAGGAGCACATAACAGTTTGTATATCTCTGGTTCAGGGTCTGTCAAGTAGTGGTATCAGAGCAGGACTGCCTGTAGGAAAACCTTACTGCTTGGTCGTTGTTAAGTCTAGTGTTTGTGAAAACTATTTTGAAACTTCAAATGATTGTGAAAACCTTCTTAGGATTCTTTTTACTCCTTATCTGGTATCGCTCTAACTCCGGGTCATCTTACCTGTTTTGTTTTAAAAAGGTTCTAGTTACTCAAAACCTAGGTGCCTTCTTTGGCAAGGATGTGTTTTACCCATTTTTACCTAGTGATGAGTTTCTAGAGTCGTGTGTGTTCCATGTTCCGTGGTCTCTTAAACTGGGAGATTTCATTTCCATCATAATCTCTCATATCTATGTGGATTCCACATTATCATGTTCTAAAGTTTAAAACCTTGAACCTCGAGATTTCCTTTTTCATCTCGAATATATCTGTTATCCTCTGTTCAATTTATTTCGGAGTTATGTTGTCTTTAGAATGATACTTCGTGACCTCTATTCGTAGTGTCCTTCAAGGCACCAAGATAGTAGTTAATCCTTTATTTGAGTTTTCATCCTTGGACTTGAACCAAAGGTCCCAGAATGTGCTGAAATGCGGTGGGTGCAATCATGTGGTTTTACAGCCGTGTGATGCTCACGCCATCAGTACAGGATGCTGACCTTTAACCCAAGTTCCGTTTCTTTGGATCCTGAGGAATTTGTTCCGGCAATTCCAACTCTCCTAGCCATAAGCTTTCTTTTGAAACCAAAAAGGGATCACAACAAGAGTGATCATCTTGGCCTCCACATATTTCTTCTTGGTTCAGCTATACCAATCTTTTTGCATGGGTTTTCCGAACGAGTATCGCCCTGTGCATTCCCCATGACCTATGGATTTTCCGGAGCATGTCCTTAATCTTTACTTACTTTCCTACCTTTGTCTATGGTTTGGAAACCAAGTTGCTTTTGTGTGTTGGATTCTTCCGTTAATTTTGCTCTTGTTTTCCGTCAGGACATTTCACCTTGGGATGTCAGGAGAAATAAACTCCAGTACCTCGTTCATCTCTAGGACCAGGTTAAAGTTTTGTAATTCGCAGAATTAAGAGGCTTTAAGAGCTTCTGTTTAGTTCGGCCTTCGAGTATCACATTCTTTTGTATCAAGAGGTTGTGTTGAGTTTCATGGATCTATTGATGAAGTGATGCTCTTACATGTCCTCACTCCCCCTTCGTCCAAGCTTGAATGCTTGAGAGTGGTCGGTGTGTGTGCATTGATGTGTGTACCAGATATTCTTAACAATTCTTATTGCTTCAAAAAAATCTCAGAAATATATGTATCCTTCTTAGCGCTACTAGTCACCCAGTCTCTAATTGAAGTTGACCATGTTACCAAATCCATTCATTCCGGTGCACATTCTTGGTCAAAGAGTTAGGTTCACACCAAAGCTCTCAAGACCATATCGGTTGCTTTGACAAGCAAGATCTCTTTCAAACTCTGATACATACCGGTAGGTTGTGATATTGTGGTTGTCTTTCTAGAAGTATCACTAGGTTGTTACTTGACCATGATGTCTAAACAAGGGGTAGTTTGAACCACTCCTTTCTCCACGGAACCCTGCTGGATATCCTGGACTAGTTGGTTGAGCTTAAGCACTAACTTGGAGAGTTGAAAGACAAGAGCTCTTCTTAACTTGTTCCTTCGCAATGGGATGTCTAGTTCTCATCTTGTTGAAGCATGATAGTCTTTTATTAGTGGACATGCTATCATTCTACCTTGATTTTATTTGGGCTATCGTCAGATCAAGTTCGGCTCCAAGGACTATCTTGATGGTGTTTTCACTCATGGTGTTCCACCTAAGTACACCTTCATGTCCTTTAGTCTGAACAATATTTTTCCTTGTTCATGTATCATATGTATCCCTCTTCTTGGAGTGTTCCGATAAGCGTGTTCTTAAGCCCATCGATGACATTCCTATATCTTCAAGTTGCAAGAGGTTCATGTTGAACAATTGGCATTAATGTTGGAAACTTTTGAGAACCATCTTTGTGTCCTCACGAAGTTTGTGTTCTCTATGTTCGAAGTAACTTACTCTGGTTCATGTGCTTACGGTGAAAGATGTCGCCGTGGATTCGAGTAGAGTTTTCTTGTTCCTTCGGGAATAATCCCAAGTTGGTCATGCATGTGTGGAGTATTCTTGATATGGTGGGTTGTTACCTCCATTTATTTAAAGAAGTTTGCATCCACACCAAGCCACTGACTGATTACCCGTGAAAGAGAAGAAGTCTACGAACTTCGTTATCTTTCTATCGTCTCCCCAACAAGGACTGTGATGTGTTTCATTGCAAGTAGACCATGTAGGTGCAACCGTCTTTCGCAAGTTGCTAATACATGAGTTTAACAATCTTGCTCATCCTTTCTGAGCTTGACATTGTAGTCCATGTCTTGAGAATCTAGTAAATATATCTCGTAGGTAACCGGTGCAACCCCTTCAATCAAACATCCTGAGTTTGAGATATCAACCCACTAACCAGAGCTGCATCCCAAGCAGCAACGATGGTTGGTGTTTCCTCAAGGGTATTGACTTAGGTCCTTTACAAAATCCAGCATGATTGATGTTGTGGTTGACACAATTAGGCGGAAGGACTAATGTCATATCTCTTTGAATCCGTAAGAATAGCCACTCTCTGTGAGGATTCTTGTGTGACTCATTCTAGAAGTTTTCCTCCCCGTTCTTCCACACCGGAGTTTAACTTTCAGTGATTACCTATAGAAGGCTTGTCATAAGCCTGATATTGGTATCTAGAACATCAGGAAAGCTTGGAAGTTGTATTGTCCAATGTCCCTATCTCAATCATCCAAACCTTTCTTTCAGTGGAAACAAGTTCATCATGAGAACCATCTCGTGGTGCTTTGTAACCGCCATTGACCAGTTCCCTTTTTCAAGTTGGTTGTACTTGAAGTTCTAATCATCTCACACATGGTGTGAATTTGTCAGTCACTTCAGCCGTGGGATCTTTACCATGTGGTAGATGTACCGCTACGTCCAAACCACAATAGGAAAGAGATTCCTTAATTCCTCCCGGTGTTCCAAATCCTCATTGGTTAACCATCCTTATGGTGTGACCAAGAATTTCTTCCTCGTTACGGTGTTCCAACATCTTCTAGTTACTCATCTTCTATTGTGAAGTAATATCATGATCCTTGACAAGGATTTGAACAAACTTTGATGGACGAAAGTTCTGTTATCTTCCGTGTCCACTCCCAAGAGTGAACATGATCATGTATCAAATTTTCTCCGACACACGATTAAAGTGTTTTCCCGTGTTCTCCCTCGTCTACGGATATTACTTCATGGTATCCAAGACCACCCTATCCATCTTGGTATCCTGTTGGAAGAAACCTCGGTGCCACAAGTCGTTCAAACTTTCTTTTCCAAAACAATTTAAAGTCGTGTGCAAAGCTCATATTCTAAATCCTTTCAAGAACCATCGTCCACAAACTTGAAACCTTCTTCTATTCCCTCGTTATCTTTATGTGTTTCATGCACGATAACTCAATAATTCTTTATGAACATCCCTGTCATGAGTTAGCCATGAGATACTCGATCTTCATGAAGATCAAACCTTTTGAGAGTCTTCCCTCTTACCTAAGGTGTATCCGTTCAACACTTCAGTATGCTACAGATCAACCTCTTCAAGAAGAAAACTGCAAGGTTTGGGAAGTTCGTTCAAAACCGGTGTTCCTTCTTTCTTCTCCTTCGGGATTCTCGGGGCGAGATTCTTGTAAGGGGGGTAGATTTGTAACATCCCAAATTTGCTAAATTAGGATCTGTGGTGTTGTGCTCATCTCATACATGCATGAAACAAAAATTTAACCATCTTTGAAACCATTTAAATTGTGAATTTAAATGGTTTGAGAAAAATCCCACAAATAGTACTTAAAATGGGTTCCAAGTTTTGGTACTGAAAAATATTTCAATTTCACCAAAGAAAAACATGGTGGGGTTGGAAATTTGATAAGGTTTTAAAAAGTTATTTTTGCCAAATTTTCTGTTTGCAAAAAGGCCCTCAAAACGATGTTTTCTATCCTGTTTTAAAACAGAGAAGGACCTCAATGAAATTCCATTTTTTTCCAGGGGGTTATTGTAATTTTCCTTTTCTTTTTCGTTTCTTCTACCTTGAGACAGAAGGATGCAGCTGTGTGTCCTCACCGCCTCCATCGACGCCACCTCCTCCCTGCCTCTCTCCTTGCGTGGATAAGACCCTAGAGGCGTTCCGATCGTTCTCTCCTTCCTCCTCCTCGCTCACTGTTCTCCCTCTCTCCCTCCCTGTAACCCTACCCGAACCCTAACCTACTGTCCCGCCGTCTGCCGCCGTTTGCCGCTCTTTCCGGCCACCTCCAGTCGATTGGAAGTGACCAGGAGGAGCTCCTGGTCCTCCTCTACCTTCCCGTCCACCCTCGTTTGCCGGGAATCCCCCACTCGCCGGAATCGGGCGATCTCCCTCGCCTCCGGCCTCCGGCCAAACCCTCACGTCGTCGTTGTTCCCGGCGCCGCCTCGCCACCCCGACCTCTCCACAAGCTCCAAGTCAACGTGGTGAGCCTCCCATGCCCTCCAATCGCCTCCTCCCCCTCTGTAGCTTCCCCACACCATGTTCCTAGCTCCGCCGCCACGGATGCTCGCCGCCGGCGAGTTTTCCGGTGAACATACGGTCGACCGCCGCCACCTATAGGTTCACCTCGGCCTGCCGAAGCTCCCCATAGCATCCAATTCGAGAATCCATCGACGAATTTGTCGAATTTGAGTGCATCTGTGAGGAGCATAGCAGGGTGATGTCACCATTGCATCATGATGATGTCATAAAACCGGTTTTCCTTTTTAAAATAATTAGGAAAAGGAGCTGACACGTGGACCCCGTTTTTAAATTACTGAAAATGAATTAAAATGGAATATTGAATATCTCCTGAAATATTAATTAGAAAAATAAAATAAAAACATGGAAATGTTCAGAAAAAATGTAATCTATCTGAATATATCTTTTTCACATATGTTTGACAAAGTTCAAAAATGAGCATTTATTTCATATTGTTTAATTCTTTTAAAATAGAGAAAATAGGTTTTTATTCAATAAAATTAGAAAACTAGAAGTTATATACCAAAATGCTCAAAATGACATATGCAATCTAGCTATGATGTTTTCAAACCCATTTGAGCAACTAAAATTGGACTCACTTCTAGAACCGCCTGAAACACCCTCCAGGGTCCATTTCAGGGCTAATTTCAACATAATTGCATGTTTGACATACGGACCCTACCAACCCATCAAACATGTTTAGTGCTTTATTTCAGTGCATTAACCTGCTCATGCATACATATTGTGCATTGCATCGATGCCATGTTTGATTGTTGTTTCTCTTTCGGTGTTTTTCTTCTGACCGGTAGAACATGACTCCGAAGAGAAGATCGACAACGGCATGACGAATACTTGATCCTAACCGACAAGTCAAGCACTTATTCCTGAAGACTTTCTCTAGTTTTCTTGAAGCAAGGCAAGCATAACCTCTTATTTGCCCATATATGATTTCGAAAGACTTTTGATTCTCGTACAAATGCATTCGATTCCAATGTATGTTGTGTCAGTAATTAGAGTTCTCCTATATTATGCATAGACTACTTATCCTGATCCACTACTCCTAGCAGCCATAGGTTTACTTGTGTTTATCGCCAAAGCCTTATATATGTTATGCTTAGTCATACATGCTTGTTAGCTCTGCTCCATCCAGTTGATGAATCAGAGCTGCGAATGAATCTAGTATGGCAGGAAGTAGTGGTAAGTTAAGAGATACTTGACTAAGATGACTTAAAGGTATGGATGATGAGACTACAGAGGGTATGTGGTTTTTGTCTCGTTCATGCCCCTAGGAGCGAATTCTCGTCTTCGAGCCAAGACTGAGCGTGCATCCACACGGGGCTTAGATTCCCCTCGGTCTCAACTTTCCTAGTTTGTTCCATGAGTCGCCTAGTTCGGGGTTTCCATTTGGATTTACGGGGATATTAAAAACACTTTAAAAACTAGGACGTGGGGATGTATCGGCGCTCTGCGAGTAGGTAACCGTCGAGCATTGCGACAAAGATAGAGACCCGACAGGAGATGGCCACTCCCTATTGGCGGACCATCTCTACTCGGAGCGACTCATGGAATAGGCGAAGTAAGGGAAAGGTTGTGGTCAACCACCCTCTGTCGGCACTTCCCGGACTAGTGCTAACCCGGTGGCACGAAGAGTCTATTGATACGTGCGGGTAAAGTTGTACACCCCTGTAGGGTTAAATCTTTTCGAAAAGCCGTGTCCGCGGTTAAGGATGACTTGGCGACGGATTCTGTGATCATAGATAACTTGAACGGAATGACTAAAACTTGTTGATAATGAGTGAAGGATGCTTCCTCGGAGATGCCGAGAGGGGTTACCTTGTAGCTTGAGGTACCAGAACAACTTGAGGTTGTGATCTTTGAAGCACGAGGTGCTGAAATGATATTGGTGGATTAAAAAGATGATGATTTCAGTAGTTGAGTAGCTTTCTCATCTGTTTTCAAAATACTCCATGAGACGTGCTACTCCTTCCTCAATTTGGAAAACAAAGATGGCTTTACGCAAAATAACCTTCATAACTCTTTCTAAAAGAAGCAGATATATAATAGGTTAACTAAGTCTTGTTGAGTACCTCCCGTACTCATGTTTGCTTCAACTTGGTTCAGGTGGAGTTCCTCGGTTCGGTGGTGTTTCAACGTGGACATCGACGAGTAGTTTGGGGTTCCCAGGTAGCAGCCTGGAATCTATGGGCTGAGACGTCACCTTATGTTGCGGCCTCTTAGGCCTTTTTTGTTCTTGTTGGTTAGCAACATAATTTTCCTTCCGTTGTCTGATGTAATGTTAGACAGTGTGACCTCTGCTTGTAAGCTATACTCTAGTAACACCTATTTAATACAGCTTCCATGTCTAGAGTGATGCTTTCATCGGCTGTTGGTTTCGAGCTCTTTGTTATACAGTTTTGGCTATGCCTGCATAGTTGTCGCAGTCGAGGGGTTGTGGAGCCGATGATCCATGTCCGACCCCGCCTAGCGATGTGATTCGGCCTGGGGTGAGGTAACCCCAGTAACCCTCGATTGTTGTTGCACTTTCTGGACACATAGCAGCTTTGTATAACTTTTGTCCCGTTCCTTCAGTTTCATCCGACTCATGGACGCTTGGGTATGCATATCTGGTTATGACTAGCATGGACACAAGGAGTAGTAGACTGGGATCCGGACTACGTGCCGATGAATCCGGTCTGCCTGCCGTTGTTTGTTGCGGCCGGAGCTGGTAACCTTGAAGCCCTTGTGAGTCCATCGCTAGGAGCACATAACAGTTTGTATATCTCTGGGTCCGGGGTCTGAAAAATAGTTTCCCTATTAGCAAGTTGAATAATCACATCAATGTCTTCAAGTTGACAAGAACCAATTTCATGCATGATTTCTTTATAAAGCTCATAAGGAATAGCACTAGAAATAGCACCAATATCACACAAACCATAATAGAAATGATCACCTATCCTAACAGATAGCACAGGAACACTAGGTTTCCTAGATTTACTAGGATGAGAGACAATATTAGAAGCATCTTCACAAAATATAATGTGTCCCTCTTCTACATTTTCATAAACAAGGTTCTACAGTTATTTGTTCCTCGGGTTCTACAGGTTTCCTTGCACTTTTATTAACCACACTAGCTAACATAGAATGTTCTCTTACCTTAGAAGGGAAATGCATTTTCTCAATATAAGGTTCGGGCACAATAGAATCAACGGTATGAACTTCTATATCTCTAGCAGGAACACAATTAACAGTATCTTTATAAGGTGCATGGTACTTATCCCGTTCCTTTTTTGGGAATATCAATATAAGAAGCAAAATCCCTATATAATTTTGCAACAACTTGAGAATCAATACCATAAACAATACTAACATTATGAAAATCATCGGATGACATAATTTTTTTAATGCATTCATAATCATAATTTATACCTGACTTTCTATCTTTGTCATTCTCCCATCCTTCAGTGTTTTCTTGAATACGATCAAGAAGATCCCATTTAGCTTCATCTTTCATACGTGTAAATGATCCAGAACAAGAAGCGTCCAATAAATCCTTATCATGAAGAGAAAGCCTTGCATAGAAATTATTAATAACAATATTACTGGGGAGCTCATGAATGGGGCATTTGAGCATTAGTAACTTCAATATCCCCCATGCTTGGGCAATACTCTCTCCGTCATGAGGCCAAAAATTATATATATATACTTACGATCTCTATGAATTTCACTGGGAGGATAGAATTTAGAATAAAAGAGGGGCACAATTTCCTCCCATCCAATAGTGTGGCTATTTTTCAGCAGTTTGAACCATTCAGCGGCTCGGCCCGTCAATGATATAGAGAATAATTTCCTCTCCACCTGGCCCATTGTAATACCTCCACACTTGAACAACTCACGTAATTCATGTAAAAAGAGCAAATGATCACCAGGATGGACAGTTCCATCACCTGAATAGCAGTTATTCATAACATGTTTAGCAATCTTTATAGGTATTTTATAAGGATCCAAATCATCAGGCGGTGGGTTACATACTACCCTAGCAGAGGAAGCAGTGCCCGCAAATAAGGACTCAAAAGTAGATCCAAACATAGTGTAATAAAGCAGTAGACAGTAATAAAAACAACACTCACAGCAGAAGCTTCCTTTATCAATTCCACTTCCCAATAGCGCTTAGCTCCCCGGCAACGGCGCCAGAAAATAGTCTTGATGACCCACAAGTATAGGGGGTGTATCGTAGTACTTTCGATAAATAAGAGTGTCGAACCCAACGAGGACCAGAAGGTGTTGACAAGCAGTTTTGATGAAGGAATAACTGTAAATACTGAAAGATAAATTTTTAGGGTTTTTTGATATTGAAGATAAATAAAGTGCGAGTAAATAAAATGCAGTAATAATAATTGCAGCAAGTGGCCCAATCCTTTCTTCAGCAAAGGACAAGCCGGTGGGTTTACTTATGATTAGCAAATGTTCTCGAGGACACACGGGAGGTTTCTGCCAAGTGCTTTTGTTTCATGCCGCTGAATAATCTTTAGTGTTTTGATAAACCTATGCTAATGTACCGTCCCATCCAAGACTAATACATACTTGTTATTATACCCCTTGCAAGCATCCGCAACTACAAGAAAGTAATTAAGAAATAAATCTAACCACAGCTTTAAACTCCGGGATCCTACGCTCCCTCGTGCAATGGTTTCCTAGCGGGGGTTTAGGTTTCTGTCACTCCGGCAACCCCACAATTAGTAGCCAAATACACGGTGGATTCCCCTAGGCCCATAAATGGTGAAGTATCATGTAGTCGATGTTCACATGACACCACTAGAAGAATAACACCACAACTTTAATATCAAACCATTAAATGTTACTCAACATTACTTCACTACTAACAACTTGACTTCTCCCATGTCCTAAAGAACAACATGAATTACTCACAATAGATCATATGGATCATGATCAGAGGTGATATAATGGTGATTAACAATCTGGACATAAACCTAATCCAATGGTTTCACTCAATAGCCTAAACTACAAGTAGTGATCAACACCGGGAAAGTTTCCACTATGAAATAGAAAAGATGAAACCCTACATGTTACATCGGAACGGAGTGGAGATGAGGGTGATGATGGTGGAGATGATTATGATGACGACGATGATGATCCCGATGAAGTCCACCTCGATGACGGTGACGATGGCTATGATTTCCCCCCTCCGGGAAGGAATTCCCCGGCAGATTTCTCCCTGTCGGAGAGCTTTTCTCTCTCTGTTGTTTTCCGTCCTGTAGAGGCGGCGGAAAGACTCCTCGAGGATTCTCTATGTCTTAGGGTTCCCGGGGGATGAAGTACGTCGAAGGGGCAAGGAAGAGGTGGGCCATGGCCTCCTCACCACCCCCAGGCGTGGCCAGAGGTGGGCCCGCGCCTAGGCATGGTGAGGGCCCTTGGTGGCCCTCCTCCGGCTCCCCTTTGGCTTCCTCCCTCTTCGGGTGAAATAGGAACTTTCCGATGATTTCCGGGGTGATCCGATCTTCGCGAATACGGTATCCTGGCGCTCCGTTTTCTAGCAGAATTCTGACTCTAGGGGTTCAACTCTCCAATTATTGGAAAAAGATGCAAAATAGGTGAAATAACATAAGTATCATCCTCCAATATGAAATATATCAATGAATAACAGCAAATTATGATACAAAATAGTGATGCAAAATGGACGTATCAATGCTAATGTGGTACACAAGTCCTCCACACGTAAATTATGTTTCATTATCACCGGTTGAAGAAGAAGAATATCGTCAATCTCATTTATCTCTTCCATAAAGACCTCACTTTCATGATCCTCCATATATTTCTGCATAGCATTGTTAGGAGCAAGAGAAATAGAGGCAAGTTGTTCAACTCTAAAATTTTCATTAGGCAATTCAGATTCATAAGGAGCTCTAACAAATTAGGAGATATTAAACTCATAAGATTTTCCATCAAATTTAGTCAATATTTTCTCCTTCTTACAATCTATAATAGAGCAACAAGTGTTCAAGAAACCTCCACAAAAAAATAATAGAACAAGTTTTACTAGCATCCTTACCCAGCACTAGAAAATCAGTAGGATATTTAGTTTTACCACATAAAACTTCCACATCTCTAACGATACCAATTGGAAAAATAGTTTATGTATCAGCAAGCTGAATAACCACATCAATATCTTGAAGTTCACAAGAACCAATTTCATGCATAATTTCTTTATAAATATCATAAGGAATAACATTAGAACTTGCACCAATGTCATACAAACCATAATAGGAATGATCACCAATCTTAATAGAAAGCACACGAACACTAGTTTTCTTAGGTCTATTTGGATGTGAGACAATATTAGAAGCATCCTTAGAGAAGATAATATGTTCATCCTCTACATTTCCACAGACAAGGTATTTTACAATAGCTACTGCAGGTTCAACACTTATTTGTTCATCAGTTTCAATAGATTTCTTTATGCTCACACTAGCTACAATAGAGTGTTCTTTTACCTTAGCAGGGAAAGGCATTTTCTCAATATAAGGCTCGGGCACAGCAGGATTAACAGCATGCACTTCTATATTTCTAGCAGGAACAATATCTTTATAAGGTGCATGATAGTTGCTCAACTCTTTTTTAGGAATATCAAGATAGGAGGCAAACGTTTTAAGACAATTTGCAAAGATTTGAGAATCAAGACCACAAACAGCACTAACATTAAAGAAATAATCAGTTCCCATAAAAGCTTTAATGCATTCATAATCATAATTTATACCTGACTTTCTACCTTTGTCATTCTCCCATCCTTCAGTGTTTTCTTGAATACGGTCAAGAAGATCCCATTTAGCTTCTTCCTTCATACGTGTGAATGATCCAGAACAAGAAGCATCCAGTAAAATCCTTATCATGAAGAGAAAGCCTTGCATTAAAAGTATTGATAATAATATTACTCGGGAGCTCATGAATGGGACATTTAAGAATTAATAACTTCATTCGCCCCCAAGATTGGGCAATACTATCTCCATCATGAGGCCATGAATTATATATTTGATTCTAGTCTTTATGAATCTCACTAGGAGGATAGAATTTAGAATAAAAGAGAGGTACAATTTTCTCCCATCCCATAGATTCACCATTCTTCAGTAATTTAAACCATTCAACATCTCTACCTTTCAGCGATAAAGAGAATAATTTCCTTTTAACTTGATCCATTGTAATACATGCACACCTGAATAACTCGCATAATTCATGTATAAAGAGCAAATGATCACCGGGATAGACAGTTCCATCTCCATAATAGCAGGTATCCATAACACGTCCAACAATTTTCATAGGTATTTTATAAGAATCCAATTCAGCAGATAACAGGTCACCTACTACCCAAGCTGTAACAGTAGTAGTACCTCTAAATAAAGAACCATATGGACTATCCATATTAAAATAAAGCAGTAGACAAAAATAAAAACAGCACTCACAGTAAAGATTTCTCTTACCAATTCCACTTACCAATAGCGCTTCACTCCCCGGCAATGACACCATAAAATAGTATTGATGACCCACAAGTATAGGGGGTGTATCATAGTACTTTCAATAAATAAGAGTGTCAAACCCAACGAGGAGCAGAAGGTGTTAACAAGCAGGTTAGATAGAGGATTCACTATAAACACTAGCAAACGGGTTTTTGGTGGTTTTTGATATAGCAGATAAATAAATTACGAGTAAATAAAAGATAGTAAATATAATTGCAGCGAGTGGCCCAATACTTATGAGAGCAAAGGACAAGCTAGTTATTCTACTTATGATTACCAAACGTTCTCGAGGATACATGGGAATTTCGTCAAGTGCTTTCGTTTCATACGGTTGATTAATATTTATTGTTTCGGTTGGTGTTGTGTGGGTGAACCTATGCTAATGCACCGCCCAACTAGGACTAATACATACTTGTGACTAAACCCCTTGAAAGCATCCGCAAATACAAGAAAGTAATTAAGATAAATCTAACAACAACCATAAAACTCTCGGATCCTACACTCCCTCATGCATCGGTTTCCTAACAGGGGTTTAGGTTTTTGTCACTTCGCCAACCCCACAATTAGTAGCCAAATACACAATGCATCCTCCTAGGACCATAAAGTTGAAGTATCATGTAGTCGACGTTCACATGATACCACTAGAAGAATAACACCACAACTTAAATACCAAACACTAGATATTACTTCAACATAATTCCACTACTAACATCTTGACTTCTCCCATGTCCTCGAGAACTAAACAAACTACTCACAAGACATCATATGGATCATGATCAGAGGTGATATAATGATGAATACCAATCTGGTCATAAAGTGCAAACACCGATAAATCTCACAGGCATCAACTACTAACAAGTAATCCACACCAGGAGAGAGATCTAATGAAGAACAACGATATAGAACCCTAATCGTTACAGCGGGATGGAGATGGTTGGTGAGGGTGATGGTGCTGGTGGTAATGATGATGACCATGACGATCTTGATGATGCCCGGAGTGATGAAGGTGACGATGGCGATGATTCGCCCTCTCCGGGGAGGAATTTCCCCGACAGATTTCTCCCTGCCGGAGAGCTTTTCTCATTCTGTTGTTTTCTGCCCCAAGGAGGCGGCAAAATATTTCCTCGGTGATGTTCTAGGGCTTAGGGTTCCCTGGGGGTCAAGTACGTAAAAGGGGGCGACCAGAGGTGGGCCTGGGTGGCCACACCACCTATGCCCCTTTCTTCTTCCGATCTTCTGAAATAGGGTAACTTCATGATGCTTTTTCCACCAGATTCCTGGTTCTGGTGTTTATTCTCCAAAAATTATGAAACATGCAAAATAATATGAAATAACATAAGTGATGCATCATAACATGAAATATATCGATGAATAACAAAAAATAACAATATAAAATGGTGATGCAAAATGGACGTATCATGATGCTAGCGTCCCATGACGAACTAGTCGTCGGACTCCTCTGAAGACTGCTCATCTGAGCCATCGACCTCTCCATCTCCATCAACTTCCTCATCATCATCATCAGTGGCAGGAGCACCGGAAGAAGCAGTAGGAGTTGTAGAGGGAAGAGCAGTCTCAATCTTGGCCCAAGGAGTGAGATCACTAGAGGACCAGTGAGCATAGGATTCAGAAACAAGTTTCCCTCCTCACTTTTCCTATTCTCAAAAGGCCACTCGGCAACAAAGTGATACTTGTCTTGAGAATTGAAACAAGCCCTCACTTTTTGAGTCCCTTCATTGCCATAACTTGAATTGGTCTTCTCCTCAACATATGCCTTGGCCTTCGGAGGTTTCTTCCAAAAAAATTGCACGGGGAGAGCAATGAAGTCCTTAAGCACCAGACCATACTCTTGAGCATTTAGTGGAGCCAAGTCTTCCTTCAATTCAACCTCTTCTTGTTGATCCACCATCTTGGTCACAACCCATGCCTTCAATGCAATGGAGGGTCCTTTGTGCATTCCAATTAGGGGTGGGCATAAAAAACCGAGAAACCTAACTCGAACCGAGAACGAACCGAACAAACCGAAATATAAGGTTAATTTGGTTTTGGGTCCATATATCGGTGCCCAACTTTAGAAAATCGAAATTATATTGGTTAGTTTGGTTTTTAGTCCATGTTAACCGAACTGACTGAAAGGACCGATTCATCATACAATCAAATATTTCAATACCATGCGACAATCTATATCTAGGGTAATAAATCAGTTATCCCATTAAAAATATCTATCATTGCCAACCTGATCTCCACCCAAATCCTATTTATCGCTTTCTCTTATGCAACTGCAATTATAGTTCACAACAAAGACGTGCCCATCCACATGTCGTGTAATACTAGCGGCCACGACACTAGGTTCACACGTCCATGCCATCCCGGTGAGGCTACGCAACTCCATTCTCGTGGGCTGAGTTTGACTGCTCCATCCTAGCGGGCTAGTAATGAAGATGAGGCCATCTTAGGTGTGTTAGTGCAACGCTCTGTCAAGAATTTTCACAACAACCCCGTGCAACCACACCATATCCACTCATTTTTGTTATCTAATTCTTGATTTCAATTTTGTGTGTATTACAATCTCGGTTAATTCAGTTTAAACCAAAAACGAACCGAATTTTTGAAAAACCGAATTGTCGGTTCCTGAAAAATGATAGGTAAATTCGAGTGTCACTTTCTAAAAACCGAATTATTAAAAAACCCGAAAAACCGAACCGAAAAGGCCAAAAGAACCGAATGTTTTTGCCCACCCCTAATTGCAATAGCACGAGCACGAGTGTCTTGGCCAAGCTTTGTTCGAACTTGAAAGGAGGCCATCTCTTGCATAGCCTCACTTTAAGTAATGAGATGGTAGTTGTGTATTTCTTGAAGGCTCTTCAAGTCCACGAGCTCAAATGGCATGAGGGCACTCACATACTTCCTCTTGATCCAAGCATCATCAACATGAGTGGCACCAAGACCACTAAATGCGGTAGTAAGGAATCTTGTGTCTCCGGTACATGTCCTCATTGGTTTCACCATCATAAATATAGAACCCTTCGGCCTCATTGATCAAAGCATCAAACTATTCCTCGTCATGCTTTCATTTCCCTCAAACATGGAGATAAGAGCATTCCATGTTTCCTTGGCGGTGGAGAATTGTTGAATGTGCGGCATGATCTTCTCACCCACTGCTTGTTGAATCATGTGCAAGGCGGTGTAGCTGATTTGGAAATCTACCACTTCTCTTCTTGTCAAGTTCTTGGGGTCATGACGCTTGTATCCATCTTCAATGACTCTCCATAGCTCAATGCAAGAAGAGTTCAATTCAGTTTTCATGAAATATTGCCATTGACCAAAGGAATGTGCATCAAGTTTAGATTGGTTGCCTCTATTGGTTATATGAGGATGTGGGACAGGAGGATCGGGAGAGTACCATCCGGGGACATTGTGGTAATCCTCCTTTTCATCCTTTCCTAGAATATGAAGTTCTCTTAGAGGACAGAGCTTCACTTTTATTTTCTTCACCCTCATCCCCATCGCTCTTATCATCCGGAATTTCTTCTGGAGGAATCGAAGATGCGGATGCCGGTCCCTTGGCTTTCAAGAGTTGCGTCATCAAATCACACATTTTCGTCATTTTGGCATCCATGGATGAGTTCAAAGAAGATTGCATTTCCTTGAGATCATTCATGGTGGCCAGTGTCGCGGGCTTGGTGGTTTCCCGTTCGATGGACATAGTATACTCTTAGGCGGTGAAGCCCAAAATAAGAGACGGGGCTCTGATACCAATTGAACGGGTAGTATGGGCACCTAGAGGAGGGGCGGGTGAATAGGTTATTCTTCCAAATTTCTTTTTCGATTTAGCCTTGACACAAAAATAATTCTTTAGATATGGAACTAAGGTTGATTTACCTATATGACAAGAGCAACACTAAGCAAGATACAAACACAAGGTAAAGGTAAAGTATAGAGGTAACCGATAACAGAAGCACGCAGAGAAAAGGATGTATTCCCGAGTTACTCCTTTTGAGGAGAGTACGTCTCGTTAGAGGGGTGTGATTTTCTCCATGAAGGCCTACTCGACACCACAAAGGCCTCACCCTATTATCCGATGAACTTCGCCACAAAGGCCTAGTTCACCTTCCACTATTGATTCCCTTCGAGGCAAAAATTGGTGCCTTTACAATGGTCTTGAGGCACACACCCACACCCGAATTGGGGGCTCCCAAGAACACCAACAATCTTGATACAATCAACAAGTGAGTAACAATGGAGTCTAGGTTTTCCACGAGGAAAATCTAGACTTGAATCCCTCAAGTGAATGAGGAGAAATGAAGAATGGCTTGGTGATGTTGTAGATCGGGGCCGTCTCCTTCAATCTTCCAAAGATCAACGAGTTTGGGTGGATGGATTGGGATAAATCTAGCTTTTGGTGCGCTCAATAAATGGATCTTAGGTTCTTGGACAAACTAGAGCTCTGGGAAGAAGGAGGGGGTATTTATACCCCCTCAATAAATATGGCCGTTGGAGTGCAAGATTAAACTGGAATTTCTAGTTCAAACTTGAACCAGATATTCAGGTAGCTTGTTCTGCTTCAGATCTGACTTCTTCGCAGGGTTGACCAAACCAAATATTTTGGTTCCCATAAATTTCCGGTTGCAATTTTCTGGTTCACTCCAGAGAAGAAACGCTTCTCGGACTTATCCATTTCTCGAGTTGTTCTTCTCCAATTGGATATTCCGGCTGGCTCACTCCAGGGACAAAATCCTTCATTCCTTAGGCGATTTCTATGAGTCCTGGATCCAATCAGAATTTCCGTTTGGCTGAAAATTTCTAGTTGGAAATTTCCGTCTCCCACCAAAGAGCAAAATTTCCAGGTCCTTAGTCAAATTCTTCGAGGCCTCATCAAAACCGGATATTCCAGTTGGAAATTTCCGGTCACTGATGGTGCAGATCTTGCACTCGTTGGGATACCGCAAGAGGAGGGTGTGATGAGCACAACGGTAGGAGTTTTCCCCTTAGTTAAGAACCCAGGTTATCAATCCAGTAGGAGAAGGAGGACCTTCGGAAGGTTGATGCCACTGACGGTGGTGCTGGCGCTTCACCAGTGTCAGCAACAACGTGGAACCTGCACACAACACAAACAAAATACTTTGCCCCAACGGTACAGCGAGGTTGTCAATCTCACCGGTCTTGCTGAAAACAAAGATTAGACGTATAGTGTGTAAAACGGTGTATGCTTGCAGTAAGTAAAGAAAGCATGAAATAGTTATGGTTTGTATAACAGTGTGGAAAAATGGACCGGGGTTCATAGTTTCACTAGTGGTGTCTCTCTATAAAAGATAGCATGCTGGGTGAACAAATTACAGCTGGGCAATTGACAAATAAAGGTTGTACCGTAGTGCACAATATGACATGAAGATTACTATGATATTTAGTGCGGGCATTACAACAAGATACAAAGACCCACATCCATCTGCATCTATGACTAATAATCTACCCTCATGTTATCATCCGGACCCCGTTAGGTATTAAGTTGCAAGCAACAGATACTTGCATTAAACAAAGTGTGTAATGTGAGCACTGATTATGCACGTGGGCACTCTCACTGCTGCTTTCTCCCTAATGGCAACAACACATCCTCCCCCTTCACGTTTTTGTCACTCGAACAAGGCAACACGGAGGCATGAACCCACTATCAAGCATAAATACTCCCTCTTGGAGTCACTAGCAACTACTTGGCCAGAGTAACCACTAGCAACGGAAAGCATTCAAGATCACAAATAACATATGCAATAAAGACTATAATCAACTTGGCATAAGGTCAATATTCATCGGATCCCAACAAACACAGCATAAAGAATTACATAATATCAATCTCGACCATGATAGGCAGCTCACGAGATCTAAACATGGAGGCATATGAGGAGAAGGCAACCATCTAGCTATAGCTACGAACCCGTAATCCAAGGATGAACTACTCAGACATCACTCCGAAGGCAGGCATGGTGATGTAGAAGCCTCCGGTGATGATCTCCTCTCTGGCAGGGTGCCGGAAACAGCTTCAGAACCCCCCTGATCTGGGGTTGACCGTGACGGCGGCTGCGGAACTTTTTCGGGGATTTTGATCAGGTTCCTAGGGTTTTCCATCCGGGGGCCTAAATAGGCGAAATGGCAAAGGTGATGGAGGCCAGGGGGCCCACACCCATAGCTAGCGCGGCTAGGGGGGCTGCGCCACCCTATGGTGTGCCCCCCTGTTGCCCCTCTTCGACTCCTCTTTGGTCTTCTGGATGCTTCCGGGGAAAATAGGACTTCCGGGCTTCGAATTTTCCAATTCCGAGAATATTTCAAGAACAACTTTTGTGAAACTAAAAACAGCAGAAAACATGGAACTGTCTCTATGGCATCTTGTTAGTAGGTTAGTCCCGGAAAACGATAAAAATGACATAAAGAATGGAGAAAATATGTAGCAATTGGCATAATATCATCATGGAGCATCAGAAATTAGGGATACGTTTATGACATATCAAGCAAACCCAAGCTTAGTTCCTACTCGTCCTCGAGTAGGTAAACGATAAAACAATAATTTCTGAGGTGACATGCTACTAACATAAACTTGATCAATCTATTGTAAAAGCATATGCACGTTGAGATCATAAAACTTTAAACACGGGCATGATAAATAAAACTTTAATAATAAAGCATAGCAATTACTTTGCATCACGAAGAGTAACTCAAATAAAGGATCATGAATAATAATGCAAAGAAAGGTAGACGTTTGTTTCAGGTATAGAGAAAGCATGGAAAAGTGATATTTCGATAGTCCTTAAGAGTGGGGCAAAACATAAATGCCAGGACACCTTCAAAGTTCAAGAGGAAGACTAGAAGAAATAATTTAAGAACAAATAATATCACATCGTGAAGTAATTATTGATGCTTATAGGACAAATACACATAGAACACAGAATGGCAAAAATGCTCTCTCAATTGTGCACAAAGTTAGAAGATGGAGACTCAACACAAAAGTAAAAGAAAGGCCCTTCGCAGAGGGAAGCATGGATCACTCATGTGCTAGAGCTTTTATTTTATTAAACATAGGTATTAAAAGTTTGACATTTGTGGAGGAATGCCTATATTTTGGGAGATGTATGCTAATGTCAACGAATGGTAAACACAAAATACAGTACGTCACAAGCCAACTGGATTCATAAGAGCGGCTCCCATGGTGAAGGACGCAACTGGTGTAGAAGGTCATCCCTCTTTCTCTTTTGTTTACACAATTATGGTTTGACTGATAAATCAGGGGCAAAAATAGTGAAGAGAATTTGTTTGTATTAATTTGGGGCTGGGCACCCCGCTGCCAGCTCTTCTATAATTTGGATAAGCGGATGAAGCCACTAGTCCAGGGTGTGAAATCTAATCAACAAGTGAGATAAAGATTCTCTATTCACGTCCTCATGAGCAAAAACATGAACATAAAGCAGGAGTTATTTTGAAGGTTTTCAAGGTAAAACATGTGCAATTTACTTTGGAATGGCAGTTAAATACCACATGTAGGTAGGTATGGTGTACACAATGGGAAAAACTTTGGTTTAAGGAAGTTTGGATGCACGACTAGAGCTCATACTCAGTACAGGTGGAGGCTAGCAAAAGACTGGGAGCGACAAATCAAGAGAGCATAAGAGCCATAATCATGCATAGTGACATAAGCATAATTGATTAAAACATAAGCAGTATCACAAGTTCAAAAACTAAGTGGTCATGGAGGCTATTTGTGACTGGTTTATAGTCATAAACATGGTGTGAGCATGCGCCAAGTCAACCAAATAAAACATTCGAAAGAGAATACCATATATTGATGCTTTACTATGTCAAGAACAACTCATGAATCTTTCAATACATATTAAACACTCTCAGCTATTTGAGGCTAATCATGCTACTCAATAACCACAAGGCTTTAAAACTAAAATAACATTTAGCATAGCATGAAAAAGTCCTAGCCACACTCTATACAAGCTTCTACTAGTACTGTTATAAATTCTACTTCAAGCAGCAGTTTTCTTTCTCCCAACAAGCACCATACAAAACATGCTTTAACAAAAATACTCTTTATGATACAGAAAGAAAACATGAGAGTACTCAAATAATACTACTAAAACTAAAAGCTCTGATAAGAGATGCATGCAAAACAGGAGCTAAATAAATGCAGGAGCCAAACAGAGACTAAGAATAGAACGTATTCTCATGAAAAAGCGGAGTGTGTCACTCTCCAATAGAAGAACGCTAGGGTCCAACCAAGCTTATTATGAAAGTAAAAAAAAATGAAAGCAAAAGCAAAAGCAAACTGGAAAAAAAAAGACGCTCCAAGTAAAGCACATAAGATGCGACCGAATAAAAATATAGTTTCACTAGAAGTGACCTGATAATTTGTTAATGAAGAAGGGGATGCCTTGGGCATCCCCAAGCTTAGACGCTTGAGTCCTCTTGGAATTTTCTTGGATGTACCACCGGGGCATCCCCAAGCTTAGGCTTTTCACTCTTCTTGATCACATCATATCATCCTCTTCTCTTGACCCTTGAAAACTTCCTTCATTTCAAAATTCTCACAATCTTCATTAGCAACGTTAGTGCAATTGTGAAGGGAATATGCCCGAGAGGCAATAATAAAATGGTTATTATCTTATTCCTTACTTATGATGAATGTTTATTTCTCATGATAGTATTGTATTAATCGGAAACGTTGATACATGTGTGTTTAATAAACAAACAATGGTTCCTAGTAAAGCCTCTCTTTTAACTAGCTCGTTGATTAATAGATGATCAAGGTTTCCTGATCATGAACATTGGATGTTGTTAATAACGGGGTCATGTCGTTAGAAGAGTGATGTGATGAAACATATACCCAAAGAGAATATAGCAATGCGATCAATTCATTTAGTTTACATTGTTATATCAAACATACAAAGTAACTTATTCCTTAGACCATGAGGTCATGTCAATCGCTGATATCGGAAGGGTGCTTTGATGGCATCAAACGTCACACCGTAATAGGGTGACTATAAAGGTGTCGTTAAGTATTCGGAAAGTATTAGTTGAGGATCATGGATCAAGAGTGGGATTTGTCCATTCAAATGACGGAGAGATATACTTTGGGCCCTCTCGGTGATATTACATCGAAACCGCTTGCAAGCACGTGATATGATCAAAAAGGATGTTATATCATGGGAATGAGAAAAGAGTACTTGTCGGTAACGATATTGAACAAGGTATGATTGATACCAATGATCGAATCTCGGACAAGTAAAATATCGCGAGACAAAGGGAATAATTCACGACGTTGTTGGTTCACACGATCACGAGAGTCATCGTTGAATATATAGGAGTCATCACGGATCTCCAGATCCCGCTATTGATTATTGATCGGAGAGGAGTCTCGATCATTTCTATCTTATTCACGAACCGTAGGGTGACACACTAAAGGTTCGATGACGCGTTTGACAGGATACGGAATATCGAAGAATATTTTGGGCAGCACCGAAATTGTTTCGGGGAAAATTGAAATAGTTCAAGGGGTTTTTCGTCGAATGGTTGTTAATAGAATTAACAAATGATTTGAGGTGCTATATGCAAATGTTTGTTAATGGAATTGACAAATATATATAAAGAAATAAAAATGTTTTATTTATTTATTAAAAGAAAAACCTTTGGATTTTCCAAGTGGAAAATTAAGGGAGTATGAGTGGGTGTGAGTGGGGATTCCACTCACATGAAGAGGGAAGAGGTGGGGGCACCCCATGGCTGGCCGCACCCCCCTCTTGGGCTGCCTCCCCTCCCCTATAAAAGGAGGGTGAGTGCTCCTCTTCTCCACACACTTGGCCACTTCCCTTTCCCTCCACCCGCTGCTCCATTTCATGGACTCCGGCTTGGCGAAGCCCTGACCGTGGGATTCTTCACCACCACCACGTCGTCATGCTGCTGGAGTTCCGAGGGATCCTCTACTTCCGCGCCCCGCTAGAACGAAGGAACGGAGGTCGTCATCACCATACGTGTGACCGATCATGGAGGCACCGCCGGATTGCGGTGCCCATCTTCTCGTTATCGGGATCGGTGTGAGTACGACTACGCCAACAACGAGATTTGATCTTGTATCGCTTTGTGTATTCGAGGGTATGTATTCTCCTTACCCATCTCTTTGCCCATTGCACTTCGTCTCCTAGATGAGATCTTGGCATTTCGGGTGTCTCTCGCGTAGGAATTTTTTTGATTTCTATGCAACGACCCCTTCAAATTGAAATAATAAATTCACATGGTTCAGTTTCAACACAAGTCTAACACTCAAAAACACATTAGCTACTGTCACAACTTCTTTCAAAACTATTTTTCTCAAAAGAACACCAAAAGAAAGAGATTAAAATGCAAATGCGATAAATGGCAGAAATCTGTCAAAACAGAACAACAGGTAAAGATCGATTTTTTTCAAAAATATTATGTTGCTCAAATCAAAAAGTGGTCTTCCAAGAACCGTTGCGTATATCTCAGGATTAAGCACAAAAAAGCAAAGGTCATTTTTTAATTTTCTGTGATCTTTAACGGAATCAACAGTGGACAGCGGAAATCTGTTTCCTGTGCGGAAATACGAAATATAGTGTCAACTTTCCACTAGAGGCTTTACTTGGCTCAACAAAAAAACAAAAGAAAAGATACAGCGGGGTTGCTAAGGAAATAGACAACACCCAGGTGCAAAGAACACCCAAAAAAACGAAATAAAACGGGTTGAAAACAGTGAAATAAAACGAGTTGTCTCCCGGTAGCTCTTTTCTTTAACGCCTTTCAGCTAGGCATAGAAAATCAGCTCAAGTATTTTCAAGTGAAGAAGCATCAACATCATATTTTGCTCTAATAATAGAGTCAAATGGCAGCTTCATCTTCTTTATAGTAAAGTGTTCCAAACCTTTCTTGAGGGGAATTGATATTTAATACTCCCCTCTTTCATGTCAATAATAGCACCAACAGTTCTAAGAAAAGGTCTTCCCAAATTAATAGGACAAGAAGCATTGCATTCAATGTTCATAACAACAAAATCAACAGGGGCAAGGTTATTATTAACCATAATGAGAACATCATCAATTTTACCAAGTGGTTTCTTCATAGCATTATCAGCAAGATGAACATCCAAATAACAGTGTTCCAACGGTGGTAAATCAAGCATATCATAAAGCTTTTGAGGCATAACAGAGGTACTAGCACCAAGATCACACAAAGAATTGCAATCAAAATCATTTAATTTTATCTTAATGATAGGCTCCCAACCATGATCTAATTTTCTAGGGATAGATGTCTCAAGTTTCAACTTTTCTTCCCTAACTTTCATGAGAGCATTGGTAATATGTTTAGTAAAGGCCATATTCATGGCACTAGCATTGGGACTTCTAGCAAGATTTTGTAGAAACATAATAACTTCAGAGATGTTGCAATCATCATAATCAATATTATTATCATCAAAAGTAATGGAACCATTATCTCCCACGTCTCTAAAAATTTCAGCACTTTTATCAGGAGCAATTTCAGTAGTTTGAGGCAATTTAGAATGTTTGACCAAAGGAGTAGGGACTTTATCAATACCAACTACTTTACCATTGATAGTAGGAGGTTTATTAGCACTTGGAGCTTCAGTTTTACTAGTGGTTGTGATAGTACAAACTCTAGCAATATTATTCTTTTTAGCTAATTCATCTTCTCTTTCCCACCTAGCATGCATCAATCTAACATTATTGTCAATTTGAACTTGGATGGAATTCAAAGCTTTATTTTGTTTAACATATTTGGGCAAAACGTTCAGTTTTAGAAAATCAACATCAATAGCAAGGCTATCTACTTTAGAGGCAAGAACATCTATTTTACCAAGCTTTTCCTCAACGGATTTATTAAAAGCAGTTTGTGTGCTAATAAATTCTCTAAACATGTTTTCAAGATCAGAGGTAGAGATTTTATTATTATTTTAGGAGTTGCCATAAGAATTACCATAACCATTATTAGGAGGATAGGGCTTATAATTGTTTCCACCAAAATTATTTCTATAAGCATTGTTGTTAAAATTATTATTTCTGATAAAGTTTACATCAACATGCTCTTCTTGAGCAACCAAAGAGGCTAAAGGAAAATTATTTGGATCAACTTGAGCTTTACCATTAACAAGCATATACATAATAGCATCAAGACTTTCACTTAAAGAGGAGGTTTCCTCAACAGAATTTACCTTTTTACCTTGTGGAGCTCTCTCGGTGTGCCACTCTGAATAATTTATCATCATGTCATCAAGAAGCTTTGTTGCATTGCCCAAAGTGATGGATATAAAGGTACAACCAGCAGCTGAATCCAACAGGTTCCTTGAGGAGAAATTCAGTCATGCATAAAAGGTTTGTATAATGATCCAAGTAGTCAATCCATGAGTGGGACAATTCTTCACCATAGTTTTCATTCTTTCCCAAGATTTAGCAACATGTTCATTATCAAATTGCTTAAAATTCATTATGTCACTTCTTAGGGATATAATCTTAGCAGGAGGATAATATTTTATAATGAAAGCATCTTTACACTTAGTCCATGAATCAATACTATTTCTAGGCAAAGATAGCAACCATTCTTTAGCTCTTCCTCTCAAAGAGAAAGGAAATAATTTTAGTTTAATAATATCTCCATCCACATCTTTATATTTTTGCATCTCACATAGTTCAACAAAATTATTAAGGTGGGAAGCAGCATCATCAGTACTAATACCAGAAAATTGTTCTTTCATCACAAGATTTAATAAAGCAGGTTTAATCTCATAGAAAGCAGCAGTAGGAGAAGGTGGAGCAATAGGTATGCAAATAAAATCATTGTTGTTTGTGCTAGTGAAGTCACACAACTTGGTATTCTCAGAGGAACTCATTTTAGCAGAATAAAAGCAAGCAATTAAATAATAACTATAAATTAAACTAATTTTTTTGTGTTTTCAATAAAGAGAAGCAAAACAAGACAAAAATAAAACAAGACAATAAACAAAATAGAGAGATCGAGAGTGAGAGACTACCCTTGCCAGAAGACTTCCTTCTCCCCGGCAACAGGGCAAGAAAAAGTCCTTGATGGTGCATATCTTGCACTCGTTGGGATACGCCAAGAGGAGGGTGTGATGATCACAACGGTAGGAGTTTTCCCCTTAGTTAAGAACCAAGGTTATCAATCCACTAGGATAAGGAGTACCTTCGTAAGGTTGATGCCACTGATGGTGGTGCTGGTGCTTCACCGGTGTCAGCAACAACGTGGAACCTGCACACAACACAACCAAAATACTTTGCCCCAACGGTACAATGAGGTTGTTGATCTCACCGGTCTTGCTGAAAACAAAGATTAGACATATAGTGTGAAAAACTAGTGTATGCTTGCAGTAAGTAAAGAAAGCGGGAAATTGTTTTGGTTTGTTTAACAGTGTGGAAAAATGGACCGGGGTTCATAGTTTCACTAGTGGTGTCTCTCCATAAAAGATAGCATGCTGGGTGAACAAACTACAGCTGGGCAATTTACAAATAAAGGTTGCACCGTAGTGCACAATATGACATGAAGATTACTATGATATTTAGTGCGTGCATTACAACAAGATACATAGACCGACATCCATCTGCATCTATGACTAATAATCCACCCTCGGGTTATCATCCGAACCCGCTTAGGTATTAAGTTGCAAGCAACAGATAATTGCATTAAAGAAAGTGTGTTATATAAGCAATGATTATGCATGTGGGCACTCTCACCGCTGTTTTCTCCCTAATGGCAACATCACATCCTCCCCCTTCATGTTTCTGTCACTCGAACAAGGCAACAAGGAGGCATGAACCCACTATCGAGCATAAATACTCCCTCTTGGAGTCACTAGCAACTACTTGGCCAGAGTAACCACTAGCAACAGAAAGCATGCAAGGTCACAAATAACATATGCAATAAAGACTATAATTAACTTGGCATAAGGTCAATATTCATCGGATCCCAGCAAACACAGCATAAAGAATTACATAAGATCAATCTCGATCATGATAGGCAGCTCACGAGATCTAAACATGGAGGCATATGAGGAGAAGACAACCATCTAGCTACAGCTACGAACCTGTAGTCCAAGGATGATCTACTCACGCATCACTTCGGAGGCAGGCATGGTGATGTAGAAGCCTCCGGTGATGATCTCCTCTCCGGCAGGGTGCCAGAAACAGCTTCAGAACCCCCCTGATCTGGGGTTGACGGTGACGGCGGCTGCGGAACTTTTTCGGGGATTTTGATCAGGTGCATAGGGTTTTCCATTCGGGGGGCTTAAATAGGCGAAAGGGCAAAGGCGATGGAGGCCAGGGGCCCCACACCCATAGCTGGCGCGGTCAAGGGGGCGTCACGCCACCCTATGGTGTGGCCCCTTGTTGCCCCTCTTCGACTCCTCTTTGGTCTTCTGGATTCTTCCGGGGAAAATAGGACTTCCGGGCTTCGAATTTTCCAATTCTGAGAATATTTCCAGAACAACTTTTCTGAAAGTAAAAACAGCAGAAAACAGGGAACTGGCTCTGTGGCATCTTGTTAATAGGTTAGTCTCGGAAAACGATAAAAATGACATAAAGAAGGGGGAAAACATGTAGCAATTGGCATAATATCATCATGGAGCATCAAAAATTAGGGATACGTTTATGACGTATCAGTCACCACCAGGAACTGTGAATTCTGATCCACCTTCACACTTTTTGGTGCTTGATGCTTAACACATTTATCACTTGACACCTAATTAATATAATCTCTAGTATTGTTAACTAACACACAAAATACAAGGGATCTAAGAAATGCTATTTCAATTGTACATATAGCTTTGTGAACTAGCCCATGATATGTGTGTGTGGCATTTCAATTTGTGGTTAGGTATCTTTCCATGGACATGCATCAAAAGGAAGATTTCATATAGCTCATGATCGATGACATCAAGTGGTGTTCGTCATCAAGCTTGAAGTGGAAGCTCAAGAGAAGTGTCTCAAAGAAATTCTATGTTTGATGCTTTCCATCCATTTGGAGATAGTGGCCATATGAAGAGTTGCCCAAAAAGGGTCTCTCCCATAGTGGTGTATGGGGGAGCAATTTGCAAGTCTTCATCAAGCAGAGCATGTGCTAGCAAGCACGATCAAGAAAGGAGATCCAACTTGAGAGAGTCAAGATCGTCATCATCTAGCCCAAGTGGATTGCTCAAGGAAAATGTATGATCTTGACAGGTTTTCTATTTTACCGGTCTCATGCTTTTGGGAGACCGGGTTATAGGATCGATAGTCATACTATGAAGAGGGCCTCTCGAGTGAGTAACTTGATCGCATCCTTGCGGAGAGCTCAAACCTTTGCATACTTCGCATATAATTTTTCTTAGTTCTTATTTGGCTTTTTTCTCTATGTGGGGTTTTGGTACTTGTCGTGATCTTGATGACAAGCCAAGGTTAACCAAAAACGGATTTTGTAAGAAAAACTTTTTGCGTTTTCGGTGTTGGAGGTTTTACCTGCGGGTGTTTTTAGAGAGTTCAAACCTTTACCCATTTGGTTTTATCTTCCATTGTTGGAAAATGATGTTTCTCTTTCATATTATTGTAGTGATCTCTGTGGTGATTTTAATGAGCCCAAGATCATTAAAAACGAAGTCTATATGCAAAAGTTATGACAATTTTTGTATCTCTTTGTTTGGCACCGGATTCATCCTGAGCTAGTCGGATCATTATGGATTCATTCCGAGCTAGTAGGATCATTCCGGTTTCATTCCGGCATGAACATGAATTTCTCGGTTAGACGTCAAATTCATTCTGAATTTCGCGAAAAATTGCATAATGACTCTATTTCGCGGGGACCTATAAAAGGTCCCCTTCTTCGTCAAAGACCCAAGCTTTGCCAAGCATATTTTTTTCCCTCTCTCTCCCACCATTGTTGACCTTAGAAAGCTGCCCCATGTCAATCCCTCCCATGATTCTTGCATATCTTTGAGGAAAAGTGAGAGGAGATCTAGATCTATATTTCCACCAATCCATCCCCCCTCTAAGTCAAGGGAACCTAATATATCTTTATCTTGGAGTTCTTGGTGTTTATCCTCCTTTGTTCTTCCTCTCTTATTCCCCCATAAGCATTTGTTTCTTTGTTGGAATTTGGGAGTGAAGGATTTGAGCACTTGTGCTCCTGCCATTTGCATTGGTTGCATCGGTTTGCTCTCTCCACGAGGATTCGTGGAAGTGAAAGTTTGTGGACTTGTTACTCTTAGATCATTGGATCCTAGATGACTTTGTGATGTTCATGGGAGCATCCAATTGAGTTGTGGATGTGTGCCCCAAGTCTGTGGTGACTTTGAGAATCTGCAATTAAGTTGTGGATGTGTGCCTCGAAATTGAAGGTTACCAATAGTGGAAGGTGAACTAGAACTTTGTGGTGAGGTTCATCGGAGAATAGGGTGAGGACTTTCTGGCGTTGAGTACGACTGTTGTGGCGAGCTCACACCCCTCCAACGACACGTACTCCCCTTAAAAGGAGAAATTCGGGAATACATCATTGTCTCTGTTTGTCTCGGTTATTTATATACTCGAGCTATTTACTTATGCACTTTACATTGTGAGAGCCTTCGTGTTTGAAGTAATATATTTTGCTATCACCTTGTTACTTGTCTTGATTAGTATAAGTTGTTGGTCCACTTAGTTGAGTCTAGTTTCTTTAGGTTGTTGATATGTCAGAAACGTATCCTTAATTTCCGATGTTCCATGTTGTTTTCATGTTGTTTCCCACATGTTTTCATTACACTATATGTCATTTTTATCGATTTCCCGGGACTAACCTATTGACAAGATGCCTCAGAGCTAGTTCATGTTTTCTGTTGTTTGTAGTTTCAGAAAAGTTGTTCTAGAAATATTCTCGGAATTGGAAAATTAAAAATCCAGAAGTCTTAGAAGTCCCGGAGGGTCCACGGAGTCCCGAAGAGACCCGGAGGGGTGCCCGGGAACCACCACACCATAGGGGGGCGCGGTTCCCCCTCTGGCCACGCCAAGGGGTGGTGTGGCCCTCTGGCCACCCCCCGGCATCGCCCTTTCGCCTATATATGCCCCCTGATGCATAAACCCTAGATCAATCAGCCTTTTCCACCCAAAAAACCGTAGCTCCGCCACCGCCACCGACAAGTTTCAGGGGACATAAATCTCTGTTCCGGCACCCTGCTAGACGGGGAAGTGCCCCCGGAGCCATCTCCATCGACTCCACCACCATCTTCATCGCCGTTGTTGTCTCCTATGATGAGGAGAGAGTAGTTCTCCCCCGGGGCTGAGGGCTCTACTGATAACTATGAGTTTCATCTCTCTCTCCCATGGTGTGATCTTTATGTGATAATGAGCTTTGTAAGCTAGTTGAATATGTAGATGTACTCTTCATCTGTTATGCTACTCAAATGGTTTTGTTATGAGATCTCCGTAGACACTTTGATCACGGTGTAAAGGTGACAGTGTGTGCACCGTGTGGTTTAGCATGATGTTTATATCTTGTGTTGCATGACCCTATGAAATTGTGGTGTTTTTCTTGTACCTTCTAGGGCGCTCATAGTGACAGTGTGGGGTTAACTAGACATGGAAATGCGACTTTGAGGAGTGCTTTTACAGCACTGCGCAATGAATTGGTGTTTTTTATTCGACCGGAGAGTGGTTCGGAGTAGCATAGTGAAGAGAGATATTTATGCATTCAATTATGTTATCATTGTTGAGAGCGTCCACTAGTGAAAGTAGGATCCCTAGGCCTTGTTTCTAAGCATTGAAACACCATTTACATTCAGTTCTGCTACATGTTTGCTTGCTGCCATTTTTATTTCAGATTGCTATTATCACTTATAATTATCCATATGACTTCTATTTTACTCTCTCTTTGCCGAACTAGTGCGCCTATACAACTAACAATTGTATTAGGTGTGTTGGGGACACAAGAGACTTCTTGTATCGTATTTGCAGGGTTGCTTAAGAGGGATACCTTTGACCTCTTCCTACCTGAGTTCGATAAACCTTGGGTGATCCACTTAAGGGAAACTTGTTGTCGTTCTACAAACCTCTTTACTTGGAGGCCCAACATTGTCTACAAGAATAGAAGCGCCTTTGTAGGGGAGGTAAGGTAAAAGATTCTCACATCCTCGGGTGTGAGTGCTCGAAGTTATTTCCTTTAGATTCTGCAATTATATCTTGTTGTTTCTTGTTTTTACTAGTTAGGCTTATTTTCACTTGTTTCTTGTTTTTATTTTTACTAGTTAGTTTTAATGGAAAACAACAAAAATATAAGAGATCTTTATTTTCATGCCAGTAGCAATGTTATTTGCATTAATTCTTTGGATACCATTATTTCTAATACTATGGAAAAGTCTAGGCTTGGGGAAGCTAGTTTTAATAAACTTTTTATTTCCCAAGCTTTAGAGGAGAAAATTTGCTCTGATGATACTTTTTCTCCCATATGTGATAAATCTAATGATGCTTGTGATATTTTAAATCCTATTGCTGAAAGTGTTCCTTTTAAAATACCTATGAAAATTGTTGAACGTTTCACGAATAACAGCTATTTTGGAGATGGAATTGTCCATCCTCGTGATCATTTACTCTTTATACATGAATTATGCGGGTTGTTCAAGTGTGCAGGTATTTCAATGGACCAAGTTAAGAGGAGGCTATTCTCTTTGTCACTTAAGGACAAAGCAAGGGAGTGGTATGAGCTACTAGATGATCCTCATCATTTGGAGTGGAAGGAGCTTGAATCTCTATTTTATTCTAAATTTTATTATTCTCATGAACTCTATTTAGATAGGAATACATTTATAATTTTTGGCCTAGTGATGGAGAAATCATTGATAAAATTTGGGGAAGACTAAAAACATCAATACTTAAATTTCCTAAGCATGAGCTTCCTAAGGAAATAATTGTTACTAATTTTTATGCAAGGCTTTCAGGACATTACAAGGATTATCTAGATGCCTGTTCAGAGGGTTCTTTCTCAAGTAAGAAGGTTGAAGCTAAATGGGATCTTCTTGAAATAATTGAAACCAATAATGAAGGTTGGAATAACGACAAAGGTAAAGAATCGGCTATAAACGAGTATGATTGCATTAAGTCTTTCGCTGAAACTGCTGATTTTCAGGAGCTTAGTGCTAAATATGGTCTTGATCCTCAAATGATTGTTGGTTGGTATAGATCCTTTTCTTCTTATATTAATGTTCCAAAATCAAATGGGGACATACATCATGAACCTTTTCAAGACACTTGCATGAAAAATGAAACTGTTATTAATGATTGCAATGAACATGCTCAAACTTCTGAAAGTACTATTTTTTATAAGAATGTTAAATTTTGTGGATCACTTAGACCTTGTGAAAAGAGTAAAACCAAGGAATAATATTGCATCCATCATAGGAATGAAAAAACTAGAAAGTGGGACAGGGCTTTAGATGATCTTGGTAAAAAAGTGTGTGCCCTCAATCCTTTTATTTGTGAACTTTGTTGTAAAGTGGGTCATTTGAATTTTCAATGCTCAGGCTGCAATTGCTTTTCGAATATTGGAAGTTTGTATTGTGATGATATGATCACTCCTAATCATCATGATGAACTTACATTATTTTTGGGGTGTGAAGAGTTATCAAGAAAAACTTCTTTGGTAGATATGAGTGCTCTTGATATGAATAGTGTCCTCCATGGTTGTCATCTTTATTGTGTTAATAATTGCCACACAAATACTTACATACAAAATATTATAAAAGAGGAGACTTTACCAAAATATGACGGGGCTAATATTTGTTTTCATCTTATTAATGAAGAGGATAAATCCTCCAAGGTTTGTTCTATTATTTCTGAAAATAAACCACGGTATGTGGAGAAGCTTCCTTTCAAGCCTCTCCCTCCTATAGAGAAGAAGAAGAAGAGGAGGAGTAAAAGGAGAGATGCAACGGTATCTCCCCCTAAGAATGTTGCTCCTATTATATTTTTTAACGAGTCTGAACTCGATGATTTTCCTATGCCTCTTATCTATGAAAGTGATCATGATTGGGATAAACACACTACTTTTGATATTGAAAAACTCTTTGGTACCAATTCTAAAAATGATGATAATTTCTGTACTATTAGTACCATCCATGTTCCTTCCAATGATTATATAGAAAGCTCTAAGCTTTTGGATGATGTGTTTGAAAATCCTTTTGCTACTGATGATTATATGCTTGATACATCTCCTTCTAGTAAAAATGATGATATTTCTTATGATGATACTATGCCTCCAGTCCTTGGTAACTATTATAAAAGAAGATATCACATAGGCTATGATCACAATTATCCTTATGAAACTTGTCATAGTTATGGAGGGATTACCCAAAACCATCTCCCTAATATACAACTTGTCTATCATGTTGGAGTTCTTTATGATAATTACAATGATGAATATGATATTTTCGGTCCACCTACTATTGAGGAGAACATTAATTATGATTACAATATGCCTCCTATATTTGATGATTATGGTGATGAGAATGATAGCTATTTTGTTGAATTTGCTCCCACTACTATTAATAAGAATGACTATGCTTATTTGGAGAGTATTAATTCTTTTATGCATGTGGCTCATGATAAGAATGTTTTATGTGATAGTTATATTGTTAATTTCATTCATGATGCTACTGAAAGTTATTATGAAAGAGGGAAACATGGTTGTATACATCTCAACACTATCAAGTTTCCCCTCTTTATGTTTAAAATTTTGAAGTTGCACTTGTTTTGCCTTCCTATGCTAGCCACTTTGTGCTTTCATGACTTGTTTTTCTACAAGATTCTTTTTCATAGGAAGTGGATTAGACTTAAATTTGTTTTACATTTTATTTTTGATGCTCTCTTTTGCTTCAATTAATATTTCTCATGTGAGCATCTTCTCAAATGATCATGCCTAGCTAAAAGGCTTTAAAGAAAAGCACTTCTTGGGAGATAACCCATGGTTTTATTTATGCATTGTTTTTTACTGTTTTTTTGAGTCAAGGGCTTGTATACTTCTGTAGAAACTCCTTTGTATCTTTATTTTCATGTTTTAGTTGTGCCAAGTAAAGTTTCTGACGAGAGTTGGAGTTGGTTTTGGATTTCTGCGCAGGAAACAGATTTCTGCTGTCCACCGTATAAAATCGTATAATTCACAGAAAATCAGAATGACCTAAACAAATTTGTGCTTATTCCTCAGATATTTCCGCAACTTTTTTTTCTTTAAATTTTTCGAGCAGAGCAATGTAAGTGCCCCGAAGAAAAATTGTCTTTACAGACTGTTCTGGTTTTGGCAGATTCTGCCATTTTTCTTGCATTTGCTCTTTTACGATGTCAAGTGGATTTCTTTGCTTCAGAAACATCAGTGGCTGTAGCTAATGTTTAAAAGTATCAATAGAACTTGTTCCCATACAGAACCCATGGATTTTTTTTTATTGTTGCACTAACCCTCTAATGTGAATTACTCTTTGAGTGTGGTGTGAAGGAAGTTTTCAAGGGTCAAGAGAAGAGGGTGATATATGTGATCAAGAAGAGTGCAAGGTAAAAGTTTGGGGATGCCCCCGTGGTTCATCCAAGCATATTTTTAGAAGACTCAAGCATCTAAGCTTGGGGATGCCCAAGGCATCGCCTTCTTCATCAACTATCTATCAGGTCACTTCTAGTGAAACTATATTTTTACGGTCACATCATATGAAGTTTACTTTGAGCATATGTTTGTTTTTATTTTGTTTTCCTTGCTGCAATAATATAGTTGGACCCTAGAATTCCTTGTTTGGGAGAAATAAACGCTCCACTTTTTCGTTTGAATACTTGATATGCTAGTATTCTTAGTTTTTTTTCTAGTTACTGCAAAAATTAATGTTTAGCTCTTGTTTTCATTGCATCTCTTGTTCAGAGTTGTTAGTTTTAGTAATGTTATGTGAGTAATCTCATAGTTTCTTGCTTTATCATTTAGAGAGTTTTTGTTAAATCATGTTTTGTATGGTGCTTGTTGGGAAAATAAACTGCTGCTTGTGGTAGAATTTATAACGGTGCAAGTAGAAGCTTGTATAGACCGTGGCTAGACTTTTTCATATACACTACTAGGAAAACAGCTATAGGAGTGATGATACCCGTGACGCACCAGCAATATGGCGCGTCACGCCTAATAGCCGTGGCGCACCACAGTTTGGTGCGTCGCTCCTATAGCCTTACCCGCGGCGCACCAAACGGAAGGCGCGTCGCGCCTATGTGTGGGGCCGGGGTGGCGAGCCTCCGAGGCATACCCGCGATGCACCGATCCACTGGTGCGTCACGGCTATGTGGGATAGGCGCAGCGCACATGCCCGTGGTGCGTCACGGCTATGTGTTCCACGTGTAGCATCTATAGCCGTGACGCACCGCAGGCAGGTGCGCCGCGCCTATCCCACATAGCCGTGACGCACCAACAGCACAGTGCGTCACGGGTATACCTGGGAGCTATTTAAGTGGTTGGGACCACCCCCCCCCCCCACACACACACACACACCTCCCATCCCCCATATCTCCACCCCATTTTAGGTCTGGTCGCCCCCCACCTCCTCACCACCCCATTTTCCCCATTTTCCCACCATTTAAAACTTATTTAACCTATTTTATTTGATATATATGTGAGGGCAATCTAGTAAATTAACACTTCTCTCCACCCCCATCTCTCACTTTACCACTTTCCCTTCCATCTTTTTCACTCCCTATAGCCACATACACACGTACTCTCTCGGTCTCGAGTCGGCAAGATCTATAGTTGGTGATTGTTGGGGGGATATGTATATGTGTTGTATGTATGTGTGTTGATCTCGCTCTCTCTCATAGATCTCGCTCGGTATCGGCCGGTGCGTCGTCACAAAAGATTCATATGGTTGCATATATACATATGCGAAATTGTGTTGCGTATTTTTGATGAAATTTGTGGAAGTCTTAAAAATGAGTTGACATGTGTTGCCAAAATGTTGATTCATTTCCATTTCGGCGACCACGCACTCCGAGAATGTCCTATTTTTAGCATAGGTCATGCCGAATTTTTCCGTCGACGACCATGCATGCATCATCCATATATTACGTAATTTGATTCTAATTAATTTTCCTTTGATCTTTTTTTACTATGCAGGCAACCATGCATATAAGCATAGGCACCGTGGCTAGATTTATGAAACATGCGACGGTCGAAATGTTTCGAAATAACATGATGGAGATAAGATGTCCTTGTCGAAGATGCAAACTGAAACACTTGATCAGATACGATTGTGGTGACTTGGAGTCGCACCTTATCCGTCGTGGTTTCATGGATGGCTACACTCTTTACCCGACAAGTGATGAAGATGAAGAGTCTCCCGGACATGATGAAGGACATCATGATCAAGATGAAGGACATGATCATAATCAAGACGAAGGACATCATGATGAAGATGTCGGACATGATCATAATCAAGACGAAGGACATCATGATGAAGATGTCGGGACATTGTCGTCGGACTGGGTGCGGGACCCTCATGTCCAAGCTCTGCTTCTCAAGGAGACTAGCAACACCAAAGCTGCTGCTAGAGAGAAATCGAAGTTGTCGCAACTGGAGATAGACGCCGTTACTCCATTGTATGAAGGATGCGTGAGCGAGGATACCCGTCTGAACGTAACGTTAAGGACCCTCGAGATGAAGACAAAACACCGATGGACCGATGCGAGCTACGATGACAACATGGCATTCTGGCACGGCCATCTTCCCACGGGGGAACAAGTATCCAACGAGCATCGAGGAGGCCAAGAAAGTCGTGTGCCCTCTGGATTTACCTCACGTGAAATACCATGCTTGCATTAATGACTGCATCATCTATCGAGGCGCGGACGCGGAGAGAACCATATGCCCGGTGTGCGACGCAACTCGATACAAGCCAGGGAAGAAGGCCTCTCCTCGAAAAGTGGTGTGGTACTTTCCGATAACTTCCCGTCTGCAGCGGTATTTCGCAGACACAGGCAAAGCTCATGCGATGGCACGCGGAAAGGAAGAAGCCAGAAGAGCATGATGGAATTGATCCGGAGAAGGATGACATGATGCTGACACACCCCTCAGATGCTAGCCAGTGGAAGGCGCTAGACATCGAATACCCCGAATTCGGCGACGATCCAAGGAACATCAGGTTGTGCATGAGTACGGATGGATTAAATCCTTTTGGCAACCAGAGCAGCACCCATAGCACCTGGCCCGTGTTTGTATGTATATACAACCTACCCCCTGGTTGTGCTTGAAGAGGAAGTACATACAGATGTGTATGCTTATTCAAGGGCCGAAACAACCAGGTAACGACATCAATCTGTATGTCCAGTTGTTGGAAGAGGAGCTAGCCACGTTATGGGACGAGCCAGCCAATACATGGGACGCCTATGGAGAAACGTTTTTCCCAATGAGAGCAGCGCTCATCACGACGGTGCATGACTACCTCGGTTACAGATATGTCGCGGGGTAGGTGACGCACGGATTCTGTGCATGCGTTAGGTGCATGGATGACACTACGTATCTCCAGCTAGAGAGAAACCCCGGGTCTTCGAAAACCGTGTTCTTGGGGCATCGAAGGTGGCTTCGCAAGGATGACCCGTGGAGAAAACGCAAAGATCTGTTCAACAATGAAGTTGAGATGCGAAGAGCCCCACGTCAAAGGAGCGGCGAGGAAATCGACGAGCTGTTGAAGAACTGGAAAGAGTGCCCTGCGCCGGGAAAGAAGCGAAAGGCGCCGCCGCCGTTGGAGGGTGTATGGAAAACAAGGTCTGTTCTCTGGGGCCTGAGGTACTGGAAGATTCTCCGCACGCCCCACTGCCTTGACCTCATGCATATCACAAAAAATGTGTGCGAGAGTCTGCTTGGCACCCTGCTCAACATGCCGGAGAGGACCAAAGATGGGCCGAAAGCAAGGAACGACTTGAGATTTTTGAATATCAGGGGCGAGCTCCACGGAGGAAAACCGGATGATGATGATGTGTTAGATGGGACGGAAGTTCGCCGCAAGGGAAAAAAGGCCAAGAAGACGGAATATTACTGTCCCCCTTCGTGCTTCATGCTATGCGAGAAGGAGATCGACCAATTCTTCAAGTGCCTCCTTGGAGTCAAATTTCCTTACGGTTATGCGGGGAAGATAAGCAGATACCTAGACGTACCAAAGCAGAAGTTCAGCGGGATGAAGTCTCACGACTGTCACGTGATGATGACGCAGATACTTCTAGTTGCAATTCGAGGGATAATGGACGAGCACGTCCGTGAAACGCTGTTTGGACTCTGCAACTTTTTTGACGTCATCTCTCGAAAGTCGATTGGCGTGAAGCAACTCGCAAGGCTACAGGAAGAGATCGTGGTGATACTATGCGAGCTTGAGATATACTTCCCGCCTTCATTCTTCGACATTATGGTGCATCTCCTTGTCCATGTCGTGGATGATATCATCCAGCTCGGGCCGCCGTTTTTACACTCCATGATGGCGTTCGAAAGGATGAATAGTTCCATCAAAGGATACGTCCGCAACAGGGCCCGTCCAGACGCAAGCATTGCCAAGGGCTTTCTGACAGAAGAGTGCATCTCTTTCTGCACGAATTTTCTAGACAAAGATGAGAACCCTGGTCTGCCCGTAATAAGGCACTTTGGCAGGCTCGCTGGATGGGGACACCGCGAGGGCCAGCGCGAAATGAATGTCGACTTTCAGGGCCGACGCAACGACTTTGACAGAGCAAACCTAGTCGCGCTACAACATCTAACAGTGGTCGATCCTTGGTTGGAAAAGCACAAAATGCTAATCGCGAAGTATTACAGTGATCGGGGACAACATAGGACCGTAGCAGAAATAATCAGAGAGCACAACATCCATTTCACACAGTGGTTCAGGGAGAAGATTATGACCGATCACCCGGAGACGCCTTATTCTGAAGAAGAAAAACTCATACTCACATTGTCACAAGGCCCCGCACATAACCTCATGACATATGAGGCATACAATATCAATGGTTACACATTCTACACGGCAAATAAGGACCGGAATTGCGAATACCAGAACTCGGGGGTAACGATGGAATCATTAAGAGGTGACGTCAAGGAAAGATACTGTGGTAGGATCGACGAGATATGGGAACTCAGCTACTGCGGAGAGAAGGTGCCAATGTTCCGTGTCACATGGGCAAAGAGCGTCAGGAAAGAAGGACAATATTTCACCACCATGGTGATACCTGAAACCAAATCCGGCACGAATGTCACTGCAAAAAATGAGCCATGGGTCTTGGCTAACAAAGTGGACCAATGCTTCTTCATTACTGACCCGACAAGCCCTAGCCATGTTGTCGTGCGTCGAGGCATAAGAAGCATCATCGGAATGGATGGAGTAGCCAACGAGGAAGACTTTGACCAGTACGGCGACCCGAAAATGGAAGATGGCAACGACGATGGAACAAAATACACAACAAGAAGAAGCAGGACAACGCTACCTACAGGTCGCCCATTCTACCGAAGAATTCACGGTGTTCCGGGACTGAATTACTCAACCGCGACAAAGAAGGGAAAGAAAATTGTAAAACGCTAGCTCTAAGAACAACGATATATGTGTCGTGTGTTTGCATGAATTCGAGGAAGTGATGGCGATGTAATATATATACACTTAATGTTTAAATTGATCTTTCTTGATTTTATATTGATTTATTTGAATTTATTTTGAGCTTATATTGATTTATTTCCTAAGGAAAAAATCATTTTTTCAAAAAATGGGGGTGGGACTCGAACTTGGGGCAATGGAGCAGTGGCAAAGGGGTCAGCCACTGGGCTAAGCAGCTGGTTCTGCTATAGACCAGCGCGCACGCTTTTTGAATAGATAACAGAAATAGGCGCGACGCACCTCTCATCGCTGCGTCACGGTTAAGTAATGCGGGACGCGTCTCTCCTACGCGCGTCACGGGTACGCGATGCGCGACGAGCAGTTTTTTGGTGCGTCACGGGTAAGCGATGTGTGGCCCATCTTCCTGATGTGCATCACGGCTATCCTTCCGCCTATTAGGACTGGCCTGTTCCCCTCTCTTCTTCCTCTTCCACATCCACATCGCGATCAAGATCTGAACCACCGTCGCCTCCCTGCTTCCTTAGCCCCTCATCGCCTCCGACCAACACCACCCCAAGCCCTAGCCCTAGCCTCTGCCCTCCCTCTCGCCGTCGCCCACCACCACCCCAAGCCCTAGCCCTAGCCTCTGTTCTCCCTCTAGTCGCCGCCCACCACCACCGAGACCTCGCCTCTGCATCGACCTAGGAGGAGGAGGAGCAGGCGCAGGACTAGGTCCAGGAGAACGACCAGGAGCAAGAGGAGCTTGGGGCCGTCCCTGTCTCCATCGACTAGGAAGCTTGGCGCCGTCCCTATAGTCTCCATTGACTGCGCCGTCGTCGTCCCGTCTCCATCGACCTCGAAGCCCGACGAACAAAGGTGCGCCACCCCTAGTCCTCTCCCTCCCCTTCTCCTCGATCCCGCCCCTAGATGGCACGGTATTTGACTTTGCGTCACTAGCAACCAGGCCCTGCTCCCGCAAAATCTCATATTGCTTACTTCAATGATACATCGTACACGAATAAATTTCGACCTGGAGCTAGCATGTTTCTTCTCTTATCGACAGAGGTTCTAATGCGACTTAGTGTCTTACAGCGCAAACTCTGGACTATCCAATCAGCTGTGCGTGCATGATCCATAGAAAATAGATGGTAAATTTAGTTCTCCGGGCAGGTCCAGGTGCAGTAATTACTTCACAATTATCTTGCACTTGGGTCTAGCATTTTCGATAGCTAACCACACGAATATCTTGCACTTGAGTGGCGCTCTGTTTTTGCACCCACGGTCAGTCAGTCCCCTAAAATCTTGCACTTGAGTGGCGCTCTGTTTTTGCACTTAGGTCAAGCTTGGGCTGCTCTGGGACTGTCCCCTAAAATCTTCACAATTATGTTTGTAGCAAATCTTCTAGCGCAAACTCTGTAGCTCAATGGTTATTGATAACGTGTACATTCTTGGATCCCCATCAATAATTGTCCGCATGAATCTCTGAATTTTTGTGTTCAGAACTAGATGTTTTAAAAGTTGATATGTGCCTATTTTTTCTATAGTTGCACACTTGGTTCTACATCATTACCATTTCTGACACACATTTTTATATGATAATTGAGATAAATCTTGGCGAGTTCTGTGCATGGATTTTATTTCTTGAGTTTGCATGGATTTTTCATCTTGCTCTCCTTTTAAGTACATGGAGAAATCTGTTAAGTCGAATCTGAAACCCAAGCCTGGAAACATCCAACTACAAAACAAAACATGCTGACTCTACTAAGTTGCGTTTTCTCATCTTATGTGTTAGCAGAAAAATAAGTAAAATTACCAGCATATATATTGTAGCATCAGTGATTTTGATGCTGACATCTAAATAAAGGAGGGTAAATGCTAATTTTCAGATGAACATGTGAGATGGACCTCTGTATCTATGTAGCCTGTTGCTAGGCTGTTGCTAGGTTGCTAGGCTGCTGCTGCTGTTGCTAGGTTGCTGTTGCTGTTGTATTTCTCCCTTATATAGCTAGGATACTGCTGTTGCTAGGCTGTTGTTGCTAGGCTGTTGTTGCTAGGTTGATTCTGTTGTTGCTAGGTTGCTGCTGCTGTTGCTAGGTTGCTGCTGCTGTTGTATTTCTCCCTTATATAGCTAGGATACTGCTGTTGTATATGAAATGACAAGTATTGTGAAATAAAGTCTTGGTGTTGTAGTACTGTGTTGTATATGAAATGGCAAGTACTGTGTTGTTGGATGTGTCAAAATTTCCCTAGAAGAAATCTTGGTCCATAGCAATCCGCGGGAAGAAATTTCCCGGGATGTGTCAACCGGCGCGGATAGGATAGTACTGCGGTTTTCGGACATCTTCGATATGTTCCATAGCAATCCGTCGCACTACTCCATGGTCCGCCTATACTCGCTCGGTCTGGCGGTGCAAGTCAGCAGGGATAATACACCGGGCATCGCGATAGCGGACCCCTTCTACATGCGCCACGACGTGTTGTGCGGCGTTAGGAACCAGGTAGTCGCGTCGACATATCTCCGGGACTTCATGCTGGCGAACCAGACCAAGGATTACATCCTCGTGCCTTACTTTGCCGGGTAAGTCAATATTCTTAGCCGAATCGAAAGTGATTTTCTTTAGATTTTCATCGCTCCTTTCCAACACTTTGTTTGGATTGTTCCGCGCAGATATACAAAATGCACACTCATCTGCATTTGTATCAGTCATTCGCATGCCACGTATCTCGACTCAGGGAGTGCGGTGAAGAAATACTACTCCAACGTGAAGAAAGTTTTGGATAATGCTCTCACCGGCTACCATGCAAGGGGGGGCAAAATCGCTAGGGAGAAGGTCGTTCAGGGCGCTCGGGTGTTCACCTACACGACGACTTTTGCGTGCGTCAAGCAGCCGGCAGGCAGTAACCGAGACACCTACTATGTCCTCCATCATATGCGGGCGTACGTACGGGATCAACAGTTCCTTACCCTGCCTAGTCAAGTCCAACAATGGGCCTCCCGCTTGTCGATGGTCGGCGATGACAAGGTTAGAGAAGAGATATATGATATCCAGAAGTGCTTTGCCACGCAAATCGTTCATGAAGTGGTGAACAAGAGTGGGACATTTTACTGCCGGTTCAACATGCCGAACCGCGACATAGATACCTACCTAGCAACTGCATGTGACGACAGGCCCTTCATCACTCCGGAGGGTTGTCCCGTTGTAATCCCTGGGAGGATGAGTCAGAAGGAGTGAGAACTATTGTAAGGCTTGCTACATTTTCCGAAATTAGTCGAACTCAATCGTTAGGGTTATGAGTCGTCCATCGTGTAACAGATGCTCAATTATGTCAATGCTTAATTATCTTTCTTTTCATTATTGCGGTCTTACTTGTGATGGTCGTTCGATCTTTTGAATAAGTAAATGCCGATGATTAAAAGAGTTGGTTCACACTCGGATGGCCTAGGTGGTCCGTTGCGCCTTGTGATTTTCACAAAGTTAGGATATTGTGCATCCCACTTGGCGCAGCGGCACCACCTACGGCCGCTTGTATGTGTCCACTCTAAATATGAGGCACACATCATTACGGTTATGAATCGTCCATTCTGTAACTGATGCTCAATTATGTCAATGCTTGATTATCTTGCTTTTATATTATTCCGGTCCTATGTTCGTTCGATCTTTTGAATAAGTAAATGCCGATGATTAAAAGAGTCGGTTCACACTCAGATGGCCTAGGTGGTCGGTTGCGCCTTGTGATTTTCACAAAGTTAGGATCTTGTGCATCCCACTTGGCGTAGCCGCACCACCTACGGCCGCTTGTTTGTGTCCACCCTAAATATGAGGCACACATCGTTACGGTTATGAATCGTCCATTCTGTAACTGATGCTCAATTATGTCAATGCTTGATTATCTTGCTTTTATATTATTCCGGTCCTATGTTCGTTCGATCTTTTGTATAAATGCCGATGATTAAAAGAGTTGGTTCACACTCAGATGGCCTAGGTGGTCCGTTGCGCCTTGTGATTTTCACAAAGTTAGGATCTTGTGCATCCCACTTGGCGCAGCGGCTCCACCTACGGCCACTTGTATGTGTCCACCCTAAATATGAGGCACACAGACCGATGACCATCTTGTTCCAGCTAAGAGGTACTACAGGAGGTGGTGATCCGGGGAAAGGAACGAATGCGAGGGTTTCTGGATTTCTTTCGAACTATGAATGGCCAATTTGATCCTTTGTGTTTAACTTTCAACTTATTTATGTAATATATCTCCATTTACTAGTTATTACAGACATGTTAAAAACTATTGTTTTTGGTTTTCTTTGTTGTCATTACAGATGCCGAGGTGTTACGTGGTGTTTAGAGGCAGGGTTCCAGGAGTCTACGATCACTGGGAAGACTGCTTCGAGCAGGTGAACATGTTTAAAGGGAATGCCTACAAATCCTACAACACAAGAGTGGCGGCGGAAGCTAGGTGGTTCATCCATCTCGAGGAGGGACAGAAGAAGAAGAAGAAGAAGAAGAAGAAGAAGAAGAAGAAGAAGAAGAACAAGTGGATGAAGACCATCGCCGCCGCTCTTGTCGCCGTCGCCTCACTCGTCATGTTATGGTTCCTAACTAGATGATTAGGTTATCGGCGACTAGATAGGTCACTTGTCCCGATGATGAAGCATCATCGATCGATGTAATCGGTCCCGATGATTAACCGTCTGATGTAGGTCACTTGTATCTATTTGACTGTGATAAACACTTTGTATTCATAATCAACTGTTTGATGTAGCTATTCGGAATTCTAAGCAGTATGATCAACTATGATATATAATTTGTTTGTCAGAGAACTGTTTTGATACATTTTGTCTACTGATATTATTCTGTATTTGAGCTGTGTATATACCTGTATAAATACGGTACTACGTATTTTAAAAAAATACATCATAGTATAGCCGTGACGCACCAAAAAAGGTACCCGTGACGCACCTGAGAAGATAGCCGTGACGCGCAATAGTGGATACCCGTGGCGCACCAAGTAACTTAGCCGTGGAGGCATTACATATCCGTGACGCACCTAAATTCCTAGCCATGGCGCACCTCCGGACTTAGGAGTGACGCGCCTCCCAGTAGCCGCGGCGCACCTCGCCCGTGCGTCACGGGTATAAATAGGCGCGGTGCACCAGCTAGATGCGTCACGGCTAAACCCATAGGCGCGGCGTGATAGCCGTGACGCGCGCAGGTGCGTCACGGGTAAGCAAAACGGTGCGTCACGGGTAAGCTTTTCCCTAGTAGTGATAATGCTAGATGTTATTTTAGTTTTAGAGTCTTGTGGTTATTTAGTAGCATGATTAGCCTCAAATAGATGAGAGTGTTTAATGTTCCATTGAAAGAATCATGAGTTGTTCTTGTCTCCTATGATGAGGAGGGAGTAGTTCTCCCCCGGGGCTGAGGGCTCTACCTGTAGCTATGTGTTTCATCTCTCTCTCCCATGGTTTTATCTTCATGTGATCATGAGCTTTGTAATCTAGTTGAATATATAGATGTACTCTTCATCTGTTATGCTACTCAAGTGGTTTTGTTATTAGATTTTTGTAGACACTTTGATCACGGTGTAAAGGTGACAGTGTGTGCACCATGTGGTTTAGCATGATATTTATATCTTGTGTTGGATGACCCTATGAAATTGTGGTGTTTGTCTAGTACTCCCTCCGTTCCTAAATATAAGATGGTGTAGCTATTCCCCATGTTGTCTATATGCGTACTAATATGAGTGAACATATACACTAAAATTTGTGTAGATACATGTCCACATATGTGAATGTGGAAAATGGCTAAAACATCTTACATTTAGAAATGGATGGAGTACCTTCTAGGGCGTTCATAGTGATAGCGTGGGTTTAACTAGATATGGTAATGCGACTTTGAGGAGTGTTGTTACAGCCCTACACAATGAATTGGTGTTTGTTATTCGACCGGAGAGTTGTTCGGAGTAGCATAGTGAAGAGAGATATGTATGCATTCAATTATGGTATCATTGTTGAGAGTGTCTAACGTGGGGACGAATCCTGGACCTATCGGGTGAGGCTACCCAGTCCAAGTCCCAAGAACTAAGCCCAAGGAAAGGTGCCACCAACGGTTCTAGAAGGCCCAATCAAAGGCCCACCCGCAAAGCCTTGCGGGTCAAGAAGGAAACTTGTAACCGACCTGAAGCTAGGGTTTGTAACCCCCCCCCCCCCCCCCCCCCCCGAGTACGGTTCGAGACCTGGCCACCTAGGATCCAAGCAATTTCAGACAACCGAAGCCTTAAGTTCGAGCCCATACTCTCGACTCGAGCACCCCGCATTGTAACCGATCTATTGATAATATAGATCGACAGAGAAGGAGTAAGGGTTTTACCTCTACGTGGGCCCCGAACCTGGGTAAATCTTGCCCCCGTTAGCTGATGATCGTCACCAGCGCCTATACGTTCTCTTAATCGAAACCCTATCAGTTCATCTGAGGGACTTGTTGAGATGACTATTTGACAATTGGCGCCTTCTGTGGGAACGGCGGGCGCTGGATCTACGGCATCTTCGGCCTCATCATCGCCAACCTTCAGCTGGAGCCCCGGAACCTCGACTTCAGCAGATCCGATCCGATCCGGGTCGATCATCATCGCGCCCCACTCGCCGGAATCGCGCCGGGTGTTCAGCGGATTGGAGAAGAGCGTTAGCCTGACGTTCGGGAGCCTCCACTTCCGCGCCAACAAAGCAGGAGTTCTGCACTTCTCCGAGCAGACCGATCTCACCGAACAGACTCCGAGTCTGTCTCGAGCCCGAAAACCTTCGACTCGCTGCCCAACAACACTGGTCCTGAACTAGCGCCCAGCGGCGGATCCATCCGCCCCAGCACTCGCAACTTCCATACTATCGCAGCTGAAGAACCTTCTCGGGTCGGCAAAACTTGTCAACCTACGCCTCGGGCTCGTGGGCCATATCTGGCCCAAGTCTGCATGGCAGGATCGACCGAGCCACCCGAGAAAATTGAAGACAACCTGAAAGAGCGAGAGCACATCAAAGTGTCGCGAGATGCCTGGCTCAAGGCAAAAAAGGTTGTACATCTAGGCCAGCCGATTGAAGAAGGAGTCCCTCAAGAAGATCTAACTGCCTACCACTATCATCTGGTGAAAGCAACAGAGTTGATCAAGGAGGCCAACAAGAATCTGGACGAGCGGAAGAAATTGGCGGATGAATCGAGTCTACGCCGTGTGGCACTCTCCAAAATTTACTCGGTAGGGAACAATCCCCCAAAGAAAAGATATGTCTCAAAGGCCGCAGCCCCGGATCGAGAACTTGTTAGCGGGGTCAGCAAGACATTCGAGACATCTCTCATGCACGTCGACGACGACGGCAACGTGCACCCAACGACTCCTTCCGCCACGGTCTTAGCAGCAGCCACGTACCTGCAGGCGAACCAGCCAGGAGAGAATGACCCCGCGCGGAACAATGTCGACAAGTTCAGAAGGGGCTAGGCATGGCAGCCGCGAGACTCGCCTCCCAAGGCCGCAAGCACGCGACAGCACAAGAGACTGAGAAGACCCCTCGGAAAGACAAAGAAACACCCCGCAGACGCGGGAGCACATCACCTAGAAGGGAGAAATCACCTCGTCGCGCCCGAGGAAAGGAAGCCCGGCGTCGCGGTGATAGCCCGAGTAGCAGCGATGACAGCCCGAGGGATCGTGATCGCAGTCCGCGACATCATAGCAGCCGCTCGTGACACCACAGCAAGGAGCCGCGGAAGGAGAACAATCGCGGCCAGCCCGAATACAATGCGCGATCTGACATTGCGCTAAATAAAATCAACAAGGACCGAGCGATCAGGAACCGCGCACAGTCCCTATCTACCTCCTCCGACGAAGAAGCATGTGGTGCGTTGTGCTTTACTCGCGACATCCGCGAGGCACCAATTCCCAAAAGATTTAAACTTACTACGGAGGTACCAAAGTACGATGGCTCGCTGGAGCCCAAATCCTGGCTGTCAGATTACCTCACGGCAGTAAAATGCCAACGTGGGAACAAGACAACAGCTATCCAGTACCTCAACCTACATCTTGTAGGCGTTGCGCGCAGCTGGCTCGAAGGAAGACCGAGGGCGTGCTACGGATCATGAGACGATCTAACTTACGACTTCCGCAAGAACTTCCAAGCAACATACAAAAGACCCGCGTCCATAGAGGAGCTGCGGGTTTCTAAGCAGAAGAGTGGTGAGTCTACTCGCGAGTACATTCAGCGGTGGACCATGCTCAAAAATACGGCGGGAAACATATAGGAGGAAGTTGCAGTCGAATCTTTCACCAAAGGAGCTCGACGAGCCGCCTTCAGAGAAGAGTTGGGGCGAGCCACACCCAAAACCATCGGGGAGCTGATGGCCATAGCCGACAGATGGGCCAACGGTGAAGACTCCGTGCGCAATGAGAAGGCATCTTCGCCAGCACCTGAGGACGACCGCCATGGTCGAAAGAAAAGGAGAAAGCACTACGATCACGATGATCGAGAAGAATCGGTTGCGACAGAGTTTACAAGAAATCGTGACAGCGGACCTCGTGGAAATCGGGACTGAAAGCCAAAGCCAGAGGATAAAACTCCCGAGGAGGACCTTGACGGTTATTGCACGCTACATCTATTACAGATAAGCGCACGGGCAAGACCAAGGCAACCCACCTCCTCAAGGACTGTCGAAAGTTTCAGGATATCCACGAGGCCTACACGAAGAAAAACAAAGCCGCAGTCAATCAGGGCTATCCACAGCTCCCAGGAGGAGGACATCAGGGATTCCACCCGCCGCAACCACTACCTCCACCAGGACATCAAAACGCGGTGTTGGCCGCGCTACCAGCGCAACCCGCCGCAAACCAGGGAGGCAATGGGTACCCGAACCCAGCAGGACTCCTCGGGATGATACAGAAAGTCTGCCCCTCCCGCAGGGCCCAGAAAACAAACACACGCCAAGTGGTCATGGCAGTACAAGCTCCACCGTCCACACCTGAATACTTGAAAATGGCAGATCAGTCGATAACTTTCTCCAAAGATGACCACCCCCCTCGGGTATACCGACCAGGGCACGCCGCGCTCGTCATTCAGGCGCAGATAGGCAACTACGAACTCGCAGGAGTGTTCATGGACGACGGCAGCGGAATCAACATCATTTTCGCGGACACACTCCGTAAGATGAACAGGAACCTGGACAGACTCGCAGAATCAGAAATATCCTTCCACGGGATAGTACCAGGCAAAGCAGTCCGACCACTCGGAACAATCAACTTGGAGGTGGTGCTCGGAAACCCAAGAAACTACAGGCGAGAATTCCTCGACTTCGAAGTAGTCGACTGGCCCTCACAGTACCACGCCATTCTTGGCCGAACAGCGTTCCCGAGATTCATGGCAGTACCCCCACTACGCCTACCTGAAGCTCAAACTTCCTGGGAAATACGGCACCATCACCATAGATGGCGACTTCCAAAAATCTGATAAGTGTGACATTGAGTTCAAGGAGATCGCAAAATCTTTCGGGATGCAGGAGGAGCTGGCAGAATTGGCAAAGACCACGGACCACTCCGTGATGCCACTCACCAAAAAGAACGCTCCAGAACTCGAGTTCAGTGCAAACAGCGACACTCGAAAGCATCAAGTGTACCCGATAGAATCCGCGAAGACGGCGATGGTGTCCACCACCCTCTCGCCCGCATAGGAAGGCGCGCTCGTCGAACTCCTCCGTGAGTACTGGGAAATCTTCGCCTGGCAGCCTTCAGATATGCCAGGCATACCCAGGGAGTTCGTCGAGCAGTCACTCGAAGTATTCAAAGACGCCAAACCTATAAGGCAAACGACCCGACGATTCTCCGAGTCAAAACATAAGGCACTCGGAGAAGAAGTGAATCGATTACTCGCCGCAAAATTCATCAGAGAGATAAAAATATCCACCTGGTTAGCAAACCCGGTGTTGGTCCCGAAGAAAAACACTGTCATCCTTCGCGTGTGCATCGACTATACGTTGTTGAACAAACACTGCCCCAAGGATAACTTCCCCTTGTCACGGATCGACCAGATTGTGGGCTTCACTGCAGGCTGCCAGCGACTCTCCTTCTTGGACGCCTACTCGGGCTATAATCAGATCAGGATGAAAGAGGAGGACGAGGAGAAGACAGCGTTCATCACACCTCACGGTGTCTATTGCTACACGACAATGCCCTTTGGGCTAAAAAACACAGGCGCAACATATCAGCGTTGCATGCAAAAATGCCTCGCTAAGCTCATTGGCAAGAACGTACAATTGTACATTGACGACATCGTACACAAAACTCGGGTGGAAGATACGCTCCTCGAGGACATCAGGAAGACATTCGACGATCTCAACGGGTACAGGATCAAGCTCAACCCGACAAAATGCGTCTTTGGCGTTCCTGTGGGACAACTTCTCGGTTATTTGGTGTCCGCCCGAGGAATCGAAGCCAATCCGTAGAAAATTCAAGCAATCTTGACAATGAAGGAGCCAACCAATCTTCACGGAGTACAGCAGCTCGCAGGACGACTAGCCGCTCTGAGCAGATTCATCGCAAGATTAGGCTAGCAAGCATTTCCCTTTTACAAGCTGCTGAAGAAAATAGATAAGTTCGAGTGGACACCCGAACCAAAAAAAGGTGTTCGTCGACTTAAAAAGAGCACTGCAGAGTTGGCGCGTCCTGGCAACGCCACAAGAGAGGGAGCCCCTATACCTATACCTGGCCGCAACAAACCAAGTCATCAGCACGGTTATTGTCGTCGAGCGGCCAGAGGATGGCAAGGCGTATGATGTTCAGCGGCCAATATATTACATCAGCGAGGTGCTTTCGCCATGCAAGAAGCGATACCCCCACTATCAGAAGCTCGCATACGGCATAGTGCTCACAGCCCGAAAGCTCAAGCATTACTTCTAGGAACATACCGTCACGGTGCTGAACGACGCATCACTCGGTACTATCATGAACAACCCCATGGCATCCGGCTAGGCGCCTGGGACATAATATACGCAGGACGCAACTCTGTAAAATCCCAAGTCATCATGGAATTCCTAAGCGAGTGAACGGAGCTACAAACACCAGGACCACCAGAATACACGAGCAACTGGATCATGTACTTCGACGGGTCGAAAAGAAACGAAGGAGCCGGAGCCGGAGTTATTCTTATATCTCCCCAAGGCGACAAGCTGCAATACGTCCTGCGACTGGATTTCCCTCCTGATGACCCAGCGTCCAACAACGACGCGGAGTATGAGGCCCTCCTACACGGCATGAAAATGGCGATCGCCTGCGGAGCCACCCGATTGATGATATATGGAGACTCAAATCTCATCGTGCAGCAGACGATGAAGGAGTGTGATACTATCACGGATAACATGGTCGCTTATCGTAACATGAACAACCTACTCGAAGGAAGTTTCAAAGGGTGTGAACTGAAGCACATCGCGCGATCAAGCAATGAGGAAGCAGACAAGCTGGTCAACATGGGGTCAACCAACGCCCCCATCCCTCCAGGAATCTACTTCGAACGAATGATCAAGCGATAAGTCAAAGTCAGAAAGCCAGCAGGAACACCCGCAGCAGTGGAAACAGACGACAGCCCGCAAATTGCTATGATCGACCTCATTCACAATATTTCAAGGCAAGTTTTTCTGGTCGAGTCAGTCTGGATGCAGAAATACCTCGACTACTTGTCCAACAAACGGCTCCTAGCAGACATTTGTGAGGCCCGAAAAAATAGTACGGCGCAGCAAATCCTTTCGGGTGATCAACGGCGAGCTATACAAGCAAAGCATATCAGGGGTATTGCAGAGATGCATAGCACCCGAAGACGGCAAGGAATTGCTCCGGGATATACACCAAGGAGACTGCGGCCACCACGCCAGTTGGAGAGCCATCGTGGGCAAGGCCTTCAGGGCAGGATTCTACTGGCTCACAGCAGCAAGAGACGCCAAAAATCTAGTCGACAGATGCCACGCCTGCCAAAGGTTTGCGCCCAGGCCGCATGCCCCTGCAACAGAACTGCACATGATTCCCATCGCCTGGCCCTTCGCCCAGTGGGGGCTAGACATGGTGGGACCATTGCGCAAGTCAACACCTGGAGGATACATACACCTGCTCGTGGCAGTCGACAAATTCACAAAATGGATAGAGGCCATGCCAGTCACCTCCGCGCACGCACAGTGCGCCATGCGATTCCTCGACTCCATCGTGTGTAGATTCGGTGTACCACACAACATCATCACAGACAACGGCAACAACTTTACAGCCAAGGAAACACATGAATTCTGCGAGGAGAAGGGAATCACCCTCAGCTTCGCCTCGGTAGCTCACCCGCAAACTAATGGCCAAGTCGAACGATCTAACGGATTAGTTTCGGCTGGCCTAAAGAAGCGGTTGTTAGATCGGTTGCACCCAGCAGCAGGGCACTGCGCTGAAGAACTACCATCAGTATTGTGGAGCCTACACACAACACCAAATCGGTCAACAAACTATACGCCATTTTTCATGGTATACGAAGTTCAAGTCGTCCTACCCGAAGACATCAAATTCAGCGCTCCATGAGTCGTTGCATACATCGAAGAAACCTCAAACAAGGCACTCGCAGAAGACGTGGATGCACTGGATGAGATCCGGGACATTGCACTCGCAAGATCCGCAGTATACCAGCAATCGCTGCGTAACTATCACAGTCGCCGTATGCACCACAGATCTTTCGTGGTAGGAGACCTGGTGTTGCGGCTCAAAAAAAAGGAAGGACACAAGCTCGAGACACCATGGCAAGGACCCTTCATAATACATGAAGTTATCCCAGGAGGCGTCTATCGATTGAAGAAACCGAAGACCGGTGGTATCTACTCCAACCTGTGGAACGTTGCGCATCTCCGCAAGTTCTACCCCTAGGATTATTCTACTCGCAAGAAATAAGGTTGTACCAGCCACACTGCAGCTCGACCAAACACATGGCTTCTCAGCCATATCAATAAATACATGGTTTCTCAACCATAGCAATCGCGACTTCTTGTTTTCTCTAAACATGCTAAAACGACTGGTACACACCCCCAAACTCACGGGGGCTACGCGTAACTAGCATCATCACATACCTTCGAGTAACATCACTCGATAAACACAATACAAGGTACAACAAGGTCCACACCTTATAAACACCTTAAAAACATCGAACGAAATATACAAGGTCATAAGGTTTACACCTTCAAAACACCTTCCAACAAGATATTTACATCTTGGAATTACACTTAACGGCGAGCGGCCTCATCTGCAAGCATTTGATTAACCTCCTCGGAAGTCAGTCGAACAATCTGCTTCGCTGCAGGACGCACGACCACATAATAAGGAGAAAAATCCACTGGTGCACTACAAGAAATATGTTGATACATGACCCTCAATTTTTGTCACTAGAAGGTCACGTAGTTTCATTCATGACCCCTTTTTGACCAAAAATGGAAAGTCACATACCGAGCGTCTTATTTGATCGTAATGACTAATTGAATGGATTTGTCATAGCCTCTATGACCCAATCAGAGGGGTCATAACCCTATGACCAATTGATTTAGTCATGTGACATCCTACCATAGCCACGTCAGATCCTACGTGGCAAAATTATGACCAACTGACTAGGTCATGGAAAACATTTAGCCCAGTCCATGCTGCTCCTCTTAACGGGCCAAGCCCAATATTTTAGCCCAATTAATGTTTCTTCTCTTTGCAATTTTTTTCAGCTTAACAGTCCAGCTAATATTATTCCAGGCCCTTGGCGTTTTTAAGGTAGGCTTATTCCTTGGGCCTTGGCCTTTCTATGGTACAATTAATTTTCCAGTTCTGGCCTTTTCTGGGTACATTTTTTCGAAATAATATTTATTTTACTGCCAAATAGAGTCCACTGTTAGTGTGGCTGAGGCCTTTTATCACAGCCCAATAATTTCATGAAAATGCTCTCATCATGGGCTTTATACTCTTAAGCCGACTTCCATCAAGCTAGATCAAATTCAAACCTCTATAAAAAACTGAATTCAAACTTCACTTAAATTACAATAAATTTAAATTACATCACATATTCCAGGAATACATATCGTTCACGCCATATTACAGGTTCAAAGAACAGACCAAGTCACAATCAACAGTTGTCAAGTCCCAGAAATCTCAACACATCACCATCAAGGTTCAGAAATCTCAACACGTATGGCTCGTCATAAGGAAATGGAGTCTTACGGGCGCAATATGGAACATCTGCTAGACCTCCCAGCCCATATCTTGTTCGAGAAGATGAAGAGTAGACATCTCACTTTGTGTCGATGTCGTGATAGGGGTTTTAGTTGAAGAAGATCTAGTGGCTGTTGAAGAATGCGCTCCCGCCGCATCCATCATTGCTTCAGCGGGTATCACAAATGTATCATGCAACCAAAATGGATAACTGTGAGATAAAAGTTGAGTGAACCAAGAACTTTAGAACATACACAATCCAGTGAAAGATAATACATCAAATATATCTTATTAATAAGATTACTACTGTGTTTCCGCACTACCAAAATTAAAGATAAAACATGTGTAGAGATCCAACACCACAAACTGGTCCCTAGAATATTTCGGCTTTTCATCATAAACTAAAGAATAAAAATAAAACCCAGTCAGAAGGGAATGATACTGGAATGACTGTATAGCTAAAAAGCACAACCATTCGACATTTCCAGAGAGTGACACTATGTTCTTACCACGGCACAAGTGAGAGATGTCCCCCGACAACGCCCCCTGGTTGCTCCATACCAGACAGCAGGGAATAATGTCAACCGTGAAACTGACAAAAAAACACAGACAAGCAAGAGATAGAGCACTGCATGATTATACATCAAATGGAACTAGGAAATTCTAAAGTGGTCCGGAATTCAGAAGAAAAGCATTACCCCAGATCGTGACAGAGGTGTTACTGCTTGTACTAGGGCACGACAGTGAGCAACTTGTACTAGTTTGGCTTGCTGAACATCAAGGAACGTTAGCTTAGCGGGTGGAGCAACTTCAGCTGAGACAACAATAGAAGTGCATATTATTCTTTTATGTCCAGTTTCTAGCAATGCCAGGTAACAGTAATCCATCACAGGAAGCATAGTTTTGAATTGAGAATACCAAAGTTTCAGGACAAACAGACTAGTTACATGATTGAGAGAATAAATAGGCAACTGCAATACCTTGTCAAAGGGGAAATACAAAACACACAGCACCACATATCCAGATGTAGCTCTCAAGTAGTACACAGTAGAGAGCCAAAAAAATATAGTATAATTCATACTGGCACTAAATAAACGATTCTTTCTGGCACTGGATGAACCAATCGATAATCAAGGTAACAGTGCCAGCTTTGTTGTGGCACTATTACGTCTTAGTACACCAGGTAGTAAATTTTAGACTAACCCTCAACAAAACATTATGAACCTAGATACACCAAAGCAACACAACATGTATAATAGTCAGCATAATATATGCTTGTGAAATCCTAAATCCTACACTTATGCAAGGATAGATACGATAACAAGACAACCCAGAATCAAATAACCGCCCCAGTGTGTTTTTTCATCCAAGAACAATATGTATAAAAAACATCAAACGGCACCAGTAGACAATCAATAATGTTTACCGAGATATCTTTTTAACCAGTAGCAATGCTAATGTATGGTACCTGCAAGTGGATCAGGAAATAGTGTCCATGCATGCTAGAGTGACCCAGTCTCAACAGATAAAAGAAAATATATTTGACATCTCTTCTAACTGCATGCAATGGAGTATAAACAAAGAGATGTACTAAAATGACAGGCTTAGTGAATAGTCTTGGAGAAATAGGTACCATTAGCCCTTTTAATAGCTACAGACCTGGAACAATACACGTTATGTTAACTACAAGGACTTGAGTTGTGGAAACCAGCGGATGTGGTCGGTTTGCCGGACAAGCCGTATCTTCTTCAACACCTACATGCACAAGACACAACACTCCATAGCATTAAAATGAGTGAAACATTCTACAATCTTGTATCATTCTCTGCAATGACATGAGCACACAGAAATATCAAAATACTGAAGCTAAGATTCAAATCACTTATCAAGCAAACAGTAAGAAATCATAATCACAAAATGAGAGTTGAGGATAAAATCAGTACACAAGAAACAGAAGTACTGCATCTTAACATCCCAATTGAGGAAATCTGTGAGATGACCTACACTAAGGAGCCCACAAGAGGACAGCGAGTCTGACAAGCTTGAAATTTAACCTCTGGAAAAAAGACATAAGTAAAGTCTTGTGCCACTGCAAGCAAAAGATACATGTTCTATATTTTTCACAAACAAGGAAATATTGGTTCATCTATTTTGGCAAACTGAGTGATGCCATCATGCCACAAAACCAGGCACTGCCTTTCCACCTACAGGAAGGAATTATGTCTATAAGCACTGTGTGATCTTTAGAAAATGGAAAAAAATAGGTTCTGGCTGGGTTTATATATGCAAGCAATCGAATATACTAGTGTACCCGTATGCACGTCCTATCATAGCCAAGTAGTGTGGTAACAGGAAATCAGCAGCTAAGTCCTATCACAGCGACCTATCACAAACGAACAGGAACAAATCGCCACATCGAGATTGGGTTTTCCCTACTCCAATCCGAGATCTGAATGGAGGAGGGAGCAGGCAAGTGGATGATACCTGGAGGGAAGTGAAGTCGTGGGCGAGCTTGCAGTGGATCTGCGGGCGGTGCTGTCCTAACCTGCACACGAGTAGATGCGACCTCGGATCTACGCCTGGTGCAGCAGCACGCCGCACTCTCCCCTGCTTTTGGCGGTGAAGAACGAGGATGGCGTCCGTCAGTGACGAGGGCAGGCGAGATCGACGAAGCGGCGCCCGTGGGTTTCACGCATGGAGGCGCCTCCATGGAGTGGAAGGTAAGGGTTCCTCCATGGCGAGGTCTTGCCCCGTCGCGCCGCGCCTCTATCTGCTCCGTCGCGGGCAAAAGCTCCGTCGATCTACGTGGTGCTCCTTCCTCATCCACGAGACCCTCCATGGAGGGATCGAGGACGTCCAGGAGCATCTTCCTTGCCGTAGAAGAGAGCGAAACTGAGAAGAGCGGGGGTAGAAAGGGGATCTCGAGCGAGTCGGGAGATGCATATTCATAGGGAGGTGGGGAATCCTTTGGAGGGAGGAGGCGATTGGATAATCATTACACGCACATATGCATATGGAGGTGGGGAATCCTTTGGATGGAGGAGCTGGCGTTGAGTGGATTTGATGGGCCGGCCGTCGAGTAGCACCGGAGGGAGGTGGCCACGCGTGGTTTCCAGGGAGGGATCCAAGGAGTAGAGATTGAGGGGGAGGTGAGGGAGGAGATCTTGAGCTCAATCAGGATGAGCACAAGGCGGATCGATTGGGGACAGGCGGCGGCGGAAGAAGAGAATTGGGGAGAGGCGGCGGCGGAAGAAGAGAATTGGGGAGAGGCGGCGGCGGAAGAGCGAAACAGGGGCTCCTTGTTCCTTGTTCGTAGCTAGGGTTTCGACTAGATGGGGATCGGTTTCAGGAGGACGGGGGCGGGATAGGGTTGCGGCCTCGCGGGCTTTGTTCCGAAAATTTTCCTCTTCGTACTCACTTTCCCACATCATCATTCTCTAGCTGCGGTTGGGACCTGCTACTTGTTGGCCCCACTATTTAGTCTCTAGGTAGCCAATTTAGCAGTAACACTAAACTAGTTTCAGTGATACTTTATCTGCTAACAAATAGCTTATTTTCTCTATGTCAAATATAAAAACTTCAAGACCTATAACTAACGGTTTCAACTTAAAATATATTTTTAATTGTCACATGCTTTCTAATACTACTATAAATTAAAGGTAGTACCAATAAATATGCATAATTATGTTTTGTAAACAAAATGAAAATTTTATTTGTAAATATTCCTTAGATGGAATTAGGATGGAATGTATTGTGTGTCTCCCGTTTTGACCGTTTTCCGAAACCGGCTTAGAAAATATTCCACGCGAACGGTCATGTCCCCCGTTTTGAACGTTTTCCAAAACCGGCTTAGAAAACTCCAGAAAATTCAAAAAAACTCGAAACGATGCAAGATCTTCGCGTGGTGTTATTATATATGTCCTAGTATCCACCAAAAATAATAAACTTGGAATACGACAATTTGGTGGAAAATGTGTTCACAGAAATGAGTTGTCTCGTACGAAGATTCATGGCTTTCGAGCGAAATGACGGATGTTTTGGCCACATCCATGGAATAGTTTGTTTAAATGTGACCATATTCCACACAAAGATGCATATTGGTACAACTAACAATGTTCACGAACAAAGTTTTATTTTTTGTTGAATAAAAATACCATTTTCCATTCCTGGAGTGTCAAAACTGGCTTTTTTTGTGAAGCTCATACAAACAATATGTTGCAAAAATGTACAAAGTAAAATTCTAAATATATTATGTCATGTTTCATCTACAAATAACAAACTTACTACCTCTCAATAGCTCAAAATACACCTCTTTTGAAAAAGACAAATTTCTGCCGATTCCGCTGAAACCGGGCCAAATTTGAACTACAGGTGCCTCGTAGTTTTCTCTTTATTTTTTGCAAAAATCATTTTTATGTAGCCAAGTACCTATTTAAACATAGATACACCAAGATTTCATCAATATTCAACCCCTAGGTACGAACGGTCATGTCCCCCGTTTTGACCATTTTCCGAAACTGGCTTAGAAAATTGCAGAAAATTCAAAAAAACTCGAAACGATGCAAGATCTTCGCTGGTGTTGTTATATATGTCCTAGTATACACCAAAAATAATAAACTTGGAATACGACAATTTGGTGGAAAATGTGTTCACATAAATGAGCTATCTCGTACGAAGATTCATGGCTTTCGGGCGAAATGACGGATGTTTTGGCCACATCCATGGCATAGTTTGTTTAAATGTGCCCATATTACACACAAAGATGCATATTGGTACAACTAACAATGTTCACGAAGAAAGTTTTATTTTTCGTTGAATAAAAATACCATTTTCCACTTCCGGAGTGTCAAAACTGGCTTTTTTTGTGAAGCTCATACAAACAATATGTTGCAAAAATGTACAAAGTAAAATTCTAAATATATTATGTCATATTTTATCTACAAATAAAAAACTTACTACCTCTCAATAGCTCAAAATACACCTCTTTCGAAAAAGACAAATTTCTGCCGATTCCGCTGAAAACGGGCCAAATTTGAACTACAGGTGCCTCGTAGTTTGCTCGTGATTTTTTGAAAAAAATCATTTTTAGGTAGCCAAGTACCTATTTCAACATAGATACACCAAGATTTCATCAAGATTCAACACCTAGGTACGAACGGTCATGTCCCGCGTTTTGACCGTTTTTCGAAACCGGCTTTGAAAATTACAGAAAATTCAAAAAAACTCGAAACGATGCAAGATCTTCACGTGGTGTTGTTATATATGTCCTAGTATCCACAAAAGATAATAAACTTGGAATACGACAATTTGGTGGAAAATGTGTTCACAGAAATGAGCTATCTCGTACGAAGATTCATGGCTTTCTGGTGAAATGACGGATGTTTTGGCCACATCCATGGCATAGTTTGTTTAAATGTGCCCATATTCCACACAAAGGTGCATATTGGAACAACTAACAATGTTCACGAAGAAAGTTTTATTTTTCGTTGAATAAAAATACCATTTTCCCTTTCCGGAGTGTCAAAACCGGGTATTTTTGTGAAGCACATACACAAAATATGTTGCAAAAATGTAGAAATTAAAATTCTAAATATATTATGTCATATTTTATCTACAAATAACAAACTTAATACCTCTCAATATCTCAAAATACACCTATTTCGAAAAAGACAAATTTCTGGCGATTCCGGTGAAACCGTGCCAAATTTGAACTACAGGTGCCTCGTAGTTTGCTCGTGATTTTTTGAAAAAATCATTTTTGGGTACCCAAGTACCTATTTCAACATAGATATACCAAGATTTCATCAAGATTCAACACCTAGGTACGAACGGTCATGTCCCCCGTTTTGACCATTTTCCGAAACCGGCTTTGAAAATTCCAGAAAATTCAAAAAAAACTCGAAACGATGCAAGATCTTCGCGTGGTGTTATTGTATATGTCCTAGTATCCACCAAAAGTAATAAACTTGGAATACGACAATTTGGTGGAAAATGTGTTCACATAAATGAGCTATCTCCTACGAAGATTCATGGCTTTCGGGGGAAATGACGGATGTTTTGGCCACATCCATGGCATAGTTTGTTTAAATGTGACCATCTTCCACACAAAGATGCATATTGGTACAACTAACAATGTTCACGAACAAAGTTTTATTTTTCGTTGAATAAAAATACCATTTTCCCTTTCCGGAGTGTCAAAACTGGTTTTTTTGTGAAGCACATACAAAAAATATGTTGCAAAAATGTACAAAGTAAAATTCTAAATATATTATGTCATTTTTGATCTACAAATAACAAACTTACTACCTCTCAATAGCTCAAAATACACCTCTTTTGAAAAAGACAAATTTCTGCCGATTCCGCTGAAACCGGGCCAAATTTGAACTACAGGTGCCTCGTAGTTTTCTCTTTATTTTTTGCAAAAATCATTTTTATGTAGCCAAGTACCTATTTAAACATAGATACACCAAGATTTCATCAATATTCAACCCCTAGGTACGAACGGTCATGTCCCCCGTTTTGACCATTTTCCGAAACTGGCTTAGAAAATTGCAGAAAATTCAAAAAAAACTCGAAACGATGCAAGATCTTCGCTGGTGTTGTTATATATGTCCTAGTATACACCAAAAATAATAAACTTGGAATACGACAATTTGGTGGAAAATGTGTTCACATAAATGAGCTATCTCGTACGAAGATTCATGGCTTTCGGGCGAAATGACGGATGTTTTGGCCACATCCATGGCATAGTTTGTTTAAATGTGCCCATATTACACACAAAGATGCATATTTGTACAACTAACAATGTTCACGAAGAAAGTTTTATTTTTCGTTGAATAAAAATACCATTTTCCACTTCCGGAGTGTCAAAACTGGCTTTTTTTGTGAAGCTCATACAAACAATATGTTGCAAAAATGTACAAAGTAAAATTCTAAATATATTATGTCATATTTTATATACAAATAACAAACTTACTACCTCTCAATAGCTCAAAATCCACCTCTTTCGAAAAAGACAAATTTCTGCCGATTGCGCTGAAAACGGGCCAAATTTGAACTACAGGTGCCTCGTAGTTTGCTCGTGATTTTTTGAAAAAATCATTTTTAGGTAGCCAAGTACCTATTTCAACATAGATACACCAAGATTCAACACCTAGGTACGAACGGTCATGTCCCGCGTTTTGACCGTTTTTCGAAACCGGCTTTGAAAATTACAGAAAATTCAAAAAAACTCGAAACGATGCAAGATCTTCACGTGGTGTTGTTATATATGTCCTAGTATCCACAAAAGATAATAAACTTGGAATACGACAATTTGGTGGAAAATGTGTTCACAGAAATGAGCTATCTCGTACGAAGATTCATGGCTTTCTGGTGAAATGACGGATGTTTTGGCCACATCCATGGCATAGTTTGTTTAAATGTGCCCATATTCCACACAAAGGTGCATATTGGAACAACTAAGAATGTTCACGAAGAAAGTTTTATTTTTCGTTGAATAAAAATACCATTTTCCCTTTCCGGAGTGTCAAAACCGGGTATTTTTGTGAAGCACATACACAAAATATGTTGCAAAAATGTAGAAATTAAAATTCTAAATATATTATGTCATATTTTATCTACAAATAACAAACTTAATACCTCTCAATATCTCAAAATACACCTATTTCGAAAAAGACAAATTTCTGGCGATTCCGGTGAAACCGTGCCAAATTTGAACTACAGGTGCCTCGTAGTTTGCTCGTGATTTTTTGAAAAAATCATTTTTGGGTACCCAAGTACCTATTTCAACATAGATATACCAAGATTTCATCAAGATTCAACACCTAGGTACGAACGGTCATGTCCCCCGTTTTGACCATTTTCCGAAACCGGCTTTGAAAATTCCAGAAAATTCAAAAAAAACTCGAAACGATGCAAGATCTTCGCGTGGTGTTATTGTATATGTCCTAGTATCCACCAAAAGTAATAAACTTGGAATACGACAATTTGGTGGAAAATGTGTTCACATAAATGAGCTATCTCCTACGAAGATTCATGGCTTTCGGGGGAAATGACGGATGTTTTGGCCACATCCATGGCATAGTTTGTTTAAATGTGACCATCTTCCACAGAAAGATGCATATTGGTACAACTAACAATGTTCACGAACAAAGTTTTATTTTTCGTTGAATAAAAATACCATTTTCCCTTTCCGGAGTGTCAAAACTGGTTTTTTTGTGAAGCACATACAAAAAATATGTTGCAAAAATGTACAAAGTAAAATTCTAAATATATTATGTCATGTTTGATCTACAAATAACAAACTTACTACCTCTCAATAGCTCAAAATACACCTCTTTTGAAAAAGACAAATTTCTGCCGATTCCGCTGAAACCGGGCCAAATTTGAACTACAGGTGCCTCGTAGTTTTCTCTTTATTTTTTGCAAAAATCATTTTTATGTAGGCAAGTACCTATTTAAACATAGATACACCAAGATTTCATCAATATTCAACCCCTAGGTACGAACGGTCATGTCCCCCGTTTTGACCATTTTCCGAAACTGGCTTAGAAAATTGCAGAAAATTCAAAAAAACTCGAAACGATGCAAGATCTTCGCTGGTGTTGTTATATATGTCCTAGTATACACCAAAAATAATAAACTTGGAATACGACAATTTGGTGGAAAATGTGTTCACATAAATGAGCTATCTCGTACGAAGATTCATGGCTTTCGGGCGAAATGACGGATGTTTTGGCCACATCCATGGCATAGTTTGTTTAAATGTGCCCATATTACACACAAAGATGCATATTGGTACAACTAACAATGTTCACGAAGAAAGTTTTATTTTTCGTTGAATAAAAATACCATTTTCCACTTCCGGAGTGTCAAAACTGGCTTTTTTTGTGAAGCTCATACAAACAATATGTTGCAAAAATGTACAAAGTAAAATTATAAATATATTATGTCATATTTTATCTACAAATAACAAACTTACTACCTCTCAATAGATCAAAATACACCTCTTTCGAAAAAGACAAATTTCTACCGATTCCGCTGAAAACGGGCCAAATTTGAACTACAGGTGCCTCGTAGTTTGCTCGTGATTTTTTGAAAAAATCATTTTTAGGTAGCCAAGTACCTATTTCAACATAGATACACCAAGATTCAACACCTAGGTACGAACGGTCATGTCCCGCGTTTTGACCGTTTTTCGAAACCGGCTTTGAAAATTACAGAAAATTCAAAAAAACTCGAAACGATGCAAGATCTTCACGTGGTGTTGTTATATATGTCCTAGTATCCACAAAAGATAATAAACTTGGAATACGACAATTTGGTGGAAAATGTGTTCACAGAAATGAGCTATCTCGTACGAAGATTCATGGCTTTCTGGTGAAATGACGGATGTTTTGGCCACATCCATGGCATAGTTTGTTTAAATGTGCCCATATTCCACACAAAGGTGCATATTGGAACAACTAAGAATGTTCACGAAGAAAGTTTTATTTTTCGTTGAATAAAAATACCATTTTCCCTTTCCGGAGTGTCAAAACCGGGTATTTTTGTGAAGCACATACACAAAATATGTTGCAAAAATGTAGAAATTAAAATTCTAAATATATTATGTCATATTTTATCTACAAATAACAAACTTAATACCTCTCAATATCTCAAAATACACCTATTTCAAAAAAGACAAATTTCTGGCGATTCCGGTGAAACCGTGCCAAATTTGAACTACAGGTGCCTCGTAGTTTGCTCGTGATTTTTTGAAAAAATCATTTTTGGGTACCCAAGTACCTATTTCAACATAGATATACCAAGATTTCATCAAGATTCAACACCTAGGTACGAACGGTCATGTCCCCCGTTTTGACCATTTTCCGAAACCGGCTTTGAAAATTCCAGAAAATTCAAAAAAAACTCGAAACGATGCAAGATCTTCGCGTGGTGTTATTGTATATGTCCTAGTATCCACCAAAAGTAATAAACTTGGAATACGACAATTTGGTGGAAAATGTGTTCACATAAATGAGCTATCTCCTACGAAGATTCATGGCTTTCGGGGGAAATGACGGATGTTTTGGCCACATCCATGGCATAGTTTGTTTAAATGTGACCATCTTCCACACAAAGATGCATATTGGTACAACTAACAATGTTCACGAACAAAGTTTTATTTTTCGTTGAATAAAAATACCATTTTCCCTTTCCGGAGTGTCAAAACTGGTTTTTTTTGTGAAGCACATACAAAAAATATGTTGCAAAAATGTACAAAGTAAAATTCTAAATATATTATGTCATGTTTGATCTACAAATAACAAACTTACTACCTCTCAATAGCTCAAAATACACCTCTTTTGAAAAAGACAAATTTCTGCCGATTCCGCTGAAACCGGGCCAAATTTGAACTACAGGTGCCTCGTAGTTTTCTCTTTATTTTTTGCAAAAATCATTTTTATGTAGGCAAGTACCTATTTAAACATAGATACACCAAGATTTCATCAATATTCAACCCCTAGGTACGAACGGTCATGTCCCCCGTTTTGACCATTTTCCGAAACTGGCTTAGAAAATTGCAGAAAATTCAAAAAAACTCGAAACGATGCAAGATCTTCGCTGGTGTTGTTATATATGTCCTAGTATACACCAAAAATAATAAACTTGGAATACGACAATTTGGTGGAAAATGTGTTCACATAAATGAGCTATCTCGTACGAAGATTCATGGCTTTCGGGCGAAATGACGGATGTTTTGGCCACATCCATGGCATAGTTTGTTTAAATGTGCCCATATTACACACAAAGATGCATATTGGTACAACTAACAATGTTCACGAAGAAAGTTTTATTTTTCGTTGAATAAAAATACCATTTTCCACTTCCGGAGTGTCAAAACTGGCTTTTTTTGTGAAGCTCATACAAACAATATGTTGCAAAAATGTACAAAGTAAAATTATAAATATATTATGTCATATTTTATCTACAAATAACAAACTTACTACCTCTCAATAGATCAAAATACACCTCTTTCGAAAAAGACAAATTTCTGCCGATTCCGCTGAAAACGGGCCAAATTTGAACTACAGGTGCCTCGTAGTTTGCTCGTGATTTTTTGAAAAAATCATTTTTAGGTAGCCAAGTACCTATTTCAACATAGATACACCAAGATTCAACACCTAGGTACGAACGGTCATGTCCCGCGTTTTGACCGTTTTTCGAAACCGGCTTTGAAAATTACATAAAATTCAAAAAAACTCGAAACGATGCAAGATCTTCACGTGGTGTTGTTATATATGTCCTAGTATCCACAAAAGATAATAAACTTGGAATACGACAATTTGGTGGAAAATGTGTTCACAGAAATGAGCTATCTCGTACGAAGATTCATGGCTTTCTGGTGAAATGACGGATGTTTTGGCCACATCCATGGCATAGTTTGTTTAAATGTGCCCATATTCCACACAAAGGTGCATATTGGAACAACTAAGAATGTTCACGAAGAAAGTTTTATTTTTCGTTGAATAAAAATACCATTTTCCCTTTCCGGAGTGTCAAAACCGGGTATTTTTGTGAAGCACATACACAAAATATGTTGCAAAAATGTAGAAATTAAAATTCTAAATATATTATGTCATATTTTATCTACAAATAACAAACTTAATACCTCTCAATATCTCAAAATACACCTATTTCGAAAAAGACAAATTTCTGGCGATTCCGGTGAAACCGTGCCAAATTTGAACTACAGGTGCCTCGTAGTTTGCTCGTGATTTTTTGAAAAAATCATTTTTGGGTACCCAAGTACCTATTTCAACATAGATATACCAAGATTTCATCAAGATTCAACACCTAGGTACGAACGGTCATGTCCCCCGTTTTGACCATTTTCCGAAACCGGCTTTGAAAATTCCAGAAAATTCAAAAAAAACTCGAAACGATGCAAGATCTTCGCGTGGTGTTATTGTATATGTCCTAGTATCCACCAAAAGTAATAAACTTGGAATACGACAATTTGGTGGAAAATGTGTTCACATAAATGAGCTATCTCCTACGAAGATTCATGGCTTTCGGGGGAAATGACGGATGTTTTGGCCACATCCATGGCATAGTTTGTTTAAATGTGACCATCTTCCACACAAAGATGCATATTGGTACAACTAACAATGTTCACGAACAAAGTTTTATTTTTCGTTGAATAAAAATACCATTTTCCCTTTCCGGAGTGTCAAAACTGGTTTTTTTGTGAAGCACATACAAAAAATATGTTGCAAAAATGTACAAAGTAAAATTCTAAATATATTATGTCATGTTTGATCTACAAATAACAAACTTACTACCTCTCAATAGCTCAAAATACACCTCTTTTGAAAAAGACAAATTTCTGCCGATTCCGCTGAAACCGGGCCAAATTTGAACTACAGGTGCCTCGTAGTTTTCTCTTTATTTTTTGCAAAAATCATTTTTATGTAGGCAAGTACCTATTTAAACATAGATACACCAAGATTTCATCAATATTCAACCCCTAGGTACGAACGGTCATGTCCCCCGTTTTGACCATTTTCCGAAACTGGCTTAGAAAATTGCAGAAAATTCAAAAAAACTCGAAACGATGCAAGATCTTCGCTGGTGTTGTTATATATGTCCTAGTATACACCAAAAATAATAAACTTGGAATACGACAATTTGGTGGAAAATGTGTTCACATAAATGAGCTATCTCGTACGAAGATTCATGGCTTTCGGGCGAAATGACGGATGTTTTGGCCACATCCATGGCATAGTTTGTTTAAATGTGCCCATATTACACACAAAGATGCATATTGGTACAACTAACAATGTTCACGAAGAAAGTTTTATTTTTCGTTGAATAAAAATACCATTTTCCACTTCCGGAGTGTCAAAACTGGCTTTTTTTGTGAAGCTCATACAAACAATATGTTGCAAAAATGTACAAAGTAAAATTATAAATATATTATGTCATATTTTATCTACAAATAACAAACTTACTATCTCTCAATAGATCAAAATACACCTCTTTCGAAAAAGACAAATTTCTGCCGATTCCGCTGAAAACGGGCCAAATTTGAACTACAGGTGCCTCGTAGTTTGCTCGTGATTTTTTGAAAAAAATCATTTTTAGGTAGCCAAGTACCTATTTCAACATAGATACACCAAGATTTCATCAAGATTCAACACCTAGGTACGAACGGTCATGTCCCGCGTTTTGACCGTTTTTCGAAACCGGCTTTGAAAATTACAGAAAATTGAAAAAAACTCGAAACAATGCAAGATCTTCACGTGGTGTTGTTATATATGTCCTAGTATCCACAAAAGATAATAAACTTGGAATACTACAATTTGGTGGAAAATGTGTTCACAGAAATGAGCTATCTTGTACGAAGATTCATGGCTTTCGGGTGAAATGACGGATGTTTTGGCCACATCCATGGCATAGTTTGTTTAAATGTGCCCATATTCCACACAAAGGTGCATATTGGAACAACTAACAATGTTCACGAAGAAAGTTTTATTTTTCGTTGAATAAAAATACCATTTTCCCGTTCCGGAGTGTCAAAACCGGGTATTTTTGTGAAGCACATACACAAAATATGTTGCAAAAATGTAGAAATTAAAATTCTAAATATATTATGTCATATTTTATCTACAAATAACAAACTTAATACCTCTCAATATCTCAAAATACACCTATTTCGAAAAAGACAAATTTCTGGCGATTCCGGTGAAACCGTGCCAAATTTGAACTACAGGTGCCTCGTAGTTTGCTCGTGATTTTTTGAAAAAATCATTTTTGGGTACCCAAGTACCTATTTCAACATAGATATACCAAGATTTCATCAAGATTCAACACCTAGGTACGAACGGTCATGTCCCCTGTTTTGACCATTTTCCGAAACCGGCTTTGAAAATTCCAGAAAATTCAAAAAAAACTCGAAACGATGCAAGATCTTCGCGTGGTGTTATTATATATGTCCTAGTATCCACCAAAAGTAATAAACTTGGAATACGACAATTTGGTGGAAAATGTGTTCACATAAATGAGCTATCTCCTACGAAGATTCATGGCTTTCGGGGGAAATGACGGATGTTTTGGCCACATCCATGGCATAGTTTGTTTAAATGTTACCATCTTCCACACAAAGATTCATATTGGTACAACTAACAATGTTCACGAAGAAAGTTTTATTTTTCGTTGAATAAAAATACCATTTTCCCTTTCCGGAGTGTCAAAACTGGTTTTTTTGTGAAGCACATACACAAAATATGTTGCAAAAATGTACAAAGTAAAATTCTAAATATATTATGTCTTATTTTATATACAAATAAAAAACTTACTACCTCTCAATAGCTCAAAATACACCTCTTTCGAAAAAGACAAATTTCAGCCGATTCAGGTGAAACCGGGCCAAATTTGAACTACAGGTGCCTCGTAGTTTTCTCTTTATTTTTTGCAAAAATCATTTTTATTTAAACAAGTACCTATTTAAACATAGATACACCAATAGTTCATCAATATTCAACACCTAGGTCCGAACGGTCATGTCCCCCGTTTTGAACGTTTTCCAGAACCGGCTTAGAAAATTCCAGAAAATTCAAAAAAACTCGAAACGATGCAAGATCTTCGCGTGGTGTTATTATATATATCCTAGTATCCACCAAAAATAATAAGCTTGGAATACTACAATTTGGTTGAAAATGTGTTCACAGAAATGAGTTGTCTCGTACGAAGATTCATGGCTTTCGAGCGAAATGACGGATGTTTTGGCCACATCCATGGAATAGTTTGTTTAAATGTGACCATATTCCACACAAAGATGCATATTGGTACAACTAACAATGTTCACGAACAATTTTTTTTTTAGTTGAATAAAAATACCATTTTCCATTCCGGGAGTGTTAAAACTGGCTTTTTTTGTGAAGCTCATACAAACAATATGTTGCAAAAATGTACAAAGTAAAATTCTAAATATATTATGTCATGTTTGAGATATACAAATAACAAACTTACTACCTCTCAATAGCTCAAAATACACCTCTTTTGAAAAAGACAAATTTCTGCCGATTCCGCTGAAACCGGGCCAAATTTGAACTACAGGTGCCTCGTAGTTTTCTCTTTATTTTTGCAAAAATCATTTTTAGGTATCCAAGTACCTATTTCAACATAGATACACCAAGAGTTCATCAAGTTCACCCCCTAGGTATGAACGGTTATGTCCCCCGTTTTCACCGTTTTCGGAAACCGGCTTAGAAAATTCCAGAAAATTCAAAAAAACTCGAAACCATGCAAGATCTTCGCTTGGTGTTGTTATATATGTCCTAGTATCCACCAAAAATAATAAACTTGGAATACGACAATTTGGTGGAAAATGTGTTCAGATAAATGAGCTATCTCGTACGAAGATTCATGGCTTTCGGGCGAAATGACGGATGTTTTGGTCACATCCATGGCATAGTTTGTTTAAATATGCCCATATTACACACAAATATGCATATTGGTACAAATAACAATGTTCACGAAGAAAGTTTTATTTTTCGTTGAATAAAAATACCATTTTCCACTTCAAGAGTGTCAAAACTGGCTTTTTTTGTGAAGCACATACATAAAATATGTTGCAAAAATATACAAAGTAAAATTCTAAATATATTATGTCATATTTTATCTACAAATAACAAACTTACTACCTCTCAATAGCTCAAAATACACCTCTTTCGAAAAAGACAAATTTCAGCCGATTCAGGTGAAACCGGGCCAAATTTGAACTATAGGTGCCTCGTAGTTTGCTCGTGATTTTTTGAAAAAAATCATTTTTAGGTACCCAAGTACCTATTTAAACATAGATACACCAAGAGTTCATCAAGATTCAACACCTAGGTACGAACGGTCATGTCCCCCGTTTTGACCGTTTTCCGAAACCGGCTTTGAAAATTACAGAAAATTCAAAAAAACTCGAAATGATGCAAGATCTTCGCGTGGTGTTGTTATATATGTCCTAGTATCCACAAAAGATAATAAACTTGGAATACGACAATTTGGTGGAAAATGTGTTCACAGAAATGAGCTATCTCGTACGAAGATTCATCGCTTTCGGGTGAAATGACGGATGTTTTGGCCACATCCATGGCATAGTTTGTTTAAATGTGACCATATTCCACACAAAGGTGCATATTGGAACAACTAACAATGTTCACGAAGAAAGTTTTATTTTTCATTGAATAAAAATACAATTTTCCCTTTCCGGAGTGTCAAAACCGGGTATTTTTGTGAAGCACATACAAAAAATATGTTGCAAAAATGTAGAAATTAAAATTATAAATATATTATGTCATATTTTATCTACAAATAACAAACCTACTACCTCTCAATAGCTCAAAATACACCTCTTTCGAAAAAGACAAATTTCTGCCGATTCCGTTGAAACCGGGCCGAATTTGAACTACAGGTGCCTCGTAGTTTGCTCGTGATTTTTGGAAAAAATCATTTTTAGGTACCCAAGTACCTATTTTAACATAGATACACCAAGATTTCATCAAGATTCAACACCTAGGTACGAACGGTCATGTCCCCCGTTTTGACCATTTTCCGAAACCGGCTTTGAAAATTACAGAAAATTCAAAAAAACTCGAAACGATGAAAGATCTTCGCGTGTTGTTATTATATATGTCCTAGTATCCACAAAAAACAATAAACTTGGAATACGACAATTTGGTGGAAAATGTGTTCACATAAATGAGCTATCTCGTACGAAGATTCATGGCTTTCGGGGGAAATGACGGATGTTTTGGCCACATCCATGGCATAGTTTGTTTAAATGTGACCATATTCCACACAAATATGCATATTGGTACAACTAACAATGTTCACGAAGAAAGTTTTATTTTTCGTTGAATAAAAATACCATTTTCCATTCCCGGAGTGTCAAAACTGGCTTTTTTTGTGAAGCTCATACAAACAATATGTTGCAAAAATGTACAAAGTAAAATTCTAAATATATTATGTCATGTTTGATCTACAAATAACAAACTTACTACCTATCAATAGCTCAAAATACACCTCTTTTGAAAAAGACAAATTTCAGCCGATTTAGTTGAAACCGGGCCAAATTTGAACTACAGGTGCCTTGTAGTTTTCTCTTTATTTTTTGCAAAAATAATTTTTAGTTAGACAAGTACCTATTTCAACATAGATACACCAAGAGTTCATCAAGATTCAACACCTAGGTACGAACGGTCATGTCCCCCGTTTTGACCGTTTTCCGAAACCGGCTTAGAAAATTCAAAAATTCAAAAAAAACCGAAACGATGCGAGATCTTCGCGTGGTGTTGTTATATATGTCCTAGTATCCACCAAAAATAATAAACTTGGAATACGACAATTTCGTTGAAAATGTATTCACATAAATGAGCTATCTCGTATGAAGATTCATGGCTTTCGGGGGAAATGACGTATGTTTTGGCCACATCCATGGCATAGTTTGTTTAAATGTGACCATATTACACACAAAGATGCATATTGGAACAACTAACAATGTTCACGAAGAAAGTTTTATTTTTCGTTGAATAAAAATACCATTTTCCCTTTCCGGAGTGTCAAAACTGGCTTTTTTGTGAAGCACATACACAAAATATGTTGCAAAAATGTACAACGTAAAATTCTAAATATATTATGTCTTATTTTATATAAAAATAACAAACTTACTACCTCTCCATAGCTCAAAATACACCTCTTTCGAAAAAGACAAATTTCAGCCGATTCAGGTGAAACCGGGCCAAATTTGAACTACATGTGCCTCGTAGTTTTCTCTTTATTTTTTGCAAAAATCATTTTTAGGTTGACAAGTTCCTATTTAAACATAGATGCACCAAGAGTTCATCAAGATTCAACACCTAGGTACGAACGGTCATGTCCCCCGTTTTGACCGTTTTCTGAAACCGGCTTAGAAAATTCCAAAAAAATCAAAAAACCCCCGAAACGATGCAAGATCTTCGCGTGGTGTTGTTATATATGTCCTAGTATCCACCAAAAATAATAAACTTGGAATACGACAATTTCGTTGAAAATGTGTTCACATAAATGAGCTATCTCGTACGAAGATTCATGGCTTTCGGGGGAAATGACGGATGTTTTGGCCACATCCATGGCATAGTTTGTTTAAATGTGACCATATTCCACACAAAGATGCATATTGGAACAACTAACAATGTTCACGAAGAAATTTTTATTTTTCGTTGAATAAAAATACCATTTTCCCTTTCCGGAGTGTCAAAACTGGCTTTTTTTGTGAAGCACATACACAAAATATGTTGCAAAAATGTAAAAAGTAAAATTCTAAATATATTATGTCTTATTTTATATACAAATAACAAACTTACTACCTCTCAATAGCTCAAAATACACCTCTTTCGAAAAAGACAAATTTCAGCCGATTCAGATGAAACCGGGCCAAATTTGAACTACAGGTGCCTCGTAGTTTTCTCTTTATTTTTTTCAAAAATAATTTTTAGGTAGACAAGTACCTATTTAAACATAGATACATCAAGAGTTCATCAAGATTCAACACCTAGGTACGAACAGTCATGTCCCCCGTTTTGACCGTTTTCCGAAACCGACTTAGAAAATTCCAAAAAATTCAAAAAAACCCGAAACGATGCAAGATCTTCGCGTGGTGTTGTCATATATGTCCTAGTATCCACCAAAAATAATAAACTTGGAATACAACAATTTCGTTGAAAACGTGTTCACATAAATGAGCTATCTCGTACGAAGATTCATGGCTTTCGGGGGAAATGACGGATGTTTTGGCCACATCCATGGCTTAGTTTGTTTAAATGTGACCATATTCCACAAAAAGATGCATATTGGAACGACTAACAATGTTCACGAAGAAAGTTTTATTTTTCGTTGAATAAAAATACCATTTTCCCTTTCCGGAGTGTCAAAACTGGCTTTTTTTGTGAAGCACATACACAAAATATGTTGCAAAAATGTACAAAGTAAAATTCTAAATATATTATGTCTTATTTTATATACAAATAAAAAACTTACTACCTCTCAATAGCTCAAAATACACCTCTTTCGAAAAAGACAAATTTCAGCCGATTTAGATGAAACCGGGCCAAATTGGAACTACAGTTTCCTCGTAGTTTTCTCTTTATTTTTTGCAAAAATCATTTTTAGGTAGACAAGTACCTATTTAAACATAGATACACCAAGAGTTCATAAAGATTCAACACCTAGGTACGAACGGTCATGTCCCCCGTTTTGACCGTTTTCCGAAACCGGCTTAGAAAATTCCAAAAAAATCAAAAAAACCCGAAACGATGCAAGATCTTAGCATGGTGTTGTTATATATGTTCTAGTATCCACCAAAAATAATAAACTTGGAATACGACAATTTCGTTGAAAACGTGTTCACATAAATGAGCTATCTCGTACGAAGATTCATGGCTTTCGGGGGAAATGACGGATGTTTTGGCCACATCCATGGCATAGTTTGTTTAAATGTTACCATATTCCACAATAAGATGCATATTGGAACAACTAACAATGTTCACGAAGAAAGTTTTATTTTTCGTTGAATAAAAATACCATTTTCCCTTTCCGGAGTGTCAAAACTGGCTTTTTTTGTGAAGCACATACACAAAATATGTTGCAAAAATATACAAAGTAAAATTATAAATATATTATGTCTTATTTTATATACAAATAACAAACTTACTACCTCTCAATAGCTCAAAATACACCTCTTTCGAAAAAGACAAATTTCAGCCGATTCAGGTGAAACCGGGCCAAATTTGAACTACAGGTGCCTCGTAGTTTTCTCTTTATTTTTTGCAAAAATCATTTTTAGGTAGACAAGTAACTATTTAAACATAGATACACCAAGAGTTCATCAAGATTCAACACCTAGGTACGAACGGTCATGTCCCCCGTTTTGACCGTTTTCCGAAACCGGCTTAGAAAATTCCAAACAATTCAAAAAAAAAACCGAAACGATGCAAGATCTTCGCGTGGTGTTGTTTATATGTCCTAGTATCCACCAAAAATAATAAACATGGAATACGACAATTTCGTTGAAAATGTGTTCACATAAATGAGCTATCTCGTACGAAGATTCATGGCTTTCGGGGGAAATGACGGCTGTTTTGGCCACATCCATGGCATAGTTTGTTTAAATGTGACCATATTCCACACAAAGATGCATATTGGAACAACTAACAATGTTCACGAAGAAAGTTTTATTTTTCGTTGAATAAAAATACTATTTTCCCTTTCCGGAGTGTCAAAACTGGCTTTTTTTGTGAAGCACATACACAAAATATGTTGCAAAAATGTACAAAGTAAAATTCTAAATATATTATGTCTTATTTTATATACAAATAACAAACTTACTACCTCTCAATAGCTCAAAATACACCTCTTTCGAAAAAGACAAATTTCAGCCGATTCAGATGAAACCTGGCCAAATTTGAACTACAGGTGCCTCGTAGTTTTCTCTTTATTTTTTGCAAAAATCATTTTTAGGTAGAAAAGTACCTATTTAAACATAGACACACCAAGAGTTTTGCGATAATTCTTAAACCCTGCATTTTTTATCTTTCACTCTAATTTAAAAGAGTAATCCAAAATTTTAAATATGAATCTTCACAATCCTATATAAAGCTTAGGGGTATTTTTATTTTATTTTGACTAAAAATGGTCCCTAATAGCTATAATAACAGAATACACATTTTAAAAAAATTGAAAATGCTTTGGTTGAAATTGAAGTTCAATAGCAAAAGTTATAAAAGAAGACAAAAATGAAAAAAAAAGTGAAAAGAGAAAAAAAAACCTGCCAAAACAGCCAGCCAAGCCTAGCAGCGAGGCCGGCCCATCGCTCCCAGTAGGCGGCCGGCCAGGCCCAGCAGCGCGGACAGCCCAACTCAGCAGCCCAGGACGCATTACGGATATTGAAAAAGGTTAGTTGTGTCAACGTATCACAAACCATTGTTCGGTCTGGTGGTGAGCGATGACAATCCTTTACGTAAGGTCCTGGGTTCGAACCTTGGTCTACTGGTAGGCGCCTGCCTAGTGCACACGAGGGTGTGGGTTCGAGCCCTCTACCCGCCCCATATTTTCTTCGTATTTTTCACTTTTCACTTCGGTGGGTGCATGCACTCCTGTTCAGTATGGCTTGCTTCACTTTTCACTTCGGTGGGTGCATGCACTCCTGTTCAGTATGGCTTGCTTACACGTAGGAAAATATCAGTACATAAATTATCACGTGGAAGTGACACATAGGCGTGGACAAGACACATAGGCAAAAATTGACACGTGGACATGATACATAGGAAAAAATCACTGCCAACAAACGCATGACCAATTCAATTGGTCTTAGTTAAGCAAAAAAAGAGTCATACACCAGGTATCATGTGCTATGACCATCTTGTTAAAGAAAATCATGACTTTTTTGCCAAAAAAGTCATGGGTTTAGTCCCTCCCAAACATGTCATGACAACAGATTATAAATGGTCATGGATCTATGACCAGTTCATCCACGGTCATTAAAAAAAGGTCATGTATCAACATATTTCTTGTAGTGGTGAACCTCTCGAGTCAGGAAGCTGCGCCACAGAAAGGAAGTTGACCTCAGGGTGCCACAGCCGAACGAAGGCAAGTGCCACCTGGGCTCCACTGACAAGTTGTTGGCGCACGCACTCTCGAACCTCCCCCACCCGACGGAACATCCTAAGGAACCTACTCAAGCTATCAAGGACAGCACCCAAAGGGTAAAATGTCCGATGGACAGAAGACAGGGCCTCACGACAAGACTTGACGATTATCTGCGCCTGGCTCGCCCGATACTTCAGGGTAGCTAGGATAAAGCCTCGCTTGCGATCAGACCAGTACTCATTCGCATGAGGTTTGGGGCTACCTGACTCGTGAATAACGTGATTATCCACCCAATGGGTCTCACAGACTCCGTCAGGTCAACTGCAAGGACAACAAAGGAGTCAAAACAAAGAGAGGAACCAACGACAAAGTGCTCGGGGGCTCGCAAACTTACAGAGCATTCCCTTGGCAACAGCCGCCAGTTCTTCCATCACAAACTGCTCACGCTCCGCAGCAAGTTTCTGCTTCGACTTAGCAACATCGGCCACACCTCGCAGAGCCTTCAACTTGCACTCGACATCCGCAACACGGTCACGGAGTGATGCAAACGTGCTGGCAGCAGCAACAAGGGAATTAACCTGCGAAGCAGACCCACTCGAGACTCTACGCTGGGATCCACTACCTGGAAAGAAAAGAAGAAAGTTCACAAAAATCACAAGACCCCACTCGAGAGCATACCACCCATTCCTTGGGTGCTCGGGGGCTGCTCCCATCGGGAGCATACAAAAGTAAGGCGCAACAATCGGACACTGAGAATTTTAGAAAACACTTCGATTATGCAACATAAAATACGGGAATACATCCCAAGGTTCATTACATCCACAAGCAAAAGGAAACAAAAAAAACTATCCTAAGGGGCTGCAGAAGTAGTGCCACTCGCGGAAGGCTGTCCCTTGTGACCAGCACGAGAAAGCACTCCAGAAAGCGTCTTCGTGAGGACTTCAGCACGAGCGCCAAAAGGACGGAGTCCTACCTTCTTTCCAGTGGAGTCGCGAGGAATGTCCGAGTACACTTTATCCATGTCACCCGAGACTCCATGCGCCAAGGCAAACTGGATCGCCGTCTTGGCCCCGCACTCAGTCTGCGCGAGTGCGAACTTGTGGAGAAGATCTTCATCGCCAAGAAAGGCTTGCAGAAGGCCGCCAAAGGTAGGAGGAACCGCCGCGTCCGCGAACAGGCGCTCGTGGAACTGCGTCAGCACTCGGGTGGCATCACCAACGAGGGAGCAGATTCTGTTTGCGTGCTCTTGGAGCTGGGCGCACGTGTCAGTAAGGGCGTCTAGTCGCTGATATCCGGGAAGCTCGAGCCCGACCCCAAGAGCATCTGAGACAAACAAAAAATAATCATCAGTAAGGAAGGGCGAATAAAGGTTCCAGTCTAAAAAGGGTGAAGCACAACATTACCCACGAGATTTTGGGCCAAAGGGCGGATAGAATCGACAAGATCGATGTCGCTCTTCGCACCCGCCTCTTCCAGCTGCTTCAGGGCTCCCTGAGCTCCCGAAAGGCTCCCTTCAAGACCGGCTGAGCACTTGCGGGCGGATTCCAACTCCTTTCGGGAGGATTCCAGCTTTGTCTCAAGAGTTTTCACTCGAGAGACAGCTTCCGCTTTCTCAGTTTTCAGGCGGGTAACCTCATCTGCAATGGAAAATATGCAGTTGGAGCGACAATTAAAATCAAGAAGAAGCAATGAAGACGAGAATGGCGCATTAGCCTACCTTGAAGAGAACGACCATCTTGGACAAGCCGATCGCGATCTGCCCTAAGGGAGATACAGTCCGCTTCGGCCAAAAGTACTCGGCGCCCGAAAGCAGCGAGGGAGTCGAGGAAAGCCTGCAAAAACCCAAGACAAAAGTTCGAGTCGAAAGAGGTATTACTTGAGACTACACACGACTGCACATAGTCGAATGTAGCCTCGGGGGCTACTCCTATCGGGAGCACTGCCGTGCACCCGATAGAATTCAAGGAAAAAGGAGGAGAATACTTCGACTTGAGCCTGTGGCCAACTGCAAGCAATTAACCACAGACTCGGGGGCTACTCCCATCGGGAGCACTGTCGTGCACCCGATAAAAATTTCGAACGAGCAAAGTAAAGACAAGTGGACTTACTTTGCCCTGGGCGGTCCAAGGCAGGGTCTGCCGAGCTGCCCGAAACCTCCTTACTCGTAGACGCTCCACCCGCAAAGCTGGGCAGCTCGTACTCCGGAGTGGCGGTTTCTCTCGCAGGACTTGGAGATCTTCGGGCGGCCTCAGCAACTGGAGCTTCAGTTGCAGCTACTTATTTTCTCTTCACAGATGGAATTGAAGAAGCATACCGGCCTGGTCTGATGGTCATGAGACTGCCGTGGAAAGAAAAATCAAAATAAAGAACAAGAACAAAAAGAGGAATTCGCGATTAAGAAGTGGAACACGCAAGACTTACTCATCCTCGTCATCATCATCAAGAACGTACGGGTTCCAAGCGGTGGAAACCTTCGGTGGACGACTAAGAGGTGGAAGCGCACGGAGGGGAGGCACCTGGAGAGGCCCGGTCGCCTTGGTGGATCCATCACCTAAGGAGCTATCCTTGGAAGTGACTTCGTCATCCTCGTGCCTGCGGCGCTTGCGGTGACGGAGTTGATTGCTTCCCGACTCCTCCTCGTCGTCCATATAGTCACGCTCGGAGCTCGAATCAGCTTTTGCGACACTAGTTTCGAGAGGGGCCTCGAAGTTACTCCCAGAAGGTCCGAGGCATCTTCAGCCGAAACTAGCGAGTAGCACGTCACCACCTTCAAGCTCTACGGAGGCAGAAGAGGAAAAAGAGTGAAGATCTTCAGTCGACAAAATTTCGAACTAGAAAGAAACAAAAGAGGAACAAGAAGAAACTCACCTCAGCTGGGGGAGGTTTCGAAGCCTCGAATGGCTCGAAAGAACAGGTCGAGTAGGCCTCTCCTTTCTTCAGCTTGGTGATGGCCGCGATCTTTTTCTCGAACTCTGCATTCGAGAAAATGTCTTCGCAGGCACGGCTCGGGTCCTGGGTGCCCTGGTACTCCCACATGGTGGATGGCCTCGCCTGAAGGGGCTGAATCCTTCGTCGAAGAAACACACTCGATAAGTGTATTCCATTCAACGGAATCCCCAACGCTTTGTCGCGGAAGCTTGCCACCTTCGCGAGTAGGGGGAGACAATTTTGTTGTCTTTGGCGGTGAGCTTGTGCATCCAGGATTTCCTCCGCTTCAGAATGGTGAATGGGTGGAATTCAGGAGCTCCACCCGTGCTGTTGTCGATGACGTAGAACCATTTCTTCTGCCACCCTTGCGCCGAGTCGAACGAAGTACATCTCCATGCAGGGGATGTCCCTTCTCGCCTGGATCCCGAAGGTCCGGTGCGCAGCGGCTCCCCTAGCTTCTCGCCTGGTCGCGCCCTCTCCCGGAAGATCCGCACCTTGAAGAGGGCCTTCCAGAGGCCCCAGTGCGGGCGGATACCCAGGAAGCACTCGCAAAGCACGATATGTGCTGAATCGCGTTTGGAGGCAGGTCGTGCTACTGTATGCCGTAGACATACAGCAGCCCGAGAAGAAAAGGGTGGAGAGGAAGAGACAGACCGCGCGAGACGTGCTCAGTGAAGAACACGCGCTCGTTCGCGTGCGGATTGGGTACCTCTTCTTTCTTGGACAAGCGCACGCGCTTGTCGGTGTCAGACGGGAGCAGTCCTTCCCGTTGCATCTCGGCGATGCTCTTCTTGGTGGTGTTGGCGGCGCGCCAATCGCCCGTTCTCAAGGGAGGCGGCCGGAAGCGTCTGCCACTTTCTTCGAGGATGATGCGGCAGCGCTGCGTTTCTTCCCGCCGGCCATTGGAGCTCTCTTGTGCTTACAGAATAGGAGGTGTGCGCGAGGAGGAAGAAGATGAGCAAAGGGTCGGAAGATTTACCATCTCCTAAGGGTAAATATTTATACACAGGCCGGGCTAATCCAGGCCGTGGGTTTGGCAACGTGGCACCCATCGCGGCCGCCACGCGTGAAGTGGAAACGAAGCGGCGGCGAAAGGTTACTCTGGCACGATCTTTACAAAAGATCGTGCGCATTTACAGCGCGTAGCTCGCGGAAAACCCGGATGCGACCTATCGTTTCTGGTCAAAAGCTGACAAGGTGGGGCAGCATGCTCTGCTTCGCTCCGTCGCGTCCCATCGGGAGAAGTCGGAACAGACGGGTGCGCAGTGACACCACTGCATACCTCATCAAGACGCGAAAACTTTTTCGCATAAACTCCCTAACACGAAATTTCTTTCGTATGGGCATATCGAGACGCGAAAACTCTTTCGCATAAGCTCCCTAACACGAAATTTCTTTCGTATGGGCATATCAAGACGCGAAATCTCTTTCGCACAAGCTCCCTGACACGAAATTTCTTTCGTATGGGTATATCAAGGCACGAAAATTTCTTTCGCATAAACCCCCAGACACGAAAACTCTTTCGTATGGGCAAGGCAAAAACAAATTTATTACAAACCATAAAAATTTCTTTTGCATAAGTACAAAAATGGAAGGAGATCTCTTCACTCGAAGATTCCCAAGAAGGTAATCAAAGGAAAAATCGCGAGTATGCGGCTCCCGCTACTCTATCACACGATGTATCTACACATCCTTACCCTAGGTCATTCAGCCGACTAGGCACATCCGGATGCTGTATTCTTTTGAATACGAAGGTAAGACCCAAAGATCTCTCTTATGGGCCTGGAATCGCACTCAAGCTGCGTCCTCCGGTAAAGTTCCGTGTCAACAACACGAAGAAAAATCCTAGCAGACGTGCCGGGTACCCCTATAGGTTAAGTTCGACTCAGTAAGACCTCCACGGCCCAGTCGCAACGGTCACCTCACCAGATTCGAGTCGGAGGTCTCAAGTCTGTGTAGGCCAGAACTTTTTTTGCCCTAGATGCAATTAATTGGCCCTGAGCTTTCGGGAGATCCAAGCGACTGAGCCACATCCTTCTGCGAAAACAGCCAGTACACATGCACATTTATCGCTCGATGCTTGAGTACAAGAAGCGCATCGCGCACAGGGTATGCGCCCTCCAAAATCAAGCGATTGAAACGATCAATCGAAGGAAATCAAGACGAACTTTGAGTGTCCACCTGACAGATTCTCGGTCGAGCAAACACTCGGGGGCTAATGTCGTGGGGACGAATCATGGACCTATCGGGTGAGGCTACCCGGTCCAAGGCCCAAGAACTAAGCCCAAGGAGAGGTGCCACCAACGGTTCTAGAAGGCCCACCCGCAAAGCCTTGCAGGTCAAGAAGGAAACTTGTAACCGACATGAAGCTAGGATTTGTAACCCCCCCCCCAGTACGGTTCGAGACCTGGCCACCTATATAAGGCCAGGAGAACTACCGGGAGGGAGATCCAAACAATTTCACACCACCAAAGCCTTGAGTTCGAGCCCATACTCTCGACTCGAGCACCCCCCATTGTAACCGCTCTATTGATAATACAGATTGACAGAGCAGGAGTAAGCGTTTTATCTCTACGAGGGCCCCGAACCTGGGTAAATCTTGCCCCCTGTTAGCCGACGATCGTCACCAGCGCCTATACGTTCTCTTAATCGAAACCCTATCGGTTCATCCGAGGGAATTGTTGAGATGACTATTCGACAGTGTCCACTAGTGAAAGTAGGATCCCTAGGCCTTGTTTCTAAGCATTGAAACATCGTTTACATTCAGTTCTGCTACATGTTTGCTTGCTGCCATTTTTATTTCAGATTGCTATTATCACTTACAATTATCCATATCACTTGTATTTTACTCTCTCTTCGCCAAACTAGTGCACCTATACAACTGACAATTGTATTAGGTTTGTTGGGGACACAAGAGACTTCTTGTATCGTAATTGCAGGGTTGCTTGAGAGGGATACCTTTGACCTCTTCCTCCCTGAGTTCGATAAACCTTGGCTGATCCACTTAAGGGAAACTTGCTGCTGTTCTACAAACCTCTACACTCGGAGGCCCAACACTGTCTACAAGAATAGAAGCGTGCGTAGACATCAGTTGTCTTCTTTTTAATTTAAACACATGATTTATTTCCGCATTTAGCAAGTCTTAGCCGAAAAGGTTTTAATCGCCTATTCACCCCCTCTAGGCGACATCGCTTGTCCTTTCAAAAGATGATCTGCATATGAGCGTAGTTCAGAATCGTCTTGTTGAGGAACTCGACGTCTTTGGGGTGATTTTAAAAATGGAAGGAAACCTTGTTAGCGCTCAGTTACATTGTTGGATCAAGGTTAGTTGAAGAACTAGAGTGGACGAGCAGTGTGCTAGCCGAGATGTGCCCAACATAGTGCGGGTTGGCCAGAGGACGGTGTATGTTTCCTCACACCATTGAGAACCGCTCATGTCCCGGAGCTTGCTCACCTGGATCCACCGCATCCTCCATTTCCTCGGGTGGTTGTACACCTGAATAGAAGTGACCTCAGCCCCACAATGCTCAAAGAGAGCCTTTGCGCAAGCAGTGAGATGGAACTATTTGAACCCCTTATCAGTCCGGATTTTTGTCCTAATCAGCGAGGCCATGTGCTTAAAGATGACATTAGACATGTGTGGATGTCATTTCATGGTTCCTTTGACCTGGGCCTTGGCCTTAGGAATATTTTTGTTCATCGCGGTAGTTACGGACTTGACAAGCTCATGCACAACGAGGCTACGCACCGGCGACAGATCGAAAATACCCATGTCAGACAAGGGCTAAGAGTCATCGAGATAGGATGGGATTTGCGAGTCCCCAACCGGTACCAGTGACTGACTAAAGTCATCGTCCTACATGTCCTAAATTGATGACACAAATGACAAGGATGAAGACTGCACAATGAAGATGAGAGGTAACTACATAGATCTACGCACCACAAGCATGAAGCACACTGCAATTACCATGTTCTACCAACAAATCTACATAATCATATGTTCAGAGATCCGCGAAATCACATGTAGATTAACAGGCCAAAAGTTTAATCACTTACAGCCATGGGTAGTGCTGAGCGAAGAAGGGGACAGATGGAGACGTTGAAGACATGTCGCCGCCGCATTCACTGCAGCAGCCGACCGGAGTTGAATGCATCGTCGCCGCTTACCTGCTCGGTGAAGTGAGCTCAAATTTTGGGGAGGGGGGGTGGCACGCTCCGTGAGAGCGGTGACAGTGGAAAGATATGGGTGAGGGTTTCGGCAGTAGGTGACCGAATTTCTCCCGCCCCCTTCCCCTTTTCGATGCAGCGCGGGAGCTCCCGCCGTCTCCATGCTTGCACGAGCTGAGCGCAAGGGGATGGGGATTTTGCATCGGCAAACTGAGAACAAGACAGACTCCTAGAAAACTGCCGATTCAGTGGGCCTAGCCGACAATGCTTTAAAATTCATGCGGACACAAATTTAGGCTACACGCGATCAAACGTGGACCCGTATGTGCCGCTAACCGCCGGAGCCAACCTCCTGCAAGCTACCAAACGCCGCCCAAAGTTGTGACCAAACACTGGTTTGGAGACTTGGGGTCAACGGAGTCTGCCTGAACAAACCATTGACCAGCCCCTGCTCTCTCGTGATCCGATCTGACGACCCTCTAGCGATGACCATTTTAACAGAAGATGTGCGAGGGGGCGGGCCACCGGGCCCGTGCACCCGCACCTTGAAGCAAAATGGCGGCAAAAGAAATAGGCTTTACACCATGTGGACTCGATTAAATGTCGTGATTGTTAGGGCATAGTGCCTAGTGTCCTCTATTAGTGATATTGACATTGTTGCAACTTCTTATGCTTAATGCTTGCCACTTTGGGTCCGAGTGCCATGATCTCTGATCTGAACATGTTATTGAATCACGATGATAATTATTATTTCTTGATCATACCTGCAAGTTGTTTACACATATCGTTGTCCAAAACCCGAGGCCCCGAAGTGACAGAAATTGGGACAACCGGAGGGGATGGTTGTGATGTGAGGATCACATGTGTTCATGGAGTGTTAATGCTTTGCTCCGGTGTTCTATTAAAAGGAACATCATAATTACCAGTAGTTTCCTTGAGGCCCCACTGAAAACGGGCTGGTAGGACAAAAGATGTTGTGCAAGTTCTTATTGCGAGCATGTACGACTATTTACGGGACACATGCCTATGGTTACTTAGTGTTTGGATGCTTTATCTTATTTATCTGCAATGCCCATGTCTTGATTATTATATGAACTATCTTATCCATGCAACGTCCGTTCATCTATTTCTATGCCTACAGTATTTAATCCCGTTGTTTACTTCAAACACTATTGTTGTTGTTTTCATTTCACTTCTGCTATTATTTCACTACTACTGCTACTATAAAACTGTTACTACTGATAAACCACTGCGAACAAGTCCACTTTCAGGTGCAGGTGAATTGACAACTCACTTGTTAAGGCTCACAAATATTCTTTGGCTCCCCTTGTGTCGAATCAATAAATTTGGGTTTTACTTCCCTCGAAGACTGTTACGATCCTCTATACTTGTGGGTTATCATACACCTGAGTAGAAGTGAACTTAGCCCCACGGTGCTCAAAGAGAGCCTTTGCGCAAGTAGTGAGATGGACCTCTTTGAACCCCTTATCAGTCCGGATCCCTGTCCTGATCAGCGAGGCCATGTGCTTAACGACGGAAGTAGACATGTGTGGAACTCATTTCATGGTTCCTTTGACCTGGGCCTTGGCCTCAGCAATCTTTCCGTTTTTCGCGGTAGCTACGGACTTGACAAGCTCGTGCACAACGAGGCTACGCACCAACGACGGATCGACCATACCCATGTCAGACAAGGGCTAAGAGTCATCGAGATAGGATGGGAACTGCGAGTCCCCAACCGGGACCACTGACTGACTAAAGTCCTCGTCGTACATGTCCTACATTGATGATGCAAATGACAAGGATGAAGACGCCGCAATGAAGATGAGAGGTAACTACATAGATCTGTGCACAAGCTCTAACAAATAGCTAGGATACAATATGAGCTACAAAAGCACGAAACTAACTAGACAGATCTACGCACCACAAGCATGAGCAGACCGCCATTACCATGTTCTACCAACAAATCTACATAATCATATGTTCATAGATCCGCGAAATCACATGCATATTAACATGCCAAAGGTTTGATCGCTTACAGCCATGGGTGGTGCTGAGCGAAGAAGGGGTCAGATGGAGACGTTGAAGACATGTCGTCGCCGCGTTCGCTGCAGCCGCTGACAGGAGTTGAATGCGTCGTCACCGCTTACCTGCTCGGTGAAGCGAGCTCAAATCTCGGTGGGTAGGGTGGCACGCTTGGTGAGAGCGGTGGCAGTGGAAAGAAATAGGCGAGGATTTCGGCAGGAGGTGACCGAATTTCTCCCGCCCCCTCCCCTTTTCGATGCAGCGCGGGAGCTCCCGCCATCTCCATGCTTGCACGAGATGAGCGCAAGGGGGTGAGGATTTTGCATTGGCAAGCTGAGAACGAGACAGACTCCAAAGAAACGGCCGATTCAGCGGCCGACAGTGCTTTAAAATTCGCGGGGACACATATTTGGGGTACATGCAACCAAACGCGGGCACGTTTGCGTAGCTGCCCGCCTAGGCCAACCTTCTGCAAACTACCACACGTCGCCCAAAGTTGTAACCAAACACTGGTTTGGAGACTTGGGGTCAACGGAGTCTGCCTGAACAAACCATTGACCAGCCCCTGCTCTCTCGTGATCCGATCTGACGACCCTCTAGCGATGACCATTTGAACAGAGAATGTGCGAGGGGGCGGGCAAGCGGGCCCGTGCACCCGCACCTTGAGGCAAAATGGCGGCAAGAGAAATAGGCTTTACACCATGTGCAGGGGCGGAGACAAGGGGGGCTAGCAGGGGCTAGACCCCCGCCAAGGTTCGCCCCCCCCTAATGATTCTGAGTACGTATTACTAGTGCGGGTAATGCATATACTTGCGAATTATCTCATATACATGCTAAAGCCCATAACTATATACGCAGTGAGGCCCAGCCCAGTCTAGGCACGTTTCTTCTTAGCTCAACTTCTTTTTCTTTCTGGCGGCCGAGCCGCCGTACTCTTCTTCAAGATCAGATTGATCTGCCATGTTGCCATGGCGTCCTTGGTTGTTCGAAAACTATGCCAAGAGTCATCCGCTAGGAAACTTTCCCGCGATGTCGTCGTGTCAACCTCTGTGTTGAAGTATTGATCGGGTTGACTGTTTCTTCGCCTAGCCATCATTCAGGATGTCGACCTCTGAATTATGTCACTCGTTCTGTAAATCTAGAGGTACCCTGATCATTTTATACATTTAATTGATCATTTGCCCTTAAACATGTGTATGCAATACTGCCACTTCTTATAAAATTTCTAGTCAAGATGTCGCAAGTGCTAGTAGAAAACCCAACAAATTCACCTATACTCAGTATGTAGAACTTGCACTATTAATGATTCGACGGATACTAGAGGTTATATGAGGGGAAAATGTCGAGTACCCGCTCGAACACGGAATAATTTTTTGACCCTCCGGCGCCTCCCCCCCCCCCCCCCCCCCCCCCCCCCCCCTACACCTAAATCCTGGCTCCGCCCCTGACCATGTGGACTCGATTAAAGAACTCATTGGTAAGAAAATTTTAGTCAAACGCAAAACAAGTTGTTGCACGGAGATCTTCTATTTTTACAGGAGGCGGTGTCGGTGGTGGCGCAGAGGGCAGAAGCTGTCTGGATGTGTTTGTGTGTGTCTGTCTATGAACCCTGGGGGAGATTATTACGAAAGCAGAGCACTCAGTCTCAGTGAGAGCAGAGTGACGGTCGCGTGCGATTCAAAATTCCTGTGATGTCACCAGAACGTCAAGCTGACGCCTTGGCACAGCCCAGCCAGCCTGTCAGCGAATACGAGCCTCTTCCTCGTCGCAAATATCTCTCGTCACTTACTAATGAACTATCAGTTTACTCAAAACATGGTTTCAGTTTCGTTAATTACACCAAACTGAAGCCAGTAAATAAATACATCTCTACCGACAGGAGAACATGGCCCCGTGCTGCTGCAGCACGTAATACCTACCTGGAGAAGCTTCTTCCACACTCTGCAATGCGGTGAAACGCCAATGGATGGAGCCGGATTTGATGTGGTCAGCTACGGCCGCTTGGCGCCGGCGAGGACGTTGGCGGCCTGGCGGGCGAAGTAGGTGAGGATGATGTCCGCGCCGGCGCGCCGGAGGCACAGCAGCGACTCCATCATCACCTTCTCCTCGTCCACCATCTTCAGCACGCCGCCGGCCTTGATCATCGAGTACTCGCCCGACACCTGAAGAAGCATTGACAGGTGTTGTATTGAGTGGCATATCTCTGTGAGTGACGTTGGAGGCGGGACGAATTCATGGATTCAAGGGGAAGGGGATGGATCCTCCTGAGCACCCACTGGAAATTAGTTTCAGGGAAGGCATTCCAGACCTTCTTTTCAAAGATGATTTGATTACCTTGTTCCAAAATATAAGATGATTTGGTATGCTAAAATGGCCTACCAAAACATCTTATATTTTGGAACGGAGGTAGTACTATTTTCTCGGCCCTCTGCATAAGAGGGTGCACACAGCCTGCTCATGCTATTCTAGACATAGATCAGCTTCAAGCCAACGCCAGCCAGCTTATATTACCAAACAAAATCGAGAAATGCTTTAACTTGCTTATTGGTGCACATGATTCAGCGGATAGTGCTTTTGTTGAACATCAAAACTGTCTCTGACTTCATACGAAGGAAGAGTAGCAAGATTAATGTTTGCAGTGATACGCGAGACTACATTGCGTGGTGCGGCACATTTTTGAATGCTACGGAAAATAAATTGTGGTTTTGTTTTCTAGTTCTGTGGAGCCTTGTCCTTCCATGGTTTTGACTTTTGGTCGAGAAACGGTCTGTTGTAACTTTGTGGCCGTTCTTCTAACACAAAGAAGTTGCATTGTTCCCAGTGCATTCTTGGAAAAAATGTTGCCCGGTATAATATGAAAAACAGAGCCGCAGTGAAAGCTTAAACACAAACCTGGTATGCAGCAATCGGCAAGGCTGAATTATCCCTCAGAAGTCGAATAATATCCAGGTATGGTAATCCAGGTTTCACCTGGCAAAGATTAACATAGCTTTTTAGCAGATGACAAGAATAAACCAAAGCCTTAAGAATGAAATGTGGCACTGTGAGTTCACAAAACTAAATTTACCAGAAGGATGTCTGCTCCTTCTGCCTCATCTGATGCAGTTTCTATAAGGGCTTCTCTGTAATTGGCTGGGTTCATCTGGTAGCTTCAGAATTGAAAATTGTGAACCAGCGCAATTAGATATGAGGATTTTGAATTTAAAACCAGTTGAGATGATGGAACCACTCGTGTGAGTGTTAGGTACATACGTCTTCTTGTCTCCGAAACGTGGATTTGAATCCAAAGCTTCACGGAATGGACCATAAAATGAACTAGCATACCTGCAAAAACATATCACCATCCAGCATACATGCCATTCATGTTAGCATTACGCAATCAGGATCAGATGATAAAATATATGACTGAATGGAAAATGGTTTCTGTTGTAGGACAGGTCTTTACTTTGCAGTGTAGGACATGATGGAAACATCATGGAAACCCTCAGCATCTAGAGCAGACCGAATTGCTCCAACACGGCCATCCATCATGTCACTAGGACTAACAACATCAGCACCAGCTCGAGCCTATTTAGCAGCAGAAACATTTTTGTCAATATGCACAGTAAGGAAAAATAAAGTGGTGCTTCCTGTAAAAAACACGACTGAAAGACAGATTCAGGAAAGTAGTACCTGGGAAACTGCTTGTTTGCAGAGCTGATGGACTGTTTCATCGTTCAAAATAACACCTGTCATGGGAAAATAAGCAACAATTTAGTGGAAGTGGAACCATGGATTGATAAATACCATAACCGAAAAATAATCTGCCAATGTAAATTTTGCGTGAAATACTGAAATGGAATATGCATAACAAAGGGACTTGTCACTTGGCATACAAAAATACTTGTTATAGAATTTAATGTCATACGTAAAATGGGTGGAAAGCCAATTTTGGTGAAAGGTTGATTTTGATGGTGTTCTCATTTTTCAGTCTACAAAAATTCCAATAAAGCTGCTTGTTCCAGAAAATATAAATAATCAAATAATTATCAATCCTGCAAACTACAAAGAAATCTTCTGTCTTCAATAACATAATAAAAAAAACCCAGTTATGACAAATAACGGACAGAGAACATTGCTCTGATCAGTGCGATTCAAACATGATCAGGAACGTATATACCTGCAATGCTAGATAAAAAATGATTTTCAGCCATTCTTTAAATTTCAGGTATGGTTATTGATCAATAGAAACGACACAGCGTGCTAATGAATTCGTTGGATCAGTGTGCACTAGCAATATTAGACCACGGACTTTACATTAATATATGACTAGAAATTTTCACCCACGCCATTAAAATAATTAGAATATGAATATGCAAGCAATGAATGAAAATGAAGTTCACATATTTCCCAGAGAGCAAAAGGGCAAGCCAGGCAATAAATCCTAACCATCTTCCCTCACAATGCCATCATGACCGTCGGAAGAATAAGGATCCAAAGCAACATCAGTGTAAATAACCTAATTAAGTAGTTTTAGCAAACATATTAGCATCCAGTAAAAGTAGTTGAATGTGATGACGGATTTCATATGAAGCACACGACTCACAATGTCAGGATACTTATCCTTGAGTAGGCGAATTGTTCGGGGCACTAAACCATTATCATTGTATGCCTCGTCTCCTGTTTGCGTCTGAATGGACAAAGGACTTGTGTTATTCCATAGGGTCGGTGCAGCGTAAATTAGAAAGAACTTACTGTCATCTACAAGACCTTTAATCCATCAGGAACTTTTGGGAATAGCACGAAGCTGTTAACACCAACATCACGTGACTTGTACACCTGTAAATAATAGCAGTTCAAAAGAACTTTTTCTCGAGTCATGCCTAAAGACAAATGCAGGCAATAAATACTACAGCCAGGGTTATTGACGGTAGTTGCAAAAATTTCAGCACATTATTAACTGTAGTTGTAGTTATATCGATACTAAAACTCTTTCTAGTTGGTTCATGCTGAAGTATAAAGTATATGAATAGCAAATGCCTTAACCAAGAAAGTCACATAATGTATCATTATCCAATACAAGGCACTGAATCATGTAAATTGCGATAAGCTCGGTACCTCCTCCAGAAGCCCGTGCCTCCACCCAAGCCTGAAACACCCAGGCATAGCTCCAATGGGAGTGTCCTCTTCACCTGCACGTAGTACCGAGCTAAGAATTAACCAAATTCAGCACACGAATCTCAGTGATGGGTTTGCATCTACCCATCAACCCAGTAGCACATTTCAGACCTTCGTGGATGAACAATGGAAGGACAAGGTTCGCGGGGGTAATGCTGGTCTCCTGGAACGCTGCCCGGAGCGCCGGCGACCTCCGGTTCCGGCGAGGACGCTTCACCATGTCCTGCACACACATCAAACAAACACCCACACAATTGGAATTTGATATCGTTGGTCAGGTGCCGGGACGAGGGGATTTCTGTCACGTACGAGCGGCCTGATCTCCGGGGTGCCGCTGGGCGCCTGCGGCCTGGTCGGCGGCGGCGCGGCGGGGAACTTCCCCGCCACGGCGTCCGCCTCGCATTCCTCGATGGTCCTCCCCGACCTCGCCTGGACGGCCTGCTCGGCGCTGGCCCTCACTGTCACGGGCCTGGCTCTCGGCACGGGCCTCAGCGAAGATGTCCTCCGAGCGTGCTGCACATTGGCGCCAACGGCGGCGGCAGGCGAGAAGACGGCAGTGGAGGCCATGGCGAGTTGGCGAGAATCCTAAGTGGATGTCAATGGATTACGGCGGAACATGATCCAAGTAGGAAAATAATTCCTCTATTTTCTAGCCACGTGTCAATTGCTGGAGTTGGTCCACGGGACTAAATATGTAGACCAGGTCCCATATAATTATTTTCCATCCAAGTACACTCTTAGCATGCCGGTCCCGCATGACAGGGAGAGGCTCAGGTGTACTGCACACTTTTTTTTTCCATGAAAGAGCACACATTAACATTTCAAAGATCCAGATTTTGAGATAGGGTTCATCAGTAATTGAAAACAGATTTTTTTTTTGTTAGCGGTGACCAGTAGCCAAATCACATAAGAGAGGTGCTCAAGCAAAATTCAACAAAATTTGATGTCATGTTGCAAATTTTGAACCAAGGTTAACAAACTTGTTCCAGTGTATACAAGGCAGCAATAATCGAACATAGCTGGTCATCGCATCAGGAAGATGATTCAGCCAGCAATATTTTCTGAACAACAATCTGGACTACTGAGGAATACAGTGTCATTCATGTTCTGGTTAGGGATTACATACACAACAATTCTCACGAAAACCGGGTCATATTCCGCGGCCAAGTATCAATGGACCGCACCATTTGGGGGCGGTATGATCTGCACAACTTGTGTCAACTTCGCGGAAGCTAAGCAAAATCGGAGCCTTTGGATTGCCACCATTTGCTGCTGCGAGAGCTCCGCACGCGCTGAAACCATCTGTCCCAGGAAGAGTTCTCCGGGCTACTGGTGCTGTAAACACGACGGATTCACGGTTAAATCTGCACTTATGTGGGACGATTCCATATGGTGAGGTACTACCAAGAATAAGATGTAGTGACACTTACATTGGAAGGAGCGGGTCAGGCTTTCCTTCGGTACTTTTGATAACCCTGGCTTATTCAAAGACAGAAACACAATCATGAACTCGAAAATATACAAGGTGCAGGTGGAAACATGTGTGATATACTCAAAATTACTTACTCCTGGCATGCCGCAGACGCAGATTCCATGGTTTCAAGCTCATCCAATTCATCCTGCATCAATGCACCCAGTATACATCAGAAATAATTTATTTGAACCTGTGTCGTACCATGGTATTGATCAAATTCATAACAGAACTCCCCTAAAGGAATGCTAGAGCCAGTTAGCATGGTTACAACCAGCAAAAAGGAAAGAAACAGAAAGAGGAACTTTTGAATCTTCGAATCCCATTGCTTTCAATTGATACATTGTGAAGGAACATGCTTTTCTCAAAGGACAATGTGAAAATCAGACCAGATCAGATTGATCATAATTTGTTGGATGTTTGTACAAATCCGTTCTGATTACTAAATCCAGGACTTCACTAAAATGAAGGAAACACAGCACTAGTTTGCTAAAAGAGATTTATATAGCCAACCATTGACATGATGGACCAGAGCATGGCATAATTCCTAGAAGAATCCAGAACTGAAGAGAAATCTGGTAAGTTTTTCCACGATATACCCTATGTTATACCTAGAGGAGCTGAATGATCTATATAATTGTATATGTAGCACTCATTAGACATCACCTATCTTCAATTATCTTTACTGCATAAGAACAAAAAAAGATGTTGCAAATTAAACTCACACTAATAGCGTAAACGCTTTTGGACATCCCTTAATATCCTTAAATAAAATGCATGATGTTATAACTTATCTAAACCATTATGATTCATTTTTATGGCAATTCCAGTAGAAGTAAGGAGAGGAAATAACTTTCTGAATAAAAATCTGTAATATATTCATAACAGAGGAGAGTAGATACAAGCCAAGGAAAATAACAGATTCCCGCTAATCAATATAGCCACTAAAAGATCAGAGAGAAGTGAGGAAAGTCAAAGAAAGCACTTGTAAAACAGTATATGCATGCAATCATCCTATAATTCCTTATAAGTCTCACTAGCAACTTCCCTTAGAAAAGCATCTGTAATAAATTCCAGATAAGCCTTTATCAAGCAGGAAAATTTGGCATGTTTCCAAATGAACAGGGAAAAAGTGAAGGCAAACAATGCAATTTATCTCTATTAAAAAATGGGACATGCTGTGGATCATCCAGGTGCTATCCTCCGGGTCCAGCTAGCCTCACGTGCTCACCAGCTTTTTGAGTGGGTCCCACGCACGTCTTTGTTTCCTTACACGTTGCAGCTCGTCTTCCCGAGGAACCGCGCCGACACAGCCTTTGCGCCTCCGTCCAACCACACCACAGCTGCCTGTATCTCCTCCTCCTCTCCCGCCGGCGAGAGGGGCACTGACGACCCTGCTCCCCCCCCCCCCCCCCCCCACACACCACCCAGCCCCGCCCCCGGCGCAAGGCTGCCGCTGCCCCTGCTCGTCCTCCGAAGTGGCCACGCGGAGGCCGACGCGCTCCTCAAGGCCGGAGGCACGGGCAGCCCAGCGTCGTAGTGGTACGCGATTCTCGGCCCCGCCGTCGAGGCGGTTTCTAGCGTGGTGGCCCTCGGCCCCTGATGCTGCTCTCCACGGCTGCTGCCTGAGACACGACGCCGTCCTTCTGCTGCTGCTGAGGGCCTCGCGCTGCTTTGCTGCGAGGCAGAATTGGAGGCCGTGCAAAGCGATTCTGGTGTTGTGAAGACAGGTCGCCAGTGCGAGATCCTAGGCGGTGCTACATGCAGCATCCTATTTTGCTACGATGCTATAATAGCTAAAAAAAAGTGCTACCAAAGTTCTGTCATTTTTGCTACAATAGTATAAAGATGTTACTATGAGATCTCCGGCTGGAGTCTCCGCCTATATCTGTGGTGAAGTCGGTTTTGCTAAGGTAGCATAATTTTTTTTGCTACAGCCGTCCTACCATTTTGCTACAATAGTATAAATTCCTGGCTACGAGGTCTCTAGCGAGAGTCTACAGCGAAATCGATTTTTGATACAATAGAACATTTTTTTTTATTTTAATGAACTTTTTTGCTTCATAGGAGAAAAAAAGGTTTTTGAGAGGATTTTTGAAAATTGCTACAATAGTATAAAATTCTTATTTCAATGAACCTTTTTTTTGTTTTTTTGCTTCATAGGAGCAAAAGCGGGATTTAGGAGACAGGATTGGACACGTGTCAGCAAGAGGACCGGGGGCTGGAAAATTTTGAGCCCCGGGTGGGGAGGGGCGCTCAGCAGTCAGCACTATCCTAAAAAAAATACCATTTGTACTACAAAAGCATTACTGTGTCACTAGGGACCACAACATTTGTGAAGTACTCCAGATAATTAAGCAGTCTCCTATTCTACAGACGGTACAAAGTGTCCATTCTAAACAGATCAGGGAACATGGGACATGCACGGTGCTATATATATTTAAGGAACATTCTCCAAACGCATCCAATACTTGCTATTTCTGTTCTTGCTAACACAATGTAAAGTTTCCAAAACGCTTTTTTTTTTCTAAAACAGAGAGTGTAAGGTATGTCTGGCTAAGAATGGACAGTGGTGATTGGTGAAGAAAACATTGGTCTGCGCTTCCATTTATACTCTGGTACTAATCAGCAAGAGATGATGGGATGAGAACCATCAGTTCAAGCTCCAAGCAAAGAACACACAAGACACAACCGGGCGACCGGCAGACAAAAGGAATGAGCGTTCTCCCCCGTCTAGGGGTGGCATGTGCAGGAGCAACCCTATGGCAACAGGAGCCAACCCAGGCTTGTCGATCCTATACATGTAAAGCCGGGTTCAACAAGATCCAGATCGCGTTTTATCCAACCGCCGAGCAGTTGTACGACAAAACCGTCATCCAGAATCAGATTACCGATTCATTCAATACGTGATAAACCTAGAGCTACGGATCGATGCATCAGTTGGAGGAGGCAGAAGGACGGAGAGGGGAGGGGCGGAGCCGGTAGTACCTGGAGTGACTGCAGCTCCTGGTCGAGGCGCTGGATGGCGGCGGAGAGGCGGTGCTTCCCCACGTACCCCACGTTCCTCGGCGCCAGCGCCGCCGGTTGCTGCTGCTGCTGCCCAGAAGACGGCCTGGTCGCCTGCTCCTCCTGCTCCGCCTGCCCTCGCTGCTGCTGCGGCGGCGGCGGCTCCTCCTCCCCCTCCTCGTCGCCCCGCAGCCGCGGGTCCCCTCCGTTGGCTTCTCCCCTCATCGAGGCCCGCCCTCTCTTCTCTCTCCCACCCCTGCAGATCTACCTCTACCAGCACACCACCTACCTGCCTCCGTGTGTGTGCTCGCACTGAGTACACAACGAAGGGAAGGAGCAGAGGAAGCGTCGGTCAGAGAAAGTGAGGACGGGGAGGTGCCGTGGGCTACGCCCGCTTGCTTTTTTTCTCGCTCGCTCTCCTCGCGTCGTCGCCGTCGGGGCCAGCGCGGCGACCAAGTGGGAACAGAACGGCGGGGATAAGAGGGAGAAGACGACGACGGGGTAGAAACGAAGGGGGGGCAGAGGGGAAGGCAATGGATTTGGCCGGTCAACACAACGCCCCAGTCAAAGGATGGGACTTACTGGCTCACTGCCGGTAACCCAGAGTACCGGACCCACTACCAAGCAAGGAAAACATTGAGCTATAGTACCGTGTTAAAAAACAGCAGCATCTAGCCGTAAAGCCTTAAAATTTATAAACCGCAATGTTCAGCTTCGCGCTATAATCCATACAATGAACACAAAACAAACATAGTTCATATTCAATGAAGCATAGATCAACATAAACTAGACATAATCTCTTCTCTACTATATAATACGGCTTGAGGTGACCGTCGTACGTCCCGGTAGTTTTACAATTTACTCCCTCACAAAATAGAAAAACAATCCGTGGTCTCAACTACGAAGAAGCGAGTCCACGAAGTGCAAAGCTATCAATGTGATACGAATCCCCAATTTTTTCCCTGTTGTCGGCCTGGGACTCTCGGAGGCTCGGGCGCAGAGTGCACGTCGAAGCCAGATCGCCCCGCGTGCTGATCCTGCCGGCCAGATGCTTCCCCCTCGCGTCGACCGGAGCGGCCACCCTCATCTGACGAGATCCCTTCCCCGTCCACGGCGACCACCAGCAAAGCGGCCCTCCACTACTGTAGCAGTCGGATTCGAGCGGAGAAGGACGCGCGACCTTGGGTCCTCGAGTGCCACGGTAGGTAGATACCGCCCATGGCTCAGATCTGCAGGTAGCTTGCTCAGAACATGGATCCTGTCATCTGAACAATCGCCATGGACCTCACCTGCTCCGCTCCATTACCTGCTGCCGCGTGCCACCCTTTGAACCAACGTCTTGATCCTATCCAAATTCTCCAACACTCAGATGCCTCCGTCGAGTTTTTCTTTATTTCATCAACTGCGATTGTGAGTGATCTGGTGTAGCGGTGTACGTGGATTTAGACATTTAGTTGCAATACCTCATGTTCCATCTCTTGGTTAATCATTTTGATAACATAGCAAAAAAAGGTTTGGTTAGGTGGTTAATCAGAGTCTGATTTGTCCGATGGTATTATGAAATACCAAGTTGCGACTTTGTATTTCAAGTAGAAAGAAGAGGACATTAAAACATGGACCACGGTGGGGGTACTTTGCCAAGAATTTGTTACAGTTTGATCAAGTCTAGTAGGTGCAAGTAATGTTTGGGAATCAAATGTTACAAGTAATTTTATCTTAACCTCTGAATTAGCTAAAAATCAGTAGCAAATCAAGTCTTGTAGGTGCAAGTAATGTCTGGTAATTGTTTTTAATTATAATACTTTTTGAATATTTTCTGCTGGTTTGTGAGTGCCATGGAGTTGCATCCAAAATAGGTTTCATCAATTCAATGGAAGAAAATTCCGAATCCAAATTGTGCATTAGTTCATAGGTAACCTGCTTGTCTCATTAGGGTTTGTTCTTTGTAGCTCTGTTCATATTACTGATATAACTAATAACACTAATGGTGGAGGCGTCAAGTGTCAAGTGCACATATTAGTATATTCTGGGAATGTCCAGCTAACCTTCGTATGTTTCTCTTTTTTTCATCTGTCATGGTTTGTGGTTGTCATTACCATGCAGATAGATATGTGTATTTCATTTTTTTCAGCCGGCACATGAAAGCTGACTTGAAATCCCGTGGAAAATCATTTTCATCTGGAAATAACAGCCACATGGTTCATGTTCCATTGTATCCTTCAGGGCCGAGGAAACACAAAAGAAACATGGATGAGCTTCACATGTTGGAATGCATTAATGAAATCTCCAAAGGGGCACATCATGACCATGAAGGTGATAATCCGGAAATGGACATTGAAAACATGGAAGTTAGCACTGAGCTCAATCAAGGGTCTTCACATTCAGCTATAAGTAAGGGTATTAATACAAGTTTTGAATGAAGAATCAGAATAATGTGTCTCGAGAAGCAGAAGCCTAACAAGCACAAACCTGAAACTTGATCAACAGGGATCAGATCCTAAGTTTTCACATGTTTAGGATACAAGAGAAGAAAGCACAGCTGCACGCAAACAGTTCCGAGGCAGTTTAACTTGGCTCAATGAGAAAATCGTCTATCAACTCAGAAAAATGTGTACAACCATCATGTAAAAAATTCATCAATGTATCTTTTGCTTCAAACTATAACATATGGTGCAGTTTAAGGAATGTAAAGGGATAAAGTGTACTTAATTAGAAAGTTGGGGATACGTCAACGAGAAGCATGACCGGAGCGTCGACGACTGCCTCTGCTACTGCATTGTCAGCAGCAAGAAGATGCTCGAGTCCACGTGCCTCGCGCTTAGGTCACATACCATGGAGAAGGTGCCCACGACGACGAGGTGGATGATCTCGTGCTAGGTGAAGACGGGCACGCGAAGGGTTAAGCGACGGTTCACGGGCATGACGTTCTCCGCATGCATGGTCGTGCCCTCGAGGCCGCCATCTCTCTGCTGCAGAACCCCTACCCAAATTCTCTAGATATGTGTTTATCAAGTTGATTTGTGTTTGATTTCCGTATTTGCACATCTTTAGATGATCTAAGCTAACAAATCATGTAGGCATGTAGAACAATTCTTCTCACTTGTGTACTGATTCTGCATATACTAGATTGGTCCAAAATAAATGCGGATTCTGCGGTAGCCTGATCTCTTACATGAGACTGTCGAAGACAGCATGTTCTGATTGTACATGTGTCTTTTTTGTGCATTATCCTTGAAAGTTTCTAAAATTTTCCCTGGTGTTGCATCCAAATAGGGTTTCTTTGAGCAAGAAGCACTCTCCAAACATGTTTCAGAAGGTGAAATTTTTGGGTCCAGTTTCTACTTATGAACGTTGTGATCACAATTCCCGTCCCTTTTCTACCCTCTGTCATTGTGGATAGTTAAATTTGGGAAATGGTTGGCTGGATGGTACGATTTAACTAAGCTCCACCTTACCAAGGGTGGAATATTTGTGCCCTTGAAATCAATTTACGGATGTTCATATTTATCTCTATATATTTAACTAAAAATTGTATTGTCCCTATGCCATGTACATGAGTACAAAATGTGTTATTTGATGATAGAAATCTCCCTACATAATTAAGTGGATGAATGATCTATTAATTTTGAAAAAGTCAAGATCTGCAATTATCGAAAATGGGTGTAGCCAATATATTTTCAAGTGTCAATTTTGTATGTTATTGTCGATTTCTAAACTTAGACCCGTTGCAACGCACGGGAACTTTGCTAGTTTACATAGTAGACTTGAACCGTAGGTCATCTATGATTCCTAAACCCTAGATTCAAAAGGCGTGTCGGAAAAACATCACCGACCCTACATCGTCAGCGTCGCCGTGCCATCTTCAGGCGTCAGAGTCGGAGGAGTGAGAGGACTGGGGTCGACGTAGTCCAGCTGCGGCGATGACGTCCCACTCCCGACGCATCTGCTCATGCTCGGCGTCGGAATAGAGGCCGCGCTCGAGCTCGGAGCTCACCACACTCGGACTTCACCAGCACAAGCTTGACGAGATCCTATTCGTTGTCGACGTACGAGAAGTCCTCGTCGCTGCTCTCCTCGTCATCACTCTCCTCTGCCTTCAAGGACGACAGAACCGAGGCAGGTGACCGACCCCACACAACGTCCCACGAGCCCCAGCCTCGCTGCCGTGGGGGCCCTGGCGGGTTCCATAGGGTTCCATCGCGGTGGATGCGAGAAAGGGTGGGCCCAAGCGGCACCGACATGGTTGTTGACAGGCCACATGATGGTGGGGGCAGTGTAGTTGGCGGAAAAAGGTGGTGGATCTGCGTGGATTGCTCACCGGAGCTTAGTTGCGCGGTATGCGACGACGAGAAATTGGGGTGGGGCGGCCGCATGGAGTGAGGGTTTGGAACCGAGAATCACCCCATCCACGTACCATTCATATACTGGTTGAGCGAGGGTTTATACATGGCCCTGAAAACACTTCTATGGGTCGGGCCTGTTTACAGCCTCTGCTCTGGCCAAAATATCAACCCAAACCCGTGAAATCGCGGGGGTTTCCAGTTCCGCGCCGTTTTCAGTTATGGTTTGTACAATCCCCGAATAAGTTCACCAATTAACATAGTTTGAACAATCCAAAATGATAATTAATATAGTTTTGTACCCGTTGAAAGTGCATATCGTTCCCTTGCCCTTATTTGTTTTGATATTTGGTGACAATTCAATTAGCATATCTATGTCATATGACTAAGTCGGCCAAGGACGGAAAGAATTTGAGGTCGAGTGGATCTAAATCCTAATTTTTTGTTGCGAACAAATCAAACTGTTCTATCCATATACAATAAATGCCCCATATAGTCTGCAAATTACAATTGACAAATTCATCTATCAATATAGTTGTTCTACCAATATGAAAAATTTAGAAGAAAAAAATGAACCTATACCCCTTTACTATGCTAGCCTAAGGGTGACATGTACAAAGGTTAATATTCCGACATATTAATTCTATTTATGGCAACTTCAGTTTAGGCAATTTTCTAGCTCATTAATCCCTTTAGAAATTGCATGATTCAAAACAAATAGCATCTGTTAGATAGAAAAGGAACCATAATACAAACGGAAGGTAAATAAAGGAAATAGAAACTGGAAGAGAGAGAGAGAATGGTGCATATAGGTGTTGCAGGCATGTGCAATCAGCCGAGAAAAAGAAATTTTACCATCACATCGATCACCCTAAAGGAGCTGTCCTGCTTTGCTGGCCCTTCCCTTTTATCTACATCATCGATCAAAAAATTTGAGTCACGCAAGCCCCTGTTGGATATATGTCCTAGAGACAATAATATTCAGTTATTATTCTTGTCGGGGGGCTACCCCCGAGTAGGGGTAAGGCGGGTGATAAAACAAGGTTCAATGTATCCGGTAGACGCTACTCGGTGGAAAGTCCTGAAGGCCAAGAGGAAGATATGAGTATCAATTTGGATCATACGGGTAGAGCTCGGGTGATCCGGGTAGATGGAAAGCTATGCTACTCGCACTAGTAGAGATTAGCTTATAGCAGCATATTCTACCACAGGCGAACAGGAAAACCTGTGCGCCTGGGTTAATTAGCGCAGGCGAATAGCTGGCCTGTGCGCCTGGGGTAGGCCTGTTACCCCAGGCGAACAGAAACCGGAAGCGCCTGGGGTAAAGTGTGGCAGGGCCAACCACGGCCGACCCTGGCACGCTTCCTTTACCGCAGGCGAATAGTTTCCTTGTTCGCCTGCGGTATAACTGATACCACAGGCGAGTAAGTACCGAAGCGCCTGGGGTAAAAAGTGGACTGGGGTAGCTCCCTTTAGCGCAGACGCACAGGAACGTTGTTCGCCTGGGACAAAGAATAGCCTGGGGTAGCACCACTTAGCGCAGGCGCTTCCCGTAGCATATTCGCCTGGGGTAATATTTGTCCCCAATATAAGTGCGGCCAGCCACCCACCACCACCCCTATCCACCCCACTCACTCACTCACTAGTCCAAACTCGAGCCATTAGTGCTCCTAGCTCAATCCCCCACACCCCTCCACCATTTTTAGCTAATTTAACCAATCATGTTTGCTATATTTTAGCTAGTATGCTACCCCACTTTCCCTCTTCCAAATCTCTCCACTAGATCTACTAACCGGACACTAGATCTCACCACAAATGCACCATTAGCTAATTCTAGATCTATCAATCTCTTATCGGGAGTCTCTTCGGTGATCTTCGACGTCGTCATCGCGTCTATATATTTTGCATTGTGTGTCATCTTAATAGGTGTGTGGGATTGGTCGGTGGATGAGAATTCGTTCTCTTTTTCATTTTATTGTGTTGCCATGAGGATGAGTTGCCAATGTTTTGCCGAAATGTTGATTCATTTCCTTTTCGGCAAATTTCTAGCGCTCCGCGTTACACCTTTTGTAGGAAGGTCATGCCGAATTTTTCCGTGAAAACCGGATCTAGTTAATGAAACCTCTCTCTCTTGCATTTTGTAGCAATGGTCATTGCGATGAGGACAAGCGTGGTGCATAGGTACGTGCGACGCGCGACGGCCGAGATGCATCGAAACAACCGCACCGAGATAGAGTGTCCGTGTCGGAAATGCAAGCTGGGGTCTTTGTTCAAACCAGATTCTGGTAATGTGGAGAAGCACCTGCTCAGGTATAGTTTCATGGAGGGCCACACTAAGTGGATGGATGACGATGAAGACGATGATAACGTCGAGACCAATTGGGCGGCGACATGTGAAGATGATCAGGAGGAGTCTGAACATGGCAATGGAGAGGACGAAGAGGCGGCTGTCGACGGAGACGACTATAATGAAGAAGAAGGGAGTCATGGTGATCAGCAACATGCAGACGAGGACATGAACACTCCGCTAACTTCAGTCGTGCGGGACCCTCATGTTCAAGATCTTCTTCTCAAGAACACGTCGACCGACGCTAGACGTAAATCTAAGATCACGCAACTAGAGATAGACTCTGCAACTCCGTTGTATGACGCAAGTCGCGGGACGGAGGAGTCACGCTTGAGAGTAGCTCTGGATCTTCTTGAGATGAAGGCAAAACACGGATGGACCGACACAAGCATGGACGATCTTCTGCGATACCTGAAGACGCACTTACCTGAAGGGAACACATGTGCTAGTAGTCTACAGGAGGCCAAGAAAATCGTGTGCCCCCTCGATTTACCGCACACAAAATACCACGCCTGCGTCCGTGACTGCATAATTTACCGTAACGAGCACGCGGACCAGATCAAATGTCCGGTGTGCGGTGCTGATCGTTACAAGAGGGGGACGAAGAAAGCTCCTAGGAAAGTTGTGTGGTACTTTCCACTCATTCCCCGTCTGCAGCGGTACTTCGTGGACCCCAAGGAAGCAAAGCTCATGCGCTGGCACGAGGACAGAAAGAAGGCGGTGCTGAGCGATCCAGAACGTGTTGAAAAACCAGTGCTAACACACCCTTCGGATGCACGTCAGTGGAAAGCATTAGACGCATTCGATGAGGAATTCGGGAACGACCCAAGGAACATCAGGCTTGGTGCGAGCACCGACGGTCTCAATCCGTTTGGCAATCAGAGCAGCAAACATAGCACCTGGCCCGTGTTTGTATGGATGTACAACCTCCCCCCGTGGTTGTGTCTGAAGAGGAAGTACATACACATGAGTATGCTGATTCAAGGGCCGACCCAGCCAGGGAGCGATATCAACCTGTATCTCGAGTTATTGAAGGAGGAGCTAGACACGTTGTGGGAGGAAGGGGTAGAAACATGGGACGCCTTCAAAGAAGAAACTTTTCGTATGAGAGCCGCACTGATCACGACGGTGCAGGACTATCTCGGATACGGATATATTGCGTGTCAGGTGTGCCATGGACACAAGGCTTGTGTTAGGTGCATGGAATTTACCCCGTTTCTACAGCTACACAAGGATCCCGGATCTTCTAAAACCGTATACATGAGGCATCGAATGTGGCTACCACTGAACGACCCGTGGAGAAAGCGCGGAGACCTGTTCAACGGTAAAGATGAGCTCGGTCTACCTCCACGCAAGAGAAGAGGAGAAGAGATCGATACTCTATTGAAGAATTGGAAAACGTGTCCTCCGTCCGGAAAGGTACAAAAGCGGAAGCGAGGAGAGAAAAAGTGTCCTCCGCCAGAAGGACCGCTCTTGGGGGTATGGAAAAGGAGGTCCGTGTTTTGGGACTTGCGGTACTGGCCAATCCTCGGAGTGCCTCACTGCCTTGATGTCATGCATATCACGAAGAATGTGTGTGAGAGCTTGCTTGGCACCCTGTTCAACATGCCAGATAGGACCAAAGACGGGCCAAAATCAAGATACGACCTGATGGCCCTGAATATCAGGAGCGAGCTTCACTTACCGCCTTCTACGCGTGAACAGACGGAGGAGGACGAGGATGGGGTGGAGGAGATGGACGACCGCAAGCGGAAAACGGCTAAGAAACACCAAACTCACCGCCTGAAACCCTCTTGCTTCACTCTAAGCCCCGACGAGCTCGCGCAAGTATTCACATGCCTCCTCGGAGTGAAATTTCCCTTAGGTTACGCGGGGCTGATAAGCAGATACCTAGACGCGGAGAAAAAAATCTTCAGCGGGATGAAGTCTCATGACTGTCACGTGATGATGACGCAGATACTTCCGGTTGCAATCAGAGGGATAATGGAACCGCACGTCCGTCAAACGCTCACTGGCCTTTGTAACTTTTTTGATGTCATCACTCGGAAGTCGATAAGCGTGAAGAAACTCGGAAGGCTGCAGGAAGAGATCGTCACCATCCTATGCGAGCTTGAGATGTATTTCCCACCTGCCTTCTTTGATATTATGGTACATCTCTTGGTCCATATCGTGGACGATATCGCCAATCTTGGGCCGGCATTCTTGCACAACATGATGGCGTTAGAAAGAATGAACGGGATCATAAAATCATTCGTTCGTAATAGGGCACACCCGGATGGAAGCATCGTTCAGGGATTTCTCACCGAAGAATGCATCTCTTTCTGCAAGAATTTCCTAGGCGATGAGAAGCCAGCTGTTGGTTTGCCCGCAAACAAGCACCTTGACAGGTTCATGGGGGTAGGCCACAACACTGGCAAAAGGGTAATGGACGCGGACTCCTGTGGTCGGAGAGCCGACTTTGAAAGGGCCCACCTAGTAGTGTTACAACACATCGACGATGTCGACCCTTGGATAGAAGAGCACAAAACCGCGATAAAAAACAGTGCTCGCAGGCCGATGACGGAAGATGAGATATTTAGAGCACACAACTCCTCTTTCGCGACATGGTTCAAGAAGTAGATTGATGCCGATCCCCCGCCAATGACATGTGAGAAAGATAAAATTGTATTGGCCTTGTCATATGGCCCCGCGCCCAATCTGATGACTTATCAAGCATACGACATCAATGGGTACACATTCTACACGGAGGAAAGAGACAAAAGTAGCGACTATCAAAACTCGTCTATAACGATGGAATCTTACACGGGCGAAGAGGTTAGAAGGTACTACGGAAAGATCGAGGAAATTTGGGAGCTTGACTACGTTGGGGTAAAGGTGCCGATGTTCCATGTCAGATGGGCTACAAACGTCACAAAAGAAGACGAATATTTCACCACTATGTCGATGTCTGAAGCCAACAAACCCAAGTCCAAGAACCCCACCGCGCAAAATGAGCCCTGGGTATTGGCTAAGCACGTGGAGCAATGCTTCTTCATAACCGACCCGGCAAAGCCTAGTCGTGTTGTCGTAAGGAGAGGAAAAAGGGCCCTCGTCGGAATGGATGGAGTCGCCGATGAGAAGGACTTCGACGGCTTAGTCGGAGACCCGATGATGGAAGAACACGGTGAAGACGATGCACCATACACCACAAGAAGAAGCAGGACCACACTACCTAGGGCAGGTCTTCGATTCACAAGAAGAAGTCACAATATGGCGGTCACGTATTCAACATCGACCAAGAAAGGCAAGACTAATATTGTGACGAAAGGTTGAGAGAGGGAAATACTCGCGATATAACATGCTAATAGCTATATGTACAATGTGTTTTTAGAGAGAAACACTTGCGGTATCTCGCTAAACCAATCTATTTACGCTCGATGCGACATTATTTTTTTTTGCACATGTTAACTTTCATATGTATGTATTTTTTAAGTGAAAACCAACGTGGGGGAGCCACATATTATAGCATTCGTATTGCTCGATGTGTCCAGGCCGCGGGGCTGGGTAATTTAGAAAATCTTAGCACAGGCGCATCATCTAGAAAACGCGCCTGGGGTAAACTTTACCACAGGCGCTTTTCACAGGACATGCGCCTGGGGTAATGCCATGTGGGACCGCGCAAACCTAAATCCTACGAAACTTAGCGGAGGCGCATTGTCTACGTAACGCGCCTGCGGTAAGGATCTGTGGGGCCGCGCATAACAAGGCATCGAGCCAAGCACAATAGAACCGGTTTGTATCACAAACCGGTTCAAAAGGGCCTGTCCCCTGGGCCCCCCCCCCCCACCTGCAGCAAATGGCCGCAGGCCTTTAGGACCGGTTGGTAGCACAAACCGGTCCTAAAGGCCATGAGGCCATTTGCGACAGGGTGTGGGGCCCAGTGGGCAGCTCCTTTTCGAACCGGTTTGTATTAGAAACCGGTGCCAATGTGCTTCTTTAGTATTCTAAGTGACCGGATCTCACCCGCACCCACACGAACCCACACGCCGCCGCCGTCGCCAGTGTCGAGAGGAGCAGAGCAGGTCGTCGCCCACTCCGTCGTCGCCCACTCCGTCGTCGTCGTTGATCCAGGTCAGCCCCTCTCCCTCCCATCCCCCCTCCAATAACGCCCGCGACTCGTTGATGCTCGCCGTGATAGCCGCATGAACTCCATCTGCCGCGCCACGGAATCCCCGCAGCGCCCAATGCCCTGCTGCACGACCTGCTCCGCGGGCGCCTGCATGCGAGCGATATGACCTCGATTGCCATGGAGCGCTCTGCAATTTTTGAAGGAATCGTTGGCTTGATCTGATACCAAATTGTCACACCCCGTGGCTGTCGTTGTGCATTTTTTTAGACTAAAAGGGGCTGCCCCCCGATTTCATTGAAATCACGAACAGCAAATAGTTTTAGCAGGTTCCTTACAAACGGCAACACCACTTGTAGTGCATTATATCTCTAGGATTCGTTTCGTTTGTACTGCTGTCAATTGCCTTATTATACTACTAGAGGTTCCATTTCGTTTGTACTGTTGGAAGTATCACCTAAACTCTCCGACAGGTTCCATTTCGTTTGTACTCCTGTCAATATATTGCCTTATTATAGTACTAGAGGTAGGTGCTGCCATTTGTCTTTGTTTTGTGATAGCTATGCTCCTCTAACCTCTATGTGTGCACTTTCTTAATTTAAAAGAACATGGCTTGCGGCGTATGTCGGTCCCGATGTGCCGAAGGACGATTCAGTGGGAGTTCTTTTATGCTTCAGCTCCACGACGGTGACGTTGATTCGTTGGTAATTAACAATTCTTTTTATGTTAACTTGTTCTTTCGTTTTACTATCTAGCTTGAGACTTGTGTTTATTAACAAAATATTCTTTATATTTCTTTTTTAGATTCTACCATGCAATATTCGCGACGAATTCAACGAGTTAGTTGACAGTCGTGAGGTGAATTTCAATGTTCACGGGACCACCTACATTCTTCGAGTGAAAAAAGAAAGAACGAAGACCTACTTCTGCGGGCAAGCATTGCAGGCTCTCATCGCCACGTACAATTTAAGCGGAGGTGATTACATTCACTTCTCTATGGAAGGACCGCAACCTCGCATCAAAATTGTGTATATGGGCGGGATTGCGAACGAGGATGGCGGGAGTGAGGAGGAAACTGAGAACACCGAGGATATGGACACTGAGGATGATATGGACGAGGAGGACCCATGGAAACATGTGGTTGTTGCTCAAAGAGCGAATCTTAGCGAGATTGAGAAGGACCGTGTCCTTCAGAAACTTGCCGAGATAGATAGCTACATCGGCTTCCCTTTCGTGCATCGCATCACCAACACGAACATCTCCAATGGACATGTCATGGTATGTTTCTTAACACTTTCTTATTCGTATAGTTGCTTATGTTCTTAACACTTTCTTATCCGGTATTTGACATTGTGCTTTTATTCTTTCTTGGAATTGTGTGTTGTAGAAAATACCTTTGGCGGTAGCGGACAGTGCTGGCATGGAGCATATGGGTACCATTGGAGTACGCCGTGGAGAATCAGGACCTGTCACCGTAGTTCCGATCACGCGGGATAATGCTGATGGTCGGGTCATCCTCAACTCTCAAGCATGGAGGCGGTTCCATTCCGCAAGAGGTGGTATGGAGGCTGGACGAGCTATTCTGATCACCATGAGGAATAGTGACGTCTCCAACTTGGACATGATGATGGTCATCCACTACATCACCCCGCTAGATCGATAGATGACGAGTTTGTTCAAATTAGAACAAATAATTATTTCCATCTCACTAGCTAACTCTTGGATTTATTAGTAGCATGGATCTTTTCGAGACTATGTAATTTTGTCAAACTATGTGTGGTGATGATCGAGACTATGTGTTGATGATCGAAAATATTTATGTTATATAACTTAATTGTGTCATTTTGCTGTTATTCTGTCAGCTTGATACTTTTTCTGTCATTTTCCTGTAATTCTGTTATTTTGGTTTTCTCTTATTTTTTGATACAACAAAACTATAGCCCAGGCGAACAGTAGAAGGTACCCCAGGCGCATCTGTACCCCAGGCGCACAGCTCTTGTTCGCCTCAGGTAAGTGTTTTACCCCAGGCGCACGAGTACTATTCGCCTGGGGTATGCGTACTTACCACAGGCGCATTGTTGTATTCGCCTGGGGTAAGCCATTACCGCTGGCGATACGGTCCCAGGCGAACCAGAATGCGCCTGTGGTAGGCATTTTCCGTTCGCCTGGGGTAAACTTTTCCCTAGTAGTGTCGGGCACAAAGTCAATGGAGCCGTTGGAGAAGATCCCGCGTATCCAGGGGCCGTACCGGCGTGCTGTTCAACTTACTAGGCACCTGATTATCCGCGGTGAGACGTGGGAACAGTATGGATGGGCAGTTGTCAAGTCCTGTCACTGACAGGGGGGACAGGACATGTCAGTGACCTACTCTGAGAGGCTGACAGGGTGGACAAGACCTGTCAGCCGGACGGCGCGGAGACTTTTGGCATGGCGTCAGCGGGAACACGGAGGCGTGCGCCGTTTCCACAGTGGTGTTGTCACGTCATGTACTTTTATGTGTAAACTACTCGCTGGCCACCGGTATATAAGGTGGCTAGCCACCTCCTGCGCGAGGGACGTTGGATCCGAGCGCATTTATTGCGAGACTTAGCAGCACACACAGAGAGAACAGTAGAGAGAGATAGTAGCTGGCTACTCGGCTGTGAGTAGGCCAGAGAGAGTTTGTGACTTCACTACTCGGTTGAGAATTATACAGAGAGATAGGCAGGAGTAGTGGTGTTACCTCCACACGAGGGCCCCGAACCTGGGTAGATTGTGGTGTTTGCGGTGTTCCTGAGCGCGCCTACTTTGCGTGCGATCCTTCCTCGAATACCTACAATGTCCATCGGCCCCAACATTAGCCATCCTATGGCATCTGTCTTCTCCACACCACGACAGTTGCCACCCACCGTGGGGCCAGCAGCGGCGCTGGCTGGGGTTCATAATCGGACGAGACCCGTTTCTCTGTCGGGGGAGCACGCGGTCTCTGGCCTTGTCCACTGATTCGGCTCCTTCGATTTGTCACCGACAACGCCGGCGATTTTGACGGCAGGCCCATGCCTGCAGGCGGCTCTGTCCTCTCCTTCGGCGCGCATCTGGTGTACGTCCCCACCACTGTCATCCGCGAGTTCCCGGAGGAGGTGCTCGTCGCTGATGATCCTCCCTCTATGCTCGATGTCCGCGGGAAGCCGGCTGGCTGCTCTGTCGGCAGCGTGGAGGTGATGATGACGGGCCCAGCTATCGATGCCGAGAAAGGTGCGCCCACTACGTCTGAAGTCGTCGAGGAGCCGGCTGCTTGCAGGGGTCACAAGCCCTACGACATGCCCCGGAACCAGCCGGGATACGTGGATCCTTCCACGTCAACTGCAATACCGGCTGCTCGCGCAGTCGCCGCCGAGCAGCTGGGCATGCCACTCGCCACGGCCGTGGATCCCGCTGTGGTGAGGGCGCAGCTCGAGAAGCAGCGCCAGGCTCTACTCTTGGAGGCCTAGGAGTTGGAAAAGGTTAGGCTTGAGCTTAACCTAGATCAGAACGAGTACAATAGAGCGCATGGCTTTACTCCTGTTTCTAGGCATCCTAGAAAGATATAGACTATTCACCGCAACCGGGGCGTGGAGCTAGCTAGAGATGGTAGGGCTGCTAGTCGATCAACTAGTTTGAACACTGTTGGTAGGCCAAAGTATAGCTCCCCTGCCAAAATGCTTAGGGCTGCAGAGGCAGTCGCGGCCGAGTTGCCGCATCTCACTGGCGAGACCCGCACTAGGAAGCAGGACCGGCTTAATGAGCTGGTTCTAGAGGCTGGCGGGCAGAATGAGGCTTTCCGGCAGGCCAACCCGGGAGCCGGTGCGTCCCATGTTGTTCACTCACATGGGGCAAGATCCGTGGACCAGGCCTTATCGCCACTTCCCGGCAGTGAGAGGGCCCAGAGTGTAAACTCTGGGAGAAATAAACAGATGCAAGTGTACGACCCGGCTGTCGCCGGAAAACAGCACGCTGTAGAGCGGCAGCCCGGCCAAAAACACAATGTTGCAGGTGCTGGCTATCAGGCCACCAGAGCTCGCAGCGAGGGACAAGGAAGAAACCGAGATGGTCCATCTTGGCACCAGGCTGCCAACCCAGTTCAGCAGATGGTGCAGCCGCAAGCAATTGTGGCAGCGGCCAACCCGGTTGCTCAACCCGGTCTGGTGCAGCAGGACCGCTATGCTGACGGGTACTCGACGATGGAGCAAGCCGGGTACGCCGATCCATGAGACGTTACTGATCGACTGGGTGGCAGAGTGCTGGAGCCCAGCGATGCAAGATACAAGCTGGACCGAATCCATCGGTGTGAGCAGATAGAAGCAAGAGGCCCACCCGGCCCAAGCTGCTTTGGTCTCAGGATCATGGGAGAACCCGCTGCTCCCAAGTTCCATCTGGCTAGGGGGACCAAGACATATGATGGGAGCACCAAGCCAGATGACTGGCTGAATGACTACGTCACTGCCGTGCACATTGCTGGTGGCAACAGGAGATGGCTCGTGAGATACGTCCCCAGATGCTGGAGGGCCCTGCCCGGATTTGTCTCAACAACTTGCCAAGGGGCAGTATCCACTGTTGACTTGACTTCTCGGAGGCCTTCATAAGTAACTTCACCAGCACCTACAAGAGGCTGAATAGGCCGCAGCAGCTCTCGGCATGCAGGCAAAGAGAAGAGGAAACTGACCGCGAGTACCTTACTCGGTGGAGCACCCTGAGGAACACCTGTGAGGGTGTGAATGAGTCACAGGTGATTGCCTGGTTCGCTCAAGGCTACAGGCATGGCAGCATGTTGTGGCAAAAGCTGCAGAGAGAGATGCCGAGTACGCTCGTCGAGACGATCAAGATCGCTGATATGTATGCACTACGTGACCCTACTCAGCCTCTGCTCGATTCCTTCGAGCCGAGAAGGAGAAACCAGGATGGCAACCGGAGAACTGACCGCCAAGACTTCCGCAAAAAGCGCCGAGATGACCACCCTGTTACTCGGTATGGCTCGGAGGAGGTGAATGCTGTGAACCAGGATACTGCGGCTGCCGGGAGTAGACAAAGACAAAAAACTGCTGCAGCCCAATACGGGCAGAACCAAAATCAGGGCCAGAACTTCAAGAAGCACTACAATGCTCCCCAGCCGGGCAATGCTCCCCAAAAAGCCAGAGATGCCGCACAGAGATTTATCTTTGAGAACATGAAGGATGGGCCTTGCAGCTTCCATACTCGGCATCCGAGTAGGCCAGCCAACCACACAACCCGACAGTGCAGCTGGTGGGATTGCATCAAGAGTGAAGGCTTTGTCCAATTGCCCGCCCTCCTCCTCTTCCGCTGACAGGCTCCAATGCGCAGCCTATCCGGGCAGCCGCTCCGAGGCCGGCTGAGAATCCGAGGAGGGAGAATGTGAATCAAGTGGCTCAGGGAGCCAACCGCAACAACAACCGCAACTACTACAATCGTAACAACAACAACAACAACGGCAACGATGGTGGTCGAGACCGGAACCAGTACCAGGAGCATCATGAGAGCTACAGGGTGTTCACCACCGAGCCGGATGACTAGCAGTTCCAGCGCAGGCGCGCGATGGAGGTGGATGCAATGATGCCGGCGGTGCCGGATTACATGTATTGGTGCGACCAAGAGATCATTTGGTCTAGAGATGATCATCCCAGGATGATGCCCAACCCAGGTACATATGCTCTAGTGGTGGACCCTACTTTCCTGGGGACCAAGAAGAACGTGAAGTTCATCAAAGTGCTTATCGACAACGGGAGCAACATCAACATCATGTATCGAGACACCTTGGAGAAGCTCGGCCTTGCCGAGAACATGCTGCTACCCAGCCGGACCACCTTTCACGGCATTCTGCCGGGAGTATCTTGTGCTCCAATCGGCCGCATCTGGATTGATGTACTTTTCGGCACCAGGGAGAACTGCCGCACCGAGTGCCTGCAAGTTGAAGTAGTTGATCATTAGAGCTCCTACCACGATCTACTTGGCCGGTCTGCACTCACCAAGTTCATGGGCTCAACCCATGCGGCCTACCTGAAGATTAAGCTTCTCGGTCCTAACGGCATCATTACCATCTCGAGTGATTACAAGTGATCCCTGGACTGCGCCTCTGATGGATCTCGGCTGGCCGAGTCCTTGGTCATTGCTGCCGACAAGAAGAAGATACATGAGGTGGTGGCCATGGCCCAGGGATCTCAAGTCGGTATGTCTGGCATACCAAGTTCTTAGTACAGAGCCACCTTCTAGGACTCCCAGGAGACTAAGAAAGTATAGGTTGACCTGGAGTTCCCGGAGCATGTTGCCATCATTGGCTCCGGGTTGGAGGAGAAATAGGAAAGCGAGCTCATCCACTTCCTCCGTGAGAATCGGGATGGTCCAATGAGGACTTGCCAGGTGCCCCGAGGGAGTTGGTTGAGCACTCGTTGCATGTGCGCCCTGACGCCAAGCCGGTTAAGCAGGCGATGCGCCGCTTTGCGGCTGAGAGAAGAAAAGCTATTGGTGACGAGATCACAAAGCTGCTGATAAGAGGATTTATCATGGAGGTACTGCATCCGGATTGGCTGGCCAATCCGATCATGGTGGAGAAGAAGAAGGAGGACCCCAAGGCCACGGTGGCATGGTGCATGTGCGTGGACTACACCGACTTGAACAAGGACTGCCCCAAGGACCCGTTCCTGCTGCCCCGCATAGATCAGGTGATTGATTCCACTGTCGGGTGTGAACTTTTGTATTTCATTGATGCCTACTCTGGTTTTCCCCAGATTCCTCTTAACCCGGCTGATCAAATAAAGACTGCTTTCATTACCCCGTACGGGGCTTATTGCTATCGTGTTATGTGTTTTGGGTTGAGAAATGCTGGGGCTACTTATCATATGTGCATGTAGAAGTGTTTGCATGACCAGATAGGCAAGAATGTGCAGGTGTATGTAGATGCCATTGTCATCAAAACAAAAGAAAAACACACTCTGCTGAGCGATATTGAGGAAACATTTTCCAGCTTGCGCAAATACCGATGAAATTGAATCCAACCAAGTGCACATTTGGCGTCCCGTCTGGCAAGCTACTCGGCTTCTTGGTATCCAGTCGGGGCATTGAGGCCAATCCTTCAAAGATAAAACCTATAGAGAGCATGTCTTTACCGAGATCACTGAAGGATGTGCAGAAGTTCACCGGGTGGCTGGCATCCCTTAGCCGCTTCCTGGGAAGAATGGGTGAGAAGGCCTTGCCTCTCTATCAGCTCATGAAGAAAAGTGACAAGTTTGTATGGACACCACAAGCTGATGTGGCCTTCAAAGAGCTCAAGACCATGCTAGGTAGCGCTCCCATCCTGGCGATCCCTCTTCCCAAGGAGCCAATGCTGCTTTACATTGCAGCTACCAACCGAGTAGTGAGTGTGGTGGTGGTAGTAGAAAGAGAAGAGGAAGGAAAAACCGTGCAACGGCCAGTGTATTATCTCAGTGAGGTGCTATCCAGCTCCAAGCAAAATTATCCACACTACCAGAAGATGACTTATGGCGTGTATCTGGCTGCCAAGAAGCTCAAACACTATTTCGAAGAGCATCCCATCACAGTGGTGAGCACTGCTCCCATCTCGGAGATCATGGGCAACAAAGATGCAAGCGGACGGGTAGCCAAATGGGCAATTGAGCTAACCGCGTACACCCCTCTGTAAGCGAGAAGAGAAGCAATCAAGTATCATACCTTGGCGGATTTCTTGGTGGATTGGGCCGAGATGCAGTATGAGCTTCCCTTGCCGGAAACAATTTCTGGAAGATGCATTTTGATGGCTCCAAAGTAAAAGAAGGGCTTGGTGTTGGCGTGGTGCTCACCTCGCCCAAACGAGATCAACTCAAATATGTGCTACAGATCCACTTCTCGGCATCCAATAATGTAGCTGAGTACGAGGCACTGGTACATGGCTTGAGAGTAAACAAGGAGATTGGAGTCCGGCAGATCGTATGCTATGGTGACTCGGACTTGGTGGTTCAGCAAGTTTCGGGAAATTGGGATGCCTTGGATGCCAACATGGCGTCCTACCGGTTTCTAGTGCAAAACATGACTGGATTCTTTGATGGGTGTGAGTTTCATCACATATACCGAGATTAGAATGATGCGGCTGATACCCTGACCAAATTGGGATCTTCTCGGTAGTTCATCCCAGCTGGGATTGCCTTGGAGCATTTTAGAAAGCCATCAATCAAGCCACCACCCAACTTGGAATCCATATTCATTCCATCTCTGCCAGGATCAGAGGCTGTTCCCATGGAAATTGACTGAGAAAATGCAAAGGAGAACCCGGGGACTACCGTCTCCAACCTGGGGACTGCCATGTTCAACCCGGGGACTGCCCCTCCTAACTCGGGGACTGTCGCCTTCATTGAGGGGATCATTTCTCAGTACTCGGGGACTCATCTCCAACTCGGAGCAGGTGATGGTGGCTGATCCAATGGAGGTAGATGAACCTATATTTCCTATCCGGCCCACGCCGAGCTGGGCTCTGCCCATACTGTCCTTCTTGATGGATGGCACCTTGCCAAGTGACGAGGTCACAGCCCGGCAGATACAGAGAAGATCCAAGGCCTACACCATCATCAACAAGGAACTGCACAACAGAAGCCCTACTGGCATGCTCCAACGATGTGTTGAGCCAGAAGAAGGAGAAGAGATCCTAAGGGAGATACACCAAGGAGAATGCGGGCACCATGCCTCTTCTCGGGATCTAGTCAACAAGCCTTTTCGGCATGGGTTCTTTTGGCTCACTACCTTGCGTCAAGCAGAAGATCTAGTGAGAAAGTGCGATGGGTGCCAAAGGTTTGCAAGCAAGATACACACACCAGCATCCGAGTTGAAAACAATTCCTATTACTTGGCCATTTTCCGTATGGTGTTTGGATATGGTGGGCCCTTTCAAGCCAGCTAGAGGCAACATGACTCACATCCTGGTGATGGTTGATAAGTTCACCAAGTGGATTGAGGTAAAGCCTATCCGGAAGTGTGATGGAAACACAGATGTGAGCTTCCTGAAGGACATCATTCTGAGATACGGGTACCTGCATAGCATTATCACAGACAATGGAACAAACTTTGCTGAGGGAGCACTCGCCAGATTCTGCAAGGAGAAGCGGATCCGACTAGACGTTGCGTCAGTCGCGCATCCAGCCTCAAATGGAAAAGTTGAAAGAGCTAATGGAATAGTCCTATCTGGAATAAAGCCAAGACTAATTGAGCCACTACAGCGAACCCCTGGTTGTTGGTTGGACGAGTTGCCGGTGGTGTTGTGGAGTCTAAGGACTACCCCTAACCAATCAACCGGATAAACACCATTCTTCCTGGTATATGGAGCTGAGGCCATATTGCCCACTGACCTTGAGCATGACTCGCCTAGAGTAACCCTCTACACTCAAAAAGAGGCAATAGAAGCCCGAGAAAATGACGTTGACCTGCTAGAAGAAGCAAGAGAGTTAACTCTGTCACGTTCAGCCATATATCAGCAAAGCCGGAGGCGCTATCATAGCCGGAAAGTAAACCCAAGGGTTTTCCGAGAAGGAGACATGGTCCTTAGGCTCGTGCAGCGCACAGCCGGGATGCACAAACTATCCTCTCTGTGGAAAGGTCCCTTCATTGTGAGCAAAGCTCTGCACAATGATACCTATTATCTCATCGATGCACATGCACCACTGAAGAACCGGGCGGATAAATCAGGAGAGGAATCCAAACGTCCCTGGATTGTAGCTCTACTCCGTCGTTTTCATTCATGAGCAAACATTGTATGTATCTCCTCAAACCGAGTTAAATTCAAGTTATCACTCTGAATTCAAACTCGGGGACTGCCTGTGCTAAACTTGCTCTGTAGCATTTACTTTATTTCCTTTGCCTACTCAGTTCTTCTACTCGAAATTTCACGCGTACGTTTAGTAATGTGTTTAAACCTAAGGGCCAACTCTTCGACTCTGCTGCTGTCCGCAACCCGGCTTCATGGCAAGCAAGAGAACAAGCCAAAGGTCAATGAACACATGAAAAAACTGCTAAGGAAAAAAGAGTACAACAACCGAGTAGGGTGTTTTTTTTCTATCTGTTTTCTTTTTGGCTAAGTGTGGGGCAGCGTTAGCATTCAAACCTCAAAGTGGTTAAGTATCAGAAACTTGGTTTTTGAAATCTTGTGACTCGACTACCAAAAAGCCACAAGTGGCAGGTAAGTGCAAAGACAAAAGAACTAAGTGGATGAGAAAAGCAACTCGGTGACTAGCATTTTAACGCAATCCGGCATTGAGCCAGTCTTGCTAAGAGAATTAAATAAAATTGAGTAGCACAAGGAGCAATAGAGTATTGGTTACATCTGCACCCGGCATACTGGGGATCTGATAAGTGTTTAAGGATGAAAAATGCAGGAGTTTAGGCAACAGTTGACGAGGTAGAGTCCATCTCGGTGTTGGTAGGCGCTGCGGGCTTGGAAGCAGGAGTTGTGGAGGCAGCCTCTGAAGTAGTGGAAGTTGGAGTAGCGGAGGCTGGCTCAGTTGCGGCATTGGTGTCCTGGGCAGCGGAATCACCGGGTAGAGGATAGAGCTCGGTGGCGACGTTCTAGACTGTAGCCCCAGTTGTGCCCAACTCGGGAGCGGGAGTGTCGATCATCATCTCGGTGGTGACAACTCCATCCTGAGCAGCGAACTGCGACTCAACCTGGGCCTCGTCAGAACCAGCTCCGGGCTTGACGATTTCGGGTCCTCCTCCATCCCGGGTTCCGCTTCAGCGTTGCGCTGCTCGGCCTCCTCTTCTCCGCCATCTTCATGCTCCTTTTCTTCGTCCCCTAGGCTGTCGTCTTCCCCAGCATCGCCGTCGCCCTCATCTTCGTATTCCTCTTCTTCAACATCGGTATCCGGCTCCGTGGGGCCATCGACGTACTGTTGAGTTTCTGCATAAGATGCGAGCTCGTAGGCCACCGCTTTCCAGCGTAGGATGCACTCATCGTGGCTGGTCCACTTAGAGCCATTCTCCAGGTCAAGGTTTTCATACCAAGACAGCACAAAGTGTAGGGCCTCATCTGCACCAGCCCGGCTGCGGAGGCACGCCACTTCTTCAGCTCCTCCTTGACATGGTTCAGATTGGCAGCCATCTCGTTGATGGTATCTGGAATCTTCCTCTCTGGCCAGAATAGCTTGTGCAGGTTCATGACAGTGGAAACCATGGAGGCGCCCAGGCCCTTGAGGGATATCACCCGAGTTTTGATATTTTCAATATGGTCATCGATGTTGACGGACTCATCCGTGTTGAGGCCGAAAGCTGCCCTCGCCCTTCTTGCCTTCTCCAAAGCAGTCTCGGCAGCGGCGTTGAAGTCCGGAAAGGTATCTGGAGAAGGGCATGCTAGTTTGAGTCAGAAGAGAGAACCGGGAAGAAGGAAAACCGAATAGAAGAAGTCAAAAAGACAAAGACCGAATAGAATGAAGAATAATGGGAATTCACAGCTCAGTTCTAGCACAAGGGCCCCTAGTCGGGTCTTTGTCGTGGTGAGGTAAAGACAGATGCCATGGGATGGATAATTGTTGGGGCCGATGGACGCTGTAGGTATCCGGGGAGGGATCGCACGTCGAGTAGACGCGCTCAGAAACACTGCAAACACCTCGATCTACCCAGGTTCAGGGCCCTCGTGTGGAGGTAACACCCCTACTCCTGCCTATCTCTCTGTATATGGTTTTACTGAGTAGCCACAGTACAAGTTAGGGTCTCTGCCGAGTATCCACCCTCTACTTCTCTCTCTGTGTCTAGTACTGAACCTCGCAATAAATGCTCTAAGGGCAACGTCCCTCGCGCAGGAGGGGGCTGGGCACCTTATATACTGGTACCCAGCGAGTAAACAACGATTAAAGTACGAAGTGACACCTCTACTGTGACAGCAATGGCACGCTTCCGTGTTCCCGCTGACGCCGTTGCGAGAAGTCGCCGCGCTGTCCAGCTGACAGGTCTTGTCCACCGTGTCAGTCTCACAGAGTAGGCCCCCGACACGTCCTGTCCCCCTTGTCAGTGATAGGAAATGACAGGCGCCCACCCTCACTGTACCCATGCCGTAGCGCAGATAATCATGTTCCTAGTAAGTTGAACCGCACGCCTGTACGGCTGCGGGATACGCGGGATCTCGTCAGAACGGCTTCATTGACTTTGTGCCCGAGTAGGATTGCTGCCCATCTACTCGGACCACCCGATCTCTACTCGGATGATTCTGATCTTCCTCATTATCTTCTCTTGGCCTTCAATACTTACTATCGAGTAGCGTCTACTGGATACAGATACCCGAGTAGCCGCCCACCCGGCAAACAGTAGCTTGATCTCTGTTTTACCACCTGCCTTACCCCTACTCAGGGGTAGCCCCCCGACATTAGTCCCCAAAGCTGGTAGAGTCCAGCGAACTTGTTCGTTGAGCCCTGTTAGCTTAAACCAAATTGCCTATGTGAAGAAGTCCGGCCGAGTTGCTCCTCAACTTGGACCCATAATCTTTACTCGAACTTCTCTGATTACGGTCTTGGGAGAAATCTTCTCGATGCCGAGTAGATCACGTGATGCATAGTTCTGCCGAGTACTTATACTTAGCGAAATTTTCAACGCGCTCCCGCTCGATCCAGAGCAAATCTATCTTCTTGTGTCCAGGGAGGGCACGTGTCATGCAACCGCGCCCCTGACGCCTCGGTTCTGGCGTTACAGCGTGCCATGCGCCCATCACTTCAGCTGGGGCCCACGGCCCGTTGTGTCACCTCGCATGTGTACTCGAGAGCCCACGACCCACGTCGTTGGATTAACTGCGCCCGTTACGCGCGCATATCGCGATGTGTGCGTTTCTAACGAGCAGTTACTCCCACTCTGCATGATCTCACGCACAATTAATCCCACCTAGTAACTGTAATCACGGCGGGATAAATACCCCCGCACAACCCCTGTCGTCTCTTTCCTCGCGCTTTTCCCCAACTCCCGCTCCTCCTCTTCGCCTCCGCCTCCACCGCAGAGCATAGCACCGCCGCTAGCTCGCAACGCCCCGCCACTCCACGAGCAGAGAGAAAGAGAGAAGCATCTCGCGCGTCTCCGTCTTTGCCGTCGTCTTCAACCTTGCCATGCTCGTTCCTCCGCCGACAGCACCACCATGGAGATCGAGAACTTCTCCGCGGACCACGAGGAGGAGGCGGCGCCAGCGCGCGCCGCCTGGGAGGGCTCGGATGTCACCTCTGCGGACTGTTAGTGGCTGGTGAACACTCGCCGTGTCCCTCCCGGCGTGATCTGCCGCCCCCCGGCAAGGAGCTCATTCTTACTCCCGCGGCCGGTGAGTACGTCGTCTTCCTCTCTCACTTCAAATGAGGTCTTGGATTCCCCACCTCAAAGTTCTTCCAAGACTTCCTCCGCCACTTCGGCCTTCAACCTCACCATCTGCCCCGAAACGCCATCGCGATGATGTCCACCCACGCAGCCGTCTGCGAGGCGTTCCTAGGCGTATACCCCACAATCCATACCTGGGCCAGATATTTCTTTCTCCGCCAACAAAGTGTTCCAAATCCCTCCAATCCAATAGTTCCAAGGGTCATGACATAGACGGGTAGCGCCATGATGCTACAACGTAGCACTGGCCATCATCTACGAGTACCGGCTTAGAGACCTGCCGCAAGTGGCAGAGGGGCTTCCTGTACGTGAAGAATGCCCCTTCCGCTGAAGGAGAGAAAGCTGTGGACCGGATCCAGCTTCCCGAGTTCCAGAACATCCCTCCCACCGGACAGAATTGGGGGTACAACCCCAAGAAGACGGTGAACGATGTCATCCAGGTAGACAAGCGCCTGGAGCAGTTGGTGATGGAGGGACTCCTTCAAGACGACCCAGTGGCCTGCTGGGTAGAGCGCCGCGTGCTTCCGCTCCAGAACCGAGTACACAAGATGTGCTACATGGGTGGCGCCCGTGACTGCACCCGGATGACCACCTTCTAGCTCACCAGAGCAGAGGTGGCGATCTGGGCCAAGTCCATCCTGCGGACCACCCTCACCGACAACTGGTTCTACGGCTTCGTGCCATATAGCCGCACCAAGCGCATCCCCCAGTTTCCTTCTCTTTACGCTTAATGTTTGTGTCTGATGCCGGGTAGATCTCCTTTGCTAGTATTCAGCTTCATATGCTTTCTGTTTGCACGTTGTACCGAATAGAACTTCTCTGTTAGTACTTAGCTTAATATGCTTTATGCTTGCACGTTGTCCAGAGTAGAGCCTTAGCTTGTTTATCTCTCCTAGGGCTCTTGGCATTTTGTGCTTTGTGTTTGCACGCTAGACCGAGTAGGACTTTTACTCATTTATCTCCTCTGGTGCTTAGAATTTTGCGCTTTATGCTTGCACGCTAGACCGAGTAGGACATCTACTTTGTTTGGAGTTCAACTTAGTATGCTTTATGTTTGCACTTTCAGCACATCCATCGCCAGAGGCAGGAAGATGATCATGTCTTTGAGAAGAACTGACACGCGGACCGGACGGAAGATGAGCGACATCGTACGACATCCAGGATACACTCTGTATCCCCAGTGTCGGTCAGGCTGGTAAGTCCCGAGTCGATACCTCTATCCGGGACTGGTCAGAGGATGACAAAGGTGACCGAGTTCCTCTTTTCGCTTGCCTGCAGCATACTTTCGATTTTTTTTCTCTTTCTTACTCTGAGCTTTTGCTTCCTTCAACTTCAGAGGAACCGGAACTGGAGGAGGGAGAGGAACCAATGGACGTGGTTCCTGTGTCCGTTGCTGCTCCCACCACCACCAGGAAGAGGACGGGTAGCGGGGCACTGGAGCCCCCTGCCAAGAAGATAAAGAAGAAGCCAGGAAACAAGCCCAACCCGCGCAAGAAGCGCCCCGCAATTGACGGGTAAGTGCCTTTGAGTTGATCCTAGCCCTTTGCCATCTACTCTGTTTTCTTCCTTACCTCCTTATCTGCACAATTTCTGATCTTCTTCCTTTTTCTGTTTATTTTTCTTCAGTGATGCCCTTGATGCTGAGGCCACCAATGTACCAGCTCCCCGGAGGAAGAGAAATTCACCTCGAGAACTCGTGGAGCACTCTAACGATGAAGGGGACAAAGTATCAGAGGACAAGACGCAAGCGTCCTCCCCTCCCCGAGAAGAGCAAGACCTTGGCGCCGAGAACACCGGCGGCGAGATGGAGACCGAGCGCACCCCCGAGCAGCCGCAGCCCACCGCGCAGCACGCTGCCCAGGACGCCACCAACACCGAGAGACCACCAACTCCTCCGGCTGCATCCACTGAGGAGACAATCGACAACTCTGCCGAGCAGCGGCAAGATGACGCCGCCATGGAGCGGCCAGACCCTGCTACAGAGCAGCCGCAAGATGACACTGCTGTGGAGCAGCCAGATCCTGCTGCCGAGCAGCGGGTAGAAAATCCTGCGGTGGAGCGGCCAAGGACCCCGCCTGCAGAGAACCGGGCTGAGGAGCAGCCACCACGCCAAGATCCAGTGCAGCCGGACGCTGCGCCGGTTAGCCAACCTCAGGCACCGCCAACCACCAGAGTTTCTCCGCCTTCGCAGCAGGCTCCCGCGCTCACCTCCAAGAAGCAGCCAGCGCCCTCCACTGCCAAGGTGGTCCCGCAGGCAACCAGGATTCAGCCCAAGCGAGGCACAGCGCAGACTGTTGCGCCGCCAAGCGAGCAACGGCAGGCTGGGCAACAACAATTGTCCCTCCAGCCATCAAGGCCCCAGCAGCCGGGCGTGCCGCAAGGTGGACAGGCCTCACAGCCGTCCCATAAGACCAAATGGGCACTTAACCAGAACAAGAAGCCCCCCAATCCGATGTCAGATTGGTGCAGACCAAGGTCAACTTTGCTCCTGCCGAGGAGCAAGCTCCTGGCGCAGGCGCCAGTGTTGTCGAGACGCCTCCCACATTTCCAGAGTACTGGACCCAGCTGCAGGAGCGCCACAAGATCAAGATTTCGCAAGAAGCTGAGTGGACAGCTGCTCTGAAGGAGCGAAGGGCCGCGGACCGCTCTGGAAACAAGGGGAAAAACCCTTCCCTGACCATCAAAGAATTCACCACCCGCACAGAGGACAAAGAAGAGCTCCCCGCAGAAGGCGTAGCAGCTATCCTCGACCGAGTAGGCTTTATCGAGAAGGTCTGGGACAGCAAAGCACTCGGCCACGCCGCATGGGACGGTGTTGAGCTCAGAAATCTCGACAATTACCGGGTAGAGTGGAACAAGGCCGATATTGGCCCTGTTAGCATGGTCGTGGCCGGATGCAGCAACACTCTGGCTGGCAAAATGTTTGTCCTGCGCAAAACTATCGAAGACATCGAGCAGAGATGTGTGGTAAGTTCTTTTCCTCTTTTGACTTTTCCGAGTTGCCAGATTTCTTCTTTACTTCTCTTCCTTTATCCACTACCCAGTCCCCATGATTTGGGCCGAGTAGGTGAAGCTCAACCGAGTTGCCATCTACTCGGACCAAATCTTCCAATCTTACAAAATTTCCTTCTTCTCTGCAGGATAGTATCCAGGAAAGGACCAAGATCTTCCGTCAGCTCTTGTGGTCGCATCGACAAGTCAGAGACAGGAACCGGGCTCTGGAATTTGAGAAGAGCCAAAAGGACGCTCTAGAGAAGAACACCACGGACACTACCATCAAGCTGTCCGCTGTCGACAGTAAGCTTCTAGCATTTAGGTTTGTGTGTTTTTTTGCTTACACCCTTCTCTGCTTTTTGCTCAATCGTTGCTTTCTCTGCAGGTGAGCTCAAAGCCCTCGTCGAGAAGCACCAGGACTGCGAGGTCATGGCTGCATCAGCGCAGAGTACCATCTCTTCTCTGCAAGGTGAGCAAATTCTTTTCTTCCCTTCACTTACTTTCTTTTGTTTGCTTACTCTGCTAACTGCGTTGTTCTATCCACAGAAGAATACAAAACTTCCGAGAATAGCACCTGGAGTGCCTTACTCCGGCTGAAGCGCACCACCAAGTGCAGGTCCGAGAGGCCGAACTGAAGAAGGAGCGGGATGCCGAAAAGGAGGAATTTGAGAAGCTTCAACCTGAAATCACTAAAGCGCTCAAGACCGCAATTACTGCTGTTAACGAGAAGAATGAAATGGAGAAACGGGCTGCCGCGGAGAATCAGGAACTCTTGAGGGAGATCCAATCTCTCCGAGATAGGAACAAAACTCTCGAAGGCATTGTCAACGACTCGCGTCGCATCCAGGACAAGAACATCCGGCTTGCGGACGACTGGAGGACCAAGCTGGGGGCCCTTGTGCTGGAACTAGCTTGTGAGTTCTCGCTACTCTTCGCCTTATTTTCTCTTTATCTGTCTATTTTCTTCTACTCAGTTTTCCTTCTTCCTGGTTTCCAGTTCTGACTCAAACCAGGGTGTCCCGATCCAGATACCTTCCCGGACCTCAGCACTGCTGCCGAGACCGCTGTGGAGAAAGCGAGAAGGGATAGGGCACGAGCCGGTCTGAATGTTGATGAAACCTCCAGCATTGACGATCATCTCGTCAACATAAAGACCCTGGTACGGTCCCTCAAGGGCCTGGGCACCTCCATGGTGTCCACTGCTATGAATCTGCACAATCTATTGTGGCCAGAGCGACAGGTTCCGGATAACATCACCGAGATGGCGGCCAACCTGGATCATGTCAAGGAAGAGCTGAAGAAGTGGCGCGCTTCCACAGCCCGGGCTGGAGCTGATGAAACCCTCCACTTCATCCTCTCCTGGTATGAAAACCTGGATCTTGACAAGATTTGCACCCGCAGAAATGTCTCCAAGTGGACTGAGCGGCTTGAGTGTGTCCTGCGCCGAAAAGAAGTGGCGTACGAGCTCGCCTCCTATGCTAAGACCAACCAGTATATCAACGGCCCCACCGAGCCGGATACTGATGTTGGAGAAGAGGAGGAGGAGGAGGAAGCCGATTTCGATGAATATGCCGGTGAAGACCACAGCCGGGGCGCTGAGGAGGAGGAGCACGAGGAAGCAGAGCATGAGGCAGCAGAGGACGAAGAGACCGAGCAACGCGACACTGCAGAGGAAAACGGGATGGAGACGGACTCGGAGATCGTCAAGCCAGCTGCTAGCTCTGACGAGACCCGAGTTGAGTCGCAATCCGCAGCGCAGGAGGAGGTTTTCACCACCGAGATGGCAATTTAGGACCCAGCTCCCGAGCTGAGCGCAAGCGAGACTACCACCGAGAACCCCGCCTCTGACGTCTACCCGCTTCCCAACGCCTCCACTGCTCAAGCCACCAACACCGCCTCCGAGCCAAGCTCCGCTAATCCAACCTCGTCCACGCCACAAGCTGCTTCCACAACACCTGCAACCGAGCCAGTGGCGCCTACCAGTACCGCGACGGACGTTACTTCATCGACTGTTGCCTAAGTCATGCACTTTATCCTTGAACAATTTATCAGATCCTCGGGATGCCGCGCGCAGATGTAACCAATACTCTTATGGTCCCTTATGCTACTCAGTTTTATTTAGTTTACTTTTAGCAAGACTGGCTTAATGTCGTATTGCGGCTAAATGCAAGTCCCCGAGTTGCTTTTCTCATTCACTTAGTCATTTTGTCTTTGCTTTTACCTGCCACTTGTGGCTTTTTGGTAGTCGAGTCACAAGATTTCAATTACCAAGTTTCAGATATTTAAGTGCTTTAAGATATGGATGTTAACGCTGCCCACCACTTAGGCGAAAAGAAAACAGAGAAGTAAAGACACCCTACTCGGCTGCTACACTTCTCTTTTCCTTAGCAATTTTTCGTGTGTTCATTGACCTTTGGCTTGTTCTCTTTCTTGCCATGAAGCCGGGTTGCGGACAGCAGCAGAGTCGAAGAGTTGGCCCTTGGGTTTAAACACATTTACTAGACATGCACGTGAAATTTTAAGTAAATCAACCGAGTAGGCAAAGTAAAGCAGAGTAAAATGACACGGAGCAAGTTTGATAAGGGCAGTCCCCGAGTTTGAATTCGAAGTGCCGACTTGAATTTTAACTCGGTTGAGGAAATACATACAATGTTTGTTCATGAATGAAAACGGCGGAGTAGAGCTACATTCCAAGGACTCTTGGATTCCTCTCCGGCTCTATCCGACCTGTTCTTCTGTGCTGGCTGTGCGTCAACGAGATAATAAGCATCATTGTGCAGAGCCTTGCTCACGATGAAAGGCCCTTCCCACAGAGGGGATAGCTTGTGCATCCCGGCTGTGCGCTGCACAAGCCTAAGGACCATGTCTCCTTCTCGGAAAACCCTTGGGTTTACTTTCCGGCTATGATAGCGCCTTAGACTTTGCTGATATATGGCTGAACGTGACAGAGTTAACTCTCTTGCTTCTTCCAGCAGGTCAACGACATTTTATCGGGCTTCTCTTGCCTCTTTTTCAGTGTAGAGTGTTACTCTGGGTGAGTCATGCTCTAGGTCAGTGGGCAACACGGCCTCAGCTCCATATACTAGGAAGAATGGTGTGTATCCGGTTGATCGGTTAGGGGTAGTCCTTAGACTCCACAACACCGCCGGCAACTCGTCCATCCAACAACCAGGGGTTCGCCGTAATGGCTCAATTAGCCTTAGCTTTATCCCGGATAGGACCATGCCATTTTCTCTTTCAACTTGCACATTTGAGGCCGGATGTGCAACTGATGCAACATCTAGCCGGATCTGCTTCTCCTTGCAGAATCTTGCAAATGAACCCTCAGCAAAGTTTGTGCAATTATCAGTGATGATGCTGTGCGGGTAGCCGTATCTCAGAATGATATCCTTCAAAAACTCACGGCTGTGACTCCATCACATTTCTGGATAGGCTTGACCTCAATCCACTTGGTGAACTTATCAACCATGACCAAGATGTGAGTCATGTTGCCTCTAGCTATCTTAAAGGGCCCTACCATGTCCAAGCACCAGACAACAAATGGCCAAGTAATGGGAATGGTCTTCAACTCGGAAGCTGGTGTATTAATCTTGCTTGCAAACCTCTGGCATCCATTGCATTTTCTCACCAGGTCTTCAGCTTGTCGTAAGGCATGAGCCAATAGAATCCATGCCGAAAAGCCTTGTTCACTAGAGCCCGAGAAGAGGCATGGTGCCCGCATTCTCCTTGATGTATTTATGAGGATCTCTTCTCCTTCTTCTGGCTCGACGCAACGTTGCAGCACGCCAGTAGGACTTCTTCTGTGTAGATCCTTGTTGATGATGGTGTAGCCCTTGGATCTTCTCTGTATCTGCTGGGCTGTGACTTCGTCACTTGGCAGGGTGCCATCCATTAGGAAGGACAAGATAGGCATAGCCCAACTCGGCGTGGGCCGGATAAGGAACACAGGTTCATCTACCTCCATTGGGTCAGCTACCATGACTTGCTCCGGGTTGAAGACGAGTCCCCGAGTACTGATAAATGATCCCCTCGATGAATGCGACAGTCCCCGAGTCAGGAGGAGCAGTCCCCGGGTTGCAGACGACAGTCCCTGGGTTGGAGATGGCAGTCCCCGGGTTCTCTTTTGCACTATCCCAATCAATTTCCATGGGAACAACCTCTAATCCTGGCAGAGATGGAATGAAGATGGATTCCGAGTTGGGAGATGGCTTGATTGATGGCTTTCTCAAATGCTCCAAGGAAATCCCAGGCGGGATAAACTGCCGAGAAGACCCCAACTTGGACATTGTATCAGCTGCATCATTCTCAGCTCGGTGTATGTGATGGAACTCACACCCATCAAAGAACCCGGTCATGTTTTGCACCAGAAACCGGTAGGACGCCATATTGGCATCTAAGGCATCCCAATTGCCGGAAACTTGCTGAACCATCAAGTCCGAGTCGCCATAACAGACAATGCGCCGAACTCTAATCTCCTTGGATACCCTCAGACCATGTACCAGTGCTTCGTACTCGGCAACATTATTGGATGCCGAGAAGTGGATCTGCAGCACATACTTGAGTTGATCTCGCTTGGGTGACGTGAGCACCACGCCAGCACCAAGCCCTTCTTGGAGCCATCAAAATGCATTTTCCAGAAATTGGTTTCCGGCAAGGAAGGCTCGTACTGCATCTCGGCCCAATCCACCAAGAAATCCACCAGGGTTTGGAACTTGATTGCTTCTCTTCTCGCGTACAGAGGGTGTACGTGGCTAGCTCGATTGCCGACTTGGCTACCCGGCCGCTTGCATCCTTGTTGCCCATGATCTCCGAGATGGGAGCAGTGCTCACCACCGTAATGGGATGCTCTTGGAAATCATGCTTGAGCTTCTTGGCACCGAGGTACACGCCGTATGTCATCTTCTGGTAGTGCGGGTAGTTTTGCTTGGAGCTGGATAGCACCTCGCTGAGATAATACACTGGCCGCTGCACAGTTTTGCCTTCCTCTTCTCTTTCCACCACCATCACCACACTAACTACCCGGTTGGTAGCCGCAATGTAGAGCAGCATCGGTTCCTTGGGTAGAGGGCTTGCCAGGATGGGGGTGCTACCCAGCATGGTCTTGAGTTCCTTGAAGGCCACATCAGCTTGTGGCGTCCAGACGAACTTGTCACTTTTCTTCATGAGCTGATAGAGAGGCAAGGCCTTCTCACCCATTCTTCCCAGGAAGCGGCTAAGGGATGCCAGGCACACGGTGAATTTCTGCACATATTTAGTGATCTCGGCACAGACATGCTCTCTATAGCTTTTATCTTTGAAGGATTGGCCTCAATGCCCCGAATGGATACCAAGAAACCAAGTAACTTGCCAGCCGGGACGCCAAATGTGCATGTATTCGGATTCAATTTCATCCTATATTTGCGCAAGCTGGCAAATGTTTCCTCAGTATCACTTAGCAGAGTATGTGTTTCTTTCGTTTTGATGACAATGTCATCTACGTACACCTGCACATTCTTGCCATTCTGGTCACGCAAACATTTTTGCATGCATCTCTGATAAGTAGCCCCGGCATTTCTCAAACCAAAGCACATAACACGATAGCAATAAGCCCCGTACGGGGTAATAAAAGCAGTCTTTAGTTGAACAGTCGGGTTAAGAGGTATCTGATGAAAACCAGAGTAGGAATCAATGAAAGACAAAAGCTCGCACCCGGCAGTGGAATCGATCACCTGATCTATGCGGGGTAGCGGAAATGGGTCCTTGGGTCAGGGCTTGTTCAAGTCGGTGTAGTCCACGCACATGCGCCATGCCACCTCGGCCTTGGGGTCCTCATTTTTCTTCTCAACCATGACCGGATTGGCCAGCCAATCCGGATGCAGCACCTCCATGATGAATCCACTTATCAGCAGCTTAGCGATCTGATCACCGATAGCTTTTCTTCTCTCTGCGGCAAAGCGGCGCATTACCTACTTAATCGGCTTGGCGTCTGGGCGCACATGTAGCGAGTGCTCAACCAACTCCCTCGGGACACCCGGCAAGTCCTCATTGGACCATGCAAAGACATCCCGATTCTCACGGAGGAAGTGGATGAGCTCGCTTTCCTATTTCACACCCAACCCGACGCCAATGATGGCAACACGCTCCGGGAACTTAGGGTCAATCTGCACCTTCTTGGTTTCCTGGGAGTCCTGGAAAGTGGCTCCATACTGAGAACTCGGCATGCCAGGCATACCGACTTGAGCTGCTTAGGACATAGCCACCACTTCATGTATCTTCTTCTTCTCAGCAGGAATGACCACGGACTCTGCCAGCAGAGATCCAGCAGACACACACTCCAGGGAGCGCTTGTAATCACCCGATATGGTGATGACGCCATTGGGACCAGGTAGCTTCATCTTCAGGTAGGCCGCATGGGTAGAGGCCATGAACTTGGTGAGTGCGGGCCTGCCAAGTAGAGCATGGTAGGGGCTCTGAAGATCAACCACTTTGAACTGCAGGCACTCGGTGCGGCAGTTCTCCCTGGTACCGAATAGCACATCTATCCAGATGCGGCCGATTGGAGTGCAAGACACTCCCGGCACAATGCCATGAAAGGTGGTCTTGCTGGGTAGCGGCATGTTCTCGGCAAGGCCGAGCTTCTCCAGGGTACCTCGGTACATGATGTTGATGTTGCTGCCATTGTCAATCAGTACCTTGCTGAACCTCACGTTCTTCTCGGTCCCCAGAAAGGTGGGATCCACCACTAGTGCATATGTACCCGGATTGGGCATCACCTTGGGATGATCATCTTTGGACCAAGTAATCTCTTGGTCGCACCGGTGCAGGTAATGCGGCACAGCCGGTATCACTGCATTCACCTCCATCGCGCGCCTGCGCTGCGACTACTTGTCATCCGGCTCAGTGGTGAACACCATGTAGCTCTCATGATGGTCCTGGTACTAGTTCCGGTCTCCACCACCATCATTGTCGTTGTTGTTGTTGTTGTTGTTGTTGTTGTTGTTCCTGTTGCGGGTGTAGTAGTTGCAGTTGTTGTTGCGGTTGGCACGCTGAGCCACTTGATTCACATTATCCCTTCTCGGATTCTCGGTCGTCCTGGGAGCAGCTGCCCGAATAGGCTGCAGAGGAGGAGGAGGGGGCAGCTGACCAAAGCCTTCACTCTTGATGCGGTCCCACCAGCTGCATCGCCGGGTAGTGTGGTTGGTTGGCCTACTCGGATGCCGAGTATGGAAGCTGCAAGGCCCATCCTTCATGTTCTCAAAGACAAATCTCTGAGCATCTCTGGCTTCCTGGTTGGTGTTGCCTTGCTGGGGGGGCATTGTCTTACTTGTTGAAGCCCTGGCCCTGATTCTGGTTCTGCCTGTATTGGGCTCCAACAGTTTTTTGCCTTTGGCTACTCCCGACAGCCGCTGTGTCCTAGTTCACAGCATTCACCTGCTCTGAGCCATACCGAGTATCCGGACGGTCATCTCTATGCTTGTTGCGGAAGTCTTGGCGGTCATGGCGTCTGTTGCCTTCTTGGTTTCTTCTTCTCGGCTCGACGGAATCGAGCAGAGGCTGAGTAGGGTCACCGAGTGCATACATGTCAGCTATCTTGATTGTCTCGGCGAGCGTACTCGGCATCTCCCTTTGCAGCTTCTTCCACAGCATGCTGCCATGCCTCCAGCCTTGAGCGAACCAGGCGATTGCCTGTGACTCATTCACACCTTCACAGGTGTTCCTCAGGGTGCACCACCGAGTAAGGTATTCTCGGTCAGTCTCCTTTCCCGCTGCTTGCATGCTGAGAGCTGATGCGGCCTATTCGGCCTCTTGTACGTGCTGGTGAAGTTGCTGATGAAGGCTTCCGAGAAGTCAAGCCAACAGTTGATACTGTCCTTCGGCAAGTTGTTGAGCCAGATCCAGGCAGGGCCCTCCAGCATCTGTTGAACGTATCTCACAGCCCATCTCCGGTTGCCGCCTGCAATGTGCACGACGGTGACATAGTCATTCAGCCAGTCATCCGGCTTGGTGCTCCCATCATAGGACTTGGTCCCTCTGGCCAGCTGGAATTTGGTCACGGAAGGCTCTCCCATGATCCTGTGGCAAAATCAACTTGGGCCGAGTGGCCCCTTCGCTTCTATCTGCCCAGACCGGTGGATCCGGTCTAGCTTGTACCTTGCATCATTGGGCTCCAGCATCCTGCCACCCAGGCGATCAATGACGTCTCTCGGGTCAGCGTACCCGGCTTCCTCCATTGTCGAGTACCCATCATTGTAGCGGTCCTGCTGCGCAGGACCGGGTTGAGAACCGGGTTGGCTGCTGCCACAACTGCTTGCGGCTGCACCGTTTGCTGAACCGGGTTGGCAGCCTGACGCCAAGATGGGCCATCTCGGTTTCCTCCTTGTCCTTCGCGGCGAGCTTTGGTGGCTTGATAGCCAGCTCTTGCAGAGTTGTGTTTCTGGCCGGGCTACCGCTCTACAGCGTGCTGTTTTCCGGCGAAAGCCGGGTCGTACACCTGCATCTGTTTGTTTCTCCCAGAGTTCACACTCTGGGCCCTCTCAGTACCGGGAAGCGGTGATGAGGCCTGATCCACGGATCTAACACCATGCGAGTGAACAACATGAGACGCACCGGCTCCCGGGTTGGCTTTCCGAAAAGCCTCGTTCTGCCTGCCAGCTTCTAGAACTAGCTCATTAAGCCTATCCTGTTGCCTAGCGCGAGCGTCGCCAGTGGGATGCGGCAACTCGGCAGCGACTGCCTCTGCAGCCCTAAGTGTTTTGACCGGGGAGCTATATTTTTGCCTACTAGTAGTGTTCAAACTAGCAGATAGACTAGCAGCTCTACCATCTCTAGCTAGCTCAGCGCCCAGGTTGCGGAGAATAGTGCCTAACTTTCTAGGCAACCTAGAAACATGAGTAAAGCTATGCGCCTTATTGTACTCATTTTGATCTAGGTTAAGATCAAGCCTAACCTTCTCAAGTTCCTGGGCCTCCACGAGTAGAAATTGACGCTGCTGCTCGAGTTGCGCCCTCATCGCCATGAGGTCCGCGTCGGTGGGGGGTGGCATGCCCAGCTGCTCGGTGGTGACAACGCGAGTAGACGGTATCGCCGTTGACATAGACGGATCCACGTAGCCCGGAATGTTCCAGGGCATGTCGTAGGGCTTGTGGACTTTGCGAGCAGTCTGCTCCTCCACAACTTCAGGCTCAGCGGGCGCGATTTTCTCGGCATCGATAGCCGGGCCCGTCATCATCACCTCCACGCTGCCCGCAGAGCAGCCAACTGGCTTCCCGCGCGCAGCGAGTACAGCAGGAGGATCATCTGCGACGAGCACCTCCTCTGGGAACTCGCGGATGACGGTGGTGGCGACGTACACCAGATGCGCGCCGAAGGAGAGGGTGGAGCCGCCAGCAGGCAAGGGTCTGCCGCCGAAATCGCCGGCGTCGATGACGAAGTCGAAGGAACCGAATCTGTGGACAAGGCCACAGACGACGCGCTCCGCCGATGCAGAAATCGGTCCCGTCCGAATATGAACCCCAGCCAGTGCCGCTGCTGGCCCCACGGTGGGCGCCAACTGTCGTGGTGAGGTAAAGACAGATGCCATGGTATGGCTAATTGTTGCGGCCGATGGACGTTGTAGGTATCCGGGAAGGGATCGCACGTCGAGTAGACGCGCTCAGAAACACTGCAAACACCTCGATCTACCCAGGTTCAGGGCCCTCATGTGGAGGTAACACCCCTACTCCTGCCTATCTCTCTGTATATGGTTTTACCGAGTAGCCATAGTACAAGTTCGACTCTCTGCCGAGTAGCCACCCTCTACTTCTCTCTGTGTGTCTAGTACTGGACCTCGCAATAAATGCTCTCAGGAGTATCGGAGAGAATCGGTGACATGCCCAGAATAGTCCCACATGAGTTTGGGCCGGGTGCTGTTAGGCTGGATCCGGCAGCTTACCCAGGTCTTTATCAGATTAAGCCCAAGGAGACCTTGGGCAGAAAGTACAGCGAGCTTGTGAAGAAGAGGCTGAATAGATTGCCTATCGGCCTCGGATGCGAAAGAATTCAGATTATCGGACAAGGAAAGCGTGTCATCAGAGAAACTCGGCAATGGCTTCTCGCCGGGTAAAGAGGTGTCTTGGCAGTAGAAGTAGGTTTTATGCCAGTGTTTTACATGTGTGTGGAGGCTAAGAGTAGGCATCAGAGAGTTTTTACGTCTCTGAATTGAGACTCCTCCACAAACTAGGAGGGCCCCGTCGCCGCTCTCCCGGCAGGGTTTGCATTGGAAGAGTTCAAGAAATAAGGCTAAGTTGGGAGGAATACATAAATAAGCTTCACAGAGGACTATGAAGTGGCAGATGTTAAGCATAGAGTTTGGGCCAATATCGAATACCCGGATTTTGTAGTGATCCAGGAGCTCCCGGAAGAAAGGGTGACCCGGGGGGCGGAAACCCCGGATCACGTGCTCGACGAAGACCACCACTTCATCCAGGCCTGGTGAAGGCCGGGTCTCTTCGCCGGGTATCCTCCAGTGGATTTCTGACCAGGTGGGCAAGACACCCGACTCGGCCAGCTCGTCAAGCTTGGCCTTCGTGACAGTCGATTTCGCCCAATTGGCGGAAATCGACTGACCCGGCTTTTGCTTTCCGGGCGGGTTTTTTCCCTTTGACTTGGCGTTAGCCTTAGGAGCCATGGAGTGTAGATCTAAAAGGAGGTAAAATGCAAATGGGTGAATATTGAGAAGCTTAAAGAGCACAGCTATCCGATATAACAAGAAGAGGAAAAAGTAAAACGATTGGGTACTTGCAAGATCTACAAAGTGGATCTAGCCAAGAACACACGGTGAAAAAATATGAGATTGCAAATCGCAAAGGTGTGCTAAACATTTGCAAGAGGTATAGAAGTGGATCTAGCTAAGCGCAAGCCGCGGAAGAACGTGAGATTGGGGATTACAAAGGTATGCTTAGCTAATGAAGAGATAGTGGATAACTAGTGGGTGAGATTCGATCCAATGCATTCGCATGAAATTGAAGAAAAGGAATATAGATCTAAGGGACTTACTAGACGGATTATTGGAGGAGATGTGCGGCGGCGGCCATTTGCTAGCGGCGGCGGCGTCTTGAGATCTCCGGCGGCGCGAATGGGGCTTGCTCGCGGTCGTTGACGGCGGCGTCTGACGGCGGCCTTGTAGGCGCTGATGGCGGTGACCGGTGGCGACCTTGCGGGCGGCGGCGCAGCTTTGGTGGCGCAGCTCCGGTGGCGCGAGCCTTTGAGCTCGCGGGCGCAAAGACGGAGTGAGAGGAGGAAGAAGAAGGGAGAGTGACTGTTAGGGTTAGGGTTGACCCTCGGTGGCTTATTTATAGGCGCGCAAGACCCGGCCCAAGGTGAAAGAGCTTCTAGAAGGCCCAAGGGGGAGCGTAGGTCTTGTAACCCGTACCTTGGGGGGTCAGGATTAGGAAACTTAGGGTTGTGTGCGGTTTCCGGGTAGGGTTCCGGGTATGCCTTGTATAGGAAGCCAGAGAGCCGGGTAATATATAAACCGACTCCTGGGGCAAAGAGAGGACACAAGAGTTTTACCCGATAGTCGAGTATCTTTGTAATACGAGAGCTGATAATTGTAACCCTAGATCGGAGACTCGGCGACATTGCAGCCCGAGCTACCAGATTGCCAGATAACATGATTTCCCCTGAGCTAAACCCTCTCCCAAACACCAGAGTCGATTTGCCCCAAAGTAAGTTACCCCAGGTAACGTCTGCCGTGATTATCCCACGACAAGTATAACCCGGATTCTACTATAACTTTAGGAACTCTTATGCTATATAAAGCGAGTTCCTAGGACGTAGAAAGACATGTTCTAGTTTATAGCAATAGTTCTCGAGACATCGGAAGCCAAAATCGCTCCTTGTAATCGAGACCTTGATTTCCCAATAGTAAGAAAGCAGGAGTAGGTTTTACCCTCAATAGAGGGGCCGAACCTCGGTAAACTCGCGCCTCTCTTTTCCACATTAACCCTTTCGAGACTTCGCTCAGTAGCAATGGCCTCACAATCTAGTTCTCACATGAGGACACTTGTCGTGACAACCCCACGACAAGATTGAAAGAGCATTTCTTAGATCCCTTGTGTTTTGTGTGTTATTTAACAATACTAGTGATCCTATTAATCAGGTGTTAAATATTTCATATGCATCAAACACCAAAAAGTGTGAAGGTATATCAACATTCACAATTCCTAGAGTGAGCCGAAAATTTCCAACCGGAAATTTCTGGACAACCGGAATATCCGATTGGAGAAGAACAACTCGAGAAATGGCTAAGTCCCAGAAGCGTTTCTTCTCTGGCGTGAACCGGAAATTTTTGGGAACCGAAATATTCGGTTTGGTGAACCCTGCGAAAAAGCCAAATCTAAAGCAGAACAAACTATCGAAATATCCCATTCAAGTTTGAATTGGAAATTCCGGTTCAATCCTGCACTCCAATGGCTACATTTATTGAGGGGGTAAATACCCCTCCTTCTTCCTCAAGAGGTCTAGTTCGTCCAAGCATTTAAGATTCATTTATTCAGCTCACAAAAATCTAGATTTCTCTCAATCCCTCCACCCAAACTCGTTGATCTTTGGAGGATTGAAGGAGAAGGCGTCGATCTACAACTTCAGATGTCATTCTTCATTCCCCCTCATTCACTTGAGGAATTCAAGTATAGGGTTTTCTTTTGAAAAACATAAACTCCATTGTTGCTCACATGTTGATTGTATCAAGATTGTTGGTGTTCTTGGGAGCTCCCAATTCGGTTGTGTGTGTGCCTTAAACACATTGTAAAGGCACCGATTTCTGCCTCGAAGAGAATCAATAGTGGAAGGTGAACTAGGCCTTTGTGATGACGTTCATCGGAGAATAGGGCGAGACCTTTGCAGCGTTGACTAGGCCTTCGTGGAAAAACTCACACCCCTCCAACGAGACGTATGATGTTGTGTGTTGGGATACCCCAAGAGGAGGGTGTGATGAGCACAACGGTAGGAAATTCCCCTTAGTTAAGAACCATGGTTATCAATCCAGTAGGAGGAAGAGGATCTCAGGAAGGTTGATGCCACTGACGGCGGTGTTGGCGCTTCATCGGTGTCAGCAACAACGTGGAACCTGAACACAACACAACCAAAATACTTTGTCCCAACAGTACATTGAGGTTGTCAATCTCACCGGTCTTGCTAAAAACAAAGATTAGACGTATAATGTGGAAAATAATGTATGCTTGCAGTAAGTAAAGAAAGCAGGAAATTGTTGTGGTTTGTTTAACAGTGTAGAAAATGGATCAGGGTTCATACGTTCACTAGTGATGTATCTCCATAAAAGATAGCATGCTGGGTGAACAAATTACAGCTGGTCAATTGACAAATAGAGGTTGCACCGTAGTGCACAATATAAAATGATGATTACTATGATATTTAGTGTGGGCATTACAACAATATATATAGACCAAAATCCATCTGCATCTATGACTAATAATCCACCCTTAGGTTATCATCTGAACCCCCTTAGGTATTAAGTTGCAAGCAACAAATAACTGTATTAAACAAACTGTGTAATGTAAGCAATGATTATGCACGCGGGCACTATCACCGCTGTTTTCTCCCTAATGGCAACAACACATCCTCCCCCTTCACGTTTCCGTCACTCGAGCAAGGCGATTTAGGAGGCATGAACCCACTATCGAGCATAAATGCTACCTCGTGGAGTCACTAGCAACTACTTGGCCAGAGCAACCACTAGCAACGGAAAGCATGCAAGATCACAAATAGCATATGCAAATAAAGACTATAATCAACTTGGCATAAGTTCAATATTCATCGGATCCCAGCAAACACATCATATAGAATTACATAAGATCAATCTCGATCATGATAGGCAGCTCACGAGATCTAAACATGGAGGCATATGAGGAGAAGACAACCATCTAGCTACAGCTACGAACCCGTAGTCCAAGGATTAACTACTCACGCATCACTCCGGAGGCATGCATGGTGATGTAGAAGCCTCCGGCGATGATCTCCTCTCCGGCAGGGTGCCAGAAACAGCTTCAGAACCCCCCCCCCCCTAATCTAGGGTTGACGGTGACGGCGGCAGCGGAACTTTTCGGGGATTTTTTATCAGGTGTTTAGGGTTTTCCATCCAGGGGGATTAAATAGGCGAAAGGGCAAAGGCGGTGGAGCTCTAGGGTCCCCACACCCATAGCTGGCGCGACCAAGGGGGGGCACCCTATGGTGTGGCCCCCCTGGTGCCCGTCTTCGACTCTTCTTCGGTGTTCTGGATGCTTTCAGAGAAAATAGGCACTTCGGTTTTTGTGGGGTCCAATTCCGAGAATGTTTCCAGAACAACTTTTCTAAAACCAAAAACAACAGAAAACAGGGAACTGGCACTTGGCATCTTGTTAGTAGGTTAGTCGCGGAGCATCAGAAATTATAAATACGTTGGAGACGTATCAACGTACTCCCCTCAAAAGGAGGAACTCGGGAATATATCATTGTCTCTGCGTGCTTCCGCTATCGGTTCCCTCTATCCTTTACCTTTACCTTGTGTTTATATCTTGCTTTGTGTTGCTCTCGTCATATAGGTAAATTCACGTTAGTTGCATATCTAGATAATTTACCTTTGTGTCAAGTATAAATCGAAAAAGAATTAAAATTTGGAAGTAGCACCACCCCCTAGGTGGCCATACCATATGTTCAACAATTTCTCACCATACTATGAGAAACATCATCCCACTTGGTACATCTTGTAGGTTCGAGTGTTGATTACAAGTTTGATCAACCTTCTATCTTTTTTTATCTCCTCATTTGAGGTTGTCTTGAAGATAATCATTAAAAACCACCTAATTCTTTTCTTCAAGACATAGTTGCAATATGTTCAACTCCATACATGACCATTCTTCATATCAATCCTTGACTATAACAATGGTAATCATGTAAAATTCTGGAGTGCAACATTGAGCTCCACTATTTTTCCATGCACAAGATCTATAAGGATATATCAATGCAAACATTAGTCCATAAGAATTGTCATTAATTACCAAACCACACATTGGGACACCATGCACTTTCAATCTCCCCCATTTTGGTAATTGATGACAACCCCTTTTATGAGGGCTTATATAATTAGTTAAGCAACCATGCAAAGAAATGAGAAAGGATGTAAGAGCATGGAAGGAAAATGCTTAAGAACGAAACTAAAGCATAAAACCAAATTCCCTTAAACCCTGTAAACTTCTCCCTCATTTCCATCAATTACCGAAATAGGAGGAAAAATTTAGAAGGTCAATATAATATGAGTTCCTTCATAAAGTATGTAGTGAAATCGAATGCACATATCCAATGATAAATAGATGGAGGAAATAAAGCTATATTGGGATACAAAGATTGAAAATAAAAAATATCCCTCTAAACATCCCCCACAAGGAGATATTCAATCGAAAAGATAAAACAAGATAGTTCTAGATAAAAAATGGAGAAGCTCCCGAATGTTTATGCACTATTGACAAATGCATAAATATGGAATCACTACTCTCCCATGATCATCTACAACACACAAGAAATGCAAGTGTGCATAAAACTAAAACAAATTATGGCACTTGCACCAAAGATATGGTTGAGCCATAAGAAGATAAAAAAAATCAACATAAGAAAGGGCCAGCCGAGATACAAAGATGAACTGGTATGTAGTGTACAGAGGAAGTCGTCCTCGAGTGTACAATTCGTGGAGGAGCTGCAGGAACAAGTCACCTACTACTCTAACACTTTGGAGTAGGCACAAAAGAACTACTCTAACTTCCTCAACGCCATTGATGCGGTAGTTCAGGAAGTGGTATCCGAAGTGGCAAATCAGGTGCAAGGTAGTAGTATAAAAAACATCATAATCATCGTCCTCGTTGATTGTGAGGGTCATGTTTTACGTCATGTATGATCGAACATATCATCCACACTGGTAAGCTCATCATAATCATCGCCCTCTCCTCCGCCGCTGCCGCTGGTCTCGCCGCGGTGGCGGCGGCTCCCGCTGCCAACAACGGTCGCTGGGAGAGTTCCCGCGGTGGACGCGCGAGCGGGCCGGCGCCCCGTCTTTGTCTGATCCGACGCCTGCGGTGCTCCGTGGGTGGCGACAGGGTGTGGCGGCGGCGGGCGGTGTGGTACAGCAGCTGGCGCGACGACCCTCGGCACGGCGGCCGGCCGACTGCGGGGATGCGGCCAGGGCGCCGATCTGGACTCAGATGGGCTTGGCGGGCCGCGGAGTTTCCCTGCACCCCGTGCCTCCCTGTGCTGCGTGTTGGCGCTGTCGTTCAGCTGTGGCGTGGCCGGCGGGTGGTGGCGGCATCCCGTCCGGCTCCCTTCGCTGGCGCATCTCGTCACCATCACGGGAAACCCGCGATTGCGGTTTCGCGCTCGGCTGGCTGCGGTTTGGTGCGTGATGTGGCGGTGGAGGGTTGTGGCAGTGGTAGTTTTCGATCCGGCGTGTGGTGGTGGCTGCTCGGGTTCGCTCTGGCCGTTTCGGTGGCAATCTCGTGAGTAGCGGTGATGATCTGGATGGCTGCTTTTGTCGCGGCAACAGGGAGCCTAGGCGCGGCGGTGCGCAGGTTGTTGGGCCTGGCTGCCCAATTCGACCGGCCTCGACGATGAACATCAGCGACACCGTGGAGGGTGCCCGTCGGGCTTCGGCTAGACGTGGCACCCGGATGCCGGGGCGGCGGCCCCGGATGGTGGTCTTCGTATCGCGCCGAGCTAGGAGGAGGCTTCGTGGGAGGCGGACCTGGGCCCCGGCGCCTAGTTCCGTTCGTGGCCTCAAATCGTAGGGCGCGTGGGGCTGGCGGTCTGTGTGCGGGGTGAAGTTGGCGGTCTGGTCGGTCCTCATGTGGCGATTGCGGGGTTTTGTGTAACATCCCTGTTTTGCTACAATAGGGTTTGTTGTGTTGTGCTCATGTCATTCATGCATGAAAGAATTTTGAAACAATTTAAATTTTGAATTTAAATGAAACTTGCTCAAAAACCACTTAAAGTGATCACCCAAAATTTGTTTTAAAAACAAATTCAATTTGGGAAAAACAAAACATGGTTTTGTTGGAAATTTTGTGAGCTTTCCAAAAATAATTTTTGCCAAATTTTATTCTTGCAAAAAGGGCCTCAAAACTTTGTTTTCAGTTCTGTTCTTAAAGAAAAAGGACTTAGTTGTAACTTCCTAAAACTTTTCAGGGGGTTATTGGGAGTTTTCCCTTTGTCTTCTTCCTCGCAGCGGAAGCAGCTCGGTGGAGCTCTCCTGGTCGCCCGATCCCCGCAGCGATCAGCGCCGCCGCGCTGCTGTCCTCGTCAAGTACAAGAGCACCACGACACCTCTCCCCACCTCTCACCCCCTCGCTTCCTTCCTCTCTCTCTGTAATGTCCCGGTGCGGCCGAAACCCTAGCTCGGCCATGATCTGTCGCCGCCGCCGCTACGTCGCCTCCCTCGCTATTCCGAGAAGCCAATGAGCTCCGCCTTGACCTTCTCCTCCACCTCGAGCAAGCAGAGCAGTTGACATGGCCTCAAGGCGAAGAATTCCGGCGTCTTCTTCCCGGTCGGCCGAAACGTGACGGCCGCCATTGTCGGCGATCTTGACCTCCTCCGGCCTCACCGAGCCCTCCATCGAGTTTGTGGGGAGCTTGTGTTCCTCCCGGTGGCCTCAGCCCTCCCTCTCCCTCTCCGGAATGTCATCGCGCCGAGGTCCGCCGCCGTACGCCCTAGAGCTCATCGTCGGCGAGCTTCCGGCGGCCCAATCCGGGCGGCGCCGCCACCGGTAGGTCGGCCTCGGTCTCCTCACTCCCCTGGTACATTTTATTCCGGGAGATTCGCAAGGAATTGATCGATTCCATCCACAGCAGGTCCTCTGTGGCCATTGATGACGTCATCCCGACGTCATCATGATGTCATATTCCTGTTTTTTATTATTTCAAGAAAATGGCTATTAATTACAGGAAATGATTTAAATTAAGGAATCCAATAACTGTTAAGATATTAGTCAGAAAAATAAAATGAAAGTATGGAAATGTTCAGAAAAATGCAATCTATCTGAATATGTCATTTTCACACATGTTTGACAAAGTGCAAAAATGAGTATTTATTTAATGTTGTTAATTCATCTAAAAATAGAAAAATAAGATTTTAATCAATAAAATTAGAAAATTAAAAGTTATATGCCATTTTGCTCAAAATGACAAATGCAACCTAGTTATGATGTTTTCAAACCCATTTGAGCAATAAAAATTCTAATCACTTTCATAACCGCCCGAAACCCCCTCCCGGGTCTATTTCGGGTTAATTTCAGTAAAATTGCATATCTTCCATATGAACCCTAGCAACCCAATGATCATGCTTAGCGCTTTATTTCAGTGCATTAACTTGCTCATGCATACATATTGCGCATTGCATCGATGCCATGTGTTGATTGTTGTTCTTCTTGTTTCGGTGTTTGTTTCCCCCTCGGTAGAACGTGACTCCGAAGAGAAGGCCAGCAATCCAATGACGAATACTTGATCCTAACCGACAAGTCAAGCACTTATTCCTGAAGACTTTCTCTGGTTTTCTTGAAGCAAGGCAAGCATAACCTCTTATCTGCCGATATATGATTTCGAAAGACTTTTGATTCTCATACATTGCACTCGATTCCAATATATCTTGAGTCAATAGATAGAGTTATCCTATTTATTTGCATAACCCAGATATCATGATTCAATGCTCCTAGCAGACATAGGATTTTTTTGTGTGTATCACCAGAGCCTCAAATATGCCATGCTTAGTCATACATGTCTGTTGATCTCTGCTCCATCCGGTTGATGAATCAGAGCCGCGTATGAATCTAGTATGATAGTATGTTGTGGAAAGTTAAGATCAGTTGTTTAACATGATTTAAAGGTGTGGATGACGAGACCACAGAGGGTCTGTGGTGGTTGTCTCGTTCATGCCCCTAGGAGCGAGTTCTCGTCTTCGAGCCAAGACTGAGCGTGCATCCACACGGGGCTTAGATTCCCCTCGATCTCAACTTGCCTAGTTTGTTCCATGAGTCGCCTAGTTCGGGCTTTCCATTTGGATTTGCGGGGATGTTAAAAACTTTATAAAACTAGGACATGACGGTGTAACAGCCTGTGGCGAGACAGTAGTTGAAGCACCGCTCACAACGATAGAGACCCGGCAGGAGATGGCCACTCCCTATTGGCGGACCATCTCTACTCGGAGCGACTCATGGAATAGGCGAAGTAAGGGAAAGGTCGTGGTCAACCACCCTCTGCCGGCACTTCCCGGACTAGTGTTAACCCGGTGGCACTAAGAGTCGGTTGATACGTGTGGTTAAAGTTGTACACCCCTGCAGGGTTAAATCTTTTCGAAAAGCCATGTCCGCGGTTAAGGACAACTTGGTGACGGATTCTTTGATCATAGACAACTTAAACGGAATGATTAAAACTTGCTGATAACGAATGAAGGATGCCTCCTCGGAGATGCCGAGAGGGGTTACCTTGTAGTTTGAGTTACCGGAACAACTTGAGGTGGTGATCTTTGAAGCACGAGGTGCTGAAATGATTTGGTGGATTAAAAAGATGATGATATCAGTAGTTGAGTAGCTTTCTCATCTGTTTTCAAAATACTCCATGAGACGTCCTATTCCTCCCTCAACTTGGAAAAACAAAGATGGCTTTACGCAAAATAACCTTCATAACTCTTTCTAAAAGAAGCAGATATATAATAGGTTAACTAAGACTTGTTGAGTACCTCCCGTACTCATGTTTGCTTCAACTTGGTTCAGGTGGAGTTCCTCAGTTCGGTGGTGTTTCGACGTGGACATCGACGAGTAGTTCGGGGTTCCCAGGTAGCAGCCTGGAATCTATGGGCTGGGACGTCGCCTTATGTTGTGGCCTCTTAGGCCTTTTTGGTTCTTGTTGTTTAGCAACATAATTTGCTTTCCGTTGTCTGATGTAATGTTGGGTCGTGTGACCTCTGTTTGTAAAGCTATACTCTAGTAACATCTGTTTAATAAAGCTTCATGTTTAGAGTACTGCTTTGATCGGTTGTTGGTTTCGAGCTCATTGTTATACAGTTTTGGCTATGCCTGCATAGTTGCGCAGTCGAGGGGTTGTGGAGCCGATGATCCATGTCCGAGCCTGCCTGTCGATTTGATCGGCCTGGGGCAAGGTAACCCCAGTAACCCTCGATTGTTGTTGCACTTTCTGGACACATAGCAGCTCTGTATAACTTTGGTCCCATTCCTTCAGTTTCATCCGACTCGTGGACGCTTGGGTATGCATATTTGGTTATGACTAGCATGGATACAAGGAGTAGTAGACCGGGGATCCGGACTACGTGCCGATGAATCCGGTCTGTCTGCCGTTGTTTGTTGCGGCCGGGGCTGGTAACCCTGAAGCCCTTGTGAGTCCATGGCTAGGAGCACATAATAGTATGTATATCTCTGGGTCCGGGGTCTGACAAAAGTGGTATCAGAGCAGGACTGCCTGTAGGAAAACCTTACTGCTTGGTCGATGTTGAGTCTAGTGTTTGTGAAAACTATTTTGAAACCTCAAATGAGTTGTGAAAACCTTCTTAGGATTGTTTTTACTCCTTATCTGGTATCGCTCTAATTCTGGGTCACCTTACCTGTTTTGATTTGAAAAGGTTCTAGTCATTCAAAACCTAGGTGCCTTCTTTGGCAAGACGTTTCTTTCACCCAAGTTGACCTAGTGTTGAGTCTCTAAAGTTGTGTGTGTTCCGTAATCCGTTATCTCTTAACTGGGAGATTTCATTTCCATCCCAATCTCTCTCAGAGTTGTGTGGATTCCATATTCTTACATGTTCCCAAAGTTTCAAATTATGAACCTCGAGATCTGCTTTCCATCTCGAATGTATCTGTTACCTTCTGCTAAAACTCTTCCGGAGTTATGTTTGTCTTTTGGGAGATACTTCGTGATTGCTATTCGTAGTGTCCTTCAAGGCACTAAGATAGTAGTTACTCCTTTCTTTAGGTTTTTAACCTTCGACTTGAACCGAAGGTCCCGAAATATGCTGAATTGTGGTGAGTTGGATCGTGTGGTTTCTTAACCATGTGATTCTCATGCCATCAGTACAAGATGCTGACCTTTAACCCAAGTTCTGTTTCTTTGGATCCTGAGGAATATCTTCTACCGCAGGATGGCTAGGTAGTTTCAACTCCAATAGCCGTAGGTTTTCCCTTGTAATCAAGAAGGGATCACAACAAGAGTGATCATCCAGAAATCCACATCTTCATTTTTACCTCAGCTATACCGATCTTCTAGCATGGGTTTTACAAAAGAGTATCACCTGTGCACTCCCCATGGCCTCTGGATTTTCCAGAGCATGTTCCTATCTTCCAGTTGCTCTCAAATCTCCATCCGTTCTTTTGAAACCAAGTTGCATGTGTGTGTTGGATTGATTCAATGCATTTGCTCTTGTTTTCCGTCAAAACGTTCCACCTTGGAATGTCATGAGAAACAAACTCCAGCACCTCGTCCATCTCTAGGATCAGGTCAAAGTTTTGTAATTCGCAGACTAAAGAAGTTTCATTAGCTTCTGTTCTGTTCCACCTTCGAGTATCACACCCTTATATATCAAGATGTTGTGTTGTGTTTCATGGCCTCATTGATGAAGTGATGCTCCTACACATCTTCACTCACCGTCTCTACAAGCTTGAATGCTCGAGAATGTTGGGTGTGCATTGAGGTGTGTATCAGATATTCCTAGCAATTTCTATTGCTTCGAAAAATCTAAGAAACCTCTGTATCCTTCTTAGAACTATTGGTCATCCGGTCTCTACTTGAAGTTGACCGTGTTACCAAATCCGTTCATTCCGGTGCACATTTTTGGTCAAAGAGTTAGGTTCACACCAAAGCTCTCAAGACCATATCGGTTGCTTTGACAAGCAATTTTCCTTTTCGAACTCCAAGACATATCGGTAGGTTATGATATTCTGGTTGTCCTTCTTGAAGTATCACCAGGTGGTTACCTGACCGTGATGTCTAAACGAGGGGTAGTTTGAATCCCTCCTTTCTCCAAGAAACCTTGCTGGATACCCTGGACTGGTTGGTTGAGCTTAAACAACAACTTGGAGAGTTGAAAGACACGATATCTTCCCAACTTGTTCCTTTGATAAGGGATATCTATTTTTCCTCGTGTTGAAGCATGATAGTACCTCCTTTGCGGAAATGCTATCACTCTACCTCTTGGTTTGAGTTGGGCTATCGTCAAATCAAGTTCAGCTCCAAGGACTGTCTTGATGGTGTTTCTACTGATGGTGTTTTGTCGGGTACACCCTCATGTCCTTTGGTCTGGCCAATATTTTGCCATGTTCATGTATCATATGAATCCCTCTTCTTGGAGTAACTTGATAAGGATGTTGTTGATCCCATCAACGACATTCTTATATCTCTGAATTGCAAGAGGTTCATGTTGAAAACTGGGCACTAATGTTGGAAACCTTCAAGAACCAAATTTGTGGCGTCACGAAGTTTGTGTTCTGGATGTTCGAAGTAACCTACTCCGGTTCATGTGCTTATGGTGAAAGTTGTCGCCGTGGATCAGAGTAGAGTTTTCTTGTTCCTTGGGAATAATCTCAAGTCAGTTATGCATGTGTGGACTATTCCGGAGATGGTTGGTTGTTACCTTCGTCTACTGGAAGAAGTTCCCATTCACACTAAGCCACTGACGGATCAGTTGTAAAAGAGAAGAAGTCCAAGAACTTCGTTATCTTTGTATCATCTTCCCAACCAGGACTCTGATGTGTTTTGTTGCAAGTAATTCATGTAGGTGCAACAGTCTTTCGTAAGTTGCTAATACATGAGTTCTGCAATCTCGCTCATCTTCTCGAGCATGGAATCACAGTCCATATCTTGAGAATCCAACATATGTATCTCGTTGGTAAACGGTGCAAATCTCTTCGCTCAAACATACCGAGCGTGAGCTATAAATCAACTAACCAGAGCTGAATCTCAAGCAGCAACGATGTTGGTGTTTCCTCAAGGGTATTGAATTAGGTTCATTTGAAAATACGACATGGTTGATGTTGTGGTTGACACAATTAGCCGGAAGACCTAATGTCATATCCCTTTGAACCCGTAAGAACAACCACTCTCCGTGAGAATTCTTGTCTGGCTTATTCTAACAAGTTCCCTCCCCGTTCTTCCAAACCGGAGTTTTACATTGACTTGTTTACCTACAGAAGGCTTGTCATGAGCCTGTTGTCGGTATCTATAACATCAGGGGAACCTGGAAGTTGATTCTTACAATGTCTCTTTTTCCATCCTCCAAACCTTTCTTCCAGTGGAAACAAGTTCATCATGAGAACCATCTCGTGGTGCTTTGTAACCGCCTTTGATCAGTTCCCTTTTTCAAGTTGTTCGTACTTGAAGTTCTGTTCATCTCACACATTGTGTGAATTTGTCAATTACTTCAGCCATGGGATCTCAACCAGGTGGTGGATGTATGGTTACGTCCAAACCATGATAGGAAAGAGATTCCTTATTACTTCCGGTGTTTCAATCCTCGTTGGTTATCCATTCTTATGGTGTGACCAAGAGTACCTCCTTCATTACGGTGTTCCAACATTCCGTGGCTACTCATCTTCTGCTGTGAAGTAACATCCCGATCCTTGACAAAGTTTTCGACAAAGTTTTGACGGAGTGAAAGTTCCGTTATCTTTCGTGTCCACTCCGAAGAGTGAACATGATCTTGTATCCAATTCTCTCCGACTCACGATTACAGTGTTTACTCGTGTTTTTCCTCGTCTGTGGATATTATGTTTTGGTACTCAAGACAATCCTCTCCATCTTGGTTTTCTGTTTGAAGAAACCTCGATGTCATAAGTTGTTCAACCTTTCTTTTCAAAAGGATTTAAAGTCTTGTGCAAAGCTCATATTCCAAATCCTTTCAATAACCATCGTCCATAAACTTGAAACCATCTTTTATTCCCTCTGTTATCTTGATGTGTTTCATGCACGATAACTCAATAGTTCTTTATGAACATTTCTGTCATGAGTTATCCATGAGATGCTCGATCTTCGTCAAGATCAGTTCCTAAGAGTTTTCCCTCTCACCTAAGGTGTAGCCGCTGGAGATCTTCGCAAGTGCTACAGATCAACCTCTTCAAGAAGAGAACCGTAAGGTTCGAGAAGATCATTCAAACCGGTGTTCCTTCTTTCTTCTCCTTCGAGAATCTCGGGACGAGATTCTTGTAGGGGGTAGATTTGTAACATCCCTGTTTTGCTACAATAGGGTTTGTTGTGTTGTGCTCATGTCATTCATGCATGAAAGAATTTTGAAACAATTTAAATTTTGAATTTAAATGAAACTTGCTCAAAAACCACTTAAAGTGATCACCCAAAATTTGTTTTAAAAACAAATTCAATTTGGGAAAAACAAAAAATGGTTTTGTTGGAAATTTTGTGACCTTTCCAAAAATAATTTTTGCCAAATTTTATTCTTGCAAAAAGGGCCTCAAAACTTTGTTTTCAGTTCTGTTCTTAAAGGAAAAGGACTTAGTTGTAACTTCCCAAAACTTTTCAGGGGGTTATTGGGAGTTTTCCCTTTGTCTTCTTCCTCGCAGCGGAAGCAGCTCGGTGGAGCTCTCCTAGTCGCCCGATCCCCGCAGCGATCAGCGCTGCCGCGCTGCTGTCCTCGTCAAGTACAAGAGCACCACGACACCTCTCACCCCCTCGCTTCCTTCCTCTCTCTCTGTAATGTCCCGGTGCGGCCGAAACCCTAGCTCGGCCATGATCTGTCGCCGCCGCCGCTACGTCGCCTCCCTCGCTATTCCGAGAAGCCAATGAGCTCCCCCTTGACCTTCTCCTCCAACTCGAGCAAGCAGAGCAGTTGAGATGTCCTCAAGGCGAAGAATTCCGGCGTCTTCTTCCCGGCCGGCCGAAACGTGACGGCCGCCATTGCCGGCGATCTTGGCCTCCTCCGGCCTCACCGAGCCCTCCATCGAGTTTGTGGGGAGCTTGTGTTCCTCCCAGTGGCCTCAACCCTCCCTCTCCCTCTCCGGAACGTCGTTGCACCGAGGTCCGCCGCCGTACGCCCTAGAGCTCGTCGCCGGCGAGCTTCCGGCGGCCCAATCCGGGCGGCTCCGCCACCCATAGGTCGGCCTCGGTCTCCTCTCTCCCCTGGTACATTTTATTCCGGGAGATTCGCAAGGAATTGATCGATTCCTTCCACAGCAGGTCCTTTGTGGCCATTTATGACGTCATCCCGACGTCATCATGATGTCATATTCATGTTTTTACTATTTCAAGAAAATGGCTGTTAATTACAGGAAAAGATTTAAATTTAGGAATTCAATAACTGTTAAGATATTAGTCAGAAAAATAAAATGAAAGTATGGAAATGTTCAGAAAAATGCAATCTATCTGAATATGTCATTTTCACACATGTTTGACAAAGTTCAAAAATGAGTGTTTATTTAATGTTGTTAATTCATCTAAATATAGAAAAATAAGATTTTAATCAATAAAATTAGAAAATTAAAATTTATATACCATTTTGCTCAAAATGACAAATGCAACCTAATTATGATGTTTTCAAACCCATTTGAGCAATAAAAATTGTACTCACTTTCATAACCGCCCGAAACCCCCTCCGGGGTCTATTTCGGGTTAATTTCAGTAAAATTGCATATCTGCCATATGAACCCTAGTAACCCAATGATCATGCTTAGGGCTTTATTTCAGTGCATTAACTTGCTCATGCATACATATTGCGCATTGCATCGATGCCATGTGTTGATTGTTGTTCTTCTTGTTTCGGTGTTTGTTTCCCCCTCGGTAGAGCGTGACTCCGAAGAGAAGGCCAACAATCCAATGACGAATACTTGATCCTAACCGACAAGTCAAGCACTTATTCCTGAAGACTTTCTCTCGTTTTCTTGAAGCAAGGCAAGCATAACCTCTTATCTGCCCATATATGATTTCGAAAGACTTTTAATTCTCGTACATTGCACTCGATTCCAATATATCTTGAGTCAATAGATAGAGTTATCCTATTTATTTGCATAACCCAGATATCATGATTCAATGCTCCTAGCAGACATAGGATTTGTTTGTGTGTATCGCCAGAGCCTCAAATATGCCATGCTTAGTCATACATGTCTGTTGATCTCTGCTCCATCCGGTTGATGAATCAGAGCCGCGTATGAATCTAGTATGATAGTATGTTGTGGAAAGTTAAGATCAGTTGTTTAACATGATTTAAAGGTGTGGATGACGAGACCACAGAGGGTCTGTGGTGGTTGTCTCGTTCATGCCCCTAGGAGCGAGTTCTCGTCTTCGAGCCAAGACTGAGCGTGCATCCACACGGGGCTTAGATTCCCCTCGATCTCAACTTGCCTAGTTTGTTACATGAGTCGCCTAGTTCGGGCTTTCCATTTGGATTTGCGGGGATGTTAAAAACGTTTACAAAACTAGGACGTGGCGGTGTAACAGCCTGTGGCGAGACAGTAGTTGAAGCACCGCTCACAACGATAGAGACCCGGCAGGAGATGGCCACTCCCTATTGGCGGACCATCTCTACTCGGAGCGAGTCATGGAATAGGCGAAGTAAGGGAAAGGTCGTGGTCAACCACCCTCTGCCGGCACTTCCCGGACTAGTGCTAACCCGGTGGCACTAAGAGTCGGTTGATACGTGTGGTTAAAGTTGTACACCCCTGCAGGGTTAAATCTTTTCGAAAAGCCGTGTCCGCGGTTAAGGACGACTTGGTTACGGATTCTTTGATCATAGACAACTTAAACGGAATGATTAAAACTTGCTGATAACGAATGAAGGATGCCTCCTCGGAGATGCCGAGAGGGGTTACCTTGTAGTTTGAGTTACCGGAACAACTTGAGGTGGTGATCTTCGAAGCACGAGGTGCTGAAATGATTTGTTGGATTAAAAAGATGATGATATCAGTAGTTGAGTAGCTTTCTCATCTGTTTTCAAAATACTCCATGCGACGTGCTATTCCTCCCTCAACTTGGAAAACAAAGATGGCTTTACGCAAAATAACCTTCATAACTCTTTCTAAAAGAAGCAGATATATAATAGGTTAACTAAGACTTGTTGAGTACCTCCCGTACTCATGTTTGCTTCAACTTAGTTCAGGTGGAGTTCCTCAGTTCGGTGGTGTTTCGACGTGGACATCGACGAGTAGTTCGGGGTTCCCAGGTAGCAGCCTGGAATCTATGGGCTGGGACGTCGCCTTATGTTGTGGCCTCTTAGGCATTTTTGGTTCTTGTTGTTTAGCAACATAATTTGCTTTCCGTTGTCTGATGTAATGTTGGGTCGTGTGACCTCTGTTTGTAAAGCTATACTCTAGTAACATCTGTTTAATAAAGCTTCATGTTTAGAGTACTGCTTTGATCGGTTGTTGGTTTCGAGCTCATTGTTATACAGTTTGGCTATGCCTGCATAGTTGTCGCAGTCGAGGGGTTGTGGAGCCGATGATCCATGTCCGAGCCCGCCTGTCGATTTGATCGGCTTGGGGCGAGGTAACCCCAGTAACCCTCGATTGTTGTTGCACTTTCTGGACACATAGCAGCTCTGTATAACTTTGGTCCCGTTCCTTCAGTTTCATCCGACTCGTGGACGCTTGGGTATGCATATTTGGTTATGACTAGCATGGATACAAGGCGTAGTAGACCGGGGAGCCGGACTACGTGCCGATGAATCCGGTCTGCCTGCCGTTGTTTGTTGCGGCCGGGGATGGTAACCCTGAAGCCCTTGTGAGTCCATGGCTAGGAGCACATAACAGTATGTATATCTCTGGGTCCGGGGTCTGACATTTTGACTCATCACCGGGCGAAATCCTTGTCCTAACTGTCTGTCGGGACCGACGACGGTGACGTCTCTGGCGTCACGTCCTTCTTGAAGGCGTTGTCGTGGCGGTGTTGTCGACTCTCCGTCCGGGTTCTCCGGGGGAAACCCTAGATTCCGTGCGGGATCGGGCGATGGCGTCGCTCTTGGGTCGCTTGCCTCTTGGGGCCTCGCTTTGGATGCTCCACCGACTAGAGGGACATGCGAAGTGGGCTGGTGGTGGGCGGCGGCGAGCTTCTCGTCTTCGGCTAGGTGGTGCGCGACCCTGGGGTCGGCGTGGATGTCGGAGCGCCGGCGAGCTTCTCGTCTTCGGCTAGGTGGTGTGCGACCCTGGGGTCGGCGTGGATGTCAGAGCGGCGGCTCCAGGTTTTTACCTCTGCCGTATTGCGTCGAGGTCGAGGTGGTGTCGTCTTTGGTCGTTCGGGCGACATGGACGTCGACCCGTGTAGGGGCGCAGCCTTGGGGCTGGCGTGGATGTCGGAGCGGCGGCTCCGGGTTGCGTTGAGGTTGCATCCGCCGTTTTTTTCGTGTGAGGTGTTAGTGTCGACCATGGTAGCTAGGGCCACGTGGTTGTCGACTCGGTTCGGAGCGCGGCCTCGGGGCCGGCGTGGTGCGTTGTGTTGTATGGTTTTCGGCCGGTATCCTTATAAACTGTCCAACTCTTTTCGACTTTATCAATCAAAGGCATTGCCGAGGTTTGAAAAAAAAACCTCCATATGTAGTCTTTGTTCGGGTTTACTGGTTTGTTTAAAGCATCTGCTAGAGTGGTGTGCATCTCCCTCCTCCCTCTCGTCTATAGTACTTTTTGAGAGTCAGTCGCCGCCGTCGCCTGTTTCCGGCCATCCCCGCCGCTAGCCCTCGGGCTGGTTGGTGTGGAGATGAGCTAGAGTGTCGACTCGCCCTGTACAGCAGTAGATTAGGTTGTTGTGCCTGCTTGCGGTCATGCGTTGACGTTATGTCGTCGAGGAAGAGTTCGCTGGTGCGCCCGGGCCGCGCTTGCGAACCTTTGGCGGTGATCCTCTCTCTGCTCCTGCTCCAGTGGTCGGAGTTGACGGAGAAGAATCGCCGCGACTCCTCCTTCCCTTATAAGCCCGAGGGCTGGTTTCTGGCGCTGGAAACCAGAGTTTGTCGCTCTGCATCGAGGTGGTGGCGGGTGGTGCTGGTTCCTCTAGCCGGCCGTGGAGGCGAGGAGTGGAGGCGGCGCTGCGTGTTGTTTCTTCTTTTTTCAGGGCGACCTAAGCTGCACATCTGCGCGAATCACACGGAGGCCATGGGTGCCTGCGTGATCCTCGGCCGAAATGGCGGCCCGAGCTTCTCCTCCCAAGTGGAGGTCCTTCAGCCCTGTCCCGAGGCTCGACGACTTGAGGAGGCCAAGTGGTGCGTCCCTGGCCTCTTCATGGTTGACGGCGGCAGCGGCTTGACGCCGGTTTTGGAGAGTTCACGAGTCTTCTGCTCTCGATTCTCGGCATCCGCGCCTGGAGATCGCCGGCAAGAGGAGGCGGAGAAGACCAAGAACATGATCGCTTTTCATCTCTTAGTTCTAGGGTCTTTTTTGCACTGTGTGTTGGCCTTATCTTCAAATCTTTGGTTTCTCATGGCGAGTGTTGTAAAACGGCCAACGTATTCTTTGTACCTGCCCCCCGTAACTTGTTAATGCAGCATCGGGGTCCTTGAGACCCCATCTCTTGTTAAAAAAAAGCATCTGCTAGAAGCAATTGGCTGCCGCTTGTTTCCGTACAAACTCAGCGTTGCTTGTTCTTGGATCTGCAGCTGAGCATCATCAGAGCCGTCGATATCCGCCAGCCCACGAAGACGCCCGCGCTGTCACTCGTCCCTCACAAAGCGCAGAGATGTCCAGCACCCACCGGCCACCGACCACTGCAACGCTCCCCGTCATCTTCTACTACGTCTCCTCCGGTGTGGATCCCATGGATCGGCGCCGACAGCGACACGTCTTGCCCTCAACCCAGCTGGTTACCTCTTGGCGCGTTGCCGTCCATGCAGTCTCATGCAACGCATGATGGCCGGTCCCCCGTGATCGGAACGAGCCCATGTACCTTGTCTTGGCCCTCGTCACCGACGACAAGTACAAAATGGTGGATATGGATTGGTGGTGGTGGTGGATGTCCTATTAATCGCCGGAAGAAAAAACAGAGCTTTTCATGTGCACTTCTTGGGGACCAACCCGTGTGTGTCTGCGTCCTGCTCCCCGGAAACACAACCATTTTGATCGGATTCGACAATGCGGTAGAAAGGAAAAGAAGAGGAGCGATAGAGCCATTGATGGTATTGCTGCTTCCATGGCCGCCGTGCTTTGCGTCTTCTATATTTGTTCATTCATGTACAGATGCACCAGATCGAGATGCATGCAGTATGCTCGAGAGTCAAGATCGCACATCCAAATTAGTTTAATTTAATAAATCGGGGCATCCAAGAGAGAAAGAATACATATATAATCATCCGTCCAATCTCGATCCAATACTCGATCGCAAGAAAGAAGAAGAAAAATGAAACCAAGGTAGTAGAAAAATGCTAGGCCAATTAATGGCAGGGGAAGATCGATGAGGTATTATACTGGTGAGTGGCGTGTGACAAGCTGACAATGGATGGCGGTTGCTGCTCCGGCCATCGAGAAGAACTGAACTACTAGTACGGCTTCACCGGCGGCGGCGGCGACCCGTACGACACGCCGTAGACCGGCGGGAATGGCAGGTTCGCGCCGGACGGTGGCGCCGATGGCACCGGGTGCCCGGCGCCATGGGACGGCGGCGCGCACGGCGTTGTTGGTCCCGACGGCGACGACGGGGTGGTTCCGGTTCCTGGGTGTGTTGATGAAGGAGGCGTGGTTGTTGGGGTCCCAGGCGCCGCGTAGCCGGGGTACGATGTGGGCGGCGAAGTCGGGGTGCTGCCGGAGGAATGTGGCGGCGAGCCGGTGGACGGTGTGGACGACGGGGACGTCGAGGGGTTGGGTCCGTACGAGCCCGGCGGCGGCGCGTACCGGTCGTCCGGCTTGTCGCCCGAGCTCGGGGGAGGCGGCGTCGTAGAGCCCGACGGCGCTGACGGGTAAGACGGAGTCGTGGGCGTGCTCTGCGGCGGCGAGTGGTAAGACGGGGTGCTGGAGCTTGACGGCGGCGTCGGGTACGACGGCGTGCTCTGCGGTGGTGTTGGAGTCGTGGGCGTGCTCTGGGGCGGCGAGTGGTACGACGGGGTGCTGGAGCTTGATGGCGGCGTCGGGTAGGTCGGCGTGGTCGAGCCCTTGGGCGGCGACGGCGTGTTGGATCCATGAGGTGGCGAGTGGTACGATGGTGTGGTGCCACTCGACGGGGGCGACGAGTACGACGGTGTGCCCTTCGCCGGCGGCGAGTGGGACGACGGAGTGGTCGAGCTTGACGGTGGCGACGGGTAAGAAGGGCTCGTTGAAGGCTGGCCACCTCCGCCATGCCCACCGTGCCCACCATGTCCACCGGACGGTGTACCGGAGCTTGACGGCGGAGTGGCCGGGTAAGAAGGGCTCGTTGAAGGCTGGCCACCTCCGCCATGCCCACCGTGCCCACCGTGCCCACCGGACGGTGTACCGGAGCTTGACGGCGGAGTGGCCGGGTGGGACGGGCTCGTGGAAGGTTGGCCACCTCCACCGTGGCCACCGTGCCCACCATGTCCACCTCCACCGGGCGTGGGAGTGGGTAAAGGCGTGTACGCCGCCCCGGCCTGGCATTGCGCCTTGCTGCAGTCGAACGGGTGTGCCGCAGCGTAGGCGCACTGAGCTGGCGGCCGCTGCGCCGGCGCGCCGGGGATACAGTTCCACGCCCCGTCGGCGGTGGCCTGCGCACATCCCGGGCGCGAGACGATGAAGTTGTCGGTGTAGGTGAAGTTCTTGAGCCCAACGAGCCCGCAGACACCAGCCGGCACGGCGCCCTCGAAGAGGTTCCCCGCCAAATCAAGCTGCTCGACGGCCGCCATCCCGCCAACGGCCGCCGGGATGGCGCCCTGTAGCCGGTTACCGCTGACATCGAACACTGTCACCTCCTTGAGCAGGCCGACCTGCGGGGGTATGCAGCCGGTGAGCTCATCGTCGATGAGCACGATCTCGTTGAGCGTGTCGGCCATCTTGCCGATGGAGGGCGGGATGCAGCCGCCGAGCTTGTTGTGCGCGAGCACGACGACGGATGCGGGGGAGTTCCCGAGGTTGGCCGGGATGGGTCTGCGGAGGCGGTTGGAGTTGAGGAAGATGGCGTCGAGCGGGCGGTCGAAGAGGGCTGGCGGGATGGCGCCCTCGAAGTCGTTGAAGCGGAGGTCGAGGTACTTGAGGGAGGGGAGGGAGAGGACGACCTCGGGAAAGCCGCCGACGAAGCGGTTGTTGCTGAGGTCGAGCTCGTGGAGGAGGCGGAGGCGGCGGAAGGTGTCCGGGACGACCCCGCAGAAGCGGTTGGAGTTGAGGTGGAGGAGGGCCAGGTCGGGGAGGCCGAGCGGGAGGGAGGCGGGGAGGAAGCCCGCGATGTCGGCGTGGTTGAGGTCGATGCCGGCCACCGTGAGCAGGCCGTAGGCGGACGGGTCGGGCGCGCAGAAGACGCCGGTGTAGGCGCAGACGTTGGGGCCGAGCCAGTTGGCGGTGAAGTTGGAGGGGTCGGAGAAGATGGCCGTCTGCTTCCAGGCCTGCAGCGCGGCGTAGGCGGCCCGCAGGCGCGGGTTCGGGAACGGCCAGGATGCCGGCGCGTCGAAGCGGGTGGCGAGCGACGCCGCGAACTGCTCGGCCACGTTGCCCTCCTGCTGCGCCGCTGCTACCCCGAGCAGCAGCAGCAGTGCTAGCAGCGGCTGGACGCCGCGCGGGATCATGGTTGAGTCGAGCTCCGGTGATCTAGCTAGGGAGAATGCGAGTTGGGTCGGGATCACGGAGAGGATGAAGTGGGGAGCGTGGTGATGAGGTGCAGGGCAGTGGCATTCAGGGCGGGTCACATGGGACGGGAGGAGGAGCTCACATGGGCGAGCGCACTATTTATGGGTGGATGGATGCTGTACACTGGAGTGGAGTGAGGGACGCGACGACGCGGCTCGTGGCAAAGGGAGCGAGCCGTGGCACTCAATTGAACGTGTGGGGTTCTCGCCGATTTCTCTTCACTGGTACCACAACTACTCCTTTTCACTTTTTTTTGCATGGGGATGACACGAGATTTGATGGATGGGTGTCCATGAAGATTGACGCGATGGCCAAGGGCAAGTTTGAATTCAAAATGTATTTTGCAGGAACTTCACAGGAAACAGCAAGCTCAGTTACGGCATCACCCAGGAAGATTCCATGGCAATCGATCGATGAGGCCACTGAAATTTCAAGTGGGTTCGTTAGCCATTCAATAACATTCATTATCAGTTGCATACCCTCGAAAAAAAAATAACATATATTATACATTTCATACTCATACATGCATTGTTAATTAGAGCATCTACAAACCTGTAAAATGTTAAAATTCCGGCGGGTTCACAATGTTTGGTCTGTTTTTCCGGCCCGACCAGAAACTATAAACCGAGCCGGCCCGTAAATGTGTTTCCAGCCGTGAACAAACGGTATACGAACGTGTCGGGGGCATTCTCAAGTCGAAACCCTTACTCCTGGTGCCCCTCCCTCCCGTGATTTCTCGTTGTCGCTGAACGCGCCTCCAACGAGCAATTCACGCAGATTACCGCTCCTTCCCCAGCGGACCCTCCCCCGCCACCATGTGCTTGCCGCTAGGGCCCGCATTTCCGTGCAGATACCGCCGAGGAACGTGTCTCCCCCCGTCGACCCTCCCTCCACGAATGTGCTCGGACCCTCCCAACGGAACGCCTCCCCTTCCCCCCGCCTTGGATGGATCGGCCATGGCACCCACGACCATGAGGTTCAGGGCTTGCACAACATCGTCCGTCCTCGGTCGCCGAGCTCGGTTCTGTTAGCCATCTCCTATCTCGCATTGCAAAACGGTCGACAACGACGAGGAGGTCATTAAACTGGTGGCGGCTAAGTCGTAGCGCAGTGAGCGCCGAGAGGCCAAGCGCTACCATCGCCGTGAGGAGGCGCTCGAGGCCTACAACACCGACCATCTCGAGCGCGGCCTCCGTGCCGACGCGGCGCATCAACTGAAGCGCCGCAAGTGGGACGCCCCCGCCTCTGCGCATATGGACTTCATCGGCCACTCCTTCGACTCTGACGACTGAAGACGACACGGCGACTTCGACGACGCCGGCCTGGTGAAGTATTTCCGGCGTTCCTTTTGGAGATCTAGGGTTAGAATTTGTAGATGAACTATGTTTTGAAGTTTATTATGTAAAATATATTTAGTCTATGTTGAACTGAAGTTGTCATCCTGCAAAAAGCTGCAAAACCCTATCTGTATAGCGAGTTTACAGGCGGAGGCAACACGGATACTACTGCTAGAGTTGCTCTTACTACAGTAGATAGCGCCTCCACGGCTTACGAACATGGGGGTGGTGGTACCTGGCTACGTGTATCAAGCGATTCGCAATCATGTGCAAACACGATACTGTATTAAGTACGTACGCTCTCATGATACTCTGGCGACACCGGTCCTAGACCCAAATTTGATTGGCGGCCACCTAAGCAACACATGCATACATGCATGCATGTGCACTCTTTTAAAGCAGATTTCTCTTGCCCGTCAAAATCAACCGAAAACTACAGGTAATGCATGATGCATCTCGCATTTAAAACCGAGATTATCTGAAAGTCTGATACCAAAACCAATGAAGTAGGAATAGCAAGCAGCTAGCTAGCTAGGCACCGACCATACACTGTGGACTGTTCTTGTTTCTTACTACCGACCGCTCTCGTGCTGTGCTACGCTGGTGATGTAGCACTAGTGGAGTGGGGTACTCCGATTAATTTTGCAATGCGACACAAGTAGTGATTAAATTAACTGGCGAGATCCAGACTATGGGTGAGAATAGTATAATGTGCTCCGTACTGATCAGCTCGTGGGTTGCAACTTGCAACCAGAGAACTTACAAAAAAAATAAAAATCTACTGTAGGAGCTTTAAACTTTTGAATTAGTCCAATCGCATTCTAGCACCCCTTCGCATGGAAAGGTTCAAGCAGCCGGTCACATTCTCGGATGGCACCGATCTCCATGCAGATCATTGGACACAGCAGAGGTGTCAGTAATTTACTGGCTAACCATAAAACTGATCGCAGTGATGCATTATTGTATTTGTCGTTTCACCATTTTGAATTATGAGAGCAAATCCAACGAACTCCAAATCGGATCGAAATCGGTTCTCTTTTACTTTTACTTGACCTAGACATTCAATTTGAAATGGACACATCCCAATGTCCCCCTCCTCATTTCCATGTTTTTTTTTTGTCCTTTCCCATTTGTCTTGTCTATATCCTATATTCTATTAAAATGAAATGATTAGATAAATAAAAAATAAATTCACTATTACTTAAGTTTTCAAAAGACATGTGCACACATAGTTCAAAATATGAATTCTTTAAATGGCACAAAGTTCATACTAGTAGATACGTAGAAATAGAGGAAAGGATATCACACATCGCCGTTTCCGATCTCTTTTTGCTTCTTGACGAATCAAACCTTTTGCTCAGTTTCCTTGTGCTCAAGTCGACCATCATGATGCAGTTATCTTCAGCCAATAATGTGAAATTCATTTGGTTCTCCTCCACCTTTACCGCAAGTCTCACCCGGTTGTCCTCGGTGACTGATGACCCACAAGTGTAACAGATCGAACGTAACTTTTTCGATAAATAAGAGTATCAAACCCAACGAGGAGCAGAAGGTATTGATAAATGGTTTCGAGTAAGGTTTCACTGTAAACACTAGAGAACAAATGTTTAGCGATTTTTGTAATACTAACCAAGCGATAACAAGTAAATAAGAATAAAGATAAATAGTTGCTGCAGGTGGCCAATACTTTTTAGCACAAACAAGACGGCGGTACATCTTATAATTGCTAAAACGTTCCTGAGGACACATAGGGGGTTTCGTCTAATTATTTTCATCACACGCCATGAATTAATCTTTATCGTTTTGATAAGTGTTATGTGGGTAGACGTATGCTAAATGCACACTTACGACTACACTACTTGCAAACGTCCGTAAATACAAGAAAGTAATTAAGAAATAAATCTAACCGTAGCAATAAACTCGTGGTATCTACTACTCCCTTATGTGAAGTATTGCAAATTGGGGTTTAGCTTTCTTTCTCTCAGGCAACCCACCATAAGCAATCCAACACGCAATGCATTGCTCTAGACCCTTAAAAGGTGAAGTACTATGTAGTCGACGTTCACATAACACCACGAGAGAAATAACATCATAACTTAAATATAAAAAACCGACAAATTTTACTCAGCAAAACATGATTACTAACATCTAGACTTCTCCCATGTCCTCAAGAACTAAAAAAAAATCTACTCAGAACCCACCATATGGTACATGATCAGAGGTGATAAATGGATGAAACAATATGGTCATAAAGTGCAAACATCGATAAATCTTGTAAGCATCAACTACACACAAGTAATTCACACCGGGGGAGAGATCTAGTGGAAAACAACGATATGTAACCCTAATGTTAGAGCGGGACGGCGGTGGATGGTGAGGATGATAGTGCTGATGGTGATGACGATGACGACGATGATCTTTATGATGCCCGGTGCAATGACGGTGATGGTGGTGATGATTTCCCCCTCGGAGCGGGGGGGGGGGGGGGGATTTCCCCGGCGGAAAATCCCCGCCAAGAAGGCGTTTTCTTCTCTCTGTCGTTTCCGTCGTGAAGAGGCAGCGCAAAAATTCAACCAAGTGCCTCCTCGATGTTTTTAGGTCACGGGGGGTAAGTACCCCTAGGGCCCACCAGGCGCGGCCAAGAGGGGGCCGCGCCTGGGAGGCACTTGGCTGCCCCTGGCTCCCCCGGTGATTTCTGACAAAACTTTGCTTTCTGATTTTTCCGGATTTTCTAACGTCCAAGAAATATCCCTTATGACAGGTGCTTTCCCTAGTTGATTTTTTACTCTGATAAATAATTCTATAAACTGTAAAACATAGAGAAAACAACGAAATAACATAAGTATAGTGCTATAATAGGGAAAATATCAATGAATAAGGGAAAATTATCATATAAAATAGTGATGCAAAATGGACGTATCAACTCCCCCAAGCTTAGACTCCGCTTGTCCCCAAGTGAAATCTCAGCTCGAAAAACATGACCACAATTTTTATGATGTGAGGCGTCGATAATAAAGAATACGGACATGAAGCATCAGAAATTACTCAATAAACACTAGTAATTCTATACAACAATCTTTCCCATAATTCTTCTTAAAGAGAAGTAATAATTCAATCATATAAAGGTATAGTGAGTGAAATTCATTGAGCTATGGCAAACTGTGTTCTTGGTCAAAGAACAACTATCATATCGATCTTATATTTCGGGAAGAGTCTATGTCAGAGATATTAAGAAAATAACACATACTTCAATTATCACAAGATCTTTTCATGAATAAAAAAACTTTCAGGTATTATGTTTTTAATAAAGGAGGTGAAAACAACTGACACAAAGGAAGATGCTAGTTAGGAAAACTCAATTTTAAACTTGTTTACCATGATGGTAATGTCAACTGAAATAAAACATGGTTAAATATCATCGTGGACATATAAAAGAATGCATCTCAGTTCAACATCATAAGTTTGCTAGTAGAGAATAGACAGAATAGGTGAAACTGACTCAATCCTGTTAGTAAAGAAAGACCCTTCACAAAGGGAAGCAGGGATTACTCATTTGGTAGAGCTTTTTATTTTAATAAAATAGAGGCATTGAAAACGTAATTTTGAGAGATATGTATGTCTATGTCAATGAATGGTAGTGAAAAACTTATTATAACCCATATCAAGCAAAGTGTTTAGACTTTTGAGAGTGGTTTTCGTTTCTTTGTTAAGGTTGTCACTTCCCCCACCACGCCTTTCACAAAACCAGGGCTAGCCGTATCCACGGGTACCCACCAAGTTTCACCAAACCATGGGGTACGGCAATCGCGAACACCAAGTTTACCCAGGTTCGGTACGGCGCAACTAGGCGACGTTCCTACTCCTGCAATCTCACTGAATCAGGGCTGAAGCCTGAAGTATACAAAGTACAATGTGAGTAGGGTTTTGCTAACTCGGCGGGTTGGCTTCTAGCTAATTGTCTGTGTCTTTCTTCTCTCCCGTCCGGCTTTATATAGATAGCCGGGTTAGGGTTACAGAAAGGAAACCTAGAAGACTACGGAAAGTATCTAACTTGGAAAGTAAGGAATCTGTCTTCTCCTCCAAGCCGCACCACTTTGGGCCGTGGTTCGGGTTCTTCTAGAATCCGGCTTCTTGTGCATCAGCTTACTGGGCCGCCTAATGGGCTGTACTCCATTACCAACAGGCCACCCTGGTAATCCGGCTCTTTAGACCAATGCCGGATATACCCTAATAGGTATATATCCGACACTCCAGGAGTCTTTGGGTAAAATATGGACTTTCCCTTCGTTTCCGGGTACTTTCCTAAAAGTTGATTTTCTGCGCAAAAACGAGACATCAAAATAATCCTGCTGAAAACAGCGTTAGTCCGTGTTAGTTGCATTCAAAACACACAAGTTTAGAGAGAAAACATCAACAAAGTGTTCAGAAAAGTAGATACGTTTTTTACGTATCGGGGGAGGGAGAAAAACACGTTACTGGCGCTATTTTGGCATGTTGGAGAGTACATGCTCCCAGCCATAGCACACCCCAGGCAAAAGTTTGTGAGAGAAATAATTGAGTGGGCCAAGAAAAAAGACAAATGGAGAGACGTAATTCGCCCAAAGTTTCACCGGCGTCCCCAGCAGCCCCCCAGCGCCCTGGGTTTCGTCTGGGTTTGCTGGCGCTATTTTGACGTCCCAGGGGGCGTTGGGGGCACGACTAGGTCATTTTTCGGCCACTTTAGCCATCCGATCCTAAACCGAGCCAAAAAAAATACGCTGGGGGCGTCCTGGGGGACGGCTGGTGATGCTCTTATTCTCAGCTTTCGGTTTTATCTAACATTTCGGGCTCCTTTGATTCATAGGATAGGAAAAGTGTAGGAATAGGAAAGTTGTAGGATTGGGATGACATGTCCAATTGAATCCTATGGGAAGAACAATTCCTTATTATGGTAGAGGAATGTTTCTATAAGGTTGGACCTCATGTTATTTTCCTATTGGATTTGTACTACCAACTTCTTCCATAATGCTGCGTCAGCCATGAAGAAAAGGAACTCGATTAAAATTCTCCTTGATGACAATGATTTCCCTATTGAGGGATGGGACAATCTTGCTGGACATATCGGTGACTATTTCAAAAATTTATTTTCTGCAGGTACTACCGATGCTAGTGAGGATGTCATTGACAGGGTAAAACCGATTGTTTCTCCGGAGATGAATGCCTATTTGTGTTCTCCGTACACGAGAGAGGAAGTAAAAAAGGCGATGTTCAACATTGGAGATCTTAAAGCCCCGGGTCCTGACGGGCTTCACGCAATTTTTTACAAACGTTATTGGAATCTTATTGGAGATGATCTGACTGACGAGGTCCTCAGAGCGATCAACACTGGGTCTATTCCGAGGGGTTGGAACGACACTACTATTGTGTTGATCCCCAGAGTTGATAGCCCGGGGAAGATCACTCAATATCGGCCTATGAGTCTATGCAATGTCCTCTACAAAGTTATATCAAAAATCCTCGCGGCAAGGCTAAAAACAATTCTTCCGGAGATTATTTCACCTACACAGAGTGCCTTCGTGCCGAGACGTCTGATTACAGACAATGTGCTGATTGCTTTTGAATTATCAAGAATAAAAAGGATGGTCAATTTGGTAATTGTGCTATGAAGCTTGATATGCATAAAGCATACGATCGAGTGGAATGAAATTTTCTGGAAGGGATTTTGGTAAAGTTGGGTTTCGACTATCCTTGGATCAAATTGATTATGGAATGCGTCCGTTCGGTAAAATACCAGGTTCGGTTTAATGGAGGGGAAAATGACCAATTTGTTCCCTCACGTGGTTTACGTCAGGGGGGCCCTCTTTCTCCTTATTTATTTCTCTTATGTGCAGAGGGTCTTACCAACTTGCTAAAACACGAGGTGGAACTGGGTCAATTGATCGGTATCAAAGTTTGCAGACGTGCGCCTGCTATTTCACATCTACTATTTGCGGACGACTCTTTAATTCTTATGAGAGTTGATTTAGATAATGCGAGAGCTCTCCGCAGTGTGCTTCAAAGGTACTGCATGGCATCGGGGCAATTGGTCAGTGAGGCCAAGTCGAGCATCTTCTTCAGTCCATGCACTCTGCCTTCGGTGCGAGAAGAGATCTGTGTGGAGCTGAATATTCTTGCAGAAGCAATAACTAAAAGATATCTAGGGCTGCTCCCCCCCTAGTTGGCCTTGATAGAAGTGACTGTTTTGCACTTCTTATTGACAGAGTGTGTCAACGTTTGGTTGGTTACAAGGGAAAAAAATCCTATCATACGGTGGAAAGGAAGTATTACTGAAAGCGGTTGCTCAGGCTATACCCGCGTATGCTATGTCAGTCTTCAAACTCCCGAAACAAGTAATAAAAGGGACTACAAACGCTATGACCCGTTACTGGTGGGGATATGATGATAACCATAAAAATATGCATTGGTTCGCCTGGTTAAAAATGTGTGTTCCAAAGAGGAAAGGCGGGATGGGGTTTAGAGACTTGCATTGTTTTAACCTTGCTATGCTTGCTAGACAGTGTTGGAGATTGTTAAGTGAACCTGACTCTCTCTGTGCACATGTTCTTAGAGCTAAATATTACCCCTCTGGCGACCTCCTCAATGCCGAGATGAAAAAGGGTTCTTCTTATACTTGGCAAATCATTTGGCATGGTATCCAAACTTTAAAAAAGGACATATATGGAGGGTGGGAGATGGCTCAAATATTAACATCTGGAACGACGCTTGGATTCCTAGCAGTCCATCGAGAATGATTATCACCCCTCGGAGGAATATTGTCCTAACAAAGGTCAGCGAGCTCATTGATCCGGAGTCAAGGACCTGGGATGAAACAACCCTAAGAGACACTTTCTATTCGGTGGATGCCATGCGCGTCCTAAAGATCCCTTTGGCCCTAGGGATGATGAATGATTTCATTTCATGGAACTTCAATCAGAATGGCTCTTTCTCTGTTCGATCTGCTTACCACACCGAGTGGAACCACCAACACGGTAGGAAATTTCTTAGAACTAATCATCAGGGTACAACTGAAACCAATCCAGTATGGGCTACCATATGGGGTTTATGTGTTCCGGCAAAAGTCAAGATTTTCTGTTGGAGATTGTTGCACGGAACTATTCCTTGCAAGGCCACTTTGGCCAACAGACATATTATTGCGGACAACACTTGTCCGATCTGCTCCCTGGAATGCGAAGATACGTCTCATGCTTTCTTCAAATGCCCTCGCGTGGCTGAAATTTGGGAGAATCTTGGGATGCTCTCAACGATGTCCAATGCCTGTCAAGCGGATCGAGAGGGCTCGGGTGTCCTGGAGTTTCTTATGCGCGCACCTGCTCCTTCGCTGCCGCACCTTATGGATGTGGGACAGAAGGAATTGATAGCTATCACATGCTGATATATGTGGTGGGAACAACGACAACGCGATCATGGCGAGGCAGTCCAAAAACCCTCGCGATCGGCTTAGTCTATTACAGCTTTTGCTCTTAGTTTTAGCAGGGCTCAGAAGAAGAGTTCTCGCGCAAGAAGGTATGGATGGATTCCCCCAAAGGAGGGCTTTGTAAAATTGTATGTCGATGGCTCATTTTTGGCGGATTCGGGTAGTGGTGGTACAGGTGATGTCATCCGAGATGAGAAGGGTAATTTTATCGCTGCTTGCTCTAGTGGACTTGATCATGCAAGTGATGCTACAATGGCTGAGGCGAGAGCCCTTAGGGATGGTTTACTCCTCACAGGAGAAATCGGATGTGCTAGACTAGAAGTCAATAGCGACTGTTATGAGGTTGTGGAAGCAATGAAGGATGATGGCAACTCTTTGGGACCGGCAGCGGCAATTTTTGAAGAATGTGCTTTTCTCTCTAGGGGTTTCACACATGTTAGTTTTGATTTTAGTCCTAGGGAGAGTAATCTAGTAGCTGATTGCATGGCTAGAATGGTTATGAATTCACAAACTATGGTGTGGCATGATGACCCACCAGACTGTATTCGGGATCTCCTAGCAAACGATGTATCCTTGTTCTGATCTCCGAGCGGCAAGTTTTCAGGACACACTCTTTTCCCTACCAGGGTACCTAAGGGGACTAGAGCGTTTTTGATCAGACGGGCTTGCTTGCTCTTTTATAAAGTTTATTATTTCAGAAAAAAAATTCCTATGGGAAAATTTCCTATAGGATATGATCCTATGAATCAAACAATCCCATCGAAAATTTTTCTACAGGAATCAATCCTACAAATATCCTATGCTATTTCTTTGAATCTAAGGGCCCTACCTCGTCGAGCCCAACTGATCTCTTTATCACGTCTAACTTCTCAGACATGTTCATCTTAAAAGTGAAGATTCAGTTCTAGCGACCGTTTCGGCAGACGGTATTGGATTAGAGATCCATGCATGAAGACATGCAACAGGCACAGTGCATGAGGCTAGCTGGATAGAAACCAGAGCGAACGGAATATGTTTTCTGATTCCCTTCTCTGCATTTTCGGCACATTCAATACATGATCAGTATTTCTCAAAAACTAATTAATAAAAAAATAGTACTTTTGGTACCTATATATCGTATTTTGCTTCACTGGCATTTTAGCGTGGGCACGTACTGGAGCCCGTGTGGACAGCGCGTACACGTACGCCGCGTGAATGAATTCCACACTGCAGCTATACAGCCGCGGCCCAAACATGCATATCCAACGTAGAGACCTGCAGCTGTACGTACGTGAGTAAGGGCATCTCCAGCCGCCCCCAGGGCCCCCAAGCGGCCTTTTTAGCGCCGGCGGAAGCAAAAAGCGCTATTTTTGTACCACTCGGCCCTCCAGAAGCCTAAATAGCGCCGTCTATTTCGCGCCGGCGCACCCAGGCGAAACCCAGCCCGCTGGGTTCGGTTTGGGGGGGGGGGCGAAAAGGCGGGACATCCCACGCGGGCCAGCTTCTTCTCGGCTCCCGCTCCGGTCAAAGGCTGCCGACGTTTGTGGCGTGGCGGATGGCCAGTGCATGCGCCCGTTCAAAGGCTGCCGGAGTAATGGCGTGGCGAGCGGCAGCGACCGCACGCGGCGCAGTAAATGTCCCGCCAGGGCTACAAAAGGCGCCCCCACCGGCCCGCTCTCCCCCATTCTCGACGTTCTTCTCCCTCGCCGCTCCCATCGCCCTTACCGCACTCGCCCTCGCCGCACTCCACACCCTAGACGATGCCGCGTCGGCGCCAGGCCTGCCGCAACTCGCCTTTGTCCTGCTGACCCGCGGCCGCGACGTGTGGCCACGGTGACGACGATAGCGACAACGAGTTCCACTACGAGGAGGCGGAGCCCGAGCCGCAGCCGACGCAGGAGGAGGCGGAGCTGGAGCAGCAGCCGTAGCAGCAGCCGGCGAAGGAGGAGGAGGAGCCACTGCCGCCTCCAGTCTGGCCCGACCAGGTCGTGGCGTACAACTCGTTCGCCACACGGCGCAACGAGGAGGCGTTCCGTCGGGTCCGCGCTGGCCTCGAGGAGGCGGCGGCAGTGGCCGAGGCTGTCGCTGTTCGGGCATCCTTGGAGACAGGAGGCGGAGCGCCAGGTCTACCAGCAGCTCAACGCGAACGCGGCGTCGGATGAGCAACATGCCCTCGACGCGCGGTACGAGAGCGATCGGCGCAAGGCTGTCCTGCGGAGCGAGAGGCGCAGCCGCCATCCCTCCGAGCAGGCGCAGTTGCACCGGATGCGGATGCAAGACAGAGCGGAGCGGCGCTGCCTCTCTACGGTGGCGAACTCATCGCCAAGCGACCCTTCACCCTTCGCCGAGAACGACCACGAGGCTGCCCCCTCCGACATGGCGGTCTACGACGACTATGAGGAGGACGACGAGGAGGAGGGCGACGACTAGGATTACAGCCGGGCGATCGCGGCGAGCCTCGACCTGCCGTAGACATAGTTTTCAACGTTTTTTTTAATGTTTTAAGTTAAATTATGCCGTTTTTCTGTAAAAATATCGTCGAATCTACGAATTTGCGCCTATTTCAACGAATTCGCCGTTTTTGAATTAATTTGGGCCGAGACTTGGCCTGGGGGGCGACTGAAAACCGTGCCCCCCAGATTCGAGATTAGTGCCGTTTGGCGCCGCGGCGCCACTAAAACAACGGCGTTTTGGGCCCGGGGGGAGGGAGGGCGACACGGCTGGAGATGGCTCTCTCCGCTTTTCCCCTTTCAACTACTACTAGATGGATGCTCTGTATGGTGTTTTGGAACTTTTTTACATCTATGTCACCTACTCACCGACCTGTTTGGTTCAACTTTGTTATCGTTAATGGTATTGGAATGGATTCACGGAGGGTAATGTTACCAGAGTGGGAAATTCGCGAACTTGTTTGGTTCATCGTTCTATGTAACAGATACCTTACCACAGATCCAAAGAGAGAAAAGAATGAATGGCCAGGAAAAGACCAGCACGACAGTGAGGCTGGTGCCAATGCACCACACACTCTCACGGGCTATAGCCCCGCCACGTCACCTTTTTTCACCACTCTCACGCCACTCTCACGCCACTCTCACGGCACGGTGCCAGTGCACGGGCTATAGCCCGGGCTATAGCTTCTCTCTCTGCCACATCAGCTTTTCTCTCTCCTCCACGTCAACATTTATTTTGAAGATTAAAAACATTGCAAATAATAGAAGAAATTATTTTATTCAACTAAAATTGTACCGATTACATAATAATAAATAAAAATTACATAAAAAATGAAAAAAATTACATAATCTAGTTTTGAGCCCACACATGCTCAATCAAATCCTGCTGGAGCTGTGTATACATCGGCGAGTCCTGCATTTTGTTGTCCATCTGAATCCTTGCTGCTAGGCTTGGTGGTGCATTGGTATGTATTGGAGGGCCGACAGTGCTCGCAACTGTCTCGTAGATGTTCTCCAAATCGGTACCACGCTCATCGTCGATGATCATGTTGTGCAGAATGACACATGCACGCATGATCAACCCAAGAGTGCGCCTGGAGTAGGAGCGTCCGGGAACTGCTAAAATGTTGAACCTAGACTTCAGCACTCCAAATGCACACTCCACATCTTTGCGCCAACACGATTGAGCAGCAGTGAAGACACGTTGCTTTTCACTTTGTGGAAGAGTAACACCCTTCATGAACACCGGCCAGGAGGGGTAGATGCCGTCGGCAAGGTAGTAACCCCTGTTGTACTGGTGTCCATTCACCGTGAAGTTCACTACGGGTGCTTCTCCTCTAAGCACATCCGTGAACAATGGCGACTGATTGAGCACATTGATGTCGTTGTTGGACCCGGCGACTCCAAAAAAAGCATGCCAGATCCAACGATCATACGACGCAACGGCTTCTAAGATTATGGTAGGATGTTTGATGTCTCCCCTTGTGAACTGACCGGCATGCGCAACTGGGCAGTTCCTCCACTGCCAATGCATGCAATCTATGCTCCCTAGCATGCCCGGAAAGCCGCGCTCCTCGGCTTTCGCTAACAGACGCTGAGTATCCGCGACGTTAGGTCGACGGCAAAACTCTTCCCCGTAACAGTCGATGATGCCCTCACAGAATTCATCTAGACAGTCTGACGAAGTTTGTCTAGCTAACTTGAGCCACTCATCTATCGTATCAGCACCGGATCCATAAGCTAACAGACGCAACGCCGCAGTACACTTTTGTAGCGGAGAAAAACCAGCACGGTCCAGAGCATCATATCTTTGGGTGAAAGCCGGAGAGTATTCACCCAATCTATCCACAATGCGTAGAAAAAGGGATTGCCTCATCCGATACCTTCGCCGGAAGAAGCTCGGAGGATAAGCGCAGTTGGTGGCGAAGTAGTCGTCGTAGAGCCGCTCGTGGGCGCCAACACGATCACGCCTGATGAACTCTCGACGGCGTCGCGGCGGTCTTGGCACCGCTTGGATCGCCGCCTCGTACTCGGCCTCCATTGCGGCCTGCATTGCGGCGAGCATCTCACCCTCCACTCCCTCGCTCGAATCGCTGCTGCTTGACGAAGACATGGCGTCCAGAGGGTGGAAATGAAGAGTAGAGAGGATGAAGTTGGTGTGGAATGAGTGCAGCATATGAGGGGGTATTTATAGGAGGGATCAGCTGAAAATTTCAATTTTTTCGAATTTTTTTTCCAATTTTTTTGACAGCAACGGTAACCCCCAACGGCTAGCTGACGTGGACCAATAGGGGGGCGCCACGTCAGCTAGCCGTTGCCCCCAAATGGCTAGCCACTCTCGCCCCCCTCTCGCCCGGGCCGGCCCAACGCCCCGCCCACTCTCTCGCCCTCTCGTCCCCCCTCTCGCCTCGAGCCGCCGCTATCGCCCCGCCTACGCGGGCGGGAAGCCGGGCGGTAGCGCCCTGTCGCCGGGCGACCCCGCCAGCGCCCGGCGCCTCCCTCCCGCCCCCCTACTCGCCTCCTCTCGCCCGCCACCAGGCGATAGGCGCCCCTCTCGCCCCCCTAATCGCCCCGGTTGGGGAGAACGCCCGGCTGCTCCTTGCATGGCGGGGCTGCCAGAAACAGATTTGACTTGGGCTTTGTTTCCGGTTGGGGCCGACCGGTAACAGTTTTTTCTTGGGCTGTTATTCGATTACAGGAGACCTGTTTACGGGCAGAACGAACCAAACATAATTAAGGGAATGAGGTTACGCTGCAATGGGATAACGGTCCGAATTGCGCGAACCAAACACGTGTATTCCTCTTCCCCTGGGAACTCTTCTGTTCTTCTCCAGGAGATTACGTTCTTTTACACAAACAAACATGGGCACCAAAAAGAGAGAGGAAAAGGCAGGGAAAAGGGCCTTTGCAAACTCTGAACATGCACTTCCACCGGTACTCGATGGACGCTAGCTGCTAGCGTAGAAGAGCGGGCACGCATGTTCCAGCTGATTCGCGAGACAGAGGCGCGCACAACACACATGTGCGTCCATATGCGAATGTTCAGAATCCACACTTGGCATGGATTGCTTGCTTGCCTAAACATCGATCGATATTAAGCCTACTTGCAAGCGCGGTTTCATGTTCGTACCAGATCGATCACACTCTCTCTTTCGGTGCCCAGGCTACCTACCTCTACCAACATAGCTAGATATATAGAGCCGATAATGGATTGATGGACCGAGCCATTCTTTACCGGCCGGCCATCGATACGGGAGAAAGCCGGACGGCGACAATGGATATGGATATGAACCGGTCCATGCATATACCAGGCCGGTGATGGACAATCGAGTAGCAACAGTATGCGTGCCTTGTTTGGTGCAAAGATGCATGGTTAGATTGATGCCGTATGTGTGTCTATCAGTATGGATCTGCGCCAGCGAGTTGGCCAATGGTGTACTGGAGCTTGATGGCGGAGTGGCCGGCTGGGACGGGCTCGTCCAAGGTTGCCCACCTCCGCCGTGCCCACCATGTCCACCTCCACCGGGCGTGGGAGTGTACGCCGCGCCGGCCTGGCATTGCGCCTTGCTGTAGTCGAACGGGTGTGTCCCCGCGTGTAGGCGCACTGAGCCGGCGGCCTCTGAGCCGGCGCGCCGGGATGCAGTTCCACGCGCCGTCGGCGGTGACCTGCGCACATGCCAGTCGCGAGACGATTAAATTGTCGGTGTAGGTGAAGTTCTTGAGCCCAGCGAGCCCGCACACACCAACCGGCACGGCGCCCTGGAAGAGGTTCCCCGCCAAATCGAGCTGCTCCACCGCCGCCATCCCGCCAATGTGATGAATATTCGCAACAGATTTCGCCCCTTCAATTTTTTTTCCTTGAATTACACAGTGTATGTCTGTTCTTGTTTTTTCTCGAAAAAAAATTCAACACAAAAATCAGCCGTCGAAATAGTTCAAGCAAAAAAGCTCATATGCATCATGCAATCTATTAGTGAATCGCCATATGCATACGCTGGAGATATCATGTGTGACTATCAACATAATGTTGCATCTAAATTCTAAAATGCATACGCGCCTCGTATCCACAGGGAGGAAATAAACCCATACATGTATCCAATCCGCATCCATGTTGATAACCTACATATAAAGTGTAAAAGGTCCTTTCTAGGGGCGGATCCAGGATTTAGGCATAGGGGGGGCGAAACCGATAATGTTCACATAAGATACCTCTATTTAGATGTATATCAAGTCCCGTATAAAATCGATATATCTTTTGCAACAAAGATGCATTGTATAATTTATCCAAGACATTTGCGCTCATTTTTAACAATAATTACATCATGTCGCCAATTACCTACAAGATCGTACAACTTAATAATATCATCCTGAATGACCTGAGTGAATTCTGATTTCAGCCCACAAAGGTTTTAAGCATGCAATGGTTTGGAAAACGAAACATGTTGTGTTCTTTTTCTTCAAGCTTTTACGCACAGAAGAAAATGAAAATACAAATTGGAATTGGATCTATATCTTGTATCTCTGATCTAAAAACTATTGTTACTAGCTATTGTGCATCTTAGGCGTCTAGAAAAATAATGCAAAAGCATTACATCGTTAGATGTTAGAACTTAGAAGTAAGTGTAAATGTACGTACCTCCAGAAATATTGAGGCGTTAAAGTAGTGATTTCCCTGGATCTACTACGAATTGACCGGCAAGGCCGCAACGGCCATCAGAGGCCGCTATCATGGCAACCTTGCGGGTGTACTTTAGACGCGATGGACGACACAAGAGCTCCACGATATGCCATAGCAGCGGCAGCGGCGGCGATCAGGGTTTTTCTTTTGTGTGAGAAGAGATTAGGTAAATCAACGAGGACTTCTGACTCGAGGCCTCAGCATGTAGCATGCGTGAAATTCATAGGCATGATGGCCATCTAATTAATTATCTTGGTGGGCCTGGACCATGCAGCGTCGATTCTTCTTGGCTTAATAGCCGCAAATAATCAAGCTTAAGCCTAAATCCTGCTGTAATTAGCGCTGGCCCCTGTGATACATCGTTAGGGGTGGCCGATCGTCGGGGGGGAGGGGGGGGGGGGGGATTTCGGAAATTCCAAATCGACAATAGTAAAGCTGAAACTCCTATTCGAATGCAAGGCTTATTATTATTTTTGTCGAGTCCATTCAACCGATTTCCAAATATATTTGTGTTATTGGTTGGAGGAGGAAAACAATAGGCGATGTGTACAATGCGTCGTAAAATGGGGCAAAACGACATGAGAGAAACACATGCTGAACACTCTTCTTCAAGTCACAATAACAACATTTCTTACACACATTCCAATTCCACTTTGTCGGATCATTTTTCTTAAGTAAAAGATTTCTACTAGAAAACCACATATTAATGTTTAGTGGAATCCTGAATTTTCACAAATACCTGTGGGTGGAGTAACCTTGCATGTCCATTCATAAAGTATGCATACATAAATTTCACCAAAAACTCCCATGAGGCAGTCTTCTTACAAACAAACTCATTGGTTCATTCGATAAAGGCACCATATAAATATTTAACATAAGTTCAATCATGCATTATTCTTAATTATTTCTCACCTAACAAAATGTCTTCACAAAATATAGTAATCAAGCCCCCCCCCCCCCCCCCCCCCCCTCCTCGAAAGAACTCAGCACAATAATTTTTCAGAATGGACAATTAGTAGGCTTTGCCTGAAATTGTGAAAAGTTTGATAGTTATGTGCAGCAACTATGGCCACACCACTCTACATTTAGTTGTTTAAATATTCCTTTTCTAAGTAAACTTTGTTTTTAAGATCCAATGCCAAAATAGATAGACCCCCCCACCCCCGGGCCCCGCCGCTCTTTTCCATTTTGTTAATTACTATTTCTCTCATCATTTGTCTAGAAAATCCTGATCATTAAAAATCAGGTCGTTTCTGAACCCAATCGAGGAACAACAACATAAACATTGGCAAGCTAGCTAGAACAGAATATATAAGCATATGTTGATCTCCGCATGAGATCATCTTGACTAGTAGCACACAAGCTTCAGCCCAAAGCGACCTTCTAGTGGCTTCTATTATGTATTTTCTATAATGAACAATTATCTCAAGATAAGAAAAGGGCAAAGAACCAGACTCGCACCTGAAAAGTTGCTTGTACTAATGTTCCTCTTCCTTAGCTCTATGAAAACAAAAAAGAGCACTCTTACGCAAATTAATCTTAAGACCAAATAATTGTTTGAAGATACACAAAATCAGTTTCATATTTATAACTCTTTCTAAGTCATGTTCCATGAAAAACCGTATTGTCCGCATATTATAGAATGGATGCCCCACCCGTGACCAAGTGAGTTATGAGTTCTGCTACTTGGCCATCCTCCTTTGTCCTCGCAATAAGGATGACAAACATATCTACAACAATATTAGAAAGAGTTGGTTGCCTTAACTTTTTCTATGTTGGAAAAAGTTCCTTTTCATCGCTCGGTCGCTCCCAGGGGGGCGGCACGGGCGAAACCCTAGCCGCCGCCGCCCCCACACCCCCTCCTTCCCTTCCACCCGCCGCTGCCGAAGGAAGCCACCGGGGGCACAACCCTCCACGTGGTGGACGGCGGCCGCGGGTCCTCGCCTCCTCAGCACAAACGCGGCGGGAGGCCTCCGGTCAGATGCGTTGGTCGGCCCTGGACGACTTGCGCGGAAGGCGGAGCACGGACGCCGGGGCGGCGGCCCTGGTTCTTCTTGGCGGCGGCTAGTGGCTGGGTCTGCGTGGGCAGCCGGCCCTGGCCGGGGTGGTGGCGTCACCGATGGGATCTGGGGTGGCTCGGCCATGGTGCGGCGGCGCCATTGGCTTGGCTCCCGGGCGGCGCGGCCTCCTCTGTCTTTGGCGGCGAGAGGCGGTGGTGCTAGGGACCGTCGGCGGCAGGGCTCCCAGTGGCGGCGGATGCGGAACATCCCGCAAATTCCCTGCCGGGAGTCGTTTCGCGGCGTCGGGGCTGCGAGACATCAGAATAAAGGAGGTGGTCCTTGAGTTTTACATCGCGCGAAGATGAAGATCCTGATGTAGGTTCTCTTTGATTAAGCCGGGGTGTCGACCCGAAAGGCTCCGCCGACAAACTCCCATGGGTGACGCCTGGAGATTGCTGGATCGGTGGAATTCGGTCACAATGCTCAGTCATTGAAGGTGAGATTGGAGGACTAGCAACGGTGTTCGGAGTCTTTGCATCGATGGGAAACTGGCTTGGAGTTACAAGATTCGTGGCAGCCGTATGTAAGAGGGGGCGACAGCATGCGTGAAGTCCAAAGTCCTACCTTTCAGGGTGAAAGACCAAGGTCTGGCCTTAATTGGTTGTGCCTGGCACTGGTCTTCTTGGAGCCGTTGTTTTGAGAGCGAGGATTATCTTCAGGGTGAAAACCTAAGGTCTGGCCTTAATTGGTTGTGCCTGGCACTGGTCTTCTTGGAGCCGTTGTTTTGAGAGTGGGGATTATCTTCAGGGTGAAAACCTAAGGTCTGGCCTTAATTGGTTGTGCCTGACACTGGTCTTCTTGGAGCCGTTGCTTTGAGAGCGAGGATTATCTTCAGGGTGAAAACCTAAGGTCTGGCCTTAATTGGTTGTGCCTTGCACCGTTCTTCTTGGAGACGTTGTTTTCGAAAAGATGGACATCAGCTGTTGTTTAGGTGTTGGTTGTGTGGATACCGCGAGGACTGTAACTCTGTAGCGGGACTTTTCTTTTTATTTCTTCTTTTTATTGTATTTCGGCTGTGTGCATGTATTGCGTTGTTGCAGAGGCCGGGTGTAATTTGTATCTCCGCGATATTAATATACTTCCCTTTATCAAAAAAATGTCATAATTAACCCTTAATCCTACACTACCTATTTGAAAAATTTCCTAATCCATATGCACCTCTTTTGTTCAAATTCTTTCATACGGAATGCTTATTACCAAAAATAAAAGGCCATTCCACGTTGTCTTATGCCTTTTCAAAATCAATTTTAAAAAAAAACCATGAATGGTTTAGGGTAACACGAAAACCCATATGTGGGTCAGGCATGAAAGTCTTGTTAAAACCCACCGTAGCTCGTTTTGTTCCTACTTCACACTACAAGGGAGTCACCCTATTGCAACGATCAATTTCGTTGCATTAAGTGAAGTCTCGTTGCAATAGGTAGCTAACACAACAATAAAAAATTGTTGGCAGCTGTTGCAATATATGGCGTGGTAATAGGCTTTTGCAACGATTTTGTCTCCGTAGCGATAGGGTGTTATTATTGCAACGAGTTTCCTTCTACTGCCACAACTTGTGTCGTTGCTGAATGAGTATGACGCCACAATGTGTTTTTGTGGCCATAGCCTATTGCAACAAAGCCTTGCCGTATCACAACGAAATGAGTATGTGGTAAAAAGCGCAGAATATTGCAACAACTCTGTTGCGTGGTAAGAAATCTTCAATATTACGACGGTTTTTATTTGTGGTAATAAACTTGAAATATCGCAACGATTTCAGCTTGTCGTAATAAACTTAAAATATTACAACATACTTTGTCTGTGGCAATATCACATTTTTCGCAACAGAATTACCCCGTGGCAATAACTTACTGCAACAAAATGCCTTCGTTGCACTAACTTGTTGCAACAAAGACCATATATCATAAAATTTGCAATATTACACGTTTCATATACTACACCCAGTTATACAAGACAAAACATATGAAAATCCTTCATTTTCCAGGAAAGCAAATTGTATATTAAATACATCCAAAAACATGTATCCGATGTTACATAAATAGATTATAGCTATGAAAACGAAACATCAAAGGTTTCATGAAACAAAGTATACATGGAAACAAATAGCATAACAAATTCTAGCAGTGTATCCTTCTTTTCAATGCTTATGTACTATCTCAGTTGGCAGCACCCATTTGTCCTTTTGATCTTCATATCACTCATATCATTCCATTCTGCAAGTTGGAAGAGAAGGTTTGTAAGCTTTTGGGGAGACTAAAGAAATTAAAGAAATACAAAGGATAGTACATTTGTTTTGGAGTGGTATCTTATTTACAGTCACATAGTTATCAAAATTTAGTCGTTATGATCAGGTTTTAGGAAATCAAGTGCATATATGCTAAGTCATGTGTGGAGTTCATATGAATCAGCTGGTCATATGTGTTCATATAGTATGCTTTCGGAACATGTTAGCTTATCAATGTATGCCCAGATTTTCAATTCCGAAGGCATGCTGCTTCCATTCAACAACTTGCCAGTGATTTCGCAGAAGAAGCAACAAGTCATTATTTAGTGATTAACAAACCAGAGATGCACACATGTTTAATATCGCCTGATATGTGAATCAGAGAAAATGGCGCAAAACATAACATGATTATCTGGAATAGACATCAAAGAAAATGCAGTTTTGTCATGCCCTTAAGAAATTCAATTCAATCATGAACAGAGAAAATGAAGACACTACATTGCAATGGAGATAGCTACAGACTAATCTTGATTAATAGAACCGAGTTCGAAAGCATAGAAAAACTAATCCAGGACACTGAATATCTTTTATATTAGCAATGCATACCTTATCAAGTATTGGGCGATTCTTTGCGGCTTGCATAAGTTGGTGAGTAGAAATTGTTCGAGCTTTTCCACCTAGGGCCCCAGTAGAGCGTACGTTTGGAAGAAGTGGTTGTCCCGCATTTGGCTTCAGGCTTGGTGTGAACCCATTCCTTGTTTGAGCAACCTGCATACACAAAGTATATATAAATGTTATATTTTAACTTGGAGCACAGTCAAGCAGAATCAAACTGAAAATTCACTTGCATTACTCAAATCACCTCTTGTGCACTAATCTGTTTACTTGCCATAATCTGTGCCATTTTTGCCATCAACGATTCCTCTAAAGATTGCAATTCCAACTTCCTTGCTTTACGCTCTTCGCCTAGAAGTCTTTCTCTTTCTGCACGCTCCTCCTCTCTTTCTTTTTCTCTTTCATCACGCTCCTTCTGTCTCTCAATCTCTCTTTCAGCACGCTCACGAGCTAATTCATTTCCCATAAGTTCGCGTTCAGCTGCTAGTTGGTTGATGAGCTCGGCATTTCTTCTTTCTGTTTCACGAGCTTGCTCATCTAGTGCTGCTCGTATCCTATCAGCTCCGCTAGGATGTTTTGCCATGTACCCATACCCACGAGGCTGTGATGACTTATAACCCATCGTGGTCTTATATGTACTTTGGAAAATAGCATTCCTCTCTTCACGTGTAATTGGACCTTCAAGGTCTCCTTCTTTCCGAGTAATATTGTTGCATGCATTATCCTACAAAGAAAAGTCTAGTTAGCTAAATAATTGTGAGAGGAAACACAAATGTTTAATTGGCTAGATGCAATAGCATGAACTTACATAAACAGCTTGAGAATCACTGTTCAACCACACTCCACTCTTTGTGTGGGTTAATTCCCAAAGTTGTATGGAGTCCGGCTCTTCTCCGGTCTCTAGATCTCTCTACGGGTAATACAAAGATGTGAAATAGATAATATTCTATGCACAACTAAAGTTGAAATGTAACCATGCATTGATTCTTATACCTTCTCATAACTAAGCTGGGCATATGATTTAGAGCCAACCCTGTGTTTTGCCTTTTGATTTTTGCGATTGTTGGAATTCTTCTGACTTATTTCCTGCTCATCAATGGGCTAATAAAAATCACGCAAATAAATACATATGTGACTTAATTACATAGTAATAGGTTGTAGGGAGTACCTGAAACTTTGAATCAGTTCCAAAGTACGCAATCAACCATTCCCACTCTTCTGGCTTTACCTCCTCTGGGACATTGGCCGTTCGGGCAGCATCGGTATTGTAAGCCTTGTAAGTGAAGTGTAGAGTTGATCGCCATCCTCTGTAGCGCTCTTTAGCGATTTTCAATATTTTTGCTTGAATATCCTCTGTATGTTCTAAATCCCATCTTTCCTACAATTCAAAGGACGAATATGTTTAACACATGTTTCACGTTCATGGCAAATATGTAAATTGTTTAAAACTAGTAGATACTAACAACAACATCTGCCACTATGAGCTCCTGAATAGTAGAGTTTATATCAGACCACTTCCTCACTCCAATCAGTGGTGCCCTTCTTTTCATAAACACGACCACATCATCCACAAATGAGTGATAGTTGATTCCTACCGAACCACCCAACTTATCTGAGAATTCAATGCCAAGTTTTGACGCTCCATTTGCAAATCGCTTTTTGGTTACTTTATATCCTTTAAGAACACCTCGACCATACTTCCTTTGCCCATTAGTTTCTACAAATGTCAGCATACCGGAAATAACTATCTCTCTCATGGAAATACAAATATATGGATATTATTAATTTTCTAACTTCCTATTACCGTTTCGTATCTGTGCAAGGTTGCGACGGGCATGTGAGGGCCAATCATGTAGTGCACACATATCATTCGCATCTCCTGAGAGATTTGGCCTCGGAAATCCTGTATCATTGAAGTGTTTAAAGGCATAATCCGTAGCAAGATGTCACATTTTTTTGTGTTCATGACAGAAAAAAAACCATGTAATTTTTTTTACCTTGTCGTTGTTTCTGGTATGCGGTCACCGTTTGAGCTCTTGATAACTTAACAGATCCTTTCCTAACTGGAGCCATAAATATCATAGAACAATATTGTGTAAGAAAAAGTGAGAGCATGCTAGTAAGATGGAATTCACGAGGAGCAATCAGTTTCAAATATACATAATTTTTCTCCTAAATTGTACTATGTTATTTTGTACTTTTAGAACACCTGGCCCAGTTTCAGCATAAAACTTGTGCCCACTATATCTTGCTTCTGATAGGTGGCACACAAGGCCCTGGCACACACAAAAATGGGAGGTCTGTGTATTTTAGTTACTAAAAACTAATCATAATAGTGGACAACAATTTGGCTCCCATGTCCGTCCTGGTATATCTACAACAATATTCGCCAAGAGGATCCAAGCAAATGTTGTCCAGTTACTGAAAACTAATCATATTAGTGGGCAGCAATTTCGCTCCCATGTCCGTCCTGATAATCTACAACAATATTCGCCAAGAGGATCCATGCAAATGTTGTCCAAGAAGAAGAAACTGAAAGAACGGATATGTATGTTCAACTCAAATTTGTACACGAACCTAATTCATATGAATTTACTGTTCAGATGGGTGGGTGAATGAATCTGGGTTTCAAACTATTATGCGTAACTTTCTAAAATGAGATGAGCTAGAATATGAAGTGTACCGGTTTGTCTTGTCGATTGCAGAATGGAGATATCAAACTCTTCTTCATTTTCTTGTGTAGCATTCCCATCAGGTGGTGTATCTCGAGCTGCATTCAAATTATGTCAATCAACTAGAATCATAGACATTGTTGTTGCTCATTGGCATAAATATGATAGTCGGACATCTTAGTTCTAATATTTAGTAACATACCTCGTGTTGCAGCCATAATTGAGTACTTGTGACTTAACCTGCAAAATCTGAGTATGGAAGAAGTTACATCTCAAGATTAGCTATTTTACCTTGACAAAAGAAGAGGACCCATTTCAGAAAAGACAAGGGACGTTCTCACGAGGCATTATTCACACGTCTATTGATTTAATATTCAAATAGCACAAAAAAGGTAGCATCTTTCAAGTACATTTAAAAACTATCATTTTGGCAACTATACAAAAAACCCGTCTTCATCTTCAGACTCCTCGGCTACCAATGGTGCAACATGCCCATCATTCATGTAAGTGTCATCATCTGTATCATCATCATCAGATTCAAGCTCGTCATTTGGAGCATCAATAGGTTCTATAATTTCACAATCTAAAACAATGCAGCTTCCTTCGTCTACGCCAGATCTGGACCACCTTGCGATATCAACATTTGTGTTAGGAATGTTGAACTGGCCTACCCCAAGATCCAATATGTCAGCGTCTGTTTCAGCAAGGTCTTCACTCGTTGTTGTTGAAGGCATGGAAAATAGTTTTCGCGGCTTCATCTTAATAACAGATGACCAATTTGGCCTTTTAACATCTCTGACATAAAATACTTGTTCAGCTTGAATGCCAAGAATATAAGGATCATTCTTAAATCTATGTATAGTAGTATCGAGGTCTATAATTCCATATTTATCCTTGTTATATCCTCTACTTCGATTTTGATTGGCAGGAGGGACATCAAACCAATCACATTGAAACAACACTACCTCCTTATCCGAGCCAAAGTCAAGGCATATTATTTTGTTGATTACTCCATACCAATCAATATTTCCTGTACTGGCGTCACCTTTCACTACAATACCACTGTTTTGGGTACTTAGTGACCTCTCTACATGAGCATTTCTAAAGAAAAACCCATTCAGGAAGGTACGATTGTAGACACGAGCCCGAGGATCGGGTCCTCTAGCTAGTGCATACATAAGACTGTCCACTTCCCTATCATCATGAAGTGCCTTTATCTGTATTACCATTTTCAAGGTGTTAGTGAATATACATACATATATATGACTAGTACAGTACCATGAAGTAGTGATTAATGTGCAAGAGAATTACTCGTAGCTCAAACCAGTCTACAAACTCTTCTCTGTGACGCTCTGCAACATCACTAGGATTATTTCTTCCGAGCTCGTCTAAATGCTGACTATGAAAGAAAGTAAGAACTTAAGTTGGAAGGTCATAATTTCATATACGTGTCATTAGATAGATAAAAAAACAGAACTTCTTACTTGACCCAGGAATTGGTTTCCTCGCAATTTGTTATTATGTAGTGCCTAATTTGCTTCATCTCACGCAAAGAAAGTTGTTGAATTGTGAAACCCCTTTTGTTGTAATCAACGGTACCAAATATGCTAATACCTTCATCTGATTCTTCGCTATCCACACCTTCATGACGCTCCGGACGATTAAGCTTGGTATCAATATTATCTAGGAAACGACTACAGAAAGTCATGCACTCTTCCAATATGTATCCCTCGGCAATTGAGCCTTCGGGGTGAGCTTTATTCCGAACATACCCTTTGAGCGTGTGCAAGTACCGCTCAATCGGATACATCCATCTATACAATACAGGTCCTCCTAATCGAGCTTCTTCAGCTAGATGAATTGGGAGGTGCATCATGATATCAAAAAAAGCTGGTGGGAAGATCATCTCAAGCCGGCAGAGAATTTCTGGAATTTCATTACTCAGCTTTACTAAATCTTCCGGTTCTAACTCCTTCGAGCATAAATCAGTGAAGAATTGGCTCAACTGGATCAATGGGATAACCACCGACTCTGGCAAGATATTGCGCAATCCAATAGGAAGAACTTTCTGGAATATGACATGGCAATCATGAGTTTTGAGGCCAGCCACCTTACATCCATCGACGTCAATGCATCTCCTAATGTTCGACGCATGGCCATCAGGCATCATCACGCCTTGCAAAAACTTGCATAGCATTTTCTTCTCATCTTTAGTCAAATCATAACAAGCATATTTATATTCATACTTTCCATTTTTAAGTTCTGCATGTTGATCCTTCCTTATCCCCAAATGCTCCAAATCACGACGAGCCTTCAAACTATCTTTTGATTTACCCTCCATGTCAAGCAATGTTCTCAAAATACTATCGCATATATTCTTCTCAATGTGCATCACGTCCAAGTTGTGCCTTAGAAGCAAATCTTTCCAATAAGGGAGCTGGAAAAATATACTTTTCTTCCTCCAGTTGTGCCATTTATTATCATCGTCGCGTTTTCTCTTTTTCGTTTTCCCAAATTTCACTTGCTCAAAACTTGCATGTTGTTGTAAAACTTGAGGACCAGAAAGTGGCATTGGAGCTTCTCTATTTTCAGTCTGGTTGTTAAAACATGCTTTGTTTCTACGCAACTTGTGGTTAGAAGGCAGAAAACGACGATGCCCCATATAGCAATGCTTGAAACCAAACTTCAGCCACAAGGCATCTGTATGTATGTGGCAGCAAGGGCAAGCTAGCTTCCCTTTTGTGCTCCAACCAGAGAGCATTGCATAGGCTGGGAAATTATTAATTGTCCACATGAGACATGCATCTGAAAAAATTTCTTCACTGCGGCATCATAGGTATTAGCACCGTCAAGCCATAACATCTTGAGTTCATCTATCAAAGGCTGCAAATAAATATCGATGTTATTTCCTACTGACTTTGGTCCAGGAATTATCATCGACATAATCCAATACGGCTGCTTCATACACAGCCACGGTGGCAAGTTGTATGGGATTAGAATCACAAGCCATGTAGTGTGTGACGCACTCATTATCCCAAAAGGGTTGAACCCATCGGATGCAAGCCCAAGTCTGACATTGCGAGCCTCTTTTGCGAACTCCTTATGTTCTCTATCAAAATGCTTCCATGCCTTGGAATCTGCGGGATGGCGCATTGTGCCATCATCCACACGACCATTCTTGTGCCACTGCATATCCAAGGATGTATCTTCGGTCATAAACAATCTTTGTAGCCGTGGGGTGAGCGAAAATAGCGTAGAACTTTACATGGCACCGGCTTCTTTGCTCTACGGCTTGGCTCAGCCTCATTTGGGTCACTGCAAGCAACAGTCTTCCATCTGGATTCACCACAAATTGGACAATTGTCCAACTTAGCATACTCCTTGCGGAATAACACACAGTCATTAGTGCATGCGTGTATTTTCTCATAGTCTAGTCCAAGATCTCGAATAACCTTTTGAACTTTCTCAATGGTATCCGGAATGCAGTGACCTTTTGGAAGAACGTGGGAGAAAAATTTAAGTATAGCCTCGCATCCTTTATTGCTAAACCCATATAAACACTTCATATGGTACAACCTCACAATGAAAGATATCTTTGTGACCTCCTTGCAGCCAGGGTACAACTACTTTTCAGCATCCTTCAATAAATTAAAGAAGGCCATGGCACATGGATTTGGCTCATCTTGACCAATACTATCTCCACCATCACTCGACGCCCCACCACGACTAGCATCAAGACCATATTCATTACTTAAATTGGTGTTTGCATTACTACCCCTAATAAGGCTAGACAACATATCCTGGACTCCACCCCCATCATGTGTACCCTCTTCATCAGAATCTTCAGACCCAGCTCCCTCACTAGGTCCTTCTCCATGGAATGTCCAATGAGTATAGCTTGGATCCATTCCATTCTTCAGCAAGTCAATGTGAATGTCCTTCCTTTTTTTCTGACAAATATTGTTACAACGTATGCACGGGCATGGGACTGTTGAATTCTCCGGAGCACCTTCAAAAGCAAAATCTAGGAACTCATTCATACCAGTTTGCCACTCTACAGAGTCCCTATCCTTATTCATCCAACTCTTATCATGAGTCATCTATGCTGCCTTAAAAATATAATTAAGCACACTAATTTTAAAATATTGTAGCTTCAAGATACAATTTGTTACACACACACACACATATATATATATATATATATATATATAGGACTCCTCTTTTGTACTCCCAGGGGTACATACTCCCACCCCTAAATAGCCTCTTTATTGTTGGATAAATCCAACAACTAACAAACTGACCACTAGAAAAAAAAAAGATACATGCAACTAATGCATGCTTGCGGATCCTAAATTTAAGGCCTGCTCGGCTGGTCCTATGCAAGCCCCATGCATGTAAGTATTTATCTTCAGTTTTAAGCGAAACCGTGTATATTGTACGCATGTGTCTGGTATATTTAAGATTGCATGTGCTAATCTTTGGTATATACTGTATTTGTGGAGCTGATATAGAGAATTTTTTTGGCAGATCTTATACCACTAGCATACTACTATTTTTTTCACGGAGCATATACCACGTCTCCTGTGATGGAGTATATGCTTCATCTCTTGGTGTATACCACATTTTATGCCACGGACTATGAACATTTTTTGGATGGAGTATATACCATAGTTTTTGCGACCAACATATACCACATTCCAATGGGGCATATACCACATTTTTCAATAGAGTATATACCTCATTTTTCGGGTATACCATTTTTGGCATGCGGAATATACCATATTTTTCAATAGAGTATATACCTTATTTTTTGGGTATAACAGAGTATATACCACATTTTATAATAGAGTATATACCACATTTATTTAAAAAGAGGTATGGACAAGAAAGGAGTATAGTTCGTCGTGATCCTAGTATATGTCCACTACTAACGGTAGTTCTATATCTCCAACGATCTGCCAAGCACGGATGCACTTTGTGATTAGAGTAGGCTAATTAAAGAATTCATCAGCATGAGAATTCTATTCTCATATGGTACAGAAGAAATTCCATGCATGGTGGTCATCAGTACACATGGTTTTCTTTTCAAGAGGTATGCACTCGTCAAGGCATGTGATTAATTAGAGTGGATAATTAAGTATAAACTAATTTTCATCTGTACATACTCATTTTTTTCACTACAAAGAAGTCATCTGAAGAAGTATACATAGACTCACTTGTTTTCTCTTCAAGAGAAGTATACTTACCACTCAAAGAAGTATACACTAGCTATAACGACAAGAAGTATATACTCACTTGTTTCCTCTTAAAGAGAATATTTTAATACTAAAGAAAGTTTATACCATTTTTCTATGAACCGTATACTTCTTTTAAAAATGAAAAAGAATATACCAGACAGCCACAAAAATAGTACGACAGACAAAAAATAATAAGAGGCATGAGCGTCAAAAAAAGAAGAAGAAACATATGATTCTCAAGATCGGCCATGGACAAGGGCAAGCTCGATTACGGAGCATCTACAACCTATCTGTCATCGTCCATCAGCCATGTCTTGTCTATATCTTGGCTCGCTCGTTGAGACGCCGCTAGCCAGTGGCCGCGTCTTGCCTACATGGCTCCATGGCCTGATCGATGCATTTATACCATTACCATGTACATGAGCTTCATACCCTTTCAGAAATAGAAAATTAGTTTCCTATGTTTGCCATTGATCGATGCCTACATAGGGATACCACTAGATCCATACCACTTGATTGCAGCGTGCCTTGATTATCCTAATGGCAGCAGCCGGAGGTGAGTGTTCTCGCTGGCAGAAGTTGATGTATGGCTGACGGCGAACTGCTAGAAAGGAACATGGAGGACCTCGCCACCCATGCCAATGGAGAGAGCGCGTCTCGCACGCAGTCGTCGGCCGTGCTAGATGAGATCTAAACGGCGGTGGCGTAGTAGCTTGTGGCGTCCCTGCTAGCTGGCTACAAAAATACCACGGGAACTTCATATTAGTTGTCTACAAAAATAGCTAGCTGGCTACATACCCTTGCCATAGATCAATACAATGTGAGAGAAAAAAACAAATCTAGATCATGCAAACTGAGTGCACCATGTACCTGGGTAACGGGAGTACCCAGTGGTGATTGCTGGCTGCATGGATGACCGCTGGCAGCCTGCTGCATACAAACGTGGAAGATCAGGTTATGTTCATACCATCCTTGGCCAAAAAAAAAACAAGGTAGCTTCATACGTACGTGGGTGCATACCGGCGTAGTTGCAGTATCCGGAGATGATCGTGCCTGGTCCGCCTCGCCTGACAGGAACGTGGCCAACCTTGTCAGCCATGATGACGGAGGGAGAAACGAGTCGCCGGCGGCGGCGGCCGTAGATCGGATTGACATGGCGATGGTGCCGTTGCCGACCGTGGTGCTAGATGCGATCGCTTTTGGAAGTCACGACTGGTGTGTTCCTTGAAAAGAGGATTTGTTGGTCAATCGGATTTCAATAGTACGGGATTATCCTAACTAGTACTAATTATTTTTTAAACTAATCTGGATATTTAAACGGGCTTGGCTGGTCAACCCGTTAGGGGAAGGGTCCGCACGTTGTGAATTGTGTGGGGAGTACGTACTCCTAGGAGTATAGACTCATTTTCCTATATATATATATATATATATATATATATATATATATATATAACATATAAATAATCAGACCATAAAAGGGTCATTATTTATTTCACACATTAAGCGGTAGTATAACGCCAACTATTCTGCCTAAAAGTTGTCTAAACAGATTCAGGAAAAATAGACTAATGATGTATAGATCACAGGACAACAAAAAAGATCTATGTTATAATGCCCATATGTAATATTGCCTTAGAGCTGGCCTTGTAAGGTACCTTGATAGTGTGAATATTTTTGGCAAAGAGATACTCGATAGTACAATGTCCAATCCCTTCTTTGTTAAATGCATATGTAAGAAAACAGTAAGTGAGGAAACGTAGCCGGTCAACTTTCTTAAAATGTATACAAAACCTCCATAAACAAAAGAAAGCCCACGGTGCTTGTATGTAAGGAGCTTAGAGACCATAACATTTTTATAAGTAAAATAGTTTTACCAAATTGTTGATTCCTTTAGTGGTCATATATTTGCAGATAAAGAGGGAAAAAAATTACAAGACTCTATTCAAACAGATTTGAAAGGTAATCGACACACAAAGTAAAAACACCCATTATCTTAGAAATCAGATAACCAAAAATTTATAGATGATCGTGAACCTTTGAAGTGGAAAGTGTAGCATGGTACAAATATTAAAATGCAAAAAATGCTGATAATACATGGCACCAGACATTTTTAACTTTCCCTGCGTATTTTGAATCAGATACGCATATGGAAAGAAATACAAATGTAGCGAGTATGCCTTCAGTTAACATCATTTGGTTGCGCATGTTCCATCATCCACACATAGTGAGGTGGTACAAATAAGATCGAAGGTAATTACCTGACACGAGATTTCTTACTCCGGATCTCCGATTCCACGATTTGCTGCAAAAACATTCAGAGCGAGTCAATGTGTGGTTGAGTTAGCGCTAGGATAAATAATAAATAATAGATTCTCAATCCAAATATAATTATTGCGTAGAAAGCATTCATTTAGGTAAAAACGTTAGAACACACTATATTACAGAGTAAAACACCCAAGCCTGGGAAGATATTTAGTTAGCCACTGAAATAAAATAATCTCGTTAGTCACAAATATGACTTCAAATATCACTCGTGGAAATGCATACAGTGACTGAACTGAAAATTTATTACGGTTTTCCCTACAAGGCAATAGATCTTGTTCATGCTAAAATACAAGGGAAAATGCCTAATCATCCTTGTAGTTGTTTCGTATCTAGTTTAGTTGAAAGTTCACCGACTCATAGTCAGATTCTTCACAAGCTCTCCTCCAGATGAATACCCCTCTTTAATCTGCACAGTACTCAACCATGTCAATCATCTTCTGAAAATACATTATAACAACAGTTCATCAAGTTTGAACTGATCCCAATTTGATATCATAGGAGAAAGGAAATCGCTTACCTTAAATCGTGGAGGAGCAGAAAGAAGGAGTCCGTGGAGAAGATGCCCTGTTTCTCAGGCTTGGATAGGACCATCACCAGCAACGATATCCTCTCCTTGCTGAACATCTTCAAGCATGTTGTCCTCCTTCAGATGCTGCTCTCAATTGGAGATCTCGAGTACTCCCTCACTCCATCCCTGGAGCCGGGCAGACCTGCAACGCCCATGGTAGCTGCCCCTGCTCCTCCAATCTCCACATCCCGCCGCCAGGGCCACGCCGGTGCCCCAACTCCCACAAATCGACGACTCCCCAACTCCCACGAATCGCCGATTCCCCTCGCTCCTCTCCGGGTATCACCGGCCTGCCACGCATAACTCGCCGGGGACACCAAGTCCCGCCGTCCTTGTCGCCTGTAACTCACCGAACACACCAGGTACCGTCCCCTCAGCGCCCATCTCGCCGAGGACAGGAGTCCGTGGCACTAGGTCCCGTCGCCCTCGACACCTATTAGTCGCCAGGGACTCGTCGCCGCCCCCATGCTCTGGTCTCCCGCAGCCCCTGGCGCCCGACGCCGCGCGGCCCCCTCCAATTGACCTCTACTAGATAGGCTCGTCGCCGCCCCCACGCTTAGGTCTCCCGCAGCCCCTGGCGCCCAGCTCTCGCCGGCGCCGCGCGGCCTCCTCCAACTGACCGCTACTAGATAAGACTCCTCCAAACTACCGTTTACATGTAGGGTAGTAAGAGATAAATTTCGATTAGTTGAGTTGGGTTTGTCACCTGAACGTAGAAGCTGCCGGCGAAGTCGTCAATCCCCGCCTCGATCTCGTCGACAGTAACGCCGTGATAGCGGAGAAGAAGGTTAATATTTTTAGGTTTAGATTTGTTATGTTGTCGTGTGTATGGGAGTTAACTAGGAAATCCAATACGTAAAATTAATGGTGCGAAACCAATTATTTTGGAGGGAACGGACTAATTCTGGTGGGAAGACTTCTAATGTGAAAAAAATTTGGTGGGAAGGAAATATCGTTGCAACATCGTCCAGTTAATACAACAATGTTGATGTTGTCGCAATATAAAAAGTTAATTGCAACGAACGCGCCAGAAATTGCCACGGGCAGTGCGCGTGGCAAAAAAAATTGAAATATTACCACAAATATATTTTTTGGCGCAATATTGACACTTTATTACAACAAAAATCACTAATAATGCAACGAACATATGTCGTGGTTGTATTCCGAACATATTGCCACAAAAAATTACTCCTTGGCAATAAAAATAGCTATCGCCACAAACTTCGTACTGTTGCAAAAGAAATTGTTGCAATACCTAGGATTTCTTATAGTGTCAGTAAGACGTTATATAAGCATATGTTGCTGGATTGCAGCATGTTCTCTTTCGGGTAAAAGGGTGATGCTGCCGAAATTCAGTTTAACTGGAAACTTTCCTTCTTTTATAATTTCCATTAGTAATGAGATAAAAAAAAATACTTGGTGTTTTCCCCATCTTTCTGAGAGCATGCTTAAGCTTAGCCCGTTGGGTCAACTTGGTCGATTCGTCACGTCATTTGCATCACATGGGAATGAGCGCAGCGAGACTAGCTGGATAGAGACCAGAGAGCGGAGTTTGTTTTTGGTTCCCTTGTCTGCATTTTCCGGCACATTCAATACATATGATCATGATTTCTCCAATACTAATTGGTTTAAAAATGGTACGTATGGGATTGCTTCATCACTGGCATTTTAGCGTTACGTAGTGGAGCCCATGGACAGCGCGTACACATACGTGGCGTGAATGAATTCACAGCCGCAGCCCAAACATGCATGCATCCATGTCCAACGCAGACATGCAGCTGTACGGAGTAAGTGAGAAAGCATACGCGTTGCTCTCTTTTGAAAGAGAAACACAGGAAAAGAAGCGGGGGAAAGGCAGAAAAAAGGGGCCTTTGCAAACTCTGTACAGGGCAGAGGTGTGTATACAAACGTACTACTCGATGGACGCAAGCGTAGCGGGTTTTCGAGTGATTCGGGAGTCAGAAGCGCGCGCAGCTGCAGCACACATGCATGTGCGTCCATATGCGGATGTTCCAAACCAACTGCGGTTTCACGCATCTGGTGAGACACAGGACGAGGCGAGCCATAGACTCCCGCGCGGTGTGCTAGTGTGTTTGCCTGGTTGCTTGCTTGCCTCTAACTAAAGATCGGCCACTATGATGAAGGACACGCTGGCTGCGGATGTGTTCAACAGCCTTGTTCGCATTACAATTAGGGACGGGAAGAAGGCTTTTTTTTAGAAGTAGATCGGAAGGAGGAGACTCCAGGAGATAGCCCCTCTTCTTCGGGCAACCGTTAATGCTAGAACTGCAAACATAAGGACGGTGAAAGAAGGGCTGAGGGAGAAACATTGGATATTGGACATTAGAAGAGTTTGGTCTCAGGATATGGTTGCCCAGTGCGTGAGGCTGTGGCTTACAATCAAGGATGTGCCACGAGATGCCGCGAGAGAGGATGAGTTTAGGTGGCCCGCTGCCACGTCAACGATATACACAGTGAGTTCCATGTACAAGGCTCTAATGTAGAGGCAAATACGCTTCCCCTTAGCGAATGGAGTCTGGAAATGCTGGGCGCAAGTGAATTGCAAAATTTTCTTGTGGCTTGCCCTCCAGTACAGGATTTGGACTTCAGACAGGAGAGCTAGGCATGGCCTGCAGGACCATCCGGATGTCTGCAAGTTGTGCCTGCAAGAGATTGAGACGACATACCACATCCTGGTGCAGTGTGTGTACATGAGACATGTGTGGTGGCGATGTATTCGTCGACTACGTATATAGATCCCCACTCCGACTGTGACTGATACGCTTGAAAACTGGTGGTCAGAGCGAGTTTTAGAGAGAAGTAAAGAAAACCGGTGGACAATTTGATAACCCTCATAACCTGGATGATTTGAAAGAAACACAACAAGAGGGTGTTACACAGTGCTAGGCAAATTTGCAACGAGAAGGCTTTAGCGACTAGTCCTTGAGGAGTTGGACCCAGGCGAGAACATGAGTGGAAGAGCTACTTCAGGAGTAGTCGCTTAGGAGTGGGGTGGAGTGTGTTCGACATCTAGGTTGCTTGTAACTGTTGCGTTGAAACTTCTTGTAACAAATTCTCTATTCTTTTATAAAAATCAGATATGCAATTACATACCCTCAAAAAACAAATATCGGCCACTCATCTTTATGTGCTTTGCTTCGTACCACATCGATCACTACAGTCTCTCTTCAGTGCCCAGCCTACTTACCTCTACCAACATAGCTAAGATACTCTATAGAGCCGATAACGGATCGAACCATTCTTTACCGCCCTCACGGCATCGACAGTGTCCGGTGGCCAAGCCTATCTAGATCGATCGCCGGTGTGGTAGTAACACTATGCGCGTATGTCGATCTTGTTTGGATAAAACAGAGGACGTTTATGTACTGTATACACGTTCAGGGCCGGGACCCCGGAAACGCAGCGATCGAGCTGGCCCAAGGATACACCAGTCCATGATTGCCTTCTTCTCTTGATGATGATGCACGCGGGTGAAGGCCGGCCGGCCGGGGATCTGCGGCAGTGAGTTGGCCAATGGATACATCCATCCATGATAGCCATTTCTTGATGATGATATGTTAATAAGAGGCCGGGCCGAAACTAGCAACTAGTTCCGTGGGATGCGCGACCGTCACGATCAATGTCCGGAGTTCCGGTTAATTCGTTGCGCACAGAGCAGTAACAAACTACGATCAAATATTAGATTCTGTACCGACAGAGAGAGAGAGAGAGAGCAGCAGGCCATGCCCGTTAAACATGGGAGCACGAAGCCACGAACGCACGGCACGAGTGTCGTCGATGGAGTGGCAGTACAGTCACGAACTCGCCCATCACGTCCACTGTACACGTACGCAGCAATACCCAACCAACCAGATACGAAAATGCCTCTGAGGTCTGAGCCTGCGATATTCTCATGCGATGTTCCTGATGTGCCGCTCTTCTGCTTTCGCCGACCGCCACTGACGCCTTCATGCCATGGAATCGTAGCACTGCCTGTCGATCTCTGCCCGGGCGGAAGAGTGAGCTGCAATGCAAGCCGCAGCTGGCAGAGCAAGTGAGCACACGGTCACCGGATCCTTGCGTGCCAAGATCCAATCCAAGCAGTGGCCTGAACTGGCATCGGCAGCTGCATGTGGGCGTACTGCTCCGTGCTAACTAGCTACTCGCTCAATTCGTCCTGTTTCTTTTTTTGACGTTCCATAACATTAAATAGATCTATTTCATATTTAACCAAGTATCTACAAAATATATTAAAATCTAGCTAGAAAACCAATTTAGTTTCAATTAATTCTTCATAGCACAATATATAATTGTATACAGGGTCACCTTGAGCACTAGTAGAAACAGGGCCAAAGAATTTTAGCTATGGTACCTATTCAATTATAAACCGGTAGAAACGGGTGTTTTGTACCGGTTAGAACGGGAAGGGCGCTGAACAAGGCTAATACCGGTTTGAACCATACCTTTGGTAACGGTTGGTGGCTAAAACCGGTACCAAAAGGGTGTGGCAACCGTTCGCCTGGTGTGAGCACATTTGGTACCGGTTGTAGCCACCAACCGGTACCAAAGGTGTGTAGCAAAGGGGCGTCTGGCAACCGTTCGCCTGGCCGAGCACCTTTGGTACCGGTTGGTGGCTCCAACCGGTACCAAAGAGTCGAATCGTTTTGTCTCCCGTGCCTATGAGTTCGTGAATTGCTACACTGCACGACGCTATTTCTCTTTTTCCTCCCTCTCCTCCTCTCTCTTCTTCCTCTCTTCTTTCCATAATTCACCATGGATCAACCAATCACTCTCATGTCGCTTGTTCGTGTACATGGCACGAACTTGCTTACCGTCGTCTACACCAACGATAGCGCCAAGATGCCGGGTTATCTTGCCACATTCAAAGGATGGGTTGAAAGTGCGAAGGACCAAGAGAAATTCATCGGGCTTGATCTTGAGTACACGCGCAATGGGAAGGATCTTGCCACTAGTAGAAAAAAGGCCTACAGTCCCGGTTCGCCAGGCCCATTAATCCCGTCCGGGCAACCGGGACTAGCAATGCGCGACTAAAGGCCCCCGCCTATAGTCCCGCCATTTACGGACCGGGACTAAAGGCCCGTCCACGTGGGCGCCAGGGATCCGTCGCGGCGGAGGCCCTTTAGTCCCGGTTCTTGTGGCCAACCGGGACTGAAAACCTGCGCAGGTTTAGTGTTTTAGGCCCCCTAAACCTGGTTCCTTTTTAATTTGTTTTGTTTTATTTCTTTTATATTTTATTTTGTGTTTTATTTTAATTTTGATGAAGTTTCAGTACATATATATATATATTTTACGATACTATATACATGCATATATATATATATGAAATTTCAAACAAGGAGAATTCAATAGGAATATATAATATATATTCAATATCGGGTGACCATATATACAACCTCGAACAAGTTTCCATATTACACAATTAAGATGGATGACCATACACAAATTCGAACAATTAATTAGATAGCTTATGCGTATAATAGTCATCGTCGGTGGACGCATGGTACTCTCCTTCCCTATCGATGACATGCCTAAGGAAAAATCCTGCTATTTCCTCTTGAATTGGTCGGAAGCGAGCTTCTGGAGTAAGCGCCCTCCGCAAGTTATTGAGACCCCTCCGCGTGGCCTCGTCCTTCTTCCTCTCAGAGATTTCTTTCCGTATGTTCTCACAGACATAGTATCCACATAGACCGGTCCCCGGTGGCTGCTTATCCACTCCTTTGACCACATTTTTAAATTTTAGCTCATTTTTGAATCCACCGACATGTCCAAGTGAGACTGTCTCCAAACTCTACATTGCAAATAAAATTAAATGAACAAGGGAGTTATTAGCTTAGGAAATGAACAAAAGAGACCGATCGATATAGAGCGCAAATGATTGAAAAATAATTACCTTTGCATCATTTTTCTCATGTTGATCCAAAGATCTGTATTTGAATTCATAGAGTCAAAGATCAAAACTATGGAGTCCTGAAGATCAATTTTTAGCAGAATCCAGTGGAACCTGCGGACACGTTAGATGCACAGTCATGCATAACTTATCGATTAGACATACCATGCATGGAGTAAACAAAAGAGAATGGGAACATGAGAGAAACTCTCACCCAAAAAGGTAAGGAAATAGAATATATCTTTTGGATTCATGCTTTTTAAAAAAATTGTACAAGTCTTTCTCCACTTCTTTGGGGTGACGTTCTAACATAGTTCCATTAATGATTTGTGGGTCAATGAACCCAACATCATGGATGAGTCTTATTTTGCATTCCCAAATCTTCAATCTGCATAATAGCGTACGCAACAATATAATTAGGACAATATATATATATATATATATATATATATATATATATATATATATATATATATATATATATATATATATATATATATATAGTGTAGGCAATGAAGAACGAGATGACGTAGAAATAAATCACTTACAGAACGTAGCAACTCAGGATAGATTTGTCGAGCTCACGCAGATTGAACAGCTGGAACAATTCACTCATCTCAACTGTTACAGAGTACTTTTTAGTGTGATGCTCCTCTGTATAATCCACATACACAAATTCTTTGTCAGTCCATGTTATGAAATGTTTGTACCAACGTAGCAGAGCTTGCATTAGTGGTGGTAGATCCTTTTCCTTCGCAGGCTCGACGAGAGGCCCTTTCTTCTCATATTGTAATCCTACCTCAGCCACTGGCGCATCGTCTAGGCCTAAAAAGAGACGAAGAGATAAACCGGCCTCGGACGCAGTTTGCATGGCAGTAGGTAAAGTCAATCCCATTTCTGCCACAACATTTATGACCTCGGGGTCCTGTTCCGGAGCGGCTTTCACTATGAGCGGGGGGATCGATTTTTTACTCTGCAGCCCGAGCTGGGCAACTTGTTTCCCGCTTCTTTTCATTTTTCCTTTTCCTTTCTCCTCCTCCACTTTTTTTTCTTTCTCTTTCTCCTCCTCCAATATTCCTGCTTGCGCACGAAGTTCATTATCATAGTCTTTAGGCAAATTCTTCTCGGCTTGGGACGGTGTCGACAAAAAACCCGTAGCCCAATAGTCTACAATCGGAGGGAATACTTCCTTGGGCTCAGGCTCCTTTTGCACCTTCAGTCGGCCAATCCATTTGTCAACATCAGCCTTCACGGCCAATTTTGTTTCAGCATCGCTAAGTTCCCAAGGCCTTGGGGGGAGAGGCTTCAGTGATGGCTCCGGTACCCGTGTGGTCTTAGCTACATAAGGCTCCGGGTTAATAGACCAAGAGCAGGTTCCCTTGCTGTCCGCCTGCCTCTGTTTCTTCGCTGGAGGAGGAATGGAGGGCGACGTCTGCTTAACCTCCGGAGGAGGAATGGGGGGCGACGTCTGCTTTTTCTCCGGAGGAGGAATGGGGGGCGACGGCTGCTTTTCCTCCGGAGGAGGAATGGGGGGAGACGGCTGCTTTTCCTCTGGAGGAGGAATGGGGGGAGACGACTGCTTTTCCTCCGGAGGAGGAATCGTGGGCGACGGTTGCTTAACCGCCGGAGGAGGAATCGTGGGCGACGGCATCTTACCCGCCGGAGACGGCGTCGAATGGCGTGAAGGAGGCGTAGGTGAACCAGCACCACCAGCACCACCACCACCAGCACCTGCACCATCGGAGGGGGGTGGACTTGTTAGCCTTGGCGTCTCGCCTGGAAACACTATGTACTTCTTTTTCCATAGAATGAACTGGCGCTTGACATCTCCAAGTCTTCTCTCCCCTTCGGGTGTAGCTATGTCAATCTCCAGGTCCTCAAACGCTTGGACTATGTCTTCCACCGTGACTCGAGCATAGCCATATGGAATGGGGTTGTTGTGATGGAGTGCTCCAGGTGTATAGGGTAAAGCACTGCCGGTAGCTACCTTCATTGAAATGTTCCCCACGGGATAATGCAGATCACATTCTTTCATCTCCTTTACATCATCCACGGGGTAGTGAGGCTCCGGTGCACGACTCTCGATCATCGGTGCATTAGCACCTGCAGTCGGGGCCTCCGTGGAAGCCACGCTGCTTCTCCGCTGATGCTGGCTTCCGAGATCCGCTGCATGTTCTTCATGGGGCCCTACAGCCGCCGCTTTTTATTTCTCAAGTATTCCCGCCACGATCTTCTTCAACTCATTGAATTCCGCTGCAAGATTCGACAGTTGATCTGCAGCCCGGTCCGTACCTCTCTTACGGCTTCTGTAACAGTACGGGTCACCCTCCTGGGAAAACCCTACTTTCCACGGCAATCTGCCTTTGCCTCGTACATGTCCTCCGTGTTCAGGATTCCCGAGGGCATGGGTCAGTTGGTCTCTCTCTCTGTTGAACGTGATCACGCCCTGTTGAGCTGAGGTTATTGCGTCAACAAGGTCTTTTGTGGGAGCAAACTTTTTCTGCCGGTGAACACACTCCCCTGTCTCCGGGTCTAGCGATCCCCCATGCCCGTACCACCACATTTTGGCTCTTTCGTCCCATCCCTCTGTACCTAGACGGATTCCTCTTGCCCTTAGGCCGTCCTCCATTGCCTGCCACTTAGGCGCCGAAACGCGGTATCCTCCTGGGCCCATAACATGATGGTATTGTTTCTTTTCCGCATTAGCCTTATTTTTTGCCGACATTTCCTTGAAATGCTCCGATTTATGTTGCGTCACAAATTCTGTCCAATCATCTCTCAGTTTCTCATGTTGTCCAGTGAAAATCGGAGTCTTGCCCTTGCTGACATATTCACGGAACAATTTTTTCTTGAAGTTCCGGAATGCTTCGGCCATCTTCTGAAGAGCGAACTCTTTGACTATCCTCCTCCTCTCACGTCCACCCGGAACATCCTGACCGAATTCATCTTTTTTGTTGTATTCCGGAGGTAGAATGAAATGTGCAATAAGCTTTCTAAACATAATCTTTTTCGTTCTCTTGTCGACATAAGTGAAACCAACACGTGCTTTCTTTGGCTCCTTCCATTCCTGGACGGTGATCGGGACGGTATCTCTAACAATGACTCCGCATTGGTTGATAAACTTTGTGGTGTGCTGTAGGGGCTTGCCGATTACACTGACTGATTCGATGATATATGTTTCTCCATCTTTAAACGACTTGGATTTGCCACGCTTTGTCATACTAGATCCGGCCGAGGGCTAAAATAAGAAAGAGAGTCGCGCGCGTTAGTGCATATGTATTCACATTTCAGTAAGTTTGTATCACGAGAGTCCCAATGTATATATATATATATATATACCTCGCCGGAGGTGGTTGTTCTTTGCAATTGGAGATCGTCGTTTGTCGACGGTTGACCTCCGTCATCAATGTCCATTCCTTCAGCTCCTTGATCATCGACAATGTCCGTTCCTTCACCTGTTTCATCATCGACAATGTCCGTTCCTCCACGTTCTTGATCATCAAGGTTCAGATAAGAAGAGACTACATCGTCTTGTTGCTCATCTTCTGGGCCCGGCACATAATGGGTCTGGTTGGCTATCATGCCGTATATAATACCTTCAGCCTCCTGCTCTGTATACGGCAAGGCTCCATTGTCCTCCATATGTCACTCCTGCAGACATGCATATAGTAAAAATTAATTAAGTATATAGGAGACTTAGCAAATATTACACCCTATTTCTCAAATTGTCCGCCATATGTCACTCCGGTGGAAGAACGATGACCACCGGAGGGGGAAAACAATACTTTAGAGGTGTGTCCAAGATTAGTTTCTCAAATGACTTGGAGAACCCCATAGCTACGTTGCATTTGCTTTTCTGGTCATTTTGGTATATTACACTTAATATTCTGAATTTATTGAATTAAAACTTATTTTCATTATTTTAATGAATTTAACTCAAATTCAAATATGGTCTCCATTTTTGCTTGAAGAAGAATGTCTTGATCTTCCAATGGGCAAGGTACGTTTTGAGGCTTGATCCATTCATAGGTTGATGAAAATTGCATAGGATAGCAATCCGATCCTCATTTGAATCATATATCTATGACATAAGAATCATATATCCGATCCCCATTTGAATCATATTTGAATCATATATGCGCGTGATATATAGAAAATTGCAAAGGTTTACACTAGTAGAAAAACCCCCAATGGTTTTTAGCTCTAATCCCCATGAGCCTACCAACCGGGACAAGAGGGGGGCAGGGCAACGGCCCGCCTCGCTCGAAAGCTTTTAGTCTCGCGTCGTAACACGAGCCGGGACTAAAAGTCCTCTGGCAACTGTTCGCGTCGCCTCGTAGACTTTTAGTCCCGGGTCGTAACACGGCCCGGGACTAAAAGTTTTCGTGGCAACCTTTCGCCTAGCCGGAGAGCATTTAGTCCCGGGTGGTGTTATGGCCCGGGACTAAATGCCCAAACCGTTTGTCTCCCGCGCGCTTTGGAAGTTGATCCACGGGGAGGTTTAAAACAGAGAAACGCGTCATTGCTACAGTACCAAGCGCCTCTCTCTTCTCCCTCCTTGCTCTCCTCTCTTCATTCTTCCACATTCTCCACCATGGGACTAGAGATTATGGACGTGGATACACATGGCCGGAAACTTGATGTCGCATACACCAACGAGAGTAGGAGATTTCCGGCCTATCTTGACCTCATGAAGAAATGGCTTCGCGAGGATGGCGGGGGTTTTCTAGGCCTTGATCTTGAGTACACGGCCGATGAAAAGGACGTGGCTCTCATTTAACTTGCTCACAAGAGGCGTGTCTTCCTCTTCCAATGGTCAAGGTAAGCAATCCGACCGATCTTCTCCTCTCTCTTTCTCTTTAATTCCCCATGTTTCTCCTTGATCTTATTTTGATTGGATCGGAAATTGTATAGGATAGCAACATGTACGTGTGTGTATCCATTTGTATTCATATATAACAATGTGTATTGGAAATTCCGTTTGTATTCATATAGAAATAATATATATATTGGCCGAAATTGCATAGAAAGCAATATATATATATTCATGTGTACATTCATATATATATATAGCAATGTGTATTGGAAATTCATTTGTACTCGTATAGAAATGCATATTGGAAAATTCCATTTGTATTCATATATAGCAATAATGTATTGGATGACGAATTGAAAGCAATTAATATATTCATATAGCAATGTTTCATTGGAAAGAATAAATTTGTTTCATTGAAACAATATATTTTTGTTGCATTGAAACAATAATATGTTGCGTTGAAACCTATACTTTGTTGCATTGTACTTATACTTGCTGCATAACATTTGATCCAATTTATTGTTGCATATATAACATTATTTGTTTAACATTTGTTCCATTTTTTTGGTTGTAGTAATGACAAGCATTGTCCAGAACTGATGGATTTCCTTGTCAATAGCGACATACGTTTTGCTAGCGTTGACATAAGGAATGACAAGGTGAAGACGTGGAACACCTGACCTATTGAGATACCATCTCAATGCCATATTGATATCCAGGACATGTTCCATCTTGATTATCCGAGGACTGAAATGGCTGCTATGGCAGCCGCGTTGATCGATGAGAAGTACAGTACCATGAAGAAAGATTTCGGCAGTTCGAGGCACAATCATTGAGAGAAGTGCCGACATGACCAGATCAACATTGAGTACGCAGTTGTCGATGGGTACCTTTCCTATGAGTTGTACCGTATCATCGGTGTGTTCAGCTATGGGCAGCGTCACCTTGCCCCCGGTCTCCTACTGTTTGGGACGATTCGGATGACGAGCAGTCCGTGTAGATGGGAGCCATCGTGACGGCCTATATATGCATATTATGTATTGCTTAGTGTGTGATGTTTATATATATATATATATATATATTCGATCCCTAGAAGACATATGTACGTGTCCTTGTGTAATTATATATATATATTTTTTATATGCATGATCGATCTGAGCGCGCTTAATTAAGCAATTGATTTATATATATGTGACGAAATTTCGGAGTAAGAGAAAAAAATATCTATCTAAAGATAATATAATATGTTGAAATGACTAACAATTTGGAGTAAATAATTATTATTTAATTTAACTAATTATTATTTAAATTCATTAATTAACTATAACTTAAATTAATTAATCATTATTTTAATTCAAGACTATTATTACTTATTTATTTATGTTTAACTAAATAATTTTTGGACTCATAAGATAAAGATGTGCGACATCATATCTTAAAAGTTAACATGATTGACACCATACTATTGTTAGTAAAACAGTATTTGATTCTTGGAAGCTGGGAGTGAAGGAACACATAAGTTAAGTGTTCTGAGAGTGAAGTAGTTTGAGGATGGGTGACCTCCCGTAAAGTGTCAGTTCAGAGTGAAACAAGAGTGATCAGAGTTAAAAATAATTGAGATTAAGGGAGAATAATTAGAGATAGAAATAATAGAGACTAAATGAAAAGGAAAATCGGATAAAAAGAAAGAAAAATAGAAAAAAGTCGAGTCCCGGGTGGTAATAACACCCGAGACTAAAAGTCCTGCCGCGAGAGCGTCCCGAGAGCTCCCCGTGGGCTGCCCTCTAGTCCCGTTTTGGGCCGGCGGGACAAAAGGAGGGGCCTATAGTCCCGGATAAGTAGTCCCGGATGGCCATCCGGGACTAGAGCCCCTTACGGTCCGGGACTAGAGGCCCGTTTTCTACTAGTGTTATTATGATGAAAATTTCATAGGACAACAACATGTCCGATCCCCATTGAAATCATATATCCGTGACATAGAATCATCATATATCCGATCCCCATTTGAATCATATATCTGCATGATATATAGAAATTTGCATAGTTTTATTATGACGAAAATTGCATAGGTTTATTATGATAAAAATTGCATTGGTTTATTATGATGAAAATTGCATAGGTTTATTATGATATATAGTTCATGCATGTGGTGGCTTGTTGCATATTGTTGCATAGTTTTATTATGACGAAAATTTCATAGGTTTATTATGATAAAAATTGCATTGGTTTATTATGATGAAAATTGCATAGGTTTATTATGATATATAGTTCATGCATGTGGTGGCTTGTTGCATATTGGCAAATCCGTGTTGCAATATGCAGGTTGTTGCAGTAGTAATTAACAAGAAGTACTAGGTTATTGTTATGGTTCTTAATTAACAGTTTTTCCATGCTAACTTGTTGTTGCAGTAGTAACAAGAAGTGTCAAGCTCTCATGAACTTCTTTTCCGTAACGACATTCATTTTGTTAGCGTTAATACAAACAATGACAAGATCAAGATGAGGAAAAGTTTCAGTATTGAGATACCGGATGCCTGCTGATGTCTACGCACGCTTCTATTCTTGTAGACAGTGTTGGGCCTCCAAGTGCAGAGGTTTGTAGAACAACAGCAAGTTTCCCTTAAGTGGATCACCCAAGGTTTGTCGAACTCAGGGAGGTAGAGGTCAAAGATATACCTCTCAAGCAACCCTGCAATTAAGATACAAGAAGTCTCTTGTGTCCCCAACACACCCAATATACTTGTCAGGTATATAGGTGCACTAGTTCGGCGAAGAGAGAGTAAAATGCAAGTAATATGGATGGTTATAAGTGATAATAGCAATCTGAAATAAATAAGACAACAAGCAAACATGTAGCAGAACAGGTGGAAAACGGTGTTTCAATGCTTGGAAATAAGGCCTAGGGATCCCACTTTCACTAGAGGACACTCTCAACAATGATCACATAAATGAATAACTAGATATCTTCTCTCACTAAGCTACTCTTAACCTCCGGTCGAATAACAACACAAATCCATGCGTAGGGCTTTAACATAACTCCTCAGAGTAAGCACTTCCCCAACCAAGTAACCCCCATGCTATCACCATGGGACCCAGATGGTTCCACGCAAACACCACAATTTCATAGGGTTATCCAACACAAAATATAAATATAATGCTAAACCACACGGTGCACACACTATCACCTTTACACCGTGATCAAAGCGTTTACGGAGATCTCATAACAAATAATGAACACCAATCATTGCGTAGGGCTGCAAAAAACATTCCTTAAAGTAAGCATTCCCATGTCTAGTTAACCCCATGCTGTCACTATGAGCGCCCCAGAAGGTACTAGACAAACACCACAATTCATAGAGGAGACACACACGATGTGCACACTGTCACCTTCACACCGCGGGACAAGGTGACTCCAAAGTTCATATTAATAAAGCACTTGAGTAGAAAAAGATGAAGAGTAACATATACGAATTTAAATAGATTACAAATCTCATGATCACATATAGATCACACCATGGGAGAGCGAGAGAGATAAACCACATAGCTACCGGTAGAGCCCTCAGCCTCAGGGGAGAACTACTCCCTCCTCATCATAGGAGACAACAACAGCGATGGAGATGGCGGTGGAGTCGATGGATATGGCTTCCGGGGGCACTTCTCCGTCCCGACAGGGTGCCAGAACAGAGATATGTCCCCCCGAAACTTGTCGGCGGCGGAGCTACGGATGTATTTTGTGGAAAAGGTCGATTCTTCTAGGGTTTATGCATCGGGGAGTATATATAGGCGAAAGGGAGATTCAGGGGGAGGGGGTGGCCAGGGGGGCCACACCACCAGGTGGCGCGGCCAGGGGGTGGTGGCGCCACCCTATGGTGTGGCCCACCTCTGGGGCTCTTCGGAACTTCTGGATGCTTCCGGGACTTCTAAGACTTCTGGCTTCCGAGTCGTCCAATTCCGAGAATATTTCGAGAACAACTTTTCTGAAACGAAAAACAGCAGAAAAACAGGAACTGGCTCTATGGCATCTTATCAATAGGTTAGTCCCGGGAAATCGATAAAAAATGACATAAAGAAGGGAGAAAACATGTAGCAATTGGCATAATATTATCATGGAGCATCAGAAATTATAGATACGTTGGAGACGTATCAAGCATCCCCAAGATTAGTTCGTACTCGTCCTCGAGTAGGTAAACGATAAAACAATAATTTCTGAGGTGACATGTTACTGACATAAAATTGATCATAAAAATGTAAAACCATATGCAAGCTGAGATCATAGAACTTTTAACACAAACATGATAAATAGAACTTTAATAATAAAGCATATCCATCACTTTTCATCATGAGAAGTATCTCAAATAAAAGGTCATGAATAACAATGCAAAGAAAGATATACGTTTGTTTCAGGTATAGAGAAAGCATGGCAAAGTGAAATTTTGCTAGTCCTTAAGTGTGGGGACAAACATAAATGGCAGGACACCTTCAAAGTTCATAAGGAAGACTAGAGAAAATAATTTGAGAACAAACAATAACACATCATGAATCAATAAATAATATTTTTGGGACAAATGCACATAAAACTCAGAATGGCAAAAATGCTCTCTCAACTGTGCATAAAGTTAGAAGATGGAGACTCAACATAAAAGTAAAAGAAAGGCCCTTTGAAGAGGGAAGCAGGGATCACTCATGGGCTAGAGCTTCTTATTTTATTAAATAGAGGTATTAAAAGTTTGACACTCCCCCATCCATCTTTCACAAACCATGGCTAACCGAATCCTCGGGTGCCTGCCAACAATCACATACCATGGAGGAGTGTCTATATTTTGGGAGATGTATGCTAATGTCAACGAATGGTAAAAAGAAAATACAGTACGTCACAAGCCAACTGGATTCACAAGAGAGGCTCCCATATGAAGGACACAAGTGGTATATAAGGTCATCCCTGTTTCAGTTTTATTTACACAATTATGCTTTGACTGATAAATCAGGGGCAAAAATAGTGAAGAGATTTTGTGTATTAATTTGGGGCTGGGCACCCCACTGCCAGCTCTTCTATCATTTGGATAAGCGGATGAAGCCACTAGTCCAGGGTATAAAATCCAAACAACAAGTGAGACAAAGATTCTCTATTTACGTCCTCATGAACAAAAATAGGAACATAAAGCAGGAGTAATTTTGAAGGTTTTAGGTAACACATGAGCAATTTACTTGGAGTGGCAGTTAAATACCACATGTAGGTAGGTATGATGGACACAATAGGAAAACTTTGGTTTTAGGGAGTTGGATGCACGAGTAGAGCTCATACTCAGTACAAGTGGATGCTAGCAAAAGACTGGGACCGACAAATCAAGAGAGCATAAGAGCCATAATCATGCATAGCGACATAAACATCATTAATTAAAGCATAAGAGGTATCACAAGTTCAAAAACTAAATGATCATAGAGGCTAATGGTGACTGGTTCATAGTCATAAAATGGTGTGAGCATGCGCCAAGTCAACCAAATAAAACATTCGAAAGAGAACACCATAAATTTAAGCTTCGACATGACAAGAACAACTCATGAATCTTTCAATGGCACATTAAACACTCTCAGTTATTTGAGGCTAATCATGCTACTCAATAACCACAAGGCTTTAAAACTAAAATAACATCTAGCATGATACGAAAAAGTTCTAGCCACAGTCTATACAAACTTCTACTTGCACCATTAAAAATTCTGTTTTAAGCAGCAGTTTCTTCTCCCAACAAGCACCATACAAGATATGTTTTAACAAAAATACTCTTCATGATACAGCAAGAAAAAAAATGAGATCACTCACATAACACTACTAAACTAACCGCTCTTAGAAGAGATGCATGCAAAACAGGAGCTAAATAAAGTACTAGCAAAAAGTGAACACTCACAGAACAATAAGAATGAAAACTAGAGTGTTCTAAGCAATAAAAACGGAGCGTGTCTCTCTCCCACACAAGTATGATAAGATCCAACCATAAACTACAGCAAAGAAAACTAAATAAACTGAAAGAAAAAAATAAAATATGCTCCAAGTAAATCACATAAGATGTGACCGAATAAAAATATAGTTTCACTAGAAGTGACCTAATAAATTGTTGATGAAGAAGGGATGCCTTGGGCATCCCCAAGCTTAGACGCTTGACTCTTCTTGGAATTTTCTAGGATGTACCACCGGGGCATCCCCAAGCTTAGGCTTTTCACTCTTCTTTATCACATCATATCATCCTCTTCTCTTGACCCTTGAAAACTTCCTTCACACCAAACTTCTCACAATCTTCATTAGCAACGTTAGTGCAATCGAAATAATAAATTCACATGGTTTAGTTTCAACACAAGCCTAACACTCATAAACACATTAGCTACTGTCACAACTTCTTTTAAAACTCTTTTTCTCAAAAGAACACCAAAAGAAAGAGATTAAGAGGCAAATGCAATTATTAGCAGAAATATTTCAAAACAGGACAACAGGTAAAGATGATTTTTTTCGAAAATCTTCTGTTGCTCAAATAAAAAATTGTTCTACTAAGAAAAGTTGCGTATATATCCCAGGATTACGCAAAAAACAACTCAGGTCATTTTGAATTTTCTGTGATTTTATACGAAATTAACAGTGGACAACAGAAATCTGTTTCCTGCGCTGAAATCTGAAATATAGTCTCAAATTTCCACTAGAGGCTTTACTTGGCTCAACAAAAACACAAAAGAAAATATACATCGGGGTTTCTAAGGAAATAGACAACACGCAGGTGCAAATAAAACAAAAATAAACGAAAGAAAATGGACCGAAAACAGAGAAATAAAACGGGTTGTCTCCCGGAAGCGCTTTTCTTTAAATGCCTTTCAGCTAGGCACAATGATTTTTAAAAGATGCTCACATAAGAATAAGAGTTGAAGCACAATAATAGAGGATAAATAAGAAAATATAAAACACATTTAAGTCTAACCCACTTTCTATGAAAAAGAATCTTGTAGAAAAACAAGTCAACGAAGCACAAAGTGACTAGCATAGGAAGACAAAATAAGTGCAACTTCAATTTTTTTAACACAAAGAGGGGAAATCTGATATTGTTGAGATGAATAAAACCATGTTTCCCTCTCTCATAATAATTTTCAGTAGCATGATGAATAAAATTAACAATATAGCTATCACATAAAACATTCTTATCACGAGCCACATGCATAAAAGAATTAATACTCTCCACATAAGCATAGTCATTCTTATTAATAGTAGTGGGAGCAAATTCAACAAAATAGCTATCATTATTATTCTCATCACCATAATCATTAAATATAGGAGGCATATTGTAATCATAATTTTTTTTCTCAATAGTAGGTGGACTGAAAATATCATATTCATCATTGTAAACAGGTGGAACTAGAATACCACAATCATTATAATCATCATATATTAGAGGCAAGGTATCATCAAAGAAAATTTCCTCCTCAAAACTTGGGGGAATAAAAATATCATATTCATCAAAACTAGCTTCCCCAAGCTTAGACTTTTCTATAGCATTAGCAATAATGGTGTTCAAAGAATTCATACTAATAACATTGCTACTAGCATGCAAATAAAGCTCCATAGGTTTTTTAATTTTCTCTTCAAACACTTCATGTACTAACTCAAGATAAAGATTATAAAGCTCTCTCATATTTTTGTTGTTTTGCATTAAGCCTAACTAGTGAAAACAAGAAACAAAAAGATTTAATTGCAGAATCTAAAGGAAATAACTTCGAGCACTCACACTCGAGGATGTGAGTACCTTTTACCTTACCTCCCCGGCAACGGCGCCAGAAAAGAGCTTGATGTCTACGCACACTTCTATTATTGTAGATAGTGTTGGGCCTCCAAGTGCAGAGGTTTGTAGAACATCATCAGGTTTCCCTTAAGTGGATCACCCAAGGCTTATCGAACTCAGGGAGGTAGAGGTCAAAGATATCCTCTCAAGCAACCCTGCAATTAACATACAAGAAGTCTCTTGTGTCCCCAACACACCCAATATACTTGTCAGGTATATATGTGCACTAGTTCGACGAAGAGAGAGTAAGTAATATGGATGGTTATAAATGACAATAGCAATCTGAAAGAAATGTGGCAGTAAGCAAACATGTATCAGAACAGGCGGAAAACAGTGTTTCAATGCTTGGAAATAAGGCCTAGGGATCCCACTTTCACTAGAGGACATTCTCAACAATGATCACATATATAAATAACTAGATATCTTCTCTCACTAAGCTACTCTTATCCACTCTCCGGTCGAATAACAACACAAATCCATGCGTAGCGCTTTAACAACACTCCTCAGAGTAAACACATTCCCAACCAAGTAACCCCCATGCTATCACCATGGGACCCAGATGGTTCCACGCAAACACCACAATTTCATAGGGTTATCCAACACAAAATATAAATATAATGCTAAACCACACGGTGCACACACTATCACCTTTACACCATGATCAAAGCGTTTACGGAGATCTCATAACAAATAATGAACACCAATCACTGTGTAGGGCTGCAAAAAACATTCCTTAAAGTAAGCATTCCCATGTCTAGTTAACCCCACGCTGTCACTATGAGCGCCCCAGAAGGTACTAGACAAACACCACAATTCATAGAGGAGACACACACGATGTGCACACTGTCACCTTCACACCGCGGGACAAGGTGACTCCAAAGTTCATATTAATAAGGCACTTGAGTAGCAAAAGATGAAGAATAACATCTACGAATTCAAATAGATTACAAAGCTCATGAGCACATATAGATCACACCATGGGAGAGAGAGATGAACCACATAGCTACCGGTAGAGCCCTCAGCCTCGGGGGAGAACTACTCCCTCCTCATCATAGGAGACAACAATCGGCGATGGAGATGGCGGTGGAGTCGATGGAGATGGCTTCTGGGGGCACTTCCCCGTCTCGGCAGGGTGCCAGAACAGAGATATATCCCCCGAAACTTGTCGGCGACGCAGGAGCCAGGGATGTATTTTATGGAAAAGGTCTATTCTTCTGGAGTTTATGCATCGGGAAGTATATATAGGCAAAAGGGCGATGCTGGGGGGGTGGCCAGGGGACCACACCACCAGGTGGCGCGGCCAAGGGGGTGGTGGCGCCACCCTATGGTGTGGCCACCCTGTGGCCCCCCTCTGGGCTCTTCGGGACATATGGATGCTTCCGGGCCTTCTAAGACTTCTGGCTTTCGAATCGTCCAATTCCGAGAACAACTTTTCTGAAACTAAAAACAGCAGAAAACAGGAACTGGCTCTATGACATCTTGTCAATAGGTTAGTCCCGGGGAATCGATAAAAATGACATAAAGAAGGGAAAAACATGTAGCAATTGACATAATATTATCATGGAGCATAAAAAATTGTAGATACGTTGGAGACGTATCACCTGCCACATTGATATCCAGGAGATATTCAGGCCTCGGCATGATAGGACTTCAATGGTTCATATGGCAGTGGATTTGATCGACGACTGGTACACTGATATGAAGACCAAGATCGAGAACCACGATGAGTGGGAGACGACCCCACTTCACGGAAAGAACATTTATTATGCAGCCATAGATGCTTACGTTGCATACGAGTTGTACTGCATTATTCGAGTCGTCAACCTTGGGGCAGCGTCACCTCGCACCGGCAACACCAGCAGTTGATGATGATGACGATTCAGACGACTACTATGATGTGTAGTAGTGCTTGGGGCTCGATCATGTGATCTCTATTATGTATAGTACTTTTATATATCTCTCCCTATGATGTAGTAGTACAGGTCTCGTGTGATCTGGAGATCGAGTACTTTTATATGTATCAATATTTATATGTTCATGTTTAAGTATGATGTGAGCAACATTTCATTGTGATGTATGTATAATGGACGAGTTAGCCACTTTTCTACCCCATTGTGATCTATGTAATAGACAATCTCTATTATATATAGTACTTTTTTTATATATTTCCCTCATGTTTGCAGAGGTGAACAATCCTATATGATGAGAAAATACTACTAGCACTAGATATGTAAGTAAGCTGAGAAATAACCGAACACAATGGCGCGGAGATTTATCCCGAAGTTCACTTTCCAATGGAAGCTAATCTCCGTTGGAGCGGTGCGGTACCACCAAAGTTGAACATCGAGTAGCCGTCAAATAGCACACCATATCACCTTCGTGTCCTATCACCATTGTGGACAGCTAGAACCAAAGCCTCGAAGGACTACAAGCTCCTCTAGGGTTCCAACAAACCCAAGGAGTGGCAAGTTCCTCAATGGAACCAAGGGGGAAATCAAATCGGTTTGGTAGGTCTTTTCTCTCAAATCCCTAAAGGTCAAAGTGTTTGAGTGGCTATCCTTCTCAAGGTAGGATAAGAGTTTATATAGTGTTCCCAGGAATATAGCCGGCGTAGGAAACTAACACAAATTTATCAAGAGTTAGGTTATGGATGTCTCATATTTGGATTTCTCTCATTTTTCTAATCGATTTAGACATATTATTTGTCAAATTTAAATTTAGAGATTTGCGTATATGAATTATTCAATACTAAATGGAAAAAGACAAATAAGTTAATTATTATTATTTCCATTTAAGGATATTTTAATTCAAATTATTATTAATGATTCATTTCTTTTTATTTAAATAATTGTTTTATTTATAAAATAATTGTGTGTGACATCATAGTCTATGGGTTAATAGGACTGATAGGATACTATTGTCAGTTAAGTATCTCTTGTTTGTAGGTAGCTCATAGGAAAGGAACTACGAAGTTAAGCGTGTTAGTGTTGAAGTAGTGTGAGGATGGGTGACCTCTGCGGGAAGTGTTAGTAGAATGAGTAATTTAGATTGAAAATAAGAATAATTAGTGATAATTGTGAGTTTAAGTGGTTAAACATTAGAACTAAATAAAATGGAAATAAAATAAAAAAATTCGGAAAAAAATTGAAAAAGAGAAAAAAAACACTTTGGTACCGGTTCGTAATAGGAACCGGCACCAAAGGAACACGGACCTGTGGGCTCCTTCCTGGGCCACGTGAAGACCCTTTTAATACCGGTCCGTAAGCGACCGGTACTAAACGCTGGTGGGCCTTTAGTACCGATTAATTAATACCAGTTGTCCAACCGGTACTAATAGGCCTTTGGAACCGGTACTAGAAGCCCGTTTTCTACTAGTGGAGCGTCCCATGGGGGATCCGATGCCCCGATTCCCGCCGTAGAATCATTGTCCCATGTACGCTTGGATCGGGCGTTGACTCATCCCACAAAACCATGTGTACCGCGCCGTCACCATCCAGAAGAAAAAAAAACCGACTGACTCTGTCTGCTCGTCTTTCCCATGGAGCACGAAGAAGTTTATGTTGTTGGCATCACTTGTCATAGCATCTTGTAGCGCCACTATCGCCAGGGCGGCAATGCCGTTGTTCCTTGCAGCTTCCTCTATGGCAAGCCATCCGGCCTACCCACTGCAGCATCAACAAATAACTTTTTTTGTCTGTACCACCGCCATCACCGCCCGTCGCTCGGAATTCCGGCGAGCATGCCAGGCAGTGGTTGCCTACCACTCGCAGCAGCATCGTCCCCCATTGGCATCTTTGGTGGCCGCCGCTTCCAACATCGAAAACAACAGATGGTAGCACCGCGACACATTCTTCGCAGCACGTCCAATGACCTCTGGTAGCACCGCTAGCAACCTCCGGAAGCACCGCTAACAACCATTGGTAGCATCGGCGTCCTACTTTCGCAGCACTACTTCCACCAACTTGTAGCAACAACGTCCTTCCCTCGCCGTAATGCCGTTGCACCCTTGTAGCTCCGATGGTCACACTCGCAACAGCCGCTTGGCGGTCTGTCCTTGGAGCACCGCTGCCTAGAATTTTGCAGCACCTCGACGCCTTGCAGCACGGTGGGTGAGTATGCGCTACCGACAACACTGGTGGCGCAACCCCTACACCAACGAAAAGAAAAAAAAGTAGGAGGAGATGTGGCTGTGGTAGCCATGGCCACATCGGAGAGACATTGAAGGCAAGAAGAGAAAGGAAGGGAGAAGATATGTGCGGAGGAGAAGCAGCCGGAGAGGATAACACTTGGTGTGGTGGGCCCCACCTCTTGCTGCCTCCTGCACGGAGGGACACATAGTGTCACCCAGAAGCGGAGGATCGCGAGGTTATAGGTAGTGTTTTCCACATATATATATTTCGGTACCATGTGCATTTCACCATGCTCTGCGCATAATAACTCCATATTAAATATTTATATAAAGGATGATTATAATCCAAAAAGTGCAAATGGAGACTGAGGTACATGTTGCTCGATTTCAAAAAAAAAAAAAAGAATCTACATTTTTCTATTTCAAATTTTTTGAAAAAGTGCCCACATAGAGATAATATCAAGATCTATGACTGCAAATTTTTAATCACAAATTAATTGTATTTTAGCCTACACCAAAAAGACAAATTTGCAGATCTGAAAAATCCCAAAATTTTGGAATTTTGGCTTACTTGTCTTTTTTGCGTAACTCAGAATTTATTTTTTTGAAAATATATATACAATTTTTTTTAAAAAAAATTAGCCGATGTCCATGTTGCAAGTCCTCCAAAATGCCGAACTCGATTGTTACCTTGCTTCTAAGAAGTACTACTATTTCTCCTCTCGAAACATCACTAATACTTGTTGGCCGACAGCTGTAGTGCGCGATGGTTAAGAACATGCATTTGAGGAGGAGATCCATTCACGCGGCAAAGTACGTACCGTACGTACGCTCTCGTTGTCTTTCCGGCACAAGTCCTGGCCAGATCGACCAAATACGTTTGGTGCCCACCTAGCAACAACTGGAGTCGGGAACAAACTTCTCCCTTCCTACCATTAACAAGAAGATTTTGTCACGTTGAAAAAGGAAATTAATTTTGGGAGCCTAGCTAATCATTCATCAAGATCAACTTTTTTTCAGGGAGCATCAAGAGACTCTCTCTACCGGTTCACTGCGATACTACTCCTAGCTAGTGTGAGTTAAAGTTTCGCAAGGAGGATAGTACTCGACGAGGAAGTACCAGAACCAGCTAGCCTAACGTGGGCTCCGTACGGATCCGCTAGCTAGCTAGCTTCAAACCTTTGACCCAGCCAGCTCTTTCAGTTATGCTAAAAAAAAAGCCAGCTCCTTCAAACGGAAAATAGAAAAAATATATTGCAAGCGGCTCATCAAAGGCTAGATGATACACACTATGGAAATGCTTGTTCATGTGTCAGTGATTTACTACCCGGCCCAGCTAACCTCCTTCCTTGCTTGCTTCGAGGGTGCCACATTAGTAATTGCACGTGTCGTTTCACTGTTTCGAACAGGCCTTCACTATTACTCCGGTCTTCACTATTTCGGGGAGGAGACCAAATTGGCATCGGCATTTTCGGCACATTCAATTGCTCGCCACGACTGCATGGGCGTGTCACGTGTACAGTATATTGTAAGGTACTTGTACGTAGACATTGGCCTTGCAAAAAACAAATCGCACTTGCGTTTTGGCCTGGGCTTAAACTGGAGAGGGGTACACATACGTGCGCACATTGCATATCGTGTGGTTTTCAGTGTGTATGTGCATGCATATACTCCTTCGGTTCGAAAACACTTCATTTCCATTTGTTAAACTATGGATTTATGTACACATTAAAACATGTCTAGATATATTAATAGTTTGACAAATGAAAGTCAATTATTTTAGAACAGAGTGAGGAGGAGCAAAGATGTGGACCATGGAATGATCCTTCCGAAAAGATCGAACAACCCCGACCCACCGTGGCTCGACTACCCACACAAAGCGGGCTCCGCCTTTTCCATTTCTACTTTTCACAACTATCCGAAGAAAAATCACTAGACATGTAGAATATGCAGCCCATCACTTGCGAATATGCTTATTTCCCACATATATCTAGAAGCAAATACACATGTTAAATATACAAAGGCAACATCAAATTCACTAATATTAATTTTGGATCACCGTCTTTACCATGTCACACTCGAAGACAATGAACACTTGTTGGAGCACCATCGGAGTCGGACCTGGTGACCCCGTATCTGTTCCGCTCGGTATGTTGTCTCTCCTGGAATGGATCGTTACGGTGTAGAATATGGGGGGGGGGGGGGGAAGGGTGGTTAACTATTTCATAATTCCTGAAAATCCTGTTGCCTCATGTGGCCCGTTCGTGTATGGCGAAATATGGGAAAGAAGTTTACTCACATTGTGTTCAGTGAGAGTTTCATCTCCTCATTGAGTGGGAGTTCTATCTCCTTATAAAGATATTCTTCCACTTGTTTTATGAGCATGAGAAGAAGAAGAAGCATACACGTGCGCTCCTCCGCCACCCACTTCACTCTCGCCTCGTCACGATGCTCGCACGTTGATGGTGCAGATCGTGTACTCGTTGGGAGACCCCAAGAGGAGGGTGTGATGAGCACAGCGGTAGGTGTTTTCTCCTTAGTTAAGAACCAAGATTATCAATGCAGTAGGAGAAAGAGGACCTTCGGAAGGTTGATGCCACTGACGGTGGTGCTGGCGCTTCACCGATTTAAGCAACAATGTGGAACCTGCACACAACACAACCGAATACTTTGCCCCAACGGTACAGTGAGGTTGTCAATCTCACCGGTCTTGCTGAAAACAAAGATTAAACGTATAGTGTGGATAATGATGTATGCTTGCAGTAAGTAAAGAGAGCAGGATATTGTTGTGGTTTGTTTAACAGTCTGAAAAAATGGACCGGGGTTCATAGGTTCACTAGTGGTGTCTCTCCATAAAAATAACACACTGGGTGAACAAATTACAGCTGCGCAATTGACAAATAGAGGTTGCACCGTAGTGCACATTATAACATGATGACTACTATGAAATTTAGTGCAGGCATTACAAAAAAATACATAGACCGAAATCCATCTGCATCTATGACTAATAATCCACCCTCAGGTTATCATCCGAACCCCCTTAGGTATTAAGTTGCAAGCAACAGATAATCGCATTAAGCAATGTGTGTAATGTAAGCAATCATTATACACGCGGGCAATCTCACCGTTGTTTTCTCCCTAATGGCAACAACACATCCTCCCCTTCACGTTTCTGTCACTCGAGCAAGGCAATGAGGAGGCACGAACCCACTATCAAGCATAAATACTCCCTCTTGGAGTCACTAGTAACTACTTGGCCAGAGCAACCACTAGCAACGGAAAGCATGCAAGATCACAAATAACATATGCAATAAAGACTATAATCAACTTGGCGTAAGGTCAATATTTATCGGATCCCAGCAAACACAGCATATAGAATTACATAAGATCAATCTCGATCATGCAGCTCACGAGATCTAAACATGGAGGCATATGAGGAGGAGACAACCATCTAGCTACTGCTATGGACCTGTAGTCCAGGGATGAACTACTCACGCATCAATCCGGAGGCAGGCATGGTGATGTAGAAGCCCCCGGTGATGATTTCCTCTCCGGCAGGGTGCCGGAAAACAGCTCCAGAACCCTTCTGATCTAGGGTTGACGACGACGGCGGCTTCGGAACTTTTTCGGGATTTTTGATGAAGTGCCTAGGGTTTTCCATCCGGGGGGAATAAATAGGCAAAAAGGCAAAGGTGGTGGAGGCCAGGGGCCCCACACCCATAGCTGGCGCGGCCAGGAGGACCCGCGCCACCCTATGGTGTGGCCCCCCTGTTGCCCGTCTTCGACTCCTCTTCGGTGTTCTGGATGCTTCCGGGGAAAATAGGCACTTCGGGCTTTGTGGGGTCCGATTCCGAGAATGTTTTCAGAACAACTTTTCTGAAACAAAAAACAGCAGAAAACAGGGAACTGGCCCTTGGCATCTTGTTAATAGGTTAGTCCCCGAAAAAGTATAAAAATGCTATAAATAAGGGAGGAAACATGTAGCAATTGGCATAATATGATCATGGAATCAGAAATTAGGGATACTTTTATGACGTATCAAGCATCCCCAAGCTTAGTTCCTACTCGTCCTCGAGTAGGTAAACGATAAAACAATAATTTCTGAGGTGACATGCTACTATCATAATCTTGATCATTAAAATGTGTCGCACCCTGGGTTTCTAGAGGATACTCCCCGCACGAACTGGAAGTCAGGTGCTTGGATTATGGGGCAAACATGCTCCCACGTCCCAGCTTCCTGGTAGGCCTGCGCTTATGCGCGACAACACAAGCCCCTGCTTCCACCGTCGAAGTAAACTATCCGCTAGGAACCTAAAGGCACTACTGTCGACGTACTTCATAATCAAACACGCACGGTACGTCAACAGTTTGGTACGAATGATAACACAGAATGTCTCTAAGACACAAAAGAATGAAATAAGGGCAACTGGCCTTCACTAAGGCAGAAAATATCGAATACAGTCATCCAGAGGACACATGTCCCAACATTTCATCCATTACAACAGCGGAAGCAAACAAAGGGTCTGAGTACAGACAAATCCATGGCTTAAGAAGCCTGAGAACATAAAGGAAAACGAAGCCCATCCACGAAGGTCTGGATCCTGCCCTGGTCCAGCTAACTACTCGTCTGCAGCGTCATCGAACTCCACAAAGTAGCCATCCTGGGAAGCATCGTAGTCGTAGTAGAACTCTGCGTAAACCACAGCCCCAACGGGGTCAGTACATCCAAGTACTGGCAAGCAAGACTCACATTTCATCAAGGAGTTACCCGTCAACACAAGCATAGATGCTTGGGATCAACGGAAGAAGGGGTGATATAACAGTTGCTGCTGGCTGCTCTAACCAACTACAGAAAATAGCTACAGTTCCGGCTAACAGAAAAGATAAGATCGAGGATTGTAACCAACTGAAAGATAACTTCAACCAAACCCATCCTGGATCTCGCCCCTTATCCTAAGAAGCAATCCGAGGATAACTCACACAGTTGTAAATAAGGTGAATCAAGTTATTGTGTGAATAACCTATTACTAGTCAGGTTATTAATCATTGGGTGAAACATGATTGATAGTTATGTTGAAGTTGTCCTGAGTACTTGTTAGCCAGTACTTTCACCAAGTAATCCATAACCGCGGAAAACACGGCTTCTCGAGAAGATTATCCCTGCAGGGTTGCACCAATTTGGCCGTACACTCATGAATATCCCGCCAGATGGGATGCCTCCCACCAAGCGGGGCACTCAACACAACCAACCATTCCTCGCATCAAGCCCAAAGAACCTTGGGCGCACGGCTAATCAAGCCCAGAAGAAAATGGACCATCATAGCACTCTAAGACCGTGTCCCCCTATATGCCGACTACGAAAGTTCCACCCTGCGCTGGGCTCGCAAAAACATGCATGCGGCAAATGGAAAACACGAACTAAATGAGGCGATTTGGACGAGATGCGAATCAGGTCAAGTTGAGGGGGGCGCCCATACTCGCTTCCCAAATGCGGGTAGTGCGCTCATCATGGATCAGTAGACAAGACCCTTTTCCTATTAGGGTCGACACTAGCAGGCTCCAAAACCACTCATGGGCCTCCTGCCGGTGCCTTATCATCAAATTATTATTACCATTAGCAATTAACAGGATTGATTGATTAATAACGAGCCCCGGTACAAGATAATAAGATAGTAACCGACAACAGACTCGAGTAAAGCAACCCTGAGCATGCTAGATAATACTAAGGCACAAGCAAAGGCTGTAGGTATGGAGATGCTGGCAATATCAGGGCTCAAGGTATCATGTGATGGGTTCGGAGAACAAGCAACGATACGTAGGGCTAGCAATAGTAGACAAAAGATAGTATCAACAGCAAGTGTGGAAAGGAACTCGATGATTCATGTGAGTGATAACTTGCCTGGCAGCTCAGTCTCGTACTGGGCTAGGTCCTGAGAAGTGGTGTCGTAAGGATCGTCGGTCTCAACGTAGTCGTCGTCTAACCGAGAAGAAGCAAACAAACAAAACAGGTATGTAAACAAACATTGACATGGCATTGTGCACAATCAACTATGATGCATGACAATTTAATAGATGCAACAAAATAACCTATTTGATATGATAACACAATTTAAATGGACTGATATGCAACTGTGAGTTGCATATGACAAGCCCATGGAATTTGGTTAGTTTATTTGTTTTCCAACTAATCAACAGATGATAATGGATTAGCATGATGCATGCAAAAGGAAAACAGCAAAATAACAACATTAGAACCAAATTACAATAGGTTGTAGCAATTTAAAAGTTTGTTATTAATTTTGGAAAATTTTGGGTGCATTAGAGGTACCACACATGTAGTTGTTGTTTTCAACCATTTAAAATGTTCAAAACAAATAACAAAGTTGATATTTGAAAAGAACATCAAATTCTGGTTGGATTACATGTTTCACAATTTGAAATTGGACTTTGGATTATTTAGTTATGAATTAAACAAAATTAAACAATTTTTAATTGAATTAAACATGATTTAAATAGATTGGGCAATTTAAATTGTTCAAACCAGAAAACAAAATTTATATTTGAATAGAGCATTCAAAAAGGTGTGAAAAACATATTTTATTTGTATTATTTGAAAACAGAATGAATTAGTTATGAATTATTACAAATTGCATTTGAATTATTCAAATTTGAATTTTTAAATACATTTGTAATTTCCAAAACAGAATACAAATTGGATATTTGAATAGATTAGGAAATTTGGATCAGAATTCATATATAACTTTTATTTATTTGAATTATAGATTTGAAGTTATTAAATTTTAAAGATTTGTTTGAATTCTGTTATTTAAAAGAAACAGAGATTAAAAACAGAAATGTTTTAAACATTTTGTTACCGTGCAGTGGGTTACACCCTGCCACTGCCCTGTGGCCCCAGGCCAGCGTGGACGCGGACGTGCTGGCGTGGCAGGCAGGGTCACTGCCGTGTGGCCCCTGCCTGTCAGCGAGGGAAACAAAAAGGGGGTTTTAATCGCGGCGCTGGGGTTCGAACCCAGCACCTCTCCCTCGCGCAAAAGGTCTGAACCACTGCGCTGCGACTGCGTGTTTGATAGTATAGGGTTTGGGTTCAGGTTAAGGTTCAGTTTCGCACTGAACCTGACGAAACTGACGACGCGCGCGCTCGCCTGACAGAGCTCGACGGCGGCGAGGGAATCGTGCACGGCGGCGCTGTGCTAGCGGTTGTGAGTGTGCAGGGGGTTCACTGAACCGTGCGCGAGCAGAGTGAGAGGGAGGAGGTGAAGTTGGAGGCTCACCGTGAGGTGGCCGTGGTCGATTTCGACGGCGGAGAGGAACAGCGGCGACGTCGAGCACGGCGGCGAGGATCTAGCTGCTTCCCGTGGCCGCTCCGGTGTGCAAAACGACGAGGAGGCGATGGCGACTCGATCCCAGTGAGCAGACTGCCTCGAGGGGCCCTGCAACGACGAGGAGGACCTCGGGTTCAGAATCAAAGGCGCGGTGGCCGGAGGAAAAGGAGAGGACGGCGGCGTCGCTCGAGGGCTCACCGTGCGATTCTCTGGTGTCCAAGTGGAGGAGGGAGTAGCGGCGACTCGATTCCCGTAGATGGATGGCTAGGAGAGGGTAGGAGGCGGCGGCGCCATGTCGATGTTCAGAGGATCGCCGGCGGTGGCGAGTTGCAGAGAGGTGAGCGGCGACAGGGAGAAGCAATCGGCGGCGGAGAAGAGGGGAAACAGTGGCCTAGGGTTAGGGTTAGGTCTAGGGAGGCTAGGGCGTGCTTTATAGGCACGGGAGAGTGCCTGGTGGCCGCCGGCGTCGCGCGGGGTCGAGGTGGCTCCGCTGGATGGCCGCCGTACGGGAGGACGAAGACGGATTAGACGGCGCGCACGAATCTCAGCGCGTCTGAAGCGGTAAGTTGCGCGTAGGCGGGCTGGGCTGCGGTTTAGATGGGCTGGGCTGGCTAGTGTGCTGCGCGCGCGGCCGTTTTCTCCTTTTTTATTCTTTTCTGTTTTTTTTTATATTTTTTTGCTGAAATGGTTTTGGAAGAAAGTTGTTAAGGCTTTATTTGAGAAAAATTCTGAAAAAATTAAGTTAAGCTATTTAGACAAATAGAAACCACAACATCAACTTGGATTTCCAAAATGAAATTTTAAAATTGTAGTTAGTGTTTGAAACCAAATTTGGGGTATTTTCATATTTAATTTAGTTATTGATAATAACCATTTGAATAGGGTTACCCCTAGGTTGTTTAATCATGATTTTACAATTTCAAAGTGTGGTGAAATTGATGGATTCAAAACAAGTACTGATTTGAAACTTGGTTGAAATTTTAAAAGGTGATTTGAGAATTATTGATTGAAATATTGGTTGGATTTAAAGCAACAATTTAATAAGTGAGAAAAGGAATAACATGGTTGTTTTTTTTTAGTTGTTATTTTTATTCCAAATTTGTAACATAACAAGTATGAAAGCAATGTTTGAAAAGATTTGAATTTGAGTTGTGAAAACAAGATAAAACAGGTAGAAACAAATGCAAACAATAAATAAACATGATGCCATGATGCATTGCTTGAAATAAAACAAGGAATCAAACATTCTAGGGGTATTTTCATACTTGGATGTTACAAAACGCCCCCCCTTGAAGGAATCGCGCCCCGAGATTCCCTACTGAGAAATGAACAGGTCCGGATACTTCTTGCGAAGATCCTCTTCGGTCTCCCACGTTGCCTCTTTATCAGAATGATGCGACCATTGGACTTTCAAGAACTTGGTGCTCTTGTTGCGAGTCTTACGCTCGGTCTCATCGAGAATACGAATAGGGTGCTCCTCATAAGACAGATCATCTTGCAGCTCAATGGAATCATGATCAACTGCACGATCTGGATCTTTGAAACACTTCTTGAGTTGTGACACGTGGAAAACATCGTGCACCTTGGATAGTTTTTCTGGAAGTTCAAGACGATAAGCATTCTCTGCACGTCTTGAGAGGATGTTGAAAGGGCCAATGTATCTTGGTGCAAGCTTTCCTTTCACACCAAAACGATGAGTGCCTCTGAGGGGAGTTACACGGAGATATGCCTTATCACCAGGTGCATAGACCATATCCCTGTGCTTGCTATCATAATAGCTCTTCTGACGAGACTGCGCAATCCTGAGATTGTCACGAATGATACGAACTTTCTCCTCGGCTTCCTTAACAATGTCAGGGCCTAGAAGTGAACGTTCACCAGCTCCAGACCAATTGATTGGACTCCTGCATCTGCGACCATACAGTGCCTCAAATGGTGCCATGCCTAGGCTTGCCTGGTAGCTGTTGTTGTAGGAGAATTCAGCATATGGAAGGCAATCCTCCCATTTCATGCCAAAGGAGAGACCACATGCTCTGAGCATATCCTCGAGAATCTGATTGACTCTTTCGACTTGCCCCTGAGACTGAGGGTGGTAAGCTGTGCTGAACAGAAGTTTAGTGCCCAATGCTTCTTGAAAGCTCTTCCAGAAATGAGAAGTGAAAATACTTCCACGGTCTGAGCTTATTTCCAATGGAACACCATGAAGAGGAACAACCTTTGCTGTGTAGAGCTCTGCTAACTGGCTAGCTGAGATAGTTTCCTTTACAGCATAGAAGTGAGCAACCTTAGTGAGACGATCAATAACAACGAAGATTGCATCGTTGCCCTTTTTGGACTTTGGAAACCCAGTAACGAAGTCCATTTCAATCATGTCCCACTTCCACTCAGGAATTTTTAGAGGTTGGAGTAGACCTGCTGTCTTCTGATGGACTGCCTTAACACGTTGACAAACGTCGCATTCAGAAACGTATTGAGCAATTTCACGTTTCATGCCAGGCCACCAATACAGAGTCTTGAGATCCTGGTACATCTTTGTACTTCCAGGGTGAATGGATAGAGGAGTTTCATGAGCCTCCTTGAGAATGATATCCTTGAGACTTTGAATCTGAGGGACTGCAATGCGTCCTTCGAAGAACACAGTTCCCTTGTCATCAATTGAGAAGGACTTGAACTTATCATTGCCCTCCTTGATGTGATCCACAATCTTCTTGATTTCAATATCACGAAGTTGTTCAGAACGAATCTTGTCCTCAAGAGTTGGTCTGGCTGTCAAGCTAGCAAGGTATCCTTCAGGAACAAGACCAAGGTTCAGCTTCTGGAATTCTTCATGAAGTGGAGGTTGGCTTTCCATGATCATGAGATTATTGCAATAGGATTTGCGACTGAGAGCATCGGCCATAACATTAGCCTTGCCTGGAGTGTAAGAAATGGTGAGATCAAAGTCTTTAATCTTCTCAATCCATCTCCTTTGCCTGAGGTTCAGATCTGGCTGAGTGAAGATGTATTTCAGACTCTTGTGATCGGAAAAGATTTCAGTTTTGTTACCCAACAAGTATTGTCTCCATTTCTTGAGGGCAAACACAACTGCTGCAAGTTCAAGATCATGAGTGGGATAGTTTTGCTCATGTGGGTTCAACTGACGTGAAGCATAAGCCACAACTTGACGTTCTTGCATAAGAACTGCTCCTAGTCCTTGGAGAGATGCATCACAGAATATCTGGAAAGGTTTGGTAGTGTCGGGGCCAACTAGAACAGGTGTGGAAGTGAGTTTAGTCTTCAGGAGGTTGAAACTCTCATCACATTGTGGAGTCCAAACGAACTTTTTGTCCTTCTTTGTGAGATCAGTGAGAGGTTTAGCAATCTTGGAAAAGTTTTGGACGAAACGACGGCAATAGCTAGCCAAGCCAAGAAAGCTTCTAACTTGTTTCACCGTCTTAGGGGGTTTCCAGTCAACAATTGCCTTAACCTTTTCCGGGTCAATGGCAATGCCTTTGGCAGAGATGATATGACCAAGATATGCAACTTCTGGAATCCAGAACTCACATTTGGAAAACTTGGCATACAAACGATGCTCGCGAAGTTTCATGAGAGTGAGACGAAGGTGTTCTCCATGCTCTTCCTCGGATTTTGAGTAGACTAGAATGTCATCAAGATATACCACAACGAACTTGTCGAGGTATTCATGGAAGACAGAATTCATGAGTCTTGAGAAGGTCGCCGGTGCATTGGTGAGACCAAAGGACATGACGGTGTATTCATATAGACCGTACCTAGTGGTGAAAGCTGTCTTAGGAATATCTTCCTTTCTGATCTTTATCTGATGGTAACCCATCCTCAAGTCCAACTTTGAGAATATTGAGGCTCCAGCAAGTTGATCAAAAAGATCATCGATACGAGGAAGTGGATACTTGTTCTTGATGGTTTTCTCGTTGAGAGGACGATAGTCAACCACGAGTCTCTTAGTTTGATCCTTCTTGGCAACAAACAGAGTTGGGCAACCCCAAGCGGAGGAACTAGGCTGAATGAAACCTTTGTCCATATACATATCGATTTGCTCCTTCAACAATTTCAGTTCAGGAGGAGCTATCTTATATGGATGCTTAGAGATTGGAGCAGTACCTGGCTCAAGCTCGATCACGAACTCAACTGCTCTGTCCGGAGGCATCCCTGGCAATTCTTCTGGAAAGACGTCAGGGAATTCACAAACCACCGGAACATTTTCAATTGCCGGAAGGGGTTTGGCATCAAGGCTGAACAGTTGAGCAGAAGTTGATCCATATGGAGAATAGACTATCTGGCCTGAAGTGTGGGAGAGAGTTATTGACTTTTGAGCACAGTCAATTTTAGCTTTGTGGGTCTTCAACCAATCCATACCCAGAATGACATCAATGTCAGAATTTCCCAGCAACATGAGTGAAGCAAGGAATACACGACCTCCAATTAGGATCTGATTGTCCATGCTTATCTTGGAAGTAATCATTTTATTTCCCGGAGAGTGCACATAGATTTGATTGCTTAGCGGAACCAGAGCTAAATTGTACGTTGTAGCAAAGATCTTTGACACAAACGAATGCGATGCTCCAGTATCAAACAACACTTTAGCTGGAATAGAGTTTACGGGTAATATACCGAGAACGACGTCAGCAGCCTCTTCGGCTTTGTCGGCCTTGATATGGTTCACCCTCGCGTTCCTCCCGACAGGCCTATTGTTGGAGTTGAAGGCTTTAGCCGGAGGAGCACGAACCATAGCCTGGTTGGTGTTGGGGCGAGGAGGTAGGGGTAGCTGCTTCTGAGTGCACTTGTCAGCATAATGTCCAGTCTCCTTGCACTTGTAGCAAGTGACGACACGAGAAGGACCCGGCCTTGGCTGCCCCATCGGAAACCTCTGACCCTGCATCTGAGATGGGTTGGGTGGGCGGGGACCAAAGCCTGGAGAAGCTTGGGCATTTGGAGCCCGAGTGACAGCACCATTTGGCACCCAGATGCGGCGCTTCTGCGGAGGGGTGGTCATGTTGGAGGAGGAACCACCCTCACGCGAGTGCTTGCGGGACTCTTCGAACGCCTTGCGCCCATTCTCCTCATTGAGCGCGGTGTTCACAAGCTCGACGAAGTCCTTGCACTTGATGTTTGTGAGAGCGTACTTCAGTTCCGGGTTAAAACCTCGGCGGAACCTTGCCATCTTCTTGGCTTCGGTGGACACTTCGTCACCAGCGTACCGAGCGAGACGATTGAACTCGTTCTGGTAGCCGAGAACGTCCAGCTTGCCCTGTCTGAGAGAGCAGAATTCCTCACGCATCTTTTCCATGAGACCATCCGGGATGTGGTGCTTCAGGAAGGCATCTCTGAAACATCCCCAGTTGATAGGAAAGCCAGCCCTCATGGCCTGGTAGTTCTCCCACCAAGTAGCTGCCTGACCCTTCAGTAGGTAGGTGGCGTACTTGACCTTATCCTCTTCAGCAACATGAGCTATCTCCAGAGCTCTTGCTACGTCACGGATCCAGTCATCAGCATCCAGGGGCTCACGTGTTGCCACGAAAGCTTTTGGGCCCAAGCTGAGGAAGTCCTTGATGGTGACCCTTGGAGCATTCTGGTTGTGTTGCTGGTTAGCCTGGATCTGGGCCATCTGTGTCACCACTTGGGTCATCTGAGCCAACAGCTCCCCCATTGGTGGTGGCGGTGGCGGGTTGTTCCTGGTTGGAGGCATCCTGAACAGAAATTCATTTTAGCACAACAACAGAAAAGGATAGACTTGGTAACCGAAAGATAGATTATTCCGACGCATGAATAGATAACCAACAGGTACATCACCACATGTTCAAATACATCAGAATATCCAACAGACCAAATACATGGTTCGAAAACGAAAGGATAAACTAGACACAGCTAGTAATGGATACAACGGTACTCCCATGCTCATCACGCAGGACGGCGGTGAGTAGTACGACGAGAGATACGGTGAGGAGGAATCCCACGGAAGTAGGTATCACGATGATCCATGTAGATAGGAACTGCTCTGAGAGGAACTCTCGGTGTGGTGAAGTGGAAAGCGTCGTATCCCTGTGCTCCATAGCGGGGAATCCCTGTGTAACCAGCTCCGAGATCGAGAAGTGGGCCTCTGATCGGCTCGTAACCTCCAGCATCTGGCAACGGAAGACCAGCTGGCTGAACGACACGTGCGAAGCGCTCGTCTCCAACAAAGTCTGTGGTGTACGTCGCCAGACGAGTGAGAGCAAGGCGGAGCTGCTCCCTGACTGAGGCTAACTCCTGAGAAAGTGCGGAAGCAACGGCATCACTGTGACTAGCAAACTGGGCAGTGACCTGGAGCCTGGAGCTATCAGTCTCGTAGGTATCCATGTCACGGTGGATAGTGAAGTGAGCTCCTGCTGCCGTGATGTAACCACGGGGGATGTGACGAAAGCTGGACTTATCAAACCCCCAGTAGTCAGCACGGAGAACGGTGACACTCACGTACGCTGCCTGCTGCACTGCCATATCCACTGTGGACCCTACTGCCTCGTACTGGTGTGCAATGCTCCTGCCATCATCCGACAGAATGTAGACGATAGCCCGGTAGCAAGTCTGGTCACACTCTCGCTGGTGCTCGTAGACCCGGTACTCTGGTGCCCAATGGAACCCCAGAAAGGTAACCATGTCTCTCAGCAACTCCGGAAAACCGGCGGTGCTCTCACAGCGAGTCATGCGAACCACCTGCGGATAGTAGTTGAGACCCATCTGCAGATTATTTGGAAGGTTTTGGTTAGACTCCGGTAGAAGGAAAAGGATGTGGAAAACAACAACAAGGTTCAATGGACGAAAAGGATGTTGAAAAGAACATGATATTGAAGCAACATCGGGAAAACGAGACCAAAAGTCCTGAGGTACTACAGATAACCCAAAACACGTGAAATCCTAACTTGAAAGTTTAGGTGAGAACAGAAAACAACGTTTCACTTCCTTACCAGAAAAGGGTGGGTGGGTGGGGAAAGAAGAAAAATGGCAGAATTCCTACTCTCACGTTTCATTTTTCCTGTATAGCTACAAAATAGTTTCTAGACTCAACTGCGACCAGTAAAAAGGGATCCTACAGGCAGACAGGCTCTGATACCATTTGTCGCACCCTGGGTTTCTAGAGGATACTCCCCGCACGAACTGGAAGTCAGGTGCTTGGATTATGGGGCAAACATGCTCCCACGTCCCAGCTTCCTGGTAGGCCTGCGCTTATGCGCGACAACACAAGCCCCTGCTTCCACCGTCGAAGTAAACTATCCGCTAGGAACCTAAAGGCACTACTGTCGACGTACTTCATAATCAAACACGCACGGTACGTCAACAGTTTGGTACGAATGATAACACAGAATGTCTCTAAGACACAAAAGAATGAAATAAGGGCAACTGGCCTTCACTAAGGCAGAAAATATCGAATACAGTCATCCAGAGGACACATGTCCCAACATTTCATCCATTACAACAGCGGAAGCAAACAAAGGGTCTGAGTACAGACAAATCCATGGCTTAAGAAGCCTGAGAACATAAAGGAAAACGAAGCCCATCCACGAAGGTCTGGATCCTGCCCTGGTCCAGCTAACTACTCGTCTGCAGCGTCATCGAACTCCACAAAGTAGCCATCCTGGGAAGCATCGTAGTCGTAGTAGAACTCTGCGTAAACCACAGCCCCAACGGGGTCAGTACATCCAAGTACTGGCAAGCAAGACTCACATTTCATCAAGGAGTTACCCGTCAACACAAGCATAGATGCTTGGGATCAACGGAAGAAGGGGTGATATAACAGTTGCTGCTGGCTGCTCTAACCAACTACAGAAAATAGCTACAGTTCCGGCTAACAGAAAAGATAAGATCGAGGATTGTAACCAACTGAAAGATAACTTCAACCAAACCCATCCTGGATCTCGCCCCTTATCCTAAGAAGCAATCCGAGGATAACTCACACAGTTGTAAATAAGGTGAATCAAGTTATTGTGTGAATAACCTATTACTAGTCAGGTTATTAATCATTGGGTGAAACATGATTGATAGTTATGTTGAAGTTGTCCTGAGTACTTGTTAGCCAGTACTTTCACCAAGTAATCCATAACCGCGGAAAACACGGCTTCTCGAGAAGATTATCCCTGCAGGGTTGCACCAATTTGGCCGTACACTCATGAATATCCCGCCAGATGGGATGCCTCCCACCAAGCGGGGCACTCAACACAACCAACCATTCCTCGCATCAAGCCCAAAGAACCTTGGGCGCACGGCTAATCAAGCCCAGAAGAAAATGGACCATCATAGCACTCTAAGACCGTGTCCCCCTATATGCCGACTACGAAAGTTCCACCCTGCGCTGGGCTCGCAAAAACATGCATGCGGCAAATGGAAAACACGAACTAAATGAGGCGATTTGGACGAGATGCGAATCAGGTCAAGTTGAGGGGGGCGCCCATACTCGCTTCCCAAATGCGGGTAGTGCGCTCATCATGGATCAGTAGACAAGACCCTTTTCCTATTAGGGTCGACACTAGCAGGCTCCAAAACCACTCATGGGCCTCCTGCCGGTGCCTTATCATCAAATTATTATTACCATTAGCAATTAACAGGATTGATTGATTAATAACGAGCCCCGGTACAAGATAATAAGATAGTAACCGACAACAGACTCGAGTAAAGCAACCCTGAGCATGCTAGATAATACTAAGGCACAAGCAAAGGCTGTAGGTATGGAGATGCTGGCAATATCAGGGCTCAAGGTATCATGTGATGGGTTCGGAGAACAAGCAACGATACGTAGGGCTAGCAATAGTAGACAAAAGATAGTATCAACAGCAAGTGTGGAAAGGAACTCGATGATTCATGTGAGTGATAACTTGCCTGGCAGCTCAGTCTCGTACTGGGCTAGGTCCTGAGAAGTGGTGTCGTAAGGATCGTCGGTCTCAACGTAGTCGTCGTCTAACCGAGAAGAAGCAAACAAACAAAACAGGTATGTAAACAAACATTGACATGGCATTGTGCACAATCAACTATGATGCATGACAATTTAATAGATGCAACAAAATAACCTATTTGATATGATAACACAATTTAAATGGACTGATATGCAACTGTGAGTTGCATATGACAAGCCCATGGAATTTGGTTAGTTTATTTGTTTTCCAACTAATCAACAGATGATAATGGATTAGCATGATGCATGCAAAAGGAAAACAGCAAAATAACAACATTAGAACCAAATTACAATAGGTTGTAGCAATTTAAAAGTTTGTTATTAATTTTGGAAAATTTTGGGTGCATTAGAGGTACCACACATGTAGTTGTTGTTTTCAACCATTTAAAATGTTCAAAACAAATAACAAAGTTGATATTTGAAAAGAACATCAAATTCTGGTTGGATTACATGTTTCACAATTTGAAATTGGACTTTGGATTATTTAGTTATGAATTAAACAAAATTAAACAATTTTTAATTGAATTAAACATGATTTAAATAGATTGGGCAATTTAAATTGTTCAAACCAGAAAACAAAATTTATATTTGAATAGAGCATTCAAAAAGGTGTGAAAAACATATTTTATTTGTATTATTTGAAAACAGAATGAATTAGTTATGAATTATTACAAATTGCATTTGAATTATTCAAATTTGAATTTTTAAATACATTTGTAATTTCCAAAACAGAATACAAATTGGATATTTGAATAGATTAGGAAATTTGGATCAGAATTCATATATAACTTTTATTTATTTGAATTATAGATTTGAAGTTATTAAATTTTAAAGATTTGTTTGAATTCTGTTATTTAAAAGAAACAGAGATTAAAAACAGAAATGTTTTAAACATTTTGTTACCGTGCAGTGGGTTACACCCTGCCACTGCCCTGTGGCCCCAGGCCAGCGTGGACGCGGACGTGCTGGCGTGGCAGGCAGGGTCACTGCCGTGTGGCCCCTGCCTGTCAGCGAGGGAAACAAAAAGGGGGTTTTAATCGCGGCGCTGGGGTTCGAACCCAGCACCTCTCCCTCGCGCAAAAGGTCTGAACCACTGCGCTGCGACTGCGTGTTTGATAGTATAGGGTTTGGGTTCAGGTTAAGGTTCAGTTTCGCACTGAACCTGACGAAACTGACGACGCGCGCGCTCGCCTGACAGAGCTCGACGGCGGCGAGGGAATCGTGCACGGCGGCGCTGTGCTAGCGGTTGTGAGTGTGCAGGGGGTTCACTGAACCGTGCGCGAGCAGAGTGAGAGGGAGGAGGTGAAGTTGGAGGCTCACCGTGAGGTGGCCGTGGTCGATTTCGACGGCGGAGAGGAACAGCGGCGACGTCGAGCACGGCGGCGAGGATCTAGCTGCTTCCCGTGGCCGCTCCGGTGTGCAAAACGACGAGGAGGCGATGGCGACTCGATCCCAGTGAGCAGACTGCCTCGAGGGGCCCTGCAACGACGAGGAGGACCTCGGGTTCAGAATCAAAGGCGCGGTGGCCGGAGGAAAAGGAGAGGACGGCGGCGTCGCTCGAGGGCTCACCGTGCGATTCTCTGGTGTCCAAGTGGAGGAGGGAGTAGCGGCGACTCGATTCCCGTAGATGGATGGCTAGGAGAGGGTAGGAGGCGGCGGCGCCATGTCGATGTTCAGAGGATCGCCGGCGGTGGCGAGTTGCAGAGAGGTGAGCGGCGACAGGGAGAAGCAATCGGCGGCGGAGAAGAGGGGAAACAGTGGCCTAGGGTTAGGGTTAGGTCTAGGGAGGCTAGGGCGTGCTTTATAGGCACGGGAGAGTGCCTGGTGGCCGCCGGCGTCGCGCGGGGTCGAGGTGGCTCCGCTGGATGGCCGCCGTACGGGAGGACGAAGACGGATTAGACGGCGCGCACGAATCTCAGCGCGTCTGAAGCGGTAAGTTGCGCGTAGGCGGGCTGGGCTGCGGTTTAGATGGGCTGGGCTGGCTAGTGTGCTGCGCGCGCGGCCGTTTTCTCCTTTTTTATTCTTTTCTGTTTTTTTTTATATTTTTTTGCTGAAATGGTTTTGGAAGAAAGTTGTTAAGGCTTTATTTGAGAAAAATTCTGAAAAAATTAAGTTAAGCTATTTAGACAAATAGAAACCACAACATCAACTTGGATTTCCAAAATGAAATTTTAAAATTGTAGTTAGTGTTTGAAACCAAATTTGGGGTATTTTCATATTTAATTTAGTTATTGATAATAACCATTTGAATAGGGTTACCCCTAGGTTGTTTAATCATGATTTTACAATTTCAAAGTGTGGTGAAATTGATGGATTCAAAACAAGTACTGATTTGAAACTTGGTTGAAATTTTAAAAGGTGATTTGAGAATTATTGATTGAAATATTGGTTGGATTTAAAGCAACAATTTAATAAGTGAGAAAAGGAATAACATGGTTGTTTTTTTTTAGTTGTTATTTTTATTCCAAATTTGTAACATAACAAGTATGAAAGCAATGTTTGAAAAGATTTGAATTTGAGTTGTGAAAACAAGATAAAACAGGTAGAAACAAATGCAAACAATAAATAAACATGATGCCATGATGCATTGCTTGAAATAAAACAAGGAATCAAACATTCTAGGGGTATTTTCATACTTGGATGTTACAAAATGTAAAAGCATATGTATGCTGAGATCATAAAACTTCAAACACAAACATGATAAATAGAACTTTAATAATAAAGCATAGCAATCACTTTGCATCACGAATAGTATCTTAAATAAAGGATCATGAATAATAATGCAAAGAAAGATAAACGTTTGTTTCAGGTATAGAGAAAGCATGACAAAGTGGTATTTCGCTAGTCCTTAAGAGTGGGACAAAACATAAATGCCATGACACTTTCAAAGTTCAAGTGGAAGACCAGAACAAATAATTTAAGAACAAATAATATCACATCATGAAGTAATTATTGATGTTTATGGGACAAATGCACATAGAACTCAGAATGGAAAAATGCTCTCTCAATTGTGCATAAAGTTAGAAGATGGAGACTCAACATAAAAATAAAAGAAAGACCCTTCGCAGAGGGAAGCAGGGATCACTCATGTGCTAGAGCTTTTTATTTTATTAAAGAGAGGTATTAAAAGTTTGACATTGTGGAGGAATGTCTATATTTTAGGAGTGGTGTATGCTAGTGTCAACGAATGGTAAACAGACAATACAGTATGTCACAAACCAACTGGATTCACAAGAGCGGCTCCCATAGTGAAGGACGCAACTGGTGTAGAAGGTCATCCCTCTTTCTCTTTTGTTTACACAGTTATGCTTTGACTGATAAATCAGGGGCAAAAATAGTGACGAGAATTTGTTTGTATTAATTTGGGTCTGGGCACCCCGCTGCCAGCTCTTCTATCATTTTGATAAGAAGATGAGGCCACTAGTCTAGGGTTTGAAATCCAATCAACAAGTGAGATAAAGATTCTCTATTGACGTCCTCATGAGCAAAAACAAGAACACAAAGAAGGATAATTTTGAAGGTTTTAAACATAACACATGAGCAATTTACTTGGAGTGGCAGTTAAATACCACATGTAGGTAGGTATGGTTACACAATGGGAAAACTTTGGTTTAAGGAGTTTGGATGCACGAGTAGAGTTCCATACTCAGTACAGGTGGAGCTAGAAAAAGACTGGGAGCGACAAATCAAGAGAGCATAAGAGCCATAATCATGCATAGCGACATAAGCATCATTAATTAAAGCATAAGCGGTATCACAAGTTCAAAAACTAAGTGGTCATGGAGGCTATTCGTGACTAGTTTGTAGTCATAAACATGGTGTGAGCATGCGCCAAGTCAACCAAATAAAACATTCGAAAGAGAATACCATATATTGATGCTTTACTATGACAAGAACAACTTATGAATGTTTCAAAACATATTAAACGCTCTCAGATATTTAAGGCTATTCATGCTACTCAATAACCACAAGGCTTTAAAACTAAAATAACATTTAGCATGGCATGAAAAAGTTCTAGCCACAGTCTATACAAGCTTCTACTAGTACTGTTTAAATTCTACATCAAGCAGTAGTTTTCTTTTCCCAACAAGCACCATACAAGATATGTTTTAACAAAAATAATCCTTATGATACAGCAAGAAAACATGAGAGTAATCACATAATACTACTAACAACTCTGATAAGAGATGCATGCAAAACAGGAGCTAATTAAATGCAGCAGCCAAACAGAGACTAAGAATACAACGTATTCTCATGAAAAAGCGGAGCGTGTCACTCTCCAATAAAATAATGATGGGGTCTAACCAAGCTTATTATGAAAATAAAAACAAACTGAAAACAAAAATAAAAGACACTCCAAGTGAAGCACATAAGGTGTGACCGAATAAAAATATAGTTTCACTAGAAGTGACCTGATAATTTGTTGATGAAGAAGGGGATGCCTTGGGTATCCCCAAGCTTAGACGCTTGAGTCTTCTTGAAATTTTCTGGGATGTACCACTGGGGCATCCCCAAGCTTAGTCTTTTCCCTCTTCTTGATCACATCATATTATCCTCTTCTCTTACCCTTGAAAACTGCCTTCACACCAAAATTCTCACAATCTTCATTAGCAACGTTAGTGCAATCGAAATAATAAACTCACATGTTTCAGTTTCAACACAATACTAGCACTCAAAAACACATTAGCTACTGTCACAACTTCTTTTTAAACTCTTTTCTCAAAAGAACACCAAAAGAAAGAGATTAAGATGCAAATGCAATAATTGGCAGAAATCTGTCAAAACAGAACAGCAGGCAGAGATCGATTGTTTCGAAAATCTTCTGTTGCTCAAATCAAAAAGTGTTCAACTAAGAAAAGTTTCGTATATATCCCAGGATTAAGGAAAAAAAAGCTCAGGTCATTTTGAATTTTCTGTGATTTTATACATAATTAACAATGGACAGCAGAAATATGTTTCCTGCGCGGAAATCCCAAATATAGTGTCAACTTTCCACTAGAAGATTTACTTGGCTCAACAAATACACAAAAGAAAAGATACAGAGGGGTTGATAAGGAAAACTAGAACACCCAGGTGCAAAGCACACTAAAGAAAACAAAGAAAAACATAATTAAAACAGAGAAATAAAATGGGTAGTCTCCCGGTAGCGTTTTTCTTTAACGCCTTTCAGCTAGGCCTAAAAGATCAACTCATGTATCAACATCATAACTTGCTATAATAGTAGAGTCAAAAGGTATCTTCATCCTCTTTCTAGGAAAATGTTCCATACCTTTCTTGAGGGGGAATTGATATTTAATACTCTCCTCTTTCATATCAATAACAACACCAATAGTTCTAAGAAAAGGTCTTCCCAAAACAATAGGACAAGAAGAATTGCATTCAATGTTCATAACAGCAAAATCGACAGGGACAAGGTTATTGTTAACCATAATAAGAACATCATCAATTCTACCAAGAGGTTTCTTCTTAGCATTATCAGCAAGATGAACATCCAAATAACAGTGTTCTAACGGTGGTAGATCAAGAATATCATAAAGCTTTTGAGGCATAACAGAGATACTAGCACCAAGATCACAGAAAGAATGGCAATCAAAATCATTTACTTTTATCTTAATGATAGGATCCCAACCATCATCTAATTTCCTAGGGATAGATGTTTCAAGTTTCAACTTTTCCCTAACTTTCATGAGAGCATTGGTAATATGTTTAGTAACGGCCATATTCATGGCACTAGCATTGGGACTTCTAGCAAGATTTTGTAGAAATATAATAACTTAAGAGATGTTGTAATCATCAAAATAAAATTTATTATCATCAAAAGTAATGAGACCATTATCTCCTACATCTCTAAAAATTTCAGCACTTTTATTAGAAGTAATTTCAGCAATTTGAGGCAATTTAGCACGTTTTACCGAAGGAGTAGGGACTTTGTTAACACCAAATACTTTACCATTGATAGTAGGAGGTTTACTAGCACTTGGAGCTTCAGTTTTACTAGTGGTTGTGATAGTACAAACTCTAGCAATATTAGTCTTTCCAGCCAATTCATCTTCTCTTTCTCACCTAGCATGTAATTCAGCCATCAAGCTAACATTATTATCTATTTGAACTTGGATGTCATTCAAAGTTTTACTTTGTTTAACATCTTGTGGCAAAACCTTTAGTTTTAGAAAATCAACATCAATAGCAAGGCTATCTACTTTCGAGGTAAGAACATCTATTTTACCAAGCTTTTCCTCAACAGATTTATTAAAAGCAATTTGTGTGCTAATAAATTCTCTAAGCATGTTTTCAAGATCAGAGGTAGAGCTTTTATTGTAGGATTTGCCATAAGAGTTACCATAACCATTATTAGGAGGATAGGGCTTATAATTGTTTCCACCAAAATTATTTCTATAAGCATTGTTGTTAAAATTATTACTTCTAACAAAATTTACATCAACATGCTCTTCTTGAGCAACCAAAGAGGCTAAAGGAATATTATTTGGATCAACTTGAGCTTTACCATTAACAATCATAGACATAATAGCATCAAGACTTTCACTCAAAAAGGAGGTTTCCTCAACACAATTTACTTTCTTACCTTGTGGAGCTCTCTCAGTGTGCCACTCTGAATAATTTATCATCATATCATCAAGAAGCTTTGTTGCATTGCCCAAAGTGATTGGACATAAAGGTACCTCCAGCAGCTGAATCCAATAGTTTACTTGAGGAAAAATTCAGCCCTGCATAAAAAGTTTGTATAATCATCCAAGTAGTCAGTCCATGAGTGGGACAATTCTTTGTAAAATCCAGCCCTGTATTATCAAATTGTTTAAAATTCATTATGTCACTTCTCAGGGATATAATCTTAGCAGGAGGATAATATTTTCCAATGAAAGCATCTTTACAATTAGTCCATGAATCAATACTATTTCTAGGCAAAGATAGCAACCATTCTTTAGCTCTTCCTCTCAAAGAGAAAGGAAATAATTTCAGTTTAATAATATCTCCATCCACATCCATATATTTTTGCATCTCACATAGTTCAACAAAATTATTAAGTTTGGCAGCATCATCATCAGTACTAATACCAGAAAATTGCTCTTTCATCACAAGATTTAATAAAGCAGGTTTAATCACATAGAAAGCAGCAGTAGGAGCAGGTGGAGCAATAGGTGTGCAAATAAAATCATTGTTGTTTGTGCTAGTGAAGTCACACAACTTAGTATTCTCAGAGGAACTCATTTTAGCAGAATAATAGAAAGCAATAAATAACAGCTATAAAGTAAACTAATATTTTTGTGTTTTTAGTATAGAGAATAAAAACAAGACAATAAAAAAACAAAGAGGTTGAGAGTGAGAGACTCCCCTTGCCAGAAGACTTCCTTCTCCCCGGCAACATCGCCAGAAAAAGTCCTTGATGGTGCAGATCGTGCACTCGTTGGGAGACCCCATGAGGAGGGTGTGATGAGCACAACGGTAGGAGTTTTCCCCTTAGTTAAGAACCAAGGTTATCAATCCAGTAGGAGAAAGAGGACCTTCGGAAGGTTGATGCCACTGACGGTGGTGCTGGCACTTCACCGGTGTCAGCAACAACGTGGAACCTGCACACAACACAACCAAAATACTTTGCCCCAACGGTACAGTGAGGTTATAAATCTCAGCGGTCTTGCTGAAAACAAAGATTAGATGTATAGTGTGGAAAATGATGTATGCTTGCAGTAAGTAAAGAGAGGAGGAAATTGTTGTGGTTTTTTTAACAGTGTGGAAAAATGGACCGGGGTTCATAGGTTCACTAGTGGTGTCTCTCCATAAAAATAACATGTTGGGTGAACAAATTAGAGCTGGGCAATTGACAAATAGAGGTTGTACCGTAGTGCACATTATAACATGATGACTACTATGAAATTTAGTGCAGACATTACAACAAAATACATAGACCAAAATCCATATGCATCTATGACTAATAATCCACCCTCAGGTTATCATTCGAACCCCCTTAGGTATTAAGTTGCAAGCAACAGATAATCACATTAAGCAATGTGTGTAATGTAAGCAATGATTATACACGCGGGTACTCTCACCGCTGGTGTCGTGGGATAATCACGGCAGATGTTACCTGGGGTAACTGATCTTGGGGCAAGTCGACACAGGTATTCGGGAGAGGGTTTAGCTCAAGGGAAGACATGGCGAAAGCGATCTAAGAACCGGAGAATAACTCGCCGGATCTCGATATCAATAATGCTGGATACTCGATAACATATATTACAACAATGACTTGAATCTCTGGCAAACTAAACCTAGGGGCCGGTTTATAAAGCACCCGTACACCCCTAACTTGCCCTTCAAGGCACATCTTGAGTCCTACTCGAACTCCACATACAAAGCCTAACTTTCCTTATCTCAACCCACAAGCCGGGTTACGAATCTCACAAGCCTTTGGGCCTTCTAGTAACCTCTGTACCCCTATCCGGGTATTGCTCAGCTCACCTCGGGCCGGATTATACCTTGAAGTGGGCCTACCGGGTTACTATCCCCCCATCAGTAGTCCCCAGAATAGCCTGGGCTTCCAAGATTTACTCTTCGAAGTGCTGGCTATTCCCTGCAGAAATATTGGATACAAAAACACATGAAGATCAAGATACAATATGTTGACGAATGGCTGGAATTAGCACCAAGGGGGCCAGGCAAAGACCCGGCTCTCCCTTAAAGGTTCTCTCTTAATCTTCCAAACTCGAGCCTTAATAGGGAACTCCGTGATTTTGCACCTTCTTTGATAATTATCGCTGATACCAAGAAGAAGATTCCCCCTTCCCTTTTCTCGGGATCATATTGGTCTGTGCATGGAATGCGCCTTTCAAATTTCGAAATGGCCAATTATTACTCCGCACCCCCCGGGTCTCGACCGTTAAGCTAGGCTTTTCCATCCGGGCGGTTATAAATAGGGCTCAGGGAACAAACCCAACTCTTAACGGCTCATTTTCCCCATTTCACTTCTTCTCAAATCTGAGCTCGCGGAGTGCCACCACGGAAGCCCCACGCACCTCGCCGGAGCCCATCCGCCGTCGCCTGCGCTCCGCCACCGCGCGACTCACTCCAACTCCCAAATCCGCCGCCAAGCGCCCGATTCGCCGACCAACAACCTCGAAAGGACATCAATCTTGCGCCATCTGTCTCCGCAAAGCTCTACTTCAATCCCCTTTGGTAAGGTCCTCGTATCCCTCGGCTCATCCTCGCAATTTCTCATCTTTTCCTCTGATCAGATCTGAATCAAGTAGTCCGCGATTTCTCGGGCCGCGCCGGATTAGCTCAATGATACTTGCCATAGACATCCCCATAGACAGGATTCATAGCTTATATTACTCTCCTAAATCCAGTAGTCATTAACATGGCCATAAATTTAGAAATAAGATCCCCAATCTAGGCTCGGGCCATATAAAATTTCCGCTCTTGTTCTCCCTCCTCAGAAAATCCCACTTCTCCGGATCATTCGCAGATGGTAGGCATATAAACACCCTCATAACTTCTCCAAACATTTGCTTTTACGGAAAGCTCCATAGATTTTGTAATAGCACACAATACCCGGACACATCATACTTGACTCGGCAAGGCAATACCCGGTTTGTGCTTAAATTGCCGGTAACTGCTTATCTACTAACTTCCAAGTTTTTGTTTCTTACGCCCTTTCCTTCAATGTTTTACCAGGTCAATCCTATGGCACCCAAGAGGCAGGGGAAACAGCCGGCAAAGGCTAAATCCACAAACTCCATATCAGCCAATTGGGGGAAGTCCTCTGTTACCACGGCCAAACTGGAGGAGTTGGTCGAGCTTGGAACCCTACCTCCACAGGAAGCTATCCACTGGAGAGTACCAGGCAACGAAACCCGACCTTCCCCAGCAACAGACGAGGTAATATGTTTCGTTGAGCACGTGACCCGGGGCTTCAGGCCTCCGGGTCACCCTTTCTTCCGTGACGTCCTAGACCACTACAAACTCCGTATTTTCGATATAGGCCCAAATTCCATTTTAAACATCTCTCATTTTATCGTTCTTTCCGAGTCTTACTTGTGCACTCCGCCAAGTCTGGCTCTCTTCGTCGAACTTTTTCAGTGCAAGCCGTGTCGCGAAAGCGGCGACGGCGCACTTCTTACTTGCGGCGGGGTTTCCATCCAGCGCCGCAAGAACTCCCTAATGCCTCCTATTACACTCAACTCTCATGTGAAGCACCGGCAGCTCTCATACTTCTACTGCCAGGATACCTCTCCTCCCGGCGAAAAGAAGTTGCCGGGTTACTCGGAGGGTCAGCTTGACATCTCCGAGAAATTCAACGCCTTCGCCCCTGACTCGGACAGGGAGGCGATCTTGCCTTTGCTAGCTAGGATCTCCATCTTGTCAGCCCGAGGCCTCATCGGGCTAAACTTGGTGAAGACCTGGGTTAACTTCCGCATCCAGCCAAACTCCATTCGTGAGAAGCTGATGTGTGAATATTCGGGTCAAACCACGGACCCGATCCGGTACTCTGCCAGCACCCTTGCCCCTAATGACATGAACAAAACGATCAAGGGTTTTTTAACAGAGAAGCTCGAGGTAATCCGGAGCATCGCCGGGTTAGAACCTTTTACACTCGAGAACCCCGCCCCCGCTGTAAGCTTTCTGCCTCTTGATTTTGGACTTTAACAAGCTTACCTTTATCCGCTTTTCATGATTCGATATTAACCATTATCCTGGCATTTTCACCTCAGGCCGATAATGGCTTTTGGACAATCGACACTCCTCCCAATTCTGGAGACGCGGAGGAAGAAGATAACGCCGTTAATTCAGATGAAGGTGCGTACTTAACCCCCTTGCGTACATTATATCCTGTCTCCTCTTTCTCCTCATGCTATATCTTCAATATCTTTCAGAACGAGAGGACCAAGACGAAGAAGAAGAATCAGATGGCTGGGAAGAATCCGCCAGTGAGGAGGACAAGCCGGAGCCGGCCACCAAAGCCGGATCCAAAAGGAAATCCCAGAGAATCGCCCTCCAGGTTTTTATTCCGATCCCTTGCACTTTTAATTTTTGTTCTCATAACGTCATTTCGGGGCTAACCCCACCTTCACCCCTTTTGATCATAAATGAAGGAGCCACCCGCGACTAGGCGCCGAGTAACCCGGAACCATCCAGGCAACGAGGCCCTTAACCCGGGCACTTCATCGCCCCCAGCTCGACACCCTGGTATTTATATCGTAAATAGAGACTCTTTCCGGACATTCCTTTGCAACATGATCTCAAACCTTGCTTGGCATTTTTCAGTATCCTCCGGGTCTAGCAGCGGCTTTCCCTCGGACTTCCCGGTAAACACCGGGTAAGCGCCTTTTCCTGATATTATACCGAACTTTCATCCCCTTTTTTTCATAACCAAAGATTAATCGCGCCTTTGCACCTTCTTCAGAGCCACGGTTATTAGTAGCGACCAGGAGGACACCGAGGCTAAGGTCCGGGTCGAGAACGAGCCGGCTGATGATGCCTTCACCACGGCTGGCGACGAGCAAGTGTCGCCACCGGAGCCAGCTAGGCATGACGCCGAGTATCCAATCGCTTCGCATGCAGGCGAGAAGGAGAAGGGAGCAGCTTCGAGCGCGGGAGGGGGACCAGACTCCGACATTCGGATGACCCGGGTGCCACCTCCTGTTACAAGAAAAGCTCCTTTTCCCACTTTCCAGGTACCCGAGTCATCTAACTCGGATAACGCTGATTTTAACCAGCTAATGAGCGCTCTTCTCGCCATGAAAGCTTCGGAAGGAAATGTCCTAGAGCGTATGGCTGCAGCACATCAGGTAATCTTGTTTGACACTCCTTACTATACATCCAGTCCCCAAGTTCCGAGTATAATTTTCTGTAATTATTCTCGGTACTTCGCATAATAATCTACTGTAATCATTTTCTTAGATGGAAATATTCTCGTAATATCCGGCTTACAATTGCACTCATTCTTTGCAGGCGGAGATAACTCAGTCGGATGAAACACTACTTAAAACTGAGCAGCTCTTGCTTGCGGAAACAAAGCGCAGGGAAACCCTTGAAGCGGAGATAAAGACTTTGAAAAGGGATGTCTCCAAGTACAAGAACAAATACAATGCTGCCCAGTCCTCACTGAATAACCTGTCGACTCAGCTTACGGACACTTACCGTATCTTGCTAAGTAAGTTTGCTATTTGCGATTAATTTGCGTATCTCTATCTTGCCGCTGTAATAACCAATATTACTGATATGCTTTTGTGTTTTTCGATTGCAGGTGCTAACCTTGCTGCTCCGGAGGAGAATGCCATTACTCAAGTTAAAACTCTGAAGACTGTGCTCCGGACGTTTTTTGCCGGTACGAAACTTTTGCTGGATGCTATCAAGTGGCCTTCTGAGGTATACCCGGGCGAGGAGAACCTTATGCAGGCCTTTTCCACAGCGCCTGGATGGATTGAAATACTGAAGCGTTCGTCCTGCCGAATTGGGATGACCCGGGCTTTAACGCTGGCGAAGGCTTATTTTCCAAAGCTTGACCCGGCGAAGGTAGTATCCGGGTTCCCAGAGTTTAAAGCTGACGGATCCAAATTCAAGCCCCAGGATTTCAAAGCTATACAATCTGCGGTACGTCCTTCAGCCACAGCTTTGGCCGACAAGATGGATTTAAACACGATTATGAGCTCGTATGATTCTGAGGGCAAGGTTATCCTGGTGGAGGCACCCCCCCTATTGATATGTTGGACAAATGGTCGACTGATCTGGCTAGGAGGAAGGAAGAGGCTGCAAAGAGGGAAGCAGAGCTGGGCGTAAAGCCGTCTACCTCTACCCCAGCCGTGCCTCCGCCTGTTCGTCCAGATGTGAAGAGCCCGGGTAAAACTGCTGGCAAGGCCAAGGAGCAAGTCGAAGACTTAGACCCGGAGGATCGCTCTCAGGATGCCGAGTAGGATGCTGCCTAGTGCTTTGCGTTTCTCGAGTCTGATATGATTTTTTTTTGCGGTGCGCCTGTGCACCATTGATGCTGACACTATGACTTTGCGTTTGTGAACTTATGATAACTCTTTGCCTCCCCTGGCTTTTGATAATATCCATCCTTGTGTTACTTATAAGCTTATTCTCGATACTTCGAACTCTTGTTTTCAATTTCCTTTTGAGACTCGGCTAACCGAGTATCGTAGGTTTTGATAGATGAACTTTTCTTTAAGTCCCCAATACTCGGAAATTAAGGTTTACAGGCTTTGGTAGTTAAACAGTTTGTTTCTGTTTCGAAGTCCCCAGTCCCCATGACCCAAAGTACGAGCTATGGGGGCGTGGCCTTTCTCAGATGACATACTGCTGTTTACCAAGCTGAATACCAACAGCTGTTCACATAAATACTGAAGTCATGCTTAATACTTGTTGAGTTTCCGGCTTTTTTAGCCTTATACTCTGCATGGACTTGTGGTTTAGATGACCCTTTTGATTATCTTGTACTGTAAGCCGGCTTTCGCGTGGATACCATGTCGTTGCATCTATACGAAAAACAAGATCAAGCAAGCTCCATTGGGCTGCATAGTTTTGATTGTAATCGTACGTGAACAGATCATGCCACTTTAGCGCGAGTCACATCGAGCTTAAGTAAGAATAATCAAGAAATTTGGCTCCTTCGTCCAGTTATAGGATTGCAGCCGCACCCGTTTCTACGAGTAATCAGCCCCCATAACTCATAGGCATCATGGCCGGGTCTCCGGGTTTGAGATTACTTATTGAAGCAGATCGCCCCCCGGAGACCTATATTCACGCAATGTATTTCGATGATATTGATGTGTTGATAATAAAAACGTTACTTACTTGTAACTGAAGCAAGGATCATGATAAGACTCGAGACCATCTTCTTTTATTGATAAAAATTTCTTTTTGAATCAGCAGGCCGCCTCATTAAAAACCTTCCAGTCCCCTTAGGTACCCTGGTAAGGAAAAGAGCGCGTATGAAACCTGCCGTCGATTACACTGCTTTAGTTGCTTTCGGGAATCGGCCTCACACTGGCGTGGCCGATACACATTCTCCATTCGCTAGACCTTTTCATAATGAATATCGGATTTGCTAGCCAACCCGGGTATATCGCCCTTGAAACGTGATCAGCTGCGGATGGTTGTGCGTCTTCTTCTTCCCTGCTGAGAGTTTTAAAAGTATCGCTCCTGATGAAGCCTACCATCTTAGGGTTTTGTTCTGCCCTAACTTTTGCTTTGTCCCCCTCAGGAGTTGGCTTTTTTGACGTTGTCCTCTCTTCTAGGTCTACCTGAGAACGGTAATGTTTGAGCTCTTCCTTCCTACAGGCTTGCTCGGCCATTGCCGCGTCTCCCTCATCACACTCAGCTGCTATATCTCGGTTTCCGTGTATTGTAATGGTCTTCTTGGGACCCGGGATTTTCAGTTGTAGGTACACATAACACGGTCTCGCCATGAACTTGGCATAAGCCGGCCTTCCAAACAATGCATGATAAGGGCTGCGCAACTTTACTACCTCGAAGGTAAGCCACTCGACTCGGTAGTTGTCCTTTGACTCTCCAAAAGCTACTTCCAGTGCCACCTTTCCTTCAGGGCATGCTGAGTGACCCGGCACTATCCCGTGAAAAACTGTTGTACTCTTTTGCAGCTGCGATTCCTTCAAGCCCATACGCAGAAAAGTTTCCCAGTACAGGATATTGATACTACTTCCTCCATCCATCAAGACTTTTTTCAGCTCGTAGCCGTTGACCTGTGGTGCCACTACCAAAGCTAAGACTCCCGGGTGATCAACTCTGTCCGGGTGATCCTTCCTGCTCCATGTTACCTCTTGTTCTGACCACCTCAAATACCTTGGGACAGCGGAAGAGACCGAATTAACTGCTTGTTTCAGTATCTTCTTATCCTTGTTAGAGCCTCCCGTAGTGTGCACATGATATTGACCCAGCTGTTTGGGGTTGGCTTGAAAACCTCCCGCTCCCCCTTGATTGTTACCTTGATTTCCAGCTGGCGGGTTGCCGGCTGGGGGTGGTCCGTTGCCCAAATTTCCACCTAGGCCCGGGCCTCCTCCTCGGCCTGCACCTCGCATGGCTCTGTTCACTTCCTCGTTCTTCCACCTTTGTAAGTCGGCACATTGCTCCAATGAATGATTGGCCGGCTTGCCGTTCCTGCTATGCTTCGGGCATGCCATCCTAAATATGTCCCAACTGTTGCTTGGTCTTGGAGGTCCTTGGTAGTGCCCCCCATTGTGATTTCCAGTATTAAAATTTCCTTCGGATCTAGGTCTTGAAGACCCGGCCTCCGTGTTGGCTACAAACTCGGAATTCCCTTCAAACGGGCGCTTGTTTTGGCTACTTCCATTATTGTTTGGTGCCGATCCATTGCCGGTTTTCCCGCTGCTACTTGCGTTTGCTTTTGCTTTCTTGTCATCAACTTCCTCCTCTGTGGTATCCGTTGCAGCGTGTTTGTTGCACGCATCCATTAACTCTCCCATTGTAACCTCCGCTGCATTCCTACTAGATTTCATGCGAGTTAGCTTTTGCACTAAAGGAACATACTTACATGTTTTTGCCATAGCTTGTAGCGCGTCCTTAGGCTGGATATCCGTAGATGAGTGGAGTATCTCCATAACCCGGCGTACCCAGCTGCGTGCTGACTCTCCTTTCTTCTGAACGCATCTTTCTAAATCATCAATAGTAAATAACTTTCTGCATGTCCCATGAAAGTGCTTGATAAATGCGGTCTTTAGCTCCTCCCACGATTTGATTGATTTTTCCGGTAGATTGGTGAACCATAACTTTGCTGCTCCCTCTGACATCATTAAGTACATGAATTTGGCTTGGAGATTTTCGGATGCGTTGCGAATTGACATTGCCATCTCATAGCTGCTCAGCCACGTTTCTGGATCCATTGTTGGCTCATAATTTACTACCTTCCCCGGTTCTTTGAACTTCTCCGGGTAAGGTTCTGCCCTGATATCGTCCGAGAGGCACTTGGGTCCCGCCAGGGTGGTTGGGGGTGGTCTTACTCGGGAGGCGCGTGACCCGGCTGGGGGTGCCTCGAGGTGCGGCGCCACCGGCAATTCGTGCCCAGCAGATCCGGCCCCGGCTCTTCTGGCTCTGGAACTGTCCACCACCGCCTGCGCTGCTGATACTACTGGTACTGTCTGGATACGCGGTGGAGGCGGCATTTGCTGCTGCTCTTCCCTTCGTCGTGCCGCACTTGTTTGGACATTGCCCTGTTGCTGACTGGCGTACGGCGTCCCATGCATCCCGCTTCTATGATCCGGATAATTGGCTTGCTGTGCTACCGCGGTGTGTAGCAGATCGATTGCTCGTCGGGTTCCTTCCGCATGAGGCGAGTCTCCCACAGGAATCTGGTTTAATGCGAGCGTTGCTGCGTATACGTTGTCCATGGGATTGTTGTAATGACCTGCTGGTGTGCGGAATCGTGATGGTGGTGGCGGCATGGTATTGCCGGCTGTCGCCCCCGTCTGTGGCACAGGTAACCCGGCTGGCGCGTTTACCGGATGTGCTCCCGTTGAAGGTCGCGGTATGGTCCCTTGGTTCGTCGGTGGAATCGGCTGATCTTGAGGCGTGAACACCAGGGCAGTCGGGTTAATAACCCCTCCTGTTGCCGGCAGCATAGTTCGGTGCCTTTGGTGCATCCTTGTCGTTTCCTCCCGGAGCCGGGTCTCTCGGTCATCCAATTCGCGCTGCCGCGCGACCATCCCCTGCCTTTCTGCTTCCACTTGCCTTCTTTGCTGCTCTAATGCGCGACGAGCCACGTCCAGGTCTCTTACACGCTCTGCCGCGTTTTCTGGGGTAATAACTGTGGCCAAGACTGTGGGGTCCAAAATCAAATTATTATCAAACAGAGCCGGGTGACGCGGGTTTGAAGGGCCCGCCCCCGGTGTCCGGTTTGCTTGGAACCCGAACATATTTGCGTGTCGCTCCTCGTCTGCTGGGCGACTGGTGACAGACGCCGACTCTCCATCGACCTGGACCAAGACCGGGTCAACTGCTCCTTGCTGCTGGGCCGCTGCCTGAACCGCCCCGGCTGGCGCTGCGGCCGCGTTTTCTTGATTGAGATTGGTCGCGGGAGCCGCATAGACTGCAACCCGGCGCATGATGCCCGGTGTAGATCCGTACTGTTCTTCCTCGCTGTTTTCCCTTTCATATCGATCCTCCGACAAATCCCGTATAGACTCGGTATCATCCTCCCTCTCTGTCTGATCCGTTGTTCCGATCGATTCTTCTTTTTCCGATTGAACATGCTCATCTTCCCCTGACACGGAATCAGATCCAAGATTATCACGATTCGAATTGGAAGTACATACCATACCGATGAAGACGTTGATGCGGCCGATTGTCACGACGGATCCGGTTTCGAGGTGGTCCGACTCTGGCCCCCAGCCAGAATCGTCTACCATCTTCTTTCCTTGGCTGTTGACGTAGATTTCTCCGACGGCGAGATTCTTCATGTTCTTCCGAGCTTCTCCCGTGATGCAAACACCTTTGGACGCAGGCCCCACGGTGGGCGCCAACTGTCGTGGGATAATCACGGCAGATGTTACCTGGGGTAACTGATCTTGGGGCAAGTCGACACAGGTATTCGGGAGAGGGTTTAGCTCAAGGGAAGACATGGCGAAAGCGATCTAAGAACCGGAGAATAACTCGCCGGATCTCGATATCAATAATGCTGGATACTCGATAACAGATATTACAACAATGACTTGAATCTCTGGCAAACTAAACCTAGGGGCCGGTTTATAAAGCACCCGTACACCCCTAACTTGCCCTTCAAGGCACATCTTGAGTCCTACTCGAACTCCACATACAAAGCCTAACTTTCCTTATCTCAACCCACAAGCCGGGTTACGAATCTCACAAGCCTTTGGGCCTTCTAGTAACTTCTGTACCCCTATCCGGGTATTGCTCAGCTCACCTCGGGCCGGATTATACCTTGAAGTGGGCCTACCGGGTTACTATCCCCCCATCAGCTGGTTTCTCCCTAATGGCAACATCACATCCTACCCCTTCACATTTATGTCACTCGAGAAAGGCAATGAGGAGGCATGAACCCACTATCAAGCATAAATACTCCCTCTTGGAGTCACTAGCAACTACTTGGCCAGAGCAACCACTAGCAACGGAAAGCATGAAAGATCACAAATAACATATGCAATAAAGACTATAATCAACTTGGCATAAGGTCAATATTCATCGGATCCCAGCAAACACAGCATATAGAATTACATAAGATTAATGTCGATCATGATAGGAAACTCACAAGATCTAAACATGGAGGCATATGAGGAGGAGACAACCATCTAGCTACTGGTATGGACCCGTAGTCCAGGGATGAGCTACTCACGCATCACTCCGGAGGCAAGCATGGTGATGTAGAAGCCTCCGGTGATGATTTCCTCTCTGGCAGGGTGCCGGAAAACAGCTCCAGAACCCTCCTAATCTAGGTTTGACGATGAGGGCGGCTGCGGAACTTTTTCGGGATTTTTGATCAGGTGACTAGGGTTTTCCATTTGGGGGGAATAAATAGGCGAAAGGCAAAGGCGATGGAGGCTAGGGGGCCCACACCCATAGCTGGCGCGGCCAGGGGGACCCACGCCACCCTATGGTGTGGCCCCCCTGTTGCCTGTCTTTGACTCCTCTTCGGAGTTCCGGATGCTTCCGGGGAAAATAGGCACTTCGGGCTTTGTGGGGTCCAATTCCGAGAATTTTTCGAGAACAACTTTTCTGAAACAAAAAACAGCAAGAAAACATGGAACTGGCACTTGGCATCTTGTTAATAGGTTAGTCCCGGAAAACGTATAAAAATGTTATTAATAACGAAGAAAACATGTAGCAATTGGACTAATATGATCATGGAGTATCAGAAATTAGGGATACCTTTATGACGTATCACACGTTGGTTTTCAGAAATAAGCTGAGCCGGGTAAGACCTATGTTGCGTGCATGAGTTGTCAATTATCTTTTTCCTTAACTTTCTACACAGATATAGCCGTAAACGGTATCTACTAGGCAATTAGGAACTAAATTAGCTTAGGGGATCGGGTAGCGAGTGCTTTCCTTGGTAAAGCAGGCAATAGAAATTCAACCATTAGGAATGGCACTCCCCTTCCCTAGGGCTATGGACATGGATCTGATACGTTTTGCACTAGTGGGAAATGGATGCAAGTGAGTCAATGGCTGTATGGCTTTGGTCGTCAGTTGTCCAGCTCGCCTCTCGTCTTCTCGTTTCCTATTTCGCGGTTCACATCCTGATGATGTGCCTATAAAAGGGATGTCGCTCCTCTCACCTATACATAACACGACAAGCACTTCTATGCGACTGCCTCCCGATTCTCGAGCACCGTGCCGTCGATAAATACTTCTGTCCCGTGCCGCGATGTGCACCACGAGACAGGATAGCCCTCCGGAACGCCGTCCCTTTGGATCCTGTATGGGAGGAGCGCGATAAGATTTTTGGGGAGGATTACCGTGCATCTACTAGATTCTCCGTCAACACGAACGACGACGGCTACTTCCCGGAGGACGACGACTTTCCGAACGCCGAAGACCTGTTTGACAACAAGTCTTCCCCATCCAATGCGAGTGGTTCTTCCCCATCATCATATGTGTTTCTTGCGCTTCTGTTTGACATGATGTTACTTGTTCTACTAGTTCCAATATGTTTGAACTATTTATTTCCTACCTTGGTGTAGATCACATGTCTAGTTTATTTCCTGTATTTCTAGCCCTATTTTATCTACTATCTTTATGCATTAAATCAGTTGGAAGATTGCTCATATATCCAACAGGGGAGAAGAGGTAGAGCAGCACAATGACGATGGATGGGGGAGGGAGGGTAACCCACGGGGGAGGACGAGAGAGAGAGAGAGACATGAATAATAAATTATTTAATTCAAGATATGTGATGATAAGGACCCCAACCGGTTATCTTAAGCTGTCTCGGTAAGTTTGGGCAAGGCAAAACCAAGAAAAATCTAGGTTGGCACTCCATGTGGGCCGATATCCTGCTATTGAGAGGGTATAATATTCCATGTCAATCGTTATCAAATATACTTTTTCCCATCGATACGGAATCCAACATATACACACTCAAAGAGGGAAAGGCATAACGCGGCGAATATGTTTGGACAAAAAATCACAAAAAAATGATTACGAAATCTTTTATCCCGATGGATTGACTAACCATGACGCGTAGCAAGGACGCCACATGTTTTTTTTTGACATGGTGGATTTCGAACCAGCAGAATAATACGCCATGGTAGGTGATTATATGGGCGTAGAAACATTTTATCGTATGTTGATTCTACACGACATTTACAGTGTGTATGGCACTACATGAGATAATGGTTAAGCACGACTCACTGATGAGTGAACCCAACCAAAGCCGAGCTGTCATCCTCGTGCCTAGGAATATCCTCCCACACGTCTATACTCTGCAACCTATCTTCGCTATCTGTTCTCCTTCTCTCCGCACGCAAGAGTTAGTAGGTGGAAGTGACAATTGGACAACAACACTAGTAGAAAACTAGCCAAAGGATTTTACCTTTAGTACCTTTTCAATTACGAACCGATACTCAAGGGTGTCTTGTACCGGTTCGAACGGGGAGGGCAGTGGGCACGGTTAATACCGGTTTGAACCACACCTTTGGTACCGGTTGGTGGCTAAAACCGGTACCAAAGGGGTGTAGCAACCGTTCACCTGGTGCGAGCACATTTAGTACCGGTTTTAGCCACCAAACGGTACCAAAGGGGTGTCAGAAGGGGGCGTGGTAACCGTTCGCCTGGCGCGAGGACCTTTGGTACCGGTTGGTGGCTAAAACCGGTACCAAAGAGTCGAATTGTTTTGCCTCCTGCGCGTAGTAGTTTGCGAGATGCTATAGTGTACGTGCGCCATTCTCTGTTTTTTGCTTTGTTTCCTCCCTCTCCTCCTCTCTCTTCTCCCTATCTTCTTCCTATAATCCACCCTGGATCAACCAATCAGTCGCATAGGCCTTGTTCGTGCACATGGCACAAACGTGCTTACCGTCGTCTACACCAACGAGAGCGCCAACATGGCGGATTATCTTGCCACATTCCAAGGATAAGTTGAAAGCACAATGAACCAAGAGAAATCATCGGGCTTGATCTTGAATAGACGCACGATGGGAAGGAGGTTGCGGTCATCCAACTTTGCTTCAAGAAGAATGTCTTGATCTTCTAATGGGAAAGGTACGTACGTACGTTTTGGGGCTTGATCCATTCATAGGTTTATTATGATGAAAATTGCATAGGATAGCAACATGTACGATCCCCATTTGAATCATATATCCGTGACATAGAATCATATATCCGATCCCCATTTGAATCATATATGCGCGTGATATATATATATAGAAAATTGCATAGGTTTATTATGATGAAAATTGCATAGGATAGCAAACATGTACGATCCCCATTTGAATCATATATCCGAGACATAGAATCATCATATATCCGTGTAAGAACATATAAGACATAGTTAATTGAGGACATATATATTGGCAAATTGTTATATGTGATACAAATTGCATAGGATAGAAAATTGTTCTATGTGATAGAAGAGTCCCATTTGAATTATATGTGATAGATCAATTTGTATTTAATAGCGATTCTTAATTAGTAGGTTATTGTTATGATTCTTAATTAACAATTTGTTCCATTCTAATTTTTTGTTGCAGTAGTGACAAGGAGTTTCCAGCTCTCATGAATTTCCTTTGCCGCAGCGACATTCGTTTTGTTAGCGTTGATATCAACAATGAAAAGATCAAGATGAGGAAAAGTTTCCATATTGAGATACCGGCTGCCTGCCACATTGATCTCCAGGACATATTCATGCCTCGGCATGATAGGACTTCAATGACTCATATGGCAATTGATTTGATCGATGCCTACTACACTGATAGGAAGACCAAGATCGAGAACGAGGATGAGTGGGAGATGACCCCACTTCAACGCAAGAACATTGAGTATGCTGCCATAGATGCTTACGTTTCATATGAGTTGTACCACATTATTCGAGTGGTCAACCATGGACATCGTCACCTCGTACCGCAAGCACCGGCACTTGATGATGATGATGATGATTCAGACGACTATTAGTGTGTAGTGCTTTTGGGGGTCGATCTTGTGATCTCTATAGTACTTTTATATTCTTGTTGTTGGGATTTATGTTCATCTGTAAGTTTAAGTATGATGTGAGTACTTGGGATCGATTTATGTTATTGTGATTGGGATTTACGTTCATGTTTAAGTTTAAGTATGATGTGAGAAGGTTTCATTGTGATCTATGTAATCTCCCTATGATGTGAGTACTTTTTATCAAGAGTTGGGTTTCATCGGGGAGGGACTCTGGCGTTGGGATCCCACCACAAGATAGGGGGTGCCATAACATGTGTGTACAAGTGTGCTATGGATTTATGTTCTTGTGCTTCGGATTTATGTTCATGTTTAAGCTTAAGTATGATGTGAGAAGATCTCATTGTGATCTATGTAATCTCTCTATGATGTGAGTACTTTTATCAAGAGTTGGGTGTCATCGGAGAGGGACTCCGGCGTTGGGATCCCACCACAAGATGGGGTGCCATAACATGTGTGTACAAGTGTGCTATGGATTTATGTTCTTGTGCTTGGGATTTATGTTCATGTTTAAGCTTAAGTATGATGTGCGATTATTTCATTGTGATCTATGTATCTTTATATGAAGTGAGTACTTTTATCAAGAGTTGGGTGTCATGCATCAGAGATTTATGTTCATGTTTAAGTTTAAGTATGATGTGAGTACTTGGGATCGATTTATGTTCCATGTCGAGACATCGTAGTAGTTTTCATAGACGGGGGTGCCATGAGACTACGGTAGAGACGTGGGGTAACGGGATAGCGTAGTAACACAGAACACAGGATTTTACCCAGGTTCGGTACGTCGCGACAGTACGACGTGCCTACTCCTGCACTTCTCACTAATTGGGACTAAAGCCCGTAAACAGGGTTACAATGTGAGGGTTTTAGATCTAAGCTACTCGACGAGGATGAGCTTCTCGGCGAGTTGCGTAGAGCTTCTCTGTTATCCTTCGTTCGTTAGTTGTTTTGTTTATCTCCCGTCCGGCTTTATATAATAGCCGGATTAGGGCTTACAGAATAGGAAACCTAGAAAACTCCGGTAACTTGTAACTTGGAAAGCAAGCAATCCATCTTCTCCTCCAAGCCAGATCACATGGGCCGTGATCCGGGTTCTTCTAGAATCCGGCTTCTGTGCGTCGGATTACTGGGCCGCCTAATGGACCTAAGCCCACTACCACTTAGGACACCCTGGTAATCCGGCACTTTGTCTACCATCTTCTATACCCCTATTTGGTATATATCCGACAGTAGCCCCCAAGAAGGATCGAAACTCTGATTCTCCGCCGTTCGCCAAATATTCTTTGTCCGAGAAATATTGATTCAGCAGTCTTGATTCTTCTTATTCTTCTTTTGAAAAAGATGGTGACATGAAACTCGGAATCCTGAAAATCCGGCTTTTCTCTCACGATCCTTCGCGGAGAAGAAGCTTCTTACGTCAGCGCACTCAACCATGCTGACGTAAGCGACGTTTGAGATTTACTCGGAAAACCCAGAAACATATCTCTGACAGATTCTCGCGGGAAACGAGGAGATAACCATCATTACCCTGTCGTTTCATTTCCCGGATTTTCCGGCGAGTGACACGCGGCAAACATCCAACGGTCAAAATAGCCGTTGGCGCGTATCTTGACGGATTTCTAGCTATAAATAGCCATCCTCGTCCTCAACGAAAACCTTCCGCACTCTCACCGCACTCGCCATTGACGCACTCGAGCTCTCAAGCGACACACTGTCCCGAGCGCTGCTCATCTCCAAGCACCGGAAACAAACCGCGCCGCCCGGAAATGGCAAGCTCACCGTCTTCGCCCACTCGCGCCGCCATCAACGACCTCATCAGCGACCTGGATCCACAAGTTGGATCACCCAAGCACACCGGCGACGAGCCGGAGAAAACCGTGGCCTCCGCGGCGGGCGGAGAAAACCTTTCCGCCGCCGCGGACGTTGCGGGCGCGAGCTCCGCCGCTTCCCCGCCGTTTGCTCCTGAAACGGCGGAGGAGAAGATCCTGCTCGTCGGTGACGAGCTCGCCGCCGCAGAAGCAGCCACCGCCTCTGCCACCGGAGCAGATGAAGAGGCGGAATCTGCATGCAACTGGATTGCCTGCAGCATTCCTCCGGCTCTTCTTCCAAACATGGAGAAGGAGGGCCTGATCCTCCAAGGGAAATGGCGGCTCCCTGAAGACGAGAACGAGCCAACGCCAAGAGACGGCGAAAGGGTTCTCCTTTCTTCCCACCTTCTGAGAGGTATGGGGCTCCCCCCTTCCGCTTTTTTCCTCCAAGTCCTTTATCACTACAACATCCAACCCCACAACCTGCCACCCAACTCCATTCTTTACATGGCCGGGTTCCAGGCCCTATTCGAGGGTTACTTAGGTTTAGAGCCTAGGTTAGATTTCTGGATGTATTGTTTCAGAGTTAAGCGGAACTCCTCGGAGGGCGCACTTCCGACTTGCGGGACCATCTCCTTTACTCTTCGGAGGTTTAGGGAAGATTGGTTCCCCAAGATCAAGACATCAGAATCCGTCAAATTTTGGACGGGTTCTTTCTTCTATCATCCCGATGTGCCTTTTCCCAAAAAGGCCATCGGGGTTCCACCTTTCTCCAACACTGCTGCCATTCCCCAAGATAATTGGGGAACGGAAGCCGTCCAGGTTCTGCCGCCTGATCTACTAAGGATCAAGCGGCGCATCGCCAAGCTCACCTCCTTGGATCCGCCTCTAACCGGCATGGACACGGTCCTATGCTGGCTGACTAGGCGAATTCAGCCATTAGCCAACCATAGTGGTCGTCTCCTGTGCGAATACACGGGAGTCAAGGATCCAATATGGACAACCACCAAAGATTGGCCCGCAAAGGAGCTTCGACGGCGCATCAACCAGTTGGTCGCATCACGCGACCAATACGAAGCGAGTCGGCCAATGTATACGGCCGACAATCCGGTTCCCAAGGTAAATTTTCAGTCATTTGGGTATAGTTTCATTTTTTCTTGGATTTTCTAGCTTCTGATTCTGATTTTGTTTGTCCGACAGTTTGCTGATCTTCCAGATTCGGAATTGGTCTCCGAGGCTGAGCTGGACGCGCTGCGCACCGCTGCTACAGGTGGACGCAAGCGCAAGAAGATTACTTCCTCTGAGGAAATTATCGACCTTGACGGAATCCCCGTCGCCACTTCCAGGTTCTTTCATCTGGGTTCTTTTTCTTTCATGAGAACTTTTCATCCATCTTCCGTGTTTTAACTTTTCCGGGTTTTTTGTTTTTTAGCCTGCCTCCCTCCAGCCTAAAGCCGAAGAAGCTCAAGAAACACAAAGTTGTTTCCAGCCGAGGCAGCCAACCTTCTCCCGCCGTCGCCCCGGACACACCGTCCTCGATGGCGGAAGAGCACGCTGCAGCCCCCACGACCAGGCCGTCAGAGCCCAGCCAGCCCGTTGTGTCGGACACGGACACGAGGGAAAGGGCGGCTCCAGAGGTAAAGAAATTTCCTCGGACTTTCGACGAAGAAATTCCCACCTTTGACAAGGACTTCAAGATTATCAATGACGGCCTAAGCGCGGCCGGAACTGCTTTTGCGGAATACGCAAAGGAGTTCAAGGAAAACTTGGCAGGTTTGCAACGAATGAGCCAGGTATGTAACTCTAGCCCCCAAGCATTAAACAAAACTGCATGCATGTTTTGCTTTGATGCTTTTTGTAACCATTCTTTTCCTTGCTATGTTCCAGCAAACCGCCGAAGCCATTAACATGGAAGTTTTCAACAAACTCATCATCAAGAATAAGGAGGTTAGAAATCTTCTTTCTATTCTTGAGGAGAGAGAGACGGAACTGGCATCGTCTCAGCTCGCTTTGTCGGAAACAACAGGTAAACATTTTTTCCTCTGAGGTTTGCAATTTCAATTTTTGTCTAAGTACTTATTCCGGAATTTTTCTAAACTCAGAATTTTCTTTGCTTTCCAGCTGCTTTGGCTAAAGCCAAGCAAATAGCTGAAGATGCCGGCAATGCCGAGAATCTCCGAAAGGAGAATTTGGAGCTTCACAAGCATCTTGTGAAGGCTCAAAAGGATCTGGAGGCCACCAACTTGGCCCTTGGAGTTGCCAACTCCAAGGCTTCTGAGTAGGCGGAGAAGGATAAATCCACCATTCAGGATTTAGAAAATGCTCTGAATCTTCGCCTGGAGGAAATCTCCGAGATCGACAAGCTTATCGGTAATTTTCTGTTACCTTTTTTTATTTTTCCATATCTTGTTTTCTTCTCTGTTTTTCCCCTAACACTTTTGTCTGTTTTGTCGGAAAAAACAGGAGATACCCCAGATGGTACCCGACTTGAAGGGATCCAGGCTTTTGGGAAGATGTGGACTTCTATCCGTGCTGCTGGAATGCAGCTGGTGAACAAGTTCCTTCCCGCAAGGACTGGGGAGTTCTCGGAGGTTGAAAAACTTCCGGGAGCTATCATGGAGGTGGCGGAATCCAGGGATTCTATCCTGCGTTCCGCTGCACGGGGTGGTGCGCGCATGGCACTCGGCCTTATGCGCATGCACTACCCCGGTGCTAAATCTTGGCGCGTGGCGTCCGGTGTCCCTCAAGGATACACGGACACTCAGCGAAATACCATCTTTGATGAAATCAAAGGCCACGCCACTCAGATTGCCTCCATGGTAAATATTTCCGTCAATTATCCAGAAGAGGAGATCCCTCCAATCCCCGAGGACGACAGCAGCGAGGAGGAATCAGATGCTTGAAGGGCTACCTTTGACCTGGATAGTAAAAATAGACAATAGGAGCATTACTGTTCTTTCAATGTAATCCAAAATGTAATGCTTCTATTTGTATGAATGAAAAATTCCGCCTTTTGCAATTTTTAATTATGAAATTTTTTGCAAGGTTTTTCGGATGTTACTATTCCTTTATCTTCTAAGTTCTCTGGCATATATGTTTTAACTGTCCTTAGTGTTTGAAATGGCTCAAATAGCAATATGAATCGTCATGCCGAGTAACTGGGTGTAACCAATCAGTTTCAACTCGGAAACATGGACCATGCTAAAGGCATTTTTACTAACTAGCTCCAGTAACCCAACACATACGCAATCAGATAATGCTTAGAGAAACAAGGAATTTTTTGACCGAAACTTGGGCACGCAGGCAATTCAAGTTTTCTTTAGCCGTTAGCAGGCTGAAAAAACATTCAGTTTCTTAACGCCGAGTACGCAGGCACAATTCGGGTTAACATTGAGTATTTTGTAAGATCATTGGGAAATAGAGAAGGTGGGAACATGCTTTTACTATAATAAACTTGTAAAAAACATGAATACCAGAAATCCAACAACTTTATTTCATGATCTCAAGAGATGTTTACATAGATATTGAACTAAGTATAGAAGAGACATAACTGCTATGTATTACAAAGCTTTGCTATCCACTTGACTTTGTCGGATTTCTTCAACAACTTGTACAGTGTTAGGGTTTTATCCCCCAGCCGACTAATAAATCTGCTAACGGCAGCTGCGGAACCCGTCAATCTTTGGACATCTTTGACGCAGGTAGGTTTTGTGATGTTCAAGATTGCCTTGATCTTTTCCGGGTTAACTTCTATTCCTCTGTGAGAAACGATGAAACCCAGAAGTTTTCCTGAGGGAACCCCGAATACGCACTTAGATGGATTCAACTTCATCTTGTAGGTGCGTAAGTTTTCGAAAGTTTCTCGCAAATCCTCAAGGAGTGTATCTTTTTCCTTGGTTACGACAGCAATATCGTCCACATAAACATGGACATTTTTTCCAATCTGACTATGCAAACAACGTTGCATGCAACGCTGGTAGGTTGCACCTGCGTTCTTCAGGCCAAACGGCATGGTTACGTAATAATACGTCCCGTATGGGGTTATGAAAGAAGTCTTAATTTGATCTTCCTTTTTCATGCGTATTTGGTGGTACCCGGAGTATGCATCCAAAAAGCACAAAAGCTCAGAGCCTGCGGTGGCATCTATTATTTGATCGATTCGCGGTAATGCAAACCTATCTTTCGGACACAATTTGTTCAAGCCTGTGTAATCTATACACATTCTAAGAGCAGTAGTGTCTTTCTTCGGTACTAATACCGGATTTGCGGACCAGTCAGTATGGATTACTTCCTTGATGAAATCCGCTGCTAAAAGCCGGATAATTTCCTTGCCAATAGCCTTCCGTCTTCTTCCGTCAAATCGACGGAGACCTTGTTTGACGGGTTTTGATCCAGGAATAACCTTAAGTTGGTGCTCAGCAAGTTCCCTGGGTACACCTGGCATGTCAGCTGGACACCAGGCAAAAATATCCCAGTTCTCATGGAGGAACTTGATGAGCTCGCCTTCCTATTTGTCAGTCATCCCAGTCCCTACGACGACAAATTTTGTCGGATCTTTGGGATCTAGGATTACCTGTCTTGTATTCTCGGATGCCTTGAAGCTGTCTGTTGGCTTCCGAGTTTCTTTTCCTGCCGGCATTTCTGACGGCGATACCTCCTTGGCTAATTCCTTTAGTTCTTCCTTTGCTATGACTCTCTGAGCGCAAAGGGCGTTTTCTTTCTCCAACTTGTTTGCCAGCTTGAAATCACCAGCTATAGTGATTACTCCTCCCTTGGGTCCTGGCATCTTCAGCTTGTTATAAATATAACAGGATCTTGCCATGAATTTGGCGAAAGCTGGACGTCCGAGTATTGCGTGATACACGTTTTCGAACGGCACTACTTCGAAGGATACTTTTTCCTGCCGGAAGTGATCTTTATCTCCGAAGGTGACATCTAGGGAAATTTCTCCTAGGGATCGTGCTTGCCTGCCAGGGACAATACCATGGAAGCGTATGTTGCTGTAGTTGAGCTGAGACTCGGAAATCTTCAGATGCTTCAGTGTATCCAGGTACATTATATTAATGCTGGATCCTCCATCCATCAGCACTCTTCTTAGCCTAGTATTTTGAACAATAGGGCTTACAACAAGAGCTTGTGTGCCGGGTTCAGGGATATTTCCGGGATGATCAGACTGATCCCAGATTATCGGTGTGTTGGAGTACTTCAAGAATTTCGGGGTTGCCGGAACAACCGCGTTTATTTCTCGAAGTGTTCTTTTGGCCACCTTTGCTGACGGGGTTGCTAAGAAAGTTAGCATTGCTTCTCCATCAACTCTCGGAAACTTGGGTTCGCCTTTACGCTGTTGTTCCTGGATTTTTTTGTCAGTGTCCGATTCACTGTCTTCTTTGTCAGCTTCTGGCTTTTGTTTGACGGGTTTCCTTTTGGAACCCTTCCCCTTACTTCTGGCTCCTGCACTGCCTTTCATATGCTTATTTAGCCGGCATTGCGCGTTTGTATGGGTGGGTTTCCCAAATTGCGAGTGGTGAACACACGGTTCCGACTTAATCCTTTCCCACTCCTCTGGAGTGTAGTTGATTGGATCTGGGTTGCGTCCTTTCCACTTGTTTCCCTTTTCTCCTCCAAAGGCTATGTTCACCTCTTTGGGTTTCGTCGTTGTTTCTGGAGTGGCTTTTTTGTCAGAACGAGGGGTTTTCTTGGCCAGTATCAGTGATTCAATTTTGCCACCTCTTGCTCTGATGTCATCTTCGGCTGCAGCATGCTCATTGGCGGTTGTAAGCATAGATCCGAGATCCTTGTGCTTTTTGGAACCAACCATGAACGGTACGAGTCCGGGTTTTAAGCCATTGACGAAAGCATGCATTGCTTGTACGTCCGTTACTCCAGAGCAATTATTCTTCATTGCTGTCCATCTGGAGATGAAATCCACATATGGTTCATCCTCAAATTGCGTGCAACGGTTTAGCTGGTTGATGCTGTTCGGGCGTTTGTACGTTCCCCGGAAATGCTGAGTGAGTACTCTAGCCATATCATCCCAGCTGTCGACTGTTCTTGATGGTAATCCATTGATCCAATCTCTGGCTCCGTCCAGCAGCATTAGGGGAAGAAACTTGACAGCTTCCAAGTCTGTCCCATTGTTGATCTGGACGGCTGTATAGTAATCCAAGAGCCAGGTATCCGGGTTTGTGCTGCCGGTGTATTTCTGGTACGTTGGACCGACCTTGGCAAAGCCAGAATGCAGGGTTATTCTTCGGATCCTGTCGGTAAAACACTTAGGACCAAAGTATAGATCATCCTTTTCTGCTCTATCAATGTGTGCAGAATATCTTCCGGCTGAATGGACAGAAGGGGATCTGCTCCTTTCTCTTCCATTGTTGCGCGAACGCGCTTTTCCGGGATTGTTTCTATCTCTTCCGTGATCACGCCCTTTTGGATTAGGCGGAGTTCTACTCATGTGCCTTTCTTTGTCCTTAGGCGGTGTCCGGGATCTCTCACGCCTGTGAGGTATATCGTATCTTCCAGCTTTCTCAGCTGGGTTTCTCGGAGGTGGCATTATTTTGCCGTCCTTCCGGTGTTTGTCTTCCCGATCATGGGGTTTATGTCCATCTTTCGGGAGATGGGATCCGGTCCTAGACGCTGCATCCCGGTTGTCGGGGTTTTTCTTGTCTTTTCTCGGATCCTCTTTTTTATCTTTTGAGTTGTCTGAATCCCCGGGTTCTTCCGGTCCAGGTGCTCCAGCAGCGCAAGTAGCTGTCTTGCATAGGGCGGAGTTATCATGCAGCCTCCCTGATCGCTCTTGGGCGCGCTGTTGTTGTTGCAATGCTTTTCCTAGGAAAGCATACACCCCTTGGAGTTTTTCCCCGTTGGAATACAGATCATTGTTAAGAATCGCGAACGCTGCTTCCGCGTTTTCTGCTGCGGTCTTGTATATTGGTTCGCCCTTGGCATCTTTGCCGTTTACCTGCTTTTGCCAAGATGGGTTATGGAACCTTTCTTTTGGCGGCAGTTCTTCTGGTCTTGCGATTCCGGGTAACCTAGTAGGTTTTAACGCGGATCTATTCTTTCTTTCGTACTCCTCTATTTCTTCCTTCATGACCTTGATGTCATTATGGGTTTGTTGGAGATGTTGCCGAGATCTGAGTAGATGTTGTTGTTGCCGTTGGAAAGCTTGTCTCCTGGCTTCCAGCATCTCAGGGGGTTCATCTGGTCCCACTGGTGTTTGCAATAGTTCTTGCTCTTCCTGTTCCGTCATTGGCGGAGCAGTGATTTCTTTGGATTTCTTCTCCGCGGGCTTTGTTCCGCTAACATCTCCAACTTCCAGGTTTTCATCAGCTAGATCAGCTGATTTTTTCTTCCGGATTTTGTATTGGAGTTTTTTAGCAGCACGGTGCTTTTTCTTGGAAGAGGGAGGTTTTTTGACAGGCTCATCTTCTGTCATCTCGTTGACACTGGGGAATACCGGAGAAGTTTCTCCGTCTTCTCTCTCTTCCTCCGGCGGAGGGGTTTTAGGGCTTTCCTGGCTGCCGGCGTCCGTGGTATCAGCCGGTTTCGCCATTAGAACTTCATGGAATCCCTCTTGAAAGGATTTAACCTTTCTTATGAAGGCATCCTCATCTTCGTCTTCGGAATCGAAGTTATCCGATCCGGTTTCCGACTCCAACCTCGCCTCAATGGCGGCAAGCACGGATTCTGCTTCCGAGTTCATCGTCTTGTTGACGGATATCGGATCTTCCGCCTCTGTGACGGGTGTTTGGTCTTCCGTCTCCATGACGGGTGCGTTGTTGTCTGCCGCTTGCACGGGATTTCCGTCATCCGTGTTTTCGGCGATTTCGGATTGCACCATGCCGATAAAGTGTGTATCACTTTTTTGTCGGCGATCTGAGCAGAATCCGGCATCATAGTCATCTTCGACTGGGTATAGGGCGGGTGGGATAAATTTGCTTCCACCGCAAAACCCCATTGCTTCTGCGGTTAGCCCGATAAAGATGTTAGCAGATCCTATCGGTAGCACGCAGGCACTTACCAGGTGGTTTTGCGCCGGTATGTAGGATCCGTTGTCGAGGAAGCGCCCGACGTCGTTGTCGAACTCCAAGCTTCCGACAGTGATTGATCTTCCGATTCCGCCAAGTATCCCAGATCGGAATCTCACGCCTGACGTCGTTTGCCCCACGGTGGGCGCCAACTGTCGAGACATCGTAGTAGTTTTCATAGACGGGGGTGCCATGAGACTACGGTAGAGACGTGGGGTAACGGGATAGCGTAGTAACACAGAACACAGGATTTTACCCAGGTTCGGTACGTCGCGACAGTACGACGTGCCTACTCCTGCACTTCTCACTAATTGGGACTAAAGCCCGTAAACAGGGTTACAATGTGAGAGTTTTAGATCTAAGCTACTCGACGAGGATGAGCTTCTCGGCGAGTTGTGTAGAGCTTCTATGTTATCCTTCGTTCGTTAGTTGTTTTGTTTATCTCCCGTCCGGCTTTATATAATAGCCGGATTAGGGCTTACAGAATAGTAAACCTAGAAAACTACGGTAACTTGTAACTTGGAAAGCAAGGAATCCATCTTCTCCTCCAAGCCAGATCACATGGGCCGTGATCCGGGTTCTTCTAGAATCCGGCTTCTGTGCGTCGGATTACTAGGCCGCCTAATGGACCTAAGCCCACTACCACTTAGGCCACCCTGGTAATCCGGCACTTTGTCTACCATCTTCTATACCCCTATTTGGTATATATCCGACATTGGGATTTATGTTCACGTTTAACTTTAAGTATGATGTGAGTACTTAATTGGGATCGATTTAGGTTCTTGTTATTGGGATTTATGTTCATGTTTAACCTTAAGTATGATGTGATAAGATTTCATTGTGATCTATGTAATCTCTCTATGATGTGAGTACTTCTATCAAGATTTGGATTTCATTGGAGAGGGACTCCGGCGTTGGGATCCCAACACAAGATAGGGCGCTCCATAACATATGTGTACAAGTGTGCTATGGGTTTTCGATGACAGACACATCACTTCGGGGTGTGACCTACTTCACCAGTATCAACTTCTCTCTAGTTAGAGAGTTTCATGACTTAGAGCTTAAAAGTACTAGATCAGACAAACATGAGAGACATTTATCAAGAGTTGGGTTATGGATGTCTCATATTTGTATTTCTCTCATTTTTCTAATCGATTTAGTCATATTATTTGTCAAATTTAAATTTACGGATTTGCATATATGAATTATTCAATATTAAATGGAAAAAGCCAAATAAGTTAATTATTATTTACATTTAAGAATATTTTAATTTAAAATATTATTAATGATTTATTTCTCTTTATTTAAATAATTATTTGATTCATAAAATAAATGTGTGTGACATCATAGTCCATGGGTTAATAGGATTGACAGGATACTATTGTCTGTTTGTAGTTAGCTCATAGGGAAGGACATAACAAGTTAAGCGTGCTAGTGCTAGAGTAGTGTGAGTCAAAATGGCGATTTTCCCCGTGGATGCGGGTATCCGTGGGGATTTACCCGCTAAGAAACGGTGATGGGGGCCAAAATCCACCCATGGGTATAACGGGGCGGGTACCCACGAAGCCAACGGGGCGGGGATGGGGGGCGAATTGGCTCCATGGATACCCGGAACCCCACTTGTCAGTGAAAGTAAGTCCTAGTATATATGGAAGAAACCCTAGACCTGGGATGTCTTTCCCAAAGCCCAAGCGGCCAAACCTTCTCAGACGCCACATGCACACATCCCCACACCCCGCGCATCGCATCCAGCACCACCCCTCCTGAAATCCCCATTCTCCACCCCATCTCGCCTGGCTAGAGATCGGGGCCGACCACCACCGGCGGCGGGCGTCACCGGCGGCGCAGCGCACCTCGTCCGCCCGCCCCCTCCTCAATCTTCCGCCTGAGATCGACCCCGCCTCCATCTTCCGCCCGAGATCACCTCGCAGCGCAGCGCATCTCACCGCCCGAGAAAACCTCAAGGGCTCAGGGCCGCGTAGTTGACCGGTGGTTCGGCTGCTTGTCGCCCTCGTCTTGCTCGTCGCCCTACGCTGCAACCTCGCCTTCTCGTCGCCCTCGTCGCCGCCGGTTGCTTCTATTGTCTCCCATCCTCGCCGTCATGTCTTGCTGCTATTGCTGTTGTCCCGGTGGCAGTTGCGAGTTGACGAAGACGACCGACGACCTTGTCACCTTGCCTCCTCAACTTGCTGCTACTCCAACTGCATCTACCCGACCCAAGAACCTCTGGTATGACCGTCCACCTCGCCTCCTCCTCCAGTCATATTTCCGGTAATTGCTATTGTGACCCGATAATCAATGGAGCTATGTGCTCACTGCTTCGGTAGTTCATTAGACACAGATTTAGGATGAAAATCTCTTTTTTATTGTTGATTCATACACGTTGAATACTCTATGTTAGTGTGTTAATCTATGTTGTGCTCCAAAGAGCATCAATAGGACAAAAATATCCTTTGTATACACATATTTATTTTGAATACTCTCTGTTAGTGTGTTTATTTATGTTGTGCTGCAAAGTCTCTCTATGGACCCGAGGTTGAATACTCTCTGTATGGTGAATGATTTTGAATGCTTGTGAATGATTTAGAATACTTTTTGTATACACTTGATTTTGTCTATGTTGTGCTGCAAAGTCTCTGTTTTATGTAATTGATGTTGGTATATGGTAGCCTGTTAGGATTTGCAATGGCATCAAGTTTAGGTGATGCTGCAAATGTCCCATCTCCACCTCGTTTGAAGAGACGGTCGAGGTTTGTGGTCTGGAATGAGTTCAACAGAGTTCTTGCTGATGGAGAAATAAAGGCTGAATGTGTATGGTGTCGTCGGCTTGTTTGTGGAGATCCAAAGTATGGATCTTCACATCTGCATGCTCATTTGTCAAGATGTGCTTCTAGGCACGCCAATAGTAATTTTCCATCCTCAACTTGAATAGTATTTAACTACTAACTTCTGATGTTTGAACTTCTAAATTCTTTCAACTTGACTTAAATGCAGGATGATGATTTGACTACTAAAGAATGAAGATTTGAAGACATGCTTTGTTTCCTTTAGAGTTGGAGATTTATGATGTTGTGGGTTGTAACATGATTGGTTTCCTTTAGTGTTAAGGATTGGAGTCGATCTTGTAACATGCTTGGTTTCCTTTAGTGTTAAGACATGACCGTGTTAATTGTTGCAACTTGTTTATTAGCTATATGATCTAGTGCTGAAACTTATTGTACCAGATTTTATCTATTATCTATTGTACCAGAGGATGGGTGACCTCTGCGGGAAGTGTTAGTACGAGGGAGTAATTTAGATTGGATTTAAGAAAGCTTACTGATAAATATGAGTTTAAGTGGTTAAACAATAGAAATAAATAAAATGTTTTTTTGGAAAAAAATCGAAAAAGGAGAAAAAAAACCTTTTGGTACCGGTTCGTAACAGGAACCGGTACCAAAGGAACCCGGCCCTGTGGGCTCCTCCTGGGCCACGTTAAGGCCCTTTTAACACCGGTACGTAAGGAACCGGTACTAAAGGCCAGTGGGCCGTTAGTGCCAATTAATTAGTACCGGTTGTCTAACCGGTACTAATGGGCCTCAGGAACCGGTACTAAAAGCCCATTTTCTACTAGTGAACTAATCATGCACGTCATGTTCAGAGCTTAATTACGAGATGGATGTATGCATACATAGTTATTAATTTTGATTTTATCACACACATGTTGACTTTTATCAAGATCCGAGTTTTCACATTTGGAGATTTCTCATTTTACACATTTGTGGATATTTTGCTTTTACACACTCCATCACCCTCTGTCTATCAGGTTACACGCGATGATATTCAAGAGAGCCCACAATGGAATGATGTAGAACCGAATACACTCCTTATTTGCAAGTTTGGTCATTGACCGCATTTTCATGTTGCGGGGCAGGGAATGTGCACCGATTGTAGGTTAATTGAATGCGGTGGGGAGGTTGTGAATCACAATCCCCTGCTATGGTGGGAGCCATCATGCGCCTCCCAGATATTTTTCTATGTGAATCAAGTATAAGAAAACAAAAGTGCAAACCAGGAAGCAAAAAAACGCCCAACAACACGAAATCAGTGAGAAAACGTTTCTCACTATATATGGGAACTCCTCGGCATCCTCCACCTCTGTGTTGTACAATTAACCTCTCTGGCACGCTAGACCGCATGGACCTCACCGCGACGATGCACATCGTCCTCACCAGTAACGTCGCGCACCACTCCTCTCCACCACCGAACCACACCATTCGTTCTGGACGACACCTCCAGGTGCACCGATACTTGACCAATCGCTAAAATACCATTCCATAGAATATCTAGTACAAACAATTTAGGTTTATTTATGCTGGATGATAATTAAATCACTATGTTCTGATTGGATCCAAATATATTGCGAGAATAAGGCAGCTTCGTACTTCTTTGGACTCTATGTGTACAACGGTATGTAGGACATTCATTTTTAAGTGACATGTCAAATCGATCGACATATGTACATCAATAAAACAATAAACCGACATATGCATCAACTGATGTACAGACTGGGGCTACCCCTTTTCCCCACAAAAAAAAGAGAACGACACCATGGGATGCAGCGAGTGTGTACAGCTCTAGCTAGCAGCATATATATTTATATGTAATGATGCATGAACGGTTGCTCCATTATGTTTTAGTATGCATGAGTGCCTTAAATTGTTGTCGATCATACCATGTAATTCTCTCATGTATCGATGGATCTAGACACGCATCACGCAATTCATATGTGAAAAGGAAAACATAACTATGTGCTCGACACATCACACATTAGTCGTTTTCTCAAGATTTTACAATTCATTCGGTAAATTACTTGTCACCAATAAATGAACTATAGTATTTGATAAATGGGATACATCTATTTGGATGATGGTTGCATATATGATGATGAACCCTTATAAGTAATTAGGATGGCGGTATGTGATTCCTCGAAATGAAAAACATGGCTGTTTTTGTCGTAATCATCATTTCAATGATGTTGATGCTTCATTAGAAATCGGTGCAACAATGTTGGTTTTCTTTGCAGTAGCATCTATCACGATTCCACCCTATTCTGTCGCATAAATCCGCGCACGAATGACCAGAGCAGCCAGGTGTAGGGGAACACTCTGTTATTTTCGCCACCTTCGCACCTGCGTGCCAATCAAAATATCCATAACCAAGATTAGTATGCAAATAATGCACAAAAGTATTTGAATTTACTTATGTATGCAAAACTTTGATGTGTATAGTAAACATAAATCAAACTTATATGAAAAATATACATACCTATGTTTCCCTCGGCTACATTCCAATGAAAGAATGTGGCGGATATCACAAGAAGAGCTAGCAAGCACAGGGCCCTTGCATTGTTGTTCTTAGGATCCATAAGCAATACTTGGATATTATCTTCACCTATTCTTATTCTGTAAGTCGATATGTATCTATGCAGATATGTTCCTCTTCCTAGTGTTTATATAGCATCACGAGAAGTAGAAGTAAGTAAATCTTACATTCATGGCGTATATATATAGCTGATGTTAATTATTATCCATACATATAACATATATATAGCTATAAATAATTGTCATCCCTACAGATAACAAACAAAATATTATAACGATATACGATAACATGTCAATTATTAATTGGATACCAACATTTAAGGCATCAAATTAATTAGTTGACAAAACAAGAACATTTCACATCTAATGATATGCAATTTTGGATGACAAGGTATCAATGATTTCTATAATTCCAATGACACCATATGTGTAAGTTTCACTATCTAGCAAATCAGTACTATTCAATATCTTTGGCATCACTTTATCTTTTTGTTTCTCCATTAATCATAATTTCCCCTATTGCGAGAATACTTCATTTTACAAGGAGGTCATATATAGGACTATGTTCCATCTATGTGGCAAATCATAATTCAAGTCAAGTTAAGTAAATAGAATTCCAATCACTTGACTATTGTTAAATCATGTAAAATGCATCAATTTTTTGGGATTTTTTGCATCTCCATATTTTATTTTGCCTCATATTTGCAGCATTTTTTATTTTATTGTTATTTTATTGGCTAATGTCTGTGTGTTCCTATTTTTTTAACATTTATGATGATTATTGGGATCCAGCACAGAGTTGGCATAAATATGGGGAGGGCGATCAATAGTAGAAAGTTATGGATCTTTAATTTCCATTTAAAATATTGTTATGGAGTTTTATGGTTAGTTATCTATATGTTATTGATTAAAATTTATGGTAACATAATAATGATTCATTTTTATTTAAAATGAAAGTAATATTAGGATGCCTCGATTAAAATACTTGGACGACATTTGTTTGCGTCCTCTTGCATAGTGCTATCACTACCAAATTCCGTGCGATCAGGAACGTTTTGAGCGCAACATTTTGATAACGTCGAGTGTTTCCGTCGCGGATGACTGAAAAGTGGAGTTTTCTCTCAACGTATTGGTTTGGTTCGTCACAGACTGGTTTTGCCCGACTTTTTGCTAGTTTTACGTCGCGGATTTTTGTCTCCGGCCCAGTAGCCCACTAAGAGCACAGTTGCCTTCGACGAAACTGACTTGGTCACGTAGAACGTCGCGAATTTTCATCGGACCACACATCCCTGCCATGTTTGACTGCTTTGACCGGTAACGACCGCGCTCTCTCACGGTTGTTCCTAACGTTGTTTTGCACGGGCACGGGCCCAGAAGACCTTTTTGTTGGATAATATGCCATTTCCTCCAAATATAAAATTCACATAATCTTCCAAATCATCACAAAAATAACAAGCCTATTTTCTTAAACAAATCGCAAGTCACCACAATCAATGATTAACAGTCAACTTAGAAGAGAGACAACGAGGAGATTTATAATTACTAGAATTAACACTAGTTTACACCAGCATCACAAAGGTTATCCACCATCATCACAACAGACTCACATCATAAACTAAATAGTTTAATGTCATCGGTAGGGTTCACATAACAACAGGTGCACCTCAGTATCTAAACAGGTGCACATCATAAACTAAATAGTTTCTCATCGATACGGTTCACGGTTCTTTTTCCTACTGATCCATCCATTCCAAAGGTACATCCACAGGTTCCACGTCACTTTTCCTAGTCACCAATCGATTCCAAAGGCACATCCACAGGTTCCACGTCATTTTTCCTAGTCATCAATCCATACCAAAAGCACATTCACAGGTTCCACGTCACTTTTCCTATTGATCCATCCAATCCGAAGCCACAACCACATGTTCGCAAACCCTACAAAAAAAGGGATTATACATGTTTAGCACATCATCAACTACAAGACCAACCATCAGCACAGTCTAATCGTTGGCACATGCAACAAAACAGATAAAACAGTAATAGTGAGCCTCATTGTCAACCATGGTACATACAAATGACACGTAATAATTCTAACAAATGTGCCTACCATAGTAAAATGAGGCACAACTGAACTTGTTCTGCATGCTATTTTCTATAGTAGCCAAACTACTAGACATATTGCTGCATATTAATCATCGGCAGAGACAGTTTAATCATTTGCACACGTATAAAACACGGATGTTTAGCAATAGAAAACAAGAAAAGTAGCCTCATACTAATAAGCACAAAACAAAATTAATGAGATCACCGAACATTTTACCAAGGAAGATGCAGAACCAATGTGGTTATACACAACACTAGGTAAATGCTCGATGATCTCGTCAAGATCGAGTGCACAGTTTAATGATTGGCACACATATAAAGCACAAATTTTTAGCAATGAAAAACAAGAAAAGTAGCCTCATACTAATAAGCACAAAACAAAATTAATGAGATCATCGAACATTTTACCAAGGAAGATGCAAAACCAATGTGGTTGTACACAACAATAGGTAAAATGCTCGGTGATATCATCAAGATCGAGTGTACAGTTTAATCATTGGCACATGTATCAAGCACAAATGTTTAGCAATGGAAAACAAGAAAAGTAGCCTCATAGTAATAATCACAAAACAAAGTTAACGAAATCATCGAACATTTTACGAAGGAAGATGCAGAACCAATGTGGTTGTACACAACACTAGATAAAATGCTCGATGATCTCAACAAGATCGAGTGCACAGTTTAATCATTGGCACATGTATCAAGCACACATGTTTAGCAATGGAAAACAAGAAAATTAGGCTCATACTAATAAGCACAAAACAAAATTAATGAGATCATTGAACATTTTACTAAGGAAGATGCAGAACCAATGTAGTTGTACACAACACTAGGTAAAATTCTCGATGATCTCATCAAGATCGAGTGCACAGTTTAATCATTGGCACATGTATCAAGCACAGACAAATAAAACAATAACAGTGAGCCTCATTGTCACATGTATAAAACAGTAACAGTGAGCCTCATTGTTGAAATCATCTAATTAAAGAGCAAAGTTATTTACCTCAGTTCAGGCAAACAACAGAAAAAATAAAGCCATCTCTTCCGCTGTAGAAGGTGAATACCCACATAGCACCCTCCATGATTCCAGCTAAATTGATGACCTTTGACCAGTTGGTTGTCATCTCAGCATCGTCTGTCTTGCCCTTGACGAACATAACATCTTGAACATCGGAATTGTTGGTGCATATGACAGGAAGTCGATCCATTGGCGTAAATCCGTTGAGGTAGGCCTGGCTGAAATTAATTGAGAAGTACTGGACAAGAAGTCTATAGTTATCTGCTGGCTAAGATTAATGTGCATAGGAAGAGTAGAAGAATAAGATGTTTACCATCTTGGCCTTCCAAGGGAATACATTAGAATTTGTCATCCTACAGACGAAGTGCGGTATAGATGGATGTGGTCCAACAACTTGGCTTCAGAGATGCGCGACTTGGTCTTCAGTCATTTCCACCTCGTTTGAAAAAAAACAGTGCTCGTCATAGTCTTGAGTCCCTTGGATTTTGGGACCTAAAATGCAAGAAATAAATTAATCCTGGATAATCTGTAGGTGCATAAGGGAGCAATAAAACATTTTGTTAGACCTGTCATCTCTAAGATTGATCTTTCCTTCACTGACAAGATCCTCCCGAGTTGGACTTTTACCAACTCCATCAACCAGAATGTCACGGGACTCCAGAAAGATATGATACTCTGGATCTATTTCAACTGGCAACATGGTGAAGAATTTACAGCCTCGACTAGAGCGCTACAGGAAATTATGAAAAGAAGAAAAATAAAACAAGTAGCTACGAAGGCGAAAGGAGATACTAATTCATATGCTAGTATTTACCTTGGTTGTCTGAAGAACAGGGAACCTTGCAAGCTCCGAGGCCTTGTTCAGGTGGATCTCCATCTGAGAGGGGGAAGCGATATTCGAGATACCTGTGACGGTAGCGTGAGCTAAATCCATTGCTAGTGGTGACCTAAAACACGTCAACGACGGTGGCCGCCGGAATCTAACCTACATCCGCCGGCATCTAACCTAGATCCGCCGCCATCTAACCTAGATCGAATCGTTTGGTTGAGGATAGGGAGGGAGGCAACCAGAACTTACCAGTCATTGGTTGAGGAGGTCGGTGAGGACGGGGAAGCTAGGGAGGGCGCCGCCGTGATAGCCGCCGCCCAGTGGGCGAAGTGGAGGCACTGGGTTTTTTGGGGGGGCAGAGTGATCCCTTTCAGTGGGGAAGTAGCAGAATGGGCGAGGAAGCACGGCGGCCTGTGACGCTGACGAGTGGGACCCCGTGTGAGGCTGTTTCGATGAAAATTTAGCGCGCGCGCGGCGGTGACGCTGACGAGTGGGACCCCGTGTGAGACTGTTTGTTAGCAGTCGTAATTTAGGTGCGTAGATGTTAGGTTTAGATGTGAATTTTTTTAAAATTGAGGGTCTATGTGTTAATTAGAGTACAAATGGCTATAGCTGCCAATTGTGGCATGTTGTCCCATAAATTAAATGTTTGTCAAATGTAAATCTTTGCTAATACGAAAAAGTTGCATTCTTACCATTAGTTCTTTATTTTCTACTAATTAAATGAAGAATTAGAAACCATTGATCCATCATATCAACGAGTTTTTGACAAGGATTGTCTTATTGGGCATGACCGAGTACTAAATGGACGTGACACGTCCACTTATTACTATGTTATACCAAATAAGTATTTAGGCATCCTAAAAACATGATCGACTGAAACAACATAATATAGAAGTACTACATATATAGTACTTAAATTCTTACACACACGAAGAATTCTTCCACGATACTAATAAAGTTGTTACATATACTACTTGTCCAAACCAGAACATTATCTAGTATCACAACTATTCAAATTAAGTTCAGCGGGACACCATTGCAGCATTTGGCACAAGCGACAACATTACTGGCTCCTCCAAGGATTCCTATCCTGATGATTGGGGTTCATGTTGGGAATATGCCCTAGAGGCAATCATGTATGATGTAATTCCCACTGTTTTCATAAAGTTATTAAGTTGTCCTTGTTTTGAACATCTGATATATGTCATTGAATATGTGATTCGATTGTGGAACTATATATTCATGTTGTTCATACTAGATTGTCCTTGGTCATTTAGGTTGTGCTGGACACACACCCTAGACTAATGTGAGTGTTGGCTGATGACACGGTTCCACTTGTCATGGGCATGGTGATGCCATTCCAACGTTCACGGACTTGGCTAAAGAGTTTAGCAAGTCGGACTGACCCACATTGAGATGCAACGATCAAGTCGTCATTTGCATGTCTCAATCAATGTAATCCTTAGACCTGAGGTTGTCGCACAATCCGAGTTGTGGATCATCGACTTAGGTTCTGTCAAACGTTGTTCTGTGACAAGGCAACTATAAAGGCAGAGTTCGGGTCGAATGAGAAGCAAGCTGCGTGATGTGGATAATCAAGATGGGATTTTGCCCCTCCGAATGGAGAGATATTCTCTGGGCCCTCTCGAGTGATATGATTCAGGAAGCATGACCATGCGCGACTCAGTTAAGTGTTAACTGTGTCGATTGACTAAGAGTTAGTCAGATGAATCACATATCACGGATCGAGAAGAGAGTTGAGCTATTTAAGGGATGACGATAAATCGCCTATAGCTCGACAAGGTATATCGTGAGGCAAAAAGGACTAAGATGAATATCACATTGAAAGGTATGTCGTCATGACTCAATGGTACTTGGGAGTCGGCACGTTCTGCTAGGAGCCGCTACCGATTGATCGATTGGGAGTTGGACTCCAATCGTGTCCAAGTCGCCAGGAGCCTGCAGGGTCGCGCACTTAAGAGCGGGAGCAAGTATTGGTTGGGTTGGACCCGAACCGGAAATGGACTGAGTTAGTGAGTCGGACTCACAGAGGGAATGGGCCACAAGTGTTGTGCAGCCCATTACCATACGCTATATAAAGAGGGGCGCAGGTTGCCCAACGGGCACGTCAGTTCACTCTCCCATGCGTTGGGAACCCTAGCCCCACTCAGTCCAGCCGCCGCACCGGACCTAGCAGTCCGCCGTCGGAGCTCCTCCTCGTACGTGTGGATACCGGCAGAGGTGCTGTACGTTCAGCACTTCGGTTCGCGGGATTGGATTGGCCGGATCGGATCGTGGGACTGCACTGCCCCGACGTGCTTCATCGATAATCCGCAACCGCGCGTCTAGTGGTAATCATCGTGGCCTTCTACCTCGGCTAGATCTTGGAAGCATCGCGTAGGAAAAGTTTTTGTTTATCTCTACGCGTTCCAACAGTGGTATCAGAGCGGTAGCTTCTGGTATTAGGCCCGAGATCCGTACATATGTGATATGTAGTTAGCGTTAGATGTGATCTAATTGCTGTTTTGGTGGTCGGTCTATGAGATAGATCGGTTTTGTACAAGGTTGATTGGATCAATCGTACTCGGGGTTAATGGATGATCTGGTTTCCTTGATCATACTGCTAAGGTCGTGGAACAACTTACCCCTACCGGTCGGTTTCCGCCATCGGGGTATACCGTGACACATAAATCCAGTTGCGGTGATCGAAGATAAAAGAGTTTGGTCGAATCGGAATACGGATCAGATTCGGGTAAAATCGTTTTATCCGATGAAGAAATCCATGATCGGAATGCAGATGAGATCTGCGTTTTCCGAAATCGTCGGGGACCGCCGGCTTCGCCCTGTCGTAGCGCCTTAGATGTCGTTGCGAGTTTCACAACGCCGGTAGATATCGTATCTATGCATAACTTGTTTTTGCAGGAAGTTGTGAATGGTATGGCTTATGTGCATATGATGTGTGTAATCCATACATGATCTGCGTATCATGTTTATGTCAGCCGGCTGGAGCCTAGGTGATGTCATTTTATTGTATACCGGCCTGCGTGTCGGACTCTCTATGTAAATTTTGATTTACTAGCTAGTGTAGCTTGTTGGAGAACCCGGAAGGCATGCAAGTCGATGTACAAGTCGGCTACATGGAGCAAGATGGCACGTGACAAGAGTTGGCACGAGCCGACTTGCAAGCTTCGTGGAGATGGAGATCACTATGAAGAGAGCCATACCATTTCACATTATAATTGCTTTATTTGTGTTATTGTTATGTCTCTATTTACCTCTATTTAGATAGTTGGTAGATTCTTTAATCCCTCAAAGAAGGTCTAGTCGGTCGCCCCGCCAGTGCTGCACCATCACAAGTCGGACATTTTTGGTAGTGGGCTCATAAAATTGAGGTACTACCAATTCTTTCCGGTTAGGTGGGTTTGAGTCGGACTCTTACAAGCAGAAGCACTTGGTAATCTAGACGAGTCCATCACAACGGTTGTGGGGCTCGGGGCGAGGTAGGTTGGGAGCCGGGGCATGTGATGTCACCCAACTAACAGGAGTCGTATCGGATACGATTGGCAAGGTGTTGCCTACCTAGATCACTTGACGGCTAGCGGTGATGCTAAAGCTCACTAGTCGGCTTGCTTATTTAGGATCTTGAATCACTTAGCAACCATCGGAGGGATGTTGGTTCTAGTGGGAGCATAAGTATTAAAGCGTTTAATATGCCTGCTCTTTTATGAATACATGTCTTAAGTGTTTTTGCGTATTTTCTGTTGTAGATCAATGGCACCTAGCAACCTTCCTCAGTTGTCCGCGTTTGCGTTGAGGTCAATCCTAGAGAAAGATAAGCTTAATGGAACTAATTTCACCAACTGGTATCGTAATCTGAGGATAGTCCTCAAGCATGACAAGAAAGAACATGTTCTAGAAACTCCACTTCCAGAAGAGCCTGATGATGATGCGACTGTCGCTGTCACAAATGCCTACCGTAAGACTAGAGATGAGTCTACGGAAATTAGCTGTCTTATGCTTGCACACATGGAACCGGACTTGCAGCAGCAGTTCGAGAATGTTGAGGCCTACGATATGATCGAAAGCCTCAAAAGTATGTTCCAGGCTCAAGCAAAGACTGAGAGGTATCAAGTCTCTCAAGCTTTGCTTGGCTGTAAGCTGAAAGACGGTGATCCACTGAGTCCGCATGTAATCAAGATGATTGGTTACATACAGTCTTTGGATCGGCTGGGCTTCCCAATTAACGAAGAGTTCGCTACTGATATAATTCTGAACTCTCTTCCTAGTGCGTATGGTTCGTTCATCTCGAACTATCATATGCATGGTATGGATAAGAGTATCACTGAATTACATGGGATGCTCAAAACGGCAGAGGCTGATATCAAGAAAGGCACCAGTCAAGTGTTGATGGTGCAGAATAAGGCTAAGTTCAAGAAGAGTTCTTGGACTAAGAAGAAGAAGGATAAGTCAGGAGGTAGCGCCCATGGCCCTGTCCAGAGTGCTCCCTCAAAGACTAAGCCTTCTCCTACAGCCGGAGCCAATTGCTTCTATTGCAAGCAAGATGGCCACTGGAAGAGGAACTGCACCAAGTATTTGGATGACAGAGCCAAGAGTGGAGGTGTGACTTCCAACTCAGGTACGCTTGTGTGCAATGTTATAGACATTTATCTTGCCGATGCGCCTAATAGTTCTTGGGTATATGATACCGGATCAGTTATTCACATATGCAACTCGTTGCAGGGACTGGTAAGAACTAGGAGCGTGGCAAGAGGAGAGGTTGACATTCGGGTCGGCAACAAGGCGAGAGTCGCTGCGTTGGAAGTCGGCACGATGCAACTTCATTTACCTTCAGGATTTATTTTGGAACTAATTAATTGTTATTATGTTCCAGCGCTTAGTCGAAACATTATTTCCGCCTCATGTTTGATGAGACAAGGTTATGAGTCGAATATTAAGAATAATGGTTGTTCTTTATATTTGAAAGATATGTTTCATGGCTTTGCACCCGTTCAGAACGGGTTATTTATTTTAAATCTTGATAGTGAATCGGTCTATAACATAAATGTTAAAAGGTTGAAACCAAATGATCTGAATATGACTTACTTTTGGCACTGTCGGCTTGGTCATATAAGTTGGAAGCGCATGAAGAAGCTCCATGATGATGGACTTCTAACTTCGTTTGACTTAGAGTCATTCGAGACATGCGAATCATGCCTACTAGGCAAGATGACCAAGACACCTTTTGCAAGGAGTTGTGAAAGGGCGTCCGACTTGTTGGAACTAATACATAGTGATGTATGTGGTCCAATGAGCACGACAGCCAGAGGTGGTTATGAGTACTTCATTACCTTCACTGATGATTTGAGTAGGTATGGATATATCTATTTAATGAAACACAAGTCGGAAGCCTTTGAAAAGTTCAAGGAATTCCAGAGTGAGGTACAAAATCAGCTCGGCAAGAAAATAAAGTTTCTACGGTCGGACCGTGGAGGCGAGTACATGAGCCATGAGTTTGATGACCATCTAAAGAGTTGTGGAATAGTTCCTCAACTCACTCCGCCAGGTACACCGCAGAGAAACGGTGTATCGGAACGGAGAAATCGGACCTTGTTGGACATGGTACGATCAATGATGAGTCGGACAGATCTACCTTTATCATTTTGGGGTTATTGTCTAGAAACTGCAGCTTTCACACTAAACAGAGTACCATCAAAGTCAGTAGAGAAGACACCACATGAGATGTGGACTGGTAAAAAGCCAAGTTTGTCTTTTCTTAAGATTTGGGGTTGTGAAGCATTTGTCAAGCGACTTCAGTCAGACAAGCTCACGCCCAAGTCGGATAAGTGTATCTTCGTGGGGTATCCGAGGGAAACCTTGGGGTACTACTTCTACAACCGGGAAGAGGGCAAAGTGTTTGTCGCTCGGAATGGTGTCTTCCTTGAGAAAGAGTTTCTCGGTCGGGAAGTCAGTGGGAGCACAGTGCAACTCGAAGAAATTCGAGAGGAACCGGCTAGGGGCGAGTCGGCGAACGCCTTAGAGGCTGAGCCGGTCGTGGTACCTACACAGGTAACAGCACCTGAACCACGGAGATCTGCCAGATTACAGAGTGCTCCAGATGTTTTACTGTTAGACAGTAATGAGCCGGCAACTTATTCGGAAGCGATGGTGGGATCTGATTCCGAGTCATGGCTTGGAGCCATGAGATCCGAGTTAAAGTCCATGGATGAAAACCAAGTTTGGAACTTGGTTGATCTGCCTGACGGTGCAAGACCCGTCGAGTGCAAATGGGTCTTTAAGAAGAAAATTGATATGGATGGAAATATTTCCGTCTATAAAGCACGACTTGTCGCGAAGGGGTTCCGACAAGTTCAAGGAGTTGACTACGACGAGACTTTCTCGCCCGTAGCGATGCTTAAATCAATTCGGATCATGTTAGCCATAGCAGCCTATTTCGACTATGAGATATGGCAGATGGATGTCAAGACGGCTTTCCTGAATGGAAATTTAACTGAGGACGTGTATATGATACAGCCCGAAGGTTTTGTCGATCCAGCTAATGCTGACAAGGTATGCAAACTTCAGAAATCCATTTATGGGTTGAAGCAAGCATCTCGGAGTTGGAACATTTGCTTTGATGAGGTAGTCAAATCGTTTGGCTTCATCAAGAGCGATCATGATTCTTGTTTATACAAGAAGTTTAGTGGGAGCAAAGTAAACTTTCTAATCTTATATGTGGATGACATATTACTGATTGGAAATGATGTCATGATGTTGCAAGAAACCAAAGAGTCATTGGAAAGGAGTTTCTCAATGAAAGATTTGGGTGAGGCAACTTACATATTAGGAATCAGGATCTATAGAGATAGATCAAGGCGGCTCATTGGATTGAGTCAGAGTACATATCTGGACAAAGTTTTGAAGAAATTCAAAATGCAAGAGTCCAAGAAGGGATTCTTGCCGATGTCCCATGGCATAAAACTTAGCAAGACTCAGTGTCCTTCGACGACTGATGAGCGAAGTCGGATGAGTGTGATCCCGTATGCTTCGGCAATCGGATCCATCATGTATGCCATGATTTGTACTAGGCCAGATGTTTCCTATGCTCTAAGTGTTACTAGCAGATACCAGGCTGACCCTGGCGAAGCCCACTGGGCAGCGGTTAAAAACATCCTTAAGTATTTGAGAAATACTAAGGAAATGTTCCTAGTTTATGGAGGTGATGAGGAATTCAGTGTAAAGGGTTACACGGATGCAAGTTATCTCACCGACTCAGATGATTCTCGTTCGCAATCGGGATACGTGTTCGTAATGAACGGAGGAGCTGTGAGCTGGAAGAGTTCCAAGCAAGATACGGTGTCTGCATCTACAACAGAGGCTGAGTATATTGCTGCCTCAGAGGCGGCAAAGGAAGCTGTTTGGATCAGGAACCTCCTGATGGATCTTGGTGTGGTTCAGGGCGCGTCCAATCCTTTGGACGTATATTGTGACAACAATGGTGCTATCGCACAGGCCAAGGAACCTAGACAACACCAGAAGAACAAACATATACTCATGCGGTACCACCTCATTCGCCAGTTTGTCGAACAAGGTGATATCAAGTTATGCAAAGTACACACGGATGTAAACATTGCAGATCCGCTGACAAAGGCGCTACCACAGCCTAAGCATGAGGCGCACACGAGAGGTATGGGCATTAGATGCCTAGGCATATGATGCCAGGATGATTGACTCTAGTGCAAGTGGGAGACTGTTGGGAATATGCCCTAGAGGCAATCATGTATGATGTAATTCCCACTGTTTTCATAAAGTTATTAAGTTGTCCTTGTTTTGAACATCTGATATATGTCATTGAATATGTGATTCGATTGTGGAACTATATATTCATGTTGTTCATACTAGATTGTCCTTGGTCATTTAGGTTGTGCTGGACACACACCCTAGACTAATGTGAGTGTTGGCTGATGACACGGTTCCACTTGTCATGGGCATGGTGATGCCATTCCAACGTTCACGGACTTGGCTAAAGAGTTTAGCAAGTCGGACTGACCCACATTGAGATGCAACGATCAAGTCGTCATTTGCATGTCTCAATCAATGTAATCCTTAGACCTGAGGTTGTCGCACAATCCGAGTTGTGGATCATCGACTTAGGTTCTGTCAAACGTTGTTCTGTGACAAGGCAACTATAAAGGCAGAGTTCGGGTCGAATGAGAAGCAAGCTGCGTGATGTGGATAATCAAGATGAGATTTTGCCCCTCCGAATGGAGAGATATTCTCTGGGCCCTCTCGAGTGATATGATTTAGGAAGCATGGCCATGCGCGACTCAGTTAAGTGTTAACTGTGTCGATTGACTAAGAGTTAGTCAGATGAATCACATATCACGGATCGAGAAGAGAGTTGAGCTATTTAAGGGATGACGATAAATCGCCTATAGCTCGACAAGGTATATCGTGAGGCAAAAAGGACTAAGATGAATATCACATTGAAAGGTATGTCGTCATGACTCAATGGTACTAGGGAGTCGGCACGTTCTGCTAGGAGCCGCTACCGATTGATCGATTGGGAGTTGGACTCCAATCGTGTCCAAGTCGCCATGAGCCTGCAGGGTCGCACACTTAAGAGCGGGAGCAAGTATTGGTTGGGTTGGACCCGAACCGGAAATGGACTGAGTTAGTGAGTCGGACTCACAGAGGGAATGGGCCACAAGTGTTGTGCAGCCCATTACCATACGCTATATAAAGAGGGGCGCAGGTTTCCCAACGGGCACGTCAGTTCACTCTCCCATGCGTTGGGAACCCTAGCCCCACTCAGTCCAGCCGCCGCACCGGACCTAGCAGTCCGCCGTCGGAGCTCCTCCTCGTACGTGTGGATACCGGCAGAGGTGCTGTACGTTCAGCACTTCGGTTCGCGGGATTGGATTGGCCGGATCGGATCGTGGGACTGCACTGCCCCGACGTGCTTCATCGATAATCCGCAACTGCGCGTCTAGTGGTAATCATCGTGGCCTTCTACCTCGGCTAGATCTTGGAAGCATCGCGTAGGAAAAGTTTTTGTTTATCTCTACGCGTTCCAACAGTTCACATGAGGATGCGTGAGCCCTAAGCGGATGTTGCGTGCGAGCAACTTATTTAGGAACACATCGTAGGCAGCGTGCTTGGCCCTAACAGCGGGCCCGCGGTTTTCCGAGCCACGTCCAACGCCGCTGGCATGCTGGATCATGCTGACGATGTTTGTGTCAATGTTCCTGCAGCAGAAGAGGCAGAACAGCATGCCGGCGCGACGACGGTACCTAATCTGCCCATTCTGCAGCTTCCTAAGAACATGTATGCTCTTAGCATCGCAAGACTCCTTGTCAGATGATACACAATCATCGGATTGCTTCAAATCAGCAATGAAACAAAAGTTAGCACCACACTCTAATTATAGGTCATTTTTAAAATGCATGCACTAGTGGAAACAACCCCTTTCTTCCAGGGGGCCAGAGGGCATCTGTCCCGGTTGCACAAAAATCCGGGACAAATGCTATGCATTGGTCCCGGCTTGTGTGCCCGAGGCAGCATAAACCACCTGGGGGCATCTGTCCCGGTTCGTGGGGAGGCATTGGTCCCGGTTTGTGGCACGAACCAGGACCAATGCCTAGCCACAGGCCACGTGGCACGCGCATGGGCTTTGGTCCCGGTTCATTCCACAAACCGGGACCAATGCCCCCTTCCCCTACATATACTGCCTCATAGCCCCCCTTTCCTCTTTTATTTTTGGCTTGGGGGAGTGAGAGAGGTGGGTGTTAGTGTGTGTTTTGCCTCGTGGCGCGGGAGTCCTGCCGCGTGGCGCGGGAGTTGTGCCTCGTGGCGCGGGAGTCCTGCCGTGTGGCGCGAAAGTTGTGACGCGTGGCCACGAATGCGCGGTATAAACTGCCGCGCCTCGAGCGTCTTCTCCTCTCCACGCACCGTCGCGCCGCCACCATGCCTCCGAGGAGGAACAACACCACCGGCTTGCGTGGCGTCCGAGCACGGCGGAACGGAATGTTCACCGCGCATATCCGCTGCGGGGACGACTGCATCCCCCTCGGCTCCTTTGCGACGGCGGCGGAGGCCGCCTGCGCCTGGGACGCGGCGGCCTGGCGCCTCAACCGCCCGCGGTCGCTGATGAACTTCAATGACTGCCACATCCTCTGGGAAGCGGAGGCAAGGGCACCGACGCTGTAGATCGTCACTGCCGCCGACCACCGCCACCTCAGGCACCGCGCGTTTCAGGGCCTAGTCGACGCCAGGGACGGTCGCGTGGTCCGCGAGTATTACCGGAGCAATCCGGGGGATGAGAGCGCCGACGAGGAGCTTTGGCAGACCCGCGCGGCTGAGCGGGCGGAGCGGCGCCTCGAACGCCACCTCGCGTTAGATGCCGCTCGGGAGGCGAGGACGAAGGCGCTGCAAGAGCTCCGTCGGGCCGACCACGCCGGCGAAGTCTGGGCCTCCGACGATCCGAGGTGGGGGCCTATCTCGGACATACCATCATGCACCTCCAACGACGACCAGGAGGAGGTCACCGACGAGTTCCCCGATGATGACGAGGAGTAGTGTTCGTCTGTTTTCTGTTTTTAATAAAAGAATTTGTTGTATTCCGGGAAACTGCGGCGCGCTAGCGCGTCTGTTTTCTCTTTTCCGTGCGATTCTTCCTGATTGGTGGGATTCTAACGCCAGAAAGAAACACACCCCTTATCCAACGACTCACGTTAAGGAGGGGGACATGCATTTCGATAGATAAACAAGGCACAGTACACATAATGGCAAGATTGGATCTAAATCTAAACGGAGAGCATAGATCTAAATAAACAAGGCAGTACATAATGGCAAGAGTGCATCAATCTACTAGTCATACTCCTGCCTAGGCCTATAATACTCCGACTCGTAGTCGTCGTAGTCGCCGCCGTCGTAGTCACTATCGTCGGACGGTGCTCTGGACTCCCTCGGAGGATCACGACTCCAGGACTGGGCGTGAGGGTAGCGCAGGCAGGGGTTATCGCTACCCCTGATGTAGTTTATGACGCTCTGAAGAGTCCGTCCACCGCCCCACCACAGCCGACGACCGGCCTCGTTGAAGTTCGAAGGAGGCGGGCCGTTCTCCTCGTACGTGGCGAGCGCACTCTCACACCGATTAATGAAAAAGGCGTCCCAAGTAGGATGGTAGTCAGGATTCCAACTGGGATTCCTCCGCTGCTCCGACGCGCCACACCTTGAGGAAGAGGAGGGACCGGCACTCCTTCGGCGCTCAGCATCCAACCGGCGGGAACGCTGTAGCCGGGCGGGCAGGGGTAGTTCGAGGCGGAAAGTGCCTCCGCCTGGATGAAGGTTAGAGTAGGTACGGTAGAAGCCATGAGAGAGTGGTGAGTTTATATGTGTTTATGCCAATGGTGTGGCAATGCATACATATATATAGTGAGAAGAAAACATATCTCTTTAGTCCCGGCCTGTTTTACCAAGCGGGACGAAATGGTTCGGGTTTCGTTGGGAAAGGGATCATCCCATTAGTCCTGGCCTGTTTTACCAACCGGGACGAAATGGTTAGGGTTTCGTTTGGACCAATCAGAAAGAATCACACGGATCGTGTGTTTCTTTCAAGCGCTTGTGAGTCGTTGGATCAGGGGTGTGTTTCTTCCGAGCTGTTGTGAGCCGTTCGATCAGGGATACGGTGTGTTTCTTTCGAGTGGCTGTGAGCCGTTGGATCAGGGTGTTTCTTAACCGTTGGATCAAAACCCTAGCACAACACTTTGTGAGCCAGAGGACCCTATATATAGCCACCTTCATACACCGGTCAGTTCATCGACCAAATACCAAACATCCGGATTCGCCAGCATACGTCCTGCCGTGCATTTGGTATGCATATATGCACTCAGTAGCCACGGCAGGGCTGTATGCTGGCGATACCGATTGTTGTGTTCTACATCCCTTCTTTAAGGTTTGATACATCATTCAGTTCATCGACCAAATACAAATCATCCGGATTCGCCATCATACGTTCTGCCGTGCATTTGGTATGCATATATGCACTCAGTAGCCACGGTCGGGCTGTATGATGGCGATACCGATTGTTTTGTTCTACATCCCCCCTTTAAGGTTTGATACATCATTCAGTTCATCGACCGAATACAAATCATCCGGATTCGCCATCATACGTCCGACTGTTCTTTTGATATGCATCTATATATATGCACTCTATAGCCACGGTCGGGGAGTATGATGACGATACCGATTTGTTTTGTTCTACATCCCCCTTGAAGGTTTGACAAAAGGTTTGATATATCATTCAGTTCATCGACCGAATACAAATCACCCGGATTCGCCATCATACGTCTGACCGTTCTTTTGATATGCATATATGCACTCAATAGCCACGGTCGGGTTGTATGATGGCGATACCGATTGTTTTGTTCTACATCCCCCTAAAAATCATGCACCCGGATGCCTTGTATGTGACGAAATTATGTAAATGCATGGAGTTATTATAAATTGGTCTGAAGTGCACTTATTATAAATTTAACGTACCTTGTTCTGTATTTGAAACGTGTAGAGTTATTACTTGAAACATAAAGGATATAATGGAAAACAGAATAAAACAATAGAAAACATAAAGGAAAATAATGGAAAACATAAAGGAAACAATAGAAAACAAAAAAGGTAACAACAGAAAACAATATAAAACATAAAGGAATACAATAGAACACATAAAGGAAAATAATAGAAAACAAAATAAAACAAGAGAAAACAATAGAAACATAAAAGAAAACAAAATAAAACACAAAGAAAACAATAGAAAAAAAAATAATTAAAATTAGAGCATTCGTCCCGGTTTTTGCAAAAAATTAGGCAGGAAAAAAAATTTAGGCATCCGCCCCAGCCAGGGAAAAAAATTAGGAATCCGTCCCGGTTGGTAGGACCACACCGGGACGAAAGGGGCTTTCGTCCCGGTTGTTCCTACCAACCGGGACGAAAGACCCTTTCGTCTCGGTTGTTCCTACCAACCGGGACGGATACCCGTTCCTATATACGCGCCCCCTTTCCTCCCCAAATTCATAACCGCGCGCATGCAGGGGACGAATCGACGCCGCCAGGCTGCTCAAATCCTCCGTCCCGCCGCCCTCGATCCCGCTACTAGCTCGCGCGCCGCCACTCCTCGTCGCCGCACTTCTCCGTCGCGCCGCCCGCGCCGCCCCTCCGTCGCGCCGCCACTAGACCGCGCGCCGCTACTACCCGTCGCCGCACTTCTCCGTCGCGCCGCCCGCGCCGCCCCTCCGTCCCGCCGCCACTAGCCCGCGCGCGCCGCCCTCGATCCCGTCGCGCGCGCCGCCCTCGATCCCGTCCACTAGCCCACGCGTGCGGCGCCTCCACTACTGCCCGCACGCCGCCACTGCCCGCGCCCGCCGCCACCCTCCATCGCGCGCCCGAGAGGAGGTAAGGCCTGCCTCCATCGCGCCCTAAATAGAGGGCTTTTTTTAATTTTCTTTTTTTACTTACTGTTTTTGTTTTTACTTTTTTATTAGTGTTAGAAATGTTAGAATTATTAGTTATGAATTATTACAAATGTTAGGAATATTAGATTTGTTAGAATTGACTTAGGAATTTTAGTGTTAGAAAATTAGACTTAGAAAAATTTTAGTGTTAGAAAAATTTACTTAGAAAATTAGACCAAGAAAAATTTATTTAGGTATTTCACTTATTTTTTTTAGAAAATTTCACTAAGTTAGTGTGTTAGAAAATTTCACTTAGTTCGGGCTTGTTTTTAGTTCATATCTCTGTTGGACCCGCCGGGCGATGTCCGGGAATGGGCCCCGCCGGACTGGCACTGGGAGCTCCTTAGTACCGGGGCACGCGGCTTGGTGAGAAATCTGTGTGACGTGGTCGACCCGGATAGGCAGTATAGCAGCAGTTGGTCGATTATTCGTAGGGTTCCTTACCACGTGAGCTATGACCCTGTGAGTGTTCCTTATCTATGGATGCGTAGCACCCGCGACTCAGCACCCCGCGGCTTAGGACCCGGTCGGAGTTAGTAAGTCTGAGAGATGGCATGAGACTATGTATAAGTGATATTATTCGATCGTGATGTATTAGGGTTAAATAAAATGAACCCGAGCTATATGTAACTCTTGGTGTGTATGATCATACGTTTAAATATTTCATGAATATGTTGCTCTTTTTGTGTATTATCTATAAGCAATTTTGATGAAATGGATCTGGAACATATAGTTACTTTTTTTTGTGTATTTTCAGAATATATAGTATGGAGCCAAGACACGAAGATGCGGAAAACTTGCTCGAGGGTTTCATCCGCGGGGCCGACCGAGAGACCGATGTGAGCCAGTGGATGAACAACTCCGGTGAGGGAGATCCGGAGCTCACCCGGGGAGACGTCTCTGCTGAGGGAGAAGTTGACGGCTCCGGTGAGGAAGAAGCCGACGACTTCGGTGAGGGAGCAGCCGACGGCTCTGGTGGAGCCGTACAAATTACAAACACCGGCTCTGAGGTGCATATATAGATATGTTAATTAATGAAGCATCCGTTGTCCATATACATGTATTAACAGTCTTTATATTTTAGCCATCCGGTTCAAGCATATCAACCGGAAAAAGACTAAACGAGGCGCAACAAAGAAGCTGAAAGATACACAAAGATATAGGATCGACACGATCACAGCAGACGGCGCACCCGAGCTTCCCGCTGATGTTGCCCAAATTTTTTTTGAAGCAATACGGAGTGCTAGTTAGGGATCACATCCCGGTCACTGTTCATGAGTGGAATCAGCCAAAAGATCTGCGGAGACAAGGAATTTCATATGTCAGCAAAATAGCCAAAGATCATCTTTTCTCGAAGATCTTGTCTAATTTCAACTTAGCCTTGATGGAGGTGGATGAGAATGAGGCGGATGTGAATGAGGCCAATGTTGCTAAAATGAAAATTGAGATACGGGAAAAGGTCAAGGCGTGGACCCTGAAAAAGATGGCCGAGCAATTCAAAAACTGGAAGAAAAGATTGAACCTTGACTATGTTAAGAAGGGCAAGACTCCAGATTTCACTCAAGGGTATGATAAAATAAAACCCTTATGGGCAGATTTTGTGAAGTACAAGCTGTCAGAGAATGAACAGGAAATGACAAAAACAAATGAGAAAAACGCCGCCAAAAAGGTATATCACCATGTTATGGGGCAAGCTGGCTACAAGGGTTCCAGTCCCAAGTGGGAGAAATGGGAGAACGACCTGATTCAGCTGGGGATCACTCCCGAGCCGTTCTTGTGGGTCGAGCAGACAAGGTCATGGTTCTACGGGCATGGGGGCACGTTGGACGCCGAAGGAAATGCAATCTATAACCTAAGGCATAAAGAGAATCCTCTACCCATAGAAAGTCTGAGAACCGCAATAAAGGACGTTAAAGAGGGGAAGTTCGTGCCAGATAGAGAGAACGACGAGCTCACACGCGCCCTCGGGAATAAGGAACACGTAGGGCGTACACGAGGCATAAAAGGCAATCCTCCATGGAATACTGGGTTCGACGACACCAAAAAGAGATACCCCGATAGAAGCCGTCAACGGAAAAAGGACGCGGAGGAAGCTGAAGCCGAGATTCAGGCAAACTGGAGGCGTCAACTTGAAGATCAAATAAAGATGACGAAGGATGTAGCAAAGAAGCAGCAGGACCAAATTAACACACTTAGCCAGCAGATAGTGTCTACCGTCATACCACACATGGTAGAAGGTGAAGTCGAGGCTACCGGCACCGCACATTCTCATCGGAAAAGCAGCGTTGCATCCACGCATCTACCGAGTGATGTTGCACCGCCGATGATTCACCCGGTGGATGATATCACGGAGATGACAACCTGTGAGCTCCACGTGAAGCTCGTCAATATAACCATCAAGGCGGCGGCCGGCTATGTCTTACTAATTGGCAACGAACCAACTCACCATAGTCTTCCGGTTCCACGGGGCTACCCTGTTGTTGGGGTCGATGAAGTTGTCAACGGATTCGAGCGGGTAAAGCTTGATTTCCCTGAAGGTGAAGACGAAGAGTTGACTGAACTCGGAGAAGCCAAGAAAATTAACCGTTCTATGGCTAAAGGAATGCATTGTGCTCCCAAATCAGACGGAAAGGCCACCGAATCCTCGCCATTCTGCAGCGCAACAGTCTCCAACGCGGTCGTTTTTGCCATGCATTCCGTCTCCAGCGCGGTCGCCTACGCCGTGCACGTCTCCACCGCGGTCGCCTATGCCGTCGCGTCAGCCTTCTCCACCGCGGTCGCCTACGCCGCCGCGTCAGCCTTCTCCGCCCACTAAGTTTCTGCGGAAAAGTAATAGATCAACCAAACATCAACGGTCTCCCCTCCCGAAGGTACCAAAGGAGGTACCCAAGTTACCTTACGACTATACTCGTGAGGAAAACCAGAAAATCGCAAGGGACGAATATGAGGCGTGGAAATCAAAGCGGAAGGAGAAGAAAAAGGCAGATTTCCCTGAGATAGAAGAAGATATAGAACGAGCATGGAAAATGGTGAAGACTCTTCATCAACCCGAGCCGAGTCTAGCATCTGAGTATGACCGCTCTATTCTGAAGTCACACCAGGAAATGGTGCGGTCGACGAAGAGTAGTAGCGCAAGCGGGAAAAGTGGGAAATCAGTTGCCCAGCTCGGAGAGCAGAAAAAACAATCCATGTCCCCGCTCAAAGTGATTTCCAATACCCAGGTGGGGCCGAGCACTAATATTGCTGACGAGCAAATTGATCCGGAGTTTATAACACTGTACGCAGACAGGGCAGCTGCTGCGGGTTTGTCCATTGTTGAGTATATGCAAACAGTAGACTACTTCCCCGAAGTTGAATGAGCGTACAAATACCAGTACGGGAAGCCTCTCGTCAAACCCGAGGAGATAAAGGATCTACCAACAAAAATGTGAAGAGTGCATAGTTGGTATATGGAAGCCGCTGAGAAATCTGAGAACTGGATATGTCTCCGCGTTAAGGACGAGCACTACGGGTATGGAGATGGATTGGTTATGATTCAATTTGAAGAATTGTTTCAGTTATTCCAGCAGCAGGCCCTCGACAAATCTGTCGTTAGTGCCTATTGTCTGTAAGTACTTATTTCTCTAGCTCACCTCGTTCATTGCATATTCACACACACACACACACACACATATATATATATATATATATATATATATATATATATATATATAGGGAAAATGGTTTCTACTCCCGCGTGTAGCTACACCCACGTCTCATATACTGCCGTACGGAGGTATGTCTCATACTTTTTCGGTCTGAGTACGTTCATATACTATATCTAAGATACTCCAAAACAAGTTTCGTGAAAATTATAAAATTGAGCATGTATTTTGCACTATATATTTAAAATACCTGTATATATATACGTATAAAAGGAGTATATAGAAAAATTACACATACTACATAAAAAGTAGTATATATACTCCCGAAATAGTAATATATACTGCATACTACATGTACATACTCTCCAGTATGATAGATACTACATACATCATACTAAACACATATGGGTGTAGCTACATCCGGGAGTAGCCTGAATTTATCCTATATATATATATAGAGTACACTCATATATTATAATTACAGAATGAAGATTCTCGAATGCAAAAGAGGTGGAATCTATGATATTGGGTTCATTGATCCACATTTTGTTAATGCAAAGACTCTTGAGCTATCTGCCAAGGATACAGAAAATAATATTCTGAGGGCAATAATGTTTCACCAACGCCGATGGGAAATACTATTTCCTTACAACTTCGGGTTAGTGTTACTGTGTTGTACACATTATGTTTTCCTTACTCGATGTTCACTGTATAATTGATGAGTTCTGCGTGCGCAGCTTCCACTATATTCTGCTAATCTTCCAAGTTGACAAAGAAAAAGTACTGCTAATGGACCCAAAACGTAAACCCCTAGCGATGTGGGCGGACATGCGGGAAATGATCCAGCGGTAATTTTAATCTTTATTAATTTCAGTCTTTATATATGGCACTATATCGACTACTTTGTTTCGTTTTCGGATCAAGTAATTACTAACTCTTTTTATTCTTTTTTTTCTCGGGTAGCGTTTGGAAGAGGTTCACAAAAAAGTCTCCCGGTGAATGGAAATCAAAGCTTACATTTGATGTTGTGCAAGTAAGTACTATCTAGATCCGTGCGCATCTCCTTTATTCTAGTGTTGATACTATTATCATGGCTGGTTGATTATTATTTTGATTGAAACCATTTCTCGTAAAGTTCTGGCAACAAGGAGACAGAAATCACTTGTGTGGATACTACGTTTGCGAGTTCATTCGTCAGACGACATGTCCCAAGGGCAGAAATTTACAACAGCTACATGTACGTTAGTCGTTAATTCTTCTTATTACCATCTATTTTAGTTACTTACTTTCATTAATATATATTAACCACTCTTCTTTATATTAGATCGAACGGCTCCGGGATGGTCTTCTACCAAGGGACCGCATACGAGCAATTCGGGAGGAAATTGCGGGCTTCTTAGATGTAGAGGTCTTAAATGTAAATGGAGAGTACTATAGCCCCAGTTAGAACTGAATTCGATTTTGTAATTCATTCCGTCGGTCATGTAATATGCTCGATATACTTTGCTTCTGTAATATAAGTGTTCCTTCTTTTGCTATATATATGTATTACGTATTCACTCGTGGGATCCGGGAGCTCCGGGGAGGGGCCACCGAGGCTCCTCTCTTCTCGTGGGACCCGGGAGGTCCGGGGAATGGCCACCGGGCTAATCTCTTCTCCTGGGATCCAGGGAGAGACCACCGGGAGGTCTGGGGATCGCAAAACATTAAACGGGAAAATAATAAACACAAAACATAAAAAATCTGCCGCGGCAGAAGGGGCATGCATCCCGGTTCGTGTTAAGAACCGGAACTAATATCCCTGGCCAGGTTCGCCACGTGGTACGCCCCATTTGTCCCGGGTCCTGGCACACTAGTTTAAATCAAATAACCATGTCATTGAAAAACTAATGACATCAATCTTTGCTTAAATAACATATAAAAATTTAAGCAGAACATAAATGGTACCACATATATGCAGTTAGTTAATGGACTTAATATGTAATAACAAGACTAGAATTTAAGCTCACATTCGAATGGGACAGTAGAACTTGCAAATAGACAAAATGCCATCAAAATCATGTATAGCTAATTCCTAACTTGCATATACCAATCGCTCTATTCTACAACCTCTAGAATCCAGGACCTAAAATCATTTGTGGACCCGGGAATAAATTAAACCCCGGGAAAACAGTCAGTTACAAGGCTTAATGTGTATTTTTTTCTATTAAATAAACTTCAACTACACTGTTTCGACTGCTGGGTAATAGGGGGCGTTGGGTTCGAGTTGCATCTGTAGAATCCCCGTCTACAGATCCAACTACAAACCCGAGAAGCCCTAACTTGCTTGCACGTCTCTACAAAGCGTTGGATCTTCAATACTAAACTAGGGCTAGATATATATATTTAGGGAAGCAACTTAGAGTCCTCGTCGGAGACGACCTCCTCGAACGCCAGTACCTCCCCAATGGGGTCCCCCAGATCGGACATGAGAGGGAGTGCCGGCGTTTTCACTGCCGGAGGAGGCGATGACAACAAACCGCCATGGCCGACAGCATCTGCGGCGACGACAGCAGATGCCGCGCCGGCGTTATTCCTCTGCATCGGATCCGGACATGAGGTCCAACCGACATGGTGGGCCGTGATATCCCACAAGTATAGGGGATCGTGTGTAGCCTCTCAAGTTAAATCAACCACTGTTACAACTCTACACACACTAAACGTATGCATTATTTAGGAAATAAAACTAGAGCAATAATAAGGGTACGAGAGATAACTTTGCAAGATAATAAATAAAAGAAAGTAAATGTTAGTGCTGCAGCAATATAATATACTAAGTAACCATAAACTAACAGTACCATGAGTGTGGAAAAGTGGTCGTAATTGTGGTGGCTTTGTCCAAGATTAATTAGTGAAGATATCGGGTTCATTGTCTTCGTTGCAGTTTTCTATGTGGGAGAGGCAAAGCTAACAAGCTCTCACTATCCAATGATTGCAAGTAATTATGATTGGAACTCTAGAAAACATCCGTAACTATTAGAAGATACATTAAGGTAAAAATACCCAACCATAGCCTTACATTAATGGTCCTCTTACTCCCATACGTGCAACTAACCGGTTTGTGTCCTTAGGTTTCTGTCACTCCGGCAGAACTACACCCCTTCCTTTGCACATACTACTAACCCTATGATGTTGATCCAAAAGCGCACAAATATAATGGACACCAAAGGAAAGTACCATATCAACATACAACTCTAATTAACTAAAGACATTTAACCAAGCAATCAAAAGACAAATAAACTACACAAACATGACATAGATCATAGGATAAATATTATAGCATCAAACACCATGTTTACATAGGACGTGTAACATCCCAAGTATGAAATATCCCTTAGAATGTTTTGTTTCTTGTTTTATTTCAAGTATTGCATCATGTCATCATGTTTAATTATTTGTTTGCATTTGTTACTATTTGTTTTGCATCTGTTTTATCTTGTTTTCATAATCAAACTCAAACAATTTCAAATGGTTATTTTCATACTTGCTCTGTTACAACATTTGGAATAAAATCACAAATAAAAACCATCTATTTGTTGTCATAATTTTCAATATGGATCAATTAATAAAATGGTGTTATAAATTCCACTAAGTCTTTCCAAATTGGTTTCAGATTCAAAGCAAAATCATCATCAACACCTCATTTGGAAATTATCAAATATCAAACCATTCCAATGTTTCTAATCCAACTAATAATAGGGTTCACCCTATTAAGTGGTTGTTTTCTATATTAAATTAACAAAATATTCCAATATCAAATCAACTTCATCAAACAACCACCCACTTGAGTTTTTGAAATCTCTAAACAAATCAACTAAATTCAAACTTTTAATCTATAGGGGCCACCCTATAAAAATGCTTTGTTTTCTTAATATTAATCAATATTAAAATTCTTCCAAATTTTGGTTTCAAAGACAAACAACATTTTAAATCTCAAACTTTTGAAAACCAACCTTGGCATGTGGTTGCTATTGGTCTAACAAGCCTAACCTAATTTTTCTGGAATTTTCACTAATCCTAAACCTTCCTTTTTCTTCCAAATCTGTTTCAGCAAAAAAAAAAAAAAAAAACAAAAAAAAAAAACGAGCAGCAGCTAACTAGCGCGCGCGGCAGATAACTAGCCCAACCCACTAAGCCTACGCGCGCGCAAGCCCAGCCCGCCTAACTCCCTCGCTTACCGCTTCGCAAATCGTGCCGTCGTCTGTTAGACGTACGGCGCGCATCCGCGGCCTCCACGTCGGAGTACGGCGGCGCCGGACGGCCACCAGCGCCCCCGTACCTCTATTTATCCCCCCTGGAACCCTAGGGCGACAACCCTAGGCCCTAGGTTCCCTGTTCCCTCCTCTCCGCCGCCGTCAATCGCCACCTCCCCATCGATTGCTTCTCTGCTGTCCACCTCGCCGGAGCCGCCATGTCTGAACCTTCCTAGCTCGCCGTCACAGTAGCCACCCTCTCCCGTCGCTGAGCACTGGAACCAGAAGCCCTCGCTTTCCTCTACGCGTCGAACACCGGAAGGAGCCTGGAGGTCCACCACAACCGCGCCGCCGTCCTCGTCATCGCCGCATCTCCCGTCGTCAGCAGCTGCCCCCTCGACGCTGGTGGTGAGCGTCCACCAACCCCTCCTCTCTCCCTCTGCTTGCTCACGGTTCTGCGCACGTCCACGCACCTTTTGCACCCCCCCAGATCCAGCCCTAGCGCGCGAGCACACGGTGATCGCCGCCGGTGAAGTTTCTGTCGCGTCGAGGAAGGTTTGGTTCGTCAGTTTCGTCAGATATCGGGCGGATCTGAACCTCAACCTGTTTCCGCCTCTGTATCTGTCAAACGCAGCGCGACAGCGCAACTGGTTCAGAGTGTCGAGCGCGCAGCGAGCGGTCGTGGGTTCGAGTCCCCGACGCGCAATTGTTTTGGAGATTTTTCTCCCCGCGCAGTGGCCCACCAGTCAGTGGCACTGGTGGCCACGCAGGCGCTCGCTCAGCGCCACGTTGGCCGTGGCCCACCCTGCAGTGGCTGCGGCTAGGTGCTGGCCCGTAGAAAAAGTTTAAAACTTTTCTGTTATTAATTCCTATTTCTTTTAAATAGCAGAATAAACACTAAATCCAAATCTTTAATAACTTTTAATCTGTAAGTCCAATAAATAAAAGTTTTATATGTTTATTGCTCCAAATTTTATTGTCTATCCAATTGTTCCATTTGTGTTCTGTTTTGAGTTTTCAAAATGCATTTAAAAATTCAAATTTGGGTAATTCAAATGTAATTTGCAATAATTCATAAATAATTCATACTAATTCCAAATAAGGCAAATAAAATATGTTTTCCATACCATTTTGAATATACTATTCAAATATAAAATTTGTTTCATTGTTTGAATAATTTAAATTGCCTAAATAATTTAATACTTGTTTAATTCATTTAAATTTGTTAAAAAATCATAACTTGCTCAAAATAAAATATTTTTGAACATGCAAAATAAGTTTTCAAACCATCAAAGTGTGAACTTTTCAAATGTGAATTTGAAATTATGATTTGGACAAATAAAATTCAAATAATATTCAAACTTGTTTTAAATTCAATTAAAAACTTGTTTAATTCATACTAAATTCATCCTAATTCAAATCTGAACACTTGAAACATGTAATCCAACTAAAATTTGATGTTCTTTTCAAATATAAATTTTGTTAATTGTTTTGCACACTTTAAATTGATGAAAACAATAATTGTTTGTGTGACATGTTTAAGTAACCAGAATTTTCCAAACTTAATAAATAATTTCCAAACTTGTTTTATTCCTTTTCCTTTGCATCTATTATTGCTACTTTGTTGTTATTTTGTGGTTACCCTCATGCATGCATCATGATAACAACTATCACCTAATAATAAATTGTAAATCAATTGTTCCAACTTAATCCATGAACCCTTTCCATATGCAACTCAAACTTGCATAGGGGTCCTTTTAAAATGTGTTATCATGATAGCTAGTTTATTTTGATGCAACCATTAACTTGTCATGCATCATCTTGATTGTGCACAATGCCATGATAATGAATGTTTACATTCCTGTTTTGTTTGTTTGCCTCTTCTCGAATAGACGACGACGTTGAGATAGACGACCTTTACAGCACCCCTTCTGAGGATCTAGCTCAGTACCCGGCTGTTGAGTTTGCAGGCAAGTTATCACTCACATGAACCATTGTGTTCCTTTCAACCCTGGTTACCGATACTTTCCGTTGACTATTCTTGCTAGCCTTAGTGGTAGTTGTTTCTGTTACGAACCTATCACATAAACCCTTTAACCCTGATATTGCCTCACCACCACTCCTACAACCCTATTGATTGAGCCAGTGTATTACTAGCATGCTTAGGTTGTTTTGCTCGAGTCTGTTATCCGTTACTTTCAGTTACTATTTCATCATGTTCTGGGGGCTCGATGTTTAATCAATCAATCAATCATGCTAATGTTATTACTTAATAATAATTTGATGATAAGGCACCGGCAGGAGGCCCTGTGTGGTTTTGAGGCCTGCTAGTGTCGACCCTAATTAGGAAAAGGGTCTTGTCTACTGAGCCATGATGAGCGCACTAACCGCATGTGGGAAGCGTGTATGGGTGCCCCCCTCAATTTGATTCGATTCGCATCTCGTCCAAATCATCTCATTTAGTTCGTGCTTTCTATTTGCCGCATGCATGTTTTTGCGAGCCCAGCGCAGGGTGGAACTTTTGTAGTCGGCATATAGTGGGACACGTTCTTAGAGTGCTATGAGGGTCCATTTTCTTCTGGGCTCGATTAGCCGTGCGCCCAAGGTGCTTTGGGCTTGATGCGGAGAAGAGTTGAGTTGTGTTGAGTGCCCCGCTTGGTGGGAGGCATCCCATCTGGCGGGTTATTCATACGTGTACGGCCAAATTGGTGCAACCCTGCAGGGATAATCTTCTCGAGAAGCCGTGTTTTCCGCGGTTATGGTTAACTTGGTGAAAGTACTGGCTAACAAGTACTCAGGACAACTTAAACCTAATGATACACAATCTCACCCCCCATGATTACAATTTGACTAGTAATAGGATTATTGTCTCAATAACTTGTTTCATCGTAATCCAACTGTGTGAGTTATCCTCGGATTGCTTCTTTGGATAAGGGGCGAGATCCAGGATGGGTTTGTTTGCAGTTATCTTCCAGTTGGTTACAACACTCGATCTTATCCCCTTTCTGATAGTTGGAAGTGATAGAATCTCTGTAGTTGGTTAGTGCAGCCAGTTGCAGCATCTTATATATCCCGTTCTTTCCGTTGAACCCAAGTCATCTGTGCTTGTGTTGACGGGCTATACTTTGGTGAACTGTGAGTCTTGCTTGCCAGTACGTCTATGTACTGACCCCTTTGGGGCTGTGGTTTCCGCAGACTACGATTACGAGGATCCAGGTGACGGCTACTACGTGGAGTTTGACGAGGCTGCTGACGAGTAGTTAGCGGACCCGGGCAGGATCCGAGACATCGTGGATGGGCTCCGTCTTTATTTTAGTTTCTGGCTTCTTAAGCCTATTTGGATTTTGTCTCTACTCAGACCCCTTTGAATGCTTCCGCTGATGTAATGAATGCTATGTTGGGACATGTGTCCTCTGGATGATTGTATTTGCTATTTCTGCCTTAGTGAAGGCCATTTGCTACCTTATTTCAATCTTTTGTGTCGTAGAGGCATGTTGTGTTATCCTTTTGTTCAAAGCCGTTGACGTACCATGTGTGTATGGTGTGAAGTACGTCAATGGTAGTGTCCTGATTTCTACAGGATAGTTTACATCGACGATGAACAGTAGCGATGGGTTGTCACACATAAGTGTTGGCCTACTCGTAAGAGGACGCGGGTGCCGGAAAGCCCCGTAATCCCATCAGAATACTGTTCAGTTCGTACGGTGAGTATCCTATAGAAGTCCGGGTGTGACAAATGGTATCAGAGCCTGTCTGCCTGTAGGATCCCTTTTTACTGGTCGCAGTTGAGTCTAGAAACTATTTTGTAGCTATATAGGAAAAATGAAACGTGAGAGTAGGAATTCTGCCATTTTTCTTCTTTCCCCACCCACCCACCCTTTTCTGGTAAGGAAGTGCAACGTTGTTTTCTGTTCTCACCTAAACTTTCAAGTTAGGACTTCACGTGTTTTGGGTTCTCCATAGTACCTCAGGACTTTTGGTCTCGTTTTCCCGATGTTGCTTCGATATCCTGTTCTTCTGAAGAACCTTTCGTCCGTTGAAACCTTGTTGTTGTTTTCCACATCCTTTTTCTTCTAGCGGAGTCTAATCAAAACCTCCCAAATCATCTGCAGATGGATCTCAGGTTCTACCCGCAGGTGGTTCGGATGACTCGCTGTGAGAGCACCGCCGGTTATCCGGAGATGCTGAGAGACATGGTTACCTATCTGGGGTTCCATTGGGCACAAGAGTACCAGGTCTACGAGCAGCAGCGAGAGTTTGACCAGACCTGCTACCAGGCTATCGTCTGCATTCTGTCGGATGATGGCAGGAGCGTTGTCCACCGCTACAAGGCAGTAGGTTCCACAGTGGATATGGCCGTGCAGCAGGCAGCTTACGTGAGTCTCACCGTCCTCCGTGCTGACTACTGGGGGTTTGATGATTCCATCTATTGTCACATCCCCCGTGGTTACATCACGGCAGCGGGAGTTCACTTCACTCTCCATAGCAACCTGGATACCTACGAGTCTGACAGCTCCAGGCTGCACACCACTGCTCAGTTCGTGAGGCACAGTGACGCAGTTGCTTCCACACTTTCTCAGGAGTTAGCCTCAGTCAGGGAGCAGCTCTATCTTGCTTTGACTCGTCTGGCTACGTACACCACAGACTTTGTTGGAGACGAGCGCTTTGCACGTTTCACTCAGCCAGCTGGGTTTCCGCTCCCAGATGCTGGAGGTTACGAGCCGATCAGAGGTCCACTTCTCGACCTTGGTCCGGGTTACACTGGGATTCCCCGCTTTGGAGCACAGGGAGACGACGCTTTCTACTTCACCACACCGAGAGTTGCTCTCAGAGCAGTCCCGCTCTACGTGGATCGTCGCCATACCTACTTCCGGGGGATTCCTCCGCACCGTATCTCTCGTCGTACTACTCACCGCCGTCCTGCGTGATGAGCATGGGAGTACCGATGTATCCATTCCTAGCTATGTTTAGTTATCCTTTGGCATTCGAACCATGTATTGGTCTGTTGGATATTCTGATGTATTGAACATGTGATGATGTACCTGTTGGTTATCTATTCATGCGTTGGAATAATCTATCTTTCGGTTACCAAGTCTATCGTTTTCTATTGTTGTGCTAAAATGAATGTCTATTCAGGATGCCGCCAACAAGGAGCAACCCGCCTGAACCACCTCCGCTCACGGAGCTGTTGACTCAGATGACTCAGGTCGTGGCTCAGATGGCCCAGATCCAGGCTAACCAGCACCACAACCAGAATGCTCCGCGAGTCAGCATCAAGGAGTTTCTGAGCATGGGGCCGAGAGCTTTCGTGGCAACACGTGAGCCTCTGGATGTTGATGACTGGATCAGGGAGATGAACAGGGCTCTGGAGATAGCTCATGTTGCTGAGGAAGATAAGGTCAAGTATGCCACCTACCTACTGAAGGGTCAGGCAGCTACTTGGTGGGAGAACTACCAGACCATGAGAGCTGGCTATCCTATCACCTGGGGATGTTTCAAGGATGCCTTCCTGAAGCACCACATCCCAGATGGTCTCATGGAAAGGATGCGTGAGGAATTCTGCTCTCTCAAACAGGGCAAGCTGGACGTCCTCGGCTACCAGAACGAGTTCAATCGTCTAGCTCGATGCGCTGGTGACGAGGTGTCCACTGAAGCCAAGAAGATGGCAAGGTTCCGCCGAGGTTTTAACCCGGAACTGAAGTACGCTCTCACCAACGTCAAGTGCAAGGACTTCGTGGAGCTCGTGAACACCGCGCTCAATGAGGAGAATGGGCGCAAGGCGTTCGAAGAGTCCCGTAAGCACTCGCGTGAGGGTGGTTCCTCCTCCAACATGACCACCCCTCCGCAGAAGCGCCGCATCTGGGTGCCAAATGGTGCTGTCACTCGGGCTCCAAATGCCCAAACTTCTCCAGGCTTTGGTCCCCGCCCACCCAACCCATCTCAGATGCAGGGTCAGAGGATTCCAATGGGGCAGCCAAGGCCAGGTCCTCCTCGTGTCGTCACATGCTACAAGTGCAAGGAGACTGGACACTACGCTGATAAGTGCACTCAGAGGCAGCTACCTCCACCTCCTCGCCCCAACACCAACCAGGCAATGGTTCGTGCTCCCCCGGCTAAAGCCTTCAACTCCAACAACAGGCCTGTCGGGAGGACCGCGAGGGTGAATCATATCAAGGCCGACAAAAGCTGAGGAAGCTGCTGACGTCGTTCTCGGTATATTACCCGTAAACTCTATTCCAGCTAAAGTGTTGTTTGATACCGGAGCATCGCATTCTTTTGTGTCAAAGATTTTTGCAAAAGCATACAACCTAGTTCTGGTTCCGCTAAGCAATCAAATGACTGTTCACTCTCCGGGACCGCAAATGTTGACTTCCAAGATAAGCATGGACAATGAGATCCTAATTGGAGGTTGCATATTCCTTGCTTCACTAATGTTGCTGGGAAATTCTGACATTGATGTCATTCTGGGTATGGATTGGTTGAAGACCCACAAAGAAAAAATTGACTGTGCTCAAAAGTCAATAACTCTCTCCCACACTTCAGGCCAGATAGTCTATTCTCCATATGGATCAAGTTCTGTTCAGCTGTTCAACCTTGATGCAAAACCTCTTCCTGCAATTGAAAATGTTCCGGTGGTTTGTGAATTCCCTGACGTCTTTCCAGAAGAGTTGCCAGGGATGCCTCCGGACAGAGCAGTTGAGTTCGTGATCGAGCTTGAGCCAGGTACTGCTCCAATCTCTAAGCATCCATACAAGATAGCTCCTCCTGAACTGAAATTGTTGAAGGAGCAAATCGATATGTACATGGAGAAAGGGTACATTCAGCCTAGTTCCTCCGCTTGGGGTTGCCTAACTCTGTTTGTTGCCAAGAAGGATCAAACAAAAAGACTCGTGGTTGACTATCGTCCTCTCAACGAGAAAACCATCAAGAACAAGTATCCAATTCCTCGTATCGATGATCTTTTTGATCAACTTGCTGGAGCCTCAATATTCTCAAAGTTGGACTTGAGGATGGGTTACCATCAGATAAAGATCAGAAAGGAAGATATTCCTAAGACAGCTTTCACCACTCGTTACGGTCTATATGAATACACCGTCATGTCCTTTGGTCTCACCAATGCACCGGCAACGTTCTCAAGACTCATGAATTCTGTCTTCCATGAATACCTCGACAAGTTCGTTGTGGTATATCTTGATGACATTCTAGTCTACTCAAAATCCGAGGAAGAGCATGGAGAACACCTTCGTCTCACTCTCATGAAACTTCGCGAGCATCGTCTGTATGCCAAGTTCTCCAAATGTGAGTTCTGGATTCCAGAAGTTGCATATCTTGGTCATATCATCTCTGCCAAAGGCATAGCCATTGATCCTGAAAAGGTTAAGGCAATTGTTGATTGGAAACCCCCTAAGACGGTGAAGCAAGTCAGAAGTTTTCTTGGCTTGGCTAGCTATTGCCGTCGTTTCGTCCAAAACTTTTCCAAGATTGCCAAACCTCTCACTGATCTCACAAAGAAGGACAAGAAGTTCGTTTGGACTCCACAATGTGATGAGAGTTTCAACCTCCTGAAGACTAAACTCACTTCCACCCCAGTTCTGGTTGGCCCAGATACTACCAAACCTTTCCAGATATTCTGCGATGCATCTCTCCAAGGCCTAGGTGCAGTTCTGATGCAAGAACGTCAAGTTGTGGCTTATGCTTCGCGTCAGTTGAACCCACATGAGCAAAACTGTCCCACACATGATCTTGAACTTGCAGCAGTTGTGTTTGCCCTCAAGAAATGGAGACAATACTTGTTGGGTAACAAAACTGAAATCTTTTCAGATCATAAGAGTCTGAAATACATCTTCACTCAGCCAGATTTGAACCTCAGGCAAAGGAGATGGATTGAGAAGATTAAAGACTTTGATCTCACCATTTCTTACACTCCAGGCAAGGCTAATGTTATGGCCGATGCTCTCAGTCGCAAATCCTATTGCAATAATCTCATGATCATGGAAAGACAACCTCCACTTCATGAAGAATTCCAGAAGCTGAACCTTGGTCTTGTCCCTGAAGGATACCTTGCTAGTTTGACAGCCAGTCCAACTCTCGAGGACAAGATTCGTTCTGAACAACTTCGTGATACTGAAATCAAGAAGATTGTAGAGCACATCAAGGAAGGCAACGATAAATTCAAGTCCTTCTCAATTGATGACAAGGGAACTGTGTTCTTCGAAGGACGCATTGCAGTTCCTCAGATTCAAAGTCTCAAGGATATCATTCTCAAGGAGGCTCATGAAACTCCTCTCTCCATCCACCCTGGAAGTACAAAGATGTACCAGGATCTTAAGACTCTGTATTGGTGGTCTGGCATGAAACGTGAAATTGCTCAATACGTTTCTGAATGCGACGTTTGTCAACGTGTTAAAGCAGTCCATCAGAAAACAGCCGGTCTACTCCAACCTCTGAAAATTCCTGAGTGGAAGTGGGACATGATTGAAATGGACTTCGTTACTGGGTTTCCAAAGTCCAAGAAGGGCAACGATGCAATCTTCGTTGTTATTGATCGTCTCACTAAGGTCGCTCACTTTTTTGCTGTCAAGGAAACTATCTCAGCTAGCCAGTTAGCAGAGCTCTACACAGCAAAGGTTGTTCCCCTTCATGGTGTTCCATTGGAAATAAGCTCAGACCGTGGAAGTATCTTCACTTCTCATTTCTGGAAGAGTTTTCAAGAAGCATTGGGCACCAAACTTCTGTTCAGCACAGCTTATCACCCTCAGTCTCAGGGGCAAGTCGAAAGAGTCAATCAGATTCTCGAGGATATGCTCAGGGCATGTGGTCTCTCCTTTGGCATGAAATGGGAGGATTGCCTTCCATATGCTGAATTCTCCTACAACAACAGCTACCAGGCAAGCCTAGGCATGGCACCATTTGAGGCACTGTATGGTCGCAGATGCAGGAGTCCAATCAATTGGTCTGGAGCTGGTGAACGTTCACTCTTAGGCCCTGACATTGTTAAGGAAGCCGAGGAGAAAATTCGTATCATTCGTGACAATCTCAGGATTGCTCAGTCGCGTCAGAAAAGCTATTATGATAGCAAGCACATGGATATGATCTATGCACCTGGTGATAAGGCATATCTCCGTGTAACTCCCCTCAGAGGCACTCATCGTTTTGGTGTGAAAGGAAAGCTTGCACCAAGATACATTGGTCCTTTCAACATTCTTTCGAGGCGGGCAGAAAATGCTTATCGTCTTGAGCTTCCAGAAAAACTATCCAAGGTGCACGATGTGTTCCACGTGTCACAACTCAAGAAGTGTTTCAAAGATCCAGATCGTGCAGTTGATCATGATTCCATTGAACTGCAAGATGATCTATCTTATGAGGAGCACCCTATTCGTATTCTCGATGAGACCGAGCGTAAGACTCGCAACAAGAGCACCAAGTTCTTGAAAGTGCAATGGTCGCATCATTCCGATAAAGAGGCAACGTGGGAGACCTAAGAGGATCTTCGCAAGAAGTATCCGGACCTTTTCACATCTAAGTAAGGAATCTCGGGGCGCGATTCCTTCAAGGGGGGGCGTTTTGTAACATCCCAAGTATGAAATATCCCTTAGAATGTTTTGTTTCTTGTTTTATTTCAAGTATTGCATCATGTCATCATGTTTAATTATTTGTTTGCATTTGTTACTATTTGTTTTGCATCTGTTTTATCTTGTTTTCATAATCAAACTCAAACAATTTCAAATGGTTATTTTCATACTTGCTCTGTTACAACATTTGGAATAAAATCACAAATAAAAACCATCTATTTGTTGTCATAATTTTCAATATGGATCAATTAATAAAATGGTGTTATAAATTCCACTAAGTCTTTCCAAATTGGTTTTCAAATTCAAAGCAAAATCATCATCAACACCTCATTTGGAAATTATCAAATATCAAACCATTCCAATGTTTCTAATCCAACTAATAATAGGGTTCACCCTATTAAGTGGTTGTTTTCTATATTAAATTAACAAAATATTCCAATATCAAATCAACTTCATCAAACAACCACCCACTTGAGTTTTTGAAATCTCTAAACAAATCAACTAAATTCAAACTTTTAATCTATAGGGGCCACCCTATAAAAATGCTTTGTTTTCTTAATATTAATCAATATTAAAATTCTTCCAAATTTTGGTTTCAAATACAAACAACATTTTAAATCTCAAACTTTTGAAAACCAACCTTGGCATGTGGTTGCTATTGGTCTAACAAGCCTAACCTAATTTTTCTGGAATTTTCACTAATCCTAAACCTTCCTTTTTCTTCCAAATCTGTTTCAGCAAAAAAAAAATATAAAACAAAAAAATAAAACGAGCAGCAGCTAACTAGCGCGCGCGGCAGATAACTAGCCCAACCCACTAAGCCTACGCGCGCGCAAGCCCAGCCCGCCTAACTCCCTCGCTTACCGCTTCGCAAATCGTGCCGTCGTCTGTTAGACGTACGGCGCGCATCCGCGGCCTCCACGTCGGAGTACGGCGGCGCCGGACGGCCACCAGCGCCCCCGCACCTCTATTTATCCTCCCTGGAACCCTAGGGCGACAACCCTAGGCCCTAGGTTCCCTGTTCCCTCCTCTCCGCCGCCGTCAATCGCCACCTCCCCATCGATTGCTTCTCTGCTGTCCACCTCGCCGGAGCCGCCATGTCTGAACCTTCCTAGCTCGCCGTCACAGTAGCCACCCTCTCCCGTCGCTGAGCACTGGAACCAGAAGCCCTCGCTTTCCTCTACGCGTCGAACACCGGAAGGAGCCTGGAGGTCCACCGCAACCGCGCCGCCGTCCTCGTCATCGCCGCAGCTCCCGTCGTCAGCAGCTGCCCCCTCGACGCCGGTGGTGAGCGTCCACCAACCCCTCCTCTCTCCCTCTGCTTGCTCACGGTTCTGCGCACGTCCACGCACCTTTTGCACCCCCCAGATCCAGCCCTAGCGCGCGAGCACACGGTGATCGCCGCTGGTGAAGTTTCTGTCGCGTCGAGGAAGGTTTGGTTCGTCAGTTTCGTCAGATATCGGGCGGATCTGAACCTCAACCTGTTTCCGCCTCTGTATCTGTCAAACGCAGCGTGACAGCGCAACTGGTTCAGAGTGTCGAGCGCGCAGCGAGCGGTCGTGGGTTCGAGTCCCCGACGCGCAATTGTTTTGGAGATTTTTCTCCCCGCGCAGTGGCCCACCAGTCAGTGGCACTGGTGGCCACGCAGGCGCTCGCTCAGCGCCACGTTGGCCGTGGCCCACCCTGCAGTGGCTGCGGCTAGGTGCTGGCCCGTAGAAAAAGTTTAAAACTTTTCTGTTATTAATTCCTATTTCTTTTAAATAGCAGAATAAACACTAAATCCAAATCTTTAATAACTTTTAATCTGTAAGTCTAATAAATAAAAGTTTTATATGTTTATTGCTCCAAATTTTATTGTCTATCCAATTGTTCCATTTGTGTTCTGTTTTGAGTTTTCAAAATGCATTTAAAAATTCAAATTTGGGTAATTCAAATGTAATTTGCAATAATTCATAAATAATTCATACTAATTCCAAATAAGGCAAATAAAATATGTTTTTCATACCATTTTGAATATACTATTCAAATATAAAATTTGTTTCATTGTTTGAATAATTTAAATTGCCTAAATAATTTAATACTTGTTTAATTCATTTAAATTTGTTAAAAAATCATAACTTGCTCAAAATAAAATATTTTTGAACATGCAAAATAAGTTTTCAAACCATCAAAGTGTGAACTTTTCAAATGTGAATTTGAAATTATGATTTGGACAAATAAAATTCAAATAATATTCAAACTTGTTTTAAATTCAATTAAAAACTTGTTTAATATTGTTTAATTCATACTAAATTCATCCTAATTCAAATATCAACACTTGAAACATGTAATCCAACTAAAATTTGATGTTCTTTTCAAATATAAATTTTGTTAATTGTTTTGCACACTTTAAATTGATGAAAACAATAATTGTTTGTGTGACATGTTTAAGTAACCAGAATTTTCCAAACTTAATAAATAATTTCCAAACTTTTTTTATTCCTTTTCCTTTGCATCTATTATTGCTACTTTGTTGTTATTTTGTGGTTACCCTCATGCATGCATCATGATAACAACTATCACCTAATAATAAATTGTAAATCAATTGTTCCAACTTAATCCATGAACCCTTTCCATATGCAACTCAAACTTGCATAGGGGTCCTTTTAAAATGTGTTATCATGATAGCTAGTTTATTTTGATGCAACCATTAACTTGTCATGCATCATCTTGATTGTGCACAATGCCATGATAATGAATGTTTACATTCCTGTTTTGTTTGTTTGCCTCTTCTCGAATAGACGACGACGTTGAGATAGACGACCTTTACAGCACCCCTTCTGAGGATCTAGCTCAGTACCCGGCTGTTGAGTTTGCAGGCAAGTTATCACTCACATGAACCATTGTGTTCCTTTCAACCCTGGTTACCGATACTTTCCGTTGACTATTCTTGCTAGCCTTAGTGGTAGTTGTTTCTGTTACGAACCTATCACATAAACCCTTTAACCCTGATATTGCCTCACCACCACTCCTACAACCCTATTGATTGAGCCAGTGTATTACTAGCATGCTTAGGTTGTTTTGCTTGAGTCTGTTATCCGTTACTTTCAGTTACTATTTCATCATGTTCTGGGGGCTCAATGTTTAATCAATCAATCAATCATGCTAATGTTATTACTTAATAATAATTTGATGATAAGGTACCGGCAGGAGGCCCTGTGTGGTTTTGAGGCCTGCTAGTGTCGACCCTAATAGGAAAAGGGTCTTGTCTACTGATCCATGATGAGCGCACTACCCGCATGTGGGAAGCGAGTATGGGCGCCCCCCTCAATTTGATTCGATTCGCATCTCGTCCAAATCATCTCATTTAGTTCGTGCTTTCTATTTGCCGCATGCATGTTTTTGCGAGCCCAGCGCAGGGTGGAACTTTTGTAGTCGGTATATAGGGGGACACGTTCTTAGAGTGCTATGAGGGTCCATTTTCTTCTGGGCTCTATTAGCCGTGCGCCCAAGGTGCTTTGGGCTTGATGCGAAGAAGAGTTGAGTTGTGTTGAGTGCCCCGCTTGGTGGGAGGCATCCCATCTGGCGGGTTATTCATACGTGTACGGCCAAATTGGTGCAACCCTGCAGGGATAATCTTCTCGAGAAGCCGTGTTTTCCGCGGTTATGGTTAACTTGGTGAAAGTACTGGCTAACAAGTACTCAGGACAACTTAAACCTAATGATACACAATCTCACCCCCCATGATTACAATTTGACTAGTAATAGGATTATTGTCTCAATAACTTGTTTCATCGTAATCCAACTGTGTGAGTTATCCTCGGATTGCTTCTTTGGATAAGGGGCGAGATCCAGGATGGGTTTGTTTGCAGTTATCTTCCAGTTGGTTACAACACTCGATCTTATCCCCTTTCTGATAGTTGGAAGTGATAGAATCTCTGTAGTTGGTTAGTGCAGCCAGTTGCAGCATCTTATATATCCCCTTCTTTCCGTTGAACCCAAGTCATCTGTGCTTGTGTTGACGGGCTATAATTTGGTGAACTGTGAGTCTTGCTTGCCAGTACGTCTATGTACTGACCCCTTTGGGGCTGTGGTTTCCGCAGACTACGATTACAAGGATCCAGGTGACGGCTACTACGTGGAGTTTGACGAGGCTGCTGACGAGTAGTTAGCGGACCCGGGCAGGATCCGAGACATCGTGGATGGGCTCCGTCTTTATTTCAGTTTCTGGCTTCTTAAGCCTATTTGGATTTTGTCTGTACTCAGACCCCTTTGAATGCTTCCGCTGATGTAATGAATGCTATGTTGGGACATGTGTCCTCTGGATGATTGTATTTGCTATTTCTGCCTTAGTAAAGGCCATTTGCTACCTTATTTCAATCTTTTGTGTCGTAGAGGCATGTTGTGTTATCCTTTTGTTCAAAGCCGTTGACGTACCATGTGTGTATGGTGTGAAGTACGTCAATGGTAGTGTCCTGATTTCTACAGGATAGTTTACATCGACGATGAACAGTAGCGATGGGTTGTCACACATAAGTGTTGGCCTACTCGTAAGAGGACGCGGGTGCCGGAAAGCCCCGTAATCCCATCAGAATACTGTTCAGTTTGTACGGTGAGTATCCTATAGATGTCCGGGTGCGACAGGACGGTACAAAGGTTTGTGGGAGGATGAACCACTTAATAAAAGAAGGATACGATGATGGAGGTGTTGGTGAAGGTGGCATCATGGCGGAGAGGATGCAGAAGGGGCAGCACGTGAGGTGCAGGGCGGCGCCGGCGGCCGTCGGCGGCGCAGGGGGCTCCTCCTGCGCCGGCCGGCCATCCTGGGGGAGCGTCCCCCCTTAGCCCCCTTCCTCCATGGATTCTTGGTTCTGTAGATGAGCCCTCCCCCATGGAGATGAGACCATGGGGGAGGCAAAATTCATGGCTTTTTTGTGGCTGCCCAAGAATTAGGGTTTTCCTCTCCTTATATGTGATGGGACAATGCTCCCCGGCCCTCCGATGGATGCTCCCTTCATCCAAAGGCTCTTGGGAACCTCTAGAACCTTCCTAGGGACCCCTCTCAGCCCCAAAGTCGTGGCTTGGCCGAATCCATCAAATATGGTAAGAGTTGGACTCAATCCCGTCACCAATTCCCGCAATCCCATAATCAGATATATATCCTCCAGTAAAATTGTTCCATAGATCGCATACAAACCCGGATTGGGCTGTTCTTGGGCTTAAATGAAAGGTATGGAAATTTCCAACAACTGTGTAGGCAATTGTATCTTCAGTTGACATTGTATTTTGGGGTAAAACTGATGATCTCTAAAAACTGTTGGTGGACAGATTTTAGGAAAGTGAGAGTCCTTTTCCAACAAGTCTCGTTTTGTGTTTTTTGGTTAATTCATACACATCAAAGAGTAAAACAAGAACATTGTGCACTCTTGCAACTATTAATAGGTTAGTCCAAATAAATCATAAACTTTATAAAAAAACAAGTCTCAAAAGCATAATATTAGCATGAAACAATCAAAAATTATAGATACGTTATGGACGTATCAACATCCCCAAGCTTAATTCCTGCTCGTCCTCGAGTAGGTAAATGATAATAAAGTAATTTTTTATTGTAAATTCTATGATCAGGTACTTAACAATTGCATGATGTATGGATAGTAAAACTTAGCAGTCATGTTACCAAATGAAAAGTATCAATGAACTAAGAGCTCATAACATGAAATTTATAAACATCAACAAGATTGTAATGATCATAATAAAGCATGGTAGAGTGGTATCTCACTTGAACTTTATTGTGGAGCAAAACATAAATGCGAGGGCACCTCTAAAGTTCAAGAGAAGACTAGAAGTAAAAATATCAAAGATACAAGCATCAAAGTTATATCACAATTAACCCTGTCCTGGAACAAACACATTACACTAAGAATGACAATTATGCTCTCGAGAAAGTGCTCAAAGAAGATAGTGGACACTCATCCTATAAGTACAAGATTGTCCCTTCGTAGAGGGAAGAAGGGATTAACTCATGTGCTAGATCTTTTATTTTATTAAATAGAGGTATTAAAAGTTTGACACTCCTCCCATCCATCTTACACAAACCATGGCTAACCGAATCCTCGGGTGCCTGCCAATCAATCACATACCATGGAGGAGTGTCTATATTTAAGAGAGGTGTATGCTAGTGTCAACGAATGGTTAAACAGAAAATACAGTACGTCACAAGCCAACTAGATTTCACAAGAGCGGATCCCATATGAAGGACGCGTCTGGGTAGAAGGTCATCTGTCTTTCTCTTTTGTTTACACAATTATGCTTTGACTGATAAATCAGGGGCAAAAATAGTGAAGAGAATTTATTTGCATTAATTTGGGGCTGGGCACCCCGCTGCCAGCTCTTCTATCAATTCGATAAGCGGATGAAGCCACTAGTCTAGGGAGTGAAATCCAATCAACAAGTGAGATAAAGATTCTCCATTTACGTCCTCATGAGCAGAAATAGGAACACAAAACAGGAGTAATTTTGAAAGTTTTAAAGGTAGCACATGAGCAATTTACTTGGAGTGGCAGTTAAATACCACATGTAGGTAGGTATGGTGGACACACTGGGAAAACTTTGGTTTTAGGGAGTTGGATGCATGAGTAGAGATCATACTCAGTACAGGTGGAGGCTAGCAAAAGACTGGGAGCGACAATCAAGAGAGCAATAACGGGCATAATCATGTTTGCGACAAGACAAAATTAACTCGGGCATAAAAATGATACAAGAACTCTTAGGCAAAATAAATCATCAAGGCTTAATTGAATTTTTGTTTTCAGTCGTAGCATGTGTGAGCATGTGCCAAGTAGATTCAAATGAAACAAACAGAGGAGGATACCATAATGCTATACCCTACTAAGAATAGGACAATGCATGTTAAGATCAAAATGACATAATATACAGTATTAGCAAGTTGAAACTAACCATAAGAAAACATAAACTACTAAACAATATCATTTGCACATCATTTTTAAGTTTACTAGACTTCGAACCACCTCTCTAAACAGGAGATAATTAAAAGATACGACGATCAATTTATTAATATAACTGGTGTTTGATGCTAAGACAAATAAATAGTAAGATACAAACGCTCCAAGTTTATTCAAGTTACTATGTTGCTCAAAAAACAAAGTTTAAAGGTTTGCAAACTGAGAGGTTTTTGATGAAGAGGGATGCGGAGAAATCCCCAAGATTATGACTTTGGCCATTCTTCAATATTTCTCTGTTTGGCGTTCCTTCATTCTCTGTGAAAAAACTTCAACACAAAAAATTTCCCCTTCTTTTATGCGGTTAGACATTAGTGCAATAGATAATATTTCTAAAGTGCTTCTATTAAAACAAATCAAATTTTGTTTTAGAGTTACAGAAAGTTTTCTTAAGTGTCCAACTACTAAATAAAAGGTAATACCCAAAGTACTCAAATGAAAACATAAAAGAGGCCACTCTTGCAACAAAAGCCAGGATCTGTTCACAAAAACAACAGTTGGAAAACTTAATTTTTAGGTGCACTTAAAAATGACAGAAATTTTTTCCAATTTTTTTGCATTCATAGGATTAGGTGATACAAAATTTGTAAAAATTTCGTGACTTTTCGAGTTTCCAGTAAAATATGAAAAATCGCGCAGTGGGTAGTAGATGCTGAAAACAGAAAAGCCATTGTTTTTACACATGTATCAACTAAGCCAAATGGGTAAAACTTGGTACTTTATTTTTGATAAACTAAGATAATAGAGGATAGACAAGATCTGAACATTCTAGCTACATCAATGGAAACAAAACAAAACTGATAGCAAAAATAAATGACGCTCCAAGAATAACACATAATATATGAAGCAATAAAAATATAGTGTCTTGAAAGAGGACCTGATATTTTTGTTGATGAAGAAGGGGATGCCATGGGCATCCCCAATCTTTGATGCTTGTACTTCTTGGATATATCCTGGGGTGACATGGGCATCCCCAAGCTTGAGATTTTGTCCATTCTTCATCTTCTCGTATCATTCTTCTCTCCCTACACTTGAAAACTCACTCCATACAAAACTTCACACAATCTTCATTAGCAACGTTGTTGTAAACAAAATAGTAAATCCACTTTGGTTCAGTTTCAACACAAGTCTAACACCCATTAAAACATTATCTACTGTCACACCTTCTTTTAAAGCTATTCCCCTCAAAAGAACACCAAAAGAAAAATAGTAAGAGGCAAATGCAAATATTGGCAGAAATCTGTCAAAACAAAACAACACGTAAAGATCGATTTTTTTCGAAAATCTTATGTTCATAAAATCAAAAGGTGAAAAGGTAATGAAAGTTTTATAACAACCTGGGTCATATGCACAAAAAGTTTCATCTCAATTCGATGTTCTGGCTGAGAGAAATAATTTTTTTGGTGGCAGCACAGAATCTGTTTTAGGACATCAACTTCCCCAAATCTTACTTCCTCCCTATTAGAGCCTATTGTTGGCACAAAAACAAAATAAAAAGTATAATAAGAGTTTTCTACAGAGGTAACAACTTCCAAGACTCAAAGAAAACAAAATAAACTGAAAGAGAACAACACGAAAACGGAATAAAACATGGGTTATCTCCCAAGAAGTGTTTTTCTTTAACGTCTTTTAGCTAGGCATGGAAAAAGGAGGGATGCCTTGGGAATCCCCAAGCTTTGATGATTGAATATTCTTTAATATTTAATTGAGGTGAACTCGGTAGTTCCGAATATTGAGCTTTTTCTCTTCTCATTTATCTCGTATCACCATCTCTATTGGATCTTAAATACTACATTCACACAAAACTTGACAAAAATCATTAGTAGGGTTAGTACTCATTAAATAAAATCCACTCATGTTCAAGATTTGACAAGTTTAAATTAATATTACCTACTGTATACTAACCAATTTATAACATTTATCGATCAAATAAAGATTATAAACATTGAGTATAAGCACAATACAAAATAAGCATGACAATCTGCCAAAACTGAACAGTCTGTAAAGATGACAGTTAACGAGATATCTACGTAGCTCAAATGAAGAAACTCAAATCTAATGAAAGACATATAATGATCTCAAGTTTATGCACAAAATGTTTCAAGTGAAACACAGGAAATCTGTCTAAACAGAATTAGTCAGTAAAGATAGAATTATTAGACCTATCTACGTACCTCAAATCAGAAAAAGTACTTGTAATGAAAGAAACATAATAATCATTAATGTTCACTCAAGAAATTTTAGATCAATATCACTTTCTAGTGATTTTTAAATTTTTCTACGGTGGATCCCAGAAATCTGTTTCTACGCGGCAAGGTGGAAAATTTGCATCATAAACAAACTAGAAGTTATCTACACATTTTTTTTGTGGTACAAAGGAATATGTACAATATATACACAATATATACAAGTTTTTAATTGAAAATCTTCCATGGAAAGAATTGTTTTGGTTTCATAAGCTTCCACTTAACTATTACTCATCTTTCCAATCACTTTTCTTTTTGAAAACATTTTTAGATACCAAGTACAACTAATATTTTTTTTATAATTCGTGTTCCCTATCCATAACTAAAGATAGCAAACAACTTAAAAATGAAAAATCAAACTACTTATAACTGAAAGAAAAATTACTTAGAGACAAAGCAAACAAGTGCACATTCACCCCACACTATTGCTCCCCGGCAACGGCGCCGGAAAAGGTCTTGATATCCCACAAGTATAGGGGATCGTGTGTAGCCTTTTCGATAAGTAAGAGTGTCGAATCCAACAAGGAGCTAAAGGTAGGATAAATGTTCTCTCAAGTTCAATCAACCACTGATACAACTCTACACACACTAAACATTTGCATTATTTAGGAAATAAAACTAGAGAAATAATACGGGTACGAGAGATAGCTTTGCAAGATAATAAATACAAGAAAGTAAATGTTAGTGCTGCAGAAATAAAATATACTAAGTAACCATAAACTAACAGTACCATGAGTGTGGAAAAGTGGTCGTAATTGTGGTGGTTTTGTCCAATATTAATTAGTGAAGATATCAGGTTCATTGTCTTCGATGTAGTTTTCTATGTGGGAGAGGCAAAGCTAACAAGCTCTCACTATCCAATGATTGCAAGTACTTATGATTGGAACTCTAGCAAACATCCGTAACTACAAGAAGATACATTAAGGTAAAAATACCCAACCATAGCATTAAGTTAATGGTCCTCTTACTCCCATACGTGCAACTAACCGGTTTGAGTCCTTAGGTTTCTGTCACTCCGGCAGAACTACGCCCCTTCCTTTGCACATACTACTAACCCTATGGTGTTCATCCTTAAGGGGTCGTTGCATAGAAAACAAAAAATTTCCTACGCGAGAGACACCCGAAAGGCCAAGATCTAATCTAGGAGACGAAGTGCAACGGGCAAAGAGAGGGTTAAGGAGAATACATACCCTCAAAGACACAAAGTGTTACGAGATCAAATCTCGTTGTTGGCGTAGTCATACTCACACCGATCCCGATAGCGAGAAGATGTGCACCGCAATCCGGCGGTGCCTCCGTGATCGGTCACACGTACTGTTGATGACAACCTCCGTTCCCTCGATCCAGCGGGGTGCGGAAGTAGAGGATCCCTCGGAACTCCAGCAGCACGACGGCGTGGTGGTGGTGAAGAATCCCACGGTCAGGGCTTCGCCAAGCCGGAGACCATGGAATGGAGCAGCGGGTGGAGAGGAAATGAGGTGGGCAAGTGTGTGTGAGAAGAGGAGCTCTCACCCTCCTTTTATAGGGGAGGGGGAGGCAGCCCAAGAGGGGGTGCGGCCAGCCATGGTGGTGTCCCCACCTCTTCCCTCTTCATGTGAGTGGAAGCCCCACTCACATCCACTCATTTTCCCTTAAAACTCCACTTAGAAAATCCAAGAGTTTTTCTTTAATAATTAAATAAAACATTTTTATTTCTTTATTTCAGAATTTGTTAATTCTATTAATAAACTTTTTCATATAGCACCTCGAATCATTTGTTAATTCTATTAACAACCATTCGATGAAAAACCCTTGAACTATTTCAATTTTCCCCGAAACAATTTTGGTGCTGCTCAAAATATTCTTCGATATTCCGTATCCTCTCAAACGCGTCATCGAACATTAAGTGTGTCACCCTACGGTTCGCGAATAAGATAGAAATGATCGAGACTCCTCTCCGATCAATAATCAACAGCGGGATCTGGAGATCCGTGATGAATCCTATATATTCAACGATGACTCTCGTGATCGTGTGAACCAACAACGTCGTGAACTATTCCCTTTATCTCGCGATATTTTACTAGTCCGAGATTCGATCATTGGTATCAACCATACCTTGTTCAATCTCATTACCGACAAGTACTCTTTTCTCGTTCCCATGATATAACATCCTTGTGATCATATAACGTTCTTGCAAGCGGTGTCGATGTGATATCACCGAGAGGGCCCAGAGTATATCTCTCCGTCATTTTGGATGGACAAATCCCACTCTTGATCCATGATCCTCAACTAATACTTTCCGAATAACTAACGGCACCTTTATAGTCACCCTGTTACGGTGTGACGTTTGTTGACATCAAAGCACCCTTCCGGTATCAGTGATTGACATGATCTCATGGTATAAGGAATAAGTTACTTCGTATGTTTGATATAACAATGTAAAGTTAATGACTTGATCGCATTGCTATATTCATTTTGGGTATATGTTCATCACATCATTCTTCTAATGACATGACCCCGTTATTAAGAACATCTAATGTTCATGATCAGGAAACCTTGATCATCTATTAATCAACGAGCTAGTTAGAAGAGAGGCTTTACTAGGAACCATTGTTTGTATATTAAACACTCATGTATCAACGTTTCCGGTTAATACAATTCTAGCATGAGAAATAAACATTCATCACAAATAAGGAATAAGATAATAACCATTTAATTATTGCCTCTCGGGCATATTCCCTTCAGATCCAAGCGCGCACAAATATAATGGACACCAAAGGACAGTACCATATCAACATACAACTCTAATGAACCAAAGACATTTAACCAATCAATCAAAAGACAAATCAACTACACAAACATGATATTGATCATAGGATAAATATTATAACATCAAACACCATGTTTACATAGGACGGTACAAAGGTTTTTGGGAGGATGAAACACTTAATACAAGGAGGATATGATGATGGAGGTGTTGGTGAAGGCGGCATCATGGCGGAGAGAATGCAGAAGGGGCAGCACGTGAGGTGCAGGGCGGCACCGGCGGCCGTCAGCGGTGCAGGGGGCTCCTCCTACGCCGGCCGGCCATCATGGGGGAGCGCCGCCCCTTAGCCCCCTTCCTCCTGTTAGAGAGATCATGTGTATATTTATACTTTCCCTATCATATACGGGGTTTCCTGCATATTTGCCCTGTACATGTAATATATATTGTGGCCTTTGGCCCCGTGGAATACAAGTTTGTCTATTCCTAACATGGTATCCGACTAGGGTTTGTACTATTATCGTCTCTTCCGGCCGCCGCCCGTGCTGCCGCTGGTGAAGATTTTTCCCGTGAAGACCTCATCGAGCTCGCCCTGCAACCAGTCGGAACGTCCGCCCGCGATTCCGTCCAGCTGCCCTGGCCCGTCCTCAGGTCGAGCGCCACCGTCCTCGTTCTGCCGCAGTCATGCAGGAGCATCTCCGTTCGAGCGCTTGTTGCCCAAGCTCCCGTCCGCCCACGAACTTGCTCCCGGCCGCCCGTTCCAGCTCCCGACCGCCTGTTCCCGGCCACTTCTCAACGTCCTCCACCAGTTCCCGGCCAAATCTGCCGCCCGCAGCCCGTTCCCGGCCACGTCTCGCCGCCCTCAGACCTTTCCTGTAACACCTGGGGTGTTACCCTAATAGGAAGTGTTTGTTTTCTTTTTGCTTGCATCACATGCATCACATGAGCATTGCATTCTGTTTTTTTCAAAACAACTCAAAATTCAAACACAATTAAAACTTTCCCACATGTTCAAACTTCCCAATTTCAAAATTTCAAACTAAACCACTCAATTGTTTTTCAATAGTTGAAGTTGAATTTATTTCAAATTGCCTGCTAAATAAAATTTTCCCTGTTATTAAAAAACCCTAATGGCAAATTCAAAAATTCAAAGCAAATCAATCTTAATTATCATATTTCAATATGGGTTTACATATGAAAATTTGGCAAGCAAATTTAAATTCAATAATGTTTGCAAATTGCTTGAACTTATTAAATAAAATTTGTTTATTTCCAAATCAAACCTTATTTGAAAATTCAACTAACCACTTAGAAATCAAACTAATATTACCAATTTTGAAATCAATAACTAACCTTACTTTTAATTATTGTTTTGCAAATTAATACAATTTAACTATCAAATAAACCCCCCCACACCCTATTTGAAAATTTCAACTAAACAACTTTAAATCAATTAGAATTTCAATCTTGTGAAAAATATGTTAACATTGCTTAAGTTCCTGTTTTGAAAATTATCACAAATAGTTATAAAAGAAAAACCCCAAATCCTTTCTCTCTCTCCCTCTTTGATCTCTTGCAAAAAAAAAAAGGAAAAAGGAAAATCCCAAAAGGAGAGGGCAGCCCACCCCCTTCCTTTTCTTCTCCCCAAGCCCACTTCTTTTTTTTTCTCTTCTAGCCCAACCCCTCCTCTCTGTTGTCGTCTTCTTCCCCATCAGTCGTCATCACGGTACGATCGCAGTCACCACCGTGCGATCTCTCCTCCTCCGCTCGATGATGCTCCGTACCGAGCACTGAACCCCATAAAACCACCTACCACTGCTAACCCTAGTCCCATCCGCCGCGCCGCCGATCCCTTTCTTCCCCCCGCTTCCTTCTGTTCTTCTGAACTCACCGCAACCCGCCGGAGCAGCCCACCGTCGCCGCACCCCACGCAGCTGCCGTGAGCCAAGCTAGGGGGTGGGGAAGAACCACCCCACCTCCCTCTTCCTCCTCAGCCTCGAGCACCAGCCGGAGAGGCACCCGATCGTCCGCGTCGTCCTCGTTTTCAGTACGAGCGTCGCCGGAATTCTTCGAGTTCCCGTCGCCACGGTCCCCCTCGACCCCGATCAAGCACGGCTACCTCCTCCCGGTACTACCCCCGCTCCATTCCCGCTGTTTTTCCGGGTGTTTGCTCGCTGTGTGCGTGTTGCTCATCGGTGTTCCTCCTCTGTCCGCCATGAACGCGCCCGAGCTGTGCTCGAGAGCCACCCTCCTCTCCACCGAATGGACTCACCACGGATCTGCAAGCGCTGCACCCCTCCAGCACGTTCGAGTGGCCGCGGTGCCCTCTAGCTCCTGCCTCCGTACCAGGTACAAGCATCATCGCCATCCCCTCTGCTGTCCACGATCTGAACGCAGTGTCTGACGGAGAAAAAACCTGCATCTTGTTCTGCCTAAGTTCAGTAAACATCCCCGAGCTATGTCAAAAACCCACGGACCTGTCTCTGAACACAACAGCCGCATCACCGCACTGGTTACGCTCCGTTCAGCGCAGCGCAGCGCCCGGGGTCGATTCCCCGCGGGCGCAACCCCCTTTTTCGATTTTCTTCCGCGCGCAGGGCCCACTGGTCATAGACCGCGGTGCCCTGTCACCCTCCAACCGCGCCCACGCAGCACCAGCGTGGCCTGGGCCCTCTGTCAGTGGCTGTGTACAGCCACTGCAGAGTAACAAAAGTTTTTTTAATTTAATTTTTCTGTTTTACTTTTCAGCCCTTAAAAATTACAGATTAGTCCTCTATTTTAAATTGATAACAACTTTCAAATATAACTCTAAATAAAAAAAGTAAAATATGTTTATTGTTCTAAATTAAATTGTCTATCCAACTATGCCATTTGTTTTCTGTTTTGAATTTTCAAAATGCAATTCAAATTTGAATTCAAATAATTCAATTGTAATTTGCAACAATTCATAAATAATTCATACTAATTCCAAATAAGGCAAATAAAATATGTTTTCCATACCATTTTGAATAACCTTTTCAAATATAAATTTTGTTTCATGGTTTGAATAATTTAAATTGCCTAAATAATTTAATCCTTGTTTAATTCATTTAAATTTGATAAAATCATAACTTGCTCAATATAAAATATTTTTGAACATGCAAAATATGTTTTCAAACCAGAAAAACATAACCTTTTAAAATGTGAATTTGAATTTATGTTTTGAACAAATAAAACTTCAATTAAATTCAAACTTGTTTTAAATCCATTTAAAACTTGTTTAATATTGCTTAATTCATAATTAAATTATCCTAATTCCAATTTCAATATTTGAAACATGTAATCCAACAAAAATTTGATGTTCTTTTCAAATATAAATTTTGTTATTTGTTTTGAACACTTTAACTTGATGAAAACAACAATTGTTTGTGTGACACCCTTAAGGAACCAAAGTTTTCTAACTTAATAAATAAATTTCTAAAATTGGTAAACCTTATTTCCAACTGGTTCTATTGTTATTATTTTGTTGTTTTCCTCATCCATGCATCATACTTAACCCCTTTCACCTGATGATTAGTTGGAAAACAATTGTTTCAACCATAATTCATGGGCTTTTCATATGCAACTCAAATTGCATATGGGTCCATTTAAATCTGTTTATCATGTCAACTAGTTTCTTTCTATGCCTCCATTAAATTGTCATGCATCCATATCTTGATCATGCTGGATCTTTTGACGTAGTAGTAATTGTTGCATCCGGTGTTTGTTCGAGGTTCATTGCTTCTTCCCGGATAGGACGTTGAGATGATGTGCGCAACGACAAGTTCTGCTACCTTACGGGATCTCAGGCAAGTATACTCACTTGCTGCCAAATGGCTGCCTTTCATCACTTGTTACCGATTCTTTCCGTTGTTCTTATTCTAGCCTGTTGATACGATGCTTGTGTCTCGATCCTATCATATTGTTTACCTTGCAGCCATGATATAGCCTTTCCTTCCACTTCCTATTAACTGTTGATTGTTTACCTCGTTGGCCTTCGTGTCGTAGCTGCATGCTTAGGGTTGCTTTTGCTCGAGTCTGTTGTCGGTTACTTCTTTTATTATTATCGTTCTTGGGGCTCGATGTTAATCAATCAATCCTGTTAATGCTAATGGTAATAATAATTTGATGATAAGGCACCGGCAGAAGGCCCTTTGTGGTTTCGAGGCCTGCTAGTGTCGACCCTAATAGGAAAAGGGTCTTGTCTACTGATCCATGATGAGCGCACTACCCGCATGTGGGAAGCGAGTATGGGCGCCCCCCTCAATTTGACTCGATTCGCATCTCGTCCAAATCGCCTCATTTAGTTCGGGTTTTCCATTTGCTGCATGCATGATCTTGCGAGCCCTTGGATCCCGGGTGGAACTTTCGTAGTCGGCATATAGGGGGACACGTTCTTAGAGTGCTATGAGGGTCCATTTTCTTCTGGGCTCGATTAGCCGTGCGCCCAAGGTGCTTTGGGCTTGATGCGAAGAAGAGTTGAGTTGTGTTGAGTACCTCGCTTGGTGGGTTGATCCCCCGTCTGGCGGGTTATTCTTACGTGTACGGCCAAATTGGTGCAACCCTGCAGGGATAATCTTCTCGAGAAGCCGTGTTTTCCGCGGTTATGGATTACTTGGTGAAAGTACTGGCTAACAAGTACTCAGGACAACTTAAACCTAATGATTAACAACCTTACACCCAATGATTAACAACTTGACTAGTAATAGGCTTATTGACACAATAATCTGAACCATCATTAATTCAACTGCGTGAGTTATCCTCGGATTGCTTCTTTGGATAAGGGGCGAGATCCAGGATGGGTTTGTTTGAAGTTATCTTTCAGTTGGTTACAATACTCGATCTTATCTCCTTTCTGGTAGCCGGAAGTTGTAGTATCTCTCTGTAGTTGGTTAGTGCAGCCCGCTGTCGCTCATTTGCAATAACTCCCTTCCTTTCCGCTGATCCCAAAGTATTTGTATCTTGTGATTACTGGCTACGCCGGTATGTTGTGAGTATGGGTTATCCACTTGCCAGTACTTAACCGTACTGACCCACGAATCTTTTTCGTGGCTGCATATTCAACCTTGCAGTCAACAGGTTTGAAGTCTGACGACGTTAGCTTGGGAATCCCTCCGGCTTGGCCTGGGCAGGGATTGGACGCTCTCGGTTATCTTCAGGACTCTTAGTCCAATTTGGATCTTGTTCGTAGCCGGACGCTATGTTGTTTCTTCCGCTGTTATTTGGATCTTTGTATTGTATCAGTTGTATCCCTGACTCGTTTGAGTCATCTTGTAAATATATTTTCTGTTGTTGTTGTGGATTATTCATGAACTGATGTAATGTTATCACAAGTGGCAACCTGGAATCGGTTATTATGTGGATTTTGGCGGGAACGCTAAAATCTGCATAGTGCCCGATCTTGGGGCGTCACAAATGGTATCAGAGCCTTGGTTCCGATTCCCGAGATTGTTCCGATACGAATGGTTATCGAAGCAACGGGCCCGCAAAGCCTGTAGGATAACCTACCTAACGGTCGTTGTTTCTAGAATGTCAAAAACTATTTCTGCTAAACTATTTTGGAAAACATCTCAATAGGATTCTTGTTTTCTCCTTATCACTATTCTATTCCCCTCCCATCTTACTTGTTTTAGAGTCTTCCCCCTTGTCTATCTTTCAAAGTGTGAGGATCCTACGTGGTTGGACGTTTTCTGAGCCTTTAACCTAATAGGTTCGATCATCGGAAGATTCCTGGTGGAAGAACATCGTCGTCACTCCGAGCAAGAATCCCTTGTTAGTGGTGTCGAGAAGCCCTAGTTAGTGGTGTCGAGGAGATCAACTGGAAGCACGTAGAATCGATAGTCGAACTTCTTTCCCCTCCCGGGTTAGCAGGTGGATTGCGAGGGCGCAATCCCTTGTTAGTGGTGTCGTCTGTAACACCTGGGGTGTTACCCTAATAGGAAGTGTTTGTTTTCTTTTTGCTTGCACACATGCATCACATGAGCATTGCATTCTGTTTTTTTCAAAACAACTCAAAATTCAAACACAATTAAAACTTTCCCACATGTTCAAACTTCCCAATTTCAAAATTTCAAACTAAACCACTCAATTGTTTTTCAATAGTTGAAGTTGAATTTATTTCAAATTGCCTGCTAAATAAAATTTTCCCTGTTATTAAAAAACCCTAATGGCAAATTCAAAAATTCAAAGCAAATCAATCTTAATTATCATATTTCAATATGGGTTTACATATTAAAATTTGGCAAGCAAATTTAAATTCAATAATGTTTGCAAATTGCTTGAACTTATTAAATAAAATTTGTTTATTTCCAAATCAAACCTTATTTGAAAATTCAACTAACCACTTAGAAATCAAACTAATATTACCAATTTTGAAATCAATAACTAACCTTACTTTTAATTATTGTTTTGCAAATTAATACAATTTAACTATCAAATAAACCCCCCCACACCCTATTTGAAAATTTCAACTAAACAACTTTAAATCAATTAGAATTTCAATCTTGTGAAAAATATGTTAACATTGCTTAAGTTCCTGTTTTGAAAATTATCACAAATAGTTATAAAAGAAAAACCCCAAATCCTTTCTCTCTCTCCCTCTTTGATCTCTTGCAAAAAAAAAAAGGAAAAAGGAAAATCCCAAAAGGAGAGGGCAGCCCACCCCCTTCCTTTTCTTCTCCCCAAGCCCACTTTTTTTTTTCTCTTCTAGCCCAACCCCTCCTCTCTGTTGTCGTCTTCTTCCCCATCAGTCGTCATCACGGTACGATCGCAGTCACCACCGTGCGATCTCTCCTCCTCCGCTCGATGCTGCTCCGTACCGAGCACTGAACCCCATAAAACCACCTACCACTGCTAACCCTAGTCCCATCCGCCGCGCCGCCGATCCCTTTCTTCCCCTCGCTTCCTTCTGTTCTTCTGAACTCACCGCAACCCGCCGGAGCAGCCCACCGTCGCCGCACCCCACGCAGCTGCCGTGAGCCAAGCTAGGGGGTGGGGAAGAACCACCCCACCTCCCTCTTCCTCCTCAGCCTCGAGCACCAGCCGGAGAGGCACCCGATCGTCCGCGTCGTCCTCGTTTTCAGTACGAGCGTCGCCGGAATTCTTCGAGTTCCCGTCGCCACGGTCCCCCTCGACCCCGATCAAGCACGGCTACCTCCTCCCGGTACTACCCCCGCTCCATTCCCGCTGTTTTTCCGGGTGTTTGCTCGCTGTGTGCGTGTTGCTCATCGGTGTTCCTCCTCTGTCCGCCATGAACGCGCCCGAGCTGTGCTCGAGAGCCACCCTCCTCTCCACCGAATGGACTCACCACGGATCTGCAAGCGCTGCACCCCTCCAGCACGTTCGAGTGGCCGCGGTGCCCTCTAGCTCCTGCCTCCGTACCAGGTACAAGCATCATCGCCATCCCCTCTGCTGTCCACGATCTGAACGCAGTGTCTGACGGAGAAAAAACCTGCATCTTGTTCTGCCTAAGTTCAGTAAACATCCCCGAGCTATGTCAAAAACCCACGGACCTGTCTCTGAACACAACAGCTGCATCACCGCACTGGTTACTCTCCGTTCAGCGCAGCGCAGCGACCCGGGGTCGATTCCCCGCGGGCGCAACCCCCTTTTTCGATTTTCTTCCGCGCGCAGGGCCCACTGGTCATAGACCGCGGTGCCTTGTCACCCTCCAACCGCGCCCACGCAGCGCCAGCGTGGCCTGGGCCCTCTGTCAGTGGCTGTGTACAGCCACTGCAGAGTAACAAAAGTTTTTTTAATTTAATTTTTCTGTTTTACTTTTCAGCCCTTAAAAATTACAGATTAGTCCTCTATTTTAAATTGATAATAACTTTCAAAATATAACTCTAAATAACAAAAGTAAAATATGTTTATTGTTCTAAATTAAATTGTCTATCCAACTATGCCATTTGTTTTCTGTTTTGAATTTTCAAAATGCAATTCAAATTTGAATTCAAATAATTCAATTGTAATTTGCAACAATTCATAAATAATTCATACTAATTCCAAATAAGGAAAATAAAATATGTTTTCCATACCATTTTGAATAACCTTTTCAAATATAAATTTTGTTTCATGGTTTGAATAATTTAAATTGCCTAAATAATTTAATCCTTGTTTAATTCATTTAAATTTGATAAAATCATAACTTGCTCAATATAAAATATTTTTGAACATGCAAAATATGTTTTCAAACCATAAAAACATAACCTTTTCAAATACGAATTTGAATTTATGTTTTGAACAAATAAAACTTCAATTAAATTCAAACTTGTTTTAAATCCATTTAAAACTTGTTTAATATTGCTTAATTCATAATTAAATTATCCTAATTCCAATTTCAATATTTGAAACATGTAATCCAACAAAAATTTGATGTTCTTTTCAAATATAAATTTTGTTATTTGTTTTGAACACTTTAAATTGATGAAAACAACAATTGTTTGTGTGACACCCTTAAGGAACCAAAGTTTTCTAACTTAATAAATAAATTTCTAAAATTGGTAAACTTTATTTCCAACTGGTTCTATTGTTGTTATTTTGTTGTTTTCCTCATCCATGCATCATACTAAACCCCTTTCACCTGATGATTAGTTGGAAAACAATTGTTTCAACCATAATTCATGGGCTTTTCATATGCAACTCAAATTGCATATGGGTCCATTTAAATCTGTTTATCATGTCAACTAGTTTCTTTCTATGCCTCCATTAAATTGTCATGCATCCATATCTTGATCATGCTGGATCTTTTGCCGTAGTAGTAATTGTTGCATCCGGTGTTTGTTCGAGGTTCATTGCTTCTTCCCGGATAGGACGTTGAGATGATGTGCGCAACGACAAGTTCTGCTACCTTGCGGGATCTCAGGCAAGTATACTCACTTGCTGCCAAATGGCTGCCTTTCATCACTTGTTACCGATTATTTCCGTTGTTCTTATTCTAGCATGTTGATACGATGCTTGTGTCTCGATCCTATCATATTGTTTACCTTGCAGCCATGATATAGCCTTTCCTTCCACTTCCTATTAACTGTTGATTGTTTACCTCGTTGGCCTTCGTGTCGTAGCTGCATGCTTAGGGTTGCTTTTGCTCGAGTCTGTTGTTGGTTACTTCTTTTATTATTATTGTTCTGGGGGCTCGATGTTAATCAATCAATCCTGTTAATGCTAATGGTAATAATAATTTGATGATAAGGCACCGGCAGGAGGCCCTTTGTGGTTTTGAGGCCTGCTAGTGTCGACCCTAATAGGAAAAGGGTCTTGTCTACTGATCCATGATGAGCGCACTACCCGCATGTGGGAAGCGAGTATGGGCGCCCCCCTCAATTTGACTCGATTCGCATCTCGTCCAAATCGCCTCATTTAGTTCGGGTTTTCCATTTGCTGCATGCATGATCTTGCGAGCCCTTGGATCCCGGGTGGAACTTTCGTAGTCGGCATATAGGGGGACACGTTCTTAGAGTGCTATGAGGGTCCATTTTCTTATGGGCTCGATTAGCCATGCGCCCAAGGTGCTTTGGGCTTGATGCGAAGAAGAGTTGAGTTGTGTTGAGTACCTCGCTTGGTGGGTTGATCCCCCGTCTGGCGGGTTATTCTTACGTGTACGGCCAAATTGGTGCAACCCTGCAGGGATAATCTTCTCGAGAAGCCGTGTTTTCCGCGGTTATGGATTACTTGGTGAAAGTACTGGCTAACAAGTACTCAGGACAACTTAAACCTAATGATTAACAACCTTACACCCAATGATTAACAACTTGACTAGTAATAGGCTTATTGACACAATAATCTGAACCATCATTAATTCAACTGCGTGAGTTATCCTCGGATTGCTTCTTTGGATAAGGGGCGAGATCCAGGATGGGTTTGTTTGAAGTTATCTTTCAGTTGGTTACAATACTCGATCTTATCTCCTTTCTGGTAGCCGGAAGTTGTAATATCTCTCTGTAGTTGGTTAGTGCAGCCCGCTGTCGCTCATTTGCAATAACTCCCTTCCTTTCCGCTGATCCCAAAGTATTTGTATCTTGTGATGACTGGCTATGCCGGTATCTTGTGAGTATGGGTTATCCACTTGCCAGTACTAAACCGTACTGACCCACGAATCTTTTTCGTGGCTGCATATTCAACCTTGCAGTCAACAGGTTTGAAGTCTGACGACGTTAGCTTGGGAATCCCTCCGGCTTGGCCTGGGCAGGGATTGGACGCTCTCGGTTATCTTCAGGACTCTTAGTCCAATTTGGATCTTGTTCGTAGCCGGACGCTATGTTGTTTCTTCCGCTGTTATTTGGATCTTTGTATTGTATCAGTTGTATCCCTGACTCGTTTGAGTCATCTTGTAAATCTCTTTTCTGTTGTTGTTGTGGATTATTCGTGAACTGATGTAATGTTATCACAAGTGGCAACCTGGAATCGGTTATTATGTGGATTTTGGCGGGAATGCTGAAATCTGCATAGTGCCCGATCTTGGGGCGTCACATTTCCGCAGCCGCCGCCAGTCCGTACGCCGTCGTTGCCGTTTTTCCGGCCGCCACTCCATTGAGCTGCGGCGCTGCCCGTCCGTCCTCGATCCCTACATCCCGTCCGTCCTTAGAAGTCAACACGTCCGTCCTCGATCCCTGCCCTGAGCTCTCGTCTCCGTTCCCTGCAGATCGAGCTAGACAGTTTCACGGGTGTTGACTGAACCGGTACTGTAAAAAAAAGAGAAACAAAAAATGTATCCATCGTGTGATAATTCTTTGGTCCTTGGTGCTCCTCCAGAGTCCTTGTTGCATGTATCGATGTCTTCTCAGATGGCACTTGCATTTTTCTCTCCACCATCTCTCACGCCATTTATGTGTGGTTGCTGCCTCTCTACTTCGTCTCCGTCGCCTCGCTGCTCTATGTCGTCTTCGGCTATGTCTACTCGCGGCCATACGTCGACTCTCGCGGCTTCTGCCCGCGGTTGTGGTCTCTCTACGTCGACTCCATCTATGTCGACATGCCGCTCTACGTCGATTCTCGCGGCTTCTGCGTGCGGTTGTGACCGCTCTACGTCGACTTTTTCTATGTCGACTCACCGATCTACGTCGACTCTCGCGGATTCTGCCCGGAGTTGTGGTCGGTCTACGTCGACTCCGTCTGTGTCGTATCGCCTCTCTACATCGACTCTTGCGGCATCTGCACACGGTTCGGGTCGTTTTTTGTCGACTCCTCGTGTGGTGTCTGCACGCACTTGTGACCGCTCTCCGTCGACTCCCCGCGTGACTACTACGCATGCTGGTGATTGGTCCTCCTTGGTCGACGCGTCTACGCCGAGCTCTTCAGTTGCGTGTTTGACCGCGCATGAGATTGCGCAACTCTGATGCATGCTTTCTACTTGGGACTCTTCATTGACAGGTACTGCTGGTTCTGCGGCTGACTTTTCTGGCATTGAGAGACCACCTTCTTCTCATTCAGGTACATCCTCTTAGATTCTTGATACCGGAGCATCTTTTCATATGACTTACGACTCTTCCGCTTTGAGCTCTGTTCTACCTATCGAGTCTCATGTCTCTGTTTGTGCAGCTGATGGTACTCCCATTCCCGTTGCTAGTCGAGACACTCTTAGCAGTTTCGCATTTCATGTTCCTTATGTTGCTCATATTCCTCGACTCACCATGCAGCTCTTCTCTGGTAGTCAGATTGTTGATTCTCGTTGTAGGGTCACTCTAGATTTTGATTCCTGTTCTGTTCAGGATCGTCGCACGGGCGCTTTGCTTGGTGCTGGCCCCCCGTCGCCATGATGGCCTATGGGAGCTTGACTGACTTCGTCTTCCTTCCGCTGCCACCGCCACCAGTCTCTCATCCCCTGTTGTCGCAGCTACCAGCTCTTTTCAGCAGTGGCATCATCGTCTAGGCCAATTATGTGGTTCTCATCTCTCGTCTCTTGTTCATCGTGGTGTTCTGGGGTCTGTCTCCGGAAATACTTCTTTGGATTGTATGGGTTGTAGGCTTGGTAAGCAGATTCAGCTACCATATCCTCATAGTGATTCTGTGTCTGAGCGTCCTTTTGATCTCATTCATTCTGATGTTTGGGGTCCAGCTCCCTTCACTTCGAAAGGGGGTCATCGGTACTATATCATTTTCATAGATGATTACTCTCGTTACACTTGGGTTTACTTTATGTCCTCCCGCAGCGAGGTTCTCTCTATCTATAAGCGCTTTGCTACCATGGTTCACACTCAGTTCTCTACACCTATTCGTGTGTTCCGTGCTGATTCTGCTGGTGAGTATGTCTCCAAGGATATACGTGATTTTCTTGCTGAGCAGGGCACTCTCGCTCAGTTCTCTTGTCCCGGTGCACATGCTCAAAATGGCGTTGCTGAGCGTAAGCATCGCCATCTTCTTGAGACTACTCATGCGATGATGATCGCTTCTTCTCTTCCGCCTCATTTTTGGGCCGAGGCTGTCTCTACCTCGGCCTATCTCATTAACATTCAGCCTTCTGCCGCCCTTCAGGGTGGCATTCCTCTTCAACGACTTTGTGATCGCTCTCCTGACTATTTTGTGTTGTGTCTGTTTGGTTGTGTTTGCTATGTTCTCCTCGCTCCTCGTGAACGCACCAAACTAACCACTCAGTCTGTTGAGTGTGTTTTTCTTGGATACAGTGATGAGCATAAGGTCTATCGTTGTTGGGATCCTGTGGCTCGTCGGATGCGTATTTCTCGGGATGTGACTTTTGATGAGTCTCGACCTTTCTATCCGCGATCGACCTCCTCGACCTCCACTATGGAGGATCTCTCTTTTCTTACTCTTCATGATTCTGCTCCCTTGGTTCCTCATATTTCTTGTCCTCCTTCTCATCCTGTTACTCCGGAGCCATCTACACCGAAACTATCCTCTTCTCCTTCATGGCCACGTTCTTCACCCTCTTCACCGGTGTCTTCTCCCTCTCCATCTCCTCCTACCATTCCCTCTCATCCTACTTTTCCCTTTTACTATACTCGTCGTCCACGTTTTGTGAACGAGTCCTTATATGCACCCTCTACTTCTGGTGCACCGTCTCAGCCGATTTATTCTCTTTGTAGTCGGCCTTGTACTACACCTAATTTCTATAATCCCGCAGTTACAGTGTTACTGCTATTCCGGAGCCGACTACGTACCGTGAGACTGTTGTTCATCCTGAATGGCAGCTTGCGATGGCCGAGGAGATCGCTGCACTCGAGCACACCGATACATGGGAGATTGTTCCTCTCCCTCTTTCTTTTCGCCCTATCAGCTGTAAGTGGGTCTATAAGGTGAAGACTCGCTCTGATGGGTCCCTTGAGCGTTACAAAGCTCGTCTAGTCGCTAGTGGCTTTCAGGAGGAGCATGGCCGCGATTATGATGAGACTTTCGCTCCTATCGCTCGCATGACCAATGTTCGTACTCTTCTTGTCGTTGCATCTGTTCGCCATTGGTCTGTGTCTCAGCTTGATGTTAAGAATGCCTTTATTAATGGTGAGTTGCGTGAGGAGGTCAACCACCACCTGGGTATTCTGTTGATGATGGCATGGTCTGCCGTCTTCGTCGCTCTCTCTATGGACTTAAGCAAGCCCCTCGTGCATGGTTTGAGCGCTTTACTTCTGTGGTCATGGCTGCTGGTTTTTCTCCGAGTGCTCATGATCCTGCGCTGTTTGTTCACTTCTCTCCTCGTGGTCGCACTCTCCTTCTTCTATATGTCGATGACATGATCATCACCGGTGACGACCCTGAGTATATTGCCGTTGTTAAGGCCCGTTTGAGTGAGCAGTTTCTTATGTCGGATCTTGGTCCGCTTCGTTACTTTCTTGGGATTGAGGTTTCTTCTACCTCTGATGGTTTCTTTATCTCCCAAGAACGGTATATTCATGATCTTCTTACCCATGCCGCTCTTACTGATGAGCGTACTGCTGAGACTCCCATGGATCTCCATCTATCTCTTCGTGCTTCAGATGGTGATCCCCTCTCTGATCCGACTCATTATCCACACCTTTTCGGGAGTCTCGTCTATCTAGCTGTTACTCGTCCAGATATTTCTTATTCTGTTCATATCTTGAGTCAGTTTGTCTCTGCTCCTACCTCGGTTCAGTATAGTCACCTTCTTCGTGTTCTACGCTATCTTCGTGGGACGATCTCTCTTTGTCTCTTCTTTCCTCGTTCTAGCTCGTTACAGCTCCAGTCCTACTCTGATGCTACGTGGGCTAGTGATACTATGGATCGCCGGTCACTATCTGCTTACTGTGTTTTTCTTGGTGGTTCTCTCATTCCCTGGAAGACGAAGAAGTAGACCGTAGTTTCCCGTTCGAGTGCAGAGGCTGAGTTGCGAGCGATGGCTCTTTTGACTGCTGAGGTGCCTTGGTTACGGTGGTTTCTTGCAGATTTTGGTGTCTCTGTTACGACACCCACTGATCTATTGTCCGACAGTACACGTGCTATCAGTATTTCACGTGACCCGGTGAAGCATGAGCTTACCAAGCATATTGGTGTTGATGCTTCTTTTGTTCGTGCTAGTGTGCAGGATCAGATTATTGCGCTCCAGTATGTGCCTTCAGAGTTACAGTTGGCGGAGTTCTTTACGAAGGCCCAGACTAGATCACAGCATTGTTTCTTTCTCTCCAAACTCAGTGTTGTCAAACCACCATGAGTTTGAGGGGGGGTGTCTTAGAGAGATCATATGTATATTTATACTTTCCCTATCATATAGGGGGTTTCCTGCATTTTGCCCTCTACATGTAATATATATTGTGGCCTTTGGCCCCGTGGAATACAAGTTTGTCTATTCCTAACACCTCCATGGCTTCTTGGTGCTGTAGATGAGCCCTCCCCCATGGAGATGAGACCATGGGGGAGGCAAAATTCGTGGCTTTTTGGTGGCTGCCCAAGAATTAGGGTTTTCCTCTCCTTATATGTGATGGGACAATGCTCCCCGGCCCTCCGATGGATGGCCCCTTGATCCAAAGGCTCTTGGGAACCTCTAGAACCTTCCTAGGGACCCCTCTGAGCCCCAAAGTCGTGGCTTGGCCGAATCCATCAAATATGGTAAGAGTTGGACTCAATCCCGTCACCGATTCCCGTAATCCCGTAATAAGATATATATCCTCCAGTAAAATGGGTCCATAGGTCGCATATGAAACTCGGATTGGGATGTTCTTGGGCTTAAATGAAAGGTATGGAAATGGCCAACAACTTTGTAGGCAATTTTATCTTTAGTTGACATTGTGTTTGGGGGTAAAACTGATGATCTCTAAAAACTGTTGGTGGACAGATTTCAGGAAAGTCAGAGTCCTTTTCCAACAAGTCTCCTTCTGTGTCTTTTTTGTTAATTCATACACATCAAAGAGTAAAAAAGAACATTGTGCACTCTTGCAACTATTAATAGGTTAGTCCAAATAAATCATAAACTTTATATAAAAACAAGTGTCAAAAGCATAATATTAGCATGAAACAATAAAAAATTATAGATACGTTATGGATGTATCAGGCCGCACCTTCAGCGCCGACAGCAGATGAGGCAACGAAGTCCTCCATTCCTTGCGGAACCGCCTCAAGGTTGTGTGCTCAGCAATTGGGAGAGAAGGAAGGAGGCATTGGGCCGGAGCAAAGTGGGTTTTTTTGCTAGATTTGGGGCCGGAATGGTGGTGGAGGGAGGCGATGCAAGAAGGAGGGGCATTTATATTGACTGCCATTTCGAGAGTCGTTGGGAATGCTGACGTGTGCGCATGCATGTCTCTGCATGGCTCTCCCGTGGGCTGACTTTGTCAAACACAGAGTGATATGACATTTAGTCACTGTCAAACGGGGCCACAACGAGTCAGGGCTACCTATCAGCCGAACAAATTCAGCCAAACCGAGCCAACGAATTGCTCTCTTCCTACGAACACAACGGTCATTTGGGAGGAAGGTCAAACGACCACACATGGTGACGAACGTGTATGCAATCTGCCTCGTTTTGAGTTGTCATTTAGTTTCCCGTTCGTTCATCTACTCGCTTGGGTTCACACACCTTCCTTCGACACACGCCTTCGATATTTAGGCAGTTGCCATTTGCAGTTTCCATTTACGCTCCTTCCGTTCATCATCTTCCCCGACTCTTCTTCCAAACCTATCGAACCCATCAGCCCATAGCGGAGACTTGCCATGGAAGATTCCCGACCAACCATGGAGGTTATCAGCCTCCCTGTCCACGGCGGCAACGTGCTGCAGGTGATTTACACAAACGAGGAACGTGCCTTGGAGACTGCTCTGGCCAATTTCGAGCAATGGATTCAGCCAAAAAAGCACAAGTTCTTGGGCCTCGAACTTGAGTACACACGTAGCCATGCTTACAAACCCCATGCCGTCGCCGTCATGCAAATTTCCATGCGCAAACACGTCCTCGTGTACCACTGGTGCAGGTCGCCGCAGACAGATCATGGATGCAAGTTGCTGCAAGATTTCTTTACAACAAAGAAGATCACGTTTGCAAGTGTGGACAGGACGGGCAACAAGAATTCTTGCCCAATCAGGCTTCTTTCTGCCACCACAGTACCACCATGACATTCAGATGGAATTCGGGGAACCCAAAATTGGAATGGATACTCTAGGAGGAACTATCATAGATAGTTCGTACCTCAAGATGAAGTCTAGATTCCCATCATACCTGCACAAATATTGGGAACGGAATATGGCTCGAACAAGCCTCAACTATGCAGCGGTGGACGGATATGTCAGCTACGAGCTATAGAGAAGGATTCGAGACATGAAAAACAGTTTAGGTCCAACATGGCTGAAGATGATCCTCCCCTGGTCAAGAGCAAAGATAGAGCTTCATGCCACCACCGCGTCAACGAGGGCACGATCAAAAGGATATGTAGTAAATAGTTGTTTAAGTGTTTTTAGCGCTTGATAATAAGTGTTCTTATTTGTGTTCTGGTTTGTGTGCGCAAATAATATGTTTGTTTTACATATTAATGTAATTTTGTGCAATATGTAGCACCTGGAATTTGTTTCCATGATTTATAGATGAAATACATTGTTGCTGTTTATTTTTCTTTTTTTGGCATGAATTAACATTAATTGGTCAAACATTAGCAGCCTTAGATTCAACTCAAATTCAACAACAGACTCGCACATTTTCAAACTGATAACTGACATATTACAACAGATAATAGTCGCAACATAAGTCAAACATTTTAAACTGACTAAAGATGCACGATACTGATACGTCTCCAACGTATCTATAATTTCTGATGCTCCATGACCATATTATGCCAATTGCTACATGTTTTCCGGGACTAACCTATTAGCAAGATGCCAAGTGTCAGTTCCCTGTTTTCTGCTATTTTTGGTTTCAGAAAAGTTATCTGGAAACATTCTCATAATTGGACCCCACAAAGCCCGAAGTGCCTATTTTCCCCGGAAGCATCCAGAACACCAAAAAAGAGTCCAAGATGGGCATCAGGGGGCCACACCATAGGGTGGCGCGGCCTCCCCCTGGCCGCGCCAGCTATAGGTGTGGGCCCCCTGTCCTTCACCGCCTCTGCCCTTTCGCCTATTTATTCACCCCGGATGGAAAACCCTACGGACCTGATAAAAAATCCCCAAAAAGTTCCGCAGCCGTCGTCCTCCTACCATGGCCATGTGTCTGTAAGTTTTGTAACCCAACCTTCCAGTTCATTCCATTGCTGTTCATATAACTGAAAAGTGATCTTTCTTTTGTTTCAGTCAAAGTTTCATCTGAACCCAAGAGACCCTGTTATTCGTCAATCTCTTCTGATGCATCTCAAGAACTGTACAAGACAAAGACGCCATATTTTGAAGCAAGATTTTTTTTGACAGCGTTAGAGACAAGAGTAGAGTTGTACGAACGCCTCCTGATGCAGTTGGGCACATGAGCGAAGTAGAATGGTGCAGGCTAGTCGATAACTGGTCCTCAGTCAGGAAACAGGTACTGTCTTTGTTCACTCTACCTTGCCACTATTTCTATTCCATAACCTGGACTGTGTCTAATCAGTTCATACTTCGTTTATGTAGATGGCTTGTCTGAAAGCCAGGCAAAGCACACAGGCCGTCCAGTTCCATAGCGCCACAGGTTCTCGTAGCTACGAGGTTTGCTGCGACATGGGGGAAGATGCCTTTGAATTGTTCAAAGCTACGCACAACAGCAAGATACGTGGATTCTCTTCGCCCGTGAAAAGAGCAATTGTAAGTCCCTCAGAATTCTGTTTATCTCTGGGATCAACAATTACCTCAATAGATTCTTCTAGATACGTACTTATGCTTCCCTTTGTGAATTCTGATGCAAACTCCTTCTATTTCACCTATGCTTGTCATCTCATAGTTCATGCACATGCATGGTGCTTGCTTTTCATCTCCTAGTTCATCTATCCTCGTGGGCTGCTATTTTCATCTATGTTCTGTACATGCTTGTCGTCTGCTATTTTCAGCCATGTTTACTTACATGTCTGTCATGTGATGTTTTTTATTTATGTTCCTTACAAGCTTGTCATGCGTGCTTAATTGCTTGTCATCTGCTATTTGCATCTTTGTTATGTACAAGCTTCTCATGATATCAATGTTCCTTACAAGCTAGTTCAGCTTCTATTTCATCTAAAGCTTTTACATGCTTTATAGGAGTAAATGCAATATCATATGCTAGAACGTACTTCAGTAGATGACGCTGTCAAGGAACCTCTTTCTGCCACCGAAGCTGTCGTTGCCGTGCTGACCAAGAAACATCTAAAGTCTTTGTTCCTACAAACCATAGGTAGGGTCACAGCCAGTGCAAGAGCAACAAAGTCTCAGCTTCACCTTCAACTTGATTCTGAGAGAAACAGAGGTAGGACCTGCAGTTTGTAGTTGATGAGTTGAAGCGGGCCAAGGAACAAGCTGATGCAGATAGGATGAAGCATCAACAAGAATTGCTGCGTATGACGGAGGAACACAAAGGTATGAAGAAGAGTCAAGAAATGTACAAAACCCTTATCGGTGGCATGTTGGCTCAAGTTCCTCCGAGATATGGAACTGAGTAGCCCTTTGTGAAACCGCTTGTTGTCTGTTGAACTGTATTAAACTGCCTTTGCTGGCGAGCTATGTTGTGACCTTATTCGGAATTTATGTATTTGTTGTGTTTGCTTTACTGTGAAAACAAGTATAGTATTTTCCATGCTAATGAATACGAGGACACGTGGTACTATATGGTACGTCTATGAGGCGGCACCTTATTGGATGGAAATCGCGACAAAATAAACACGTCACGGAAACGTTTCGACGTGGACATGCCGTGTTGGTACACGTGCTGGCTCATGATTTGCGACGTCTTACGACGAACTAAAACGTCGCACCGTCGGACAACGTAATAAATTCGTCGGGAATAAGCGTATACGTGGAACATTATGACACTGGTAGAAAATAGGCCTATAGTCCCGGTTCGCCAGGGCCAGTAGTCCCGACCGAGCAACCGGGACTAGCTATGCGCGACTAAAGACCCCCCCCCTATAGTCGCGCCGATTACGAACCGGGACTAAAGGCCCGGCCACGTGGGCGGGTGGCGGAGCCGGGGGGCGGAGGACCTTTAGTCCCGGTTGGCCACCTGAACCGGGACTAGACTTTATTTCGTTATTTCCTTAATTCATTTGGGTTTCTAATTATTTTTCACACCAATTTTTCTCTCCCTTTTTTTCACTCCTTTTTTTCACTCTCTTTCTTTTTCAGGATTTGTATTATTTGCTTAGCGTCTAACTACAATTATCTCTAGTCAAATTACTTACTCATGGTCAAACTTCCCGCTCGGTCACCCATCCTCCCACTACTCTAGCACTAGCACGCTTAACTTCCGAGTTCCATACCGTCCCGCATCCAAGTGTTTTGCACGCATGTATGTGATAGTAGTATCATATCAATCTTATTAACATGTTGGTCGATGCCACATTTCTTTATTGTTTGAATTTCAAATAAATCTTTTAATAAACAAAAGTAATGATGTAATTAATAATTTTGAATAAATAAATAAACATTAACTTTTTAATTTGTATTATTTCTAAAAATACTATTAATATATCAAAATATTCAGAAAATAAAACTAATTCATTTTTAAATCTTAAAAAATACAAATAATATATCAAAAAATTAAGAACAATAATACTAATTCATTTTAAAATCTAAAAAATACAAATAATATATAAAAAAATTAAGAAAAATAATACTAATTCATTTTAAAATCTTAAAAATACAAATAATATATCAAAAAATTAAGAAAAATAATACTAATTCATTTTAAAATCTTTAAAATACAAATAATATATCAAAAAATTAAGAAAAATAATACTAATTCATTTGAAAATCTTAAAAATACGAATAATATATCAAAAAATTAAGAAAAATAATACTAATTCATTTTAAAATCTTAAAAATACAAATAATATATCAAAAAATTAAGAAAAATAATACTAATTCATTTTAATACTGGATGAGTTTGGTATTGACTAGATATATGTTTTCCTGGCTTAGATTAATTTTTGGTGAACATATATATAGAAACTATAGTTTTTCTGTTTTGTTTTCTTGATGTGTTTTTGTTTGTTTTCTTGATGTGTTTTTGTTTTTGCTTGTTTTGAAACGTGTGTTTGACATAATATAGAAATAGTATATCTAGGAATTAATATAGAAATAATATCCATTACACTTTGCAACACTTTGCAAATTTTTCCAAGTCATTTAAAACTAGGAAACAAAAATAGTTTTATGAACAACAAAAGACAAGTGATAATTAAATCACAAGTAAAATACGAGTAGAGACATCACAATCATGAATAGAACACAATCATATCACATTCATAACATAGAGTCTTACAATCATGAAATCAACAAGTTCCGGAGAATGCTTTGAACTACTGCAACAAAAAAAATTTGATATGTGTTAGATATGTTGCAACACATGTATTCTTCAAATGCAACAAACAAATCGAAGATGCAAGATTGTACGTGTGCGTTACCTTGACCATTGGAAGACCAAAACGGCCTCCTCGAATGCAATCTGGATGACGGCAACATCCCGTTGATCCGCCGTATACTCCAGATCAAGCCCGAAAATAGAGATTGGTCAAATGCTCAAGAGCACCGGGGAGACTCTCGCAACTGTTGGTGTAGCACACGTCGAGACGCTTGCCGCATGGTGTGGGACCCGTGTATCTCTCCCAAACTTCAGCCATGGTGTGCTTGGTGGAGGAAGATCGAAGAGAGGGAAGAGAAGAGAAGAGAGGAAGAAACAGAGACTCGGACGCGCACTGTAGCAATGGCGCCCTTCTGCCTCGATCGCGAAATAAAAACCGCCGCGCGGGAGGCGAGCAGTTTGATCTTTAGTCCCGGGTGGCCACGCCAACCGGGACTAAAGGACCATTAGTCCCGGGCGGCCAGGCCAACCGGAATTAATGCCCTCCACGCGCCTCAACGCGCTTCCCAACCCGCGACGCATGACCTTCTGTCGCGGGTCTCCTCCCGACCCGGGACTAAAGACTCATTAGTCACGGCGCGCAACATTGGGGGACTGATGGGGGCGTATGGAAGGCCTTTTTTCTACCAGTGTGAGAGCGACACGTGGCACCTTATACTGCTTGTACCCGCGACGAGAAAGTAAACGTCGCACTTATTATGACGTCATTAAACGGAGGTAACGGTAGTTCCAATCGCGATGTTTTTAAAATGTCAAGACGATGATGACGTCCGAAACGGTGGAAGTGGCATCAGTAACGGGTAACGAAAAATGATGCCACGTGTACACACATTGCGGCGAAAAATAACGTCGCTCCTTGTTGGGCCTTATGCTGGGCCGGCCAGTAGCTCGCGACGGTTTAGTGTTCATTTAATCGTCGCAGAATCGTGTGTGATAGTCGATCAGGAACGTTCTCACTCTGTCGCGTAAACCGTCACGGATTGCCCTTAGCGACGATTTGGAGCCTATCCGCAACGGTATTGAAACGTTCCGGATCGCGCGGAATTTGGTAGTGATATAATGTTGAAAAAAATCTAGTCATATAGTGCAAACACCGATAAATCTCGTAAGCATCAACTACTAACAAGTAATCCACGCCGGGAGAGAGATCTAATGGAAAACAACGATATAGAACCATAATTGTTACAACAGGATGGAGGTGGACGGTGAGGATGATGGTGCTGGTGGTGAGGATGATGAAGATGATGATCTTGATGATGCCTGGAGCGATGACGGTGACGATGGCGACGATTTCCCCTCTCCGGGGTGGAATTTCCCCAGCAAATTTCTCCCCGTCGGAGAGCTTTTCTCTCTCTGTTATTTTCCACCCCGAGGATGCAGAGGAATATTTCCTCGATGTTCTCTAGGGATTAGGGTTCCTCGGAGGTCAAGTACGCGAAAGGAGGCGGCCAGTGGTGCGCCACGGTGGCCACACCACGTGGCGATGCGGCCAAGGGGGAGCGCGACCTAGTGGTGTGGGACCCTGTTGGCCCCCCTCTGGCTCCCTTCGTGGCTGGCTCCCTCTTCGGATGTTCTAAAACTGCCCCGATGTCCCCCTTCTTCTTCTGGTCTTCAGAAAAAGAGTGTCTTGACGGTGCGTTTTCCCGCTGATTTCAGTTCCCGGTGATTATTATCCAATAATTATAAACATGCAAAATAAGATGAAATAACATAAGTAATGCATCATAATATGAAATATATCAATGAAAAATAGAAATTACAATATAAAATAGTGATGCAAAATGGACGTATCAACTCCCCTCAAGCTTAGACCTCGCTTGTGCCCAAGCGAAATTGAACTCAGTAAACATGACCACATGTTTATGGAGTGAGGTGTCGATAAATAAAATACGGACAAGAAGCATCACATTTATCAATACACAAGTCATTATAGAGCAACTTCCTCTCATATAATTTAACTTGAAACAAGTAGAGATAATCACAATAAATGTGCAAAAATGGAATGATAATTGGTGAAGGCAAACTTTGTTCTTCGTCAGAGATCAATTAACAGATTGTACTTATCTTTCAATCAGAGTCTTTATATTAGAGCTTATAGTGCAGAGTTTAACATGCTCAATCATAACAATTTCTTTAAAGTCATTGATTACTTTCAAAGTGATATTCATTCAGATAAAAACATTTGTACTATACAAGGAAGGATAAAGGACATGATTGAGTAAATCAACATATAGATGGATGGATCACAACAATGCACATGCTTACTTAAGACAGAAAGGAGTAGGTTTACTGACTCAATATAAAAGTAAAAGAGCTTTTCATTTGATAAACAGAGGTATTGAAAACAATTTCGAGAGTGGTGTATGTTTATGTCAACGAATGGCAAACAGACAATATAGTACGTCACAAGCCAACTAGAGCTTACAAGAGCTGCTCCCATGGAAGGGCGCTAACTGAAATTAGAAGATCATCCCACTTCTCTTTTGTTTACACGATTATGCTTTGACTGATAAATAAGGGGCAGAAAATAGTGCAGAGAATTTGTAGTAATTAAGTTTGGGGCTGGGAACCCGCTGCCAGCTCTTCTAGTGTTTGGATAAGCGGATGAAGCCACTAGTCCAGGTGTGTAAAGTTCAATCAACAAGTGAGATAAAAATTCTCTATGTGCGTCCTCATGAGCTAAAACAGGGGCACAAAACAGGTGTTATTTTCAAGGTTTAAAGGTAGCACACAAGCAATTTGCTTGGAGTGGCGGTTAAATACCACATATAGGTAGGTATGGTGGACACAAATGGCATGGTTTTGGGGCTCAAGGTTTGGGTGCATGAGAAGCATTCCCTCTCAATACAGGTTTTTGGCTAGCATGGCTAGGTAACAAGCATAAGAGTTGAGGGAAACAAACAAATATACATATGATAGAACCAATCATGCAATCTTTCTTGGAAGTACAAACAATCTTAAATTGAGAATATTAAGCTTATGAGCCAACAAAAAGAAATATCATGGAATAATATATCTACATGCAACTCCCTCTTTTCTACTTAAGCCTCAAAGTATTGTTGCTACTAACCAATGCTAAGTTTGTCAAAACCAACTAGATTAACTTGATGCTCCAATATTGATACCAATACTAATAACAAGATCAACAATATAACAAAAATTGTAAACCAAAATAAAGTGTAGAAACTAAATGATGAAACTTCTCATTAACATTCCTTAACGGCAACTCAAACCAAGGGAAACATCGATAACCAAATAAAGGAGAGATACTTCCATACTACAAACCATTCTCTATTATAATTTCTCTGCTCATGATATGACTCTGCTAAAATGTAAAAAAGGTGAAAGATAAAGTTCTGGTACCGCGACACTCCCCCAATCTTGGAACAAGCCAAGGGGGTGCCAATACTAATAACGAATTACTTCTTCGGTGGTGGTGGTGAAATTTTCTTGACCAAGGTACAGAAACGCTCGAGCATCTCGCGAAATCTGTTGTTCTCCTCTTGAAGTATCTCTACCTCTGTCCTAAGAGCTCGATATCGATCACATAACTCATATTCTACTCGAAGAGCTTCCTCTAATCCAGGGATGGGGATGAAGCCTAGAACTGATGGTTTTGGTCCATGCATATTACAAGAGTAAACACTTCCAGCATTACTCGATGACACCCTCTTTGCTTCCCTCTTCACGCCCTGGTCCATGTTCTTGCGCTTGGGGCCTTACGTATCTTCTGAACAGAACTGTTACCTATTCGAAAACTTAAATATAAGTTGGAAAGTAATCCGCAAACTTTTTCTTATTGTTACCTATTCGAAAATGGACTCTGTCGTTTTTGGAATTTTTTCCTTTATGAACTCTTCCGGGGTTACCACTGGAATAGTATTGAAATCTTCATCATAAGAATCTCCAGACATATAATGTTTGAATCTTTTCCCATTCACCACTTGTGTAGTGTTATATTTAAGGGAAGCAATTTTGATTGCACCGAACAATACACCTCTTCAATAACATAAGGTCCTTCCCATCTTGAGAGTAATTTTCCTGCAAAAAATCTGAGATGAGACCTATACAATAGAACTTTCTCACCAACATGAAACTCTGTTTTAGGAATTCTCATATCATGTCATTATTTAACTTTCTCTTTAAAGATTCTAGCATTTTCATAAGCTTCACTTCTCCATCCATCTAGAGAACTCAAATCAAGCATTGTTTTCTTACCAGCAAGTTTAAAATCTTATTAAGTTCTTTCACTTCCCAACAAGATTTTTGTTCTAATTCTAAAGGAAAGTAACAAGCTTTTCCATGAACCATTTTATAAGCAGACATACCCACAGGATTTTCATAAGCAGTTCTATAAGCCCATAAAGCATCATTCAACATGCTAGCCCATTTTTTTCTAGATTTATTAACAGCCTTTTGCAAGACAGATTTAATTTCTCAATTTGATAATTCTACTTGCCCACTGGTTTGGGGATGATAAGCTGAAGCAATTCTATGATTAACATCATATTTAGCAAGGGTTTTTCTAAAACCACCATGAATAAATTGAGAACGGCCATGAGTCATAAGATATATAGGCACACAAACCTAGGAAAAATAAAATCTTTAAGCATTTTTAATGAGGTTTCACCATCAACACTCTTTGTACCTATAGCTACTACCCATTTAGTAACATAATCAACAGCAACAAGAATATGAGTATAACCATTCAAAGGAGGAAACAGACCCATAAAGTCAAATACCCGACAATCAAAAGGTTCAACAACAAGAGAATAATTCATAGGCTTTTCATTACGTCTAGAAATATTACCTACTCTTTGACATTCATCACAACATAAAACAAATTTATGTGCATCTTTAAAGACAGTATGCCAAAAAAAACCTGATTGTAGAACCTTTTGTGCAGTTCTATCTCCAGCATGATGTCCTCCATAACCACTACCATGGCATTTTCTGAACATTTCTCGTTGTTCATATTCTGGAGCACATCTTCGCATAATACCATCTACTCCTTCTTTATATAAGTGTGGGTCATCCCAAAAATAATGCCTCAAATCATAAAAAAATTTCCTTCTATGTTGAGCTGTAAATGTTGGAGGAAAATACTTGGAAACAATAAAGTTAGCATAATCTGCATACCAAGTACTATCTCGCGAGCTTACTTTTATTGCAGCTAGTTGTTCATTTGAAAAACTATCATTAATAGGAATAGGGTCATAAGCAATGTTTTCCAATCTAGAAAAATTATCTGCAACAAGATTTTCAGCACCCTTACTATCCACAATATGCAAATCAAACTCTTGTAAAAGAAGCACCCATCTAATAAGTCTAGGTTTAGCATCTTTCTTTTCCATAAGGTATCTAATAGCAGCATGATCAGTATGAATAGTGACTTTTGAATCAACAATATAAGGTCTAGATTTATCACAAGCAAAAACTACAGCTAAAAACTCTTTTTTAGTGGTAGCATAATTCTTTTGAGAAGCATTAAGAGTCTTACTAGCATAATGAATAACATTCAACTTCTTATCTACTCGTTGTCCTAGAACAACACCTACAGAAAAATCACTAGCATCACACATATTTTCAAAAGGCAAATTCCAGTCAGGTGGTTGAACAATAGGAGCAGTAGTTAAAGACTTCTTTAAAGTTTCGAAAGATTCCTTGCAATCATCATCGAAAACAAAATGTACGTATTATTGAAGAAGATTAGTAAGAGGCTTTGATATTTTAGAGAAATTTTTAATAAACCTCCTATAAAAACTAGCATGACGAAGAACACTACGAATACCTTTAACATCCCTGGGACAGGGCATTTTCTCTATTGCTTCCACTTTACCTCTATCGACTTCAATACCTCTTTCAGAAATTTTATGTCCAAGAACAATTCCTTCATTAACCATAAAGTGGCATTTCTCCCAATTAAGAACAAGATTAGTTTCCACACATCTCTGCAAGACTTTATCAAGATTGTGCAAGCAGTTATCAAAACAAGTTCCATAGACGAAGAAATCATCCATGAAAACATTCACAATTTCTTCACAAAAGCCATGAAAAATAGCATACATGAATCTTTGAAACGTAGAAGGAGCATTACACAAACTAAAAGGCATACGTAGGTTGTTTTCTCTTGATCTTGTGCCCTAACAGCAATTTGGGAAAACCCAGATAACCATCTAGAAAGCAAAAAATGAGTTTTCTTAGACAACATTTCTAGCATTTGATCGATAAAAGGTAAAGGATAATGATCCTTTTTAGTAACGTTATTAACCTTTCTAAAATCAATGCACATTCTATAACCGACTACTACTCTTTGAGGAATAAACTCATTATTTTCATCAGGCACAAGAGTCATTCCACCGTTCTTAGGTACACAATGCACAGGGCTTACCCATCTACTATCAGCAATAGGAGAAATAATACTAGCATCAAGAAGTTTTAATACCTCATTTATTACCACTTCCTTCATCTTAGGAATTAAACGGCGTTGATGTTCAACTATTGGCATTGCATCTGGTTCAATATTAATAATATGCTGGCAAATCCCTTTCAAATCATCAAGGGTATATCCAATAGATCCACGGTATTTCTTCAATATTCCCAATAACCTTTCCTCTTCTTCACCTGAAAGTTTAGAACTAATAATAACATGATATGTTTTCTTCTCATAAACATAAGCATATTTAATATCATCAGGTAAAGGTTTTTAATCAAAAACAGGATCCTCCTTTGGTGGTAATGTGGTACCCAAATCTTCCACGGGTAAATTGTGTTCCACCATCACTGGTTGACGAAGAAGAATATCGACAATCTCATTTATTTCTTCCATAAAGACCTCACTTTCATGGTCCTCCATATATGCTGCAAAGCATTGTTAGGGGCAAGAGCAATTGAGGCAAGATGTTCAACTATGAAATTTTCATTAGGCAATTCAGTTTCATAAGGAGCTCTAGCAAATTTACAAAAATTGAACTCATAAGATTTTCCATCAAATTTAGTCTATATTTTCTCCTTCTTACAATCTATAACAGCGCCACGAGTTTTCAAGAAAGGTCTACCAAAAATGATAGGACAAGTTCTACTAGCAGCTTTACCCAGTACTAGAAAATTAGTAGGATATTTAGTTTTAGCAATCGGAAATGCAGTTTCTCTATTAGCAAACTGAATAACCACATCAATTTCTTCAAGTTTACAAGAACCAATTTCATGCATGAGTTCTTTATAAAGCTTGTAAGGAATAGCACTAGAACTTGCACCAATATTCACACAAACAATAATAGCAATGATCACCAAACCTAACAGAAAGCACAGGAACACTTGTTTTGTTAGGTATATTGGGATGTGAAACAATATAAGAAGCATCCTCACAGAAGATAATGTGTCCATCTTCTACATTTTCAGAGACAAGGTCTTTAATCATAGCTAATGTAGGTTCTACAGTTAACTAGCTATAATATAATTTTATTTTACCTTAGCAGGGAAGGCATTTTCTCAATATAAGGTTGAGGCACAGCGGGATTAACAATATGAATTTCTATGTTTCTAGCAGGAACACAATTAACAGTATCTTTCTAAGGTGCATGATACTCGTTCAACTCCTTTTTGGGAATATCAAGATAGGAGGAAAATGCCTTTAATTTTTTTGCAAAGATTTGAGAGTCGAGACCACAAACAACACTAACAATATAGAAATCATCGGTTCCCTTAAAAGATTTAATGCATTCATAATCATAATTTATACCTGACTTTCTACATTTTTCATTCTCCCATCCTTCAGTATTTTCTTGAATACTGTCAAGAAGGTCCCATTTAGCTTCTTCTTTCGTACGTGTGAATTATCCAGAACAAGAAGCATCCAATAAATCATTATCATGAAGAGAAAGTCTTCCATAAAAATTATTGATAACAATATTACTCGGGAGCTCAAGAACGGGACATTTAAGCATTAATAACTTCATTTTCCCCCAAGCTTGGGAAATACTCTCTCCATCATGAGGCCAGAAATTATATATTTGATTCCGATCTTTATGAATCTCACCGGGAGGATAAAATTTAGAATAAAAGAGAGGAACAATTTCCTCTTATCCAATAGATTGACCATTCTATAGCACTTTGAACCATTCCGCGGCTCTTCCCTTCAGTGATCAAGAGAATAATTTCCTTTTAACTTGATCCATACTAATACCTGCACACCCGAATAACTCGCATAATTCATGTATAAAAAGCAAATGATCACCGAGATGGACATTTCCATCTCGAAAATAGCAGTAATCCATAACACATCCAACAATTTTCATAGGTATTTAAAAAAGGATCCAGTTCGGCCGATAACGGGTCATCTACTACCCTAGCAGTAATAGTAGTACCCTTAAATAGAGAACCATGTGGACTATTGATATCCAACAAGTATAGGTGATCGTGTGTAGCCTCTTCGATAAGTAAGAGTGTTGAACCCAACGATAAGCTAAAGGTAGGATAAGTATTCTCTCAAGTTCTATCAAATACTGTGTAGCGCCCTCACCTTTATTAATGTGAGAACTACTGTGCTAAGTGCTAGTCCCTGGATCAATGCTAGCACCACAGAACAAAATGTAATGTATCATTGCAGAAGTATCAAAATTATTACAAAAGATCCAAATTATCCAAGTATAGCTTTATTACAAAGTGCATAGTCTTGAAAGACTAGCAAAACTCAGAGTTCTAAACAGCAGAAATAAAGTAGCAATGAGCCTCCATCTTCAATCATGCGCCACAGGCATTACATGTTGGGTGTAGACTCGAGTCCAAGCACTTAATCAAACTTCATCCTCAGAATTTCCTGCACGTTGGAATATGCAGCCCCCGAAGGAGATTCAGTACAAACAATGTACTGGCAAATGACACTATGGTGGATATAAAATGGCAAGTCTAAACTACATGCATATCTGGCTTGGTGGAGTTTAGGCTATTTTGCAGAAAGCAAGTTTTTCCCTAACACTTTTGAAAAAGAGTTTTCTTTCAAAGATTGGCACCATGGGACACACCCATGAGCACCACAACTAATATTTCCTTAGACAAATTTTACTTCTTCAAAACGGTGTTGAGATTCTTCTGTCCATCCTTGTCCAGCTGCTCGAAGTTGTCCTTTCCGGGATAAGGGCTATGATCATAGTTTCTAACTCTGCAGAGGTTGTGCACTTTCACCCTTTGTCTTCAATTAGCCCAAACATCCTATACACCCGGAGTGCATCAAGGAAGGGAGAGAATTGAGACGAGATCTTTCAGAAGCAAGAATTCAACCCAACCAGCAAGACCCGTTCCACCTATAATTCTGCTACATCTTCATGTCAAGCATGGGTTGAACTCTCACAACATAGTTGATCAAGACAGAGCCCATATGTCAAAGGGCTGCACGAAAAGCTACTAAACTTAGAGGGACTTAGGAATCTCTTTGTTCCTGGGTGGCCATCCACAAGTGTACTCCTTCGGTGATAAACACCATTGATATGGCCCTAGGTAGCCACTCAACATAATCCAATCACATCCAAAATCCACCCAGGTGTTTCATTGGGAGTCTATACTTAGAATTTTTCCACAACATTGAGTAAAAAAAATTTGTAGCAAGGCTAAGCATCAACTAATTACTAAGTCTCCAAAATAACAAGTCTAAAGGATGGCTACACACTACTTGGGATTTTGCATAGCATATAATAACTTAGTAAATTTCCTATCATGCATGCTACTCAAAAACACTAATAATGCATAGTAAAATATGGGAGATTTGATGGTGTGTCACTTGCCTTGGCAATAGGATGAACAATCACAAAAATTATAACAGCAACAAGAGTAGACTTGCTCCTCTTCACAATCTAATACAAGCAAAACATACCACACATAAGCATACAACACAAACATAACTTAGAAAACAAAATAACAATACAAAAACATGTATGCATGTCATGCAATGATCAAATTAATGCACCAAATTCACAACTAGCAAGGATTACTAATAATTATGTTCTCTGATATTAATAACATGTTTATTATGCATGCAAAACAAATTAATTATCAAATTGTAATTATTAGTATTACTAGGGTTTCATTATAGGCAAATATCAACATTAAAAGAGTTTCTGTTACAAAGTTGTATAAATAGTTTTTCCAACGCATCTACTGGATAGAGGACATCAAAACAAAACCATAGCAATTTATTTCACCTAAAAAGGATTTGTAGATTAAAAGCTATGCCCAAATTAGTGATTTATAGAGATCTACAAATAACTTTTGATTGCACGTTTCAAAATTGAAATTTGAATTGCCTAGATTAATCTACACAATGTCCTGATTCCAAAAAGCCCAAGATCACCTAATTTGAATAAACAGAACTCGAGATATGAATTTTTGAAGTTTTGTTTCAAATCTGCTATTTTCTATTTTTATTGAAAACGTGATCGATCCGGAGCGAACTCAACGGAGCGCTCTGATTGGCCGAAAACGATTCGCGCGGATCGTGCGCTGTGAGGCGTTGGATCTAAAGGGAATCGAGCGGCCAGGATCTAAAAGTAACCGGTTCGGCGACGTCCTAATCTCGTCCGTTGAAGCAAATCGGACAGCCACAGAGGGCGCCAGGCGAACTCACCAGATTTTCTCGTCGGAGTGGAGGAAGATGGCGGCGTGACGGCGGCTTGGATGGTGTGGGCGTTCCTGAGGTTCCCCGGGTACGCTGAGAACAGAGGCGCGTTCCCCTCGGCTCGGAGAAGCTCCTCGTGTGCTCGGGGTGGTCTCCCAGGGTGCGTAATGGCCGCGACGAGTCCTCCCCGAGGCGGTTCCGGCAATGGCGCACGGCGGCGAGGAATTTCGAGGCGAGGGGTAGGGTTTGGGTCGAGATCGAGGCACGGACGTCGAGAGGCGGCGGGGCGGGGTATTTAAGGTGGGGATCCTTGCGGGAGGGGGCAGCGAGGCGGTCGCGGCGGAGTCGGACTCCGTGTCGGGCACGGCGGCGTTCTCCCGTCGCAGTACGGCGTCTGCGGGCGACGACGACGTCATCCGTGACGCCACGCAGGCGTCATGGGCGGGGCCCGGCTGTCAGCGAGTGGAGGGAGAGAGCGGAGCGGGCTGTGCTGGGCTTGGTCCTGGCCTGCTCTGTGGTGTGGCGCGCGTGAGCGAGAGATAAGAAGGGGAGGGGGAGATGGGCCTGGGCCGGGGTGCGGGGGAGAGAGAGGTGGGTTCCTGCGCTGGCTCCTTCTCTCTTTTTTTTTCTGTTTTTTTTTCCTTTAATCAAATGATTCAAAAAGCTTTCAAAACCCAACCAAAACAAAACAGAAAAATACATAAAAATATGTTTTGAAAAGCTTGGGAAATAAGGAACCTTTTGGTACTATTCTTTCCCAAAAATAAAATACTTTATTTTAGAAAAATATTTGAAGTTCAAAGGTGGTTTAATAGGTAATAACATCTAAATTTTTGTGTTTAGAAAATTAGAACCAAATTTTTATGCAATCAAAGTGCAAGTATGCTAAGATGATCATGAATGCATGAAGGTTTTAAATTTTTCAAAATTTTCAAAATCCTGGGATGTTACAGACTACCCCCCTTAAAAGGAATCTCGTCCCGAGATTCGAGAAGGCTAGCAATTTGGTTAGAAAAAGTTTATGAGGTGGGCTATCCCCCTTAAAAGGATATACTGAGATTGAACTTTCCACCATGCAATTGGGGTAATGGAATATGTGATGGAATAAAATGAGTTAGGGGTTACCATTCACTAAATCCATGTTGATATGATTCACATGCCCCTTCTTGAATGGGTTGGGCTTGGCAGCTTCTGCAGTCTTCTTCTCTGGGCAGTCAGTTGCATAATGTCCCTTGTTTCTGCATTTGAAACACATCACTTGACTAAGATCCTTCTTCTTCTCATGATTGTGGTTGTGGTGTCCATTGCCATTTGAGTGACCATTGCTGTTACCATTGGTTTCCTTGAGTCCTTCAACATGATCATGACCATTATGAGTGTGTCCATTCCCACCATTGTGATGGTTCTCATGTTTATGGAAATTGTGTCCTCCATTGGATGTGTGCCTCTTATATGAGGGTCCAGAGTGATATTTTCCACCATTACTGTACTTCCTCTTCCTATTTTCCTCCTTTGTCATGTTATTGTCCAAAGTAACGGCTTGATCCAACAGAGTTTGATAATTTGGGGCATAGGCTACAGACAGTGGTATCTTTAGGTCCCCTTTAAGTCCATTGAGGAACCTATCCTTTCTCTTGGCATCTGTGTCAATGTCCTCTGGTGCATACCTTGATAAAGAATGGAAATCATCCATATACTCCTTTAAAGTTCTACCTCCCTGCTTCAGGCTACGAAACTCCTCCTTCTTGAGGTTCATTATCCCAGATGAGATATGTGCATTGCGGAATCCCTCCTTGAAATCATCCCAAGTCATGCCTTCCAGTGGATGAGTCACTTGGTAAGTTTCCCACCACATTGCAGCAGGTCCTTCTAATAGATGCGCGGTGAATCTCACCTTCTCCGCATCATTGCACTCACAAGTTACTAAGTCCTTGTTGATTGAACGAAGCCAATCGTCTGCCCCAATAGGATCAGTAGCATAGGAGAACTTGTTAGGCCTAAGTCTCAGAAATCTGGTAAGTCTATCCATTGGGGGTGGTGGTGGGGGATTGTTGTTGTTGTTGTTGTTGTTGTTGTTGTTGTTCATTGCTGCTACAAACTGAGTCATCATCTGCAGAAGTTGGGCTTGGGAAGTGAGCATCTGCTGTAGGGCATCATTGTTGTTGTCCTCATTGTTGTTGTTGTTGGGGTCGCGACGAGGAGGCATCTGTGGGTTTTCAGCATAGATGAGGAAAAGATAGATAGAGCTATGAGGAGAAAATTTTCCTACCCATGCACAATACAACAAGACAAACAATCAATGAAAAAAATAACTACTTAAAATATTTGATCTCTTAACCAATTTTCGAATTTGGACTTAATTTTTTCTGAAAAACTTAAGCGAAACAACTTAATTGCAAGCCAAAACACTCTATTATTGCCATATCACAAGTTGATAGGTCAATACTCAAACAAAACTCTAGCTAACGCATTCTGCCATGGTGGTCAACTACTGGGATGGATCATAACTCTTCACAATGATTTCTATGTTCTTATACATCTTCAACTCCTTTTCAAGGGCGTTGATCTCTTCTTCAGCTTCTTGGAGATTCTTCTGAGTGTGATAAAGTCTCCACGTGAGTCTTTCTCCAAGTTCTGTGATTGCCTCCCATGCAGCGCATCTAGCTGACTCGAAGAATGATGTGTATTGTTGTGGGTTGGTGAAGATGTAGTCCCCTTCTGTCTTGTGGTCATACTCCTTGCTTCTGTATAAGTGAAGTTGAACCCACCAATACTCTTGGCCATCTTCAATGAAGGGAAAACCTTTGTAGAGTGCTGCTCCTCCAAATCCTAATTTTGTCATTAGGTTCTTCAATGCCTTTGGGAATTCAGTCTCACAATCTAGAGTCATGGTCATCAATGGGCCCTTCTTGATTGATTCAAAGAGGTTGGTCATCTATCATGGGATAAAGCATTAGAATATTGAACAAAGGTAGAAGTACTAGAAGAAGAGTTGTTCTAGCTATGTTAGAGTAGAAGAAATGGTCAATCCTAGGGTCCTTGAAGTCCTTGGTGGTGGTGAAGTTGCAGCTCTTCATCTTTGAGTTGGTAGTCCTCGGTGATTGCGAATTTGAAGTTCCATCATATTTGAGTTTTGAAGTGTAGGGGAAAACATAAGCCATAAAGGTAAGGAGGTACTAGATACGAGATGAGTAAGAGTACTTTGAAAATATTAAGTCTTCTCCCATGGTGATCATCATCTCATTAACAACTTATTGAGTTTTGGATATTCACTATAGTGAGAGAGACTGGCACCCGCAAAGCCAATCAGGGAACCGGTCTCATGTACGTGGACATGTAATGTTGGTCCGGGCCGCTTCATCTCACTATGCCGCTAGGATCCAAAATTACTCAAAGGAGTTAATAAATTTTGACCAAAAAGGTTTTCCAAACCTAAGGGCTCGAACCTACAGGCAACACTTTGCTCTGATACCATTTTGTAGCGCCCTCACCTTTAATAATGTGAGAACTACTGTGCTAAGTGCTAGTCCCTGGATCAATGCTAGCACCACAGAACAAAATGTAATGTATCATTGCAGAAGTATCAAAATTATTACAAAAGATCCAGATTAGCCAAGTATAGCTTTATTACAAAGTGCATAGTCTTGAAAGACTAGCAAAACTCAGAGTTCTAAACAGCAGAAATAAAGTAGCAATGAGCCTCCATCTTCAATCATGCGCCACAGGCATTACATGTTGGGTGTAGACTCGAGTCCAAGCACTTAATCAAACTTCATCCTCAGAATTTCCTGCACGTTGGAATATGCAGCCCCCGAAGGAGATTCAGTACAAACAATGTACTGGCAAATGACACTATGGTGGATATAAAATGGCAAGTCTAAACTACATGCATATCTGGCTTGGTGGAGTTTAGGCTATTTTGCAGAAAGCAAGTTTTTCCCTAACACTTTTGAAAAAGAGTTTTCTTTCAAATATTGGCACCATGGGACACACCCATGAGCACCACAACTAATATTTCCTTAGACAAATTTTACTTCTTCAAAACGGTGTTGAGATTCTTCTGTCCATCCTTGTCCAGCTGCTCGAAGTTGTCCTTTCCGGGATCACGGCTATGATCATAGTTTCTAACTCTGCAGAGGTTGTGCACTTTCACCCTTTGTCTTCAATTAGCCCAAACATCCTATACACCCGGAGTGCATCAAGGAAGGGAGAGAATTGAGACGAGATCTTTCAGAAGCAAGAATTCAACCCAACCAGCAAGACCCGGTCCACCTATAATTCTGCTACATCTTCATGTCAAGCATGGGTTGAACTCTCACAACTTAGTTGATCAAGACAGAGCCCATATGTCAAAGGGCTGCACGAAAAGCTACTAAACTTAGAGGGACTTAGGAATCTCTTTGTTCCTGGGTGGCCATCCACAAGTGTACTCCTTCGGTGATAAACACCATTGATATGGCCCTAGGGAGCCACTCAACATAATCCAATCACATCTAAAATCCACCCAGGTGTTTCATTGGGAGTCTATACTTAGAATTTTTCCACAACATTGAGTAAAACAAATTTGTAGCAAGGCTAAGCATCAACTAATTACTAAGTCTCCAAAATAACAAGTCTAAAGGATGGCTACACACTACTTGGGATTTTGCATAGCATATAATAACTTAGTAAATTTCCTATCATGCATGCTACTCAAAAACACTAATAAAATATGGGAGATTTGATGGTGTGTCACTTGCCTTGGCAATAGGATGAACAATCACAAAAATTATAACAGTAACAAGAGTAGACTTGCTCCTCTTCACAATCTAATACAAGCAAAACATACCACACATAAGCATACAACACAAACATAACTTAGAAAACAAAATAACAATACAAAAACATGTATGCATGTCATGCAATGATCAAATTAATGCACCAAATTCACAACTAGCAAGGATTACTAATAATTATGTTCTCTGATATTAATAACATGTTTATTATGCATGCAAAACAAATTAATTATCAAATTGTAATTATTAGTATTACTAGGGTTTCATTATAGGCAAATATCAACATTAAAAGAGTTTCTGTTACAAAGTTGTATAAATAGTTTTTCCAACGCATCTACTGGATAGAGGACATCAAAACAAAACCATAGCAATTTATTTCACCTAAAAAGGATTTGTAGATTAAAAGCTATGCCCAAATTAGTGATTAATAGAGATCTACAAATAACTTTTGATTGCACGTTTCAAAATTGAAATTTGAATAGCCTAGATTAATCTACACAATGTGCTGATTCCAAAAAGCCCAAGATCACCTAATTTGAATAAACAGAACTCGAGATATGAATTTTTGAAGTTTTGTTTCAAATCTGCTATTTTCTATTTTTATTGAAAACGTGATCGATCCGGAGCGAACTCAACGGAGCGCTCTGATTGGCCGAAAACGATTCGCGCGGATCGTGCGCTGTGAGGCGTTGGATCTAAAGGGAATCGAGCGGCCAGGATCTAAAAGTAACCGGTTCGGCGACGTCCTAATCTCGTCCGTTGAAGCAAATCGGACGGCCACAGAGGGCGCCAGGCGAACTCACCGGATTTTCTCGCCGGAGTGGAGGAAGATGGCGGCGTGACGGCGGCTTGGATGGCGTGGGTGTTCCCGAGGTTCCCCGGGTGCGCTGAGAACAGAGGCGCGTTCCCCTCGGCTCGGAGAAGCTCCTCGTGTGCTCGGGGTGGTCTCCCAGGGTGCGTAACGGCCGCGACGAGTCCTCCCCGAGGCGGTTCCGGCAATGGCGCACGGCGGCGAGGAATTTCGAGGCGAGGGGTAGGGTTTGGGTCGAGATCGAGGCACGGACGTCGAGAGGCGGCAGGGCGGGGTATTTAAGGTGGGGATCCTTGCGGGAGGGGGCAGCGAGGCGGTCGCGGCGGAGTCGGACTCCGTGTCGGGCACGGCGGCGTTCTCCCGTCGCAGTACGGCGTCTGCGGGCGACGACGACGTCATCCGTGACGCCACGCAGGCGTCATGGGCGGGGCCCGGCTGTCATCGAGTGGAGGGAGAGAGCGGAGCGGGCTGTGCTGGGCTTGGTCCTGGCCTGCTCTGTGGTGTGGCGCGCGTGAGCGAGAGATAAGAAGGGGAGGGGGAGATGGGCCTGGGCCGGGGTGCGGGGGAGAGAGAGGTGGGTTGCTGCGCTGGCTCCTTCTCTCTTTTTTTTCTGTTTTTTTTCCTTTAATCAAATGATTCAAAAAGCTTTCAAAACCCAACCAAAACAAAACAGAAAAATACATAAAAATATGTTTTGAAAAGCTTGGGAAATAAGGAACCTTTTGGTACTATTCTTTCCCAAAAATAAAATACTTTATTTTAGAAAAATATTTAAAGTTCAAAGGTGGTTTAATAGGTAATAACATCTAAATTTTTGTGTTTAGAAAATTAGAACCAAATTTTTATGCAATCAAAGTGCAAGTATGCTAAGATGATCATGAATGCATGAAGGTTTTAAATTTTTCGAAATTTTCAAAATCCTGGGATGTTACATACTGATACAACTCTACGCACACTAAACGTTTTGCAATATCTAGGAAATAAAACTAGAGTAACAATACATGTAAACAAGATAATTTTGCAGGATAATAAATTCATGAAAGTAAAGTTAGTTGCTGCAACAATAAAGTACACTAAATGACTATAAACTAATAGTACCATGAGTGTGAAAAGTGGTGGAAAGTGTGATGGAATTGCCCACGATCAAATAGTCAAATACAAGGTTGATATTCCTATTTTATGTGGGAGAGGCACATCTAACAAACTCTCACAATCCAATGATTGCAAGTACTTATGATTGAAACTCGCAAATGTCTATAACTACAAGAATATACATTAAGGTAATAATAGCCGACCATAGCATTAAGATCAGAAGGTCCTCTTCATCCCATATGCTTTAATCACTAGATTGGGGCTTATGTTTGTCTCACTCAAGCAACCCTCCCTCTAGCTTTCTCCACATAATACAAACGATATGATGTGATCCATGAGCGCATAAAAATATGATGGGCACCATAGGACTGTAACAAATTCAACATATAGCTCAAAACATCCATAGAGATTTAACAATCAATCATATGACAAAAGAGATCTACACAAACATGACATAGATGCAATAGATAATTTGCAAATAATTTATAACGTCAAACACCATGTTTACATAGGGAGGTACAGAGGTTTGTGGAAGGATGAACCATTGTATACAAGGAGGAATTGGCGATGAAGATGGCGGTGAAGACGGTAAAGAGGACAGCGCGGGGCCGACGGTGGCGCAGGCACTCCTTCCCCGTGGCACCGGCATCAAGGGGGAGCGCTACACCTTAGCCCTCTTCCTTCATGGTATTGGGAGCCCTACCCCATGGAGATGGGAACCATGGAGGAGGCTAAGATGTGGCTTTGGCAGCTGGAAATTCGTGATATGGTGTGTCTCTCACGACATAGGTTTCCTCGCTTTATATAGTCTCACGGATTTCCATCATCCCATCTAGGGCTGCGGTAAATCGGAATTTTCTCGGCCGCCCGGATTTGAATTGGGCCAAACTTTATGTCTACAATGTACGCCGCGAAATTCTCCACAACTTTTACGCCCGCACGTTTTCTATTTGACGTCATCTTCGACCCGTAATATGGAAATATTTATAAATACTTTTCAGACAGATTTCAGGAAAGTCCCAATTCGACTCCAATAAGATTTCCTATTGTATTTTTGATAATTCCTACACATCAAAGTGTAAAATAAGAACATTGTGCAATTTTGCAACTATTAATAGTTTAGTCCAAATAAATCCTAAACTTAATATAATTTTTTTTATCAAAAGCATAAAAGTACAATGAAACCATACAAAATTTTAGATACGTTTTGGACGTATCAACATCCCAAAGCTTAGTTCCTACTCGTCCTCCAGTAGGTCAAATGATAAAAACAAAATATTTTTTGATGTGACATGCTACCAATATAATTTTGATCATCATAACTATAAAAGCATTTGTAAATCTGAGATCATAGTACTCTAAGCACGGGCATGATAGATATGATTCTAACAATGAAACTTCGCAATCAAGTTGGAACATAAAAAGTAACGCAAACAAAGATAATGAATAATAATGCATTTGAAAGTTATATGTTTGTTTCGAACAATAAGAAAGCATAGCAAAGTAGTGAAGAGAATTTATATAAGTGGATGTGCCATAGTCCTAATGCCAGCTGGGCACCCCGAATGCAAGCTCTTATAGCATTTAGATAAGCGGATGTGCCACTAGTCCAGGTGTGTGAAGTCAATTCAACAAGTGAGATAAAGATTCTCTGTGTGCGTCCTCATGACATAAAAAGGGGCACAAAACATGTGTAATTTTTAAGGTTTTAAAGGTAACACATGAGTAATTTAATTTGGAATTGCGGTTAAATACCACATGTAGGTAGGTATGGTGGACACATTTGACATACTTTGGTTTTTGAGTTGGATGCACGAGTAGAGATCATACTCAGTACAGGTGGAGGCTAGCAAAGATAGGGAGCGACAAATCAAGAGAGCATAATGGCCATAATCATGCATAGCGACAAAAACATTATTGAACAAAGCATACATGGCATTGCAAGTCAAAAAATAAATGATAATGGAGGCTATAGGTGACTGGTTTATAGTCATAACATGGTGTGAGCATGCGCCAAGTCAACCAAATAAAGAATTCAGAGAAGAATACCACAATATTATGCTTTGTTATGATAAAAACAACACATGATTCTTTCAACGGCACATTAAGCACTCTCGGATGTTTTAGTACAAGTCATGCTACATCAATAATTATTAGGCATATAATTAGAATAACATCCCACATGACATGATAAAGTCTAGCCATAGTTTAAATAAGCTTCTATTTGCACCGTTATAAGCATGAAATATTTTATTGCTTTCTAACACCATCATTTTATTTAAACAAAAAATCTCCAAATGATATATCAGTGAAACAAGAGAGTAACACTACTCAACAAGAACTAACAACTCTGAATAAGAGATGCATGAAAACAAGAGCTAAAAAGAGGAGGAGTTGTAGCAGCTAGATGAAAAACGAAGAATCCGAGTATTCATATGAAAAAGCGGAGCGTGTCTCTCTCCCATACAAGAATGCTAGGTTCCAACTAAGTTTATTGCAGCAAGGAAAACAAAAAAGAAAACAAAACAAAAACAAAAAAACGCTCCAAGTAAAGTGCATATGATGTGACCAAATAAAAATATAGTTTCACTAGAGGTGATTTATAAGTTGAAGAAGTGGATGCCTTGGGAATTCCCAAGCTCAGACTCTTGAGTGTTCTTGAAGTTTTATGGGATGATCCATGGAGGCCCTCCCCAAGCTGAGCCTTTTCAGTCTCCTCGATAACATTATATCATCCTCTTCTCTTTACCCTTGAAAACTTCCTTCACACTAAACTCGAAGTAATTCTCATTAGAGGGTTAGTGCATAATCAAAAACTCATATGTTCTGCATGGACACAAGCATTATCAATACTTTCTAAACATTAGCTACAGCCACTGATGTTCTATGGAGCAAAGAAATCCACTCAATATAGTAAAAGAGAGAATGCAAAGTAATAAGGCAAAATCTTTCAAAACCAGAACATTCAGTAAAGACAAATATTCACTTACATTGCTCAATTAGAAAAACTTAAAACTAGAAAAAGTTTCGGAAATAGCTGAGGATTAAGCACAAACATTTGTAGGTCATTTTGATCTTTCTGTGAATTTATACGAATTTAACAGTGGATAGGAGAAATTTGTTTCCTGCGCAGAAATCCAAATCTAACTTCAACTTTTCACTAGAGACTTTACTTGGAACAACAAATGAGAGAAAATAAAGATACAAAGGAATTTCTACAGAAGTAAACAACACCTTGACTCAAAGAAAACAGAAGAAAACATTGCAAAAATAAAACCATGGGTTATCTACCAAGAAGCGCTTTTATTTAATGCCTTTCATCTAGGCCCGATAATATTCCCAAAGTGCTGCTATTAAACCAAATCAATTTTTTTGTTTGAATTACATAAACTTTTCTTAAGTGAACAACGTATAAATGAAAGGTAATACCCAAAAAGAATCAAATTAAAATGAAAATAGGTCACTCTTACAACAAAAGTCAGAATCTGTCCAGAAAAACAGCAGCTGGAAAATGTATTTATTACGTGCACTTAAACATGTCATAAATTTTTGCCAGTTTTTGTGCATGAGGAGGATTAGATGATACACAACTAGTTAAATTTTTGTGACTTTTGAGTTTTCACTAAATTATGAAAAATCGTACAGTGAGTAGCAAATGTTGAAAATAGAAAAGCCCTTAAATATGCATTAACTAAAACTAAATGCGCAAAACTTGGTTCTTTATTTTTTATAAACTAAATTAACAGAGGCTAAACAAGAACTAAACTTCATAGTAACAACAAAGAACCTAAAAAGAAATGAAAGCAAATTAAAATACATTTTAAGACAATATATGTAATGTGAAAAGGGTAATATAGATCATGAACGAGACAACCTCATTTTTGTTGATGGATAGGGGGATGACTCAGGCATCCCCAAGCTTAGATGATTGTATCGTCTTAAATATGTTATTGGGATTCACCTAAACATCCCCAAGCTTCAGCTCTTGCATCTTTTTGTTCATCTCATATCACTATGTTGATTAGATATTACAAGCTATATCCAAATAAAACTTCACAAAATTCATTAGTAGGGTTAGTGCTAATTAAATAACATTCACTCATGTTCAAGTATTGGAAAGTTTCATGATATTTATTAAACATTAGCCACTGTCTATACCGAGGTTTCTTATAAAATTTCCGTTGTCTGTCGAAAAACGAAGGAAACTAAGAACACTAAGTACAATATTGAATAAACAAAGAAATCTGCAAAAACTGAACAACCTGTAAAGATGGTACTCAATGAGATAGTTACGTAGCGCAAATCCAAAAACTTAAAACTAATGAAAGACAGATTATAATCCCATGTTTATGCACATAAATTTTCAGATCAAAATAATATTCTGAGATTTATCACGATTTTTTACGGTGAAGCAAAGTAAATCTTCCAAAAACTTATAAGTAGTGAAAATCCATTTTTTAGAAATAGCTACGTAACTCAAATTAGAAAAGTCATAACTAATGAAAGTTAGGTACTAGGCTCAGATTTATGCAAAAAAAAATTCAGATCCAAATAATATTCTGATGATTTTAAACATGTTATATGGTGAAGCACAACAAATCTGTTTCTGCGCAATAAACCAAACTTTTGCACTTTCAATTAACTAGAGACTAATATTACACCTCTTTCCAATCACTCTTTTTAGAACATTTTCAGATAACAGGTACAACTAATTTTTTTATAATTCGCTTTCCCTATCCAAACTAATATATAAAACAACATAGAACTGAAAGTAATAACTACATAGTGACAAAGTAAACAAGTGCACAGAAGAATATTCACCCATGCTATTGCTCCCCGGCAACTGCGCCAGAAAATGTCTTGATATCCCACAAGTATAGAGGATTGTGTGTAGCCTTTTCAATAAGTATGAGTTTCAAACTCAACGAGGAGCTAAAGGTAGGATAAGTATTCTCACAAGTTATATCAACCACTGATACAACTGTACGCACACTAAACGTTTTGTAATATCTAGGAAATAAAACTAGAGTAACAATACGGGTAAACAAGATAGTTTTGAAGGATAATAAATTCATGAAAGTAAAGTTAGTTGCTGCAACAATAAATTAGAGTAAATGAATATAAACTAATAGTACCATGAGTGTGAAATTTGGTGGAAAGTGTGATGAATTTTTCCATGATCAAATAGTCAAATACAAGGTTGATATTGCTCTTTTATGTGGGAGAGGCAAAGCTAACAAGCTCTCACTATCCAATGATTGCAAGTACTTATGATTGGAACTCTAGCAAACATTCATAACTACTAGAATATACATTAAGGTAAAAAATACTCAACCATATCATTAAGATCAGAAGATCCTCTTTATTCCATATAGTTTAATCACTGGATCGGGGCTTATGTTTTTGTCACTCAAGCAGCCCTCCCTATAGCTTTCTCCACATACTACAAACCCTATGATGTGATCCATGAGCACATAAACATATGATGGGGACCATAGGACTGTAAAAAATTAAATATATAGCTCAAACCATCCATAGAGATTCAACAATGAATCATATGATAAAAGGGATATACACAAACATGACATAGATGTAAAATATCATCTCCAAATAATTTATAACATCAAACACCATGTTTACATAGGGCGGTACAAAAGTGTGTGGTAGTATGTACCATTATATACAAGGAGAATTGACGATGAAGATTGCGGTAAATACAGTGGAGAGGACAGCGCGGGACGCAGGGCGCCGCCGGCGGACGGTGGCGCAGGGACTCCTTCCCTGCGCCGCCGACATCATGGGAGAGCGTCGCCCCTTATCCCTCTTCCTTTATGGTCTTGGAAGCCCTCCCCCATGGAGATGGGATCCATGGAGGAGGCTACAACGTGGCTTTGGTGGCTGAAAATTCGTGGTATGGGGTTTCTCCCATGACCTAGATTTCCTCCCTTTATATAGTCTCACGGATTTCCATCATCCCATCTAGGGCTGCGGTAAATTGGGCATTTCTCGGTCGCCTGGATTTGGATTGGGCGAAACTTTATGTCTATGACGTACGCCGCGAAAATCTCCACAACTTTCACGGCCGTACTTTTCAATTTGACATATTCTTCGACCCGTAATGTGGCAATCTTTAAAAAGACTTTCAGATAGATTTCAGGAAAGTCCCAATTCGACTCCAATAAGGTTTCCTCTTATATTTTTGATAATTCCTACAAATCAAAGTGTAAAACAAGAACATTGTGCACTTTTTCAACTATTAGTAAGTTAGTCCAAAGAAATCATAAAATTAATATAAAAGCAATTATCCAAAACATAAAAGTAGAATGAAACCATCAAAAACCGAGGAGGCGGCAGAATATTTCCTCGATGGTTCTTTGGGGCTTAGGGTTCCCTAGGGGTCAAGTACGCGAAAGGAGGCGACCACTGGTGGGCCAGGGTGGCCACACCACGTGGCGGCGTGTCCAGGGGGTGCCACCTAGTGGTGTGGGCCTCTAGTGGCCCCCCTCTGTCTCCCCTCGCGGCTGGCTCCCTCTTCTGATGTTCTAAGACTCCTCCGATGTCCCCCCTTCTTCTTCTGGTCTTCAGAAATAGGGTGTCTTGACGGTGCTTTTTCCGGCTGATTTCAGGTCCTGATGGTTATTCTCCAATAATGCTTAAACATGAAAAATAAGATGAAATAACATAAGTAATGCGTCATAATATGAAATATATCGATGAATAACAGAAAATTACATTATAAAATAGTGGTGCAAAATGGACGTATCACTCACCTTCCTCAACTCCATCGTCTGACATGGCTCCTGAAAGGGTTATGCCTCCAAATCTAACTGCAACAAAAAACGATGCGAGAAGGTTCAAAACCTAATAAAGATGCTCCCACGTGAGTCACTTGGCACAAGATAGCGATTATTGTAACCAACATGGAAGAAGGGCTGCTGCTCAAGGGAACAAGAAACTCTCTGCAATTGGATGAACCAAGCCCGCTTCTCCAGAAATGAGGAAGCTTGCAGCAGTTGGATGGAGTAATCCAACTTCACAGAGATGGAAGACCATTGTTGCACAAGGATGCAGTAGGCTCACTACACATGGATGAAGGAAACTATATGCACATGGACAAAGGAAGCACAATCCACGTGGAAGAAGAAACCACAATGGTGGAGCAGACTCATGGTGGAGGCAAGTGTTACTCATGTGATACTCCTTCAGTTTTGTATGTGTCCATGGGCAAAACATCCCATCTTATTAATGTGCTCTGTTAATCAATGCCACACGTGTATATGTATATATGACTATCTCCCATGTTTGCATGTTTCCTTTTTCAGAGAAGAAAGCTTTGATCAATCACAAACAAAGGGATACAGGTCTTGAAAGGATCACCAATGGATTGGGCGCCAAGGTCACCATTGAAATTTCTAAAGGGATGAAGCGACCAGAGAAGCCAATGTAGGCTGGAAAGTTTGCATCATAGGGTGGGTATTTTGCAATAGGACAGATGTCTGTTCTTCTCAATTTCAAGGAGTACAAAAATCAACCAAAGCTCCTGGAGAATTTCATTGACAAACTTGCGGTATGCTCAATGATTTGTAGCTCAATGTTCTCCTTTTGTTGTCCTGGTAGTATGAAAATCTGATTGTGTCCTTGTTTGATGTCATTGAAGGCAAGCTTTGATATGAATCCAACCTTAGAGGTAAATCAGAAAGCATGCACAGATGTCTTGCAGAATGTATTGAAGGATAGGCACTATTTGATAAAAAAAAGTATCACTTTGACACCTTGAAAGCAAACAAAGTAATAAGCCCCAAGTCCCCATTGGATGACTATCAAGATGATGAATGGAAACGCCTTCTTCAGCTGTGGTCTACCCCAAGACAAAAGGTAACTCTTCATACTTAGCCAACACTGAAATATGTATGTTATAGTTTGATTACATAGTAGAAAATCATACTTAATGTTCTAATTAGCCAATCTTTCTTTCAATTGTAGAAGACATGCGAGAGCGTCAAGAAGAATCAAGAAAAGGTCAAGTTCCAGCAAAGTACTGTTTCTAGATCCTATGTTGCCCATATATATGCAACAGTAAGAACACTCATTTTTTTCATTGGCCTAAAGCAACTTTTGTCTCAAAAGCTTATAGTCTGATTGTTGTCTCGATGAAAAACGCTTCAGAAGGAGGAGTGGAATGGTGAGGTGTTCTTTGTGGTTGACTTGTTTAAAGCCACCCATAACATACAAAAACACGATTTCTCCCGGGAAGTTCCGCATGCCATAGTAAGTCACTTTCCATTTTACTGATGTGTGATGCCTTTTGAGGTAGCCATTTTTTATCATGACATGCTTCTTGACCTGTATGGTTTCCGAATTAAGATTTTTCTGGTACCAGTAGTTTATCTTGTTTTCCTTGATCTCACAACCTCATAAGTTATTGAGTAACCAGCCAATGTCTGTTAATCTGCATTTGCTACAGCAGCATTACTTCATGTGTGTTAATCTGTGAAGTTACGCAACTTGTCTTGCATGAATAATATTAGGATCTTTAATCTGTTTGATATGAAGTGATCTAATTTGTGTTGTAGGTGAACACTTGTGGCATACATGTTCTTATCCAACAACACATGTGATACCAGATGCATGCATGTTCTTGACAATACTTGTGATACTTGTGTGTATTTGTGATAATTAGTGATTCTTGTGATATTCATGTGTAGTTCTCCGTGCAGAGCAACATGCAAGACATACTAGCTAAGCCGGTACAAGAAGGAGCACATCCAAAGTCTTATGTCGAAGCTGTCGCAGAGGTTCTTACAAAGTCGAGCACATTTTTTAAGAATGTTGGTCTAGAATCAACCTTAGCTATGAACAAGTTTGGCAAATCAGATCCCACTATTGCTACCCATGTCACCAAGCTTGAGGAAAGGTTTGAGACAGAGCGAGTCCAAAACGAAGCAATGCGAGAAGAGCTGGATGTAATCAAGAGGAAGTCTTTAGAAGTCAAAGCTGCATGATCTGCACGTGACAAGGAAATCTAAGAGATGCTCAAGAAGAATGAAGAATCACACGACAGGATTGCTCAGTCGTTCGCAATGCTGGGAGCTAAGGCTCTGTGATGGTGGGTTGTGCTTGGAGATGAATCTGTGATTCGAGTGTTAGCTTCGTTTTCTTTGTGTTTACCTCCCACTTTAAAGTACATATTTGATTGCTGGATGGTATCTTACAATGTGCGTATCTTATTGCTAGATGACATTGAGCTTGAGCTCTTCTACATATTAGTTGGTGTCCACTTCTTGCTACATATTAGTTGTGTTTCTGTTAGGGACCAGTGTTCTTCTCAACTTGCTTGATACATGCATTGATTTCTGTTATTGTCTGGTTGAACTTTGAAAGTGCATTTCATTTTCCCGGTGTTTTGTGTGTTAGTTAACAATACTAAGTACATTATTTATCGAGGTTTTAGTGCAGAGGTGTTATATTAACATCGGCATCGATCACCGAAAAGATCGGTGAAGTTGGGCCTAAAAGATTTGGGACATAAGCCAACCGTATTATTCTAACCGGATTATTCTGGGCAATCGGATATTCCGGTTAGGATAGTTTTGGTCCATTTTTGGGACAGAGATGAGCCGGATTTTTGGTACCGGATTATTGATCTCAGACCGGATATTCCGGTTGTGGAGATTTTGCTCGAAATCGGCTAAGGAGTGGAGATGAAACTCAGAGAGATGAGCCGGATTATTCCGGAGGAGCCGGAATATCCGGTTCAGTTGCTTGCGCGGGACAGAGATGAGCCGGATTATTTGTACCGGATTATTCCGGAGGAGCCGGAATATCCAGTTCATTTTCCTGCGCGGGACCGAGATGAGCCGGATTATTTGTACCGGATTATTCATAGGCAACCAGATAATCCGGGTTAAGTCAGCGGATTCGAGCAGATCTGGAAACCGGATATTCCGGTCCAAACTTGGACCGGATATTCCGGTACCTGTTTTCCTGCAAAACGGCTAATTTTGAGGAGGGGGTATAAATACCCCTCCTCTTCCACCTTGAGCTCTAGTTCACCCCCTTGGCATTCAATAGCATTTAAGAGCTCACCAAATATCCATTAACTCCCAATCCCTCCCACCAAACTCGGAGATCTTTGGAGGATTGAAGGAGAAGGCCCCGATCTACATCTTCACCGAGCCGTTCTTCATTTCCTCCTCTCTAGATTGAGGGATCTAGCCTAGGGTTTCCTCTTGTGGAGAACCAAGGCATCTTGCTACTCTTGGTGATTCAATATTGTTGGGAGCCCCCAATTTGGTTGTGGGTGTGTGCCCCAAGTTGGTTGTAAAGGATTTGATTCCCGCCTCAAAGGGGATCAATAGTGGAAGGTGGACTAGGCCTTTGTGGCGGGGTTCATCGGAGAATAGGGTGAGGCCTTTGTGGCGTTGAGTAGGCCTTCATGGCGATCTCACACCCCTCCAACGAGACATACTCCCTTAACAAGGAGGAACTCGGGATTACATCGTGTCTCCGCGTGCTTCATATCGGTTACCTCGTTCACTTTCTTCCTTTATTTGTACTTGATTTGTGATTGTTGTTATCCTTGTCATATAGGTAAATTCACCTTAGTTGCATTATCTAGAGAATTTACCTTTGTGTCAAGCCTAAACTCTAAAAAAATTAAAATTGATCGTAGCATCTATTCACCCTCCCATCTAGGTGCCCATACTATACTTTCAATTGGTATCAGAGCCTCAGCTCTTCTATTGGCCTTAACCGCCTAAGAGTTTGAGTATGGGTGAAGATTCGGATACCGAAGGTTCCATGGCGCCGATATCCATTAATGATCTCAATGAGTTGAAAAATTCATTGACCTCTATAGACACCAAAATCTATGAGTTGTGTCAAGTCTTGATGCAACTCTTGAAAGCCAAAGGACCAGAGGTCACCGCCCCATCTCCTTCGGATGAAATTTCGGAGGGTGCCAAGAAAGAGGTAGATGGTGAACCACATAAAGATGCTTCCGCTAAAAACTCCGAAAAGGGTATGGAAGGAGAGGAAGAATTTCACGCCGTCAAACGACGTTATTCTCCCGATCCTCTCGTCCCACAACCTCATATAATTCCTAGCGACGATCCACCTAAAGTTGATGCTTATTCTTTTCGTGAATGGCAATATTACATGGAGACTCACTTGAAATCTTATTGTATAGAACTTTGGAGAGTCACTCGTGATGGATACAAGCCTCATGACACCAAGAACTTGACAAGAAGAGAAGCCATAGATTGTTAACTCAACTACACCGCCTTGTCTATTCTTCAACAAGTAATGGGTCCTAATCACATGCCGCATCTCCAACAATATGTAACATCCCAAGTATGAAAACTCCCATTTAGAATGTTTGCTTTTGTTAAATTATTTTTTTGCATCATGACATCATCATTGCATTTGTTTTGCATTTGTTTTCATTTGTTTTCCAATTGTTTTCATCTATTTTCCCTTGTTTTCCCATTTGAAATTCAAACCATATTCAAATATTTGTTTCATACTTGTTATGTTACAATTTTCCAAATGAAATATTCAAATCAAAGCAATTAATTGTTTCCATTAAAGTTGTAATTTCAAACTATTGATTTGTTTCTTTCAATTATTCACTTAATATCAAATCCACTCAAAATTCAATTAATTTTTTCCAAACAGCAATCATTTTGAAATTTTTGAAAATTACAAAACACTCCAATCATTTGTTTCAAATAAACTTGAAATTAAAAACTTTAAATTGCTTCTTTTCCATATTTCAATTAATATCAGAAGTGCTCAAATTCATTTAAAATTACAAACAGCAACTAATTTGAAATATTTAAAAACAAAATGTTGCAAATTGTTGCTGTTACATTAACTAACCTACACAATTTTTTTTCCTAATTTTTCTAACCCTAAACCTATGCCTTTTCTTCCTATTCTTATTCTGCAAAAAAAAAACAGAGCAGAAAAATTTTAAAACAAAAAAATCGCAGAGAGGGAGAGGGCAGGCAGTGGGCTGAGCCCAGCCCACCAAACCTTTCCCCACGGCCTGGTACCCCCTCCCCCTCGTCACCTACCTTCGTACGGCAGGCCATCCAGCACGCCCACGTCGACAGCAGCGAGCAGGGAACAGCCACGAGCTCCTCGACCCCCTCCTCTTAAGCTCACCCTAGGGCTCCTCCCCTGCCCTAGGTTCTCTCTTTCTTCTTTCTCCCTCGCAGCGCTGTTTTTCTTCCTCTCTCTCTCTCCCTGCACCACCTCCTCTCTCTAAATTTTTCTCACCACCGCAACACCACCTCATCCCCTCCGGCGATCATCGGCGCCATGGACGCCTCCCTGCCAGGGTGAGTACGGGAATCGAGCCCCCCCTGCGTCCTCGTCCTCCTCGACCACTCATCAGGGCACGGGCCGCCTTGCATCACCGCCGCCGTCCACCTCAACGTCGCCGGCCGCCACCGAGCCTCTGCGTCGACGACAGGGTTGGTGAGCAGCACGTCCACCTCGCTCCCTCGTTTCCCTCCTCTCTGCATCACGCGCGCGCACCACCCCCTGGACAGCACTCTAGCACACGCACATGAGCAGCGCAGCAAGCACCGCAAGCCAGATCGCCGCCGGCGGCCGTCCTGCTCTGTCGAATTCAGTTAACTGAACTGAAGTTCAGTTAACGCGCGGTCTGAACCTCAACCTCCCCGCGCGTCCCTTACTGTCACGAAACAATCGCTCACCGCAGTGGCAACAGCACACGCGCACGCACACGAGGTCTGGTGTTCGAATCCCAGCCTCGCGGGATTAATCCCACCTTTTTCCCCAGCGAGCGCTGACGGGTGGGCCTCCCTGTCAGCGGCTCTGCAGCCACGCGCACACATGCGCGCAACCGTGGCCCATGGGCCCCCCTCGTCAGTGGCCCAGGCTAGGCCACTGCGAGGTGTAACTCGTTTCTGGCCTTTTTCTTTTAGGTTTAAGTCCATTTTTTTAATTACAGAATAGTCCCTAAATTCCAAATGCAAATATCTTTTGAATTTCAACTTCAAATAATCCAAATAAAATATGTATACTGAACCAAATTTAATTCTCTACCTATTTAAATCATTTGTTTTCTGTTTTGAACATTTCAAATGTTTTCAAAATTCAAATTCAAGCAAATCATTTCAAATTTGGTTAAATTCATAACTAATTCAAACTTATTTCAAATGTCACATATAAAATATGTTTTCCATGTCAAATTGAACCACCTTTTCAAATATAAACTTTGTTTCATGTTTTGAATAATTAAAATTGGTTAAATAATTTAAACCTTGTTTAAATCATTTAAAATTGCTAAATTCATAACTTGGTCAAATTAAATTCTTTTTGAACATATAAAATATGTTTTCAAACCAGAAAATTATAATCTTTTCAAATATGAATTTTAATTAATGTTTTGAACAAATAAAAAATTCAAATAAATTCATAATTGAATTAAATTCCTTTAAATCTTGTTTAAACTTGTTTAATTCATAATTAAATCATTCTAATTCCTTTATCAACAAATGAAACATGTATTCCACCTAAAATTTTGTGTTCTTTCCAAATATGAAATTTGTTATTTATTTTGAACACTTAAAATTGGTGAAAACAACAAATGCTTGTGTAACTCCTTTAAGAAGCAAATTTTCATAACTTAATAAATAAAATTCCAAACTTGGTAAACTTCATTTCAAATTGAAGCTATTGCTGTTTTCTTTCTGTTTTCCTCATCCATGCATCATGCTAATTCACTTACACATGATGATTAGTTGTAGATCATTTAACCCAACCTTAATTCATGGGCTTTCCATATGCAATCCAAATTGCATATGGGCCCATTTAAACATGTTATCCTGTCAACTAGCTTATTTTGATGCATCAATTAAATTGCCATGCATCATCCCATGATTGTGCATTATGCCATGTTATTGATTGTTTGTCTCTCTGCGTTGTTTGTTTGCTTCTTCTCGAATAGACGACGACATTGAGACAGACGAGGTTTACGACACTACTTCTGAGGAGCTAGCTCAGTACCAGGCTGCTGAGTTTGCAGGCAAGTATTCACTCACTTGAACCATTGTGTCCTTTCCACACTGGATACCGATACTTTCCGTTGTCTATTCTGCTAGCCTTAAGATTCGTTGCTTGTGTTCCGATCCTATCACATGTTATCCTGTAACCCTGATATAGCCTCACCTCCACACCTATACCCCATTGCTTGTTGCATGTGTCTTACTAGCATGCTTAGGGTTGCTTATGCTCGAGTCTGCTGTCCGTTATTTCTGTTACCATATTTATCATGTTCTGGGGCTCGATGTTTAAACAATCTACCTGTTAATGTTTGAGGTAATGCTAATTTGACGATAAGGCACCGGCAGGAGGCCCGACGTGGTTTTGTGGCATGCTAGTGTCGACCCTAATTAGGAAAAGGGTCTTGTCTACTGATCCATGATGAGCGCACTATCCGCATGTGGGAAGCGTGTATGGGCGCCCCCCCTCAATTTGATTCGATTCGCATCTCGTCCAAATCGCCTCATTTAGTTCGGGTTTTCCATTTGCCGCACGCATATGCAGGTACGAACCCGAGGCCAGGGTGGAAACTTTTGTAGTCGGCATTTAGGGAGACACGTTCTTAGAGTGCTATGAGGGTCCCCTTTTCTTCGTGGGGCTTGACTAGCCGTGCGCTCAATTGCACGGGGTTCTTTGGGCTTGATGCGAAGAAGAGTTGAGTTGTGTTGAGTGCCCCGCTTGGTGGAAGGGCCATTCCATCTGGCGGGTTATTCTTACGTGTACGGCCAAATTGGTGCATCCCTGCAGGGTTAAATCTTCTCGAGAAGCCGTGTTGTCCGTGGTTATGGATGACTTGGTGAAAGTACTGGCTAACAAGTACTCAGACAACTTACACCTAATTAATGATAACCTGACTAGTAACAGTCTTATTGACACAATAACTGAAACCTTCACTAATCCAACTGTGTGAGTTATCCTCAGATTGTTTCTTTGGATAAGGGGCGAGATCCAGGATGAGTTTGTTTGAGGATAGTGGTAGTTGGTTACGATACGCTATCTTATCCCTTTCTGTTAGCCGGAAGTTGTAGCATGTTTCTGTAGTTGGTTAGAGCAGCCTGCTGCCGCACATTTGTATCACCTATTCTTCCGTTGAACCCAAAGCATCTGTACTTGGTGTTGCCGGGTACACTTTGGTATCTTGTGAGTCTTGCTTGCCAGTACTTGTCTGTACTGACCCCTTTGGGGCTGTGGTTTCCGCAGACTACGTTTCCGAGGATCCCCATGGTGGCTACTACGTGGAGTATGACGAGGCTGCTGACGAGTAGATAGCGGACCCGGGCAGGATCCGAGACATCGTGGATGGGCTCCGTCTTTTCGTTTCCGGCCTCTTAGGCCTATTTGGATCTTGTCTGTACTCAGACACTTTGGATGCTTCCGCTGTGATGTAATGATGAATTGTTGGGACATGTGTCCTCTGGATGATTGTATTTGCTATCTCTGCTCTAGTGAGAGCTATTTGCAACTTATTTCAATCTTTTGTGTCTTAGAGATATGTTGTGATATCACTTGTTCAAATGCCGTTGACGTACCATGTGTGTATGTTATGAAGTACGTCAATGGAAGTAGTCGGATTTCTATGGGATGGTTTACGCAGACGATGGATAGTAGAGAATGGTTGTCACATGTTTACGTGTTGGCCTGCTCATATTGAGATGCGGGTGACGGTATGCCCCGTAAGCCATTTGCTCTACTGTTTAGCGGACTGTGAGTATCCTCTAGAAGTCCGGGTGCGACACAATATTCCACCGCCAAGGAAACATGGGACACTCTTGTCGTCATGTTTGTGGGCAATGAGAGCATGCAAAGGAATAGGCATGATGCCTTAACCAATCAGGCCGAAGGGTTCTACATGCATGATGGAGAGAACCATGAAGATATGTACCGAAGGCTCAAGACTTTTGCCATCGCGTTCTCCAATGTTGGTGCCAAATACATTGATGATGCTTGGATCAAGAGGAAGTACATGATTGCCCTCATGCCAGTTGAGCCTGCGGACTTGAAGAGAATTCAAGGAAGACATGATTTCTCTTCTTTGACCTCAACCCAAGTTATGCAAGAAATGTGCTCCTATCAAGTGGAAACCAAGAATGCTCTTGACAACCGTGATAGGGCCATATGAATGCACAAAGCAGCATATGTTGCTTTCAAGTCCAAGGTTGTGTCAAGTGAGGTTGAGTATGAAGAAGAAGGCAATGAGGTGTTGGCTTCATTGAAGGATCAAGAGTATGATCCCGTGCTCAAGGATATCATTGCTCTCACCATGCAAAAGTTTTGGAGGAATCCTCCCAAGGCCAAGGAATATGTTGAGGAGAAGACCAAGTCTCTCTATGGCAATGACGGAGCTCAAAAAGTGAGGTGTTGCTTCAATTGTCAAGATAAGCACCACTTCATTGTAGAGTTTCCCTATGAAAATAGAGAACTCCATAGTGGCAAGCTCATTGGCAAGGACAAGTCCAAGGTCGAGTACAAGAAACCTCATTTCAAGAAGAAACCTTTCAACAAGAAATCTCCCACCAAGTTTGTGCTAGTGACTCAAGAGGAGTATGATTCCGGGAGTAATGAAGAAGAAGAAACTACAAGTGAAGTGGCCGCTGTTGCTATTGCTTCTACTCCATCGTCTTCATCTCTCTTTGAATCCCCCAATGAAAAGCATGCTCATCCAAATTCCAAGTCCTTCATGGCTAAGGCCTCGAAGGTATCACCTTCTCCAAACTCTAATACTCCAAGTGAACTAGAAAATGATGTTAGTCTTAGAGTAGAAGATGGAATGCTCTCTTTGGAATGTTTTATGTCTAACATACAAGGGGAGACAAGAAGTACTTCGATCATCTCATGAGCCAATTGGGAGAGGACCATGAAGCTCTTGAGAAGAAAGGTGAGGTTGAAAGAAGGGATGTCGATGAAATAGAATCCCTCTCTATGACTCTTGACGAAGAGCGTAATGGTAGAGTTTCTCTTGAGGAGGAACTTGAATCTTTCGAAGAAACACATAATGAACTTGTTTATAATATCACTAAGGAACTTGACCTTGCAATTGCTAAATATAAAAAGGCTAAAAAGGATAAGGTTGAGTTTGGTGTTGGTCATGGTAAACTAACCGAGGAGTTTGAAAAGCTAACTAGGCCTCACAAAGCTTTGGAAACCCAACACTCATCCCTCAAAGAGTTGCATGAACAACTTCAAACTCAACTTAATCAACTTAACAACCCTAGCACCTCTACTTCTTCTTGTGATCATGCGAATTTTATTGAGGAAAATGCTAGGTTGAAGGATGAGCTAGCAAGGCTCAAGGGCAAAGGCCCTCAAGTTGAGAAGGTTTTGGTCTCTATCCCACAAGTGGTTGCCCCTAGCTCTAATGTGGTTGTTGCTAGACCACAACTGAGTGCTCCAAGGCAACAAGTGGGCAAGCAAGGTCTTGGCTATGTTTCCAAGAAAAATAACAAGAAGAGGAAGAGCAAGAAGAAGGCCAACAATGGTGCCTCAAGTGGTATTGTCATTAGGGACAACACTACTCATAGCATCTCCACGGGAACTAACAATCCACACCATTTCTTATATGTTGATTATTATGGTGTTGTGAAAGCTAAATATGTTGGTCCTATTGAGGGTTACATTGACTATACCATTTGGGTTCTAAAGACCCTTTTTGCTAACAGGAAGGGACCCTCCTCGGGTCCTAATTCTAGTCAATGATCTCTTGCAGGACTATGCTTCCGGTGATTCTAAATGGATAATTGATAGTGGATGCACTAGTCATATGACCGGAAACAAAGATCTTGTGACGGAGTTGCGCCCAAATGACATTCAAGAAACCTTCACTTATGGAGACTCGTCCTCGTATAAGGTATCGGGGTTCGACAAGGTTGTGATTGCTCCCGATATTACTATCGTGAATGTCATGCTTGTCGAATCCATTGGTTTCAATTTACTTTCTGTCCGCTCTCTTGGAAAGATGGGTTTCTCCATCTTTTTTTATGAAGATATTGTGGTCCTTTTGAGGAGCAAGACTCTTAATGTCGCATACGTGGGACATCTTGAAAATGACTGGTTCGTGGTGGACTTTTCGAAGTCCACCAACTCTCAATCAATGTGTCTTTTCGGAAAGGCGGACGTGGGGTGGTTGTGGCATCGCCGCTTATCCCATGTAAACATGAGAACTTTGCAAAGTATTCACAAAGGTGGCCTTATTGTTGGACTAAAATAAAATGTTTACTTTTTCCAAAGATCGCGTTTGTAGGTCGTGTGTTGAAAGAAAGATGCATGATCTCTCGCACAAGGCCAAGACTATTATCTCATGAAAGAGGATCTTGGAGCTTCTCCATGTTGATCTCTTTGGTGCTGTGCCCGAGGAAAGTCTTGGAGGCAAGAAATATTTCTTGGTGATTGTCGATGATTACTCAATATACACTTGGGTTTATTTCTTCAAGTGCAAGAGTGAGACTCAACAAACCATCATCGACTTCTCCAACCAATTGCAACATCAAGACAATGTGCTTATCATGGCTATTAGGAGTCATAATGGTTCGGAGTTCAAGAACTACACTTTGAATGAATTCCTTAGTGATGAGGGCATTTGTCATTAATACTCCGCTACCTACACTCCTCAACAAAATGGTGTTGCCGAAAGGAATAATCACACTCTCTTGGATATGGGCCGAGGCCATATCCATCGCATGCCACTCGTCCAACTGCCTCTACATCCGCAAGGGCTTGGACAAGACTCCATATGAGATCCTCACCGGCAACAATACCAACATCTCCTACTTCCGTGTATTCAGTTGTAAGTGCTTTTATTTGATCAAGGTTGTTAGGTTGTCTAAATTTCAATCCAAAACTATTGAGGGTATTTTTGTTGGTTACGGTGCCGAATACCACACTTATAGAATCTTTGACAAAGCCTCACGGATTGTCATAGAATCTCGTAGTGTGGTTTTCGAGGAAAATGATGGCTCCCAAGTGGCGCAATTTCATGTTTCTAATGTAGATGTTGAAATGCCTCAAGAAGCCATAGGAAGGATGGATGTGGGATTTTTCCACCCCATTGAGGGACACCTTATGGAGACTCCAGAAGGACTATGCTCTACTCAAGTGGAGCCCTCCTCTATAATAGAAGAACAAGCCAAGGAGCCAAGTGATGCACCTAACCAAGAACATGTTGAAGACCCTCCTCTTATTGACCAAGTTACTACGCAAGATGCACCCACTCCTATCATTCATGCTAGTCAAGGTCAAGGCAAAGGTCAAGCATCCTCATCCTCCTCTCCTCAAGTTGAAGCTAGTGTTGAATATATTGTTGATGATGATGATAATGATGATAAAGGCCAAGTTGGTCAATACGGGGACCCAAATGATCAAGATAATCAAGTGATCCCTCATTGCAATAATGAGGAGATCGAAGCCCGTCGTGCTAGAAGGATAAGAAGAGCTTTGAATCAAATTGATGCCCAATACAACAAGGTCTTGGAAGATATTCTAGCTACAAGATCCACAAGAAATTAATTGGCACATTTTAGTGAGCATCAAGCTCATATATCTATGGTGGAACCAAAGAAAGTGTTTTAAGCTCTTGAGGACTCCGATTGGGTTGAAGCTATGCATGATGAGCTCAATAATTTTGAGAGCAACAAGGTTTGGAGATTAGTTGAGAAGAACAAAGATTGCCACAATGTTATTGGCACTAAGTGGATATTCAATAACAAGCAAGATGAGCATGCATTGTCATAAGGAACAAGGCAAGATTGGTATCTCAAGGTTACACTCAAGTTCAAGGCATTGACTTTGATGAAATCTATGCTCCCGTGGATCACCTTGAGTTCATCCGTATCCTCCTTGCTTATGCTTCTTCGCATAATTTCATATTGCAACAAATGGATGTCAAAAGTGCTTTCTTGAATGGTCCACTAAAAGAGGGGGTATATGTTAAGCAACCTCCGGGGTTCAAGAATCTCAACTTCCTTAACCATGTCTACAATCTCGATAAGGCGCTCTATGGACTTAACAAGCACCACGTGCGTGGTATGAGCACCTTAGAGAGTTGTTGGATGACCTTGGTTTTGATGTTGGGAAGATCGACCCCACTCTCTTCACAAAGAGGGTAAAGGGAGAGCTTTTCATATGTCAACTCTATGTGGACGATATTATCTTTGTCTCAACTAACCAAGCTTTCAATAATGAGTTCTCTAAGCTTATGACTGACAGGTTCGAGATGTCTATGATGGGAGAGCTTAAATTCTTCCTTGGCTTTGAGATGAAGCAATTTTCTCGAGGGACTTTCATTTCTCAAGCCAAGTATACCCAAGACATGATCAAGAGGTTTAATTTCCAAAATGCAAAAATCAAGCCATCTCCTATGCAAGTCAAGTGCCACCTATCACGTAACCCAAAGGGTAAAGATGTGGACCAAAAGTTGTATTGTCCTATGATTGGTTCTTTGCTTTAACTTTGTGCATCTAGGTCCGATATCGTTTTGAGTGTAGGTGTCTGTGCAAGGTATCAAGCGGCTCCTAAGGAAAGCCATTTAATGGAGGTCCATAGGATATTTCGGTATTTGGTTCATACCCCAAGGTTTGGTTTGTGGTACCCAAAGGGGGCACAATTTTCTCTCAAGGGCTACGCGGAATCCGATTGGGCCGGTGATCAAGATGATAGGAAGTCCACTTCTGGGGCTTGCCAATTTCTTGGTAGGTCTTTGGTGAGTTGGTCTTCCAAGAAGCATTATTGCATATCTCTCTCCACCGCCGAAGCCGAGTATGTAGCCGCCACAAGTGCTTGCACCCAATTGCTATGGATGAGGCAAAGTATCAAGGAATATGACGTTCATTTGGATAAGGTGTGTCTCATGTGTGACAATGAAAGTGCCATCAAGATCGCCACCCCGTGCAACATACAAGAACGAAGCATATTGAGATTCGTAATCATTTCATCTGAAACCATGTGGCAAGAGGGATATTGATCTATCTTATGTGACCACCAACGACAATCTAGCGGATATCTTTACGAAGCCACTCGACGATGCAAGATTCATGTTCTTGAGGAATGAACTAAACATCATTGATTCTAGGAGTTTGACTTGAGGATCTTGCACACACCCCTATAGATGAAACGTGTTTGGGTTTAGGTGTAGGCATGGAAATAGGGGGAGTGTTATCCTAACACATTGGGTTCTCCCTCCCCCCATTATGCCCAAAGCAAAAATTCATTGTTATCTCTCTTTTTCTAATGTTGAATTGTGAGCTTCAATGTTGAGAATTGGCAATGCACCCAAGATATATCTTCCCAGTTGCATACCATGATCTCTTACATGGTGGCTTAGGCCACCAACCTCTTCTTTTCGAAGAGTTGGATCTTAGTTGCGCTTTATTTGATATTTCATTGCATTTCTTGGTTTTTCCCTTCTAAGTGTTCTTTCGTAGGAAAATCCCACTCAATTGGTCTTGTGTTTGTTTGATTCTTACTTTTGAGAGGGATAAGTACTACTTTCGGTTTGGTGTTTCTATCCTAAGCCTTCCTACCTTAAAACCAAACTCCATATAGCACATTTGTCATTCCTTTGAAACGAGGAAGTTTCGAAACACCAGGCAGCCGAAATTTCCGGTTCAGTTCTGAACCAGAATATTCGGTTCATACTTGAATCGGAATATCCGGTCCGGCGAATATTACTTATTTCAGAGGGGCACGGGGAAGAGGCAGTTAGTGCCCTATTCTTCCCCAACTCCTCCCCTCCACCATATCGCCGGCGCACTGATTCGAGGCCCTCCGGGCCACTTCCTCCGTGGGATCTTTGAGCTCTTGCCTAGATATTGTTCCCCTCGTCCTCGGGAGCGTTTTCATCCAAGTATCTTCATCCATGGAAGCCAGTAAATTTCAATATCGTTAAATCTTGGTGCCATAACCGTACCACTCCATGGATTCGTGTTTTTGTTGACAATGCTTGGTAGAAATTGCTCCCTAGGGTACCCTATGCATAGTAGATACAATAGTTTAGATTCGCATGTCACCGATCTAGTTTTGAAATCTAGATTAGAATCAATCTTGTGCTGGTTTTGTACTGTCGGAATATCCGGTCCAGTATTGAACCGGAATAACCGGTTCAGTTCTGTACCGGAATATCCGGCTGAGTGCAGTACCGTTTAAGAACAACCCATGTTTGATCCTTGCTAGAATTCTTCCTAGATCATAGCATGGAATCTTTTCTATTGTTTTTATGTATGTTTCCTCCATTGCTTGACATATGTGCACTCATCCCTATTGCTTTCTATCTATTGTCTCCTTCACAGGTGGCTCTTGTCGTGACAAGTTGTGTCCTCGCAAGCGTCCCTCGTAAATGGAGACTAGCGATGAGGATTCCGGTGATTCTCGCCCTCCCCGGAAAGCTATTCACAAGAAGTCTGTCTCCTCCAAGCCACATAAGAAGAAGAAGGATACTCAGCCCAAATATAAGACCGGTATCAGCACTCAGGAGTTTGCTCAGATTAGGCAGAAGGATTGGTACAACACTCCACGTAATGGTACTTGTGAGGATGCTCGTTTCTGGTGTTTGGAGCAGTCTTATATCTATGCAGACATGTACTCTGACTTCAGGTTCCCTATCCGTGAGATGCATCCTACTGAGTTTTAGTTGATCAAGGATAAGGAAGAGTTTGCAGATGTAGCAAGTATCATTGAGAGATTCGGTCTTGTGAAGCTCATGGATACCCATTGCCCTTACAACACCGAGCTCGTTACTCAGTTCATGTACACTCTGGTTTTCAGCTCTGACTCCGTTTGCTGCCTGAAGTGGATGATTCAGACCACTCCATGTGAGATTCCTTTTCACAGATTGGCTCGTCTACTTGGTTACCGGTTCAGCACTTCTCCTATTGGTCACCGTATGCATGAGGTGGAGAGACCTCGGAAGGAGAGGTATAGGGTAGATTTGTATGCTCCAGGTTTTACTGTTGGGAAGCTGGAGGGGCTTCTTCCTCTCTATGATCAGCTCGTGCATATCTTTAGGTCCTTCTTGATGCCGAGTGGAGATAACAATGATGCTCTCACCAGTCCATTGTGCAATCTTCTCATATTAGCTAAGCAGTGCATTGAGGATGAGGATCCTTCTAATTCTTATATTGTGGATGTCATGGACATTATCTTCCATGAGTTGGGCAGTGCTATGATTGCTGGTAACACCATTCCCTATGGACCTTATATCATGATGCTGATCAAGGATGTGATGAAGAGGGATTTCTCTGAGTTACCCATGCAGCCGCATAAGTTCAAGAAGTTGTACATCAAGAGGAAGAAGGTCGTACCTTCTGCTCCTGTTCCTCCATCCGAGGGTTGTACCTCTATGGGGGGTGTGGCCTCTTCTAGTGCTCAGCCTGTTTCCAGAACTCTGTGCAATGTCAGGAAGCTCTCCTGGTTTCAGCGCAATGTGTTGTGCATGAAGGTGGACATTCATAAGGAGTAGTACGAGGCCTACTGCAGGGACACTGCTATGTCCATTACTCAGAGTCATATTCTTCACCACGGGAGTGGTGCTACTGGTGATCTTCATGCTCCACTTGTTCCTCAGTCTTATTCCGAGTGGACTGCCCGTGACCGCACTCCTTGGGAGCGCATTGAGGAGGCTCTCCGTACCACTTCTGCTTCTTCCAGGGCTCCTGTTGCTGATGATGAGGAGGATGAGCAGACTGACGAGGATCTGGAGAGGGAGACTGAGGGTGCTTCTGACACGTCAGCAGGAGAGTCGTCTAAGCATTCAGATGCTTAGACCTTTGTTGGGACGCTAGCACCATTGTTTCTCTCCTTTTTGGTGTCTCGATGCCAAAGGGGAAGAAGTAGCTTCTAGATTACGGGGATTTGCATGGGTTTTGGGCACAATCGTGTGCTTTTACCATTTCTTGAGAGCTTGTGTCCATTTAGTCTTGTTCGTGAACTATTTCTGTTTTATTGTCTCGTTTAAAACTATGTGTTATGTATTGTGAGACTATGTTATCGGTTATCATGGATTATCTATATGTTAGTGGTAATCATGGATTATATATCTTATATGCTGAGGATATTATCTATTGTTGTGCTTGGATATTCTTGTTATCATCTCTACGCACAAGCTATATATTTCTCTCTTATTCTCAACATATTTGTGATATTTGTTACTTTGGCATGTTTCCTACTTGTTGGAAATTCCTCTCCGTATATTATTGCACCTTTTGCATTTGAGGCAAACAAAAGATGTGCATATAGATAGGGGGAGACATTTCCATCTTGTTTCAAACATATTCTCGTCAAGGTTTTATTGCAAATCTTAGTATTGTCATCTAACACCAAAAAGGGGGGATCGAAAGTGCATTTTGTTTCCCGGTGTTTTATGTGTTAGTTAACAATACTAAGTACATTAATTATCGAGGTGTTTAGTGTGCAGGTGTTATACTTAACATCGGCATCGATCACCGAAATGATCGGTGAAGTTGGGCCTAAGAGATTTGGGACAGAAGCCAACCGGATTATTCTAACCGGATTATTCTGGGCAACCGGATATTCCGGTTAGGATAGTTTTGGTCCATTTTCGGGACAGAGATGAGCCGGATTTTTGGTACCGGATTATTCATCTCAAACCGGATATTCGAGTTGTGGAGATTTTTCTCGAAATCGGCTAAGGACTGGAGATGAAACTCAGAGAGATGAGCCGGATTATTCCGGAGGAGCCGGAATATCCGGTTCAGTTGCCTGCGCGGGACAGAGAGGAGTCGGATTATTTGTACCGGATTATTCCGGAGGAGCCAGAATATCCGGTTCAGTTGCCTGCGCGGGACAGAGATGAGCCGGATTATTTGTACCGGATTATTCAGAGGCAACCGGATAATTAGGTTTAAGTCAACGGATTCGAACAGATCTGGAAACCGGATATTCCGGTCCAAACTTGGACCGGATATTCCGTTACCTGTTTTCCTGCAAAACGGCTAGTTTTGAGGAGAGGGCATAAATACCCCTCCTCTTCCACCTTGATCTCTAGTTCTTCCCCTTGGCATTCAATAGCATTTAAGAGCTCACCAAATATCCATTAACACCCAATCCCTCCCATCAAACTCAAAGATCTTTGGAGGATTGAAGGAGAAGGCCCCGATCTACATCTTGACCGAGCCGTTCTTTATTTCCACCTCTCTAGCTCGAGGGATCTAGCCTAGGGTTTCCTCTTATGCAGAACCTAGGCATCTTTCTACTCTTGGTGATTCAAGATTGTTGGGAGCCCCCAATTTGGTTGTGGGTGTGTGTACCAAGTTGTTTGTAAAGAATTCGATTCCCGCCTCAAAGGGGATCAATAGTGGAATGTGGACTAGGCCTTTGTGGCGGGGTTCATAGGAGAATAGGGTGAGGCCTTCGTGGCGTTGAGTAGGCCTTCGTGGCAAGCTCACACCCCTCCAATGAGACGTACTCCCTTAACAAGGAGGAACTCGGGATTACATCATGTCTCCGTGTGCTTCATATCGGTTACCTCGTTCCCTTTCTCCCTTTACTTGTACTTGCTTTGTGATTGTTGTTATCCTTGTCATATAGGTAAATTCACCTTAGTTGCATTATCTAGAGAATTTACCTTTGTGTCAATCCTAAACTCTAAGAAAAATTAAAATTGGTCGTAGCACCTATTCACCCCCCCTCTAGGTGCCCATACTATACTTTCAAACTTTCGTTGTGTTCCTGGTTGATACAGTTTCTTGATACATATTAGTTGTGTTCCTGGTTATTACATTTGTTTGAGACTTATTAGTTGTGTTCCTGGTTGAAATTTGGATGCATGGTTTGTTCTGTGATTAGGTTTACCAAGTTTGAACTTGGTGCAGTTTGAACTTTGGATGCGTGGTTTTACATATTTGTGTTTGTGACATGGTTTGTTCTGCTATCCTGATTGCAATTGCTGGTGTGAGTGTGACAGTGAGGATGCCACCCGAGGAGTTTAGTTGCTGGTGTGTGTGTGCCAGTCAGGATGCCACGTGAGGAGTTCAATTAATGGTGTGAGTTTTTTGTGTGAGTTTTTGTTCTGTGAGTGTACCACTATGGGAGGGCCAACGCAAGTGTGAGCGTGAGGATTTGTCGAGACATCGTAGTAGAGTTCATAGACGGGGGTGCCATGAGACTAGTGATAGAGACGTGGGGGGAACGTGGTAGTATGACGATCAAGGACACCAAAGTTTTACTCAGGTTCGGTACGTCGCAACTAGGCGGCGTTCCTACTCCTTCAATCTCACTAAATCAGGGCTGAAGCCTGAAGTATACAAAGTACACTGTGAGTTGGTTTAGCTACTCGACGAGGATCAACTTCTCGGCGAGTTGGCTTCTAGCTCATTGCCTCTATCTTTATTCTCTCCCTTCCGGCTTTATATAATAGCTGGGTTAGGGCTTACAGAAAGGGAAACCTAAAAGACTACGGTAAGTTCTAACTTGGAAGGCAAGAATCCGCCATCTACTCCAAGCCGTACCACGTGGGCCGTGGTCCGGGTTCTTCTAGAATTCGGCTTCCGTGCGTCAGCTTACTGGGTCGCCTAATGGACCGTAATCCATTACCATTCAGGCCACCCTGATAATCCGGCAGTTTAGGACACTATCCAATATACCCCTAATTGGTATATATCCGACAGTTGTTGGAACGCATAGAGATAAACAAAACTTTTTCCTACGCGGTACTTCCAAGATCTAGCCGAGGTAGAAGGCCACGATGATTACCACTAGACGCGCGGTTGCGGATTATCGATGAAGCGCGTCGGGGCAGTGCAGTCCCACGATCCGATCCAGCCGATCCAATCCCGCGATCGTCGAAATGCTGAACATACATCACCTCTGCCGGTATCCACACGTACGAGGAGGAGTGATGGAGGGATGATAACCCGGTAGGCTAACGGTAAGGTGAAACCCGGCCCAAAGGGAATCGCGCAAGACCCGGCTCAAGGAAGAGGAGTTTCTAGAAGGCCCAAGAAGGAACGTGGGCCTAGTGACCCGGCCTTTGGGGTTACTGTTAGGAAACTTAGGGCTTGTGTGCGGTTTCCGGGTAGGATTCCGAGTGTGCCTTGTATAGGAAGCCAGGGAGCCGGGTAAGATATAAGCCGAATCCTAGGGTTAGAGAAAGAGAGCTTCACCAGATATTCGAGTATCCCTGTAACACGAGAGTTAATAATTGTAACCCTAGATCAGAGACTCGGCTACTTGATTGCCAGAGCTGCCAGATCGATTGATAGCATGATTTCCCCTGAGCTAAACCCTCTCCCAAACACTAGACTTGAATTGCCCCAAGATAAATTACCCCTGGCAACGTCTGCCGTGATTATCCCGCGACAGTTGGCGACCAACGTGGGGCCTACGTCCAAAGGTGTTTACATCATGGGAGAAGCTCGGGAAAGCATATAGAACCTCGTCATCGGCGAGATCTACACCAACCCCGAAGGAGAGAAGATGGTAGATGACTTTGGTTGGGGACCAGAGTCGGATCTGCTAGAAGCCGGATCTGTCGTCACGATCGGCTGGGTCAACGTCTTCGTCGGCATGGTACGTACGTCCGGTTCAATTCCTGACGATATTGAGTATGATTCTGTGTCAGGAGAAGCGACCTGCGTTCAATCGGACGGAGAAGAATCGGTCGGGACGGCAGATCCGGTAGAAGAGACCACCACGAAGAGGGAACAGCCGGAGGAGCCGGTATGGACCCCGCGTGGCCGGGTCATGAGAGAAGATGATACCGAGTCCATCCTGCACCTACTGGAAGATCGATACGAGGAGGATAGCTGTGATGAGGAAGAGTACGAGTCTTCACCAGGCATCGCGCGCCAGGTCGCGGTCTACACGGCCCCTGCAACCAATCTTAATCAGGGAGATGTGACGACGGCCGCGGTCGGAGCGGCGCGAGCGCTGGCCCAGCAGCAAGTTCCGGCTGATGGAAACCCGGTCATAGCCCGGGTTGACGGAGAGTCGGCTTCAGTCACCAGCCGTACCGGGGAAAGCGAACGGCAGAGAAACATGTTTGGGTTTATGGCGAACAGAACACCAGGAGCGGGACCTTCGAACCCGCGAAACCCGGCTCTGTTCAACAACAACCTGATCTTAGATCCCACAGTGCTAGCAACTGTGATAACCCCAGAAAACGCGGTGGAGCGCGCCCGAGACCTGGATGTAGCTCGCCGTGCATTGGATCAGCAGAGGAGAGATGTTGAAGCGGAAAAGCAAGGGATAGCTGCGCGCAAGCGCGGGCTGGAAGAATTGGAGAACCGGCTACAGGTCCAGTCGACTAGGATCTACAATCAGAGGCACCAGACGAGATTACCGGCTGCAGGAGGGAACCTGCAACCAGCCGCACTATTTATTACCCCTCAAGATCAACCAATTCCGGCTGTGAATCAGGAAACCGGACATCAAGCTGCAACCCTGGGAGGACAGCCGGCAAACGTACAAGCCGGGTTACTCACGTTGCAAATAGGAATCGTAACTGGCAATGCGGCGCCACCACCACCACCGCCACGATTTCATACTCCACCAGGTCACTTCAATAACCCCATGGATAACGTGTATGCAGCAACATTGGCACTTGATCGCATCCCCGTAGGAGAGTCACCCCACGCAGCGGAGACCCGGCGGGCAATAGATTTGCTGCGCACGGCAATAGTTCAGCAGGCTAATTACCCGGATAACAGGAGTGGAATGCACGGAACACCATATGTGAGCCGGCAGAACGGAAATACCGGCAATATCCAGTTGAGTTCGGCGCAGCGGAGGGCAGAGCAGCAGCAAATGCCGCCTCCTCCCCGTAGGCCGGCAACGCCTGCGGTATCAGCGGCGCAAGCCATTGTGGACAGTTCCCGAGCCAGGCGAGCAGCAGCCGGGTCTGTGGTACGGGGACCGGTAGCGGTTGCACCTCCCGCCGTACCCGCTGCGGCGTCACACGTTTCCCGAGTGATACCAGTGCCGACAGACCTTGCCGGGCCTAAGTGTTTGTCGGATACCATCCGGGCTGAGCCTTACCCGGATAAGTTCAAGGAACCGGGTAAAGTGGTTAATTATGAGCCGACCATGGATCCAGAAACCTGGTTGAGTAGCTATGAGATGGCCATGTCAATCCGCAACGCATCTGAGAATCTTCAAGCCAAATTCATGTACCTAATGATGTCAGAAGGAGCAGCAAAGTTGTGGTTCAATAATCTACCCGAGAAATCCGTCAATTCGTGGGGCGAGCTGAAAATTGCCTTTATCAAGCACTTTCATGGAACATGCACGAAGTTGTTTACAATTGATGATTTAGAGCGATGTGTTCAGAAGAAGGGAGAGTCGGCACGCAGTTCGGTGCGCCGGGTTATGGAAATTCTCCACTCGTCCACTGATATCCAGCCAAAGGATGCGTTACAAGCTATGGCAAAAACATGCAAATACATACCCTTAGTACAAAAACTGACACGCATGAAGTCTAGCCGGCACGCTTCAGAGGTTACAATGGGAGAGTTGATGGACGCATGCAACAAGCACGCCACCACGGATACCACAGAGGAGGATGTCGATGATAAGAAAGCAAAGGCCAACGCGGGTAATAGTGGAAGACCCGGCAATGGAGTTGCACCGGGTAATAATGGAGGAAACAACGGAAACAACCAGCACAAGCGCCCATACGAAGGAAACTCCGAGTTTGTCGCCGAAGCCGGGTTTGCGAGACCCAGAGCTGAGAGAAATTTCAACGGAGGAAACTACCAATGACCACCAAGGCCGGCTAATCATATAGAAGCCTTCAGGATGCCCTGTCCGCGTCATAGCAGGAACGGCAGGCCGGCTAATCATTCATTGGAGCAGTGCGTAGATCTACACAGATGGAAGAACAAGGAAATGCACAAAGCCATGCGAGGTGCAGGCCGGGGAGCAGGACCTGGTCCGGGCGGAAACCCGGGCAATGGCCCACCCCCGGCTGGCAACGCAGGAGGTGGTAATCCGGGTAACAACCAAGGAGGCGCTGGAGGTTTCCAAGCCAACCCCAAGCAGCTAGGGCAGTACCATGTCCATACTACGGGGACTTCCAATAAAGACAGAAAGATACTCAAAAGAGCAGTAAACTCGATTTCTTCAGCTGTTCCGAGATACTTGAGATGGTCAGACCAAGAGGTCACATGGAGCAGGAGGGATCACCCGGAAACAACAGAACATCCGGGTGTGCTGGCTTTGGTAGTTGCACCACAGGTTAATGGTTACGAGTTGAAAAAGGTTCTGATGGACAGTGGAAGTAGCATCAATATTTTATATTGGGAAACTTTCCTACGCATGGGGCTCAAGGAGTCTCAATTGCAGAAAAGTTCTACAATTTTTCATGGGATCGTGCCGGGTCATTCAGCGTGCCCGGAAGGAAAGATCACTCTAGAGGTTGCTTTTGGAGAATCGAAGGACAATTTTCGAGTGGAGTGGCTCACGTTTGAAGTGGTAAAATTGCGGAGTCCTTATCACGCGCTGTTCGGAAGGCCGGCTTACGCCAAGTTCATGGCCAGGCCGTGTTACGTGTACCTACAGCTAAAGATCCCGGGTCCCAAGCGAACCATTACCATACACGGCAACCGGGTTATAGCAGCCGAGTGTGACGAAGGAGATGCAGCAATGGCAGAACAGGCGTGCAGAAAGGAAGAGCTCAAGTATTACCGGTCTCAGGTAGACCCGGATGATAGAACATCATTGAAAAGACCGAATACGGAAGACGAGAGAGCAAAATTCAAAGCAGCACATGCCACAAACATGGTGGCTTTTGTCGAGGGCGATCCCTCCAAGCAATTTGCTATAGGATCTAACCTGGATAGTAAGCAGGAAGAAGCACTTATCGAGTTTATTCGTGGTAATCAAGATGTTTTCTCTTGGACGCCTAGTGATATGCCGGGTATCCCAACCGAGTTAGCTGAGCACATTTTGCATGTTGATCCCATGTCCCGGCCTGTGAAGCAGGACCTGAGGAAAATGAACGAGGAAAGAAGAAAGGCTATAGGAGCGGAGATAGCTCGGCTCCTTGCAGTCGACTTTATCATGGAGGTTGTTCACCCGGATTGGTTGGCAAATCCGGTTCTGGTGATGAAGAAGAACAACGAGTGGAGGATGTGCATAGATTACACGAGTCTCAACAAACATTGCCCAAAGGATCCGTTTGCCCTTCCAAGGATAGATCAGATTATTGACGCAGTGGCTGGAAGTGACCTATTGTGTTTCCTGGATGCTTATTACGTGTATTGATGGAGGGATGATAACCCGGTAGGCTAACGCCAAGGAGTAACTCGGCCCGAAGGACGCCGCGCAAGACCCGGCTTAGGATAAAGGAGCTTCTAGAAGTTCTGCGCAAGACCCGGCCCACAGCATAATTACCGACAATGGAACCAACATGTCCCTTGGCGAGATGGAAAAGTTCTGTGGAAACAGCGGCATCCGTTTGGACATAGCCTCAGTGGATTAAAGCCACGGTTGCGAGTCCCGTGTATCAGAGCTGCTGGTGCATGGGTTGAAGAGTTACCCTCAGTAGTTTGGGGTATCAACACCACACCTAATAGATCTACTCAGATGACACCGTTTTTCATGGTTTATGGTGCAGAGGCGGTGTTGCCCAGTGACATTATTCATGATTCGCCTCGAGTATCGGCTTATGTCGAGGTGGAGAACGAGAAGACCCGGCAAGACGCCGTGGATATGCTAGAAGAGGAAAGGGAACAAGCTTTGGAGAGATCAGCCATATATCAGCAAGATCTGCGAAGATATCATAGCCGGCGCGTGAAAACCCGGGTCTTCCAGGAAGGAGACCTGGTTCTGCGCCTGGTGCAATCAAAGGAAGGGAAACACAAGTTATCACCGCCATGGGAAGGACCGTTCATCATAAGCCAGAATCTGCCCAACGGATCATATTACTTGATAGATGCAAGGGAAGAGTCGGCTACGGTTAATGACACCGCTCATACCACTTCATCTATGCAAGAGAAAGAAAGACCATTGAACGTGGCTCAGCTACGTCCCTACTATACTTAGTATAGGCTAGATTCACAAAGCGGAATTACACGATGTAACAGGCAGCAGGTTTCAGACGCACTCTTTTCCTATCCAGGGTACCTAAGGGGACTGGAGGGTTTTTAATGAGGCGGCTTGCTGACCTAACTTTTCTCATATCAATAAAGAGATGGTTAAAGCAATATATTATTTCCTTTTCATATGTTTTATCAAGTTTTTATTTCTGTTATGTTTTTATCCTTCTTCCAGGTAAGTATTATTTACTGTTTTTAGTACATTAGTTTCTTTAGCAGTTTGCATATATTTAGGTCTTGGGGGCTGATTGCTTGAATAGCATAGTTACAAACTCAAAGACCCGGCCACGATGCCTATGAGTTATAAGGGCCGATTATTCGCAAACGAGTACGGCTGCAAGCTTATAACCGGACAAAGGAGCCAAACTTTCTTGACTTTTCTTACTTAAGCTCGATGTGACTCGCACTAAAGTGGCATGATTTGCTCGCATATGATCACAATCAGTCGTGACGCCCAATGGGACTTGCCTGACCCTGTCTTCGTATAGATGTAGCAACATGATTATCCACGCGAAAGCCGGCTTACAGTACAAGAGAGTCAAAAGGGTCATCTAAACCACAAGTTATGCAGAGTACAAGGTTAACAACCGGAAACTCAAGGTTTATTAAGCATAACTTCAAACCTATGTGAAACGGCTCTAGGTTTTGGGCTTAGCAAAAACGATTTGTTCTCTTTGAAAGACCTAACGCCCTAGAATCGGAAGTTCGGGCCTTGGGGACTTGGGAATTTGGAAAAAGAAACAAATTATTTGGCTATTAAGCTCAAAAACCCAAAAATCCGAGTCTTGGGGACTTGGGGACTTAGAGAAAAGTCCACCTGTCAAAACCCACGATACTCGGAAACCGAGTCTCACAATAGGAACCCCAAAGTTAGTCGGAAAATCAAGAATATATAAGCTCAAAAGAAGATAGATATCAAATTCATCCAAAGGCCAGAAGGGCCACGAAAGCTATTCAGGTATCAAAATGTATTACAAACCATGATAGTAGTATCAAAGGTGCACAGGCGCACCATCAAAAAAATTTGTTTAAAAGGCCCATTGGCCGAATGACGCATTTGATATGATAGCAGATAGCAAAGATGTAACATCCCAAGTCTGAAAAATAGCCATTAGAATGTTTGCTCCCTGTTATTTTATGTTTTGCATCATGGCATCATGTTGATTGCATTTGTTTTGTTTGTTTTCCATTTGTTTTCCTCTGTTTTCATTTGTTTTCCAACTGTTTTCCTTTGTTTTCCTTTGTTTTCTATTTGAATTTCAAACAAAAATTCAAACCTTTTGTTTCATCCTTGTGATGTTACAATTTCTAAAATGATATTTCAAAATAAAACAATTATTTGTTTCCATTAAAGTGTGATTCCAAACTATTGTTTTATTTCTATAAAAATGCATCCAATAATCAAACCCTTTTCAAATTCAATTTGTTTTCCATTTGAATTCCAAACCAACATCCAAATAATTGTTTCCAAATCAAAACCTTAGTTGTTTCCAATCATCCCATAATGTTCCACTAATAACATGGTGTTTATATTTCAATTAATTAATTCCAAGTTGGTTTCAAATCCAAACCAAATCACTAAACAGCACCTCTTTTGAAATTGTGAAAAATACAAAAACAAATGTACTCCTTGTTTCCAATTAAACTCATTGGATTACCATAATTAACAATCTTGTTTTAGATAACAAATTATTAACCAAAATTCATTCAAATTCAAAGCAATTTACAACACAGCGAATAAATTTGAATTTCTCAAAAAACAAGGTTGGCATTGGTAGGTGTTGAGCTAACCAACTCACCCTAATTTTTTCCTAAATTTTTACCCACCCAAAACCCTCCTTTTTTCTTCCAATTGGTTTTCAGCAAAAAAAAATAATAAGAGCAAATAATTAAAATCGGCACACAAGGAGAGGGGCAGGGCCCAGCCTTTTCTTTCCCTTCCCCAAAGCCCATTTTCCTTGGCCCGGTACCCATCGAACAGTTGTCGTCTTCCTCCCCCACATGTACGACTCCATCTCCTCCGTGGGATCCTTCTGCAACTCCACCGATGAGCTGCCGTACTAGGTACCTCTCTCCATAAAACTCACCTACCTCCCCGTGCCCTAGCTCCCCTCTCACCCTCTCCCTCTCATCCGCCACCGCCGCCAACCGTTCCACCTCGCTGCATCCCTTCTTCCCTCTTGCTGCTTCTGCTCTCTCTGAACAATTCTGAACCTTTCCCTCGCCGGAGAAGTAGCCGCACGGCGACGGAGCTTGAGCAGAGGCCAGGGACCGCTGACCGCGGGAATGGAGTCGTGGCGACTCCGTTCATCCCCTCGTCTACTCGGATGGCGCTGGAAGCATCCCTGGTGGCCGCGCCATCGCCGGTTTCGTCGCCACCGACCACCACCGAACGCATCCGTGCGCGCCTGCTACTGCTTCCTCGTCGACCACCCGCGGTGAGCCGCTACGCTACCTCAAATCTCTCTCCCTCCCTTGTCTCTCTGCGCCGCACGCAGCGCCCGCGTGCACCGGCCGCGAGCATCCGTCGCCGGAGACCACGACTCCCATCGTTCCCTGTCGACTGTCCCTCGTCACACCTGCAACCAAAATTCAGTTGGTTCAGTTAACAGTGTTAACTGAAGAATAAACCACGATCTGCTCGTTACCTGACAAGAGATCGGTCCCAGCGCAGTTGGCAGCGCACTGCACGCCTAGCCCGGAGGGCGCGGGTTCGACCCCCCCCCCCCCCGGCGCAATTTCTTTTCCTGCGCTAGCCCTTCAGCGACCCCACCAGTCATTGGCGCCCGTGGCCACGTCAGCGCCCCGCTGGCCCCCTGGCCCACGGGCAGTGACCAGTGTGCAACCCAGTTGCAGTAACAAAAGTTTTTAAACGAATCTGTGTAATTTTTATTCCTTTTAAAATGGCAGAATAAACACCAAACGTTAAAAATCAATAACTTTTAATATATGAATCCAATAAATAAAAACTTTATATGTTTATTGCTCCAAATTTTATAACCTTTCCAAATATTCAATTTGTGCACTGTTTTGAGTTTTCCAAATACATTTAAAATTCAAATTGGAATAATTCAAATGCTAGTTTATAAAATCCATAACTAATTATTTATTAATCCAATAAATGCAAATAAAATATGTTTTCCATACCATTTTGAATATCCTATTCAAATATAAAATTTGTTTTCTGGTTTGAACAATTTAAATTGCCTAAACAATTTAAAACTTGTTTAATTCAATTAAAACTTGTTTAATATTGTTTAATTCATAATTAAATAATCCTAAGTCCAATTTCAAAATGTGAAACATGTATTCCAACTAAAATTTGATAACCTTTTCAAATATCAACTTTATTATTTGTTTTGAACAATTTAAATGGTTGAAAACAACAAATACTTGTGTGTCACCTTTAAGGCACCCAAAAATTCCCTAAGTTAATAATAAAATTCTAAATTGCTACACCCTATCTTAATTTGATTCTAATGTTGTTATTTTGCTGTTTTCCTTTTGCATGCATCATGCTAACCACTTTCCCATAATAACTAAATTGTAGATCATGTGTTTCCACTTAATTCATGGACTCTTGCCATATGCAATCCAATTGCATATGGGTCCATTTAAATTGTGTTATCATGTTGTCTAGTTTATTTTGAAGCAACCCTTAACTTGTCATGCATCATATTTGATTGTGCACTATGCCATGATAATGATTGCTTATCTTTCTGCAATGTTTGTTTGCTTCTTCTCAGATACACGACGACGTTGAGACCGACGATACTTACGACATCCCTTCTAAGGAGTTAGCTCAGTACCAGGCTACTGGGTTTGCAGGCAAGTTATCACTCACATGAACCACTGTGTTCCTTTCAACATTGGTTACCGATACTTTCCGTTGTTCTTTTCTGCTAGCCTTAGTAGTAGTTGTTCTGTTACGAACCTATCACATGAATCCCTTAAACCTGATATTGCCTCATCTCCCTTCCTACAACCCATTGTTTGAGCCAGTGTCTTACTAGCATGCTTAGGTTGCTTTTGCTCGAGTCTGTTACCCGTTACTTACTGTTACTATTTCTATTACGTTCTGGGGGCTCGATGTTTAATCAATCAATCATGCTAATGTTACTATTAATAATAAATTTGATGATAAGGCACCGGCAGGAGGCCCATGAGAGGTTTTGAAGCCTGCTAGTGTCGACCCTAATAGGAAAAGGGTCTTGTCTACTGATCCATGATGAGCGCACTAACCGCATGTGGGAAGCGAGTATGGGCGCCCCCCTCAATTTGATTCGATTCGCATCTCGTCCAAATCGCCTCATTTAGTTCGTGTTTTCCATTTGCCGCATGCATGTTTTTGCGAGCCCAGGCCAGGGTGGAACTTTTGTAGTCGGCATATAGGGGGACACGTTCTTAGAGTGCTATGAGGGTCCATTTTCTTCTGGGCTCGATTAGCCGTGCGCCCAAGGTTCTTTGGGCTTGATGCGGAGAAGAGTTGAGTTGTGTTGAGTGCCCCGCTTGGTGGAAGGGCCTTTCCATCTGGCGGGTTATTCATGCGTGTACGGCCAAATTGGTGCAACCCTGCAGGGATAATCTTCTCGAGAAGCCGTGTTTTCCGCGGTTATGGATTACTTGGTGAAAGTACTGGCTAACAAGTACTCAGGACAACTTAAACATAATGATCAACCATGTTACACCCAATGATTAATAACTTGACTAGTAATAGGTTGATGACACAATAACTTGATTCACCTTTAATACAACAGTGTGAGTTATCCTCGGATTGCTTCTTTGGATAAGGGGCGAGATCCAGGATGGGTTTGTTTGAAGTTATCTTTCAGTTGGTTACTATCCTCGATCTTATCTCCTTTCTGTTAGCCGGAAGTGGTAGAATCTCTGTAGTTGGTTAGCGCAGCCAGTTGCAGCATCTTTTATATCCCCTCTCTTCCGTTGAACCCAAGGCATCTGTGCTTGGTGTTGACGGGTTACACTTTGGTGAACTGTGAGTCTTGCTTGCCAGTACGTTTATGTACTGACCCCTTTGGGGCTGTGGTTTCCGCAGACCTACGTTTCCGAGGATCCCCATGGTGGCTACTACGTGGAGTATGACGAGACTGCTGACGAGTAGATAGCGGACCCGGGCAGGATCCGAGACTTCGTGGATGGGCTCCGTCTGTTTGTTTCCGGCCTCTTAGGCCTATTTGGTTCTTGTCTGTACTCAGACATGTTGAATGCTTCCGCTGTATTGTAATGATGTATTGTTGGGGCAGGTGCCCTCTGAATGATTGTATTTGCTATCTCTGCTCTACTGAGAGCCATTTGCAACTTATTTCAATCTTTTGTGTCGTAGAGATCTGTTGTGATATCACTTGTTAAACGCCGTTGACGTACCATGTGTGTATGGTTTGAAGTACGTCGACGGAAGTGCCTTTGATCTCTAGTGGATAGTTTACATCGACGATGGAATAGCAGGGCTTGTGTTGTCACGCATAAGCGCAGGCCTACCAGGAAGCTGGGACGTGGGAGCAGTTATGCCCCATAATCCAAGCATCTGCTATCCAGTTCGTACGGTGAGTATCCCCTAGAAATCAGGGTGCGACAAATGGTATCAGAGCCTGTCTGCCTGTAGGATCCCTTTTTACTGGTCGCAGTTGAGTCTAGAAACTATTTTGTAGCTATATAGGAAAAATGAAACGTGAGAGTAGGAATTCTGTTCTTTTTCTTCTTTCCCCACCCACCCTCCCTTTTTCTGGTAAGGAAGTGCAACGTTCATTTCTCCCTTCTCATCTAAACTTTCAAGTTAGGATTTCACGTGTTTTGGGTTCTCCGTAGTACCTCAGGAGTTTTGTTCTCGTTTTCCCCGATGTTGATATCCTGTTCTTCTCAACATCCTTTTCGTCCGTTCAAAACTTGTTGTTGTTTTCCACTTCAATTCTTCTACCGGTGTCTAATCAAAGTTTCCCCGTGCATCTGCTAAACTCTATTCCAGCTAAAGTGTTGTTTCATACTGGAGCATCACATTCCTTTGTGTCAACAATCTTTCCACAACATACAACCCAATTCTGGTTCCACTAAGCAATCAAAACTCTGTTCACTCCCCGGGATCTCAAATGTTGACTTCCAACATAAGTAAGAACAATCCAATTCTAATGGGAGGCCACATATTCCTCGTTACTCTCATGTTGCTGTTTCTGACATTGATGTTATTCTTGGTGTTGCATTGATGTCAATAACTCTGTTCCACCATTCTAGCCAGATAATCTATTCTCCAAATGAATCAAGTTCAATTCAGCTATACACCCTCAATACAAAAACCTCTCCCTTTACTTGAAAATGTTCCGGTGGTTTGCAAATTCCCTGACGTCTATCCAAGGTGCACGATGTGTTTCACGTGTCACAGTTCAAGAGGATCTCCCCAAGAAGTTTCCGGACCTTTTCTTTTCTCAGTAGGAATCTCGGGGCGCGATTCCTTCAAGGGGGTGCGTTTTGTAACATCCCAAGTCTGAAAAATAGCCATTAGAATGTTTGCTCCCTGTTATTTTATGTTTTGCATCATGGCATTATGTTGATTGCATTTGTTTTGTTTGTTTTCCATTTGTTTTCCTCTGTTTTCATTTGTTTTCCAACTGTTTTCCTTTGTTTTCTATTTGAATTTCAAACAAAAATTCAAACCTTTTGTTTCATCCTTGTGATGTTACAATTTCTAAAATGATATTTCAAAATAAAACAATTATTTGTTTCCATTAAAGTGTGATTCCAAACTATTGTTTTATTTCTATAAAAATGCATCCAATAATCAAACCCTTTTCAAATTCAATTTGTTTTCCATTTGAATTCCAAACCAACATCCAAATAATTGTTTCCAAATCAAAACCTTAGTTGTTTCCAATCATCCCATAATGTTCCACTAATAACATGGTGTTTATATTTCAATTAATTAATTCCAAGTTGGTTTCAAATCCAAACCAAATCACTAAACAGCACCTCTTTTGAAATTGTGAAAAATACAAAAACAAATGTACTCCTTGTTTCCAATTAAACTCATTGGATTACCATAATTAACAATCTTGTTTTAGATAACAAATTATTAACCAAAATTCATTCAAATTCAAAGCAATTTACAACACAGCGAATAAATTTGAATTTCTCAAAAAACAAGGTTGGCATTGGTAGGTGTTGAGCTAACCAACTCACCCTAATTTTTTCCTAAATTTTTACCCACCCAAAACCCTCCTTTTTTCTTCCAATTGGTTTTCAGCAAAAAAAAATAATAAGAGCAAATAATTAAAATCGGCACACAAGGAGAGGGGCAGGGCCCAGCCTTTTCTTTCCCTTCCCCAAAGCCCATTTTCCTTGGCCCGGTACCCATCGAACAGTTGTCGTCTTCCTCCCCCACATGTACGACTCCATCTCCTCCGTGGGATCCTTCTGCAACTCCACCGATGAGCTGCCGTACTAGGTACCTCTCTCCATAAAACTCACCTACCTCCCCGTGCCCTAGCTCCCCTCTCACCCTCTCCCTCTCATCCGCCACCGCCTCCAACCGTTCCACCTCGCTGCATCCCTTCTTCCCTCTTGCTGCTTCTGCTCTCTCTGAACAATTCTGAACCTTTCCCTCGCCGGAGAAGTAGCCGCACGGTGACGGAGCTTGAGCAGAGGCCAGGGACCGCTGACCGCGGGAATGGAGTCGTGGCGACTCCGTTCATCCCCTCGTCTACTCGGATGGCGCTGGAAGCATCCCTGGTGGCCGCGCCATCGCCGGTTTCGTCGCCACCGACCACCACCGAACGCATCCGTGCGCGCCTGCTACTGCTTCCTCGTCGACCACCCGCGGTGAGCCGCTACGCTACCTCAAATCTCTCTCCCTCCCTTGTCTCTCTGCGCCGCACGCAGCGCCCACGTGCACCGGCCGCGAGCATCCGTCGCCGGAGACCACGACTCCCATCGTTCCCTGTCGACTGTCCCTCGTCACACCTGCAACCAAAATTCAGTTGGTTCAGTTAACAGTGTTAACTGAAGAATAAACCACGATCTGCTCGTTACCTGACAAGAGATCGGTCCCAGCGCAGTTGGCAGCGCACTGCACGCCTAGCCCGGAGGGCGCGGGTTCGACCCCCCCCCGGCGCAATTTCTTTTCCTGCGCTAGCCCTTCAGCGACCCCACCAGTCATTGGCGCCCGTGGCCACGTCAGCGCCCCGCTGGCCCCCTGGCCCACGGGCAGTGACCAGTGTGCAACCCAGTTGCGGTAACAAAAGTTTTTAAACGAATCTGTGTAATTTTTATTCCTTTTAAAATGGCAGAATAAACACCAAACGTTAAAAATCAATAACTTTTAATATATGAATCCAATAAATAAAAACTTTATATGTTTATTGCTCCAAATTTTATAACCTTTCCAAATATTCAATTTGTGCACTGTTTTGAGTTTTCCAAATACATTTAAAATTCAAATTGGAATAATTCAAATGCTAGTTTATAAAATCCATAACTAATTATTTATTAATCCAATAAATGCAAATAAAATATGTTTTCCATACCATTTTGAATATCCTATTCAAATATAAAATTTGTTGTCTGGTTTGAACAATTTAAATTGCCTAAACAATTTAAAACTTGTTTAATTCAATTAAAACTTGTTTAATATTGTTTAATTCATAATTAAATAATCCTAAGTCCAATTTCAAAATGTGAAACATGTATTCCAACTAAAATTTGATAACCTTTTCAAATATCAACTTTATTATTTGTTTTGAACAATTTAAATGGTTGAAAACAACAAATACTTGTGTGTCACCTTTAAGGCACCCAAAAATTCCCTAAGTTAATAATAAAATTCTAAATTGCTACACCCTATCTTAATTTGATTCTAATGTTGTTATTTTGCTGTTTTCCTTTTGCATGCATCATGCTAACCACTTTCCCATAATAACTAAATTGTAGATCATGTGTTTCCACTTAATTCATGGACTCTTGCCGTATGCAATCCAATTGCATATGGGTCCATTTAAATTGTGTTATCATGTTGTCTAGTTTATTTTGAAGCAACCCTTAACTTGTCATGCATCATATTTGATTGTGCACTATGCCATGATAATGATTGCTTATCTTTCTGCAATGTTTGTTTGCTTCTTCTCGGATACACGACGACGTTGAGACCGACGATACTTACGACATCCCTTCTAAGGAGTTAGCTCAGTACCAGGCTACTGGGTTTGCAGGCAAGTTATCACTCACATGAACCACTGTGTTCCTTTCAACATTGGTTACCGATACTTTCCGTTGTTCTTTTCTGCTAGCCTTAGTAGTAGTTGTTCTGTTACGAACCTATCACATGAATCCCTTAAACCTGATATTGCCTCATCTCCCTTCCTACAACCCATTGTTTGAGCCAGTGTCTTACGAGCATGCTTAGGTTGCTTTTGCTCGAGTCTGTTACCCGTTACTTACTGTTACTATTTCTATTACGTTCTGGGGGCTCGATGTTTAATCAATCAATCATGCTAATGTTACTATTAATAATAAATTTGATGATAAGGCACCGGCAGGAGGCCCATGAGAGGTTTTGAAGCCTGCTAGTGTCGACCCTAATAGGAAAAGGGTCTTGTCTACTGATCCATGATGAGAGCACTAACCGCATGTGGGAAGCGAGTATGGGCGCCCCCCTCAATTTGATTCGATTCGCATCTCGTCCAAATCGCCTCATTTAGTTCGTGTTTTCCATTTGCCGCATGCATGTTTTTGCGAGCCCAGGCCAGGGTGGAACTTTTGTAGTCGGCATATAGGGGGACACGTTCTTAGAGTGCTATGAGGGTCCATTTTCTTCTGGGCTCGATTAGCCGTGCGCCCAAGGTTCTTTGGGCTTGATGCGGAGAAGAGTTGAGTTGTGTTGAGTGCCCCGCTTGGTGGAAGGGCATTTCCATCTGGCGGGTTATTCATGCGTGTACGGCCAAATTGGTGCAACCCTGCAGGGATAATCTTCTCGAGAAGCCGTGTTTTCCGCGGTTATGGATTACTTGGTGAAAGTACTGGCTAACAAGTACTCAGGACAACTTAAACATAATGATCAACCATGTTACACCCAATGATTAATAACTTGACTAGTAATAGGTTGATGACACAATAACTTGATAACAGTGTGAGTTATCCTCGGATTGCTTCTTTGGATAAGGGGCGAGATCCAGGATGGGTTTGTTTGAAGTTATCTTTCAGTTGGTTACTATCCTCGATCTTATCTCCTTTCTGTTAGCCGGAAGTGGTAGAATCTCTGTAGTTGGTTAGCGCAGCCAGTTGCAGCATCTTTTATATCCCCTCTCTTCCGTTGAACCCAAGGCATCTGTGCTTGGTGTTGACAGGTTACACTTTGGTGAACTGTGAGTCTTGCTTGCCAGTACGTTTATGTACTGACCCCTTTGGGGCTGTGGTTTCCGCAGACCTACGTTTCCGAGGATCCCCATGGTGGCTACTACGTGGAGTATGACGAGACTGCTGACGAGTAGATAGCGGACCCGGGCAGGATCCGAGACTTCGTGGATGGGCTCCGTCTGTTTGTTTCCGGCCTCTTAGGCCTATTTGGTTCTTGTCTGTACTCAGACATGTTGAATGCTTCCGCTGTATTGTAATGATGTATTGTTGGGGCAGGTGCCCTCTGAATGATTGTATTTGCTATCTCTGCTCTACTGAGAGCCATTTGCAACTTATTTCAATCTTTTGTGTCGTAGAGATCTGTTGTGATATCACTTGTTAAACGCCGTTGACGTACCATGTGTGTATGGTTTGAAGTACGTCGACGGAAGTGCCTTTGATCTCTAGTGGATAGTTTACATCGACGATGGAATAGCAGGGCTTGTGTTGTCACGCATAAGCGCAGGCCTACCAGGAAGCTGGGACGTGGGAGCAGTTATGCCCCATAATCCAAGCATCTGCTATCCAGTTCGTACGGTGAGTATCCCCTAGAAATCAGGGTGCGACAAAAGATTACTCGGCATCTAGGGTTGAGGCATCCATCTTGTCCTTGCCCTTGCCAGCCGGGTCCTGTTCCTTGACTTGTTCTTCAGCAGTCTTGGTAGCAGCAGCATCCGGATTAGCAGTGGCACTAGAACGCGAAGGAGTAGGGACAACTCGCGTGGAGCTAGTAGGCGCAGTATTGGCTTCAGCTTTTTTCTTCGCAGCTTCTTCCCTCAGTTGGGCAGATTCCGCCTTCCACCGCGCCAGCATGTCAAAGGGCTTCGGAAGATCCGACGTAATTGCCCTATCTTGTGCATCATACGGCGGCACCATCCGGCTGACATCCAAATTGCCGGCAATCAGGCTCGCTGCGTGACGAACTTCTGTCTGAATGGCCTTGTAATGTTTAGGTAAAAACGGGGAGCCATCATGGTTGAACTCTGGAAACCCGCCAACAAGCTTCGCCGGGTCAAGCTTGGGAAAGTATGCTTTCGCCAAGGCAAGACCCCGGGTCACCCCAACCTGGCAGGATGAACGCTTCCAGTGTTCAATCCACTCGGGGATGGTAGAACACGCATCAAGCAGCGCGTTCAAACCACCATTCCCAGTGCTTGGACACCTGACAGCTTTCACGGCCCACTTAGTCCCAGCACAGAGCTGCCGGATGGTGCTCTTTACCTTCTTCAGCAGAACTGCTTCATCCACATCCGGAATTTCCTCATCCGCCCCTGCAGAAAAGGAGAAACATCCAAAGTTAGGAATTCCGAGTATCCTCCAGAACATCCAGACAAATTTAAAGATCAGTCAGTCGGGAAAATTTACATATCAGAGAACGATAAGTGTCGGCGATCTGGCCCGACAGCTCGTTCACCCTATTCACTGCAGCATTGCATCTCTTCTTATACTTCTTTGCCTGCTTCCCGGCTTTCTTAGCTTTAGCTTCAGCCGATTCACGTAGCTTCGTTTCCGCCTTGAGAAGTTTATCGGCTCTAGCCAACTCCTTCTCAGAGTGTGTTACGTAGGCCTATATGAAAACACAAAGAAATGTCAGTCGGACAAAACAAAAGTATCAGTCGGCTATATGTGAAAGTTCCAAGCAAATTATGCATAAGTTCACTCGGAACTTGGGGACTATATGAGTATACAAGCAGTATTAGTACAGTTTACCTCGTGTTTAGCTATCAGGGCCTCCAGGATACCCTCTTCATCAGCTCTCAGTGTATGTAGAGCCTCGAGCATCTCAGCAAAGTTCATGTCTTCGGGCTTGGTGCCGGAAGACCCGGCTGCATGACAACCCGGAGTAGGAGTTGGATCCGGCTTTGGAGACGATACCTGGGTGGCCTGGGGGTCAGGGGTGGGGGTACCCATCCTCGTACCCAAGTCTCCCACGTCCTCATCACCGGTTCCATCAGCATGCTTTGGAGACCCGGCATCCTGCTTGGACGAGTCTATTGGGGAATCTTGCCCCTTGACTTCTTCTTCTTCAGGGCCGCCAGTCGCGGCATGTACATCATCAACCGGGCCTTCAGTGTCCCGGGTATCTGTCTCCATGTTCTCCGGGTCACTGAGTGTGACTTGGGCTCTAAGGAAAATAGAGATAAATAGTTAGCGATAGTGAATGAAAATTATCAAATATACAAGGATATCATATAGCAAAAGCTCACCCGGTGTTCACGGCATAATCTGGTGGGAGCTCGCTGCTGGAAACGGATGAAGCTGTCACAGGACCCGATAGAGGGACCCGGAACTGTCCGGCTAATGGATGGTTGGGGGAGGGGTGACGTTGAGGTGAGTTGGAAGGTTGAGATGGAGGAGTACCGGCACGGCGAGCTGGTGGTGAGGAGATGTCCGGGTCACCTTGCGTTTGGCCGAAGGCGGGTCCCAAATCTCACCTCTCTTTTCTATCTATTCCTCTATTTTCTATTCTCTACAAAAAAAAGAAGGAAAGAAAAATAATAAAAAGAGAACTAGCTAGGGGGAAGCAGGCCTTTCGGCCCACCTACAACCCCCAGAAGCCAGCCCATCCAAGCCCGGTACCCCTTCGCTCTAGGAGAGCAGGTCGTTGTCTTCTTCCTCCTGATGTCGTCACCTCTGTACGAACTTCCCCATCCATGGCCACGTATTCGGTTGATGTGATGGACGGCCATCCAGCACCCGCCTCCTCCTATATCTAGCCAGGAGGTGCCCACGAACCCTAGCTGCTCGCCCTAGTCCTCTCCTCCCTCTCCAGCGCCGCTGTTCTCCCCCTCCATCTCTATTCTTTTCTCTGATGTTCCTGAACCCGAACAGCAACTAGCCATGGCCGGGAGTTTGAAGCCATGGCGCCGCCGCTACGCTCGTCTACGGGCCTCGGTTCCGGCGGGAATGGAACCGGGGCACATCCACCTCCGTCTCCGCTTCCTCGTCGGGGTCGGAGATCCCCAAGCTCCACCGCGCCGTCGCCGTTTTCTTCCCCAGCGTGCAACCATCGTCTTCGTCAGGGCGTGGCGCCCCTCCTGCACCTGGCCTTCCTCGAGCCCTCCCCCCCCGGTGAGCCTCCGTCCACCTGGACTCTCTTCCCCTCTCTCCCCCCCCCCCCGCTGCTCTGTGTGCTCGCCGTCCCGCGATGGCCGCTGCCGGTTTGTTCCCGTACGTGGTGTTCCGATCGGGGCTTCAGTTTCGTCAGTTATAACAGGGCTGGTTTGCCTCTTATTCGGCCACGCACGGATGTGTTCAAACCCACAGCAGCAGCGCAGTGGCTTAGGTCTAGGTGCGCTCCCCCGCAGGCCCAGGTTCGATCCCCCCTCAGGCCGAATAAAGGCCACCTTTTTTGGTTTCCCTCGCGCGCGGGTAGGCCCCACCTGTCGGTGACCCTAGAGGCCACCTAAGTTTCCAGCCAAACCCAGTCAGCGCCACCGTGGCAGGAGCCCAGCTGTCAGCCTCTGTGGTTAGGCTGCTGCCCGGTTATATCTGAATCCTAGATCCAGATCTGAGAATTCTTTTCACAACAAGGTCCCTAAAAATTGCACAAAAGTCCCTGCATTTCAAATGCACCTAATAAATTCATTTAAACTCCAATTTCAAAATATAAAACATGTTTTCCATGCAGAATTAAATGCTCTACCTGTTTAAACCATTTGTGCACTGTTTTGAACATTCCAAATCAATTCAAAAATTCAAATTCAAATAACTATTTTGAATTTGATTAAATTCATAACTATTTCAAATTTAATTCAAATGGCACATATAAATATGTTTTCCATCCCATTTTTCATGAACTTTGCAAATATCAACTTTGTTTTCTGTTTTAAATAAGTTAAATTGCTGAAAAAACAACTAATTATTTATTTAATGCATTTAAAATTGCTAATTTGATAACTTGCTCATTTTAATTCCAAATCCAACAAATAAAATATGTTTTCATACCAGAAAATGCACTTAATCTGTTCATGCCATCCATGCCTTTGTTTGCATCTTCCATATTGCATTTTACTAGGGTTATCCATGTTCACCTAAATAACAAACATGGAATGTGTTGGGGTGCTCAATTAAATTGGTCCCTATTCCATTTAATTTGGTTTAGCTCATCTATTATTTGTTTTCCATGCTAAACAACATTTAATATTGATGGTTAGATAAATAACTTAAACCTTCCTAATTAAATGTTGGGCTTTTGTCTCAACTTAAATTGGTTAAGTTGCATCCCCGCATGTCATGCATCCATATCTTGATCATGCTGGATCTTTTGCCGTAGAAGTAATTGTTGCATCTGGTGTTTGTTCTAGTTTGTTGCTTCTTCGCGGATAGAACGTTGAGATGATGTGAGAAACGACAAGTTCTTCGGATGTACCCCTACTTGCTGGATCTTAGGCAAGTATACTCACTTGCTGCCTATGGCTGCCTTTCCTCACTTGTTACCGATTCTTTCCGTTGTCTTTATGCTAGCCTAGTATTTTCGATGCTTGTGTTCCGATCCCATCACATGTTTACCCTGCTGCCACGATATTGCCTTACCTCCACACCTATAACCCTGTTGTAAGTTGGCCTGTGTCGTACTAGCATGCTTAGTGTTGTTTGCGCTCAAGTCTTGTTGTCCGTCTTATCACCTGTTTAGTTTGATAGTTGGGTTTCAACTTAATCAACAACATGTTAATGTTTTGGGTAATAATAATTTGATGATAAGGCACCGGCAGGAGGCCCGGCGTGGTTTTGAGGCCTTCTAGTGTCGAACTTAATTAGGAAAAGGGTCTTGTCCTCCGATCCATGATGAGCGCACTAACCGTATGTGGGAAGCGAGTATGGGCGCCCCCCGCAACTTTGATTCGATTCGCATCTTGTCCAAATCGCCTCATTTAGTTCGGGTTTTCCATTTGCCGCATGCATATGCAGGTGCGAACCCTTGGCGCCAGGGTGGAACTTTTGTAGTCGGCATTTAGGGAGACACGTTCTTAGAGTGCTATGAGGGTCCCCTTTTCTTCGTGGGGCTTGATTAGCCGTGCGCTCAATTGCACGGGGTTCTTTGGGCTTGATGCGAAGAAGAGTTGGGTTGTGTTGAGTGCCTCGCTTGGTGGAAGGGCCTTTCCATCTGGCGGGTCATTCTTACGTGTACGGCCAAATTGGTGCATCCCTGCAGGGTTAAATCTTCTCGAGAAGCCGTGTTGTCCACGGTATGGATGACTTGGTGAAAGTGCTGGCTAACAAGTACTCAGACAACTTACACTTAACGATGATAACTTGACTAGTAATACAGATTACCTCCACCCTAAAAATGAATGTCACCTTAATCAACAGTGTGAGTTTACTTGGGTTGCTTCCTTAGTAGGGGGTGACGCTGGATGGGTCTTGTTTGGTGAGTAGTTATAGTTGGTTTTGTCGCGCTATCTTATCCCTTTCTTTTAACCGGATGTTGTAGCGCGTCTCTGTAGTTAGTTAGTGCAGCCCGCTGCCTCTTGTTTGCAATAATCCCTTCCTTCCGTTGTACCCAAAGTATTTGTATCTTGTGATGAGTGGTTACGCCGGTATCTTGTGAGTATGGTTTATCCGCTTGCTAGTACTTAATCGTACTGACCCACGAATCCATTTCGTGGCTGCATATTCCACATTGCAGTCAACAGGTTTGAAGTCTGACGATGTTAGCTTGGGAATCCCTCCGGCTTGGCCTGGGCAGGGATTGGACGCCATCGGTTATCTTCAGGACTGTTAGTCCAATTTGTATCTTGTCCGTAGTCGGACGCTATGTTGTTTCTTCCGCTGTTATTTGGATCTTTGTATTGTATCAGTTGTATCCTTGACTCGTTTGAGTCATCTTGTATATACCTCCTCTGTTGTTGTTGTGGAGTATTTGTGAACTGTTGTAATGTTATCACAAGTGACAATCTGAAATCGGTTATTATGTGGATTTTGGCGGAAATGCTGAAATCTGCATAGTGCCCGATCTCGGGGCGTCAGATAGTTGTTGGTTAAGTTTACACATGTTAGCAAAAGAATAAGGTTCGGAGGACATGAGGGAGTAGGGAACCTTAGATACCACTCCTATGGTTTTCCTCTTGGCCCCAACTGTTACATCTTGTTCAGTTTCGCTTTTATCAGACTCGGTAGCCTCCCGGTCCTCCTTGTCGTCCTTGTCCTCCAACCCTGAAAGCCGAGAATGTATAGTCGGAAAAAGTGAGATATGTGAAAGCAAAATGGTGCAAGTGAAGTTGATCGAAGACCCGGACAATACCTTCATCATTGTCAACCGGTTCTTCATCTTCTTCCGGGTCTCCGGAGGAAGGGGAGGTCTCAATATTCCAAAAGACGTTATCAGCCTGAGATAAAAGCATGAAAATGAGAGTTATTGGTTGTATCAAGTCAAAGTATGAGGATAAGTGTATAAGTATCGGATTTTACCGCTGGAGCCGGGTTATCCCGGGTAAATGGTGCTAACCCGGCGATGTTCTTGATCACCTCCAACTTTTTCGTCAAGAAACTCTTGATGGTCTTGTTAGTATCGCCAGCCGGATAATTCTTTGAGGAATATCGGAGCGCGTCCGTGACGTGCCCCGAGTAGTCACACATCAGCTTGGTACAAATGGAGTTGGGCTGGATCCGGAAGTCCACCCATGTCTTAACCAGATTGAGCCCAAGAAGACCTTGGGCAGAGAGGATGGCTATTTTTGATAGGAGGGGCTGGATTGCTTCCCTATCCGACTCAGGGGGAAAAGTGTTGAAGGTGTCGGAGAGATCTAAGAGACCCTCCGAGTAACCCGGCAGTTTCCTTTCGCCGGGTGGGGAGGTGTCTCGGCAATAGAAAAAGGAAAGTTGCGAATGCTTAACATGAGAATTAAGATTGAGGGTCGGCATGGGAGAGTTCTTACGGCGCTGGATGGAAACCCCGCCGCAAGCCAAGAGCGCCCCGTCACCGCTTTCGCGGCACGGTTTGCACTGGAAAAGTTCTATAAAGAGAGGCAAATTTGGCGGAATGCACAGATAAGACTCGCAAAGGACTATGAAGTGGGTTATGTTCAACATAGAGTTAGGCCCTATGTCGAACACCCGGAGGCCGTAGTGGTTAAGGACCTCGCGGAAAAAGGAGTGACCCGGGGGGCGAAACCCCCGGATCACATGTTCAACGAAGCATATTACCTCGTCCGGATTAGGGGAAGGCCGGGTCTCGTCACCCGGCACCCTCCAGTGGATCTCCTCCTGAGGGGGGAGGACGCCCAACTCGGCCAGCTCCTCTAGCTTGGCCTGGGTCACGGAGGATCACGCCCAATTGGGGGATATGGATTGGGTCGTTCTTGGCTTAGCCGTCTGCTTCCCTTTGGTCTTGGGAGCCATTGGTTCAGTCTGCAAAAGTACAAGACAAAAGGATATAAAGCATCAGACTCGGAAGTTATGGATTTACCGAGTATTGATAAACAGTATGAAAACTACGAATTATCTGGGTATCGAAGAGCGGTACAGAAATTATGGGATATCTACGTATAGACAAGCATTTATGGAAAAAGGTTAATTGCCTATGTATCTAGTGCAAGTAAAAGAACCGGGAGAGGTGGAATTCCCGGGTATCTGTGAACAGCCGCGGAAATCTGAGTGGACTACATCTAGATTGGAAAATCTACTATCGATTTCGTGGAGAAATTAATGACTACAAGTGGTAAGAGAGCATTATGGGATCAATAATCAGGCAATTGGATGAGCTAGGATGGAAGTGTTCGACCTAATTCGGCGCGGGCCAAGAAATGGCCGCGGGTGGACCTAGATCTAATTTAGGTCAACCGAAGAAATTACCCATTGAATCAAGGGGAATAGGAATCTTACCGGCGTGGACTGGAGGAGGATGCGACGGCGACAGATGGCGCACTCGTGATGCCCACGTGCGACTCCCGGCGGGCAGCTCGGGGGCGCGGCGGCGGAGATTGACGGCGGCGCGGGGCGGACCGTGGAGGAACGCAGCTGGCGGCGGCACTGCTCCGGCGACGTGCGCGAGGTCTCCGTGGTGGCGCTCTGCGGGCTCGGGTGGAGAAGCGCTGGTGAGGAGGAAGAAGATGGAAGGAATGGACCGTTGGAGTTAGGTCACCCCCTGGGTACCTATTATAGGTACGGGTGGGTAAACCTAGGCCGGAAATTTCGGGATAAGGGATACCCGTCCTGATTTTCTGGGATATGCGTTAAGTGCTGAACGGGATATCCGGAATGGATAAGAAGCAAATCTTCTCCGCGATACTTGGGTCAATTAACGAGTGAAGTAAGCCGGGTCTTCTGCATCTTCCTTGGAACATTGACCCGAAAAATTAAAGATGGACTTAGAGAAAGCCGGGTTATTATATGGACCACCAATGGAGTTAGGCCTGGCTGTTTATTAAAGCAACCTAACCCGGCCTCTATGAACTTGTATGTTTATTGTTTTTGCAGAGAATAGTGTGCGCTTCAAGGAGGATCCCGTGAAGCCCAAGCTATTCTGGGGAATACTGATGGAGGGATGATAACCCGGTAGGCTAACGCCAAGGAGTAACTCGGCCCGAAGGACGCCGCGCAAGACCCGGCTTAGGATAAAGGAGCTTCTAGAAGGCCCAGGAACATATGCCTCGTAACCCGGATTGTGGATTCCGGTAAGGAAGTTTAGGGTTTGTAAGCAGTGTCCGGGTAGGATTCAGAGTACGCCTTGGAGAGTAAGCTAGGGGATCCGGATGTTATATAAGCCGGTCCCTAGGTTAGGGTTAGATAAGTTTTAGCATAAGCAAGAGTACAATCGCCGGATTGCGAGGTATCGAGTGTCCATTGTAGCTTGAGAGTTGATATAATATATTTAGATCGGAGACTCGGCGACTTGATTGCCGGCTACCAGATCGCATATCACCATGGTTTCCTTTGAGCTAAACCCTCTCCCAAACACTCGAGTCGATTTGCCCCAAGACAAGTTACCCCCGGTAACGTCTGCCGTGATTATCCCACGACAGGTATCACCAGATCAAGCTCAAGAAGGAAGATTGGGAGAAAACATCGTTCATAACCCCCTTTGGAGCTTTCTGTTACAAAACCATGACTTTTGGGCTAAAGAACGCTGGCCCAACATACCAAAGGTGCATTCAAAAGTGTTTCGAGGATCAGATTGGACGTAACGTTCATGCTTATGTTGATGATGTGGTGATTAGAACCAGGAAGGCAGAAACATTCAATGAGGACCTAAAGGAAACGTTCAGGAATCTGAGAAGATATCAGATGAAGCTTAACCCCACAAAATGTGTGTTTGGAGTGCCAGCAGGAAAGTTACTCGGTTTCATTGTTTCCGAGAGAGGAATTGAGGCAAAACCGGACAAGATTAAAGCTATTCAGAATCTGAAAAAGCCGGAAGGCCTGAAGCATGTTCAAAAGCTTACAGGATGTGTAGCAGCATTAAGCCGGTTTATATCCAGGCTTGGAGAGAAGGCAATACCTTTATACCGGCTCTTGAGGAAAACCGCCAAATTTGTTTGGGACCAAGAGGCGGACGAGGCGTTCGAAGCCCTGAAAAAGAAATTATCTGAGGCACCGATTCTGGCGGCGCCGGGTCCTAAAGATCCCATGTTGTCATACGTTGCGGCCGGGCCCCGGGCGGTTAGTGCCGTGGTTGTTGTCGAGCGCAAAGAGGATGGAAAAGATCACCCGGTACAAATGCCGGTTTATTATGTGAGTGAAGTACTATCGGAAGCAAAGCAGCGGTAACCACATTGGCAAAAACTAGTTTTCGGGGTCTTCATGGCCAGCCGGAAATTGAAACCATATTTTCAGGAACACCCCATAACAGTGGTTAGCTCTATACCAATGGCAGATATTATCATAAATTCAGACGCGACAGGTAGAATAGCCAAATGGGTCATTGAGATGGGAGATTATCACATCAACTACGAGCCCAGGTCTGCAATCAAATCTCAAGCTTTAGCTGATTTTATCAATGATTGGACTCACACAAGCATGCCCACAATGATGCCAAGTTCTGAGTCTTGGGTAATGCACTTCGACGGTTCTAAGCAGTATGAGGGGTCAGGAGCTGGGGTGGTACTCACATCACCCAAAGGCGACAAATTGAGCTACGTGTTGCAGATTCACTTTGATTGCTCCAACAATGTGGCTGAGTATGAGGCATTATTACACGGATTGAGAGTAGCAAAGGAGATGAACATCAAGCGAATACGGTGCTACGGAGACTCGGATCTTGTGGTACAGCAGGTCTCAAGAACTTGGGATAGAAAGGATGAAACAATGGCAGCATATCGCAGAGAGGTGGACAGGGTTGCCGGCTCTTTTTTCCGGTATGAGGTGGAGAATATTGACAGGCGAAAGAACGAGGCCGCAGATGCGCTCGCAAGACTCGGCTCGCGCAGAGAGCCGGTTCCACCTAATGTTTTCCTGGACGAGTTATGGCGGCCATCTGTTAAAACCGAGTCTGAGGAAGAGGTGGCTAACCAAGACCCAGATTTGGAGCTCGTGGCCACAATACGTGTCGTTCCCGAGTGGACAGAGCCGTTTTTGGCCTACCTATCACGGGGCGAGTTACCACCACGGGAAGTTCTAGCAAGGCAAGTTCTGAGACGAGCAAAGGGCTATTCTATTATCAATGGTGAACTGTATAAAAGAAGTGCAGCTGGAGTCTTTTTGCGCTGTGTAGCACCAGAAGAAGGCCGACAGATTTTAAAGGAGATCCACGAAGGGGATTGTGGGCATCATGCCTCCACAAGATCCCTTGTGGCCAAAGCATATCGACATGGATTTTTCTGGCTCACGGCCTTAGCAGACGCGGAGCGCTTGGTGGCAAGGTGTGATGGATGTCAAAGGTACGCTCGCCAAACCCATGTGCCGGCTATGGAGTTGCAAACAATCCCGCTGACCTGGCCATTTGCTGTTTGGGGTATGGATATGGTGGGCCCCTTTCACATGTCACCTTGCAAAAAGACTCATCTTTTGGTAGCTATTGATAATTTTACTAAGTGGGTTGAAGTTATGTCAGTTACCAATTGCGAAGCAATCACATAAGTCAAGTTCCTGAAAAGGATCATCTACCGGTTTGGATACCATCACAGCATAATAACATACAATGGAACCAACATGTCCTTAGGAGAGATGGAGAAATTTTGCGGGAACAATGGTATCCGGCTTGACGTAGCGTCGGTAGCACATCCACAAGCTAATGGACAGGTGGAGAGGGCAAATCAGGAGTTACTTCGTGGGTTGAAACCACGGCTGCGAGTCCCGTGCATCAGAGTTGCTGGATCATGGGTTGAAGAGATACCATCAGTAGTGTGGGGAATTAACACTACACCTAACAGATCTACTCAGATGACCCCGTTTTTCATGGTTTACGGCGCAGAGGCAGTATTGCCGAGTGATATTATTCATGACTCGCCCGGAGTATCGGCTTACGTTGAGGTGGAGAATGAGAAGACCCGGCAGGATGCCGTGGATATGCTAGAAGAACACAGAGAACAAGGCTTGGAGAGATCAGCCATATATCAGCAGGATCTGAGGAGATACCACAGTCGGCGAGTCAAAACCCGGGTCTTCCAGGAAGGGGACCTGGTATTGCGTTTGGTACAATCAAAGGAGGGAAAGCACAAGTTATCTCCACCATGGGAAGGATCGTTCATCATAAGCCGGAATCTGCATAATGGATCATATTACTTGATAGATGCAAGGGAAGAGTCGGATACTGTCAATGACACCGCTCATACCACTTCATCTATGCAAGAGAGGGAAAGACCATGGAACATGGCTCAGCTACGTCCCTACTATACATAGCATAGGCTAGGTTTACAAAGTTGAATTACACGATGTAACAGGCAGCAGGTTTCAGACGCACTCTTTTCCTATCCAGGGTACCTAAGGGGACTAGAGGGTTTTTAATGAGGCGGCCTGCTGACCTAACTTTTCTCATATCAATAGAGAGATGGTTAAACTATGATATTGCTTCTTTCTTATTTATTTCTGTTAAGTTTTGATCTTTCTGTTTTTACTTTCTGTTTTCTATTTTATCAGGTATGTATTACTTATTTGTTTTATAATACACCAGTTCTATATTTTTCCTAAGATTGCATATATAGGTCTTGGGGGCTGATTGCTTGAATAGCACAGTTGCAAACTCAAAGACCCGGCCACGATGCCATCAAGTTATAAGGACCGATTACTTGTAATAAGTACGGTTACAATCTTATAACCGGACAATAGAGCCAAATTTTCTTGATTTCTCTTGTTTAAGCTTGATGTGACTCGCAAAAATGTGGCATGCTTTGCTAACGTGTAATCACAATCAGCCATGATGCCCAATGGGACTTGCCTGACCCTGTTTTTATAAAGTTATAGCAGCATTGAATATCCACGCGAAAGCCGGCTTACAACAGAGAGGATCAAAAGGGTCATCCAAACCACAGGTTATGCAGAGTACAAGGTTAACAGCCGGAAACTCACAATTTGCAAAAACAATTTGCTTTTCTGAAAACTACAAATCCCTAGACTCGGAAATTCGGGCCTTGGGGACTTGGGAATTTGAGAAAAGCAACAAATTGTTTAGCTGTTAAGTTTAAAAACCCAAAAATCCGAGTCTTGGGGACTTGGGGACTTAGGAAATAAAGTCCACTTGTCAAAATCACCGAGACCCGGAAACCGAGTCTCACAAAAGGAAAAAGAGCGAAAAGCAGAAAAGCAGCAACAAAGTTCAAGGCTAGGGAGTAACATATCACGATAAGGGGCAAGAAGGGCCACCAAAAGCTATTAAAGTTTAAACGTATTACAAACCGAGGAAATTGTATCGAAAAGTGCACAGGCGCACTATTAAAAGGATAATTGTATCAGGCATATTACATAATGCCCATTGGCCAAATAAGTGTTTGAGGCGAGAGATATTGAAACTTTATTCGGCACCCTTTGCCGAGTCATCAACGTCATCCTTGGCGGCCGGGTCTGTGGAACGCTCATCGGTGGTCTTCTCTGCTACCATGTCCGGGTTAGCCGCAGTATCGGCACGGGCTGGAGGAGGGACAACCGGCGTAGAGGAGGAAGGCACATTATCGGCTTTAGCTTTCTTCTTGGCAGCTTCCGCCTTCCACCGTTCCAGCATGTCAAAGGGCTTAGGCAGATCCAATTGAATTGGCTTGTCATTGGCATCATAAGGTGGAGTGATCTTGCTTATGTCCAGTTTGTCGGCGGTCAAGCTCGCCGAGTGACGCACCTGGGCATGAATGGCCTTATAATCCTTACCAGTGAACTTGGAGCCATCGTTGTTGAACTCGGGAAACCCGCCTACGAGCTTTGCCAGCTCGAGCCTAGGGAAATATGCTTTGGCCAGAGCAAGCCCGCGGGTTACCCCAATCCGGCACAATGAACGCTTCCAGTGGTCGATCCAGGCGGGGATGGTAGAACATGCATCAATCAAATCGTTCAAACCACAGTAACCCTTACCCGGCCACTTCACAGCCTCCAAAATCCACTTGGTGCCGACAGTAAGTTGCCGGATTACGGCCTTCAGCGTCTTCAATTTCTCAATATCATCTTCATCTGGGGCCTCTTCACCCGGACCTGCAGAGTAACGGAAAAAGTTAAAGCACTGAAATCCGGATGATAAACCTTACGGAATGAGAAATCCGGGTTATAATTAGTAAGTTAGAAATTCTTACCGAGTAGAGTGCGGTAAGTATTGGCAATCTGGGCCGAAATTTTCTTTTGCTCACCCTCAGCAGTTTGGGACCTTTTCTTATACTTTTTCACGTCCTTCTCAAGATTCTTCACATCAACTTCTAGCTCTTCACATAACTTTTTCTCGACCTCGAGGACCTTGTTGGTTTTTGCTAACACCTCCTCCGACCGGGTCACGTATGCCTGTGAGAAAAAGAAAGGAAAAGTTAGTCGGACAAAAGATATATCCGGGTATGGTAGATCATACAGTTATAAAGTACCAAGCAAACTATGCATAGTTCACTCGGAACTTGGGGACTATGTGAATATACAAGCAACATTGTTTAATTTACCTGGTGCTTAGCTGCCATGGCTTCCAGAATGTCCCTTTCATCAGTCTTCAAGGTGAAGAGCGCATCTAGCATTCCTTCAAAGTCCAGATCGCCGAGTCTCGGCCTGGAGGAGCTGGGGCCCTGATTACCCGGAGGTGGAGTCCTTTCCTGCTTGGGGGAGGTTATCCGGGTTGCCTAGTGTTAGGAGTGGGTTCACCCCTCCGCGATCCCAGGATCTCGACATCCTCGTCCCCGGGTGTGTGCGTTGGCATGGGAAACTTGGCCTCTTGCTCGGCCGGATCTTTCAGCAAGTCTTTTTCTTCTTCTTCTACACCGCCAGCCGCGGTCTTCGCAACGTCTTCCGTATCCTCCGTAGCCGGGTTATCCACGTCCATGTCCTCTGGGTCACTAATCGTGAGCTTGGCCCTGAGAAAGAGAAATAAATAGTCAGTATATGGTGAATCAAATATACGGAAAAAGCTAGTGTATTGAGTAGCTAGAAAAGTAACTCACCCGGTGTTCACGACGAAATCTGGTGGGAGATTGTTGCTAGACCCGGAAGAAGTTGACAAAGAGTTGGAAAGTGAGACCCGGATTTGTCCGGCTAGTGGATGATTTGGAGAGGGACATCTTCGAGGAAGGTGGGAAGAACGAGTTTGGGGAATACCGGCTCGGCGAGCGGGGGACGAAGGGATGCCCGGGTGAAGGGGATCGTCACCCGGAGAGTTCCGGGTTACTCTACGCTTGACTGGGGCGGGTTCCTTCAAGTGTGATGAATCGATCAAACGTTAGTTAAGTTCGCACATGTTAGCGTACGAGTATGGTTTGGAGGCAATAGAGGAGTAAAGCACCTTGAAGACACCTCCCCGGGTCCTCCTCTTTGCCCTGACCTCCACTTATGGCTCAGCTTCGCTCTCATCCCGATTGTGTATCCTCTTTGTCCTCTAGCTCTGGCAAGCAAGGTACATTGTTGGTAAAGAGGAAAAAGTTTGCCTAGATAAGATAACAAAAAAAGAAATGAGCGAGACTCGGATATTACCTTCATCAGAATCAACCGGTTCCTCGTCCTCTTCCGAGTTTTCGGAAGGAGGAGGGGTATCTATCTTCCAGAAAGCGTTATCTTCCCGAGAGAAAAATACAGTGACAAAAGTTAGTGATTGTGCAAGAAAATTATCAGTCGGGTAAAGCAGTGATAACCGGTTCTTACTGCTAGGGCCAGGTTATCGCGTGTGAAAGGGTCCAAGCCGGCTATGTTCCGGATCACCTCCAGCTTCTCGGCCAAGAAATTTTTCATGATCTTGTTTGCGTCCGAGGCCGGGTAATTCTTCTCCGAGTAACGGAGAGAATCGATAACGTGTCTAGAATAGCTGCACATGAGTTTGAGCCGGATGCTATTGGGTGGGATCCGGCAACTTACCTAGGTTTTGATTAGATTGAGCCCAAGAAGACCCTGGGCCGAGAGTACAGCAAGTTTACTGAGGAGAGGCTGGATAGACTGCCTCTCGGCCTCAGAGGCGAAAGAGTTGAGATTATCGGCAAGATCGAGGAGGTTATCGGTGAAACCCGGCAATGGCTTTTCCCCAGCTGAGGAGGTGTCTTGGCAATAAAAATAAGTTTTCTGCCAATGTTTGACGTGGGAACTGAGGTTTAGAGTCGGCATGAGGGAATTTTTCCGCCTCTGGATGGAGACCCCTCCACAGACTAGGAGGGCCCCATCGCCGCTCTCTCGGCACGGCTTGCATTGAAAGAGTTCAAGGAAAAGAGCTAAATTTGGCGGAATGCATAGTTATGATTCACACAGAACTATGAAGTGAGTAATGTTGAGCATAGAGTTGGGGCCAATGTCAAATACCCGGAGCTTGTAGTGGTCCAAAAGCTTACGGAAGAAAGGGTGACCCGGGGGGCGGAAACCCCGGATCACGTGTTCGACGAAAACTACCACTTCGTCAAGACCCGGAGATAGCCGAGTTTCCTCTCCGGGTATCCTCCAGTGGATCTCCTCCCGGGTGGGCAGAACACCCGACTCCGCGAGCTCGTCGAGCTTAGCTTTTGTCACAGTCGATCTTGCCCAGTTGGCAGAGATCGCTTGACTCGGCTTTGGCTTGCCGGCCGGGTGTTTCCCCTTCAGCTTAGCACTGGCTTTAGGAGCCATAAGTGTAGATCTAAAAAAGAGGCAAATGCAGAGTATAAATACCGAGAGACCCGGAAACTATGATTATCCGACTTTGCGAGAAATACTTGCGAAAAATTTAGCAGATTGGATCTAGTCAAAACCGTATAAACGGAAAATTTACGATTGCAGATGGTGAGGATATGCTGAGAGATGTGCGCTTGGATCTAATTAAGTACTAGCCATGGAAAAGGCAAGGTTATGGCGCATTCCACTAGTAAGAAATGGAGGAGCATTTGGAGGTAAAATTAGATCCAATCTACCCGCGTGAAATCAAGAGTTAGATCCAAGAGATTAAAGGGACTTACTGGTTGAATCGAGATGGAAGCGCGGCAGCGGCGGATGGCTCGACGGCGGAGGCTCCTAGGGATCTCCGGTGGGTTGTTTGAGGACGTGGCGGCGGAGATCGACGGTGGCGTTGCGGATGCAGGCAGCGGCGACTGGCCGGCGGCAGCGCGATTCCGGTGGCACACTCGCAGGCGGCGCGGAGGTGTTGCTGGAGCGGGCTCGAGCTCGAGGTCGCGGGCGCCAAGGAGAGTGGAGACGAAGAGATAGAGGAGGAAGATGAAAATGGTCAATGGATCTAGGGGTGACCCTTGGGTACCTATTTATAGGTGCGGGGGGAAAAGATGCCCTAGGTTTGGGCGGCAAGTACCAAAATTTCGGAAAAAGGTTATTCAGCCGGATATTTTGGGATAAGCATTAAAGTGCCCGTTACGAGATATCCGGGAAGAAGATTAAAACTGATGGTGAGCGTGATATTCGGACTAGCTGGCAAACGGTGCGAGTCCGGGTCTTATTGCGTTTTCTCGGAGTGCTGACCCAGGAAAGTGATGTTTGACTCAGGAAAAACCGGGTTACTATATGGACCACCTATGGAGCAAGGCCTAGCTGTTATCAAAGCATTTTAACCCGGTGCTTTATGGATTTGAGTGTTTGTTATTTTTGCAGGGAATATCATGCGCTTTATGGATTATCGATGAAGCGCGTCGGGGCAGTGCAGTCCCACGATCCGATCCAGCCGATCCAATCCCGCGATCGTCGAAATGCTGAACATACATCACCTCTGCCGGTATCCACACGTACGAGGAGGAGTGATGGAGGGATGATAACCCGGTAGGCTAACGGTAAGGTGAAACCCGGCCCAAAGGGAATCGCGCAAGACCCGGCTCAAGGAAGAGGAGTTTCTAGAAGGCCCAAGAAGGAACGTGGGCCTAGTGACCCGGCCTTTGGGGTTACTGTTAGGAAACTTAGGGCTTGTGTGCGGTTTCCGGGTAGGATTCCGAGTGTGCCTTGTATAGGAAGTCAGGGAGCCGGGTAAGATATAAGACGGCTCCTAGGGTTAGAGAAAGAGAGCTTCACCAGATATTCGAGTATCCCTGTAACACGAGAGTTAATAATTGTAACCCTAGATCAGAGACTCGGCTACTTGATTGCCAGAGCTGCCAGATCGATTGATAGCATGATTTCCCCTGAGCTAAACCCTCTCCCAAACACCAGAGTCGAATTGCCCCAAGATAAGTTACCCCTGGTAACGTCTTCCGTGATTATCCCGCGACAAGGAGCTCCGACGGCAGACTGCTAGGTCCGGTGCGACGGCTGGACTGAGTGGGGCTAGGGTTCCCAACGCATGGGGTGGAGTAACGTGCCCGCTGGGCAACCTGCGCCCCTCTTTATATAGCGAATGGTAGTGGGCTTCACAACACTTGTGGCCCATTCCCTCTGTGAGTCTGACTCACAAACTCAGTCCATTTCCGGTTCGGGTCTAACCCGACCAATACATTTGCTCCCGCTCTTAAGTGTGCGACCCTGCAGCCTCATGGCGACTTGGACACGATTAGAGTCCGACTCTCAATCGATCAATCAGTAGCGGCTCCTAGCATAACGTGCCGACTCCCAAGTCCCATTGAGTCATGACAACATACCTTCCAATGTGATTTACATCATAGTCCCTTTTGCCTCACCATATACCTTGTTGAAATATAGGCGATTTATCGTCATCCCTTAAATAGCTCAACTCTCTTCTCGGTCCGTGATATGTGATTCATCTGACTAACTCTTAGTCTACAGACACAGTTAACACTTAACTGAGTCGCGCATGGCCATGCTTCCTGAATCATATCACTCGAGAGAGCCCAGAGAATATCTCTCCATTTGGAGGGGAAAAATCCCATCTTGATTATCCACATCACGCAGCTTGCTTCTCATTTGACCCGAACTCTGCTTTATAACTGCCTTGTCATAGAACATCGTTTGACAGAACCTAAGTCGGTGATCCATAACTCGGATTTTTCGACAACCTCAGGTCTAAGTATTACATTGATTGAGACATGCAAATGACGACTTGCTCGTTGCATCTCAATATGGGTCAGTCCGACTTGCTAAACTCTTTAGCCAAGTCCGTGATCGTTGGAATGGCATCACCATGCCCATGACAAGTGGAACCGTGTCATCAGCCAACACTCACATTAGTCTAGGGTGTGTGTCCAGCACGACCTTAACGACCAAGGACAATTAGTATGAACAACATGAATACATAGTTCCACAATCGAATCACATATTCAATGACATATATCAGATGTTCAAACCAAACGACAACTTAATAACTTTATGAATACATTGGGAATTACATCATACATGATTGCCTCTAGGGCATATTCCCAACAACAGTAGCCCCCAAGAAGGATTGAGACTCCAATCTACCGTCTTTCGTCCATTTGTATCCTTTTCTGAGAAATGCCGGTGCTCGTCTCGATTCTTCTTTTCTTCAAATCGTGCTCTAACACGGAACTCGGATTTTGGGAAAATCCGACTTTTTTCTTCCACGATCCTTCGTGGAAAAGGAACTTCCTACGTCAGCGATAAAATCATGCTGACGTCAGGGACTTTTGGGTTTCGAGTGTTAAACCCTGAAACGTATCTCTGACAGATTCTCGCGGGAAACGAGGAGATAGTAATAATCATCCGTCGCCTCATTTCCCGGATTTTCCGGCGAGTGACACGCGTTGAAGATCTAACGGTCCAAAGAGCCGTTGCAACATATCTCAAAGGTTCTCCGGCTATAAATAGCCTACCTCGAGCCCTCCGGCGATTCTTCTGCTTTCACTCTGCCTCCCAGCCCCCAAGCGCCACTACACCCGAGCCAAAGTTCCATTAGAGCGAGCAGACCTTACGCACGTCCCACGCCGTTCCCGGAATTCCTCCATCGGGAGCTCAAGAACTTCACCGCGCCGCCCGCAAATGGATTCTGGCGACTCAGCGCGCGCTGCAGAGAAGCTCTCGGTCTCCGTCAATATTGACGAGATCATCAATTCCATGGACCCGCAGCTCGATTCCCCGAGCCGCGTCGCCGCCAACGCACCGGAGAAACATTTCGGCGACCAGGCCCGCGAGGAAACTTCTCTCGCGGCCGAGAACCTGGCCGCCTCTTCCTCTGCGCCGCCTCCGCCACTCGTCCCCGAAACAGCAGAAGAGAAAATCATCATCGTCGGGGAGGAGGTCGCCGCTGCGGTCGCCGCCACCGGAGCCGAAGACGAGGGCGAACTTTCCGGCAATTGGAGCCGATGCAACTTGGCCCCTTCTCTTCTCCCGACAATGGAGAAGGAGGGGCTGATTGTGAAGGGGAAATGGCGGCATGAAGAAGATGAATCCGAGCCCTTGCCCAATGCCGGGGAACGGGTTCTCCTGACCTCGCACATCTCTCGAGGTATGGGAATTCCACCTTCCAGCTTCTTCCTTCAAATCCTCAACCATTACAACATCCAACCCCACAACCTGCCACCAAACTCTATTATTTATTTAGTCGGGCTCCAGGCCCTCTTCGAAGGGTATCTAGGAATAGAGCCTAGGCTAGATTTCTGGTTATATTGTTTCAGGGTTAAGCGAAACCCCTCAGAGGGTGCACTCCCAACTTGCGGGACCATATCTTTGACCCTGCGTAGATTCAGGAAAGATTGGTTCCCCAAGATCAAAACGTCGGAATCCGTCAAGTTTTGGACGGATGCCTCTTTCTATCACCAAGACATCCCGTTTCCTGGAAAGGAAACGGGGATTCCACCTTTCGTCAATGCTGTCGCCACTCCCAGGAAAACTGGGCCGTGGAGGCAGTTCAAACTCTTCCACTAGATCTTCTCAGGATCAAGCGGCGCATTGCCAAGCTTGTTTCCGCGTCTCCGCCCCTTACCGGCATGGACACAGTCCTATGCTGGTTAGAAAGGTGGATTCAACCTTTGGACAATCATGGTTCCCGACTTATGTGCGAGTACTCGGGAACCAAAGACGCGATGCGGACATCAAGCAAATCTTTGTCGCAAAAAGATTTGAGGAAGCGCGTCAACCAATTGGTCGCAATTTGCGACCAATACGAGGAAAGTCGGCCAATGTACACGGCGACAAACTCCGCCCTAAAGGTATGGTTTATTCATTTTGGGCTTTTGATTTTTGCGTTTCTTCATTGTCGCATATTTAGCTCGAACTTTGTCCTTTTTTGATAGCTTGTCGATCTTCCTGAGAAGGATCTCGCATCCGACGCCGAGTTAGACGCCATGCGTGCTAGCTTCGCAGGTGGAAGGAAACGTAAGAAGCCTTCTGCCACTCAAGAAGTAATCGACCTTGACGGGATTCCCGTCGCTACCTCCAGGTTAGACATCCGGGTTTATTCGTTTTCTCGGAATATTATTCCTTTGTCTCTTAATTATGATTTCTCGGGATTTTTCTTTCTAGCCTGGCTCCAACAACACTGAAGCCAAAAAGGCTAAGGAAACTTAAGTATGTTGCCCAGAGAGGGTCACAACCTTCTCCCGCAGCTGCTCCCGACACTCCGGTCGCAACTGCGGAAGAGAATGTTGCTGCTAGGGAGGAAGAACCCCTGCAGTCCAGCCAGCCTTTTGTGTCCTAGCCGGACGCGAGGGAAAGGGCGGTACCAGAGACGGGTGGAACTTCTTACGCTACTGAAGAAACGCCCATCCCGTATTTCGACAAAGATTTCAAGGTAAAAGAAGAACCGTTTGATGAACTAGGATACATTCGTCCGTGGGCTACCAAGTTCTTCGCACCAGCGCCACTAATCCGTCCTTGGCCGCAAGGCGGACTAATTGTAAGGAATAACTTCGTTTTTTCACCTCGGCAGGTCATCCAGGACGGCCTCTGCAACGTCGGGATTCTTTTTGCAGACTATGCAAAATAATTCAACGAAAACCTGGCAAACTTGACCAGGATGAGCCAGGTAATATCTCCAGCCCACAAGTAATAAGTTGAATGTATACTTTCGACTTAATACTTTTTCCATTGTTATGCTTGTTTTGAACTAAAGCATTCTTTCTTTCTTTCCCGTGTTTCAGCAAACTGCCGAAAATATCAACGTGGAGGTTTTCGACAAACTTACCATTAAGAATAAGGAGGTTAAAACCCTTCTCAAAATTCTTGAAGATAAGGATGCAGAACTGGCATCTACTCAGCAGCAGCTGAGTGAACTAGCAGGTATGAATTTTTTATCGGCTTTTGATTCACAATTTTCTCTAAGTATTTTTCCGAGTTTCCAACTCTTCTTTTTTCTTGCTTTTCAGCTTCTTTTGTGAAAGCCAAACAAGTTGCTGAAGATGCCGGGAACGCCGAAAATCTCCGTCGTGAAAACCTGGATCTTCACAAGCTCAATGTAAAAATGCAGCAGGACCTGGAGGCCAGCCAACTGGCTCTTGGCATTGCCGAATCTATGGCCTCCAACCAGGCTGTAAAGGACAAGGCCACCATCCGGGATCTGGAGAATGCCTTGAACCAGCGCCTGGAGGACACCGAGATGGACCTTATTCTCGGTAAGTATTTTGTCATTTACCGGATTTGCCATGTTTCATCTTCGTCTGTTTTCTCTGACACTTTTGTGTTTTACTGAAAGAGGAGATAGCCCCCTTACCCGGATTGAAAATATCCGGGCTTTCGGGAAGGTATTCACCGCGATCAAGGCTGCGGGAATGTTTCTTGTCAACAAGTACCTTCCTGCCAGGTCTGGGGATTTCTCGGAAGTTGAAAAACTTTCAGAAGCTATGGTGGAGGTGGCTGATGGAGGGATAATAACCCGGTAGGCCAACTCCAAGGTGTAACCCGGCCCAAGGGACACGGCACATGATCCGGCTAAGGATAATGAAACTTCTGGAAGGCCCAAAGTTTGTAGGCCTCGTAACCCGAATTGTGGGTTGCGGTAAGGAAAGCTAGGGTTTGTAAGCAGTGTCCGGGTAGGATTCCGGGTGCGCCTTGGAGGGCAAGTCAGGAGGGTACGGTGCTTTATAAACCGACCCCCAGGTCTAGTTTAGGCAGAGATCTAAGAACCCTAGCAACATCATGTGATATCGAGCATCAAGTGTAATCCCAGAGTCGAGTTATTATATCAAGATCGGAGACTCGGCGACTTTGATTGCCGGCTACCAGATCGAATTGCACCATGTTTTCCTCTGAGCTAAACCCTCTCCCAAATACCTGTGTCGTCTTGCCCCAAGATCAGTTACCCCCGGTAACATCTGCCGTGATCATCCCACGACAGTTGGCGCCCACCGTGGGGCCTGCGTCCAAAGGTGTTTACATCACGGGAGAAGCTCGGAAGGGCATGGAATCTTGTCATCGGCGAAATCTACATCGACCACGAAGGAGAAAAGATGGTGGACGATTCCGGCTGGGGTCCGGAGTCGGATCACCTCGAAACTGGATCCGTCGTAACGATCGGCCGGATCAACATCTTCATCGGCACGGTACGAACGACTAATTTAAGAGGACAATATCATGTGCATACTACAGGAACTTCCAGCAGGAACAAGGAGACATTAAAGCAAGCGGCAAACTCGGTTTCGTTGACCGCGCCGGGATATCTCAGATGGGCGGAACAAGAGGTAACGTGGAGTAGAAAAGACCATCCGGAGAAAGTAGAGCGTCCAGGAGTCTTGGCATTGGTGGTTGCTCCACAGGTTAATGGTTACGAATTGAAGAAGGTCCTGATGGACGGTGGAAGCAGCATCAACATCCTTTATTGGGAAACCTTCTTACGGATGAGTCTCAAGGAGTCTCAGTTACAAAAAAGTTCGACAATCTTTCATGGGATCGTGCCAGGTCACTCGGCGAGCCCCGAGGGAAGGATCACCTTGGAAGTTGCTTTTGGAGAATCGACGGATAATTATCGAGTTGAGTGGCTCACGTTCGAGGTGGTCAAATTGCGCAGTCCTTACCACGCGCTGTTTGGGAGGCCGGCATACGCCCAATTCATGGCTAGGCCGTGCTACGTGTATTTGCAGCTGAAAATCCCGGGTCCTAAACGGACCATCACTATACATGGGAACCGGGATATAGCGGCCGAGTGCGACGAAGGAGATTCGGTTATGGCCGAGCAAGCATGCAGAAAGGAAGAACTCGAATATTACCGGTCTCAAGTAAACCCTGACGATAGAACAGCCTTGAAAAAGCCGAATACCGAGGATGAGAGAGCAAAATTCAAGGCAGCGCAAGACACCAAGAAGATAGATTTTGTCGAAGGGGATTCCACTAAGCAGTTTACCATAGGGTCTAACTTGGGAAAAGAGCAGGAGGAAGCGCTCGTGGAGTTTATTCGTTCGAATGCAGATGTGTTTGCCTGGACACCTAGCGACATGCCGGGTATCCCTACAGAACTGGCTGAGCACAGTTTGCATGTGGATCCCAAGTCCAGGCCCGTGAAGCAAGGTTTGAGGAAAATGAATGAGGAAAGAAGGAAGGCTATAGGCGAAGAGATCGCTCGGCTATTGGCAGCCGGCTTTATCATGGAAGTATTTCACCCGGATTGGTTGGCTAACCCGGTTCTAGTGATGAAAAAGACTAATGAGTGGAGGATGTGCATTGATTTTACGAGTCTCAACAAACATTGCCCAAAGGATCCGTTCGCGCTACCAAGGATAGATCAGATTATAGACGCAGTAGCTGGAAGCGATCTGTTATGCTTCCTGGACGCATATTCCGGGTATCATCAGATTAAGCTCAAAAGGGAGGATTGGGAGAAAACATCATTCATAACCCCTTTTGGGGCCTTTTGTTATAAAACTATGACGTTTGGGTTGAAGAACGCTGGCGCAACTTACCAACGGTGTATTCAAAAGTGCTTTGAGGACCAAATCGGACGTAACGTCCATGCCTATGTGGATGATGTGGTCATCAAGACCAGGAAGGCGGAGACATTTATCGATGATCTAAAGGAGACATTCAAAAACTTGAGGAGGTACCAGATGAAGCTTAACCCGACAAAGTGCGTGTTCGGAGTCCCAGCTGGGAAATTACTCGGCTTCATAGTTTCCGAGAGAGGAATCGAGGCGAACCCGGATAAAATCAAGGCCATCCAGAGTCTGAAAAAACCGGAAAATTTGAAGCATGTTCAAAAGCTCACGGGCTGCGTAGCAGCCTTGAGCCGATTCATATCCAGACTCGGAGAAAAAGCAATACCCTTGTACCGGCTCTTGCGGAAATCAGATAAGTTCGTGTGGGATCAAGAGGCGGACGAGGCATTTGAGGCACTAAAGAAGCAGTTATCTGAAGCACCAGTACTAGCGGCGCCGGGTCCTAAAGAGCCTATGTTACTATATGTGGCAGCTGGCCCCCGAGCGGTCAGTGCAGTAGTTGTTGTGGAACGCCAAGAGGATGGGAAAGGATACCCGGTTCAGAGGCCGGTTTATTACGTCAGCGAGGTATTATCAGAAGCAAACCAGCGCTATCCACATTGGCAAAAGTTGGTGTTCGGGGTCTTTATGGCCAGCCGGAAGCTGAAGCCGTATTTCCAAGAACATCCCATAACAGTGGTTAGTTCAATACCAATGTCGGATATCATCAGAAACTCGGACGCGACGGGAAGAATAGCCAAATGGGCGATAGAGATGGGGGACTATCATATCAACTACGAACCCAGGTCAGCAATCAAATCTCAAGCTTTAATTGATTTCATTAACGACTGGACACATACAGGCATGACTGCAACGGTTCCAAATTCCGAGTCATGGATCATGCACTTCGATGGATCAAAGCAGTATGAGGGATCAGGAGCTGGGGTGGTGCTAACATCACCCAAAGGAGACAAATTGAGTTACGTACTACAAATTCACTTCGACTGTTCCAACAACGTGGCCGAGTATGAGGCCCTATTGCATGGCTTAAAGGTAGCCAAAGAGATGAACATCAAGAGGATACGATGCTTCGGAGATTCGGACCTTGTGGTACAACAGGTGTCAGGAACGTGGGATAGAAAGGACGCAACTATGGCAGCATACCGCAGGGAAGTTGATAGGGTTGCAGGATGTTTTTCCGGGTATGAGGTGGAGCATGTAGACAGAAGAAAGAATGAGGCAGCCGACGCCCTCGCCAGACTCGGCTCGCGCAGAGAGCCGGTTCCGCCTAACGTTTTCCTGGACGAATTATGGCGACCATCAGTTAAAATCGAGTCAAAGGAGGAATTGGCAAATCAAGACCCGGATTCAGGACTCGTAGCCACTGTACGTACTATTCCCGAGTGGACAGAACCGTTTTTGGCCTACCTATCACGAGGCGAGTTACCACAACAGGAGGTATTGGCAAGGCAAATTTTGAGGCGAGCAAAGGGATATTCTATCATCAATGGGGAATTGTACAAGAGAAGTGCAGCAGGAGTCTTTTTGCGCTGCGTAGCGCCGGAAGAAGGCAGACAGATTCTCAAGGAAATCCATGAAGGCGACTGCGGACATCACGCGTCCACAAGGTCTCTTGTGGCTAAAGCTTATCGACACGGGTTTTTCTGGCTCACGGCCCTAGCGGATGCGGAACGATTGGTAGCAAGGTGTGACGGATGTCAAAGGTACGCTCGCCAAACCCATGTGCCGGCTATGGAGTTGCGGACTATCCCGTTAACTTGGCCGTTTGCTGTCTGGGGTATGGATATGGTTGGCCCCTTTCATATGTCACCATGCAAGAAGACACATCTTTTGGTGGCTATTGATAAGTTTACCAAGTGGGTTGAGGTTATGCCAGTTACTAATTGTGAAGCAGCTACAACAGTCAAGTTCCTGAAAAGGATTATCTACCGGTTCGGGTATCCCCACAGCATAATTACCGACAATGGAACCAACATGTCCCTTGGTGAGATGGAGAAGTTCTGTGGCAACAATGGAATCCGGCTCGATGTTGCATCGGTGGCTCATCCGCAGGCCAATGGACAAGTGGAGAGGGCAAACCAAGAATTGCTTCGCGGATTAAAACCACGATTGAGAGTTCCCTGTGTCAGGGCTGCTGGCGCATGGGTCGAAGAACTTCCTTCTGTGGTTTGGGGTATCAACACCACACCTAACAGATCTACTCAGATGACACCCTTCTTCATGGTCTATGGTGCGGAAGCAGTGTTACCGAGTGACATTATTCACGATTCACCGCGAGTATCAGCTTACGTCGAAGTAGAGAACGAAAAAACCCGGCAGGACGCCGTAGATATGCTAGAAGAGCAAAGAGAACAAGCCCTGGAAAGATCAGCCATATATCAGCAAGATCTACGGAGGTATCATAGCCGGCGCGTGAAAACCCGGGTATTCCAGGAAGGAGACTTGGTTCTGCGCCTGGTACAGTCAAGCGAAGGAAAACACAAATTATCACCACCATGGGAAGGACCATTTATCATAAGCCGGAATCTGCACAACGGATCATATTACTTGATAGATGCAAGGGAAGAATCGGCTACAGTCAACGACACCGCACACACCACTTCATCTATGCAAGAAAGAGATAGACCATGGAACGTGGCTCAGCTACGTCCATATTATACTTAATAAAGACTATATTGGCAAGTGGAATTGCACGATGTAATAGGCAGCAGGTTTTCAGACGTACTCTTTTCCCATCCAGGGTACCTTTAGGGACTGGACGGGTTTTTAATGAGGCGGCTTGCTGACCTAGATTTTTCATATCAAGTAAAGAGATGGTTATCAAGAAAAGAGATGGTTGTTATCAGGTTATGTACTCTCAGTACGACGCGTATATCTAGGTCTTGGGGGCTGGTCGCTTGAATAGCACAGTTACAAACTCAAAGACCCGGCCATGATGCCTATGAGTTATAAGGGCCGATTACTTGCAAACGAGTACGGCTACAATCTTATAACCGGACAAAGAAGTCTAAATTTCTTGGCTATTCTTACTTAAGCGCGATGTGACTCGCATTAAAGTGGCATGATTTGTTCGCTTACGATGGCAGTTAGTCATGAAACCCGACGGGGATTGGCTGGCTACGTCTTCGTATGGATGTAACAACATGGTATCCACGCGAAAGCCGGCTTACAGTACAAGATAGTCAAAAGGGTCATCTAAATCACAAGTTATGCAGAGTACAAGGCTGAATAGCTGGAAACTCAACGACTATTAAGCATAACTTCAAAACCTATGTGAAACAACTCAGGGATCTTTGTGAAATTAGCAGTAGGCAGTTTGTTCCCTTTTCAAGATCAAGTGTCCTAGACTCGGCGATCCGGGCTCGGTGGCTTGAAATCTTGAAAAGAGAAAAAGTGGCTTACTTGTATAATTGCAAAAACCCAAATATCCGAGTCTTGGGGACTTGGGGACTTCGAAGCAAAATCCGCTTGTCAATACCCATGAAACCCGGAAATTGAGTTTTCACAAAAGGAACAATAAATAAAACCAGATATCGAGAACAGATGAGCTTAATAATGGATAAACTTAAAAAGGCCGGAACAGGCATCGAATATATCAAGGCCTTAGTGTGCATTACAAAATCCTGGTGAAAAAAATATCAAAGGTGCACAGGCGCACCGCCCAAAATATGACTGTTTCAAAAAATATGTCGACCGACTGGCGCTTAAGAAGAGGCATTAGAAACCATATATCACTCGGCGTCCATCTTGGCCTTACCCTTGCCATCATTGGTGGTAGCAGCAGCACCCGGATCAGCGGTACCAGCCCCTGCAGGGGGCGGAACGACTGGTGTTGAGGCAGCAGGAGCAGAGCCGGCTTCAGCTTGCTTCTTCGCAGCCTCCGCCCTTATCGCAGCAGCTTCCTCCTTCCACCGAGCCAGCATGTCATACGGCTCAGGAAGATCCGACTTAATTCCTTTCGTCGGCAGAATCATATGCTGGAACAAGTATATTAACGTCCAGTTCATCAGCAATTATGCTGGCCGGGTAACGGACCTCCTTCTGGACGGCCTGAAAATCCTTTACTGAAAACTTGGATCCGTCAAGCTTGAACTCTGGGAAGCCGCCCATAAGCCTCGCTAGCTCGAGCTTGGGGAGATAAGCTTTGGCAAGTGCAAGCCCCCGGGTGACTCCAACCCGGCAAGATGAGCGCTTCCAGTGCCGAATCCACTCGGGAACAGTGGATAGGGCGTCCAACAGCCTTTTCAGATCAACATGCCCTCTGCCTGGCCACCGCAACTCATCAAGGATCCATCTGGTTCCGGCACATAGTTGCCGGATAGCGCTACTCATGGTTTTCAGCTTGGCCATGTCATCTTCTTCCGGCATGGTTTCGTCCGGGCCTGAGGAAATGGAGACATAAGTCGGGAAACTGTTGCTATCTATCAAAAAGATAAACCGGAGGAGGAAACGTACCAAGTAAAGCACGATATGTGTCTGATATTTGGACGGAAAGGCTTGTTAGGTCATCTTCTGCCCGGTGAGCCCTTTTCCTATATTTTCTCATTATCAACTTATTCCTCCTAGACTCGGCCTCGGCTGCCTCACGTAAAGCTACCTCCTTTTCGATGAGCTTGGTGGCGCCCGCCAGTTTTTCCTCGGATTGAGTTACGAAAGCCTGCATGCATGCAAACAAAGGATCAGTTGGGTAGAGGAATAAGTTATCAGTCGCTTGTATAACAAAGTCCCAAGTAAACTATGAATCAATTCACTCGGAACTTGGGGACTGGATAAAGGCATAAGCAATATTAGTCGGATTTACCTCGTGTTTGGCTATCAAAGCTCCCAAGATGTTCTCTTCATTAGACCTTAAAGTGCGAAGGGTTTCTAGCATCTGGGTAAAGGTCAGTTCCTCGGATCGAGCACCGGAAGAGCCGGCAGCTTGGTCGTTTGGTGGGGGGGCTCTCCCCGCCCTTGGAGTTGAGACCCGGACAGTTTGGGTGGCCGGGTTGGGAGAACTCATCCTTGTATCTAGAACTTCGATCTCCTCGTCTACTGGTTCCGATGAGGAAGGAGATCCGGCAGCTCGGGGAATTGGGTTGTTCAGAGGGCCTTGTGCCTGGTTATTCGCTGTATCATCGCCAGTCGCGGCGTCCGCATGGTCAGTCGGTTTCTCCGCCTGATGGTTATCTGCTTCTATATTTTCCGGGTCGCTGACGACGGCTTGGGCGCTAAAGGAAAGATGAGAAAAAGCGGCTATTAGTGATGATGGTGGCTTGAGTGGAAACTTGTTAAGCATAAAAGGAAATCATGTAGCGTAAACTTACCCGGCGTTCACGGTATAATCAGGCGGGAGCTCGCCGCTGGAAGCAGATGAGGTTGCCACGGGAACTACCAACGGGACCCGGAATTGCCCGGCACGTGGATGGTTAGGAGAAGGGTGGCGTTGAGGAGAGTCGGAAGGACGAGGCGGAGGAGCGCCGCCACGAGGAACCGAGGAAATAGAGATGCCCGGGTTAAGGGGATCTTCACCCGGGGAGCTCCGAGTTACTCTGCGTTTGGCTGGGGAGGAGTCCTTCAAGCACGACGAATTTGATAATTGATGGTTAAGTCGTCGCATGGCGTCAAAGGAATAAAGTTCAGAGGATAACGAGGAAAAAGGAACCTTGGACACGGCTCCTCTGGTTTTCCTTTTGGCTCCGACTGTTGTTTCTTGGTCTGATTCAGTTGCTTCCGGGTCATCCTCGTTGGCCTCACCTTCGTCCTCCAGTCCTGCGAATCGGGTGTGTGTTAGTTGGAGAAAAGATAAACGAAAGGGAAGTAATACAAGTAAAAATATGCAGATCCTATGCAAATACCTTCACTACCATCAGCCGGCTCGTCCTCGTCTTCCGGGTCTCTGGAAGGGGGGAAGGGTTCAATTCTCCAGAAAGGGTCATCAGCCTAAGACAAAGGAATGAGACTAAGGGTTAGAAGCTGTATCGAGTCAAGGTACGGAAGTAAGTTATGGATATCAGGTATTACCGCTGGAGCCGGGTTGTCCCGAGTAAACGGGGGTAACCCGGTGATGCCCTTTATCACCTCCAGCTTCTCCGTTAAGAAGCCCTTGATGGTCTTGTTAGTATCACCGGTTGCAAAGCTTTTGGTGGAGTATCGGAGCGTATCTGTGGTGTGCCCCGAGTACTCGCACATCAGTTTGGTGCGAACGGAGTTGGGTTGGATCCGGAAATCGACCCATGTTTTTATTAAATTGAGCCCGAGGAGGCCTTGGGCTGAGAGAATGGCTATCTTGGTTAGCAAGGGAAGGATTGTCTCCCTGTCCGAATCTGATGCAAAGGCACTGAAAGACTCGGAGGGCTCGAGGGGAGTCTCAGAGTAACCCGGCAGCTTCTTTTCACTGTCAGGGGAGGTGTCGCGGCATTAAAAGAAGGACAGTTGCCAGTGTTTGACGTGGGAGTGTAGGTTGAGGGCTGGCATTAGAGAATTCCTGCGGCGCTGGATGGATACCCCGCCACAGGTTAGGAGCGCTCCGTCGCCGCTTTCGCGGCATGGCTTGCATTGGAATAACTCAACGAAGAGAGTTAAACTCGGCGGCATGCACAAATACGACTCAGAGAGAACGATGAAGTGGGTGATGTTCAACATGGAGTTAGGCCCTATGTCGAACATTCGGAGTCCATAGTGATCCAAGACCTCCCTAAAGAAAGGGTGACCCGGAGGACGGAATCCCCGGGTCACGTGCTCTACGAAACAGATTACCTCGCTTTCTGTGGGTGTGGGCAGGGTCTCGTTGCCCGGCGCCCTCCAGTGAATGTCCTTCTGAGAAGGGAGAGTTCCTAATTCGGCTAGCTCCTCCAACTTGGCTTTCGTAGTTGTGGAACGTCCCCAGTTGGCGGATATGGTTTGGGTATTTCTCGCCTGAGTCGGTTGTTTTCCTTGTCGTTTGGGAGCCATGGGATCAACCTGCAAAGCAAAAGAAAATAGGCGTATGAGATAAGACCCGGGAGTGTTGAAGTATCCGAGTGTGAGGTGTCAAGAAAACATGAAGCTGAGAATTATCCGGGTAACATGCTATGGAGCGGAAATTATAAAGTATCCGGGTGTTGAATGCAACTGTGGAGATTATAGGTCACTTACGTATGGAAAGGCATTTGGGGTCGATGGGTGGTTGCCCATGTATCTATTGCAAGTAAAGTAGCTGGAAAAAGAGGATTTTCCGGGTGTTAATGCAGAGAGCGGAAAATCGAGGAGGAACGGATCTAGATGGGAAAGCTTGCGATCGATCCTACAGGAGTTTTGATGGTTAATATTGGTAGGGGATGAGTTGCGACTATATAGCAGGCGGTTAAAAGAGTTGGTGGATGTCGAATCGATCTAATTTGATGTAATCAGAAAAGTGGTTCGCAGGTTGACCCAGATTTGATCCTGGTTGAAATTGGAAAAATTGCAAGGATAAGTTAGACAGATGTAAGAGGCTTACTGGAGAGATTGAGGTTTGGAAGCGGCGGTGTTGGGCGGCGTGGCTCGAATGCCCCTTCACGATTCTTGGCGAGAAGAATGAAGGTGTGATGGCGGAACTTGGCGGCGGCGCGGGACGGCTTGAGGACGAGCGCGGCTGGAAGCAATTTCGCTTTGATGATGTGCGCGAGCCCCTGGCGGCGGTGCTGCGAGGAAGCGAGGAGCAAGGAGAGAAAGGGGAAGTTGTGGCGTGGTGACGAATTTAGGGTTACCCTCTGAGTGTTATTTATAGAGTAAGGGTGAGCTTATCCCGATGGCCAGAAGCCGGAAATCATGGGGTGACGGTTGGTCACGTGGATTTTGCGAAATATGCGCCAAATATTGAGCAGGGCATCTGGATAAAAGAAAGAAGGAGATTAACTCCGGGATACCAGGATTGATTATCGAGCATGGGATCCTGGGATTTTTATTATGATTTGGACCTGGAAATTTGAGTCAAAGTGTTCGGAGGAAAAACCCGGGTTATTGTATGACTACCGTGGAGTGAGGCCTGGCTGAACATCAGAACATCTTAACCCGGCCTCTATATGCCCGTATGTTTGATATCTTTGCAGGGAATAGCAAGCGCTTCAAGTAGGATCCATGAAGCCCAAGCTATTCTGGGGACTACTGATGGAGGGATAATAACCCGGTAGGCCAACTCCAAGGTGTAACCCGGCCCAAGGGACACGGCACAGGATCCGGCTAAGGATAATGAAACTTCTGGAAGGCCCAAAGTTTGTAGGCCTCGTAACCCGGATTGTGGGTTGCGGTAAGGAAAGCTAGGGTTTGTAAGCAGTGTCCGGGTAGGATTCCGGGTGCGCCTTGGAGGGCAAGTCAGGAGGGTACGGTGCTTTATAAACCGACCCCCAGGTCTAGTTTAGGCAGAGATCTAAGAACCCTAGCAACATCATGTGATATCGAGCATCAAGTGTAATCCCAGAGTCGAGTTATTATATCAAGATCGGAGACTCGGCGACTTTGATTGCCGGCTACCAGATCGAATTGCACCATGTTTTCCTCTGAGCTAAACCCTCTCCCAAATACCTGTGTCGTCTTGCCCCAAGATCAGTTACCCCCGGTAACATCTGCCGTGATCATCCCACGACAGTGGCGGAATCCAGGGAGTCCCTTCTCCGTTCCACGGCTCATGGTGGTGCACGCATGGCTCTTGGGCTCATTCGTATGCACTACCCAACTGCCAAATCTTGGCGTGTGGCGTCTGGCATCCCTCAAGGGTACACGGAGGAACAGAGGGCCAGCATATTTGATGAAATCAAAGGTCACGCCACCAAGATTGCCAACATGGTGAACATCTCCACCCTCTACCCGGAGGAAGCTATTCCGGAAACTCCCGAGGAATCCAGCAGCGAAGACGACGAGTCGGATGCCTGAAGGAGCTGCCTGGTCCTGGGTAGAGATAGGAAAATAGAAGCATTATTCTTCTTATAATGTAAACTTATTGTAATATTTTCTATTCTTTTGTATAAACAAGTACTCCGCTTTTGCAGTTATATTATAAAGTCTTTGCAAGTTTTCCGAGATTATATTCCTTTATCTTGTAAGTTCTCTGGTTTTTATGTCTTAACTGTCCTTAGTGTTTGAAATGGCTTGATAGTACTTAATCTTCATGCCAAGTGACTGGTTATATCCAATCAGTCGAAACTAGAAAACATGGATCATACTAAAGGCATTTTTACTTACTAGCTCTAGTGACCCAACATAAAACAATCAGATAATACTTAGAGAACAAACAAGGACTTTTGAATGAAACTGAGGCATGCAGGCACAATCTGGGTTTCCTTAAGCCATTTTAGGCTGAAAATCATTCAGTTTTTTAACACCGAGCACGCAGGCACAATTCGGGTTAACATTGATTATTTTGAAAGATCATTGGGAAATAGATAAGGCGGATTTATGCTTTGTACTATACTAAACATGTAAAAACATAGATGTATGAATTCCGTCAACTTTATTTCATGATCTCAAAGATGTTTACATAGAAATTGAACTAAGTGTAGAACGGACGTAACTGCTGGATGCTCCAGGGTCTTTTTGTATCCCCTAGTTCGTCATCTATCTTTCTCTTTCTTTTGTGATTCGTTATTTTGGGATCATCTTCCGTGTCCCGAATATCTACAAGATAGTATGATCCATTTTTCATAGCTTTGCTAATGACAAATGGTCCTTCCCAAACTGGAGCTAACTTGTGCTTTATTTCTTGCACCAATCTTAGCGCTAAGTCACCTTCTTTGAAAGAACGATGCCTCACTTTCCGACTATGGTAACGTCGTAATCCTTGCTGATAAATGGCGGATATTTTAAGCACAAGTTCTCGTTCTTCTTCTAGGAGACCGACGACATCCTGTCGTGCACTTTCGGCATCCGAGTCATCGAAAGCTTGCACTCTTGGGCTATCATGGATCATGTCCGTTGGAAGCACTGCTTCTGCGCCATAAACCAGGAAAAACGGGGTTTGCCCTATTGACCTGTTTGGTGTCGTTCGAATACTCCAAAGCACAGAAGGTAAGTCTTCCACCCATGCTCCAGCTGCCCTATGAAGAGGAGATTCGAGTCTTGGGCGTATTCCCTGCAGGATTGAACTATTCATTCTTTCAACATGTCCATTGGATTGCGGGTGCGCCACAAATGTGAGATCTAGGCGTATCCCGTTTGTCGGCAATATTTTGCCAACTCTCCAATAGATAAATTTGTCCCGTTGTCGGTAATTATGCTGTGTGGAATGCCATATCTCACGACTACATCAATGATGAAATTCCTGGCAGTTACACCGTCAAGCTTTTTGATGGGTTTTGCCTCCACCCACTTGGTATATTTATCTACTGCAATGAGTAGATGTGTAAGTCCACCTCTTGCAGTTTTGAATGGTCCCATCATATCTAGCCCCCAGACCGCAAATGGCCATGTAATAGGGATAGTTTTGAGCGCTTGGGCTGGCATATTCGTCTGCTTGGCGTAATACTGACATCCGGCACATGTATTTACTATGTGTTCAGCGTCTGTCTTGGCTGTTAGTCAGAGAAACACTGCATGGAAAGCTTTTTTAACTATGATTTTTGATTGAGCATGATGTCCGCAATCTCCTACATGGATTTCTTGCAATATTTCTCAGCCTTCTTCTGGCGAAATACATCGCAGAAAAATTCCGGTAATGTTGCGTTTATACAGGCAACCATTGATTACCGTGTATCCTTTGCATCGACGTTTTATTTAACTTTGCAAGACTTCGTCTGCTCCATCCGGGTACTTCTGATCCACTAAGAAGTTTAAATATGGAATTGTCCAATCCGGGTTAACGAGCAGGACTTCAATTGACTCGGAAACGAGAGGATAGTCGTCATCTCCACCTTTTAACGATTGTTCATGCAAATGTTGGAGAAACACACCTGGTGGTAGGGTTTTAACTCTTTCCGAGCCCATGCGGGCTAATGCATCCGTGTTCCAATTTTCTTCCCTTTTGACGTGCAGTACTTCAAATCCCAGGAAGAAAATAGCAAACTCGTCCGCCGTTCTGTGATATTCGGCCATGATGGGGCTTTTGGCGTCCCATGTTTGGTTGAGCTGATGTTGTACCAAGTCTGAGTCACCATAGCATAGGATGCGCTTGACACCTATTTCTTTTGCAATATGCAAGCCATGAAGCAAAGCTTCGTATTATGCCACATTGTTGCTGGCGTTGAAGTGTATTTGTAATACATACTCCATAGTATCTCCCTTTGGGGATTTTAGGACTGCACCAGCTCCAGCGTCTTCCTTCATCTTAGATCCATCAAAGTGCATAACCCAGTATTCTGACTCCAGCATTGGTGTGTTTTCCATTGCTTATGTCCAATCAGCAACGAAAACTACCAACGCCTAGGATTTTATTATCGTCCGGGGTTGGTACTTAATGTCAAACGCAGCCAACTCGATGCCCCATTTGGCTACTTAGCCTGTTGCGTCCGCATTGTTGATTATATCCCCTAGTGGTGCTTTACATACCGCTGCTATGGAATGTCCTTGGAAATAATGACGGAGTTTTCGAGATGCGAAAAATACGCCATATGCCAGTTTTTGATAGTGTGGGTACCTTTGTTTGGACTCGGAAAAAACTTCACTAAAATAATACACCGGATGTTGATCTGCTTTGCTCGTCTTTCTGTCTTTCCACAACTATCACTGCGCTAATAACCTTGTTTGTTGCTGTGAGATACAATATCATGGGTTCTTCGTCTTTTGGTCATGCCAAAATCGGAGCTTTCATCAAGGTTTATTTTAACTGGGTTAATGCCGCATCTGCCTCTTCTGTCCAAACAAATTTGTCGGATTTCTTTAATAATTTGTTTAATGGCAGAGCTTTATCTCCTAGCCGGCTTATGAACCTGCTGACGGCAGCTGCTGAACCCGTCAATCTTTGTACATATTTTAAGCATGTAGGCCTTGAGATGTTTAGGATTTCCTTGATCTTTTCTGGGTTTACTTCTATTCCTCTGTGAGAAACGATGAAACCCAGAAGTTTTCCCGAGGGAACCCCGAATACGCACTTTATTGGATTCAACTTCATTTTGTAAGTGCGCAAATTTTCGAAGGTTTCTTGCAAATCTTGAAGGAGTGTGTATTTTTCCTTCGAAACGACGGCAATATCATCCACATAAACGTGAACATTTTTGCCAATCTGACTATGCAAACATCGTTGCATGCAATGCTGGTAGGTTGCACCTGCGTTCTTCAGGCCAAAAGGCATGGTTATGTAATAGTATGTTCCATACGGGGTTATGAAGGAGGTTTTGATTTGGTCTTTTTCCTTCATACGTATTTGATGGTACCCGGAATAAGCATCCAAAAAGCATAAAAGCTCAGAGCCAACAAAGGCGTCTATTATTTGATCGATTCGCGGTAACGCAAACCTATATTTTGGACACAATTTGTACAGGCCGGTGTAATCTATCCACATCCGAAGAACAGTGACTTTCTTTGGGACTAATACTGGGTTTGCGGACCATTCAGTATGTATAACTTCCCGGATAAAATCAGCTACTAATAGTCGGATAATCTCCTTGCCAATAGCCTTCCGTCTTCTTCCGTCAAATCGACGAAGACCTTGTTTGACGGGTTTATATCCTGTAATCACCTTGAGTTGGTGCTCAGCAAGTTCCCTGGGTACGCCTGGCATGTTCGCAGGACACCAGGCAAAAATATACCAGTTCTCACGGAGAAACTTGATGAGCTCGCTTTCCTATTTGTCGGTCATCTCAGTTCCCACTATGACAAACTTTGTCGGATCTTTGGGATCTAAGATAACCTGTCTTGTATTCTCGGAAGCTTTGAAGCTATCTGCCGGCTTCCGGCTTTCTTGTCACATCCCAATTTTGGAATACCTGAAAACACAGTTGTTTTGCTAATTGCTTGACAAATAAACTTTGGTTGTGTTGGTTTGAGTGCAACTAAACAAACTAATTATATAAGCTCAACCCACTCAAACCTTGGAAGCATATTATCATGTTTCCAAAAACCTCAAGTTTATTAATACATGGCTAAGAAATTGAAAACAAACTTAAAAAGATAGCAAAGCAGTAAACTAAAAATATTCAACATATTGTTCCAATGACCTTGGCAATATTTTCTAAAGTAAATATGGATCAAAGAGTTTTCCAAAACTATCTTATGAATCCCATACTTGTTGAATATTATTCCAAGGCCTAAATTAAGAAAGAGGAAACACTTAATAAATTTCCCTAAAAGATTATCAGGAAAAAGAGGCATTCTTAGATGCTTCACCAAAATCTTATCAAATGTTTTTCCAACCTTGCAAGCTTAAAAACAAAAGTATTGGAGAGCATTGAATTGCTATCTCTAGTCACATAAATATTTTGGCAAAGCATTGTAAAAGAAAAGCCAAGTGCCTTATTAAATTGAATTCTCAGGATTTCCAGAAACAGAAAACTCAAACAAGTTACTATTGGAAACTTTCTTCAAATGATCTGAAATTGATACCAGTACTTACTTATATCCAATAAGGAACACACACAAGAGGTGACCAAAAATTGAATCCATTATAGTCCTGAAAACATGATTTTTCTCCACAGCAACATTTGGAATTTTGAACAAGTTTGTTCTACAAACTTTTTCAAAATGCCATGAAATAAACACCACATGCTCTATATCTCAAATAAGGATGAAAACCAAAAGGGAACAAGTTTTTGAATAGTTGAAGTTGCCAAAAACCCCTGTTTTCTAGACAGCACCTTTTTGAAATTTGAACAAGTTTGTTCTATGAAGTAACTCAAAATGACTTGAATTTTCTACCAGACAAGGAACACATAAAATAAGGAATGTATGCCAAGAATTATCATTTTTGGAAGCTCCTAAGTAGTCTAATAAATTCAATATCCATTTATGTCAGAATTGAAATTTGAACAACTTTGAACTATCAAGTTTATCCTATTGAGCTCATTTTCACATATGTTGTGCATATCAACTAATAAGAATTTTGGGAAAAATGATTTCTAATTATGACTTTGTTTGCCTAGTGAAATAAACATTTTTCAGAGAGGAAAAGGGTGTCTTTGTAATTTCCAGAAATAGCTAGGGACCTGTTTGTGATCCTAGTCAGCTTGTCCTTCTTCTTCCTGTAGCAGCAGTGGAGGGCATGGCTGCCCATGCTCCATGCCTTCGAGTGGAAGCCTTCTCAGTGGATAAAACCCCCCCTTAGTGCACCCTACCTGCCCCCTCTCTCTCCCCTCGAGCTCCTCTCTCTCTCTGAATTTTCTCCCCAAAACCCGAAACCCTAGCCGAGGTGCTCGCCGTCGATTCAGCCGTTGGAGAGCTCGCCGTCACTCGCCGTTGGCCTCATCCTCTCCGCCTCGTCGTGCTGGTCGTCGGTGCCAAAGGAATCGGGGCGAGATGCCTCGAGGAGCCCGCGTCGTCCAGGTTTCTTCTTTGGGTCCGGCGAGCTCCGGCGGGAGATCGCCGTCGACTCGAGCCCCCGCCGTCTTCGCCGTGTGTCCCCGCGCGTGTAGGGTGAGCATGCGCACCTCGACGTCCCCTTTCCCCTCTCCCTAGACCTATGAATCTTTGCCGCGCCGTGCTCGTTCTTCGGCCCGCCGCGCGCCGTCGTCGCCGCCGCTCTCCGGTGGTCGCCTGGAAACGAGACCACGCTCGTTTGCTTGCCCGCGTCGAGGGCAACGTGTGGATGTGATTGAATCGTGAAATGAGGCTTCGAATTGCCGGATTTGGCCTCGCCGGAGCCGTCCCCGCCGGCGGGTGACGTCGTGTGGCGTCAGCGTGCCTTGACCGCGCGCGTGGGCAGTCAAAACCGCGGGTGGGCCGCGCCTGCCTGCGTGGCAGCCACCGTGGCTGGCTGGCCTGCTGGTCAGCGACACGGGCTAGATTTCCCCGTGGTGAAAAACGTTCTGGCCGGCCCAGTTACTGGATCTAGCCCATCCATGTTTTTTTTTCCATTTAATTTTTACAGAAACGTGCATGTTTACTATTGGCCCTAAAAACCAACCTAAAAGCTGAATTTGACCAAGACAAAATTCACAGTGGTAAAGAAACTAAATCTAAACCATCTCCAATTTGTAGATCTACTTTTTGACGAATATTTTAGACAGGAAAAATGTTTTGGCAACAGGTACCAGAAACAGCAAAATGAGCACCATTTTAAATCCACAACTCAGAATTAGGTGTATCCAATTGCATTGGAAAGCCCTTGAAATTACATAACAGGAGCAATTAACCTTGCTTCCAAATTCCTAGTATTTTGGAAACGGTATGCAATTTGGTAAAACACCAGAGAGCACTTTGGTGATTTTTATAAAATCATTAAAGATGATTTTTGATGCAAACTCAATTGGATGGTCTTGTATATGTTTAGGGATATCCATACCTAGCTGGGTTTAATTTTTAGAGCATCCTAGAAAGTTTGGTGGACAGATCTTTTATTTTGCATGTTTCTGCCATTTTGGCATTTTAGGTATTTAATTTGTGTGAATATATTTTTGTGTTGCAATGTGGTTTTCTAGCATGTACAAGTTGTGTGCACTTGTTTTCTAAGGTTTACTTAGCTATTTTAGCATGTTAGATTGTGTGGACTTGAGTTGAGAAGAAATAGGATTTATGTTAGTAGCATATGTTTTATCTCTAGTTTATACTTGCATAGGATTTTTGAGTGATAAATTTATGTGCAAGCACTTGGAATGTTGTGTTGAGAGATTGGATACAGTACCATGTTGGTGCTGATATTGTGTGGGTATCACCTCTGCTAGCTTGCACTTGAGTTGGTAGAAAAGCATGAGTAGCTTTGTCATGGCTATGTAAATGTTATGGAAAAATTCTCTCATGTGTAGAATGTTTGGCATAAGAATTTGTGGTTGTGTAGCCACATATTTTTGTGTTGTGTTCATAGGACCAGTATCATTTTGGTGATGTTTTGAGGAGTACTTGACCCCTGGAGTTTTCACTTGTGTGGAAATAATAGCATGAGTAGCATTACCTTGTTTATTTTGGCACCCTATTATTTTCTACTAGTATGGTTATTGCACTAGATGCTAGTTTAGTCTTTTGTTAGTTTTTATCAAGTATGACCGGAGGCCTTGTGACCTCTTAATGCTTTGATATGCTAGTGGAACACCCACTGGTGTCATGGCATTTTTGGTGGAAACATTATTTCCCCCACACTAGATGTGTTTCCTTTATATAGTTCTATAACTAATGAGTGCCTAGTATTTTTGCCTTGGGCTTTTGAGTGCTAAATGAAAATGTGTATGCTTATGTTTGTAATTGTTTGTAATCATGTGTGGCTTGATAGGAAAAATCCATCTTTGGTGTGTTGTTTGATTCCTCTAGTAATGCCCCTTTTTATTACCACTAGTACGTAGGAATTGCCCTGCAAATTGATGCCTTGTTTTCTTAAATGTGATATTTTTGTTATAGCAAGTATAGATGTTTTCACTCCTGTTTTTATGACATGGACCCTCTGGTTGTATTTCAATTACTTGATTGAAATGCATCCATTGATTCCTCATGTGTGAGTAGTACTAGTTTCCTTAGCATTTTTATATTGAATTATTTTTCCTGCCAACCTGTGTTTGGTAGATATTTGTGTATCCTAGCATGAGGACATGTTTTCATTTCCCATTATGATAACATGGTTCCTTGTTTGCATTTTAGTACTTTACTTATTATGCATGCTTGCATAGCAAACCCTTAGTAGAAGCATGTCAATAGGGTTCCTCCTTTTTAGTCATTGTTTCTATTGTTCTCACCATAAGAATTGGGTGTTTTGTGATGATTCTATTGCCTTGTTGCACTTGTGTAGGCTCACTGATTTGTAAAAGTCACTTTTGCAAATCATGTGTTTTATTTATCCTTTATGTGAAATTAGGCTTAGTAGAATAGCTACCTTTTTCTTTTTGTGGTTTGGTTGATAGACCCATTGCCATGATTATTATTGTGCATGTTTTGTATACTTTTAGTATTCTCACCCATGTGAAACTAAGTGTATTTTGGGTTTCTTAATATCTTGGTATGAGAGTGGCACACCCACTGAATCCATGATATTGAGGTTGTGAGATATGTTCCTCCAACCTTGAGTTGTCTTATTAAATGGCATTTCTGCCAAGTGTGTTTGTCTGATTGTTTGCCTCAATTAATAATTGGGTGGTTGGTTATTATTAGTTTCCTTGATGTAGTTATTGTTGTGTATTGTTGCTTGCCTTGATTGGTTCTGAATGTGTGTCCTTTATTCTTTTTACGACGTTAGAAAACAAAGAGGAAGGAAGTGTCGGGAAGCTCTGTTTCAAGTTCCAGTCACTCCAAAACCAGGGACACACGGAGTTACCAGGCAAGCCATCCTGATGCTTGCTGATAAAATACTTATCATTATCTATCATGCATGTTTTACCTCTGAAGTTTTACCAAAAATTGATTATCAAAAATATTTTTGATGTGGCTATTACTACTATACTGTTATATAGGTTACTGTTATGCCAGTAGTTAAACTTGGTAATACCAAGCCCATAAGCCACCATATATTATTTATTACCATCAAATATACTAGTCCCTAAGTGGACACCCTAAAATTGTGATTTTACAAAACAAAGGCTTTATGGAAAAACCCGGAGAAAAGGCGGATCCTTATTCTCCGGAGGAATGTGGAAGTGGTCATTTTTGGGAAAAACGTGTTTTTCAAAAACGACACATAACCTAGTCTTCGCCGGACAACCTTTACCGTACTGCCACCCTACCCCAACATGGGCACGGGGCTTAACTTGAAGTTTGTTCTTGTTAGTGTGTGTTCTATCTCAATTGCTATAAGGGTCGTCGTACCCTCGAATCGGAATGTCGTCAAAACTCCCAATGTTGAGACATAAAAAGTGTGGGATTAAGTTTCCCTCCGGTCGCATTCAGATGGGGCATCCTGGCTGGCGAGGAATAGCCTGGTGCCGGGGCTGACGGTAAAACTCAACTGAGAGATAGACATATTCTAGCTTGAACATAGTGGATGGTTATGATCAGATACCTGATGTTTACATACTGTTGTTACAGTCCGTGGTTGTTCACGGTAGGTGTACTGGATCTGGTGGATGAGTACACCTCTGCAGAGTACAACTTTTTCGAAGAAGCCGCGTCCTCGGATATGGACAGTTGAATGGCCATGTAGCTAGCATTTTGTCAATGTTTTCAAAAAGGAGTTTTTGAAAGGAAGTGTTGAACTTGTGAAGTTCGGAAAGGAAGGAAAACTTATACCGTGGAGGTATCGTCGATGATGACAAGCCAGATGTTGTTATACAAAACAAAATGTTTTGCAAAAAAAACCTTTGCTACTCTAAGCAAGAATTCTGGAAACTGATTCCAAGAAGTTTTGCAAAGAGAAAATATTCTTTAACAAAGCTTTACAAAACCTCTTGTACATGTGATATCTACAAGAGAAATAAAACTATATTATTTTCTTCTGAAGTATCTTCTTCAACGAAGATACGGATTAACCTGACTGCAACTGTGGTGTCATATTATATGAACACCATTGATAGTGAACCCTATTTATAGCCTACCTATTCCACCATATAAGCATATTTGCATGTTTGGTAAGTGACATGATGGATGTCTTGCTGAGTACATTCAAATGTACTCATTATGGTTTCGCCCCTGGTATCTACTTGCCATACTTTGAGAAGGAGCCTCCGAACGAGATCTATGAAGAGAAGTACGGAGCTGACGGCTTTGCGAACTAGGATCGTCTCCATGTCAGCAGCCTGTAGGTTGAGGCGTGACTTGGGCTCATCTACGTTGTGTTTAAATTGTCTTCCGCTGTGCTTGATAAGTTGCCTGCCCTATGTGGCAGTTGTGTGAAACTTGATCATGTGATCATTTATGTAATACCTTTATGTATTCGTGTAATGGATGATGTATTTCTGTATGCCAACTTTGTATGTTGTTCACGACTGATCTTTCTGGGATCGTGAATGTATGCATACGGAGGGTTTCAGACTGCCGGTCTGGGGTCCTTACAGAGTTGGTATCAGAGCCATCCTGACCTTAGGAGACCTTAGTTAGCATGGACGGCAGATAGGAAATAAAAGTATTTTTGAGTAAAAACCTATTTACTATCTAAATTATTTTTATCTAAGGGAGTTTTAGTATATTTTCCCTCCTTCATATCTTTTCAAAAGATTCTAAAGGCATATCTCTCTCGGTTAAGAGTTTATTTCTTACTTGTTTGCAACTGCTCCACTCTGTTTTTGAAACATCTCTCGTCTTTGAAGTTTTCTGTCCAGAAAATAGTTGGGGTTTCAAAAACAAATTGTTGCATAGTCTTACCTCTCTCAGTTAAAAGTTTTATCAAAACTTTACTTCTATTATCTTGTTTCCATCCAAAAACTTGTATACTTGCCGATGTCCCGAGAAGACCAAAATAATTGCCTAGCTCTACAGTGATGATGGTCAGAAGTACATATAGTTCTTCAGCCACTTCTAGGATTTTGGATCAGTCTAGTTTGGAGTAATTTAGCGATGAACCCATGAGTCGCCTCCCCCGACGTAGCTCCAATGGAGCCTTGCTTGTGTGTTATGGCTTGCTTATGTGTGTCCGTAAGACTTTGTGCTATTGTGTGGTGTAGAATTTGGTTCATCTAGGCTTCTATATGTTTGTGGAGTGCTCAAAATTTGCAGATTTGTGATTGCCCCGCTCTTGTTTTTGAATTGCCTCTTGTCAGGTTTTTGCTAGCAAAAATGTTTGTATAATATTCAAAAACAAAAATTTGTTGCTTAGACTTATACTTGTTTTCTCTTTGAAATGCCACCCGTCGTGAACCACCACCATCTCCCCCACAATCAATGAAAGCACCGTTGGGCCTAATAATAGAGGACCATCAAGCCACACGAGCTGATAGCGTTGCTACCAGTGATGCACTCCAACAGATAAAGCTCCAACAACGACAACCCTCAAAGAAGAAAAGGCGTGAATGCACCAACCACTACTGACCAAAACCTCTATGTTTGTCTGTTTGCAAAAGACTCGTTTTGCCCTGTTGGCTAAACGTTGCACCTTTTTATGTCCCCTTTTAAAAGACCAAACTAGAGAGATCCATTTTTTAAAAGTTATATACCTCCCTCCTCTGGAGAAAGGTGCAAAATAAGTCTTCACATGCCATGATGCGCAACCCCCCTCAAAAGCCAATCCGAAGAGCACGATTCAATATTCGACGTACGATGACGCTAGTCGTATCTTGTCGGAAAAACATTATTTAATAGAAAGCTAACAAGACTAACATGCTTGGTATAATATTAGGTTGACACCTAACCAAATCATGCAGACTACTGACAACCCTTTCTAAACCAAGGAATTAAGTGACTTAGGACACCTTTTAATCTAGTTGGTAAAAAGGATAAGTCACGAGAAAATAAGATGATGACCTATTCGTTTACTAGTCAATAGGATATCGGGTGTATCTACTTTGGAAACCAAATCTTAGTAGACGTTGTAGGTACTATGAAATTCGGGGTTTAGAAATTAGGTGAACGATGGAATGGTTATGATAGATCTAGAAAACACCAGTTTTCCTGTTTTTGTTTCTTTGTGTGCTCTTGATTGAAATGAATTTGTGTTTTATTCAATCTTGCTTCCTAACTTATATGGAGTTGTTAGGACTTGTTATTATGTTGTTTTCTTACAATAAATCTACCCTAGAAAGTGTGTGCATGATTGGAAACTCGAATAAAAGTGAAATAACATTTGTTACCTTCTAGTTTATTATTTGGAAGTATGGTGAGAGCTAGATCTGTGTATACTTTCTTAGTAGATTTTGTGCTATGTTTTCTTTGAGTCCAGTACCATTTAGGTACTGTTATTTTGATGCTTGTACCTCTGTTAGCTTGCATGTCTCTTAATAGTAAAGCATGTGTAAGCATTGCTATCAATATGCATTACTATTGTTTCACTAGATTAAATAGCCTTATATTTTTATCTTGTATGCAAAGTTTTTCATGAGTAACCAGAGGCTTAGTACCTATTTTTCCTTGGTATTACTAGGCCATAGCCCACTGGTCCCATTGCATTTTGTCTTGAGGATGAAAATCCCCAACCATACACATGTGTGAAAATAGCATGTTTCACTATGTGATTGATTTCTATTTTCCTCCATGGAAAATATAATTGTTTGTTTTCACCTATGCAAGTGATAAGTTTATTTCTTATTAGTAAATACTAGTATGTTTAGGTGTGATCCTTTTGTTAGCATAATATTCCTTAGGGGTATCATGTTAAGAAATGTTTCACTATCGTGTGCTAAAATTAAATTGTTCGCAAATAAAATAAATTCCTCTTGATTGGTAGATTGTTTGTGAATAATTTCAAATTGAGTGTATGGATTTTTGAAAAGGTTTAGATAACTTTTCATTAATTGCATAGCTACTGGTTGTGTGAGTTATACCTTGCTTGTTTGCTAGTAATTGGTTAAAGAAAACAGAAATTGCTAGAAGAAATTTCTGCATGCTTAATGGTTGATTCATAAAATTACTCTGGTGCTTGTGCTTACTAACATGAGTAGGATTGGTGTACTGTTATTAGGTACACTTATATTCATGACTTTCTTGTTTAGGTTTAAACATCATAATAGCATTCTTTGCTTCTCTAGGGTGAAACTAGTTTCACCACTACAAAATGGTGATTTTTGCTCTAGTATTACCCTCTTTTTATTTTATGAGTATATGTGTTGATATAGCATGTTTAGGAAGTTATTACTTCTTTTATCATGCCATGAATTATTTAGTTGCATGTTCTCTGGTTATAGGATATGATTATCTCTTATAGCATACTGGTGTAGATTTTTCATACTAGTGTGTTATTTGTGCAGTCCTGTTTTTTTTATGCCTGTGTAATAGGAGTTTTATCTTGTGTGAAGATGGTGTTTTAGAGTATCTTTATGATTGGTCTTTAGGTACTGGTTGTTTGCTAATTTTTCATGATTGATGGATTCCAAAACCTCTAGTAAACAATAACCTAGTGAATAAATAGTCTATTCATCTGTGGTGTTGTTTGCTTGCTTATTGGATTTTGTTTAAATGTTTTACCTTAGCATGAGTTTATACTTGTGTTATGATTGTGCTTAAGAGTATCTTATGAAACAAAAACATCCAACTAAAATCATGAACATATTAAGTGATAGTTGCTTGTGGGGAGTAACACCCACTGCCGTGGGTACTGTTCTGTCTGTTTGCTTTACATTAGCAACCTAACCTTTGCACCCACAAGCTATATTTTTAGCTTCTTATATACCTTGTTAGGAGAGTGGTACACCACTCCATATGTGGTATGTAATATGTGGGATATAGCTAGGAACTCATGTAATAATTAACGGTACGTTTCGACCTAAAACAGTACTGGTGTACTTTTTATAAAGTGAATAACCCCTGACTCACTCTTTCCTAAAAACCCAAGGGAAGATATACCGTATGAAGACTCAAAAGCTAGTTAGCACAAAAGGAGCTAGTTGGCAGTAGCGACGTTATCAGAAATTTTAAAATTGGCGGTTGAGTAAATTGATAGCTAGAGAATTTTTTTTGAAGACGGGTGTTCGGCTCTAAGGTTTTGAGTATGACACCCAACTCCCGTGAAAAGAATTTGCTAATTTAGGGGAGTACCCCGCCTCCCAAGAAAAATCAAAGGGGGAAAGCACCGGCACTCCAACGCTACCAACCACCGAGCGATTGTAGTTGAAGTTAGAAGTTTCTAACATTTTGTTTGTTGGCCCTCTCTTAGTCCTCGCTTGCGAATCTCGGGGACGAGATTCTTTTTAAGGGGGGAAGACCTGTCACATCCCAATTTTGGAATACCTGAAAACACAGTTGTTTTGCTAATTGCTTGAAAAATAAACTTTGGTTGTGTTGGTTTGAGTGCAACTAAACAAACTAATTATATAATCTCAACCCACTCAAACCTTGGAAGCATATTATCATGTTTCCAAAAACCTCAAGTTTATTAATACATGGCTAAGAAATTGAAAACAAACTTAAAAAGATAGCAAAGCAGTAAACTAAAAATATTCAACATATTGTTCCAATGACATTGGCAATATTTTCTAAAGTAAATATGGATCAAAGAGTTTTCCAAAACTATCTTATGAATCCCATACTTGTTGAATATTATTCCAAGGCCTAAATTAAGAAAGAGGAAACACTTAATAAATTTCCCTAAAAGATTATCAGGAAAAAGAGGCATTCTTAGATGCTTCACCAAAATCTTATCAAATGTTTTTCCAACCTTGCAAGCTTAAAAACAAAAGTATTGGAGAGCATTGACTTGCTATCTCTAGTCAAATAAATAGTTTGGCAAAGCATTGTAAAAGAAAAGCCAAGTGCCTTATTAAATTGAATTCTCAGGATTTCCAGAAACAGAAAACTCAAACAAGTTACTATTGTAAACTTTCTTCAAATGATCTGAAATTGATACCAGTAATTCCTTATATCCAATAAGGAACACACAAAATAGGAGACCATAAATTGAATCCATTAAAGTCCTGAAAATATGATTTTTCTCCACAGCAACATTTGGAATTTTGAACAAGTTTGTTCTACAAACTTTTTCAAAATGCGATGAAATAAATACCACATGCTCTATATCTCAAATAAGGATGAAAACCAAAAGGGCACAAGTTTTTGAATAGTTGAAGTTGCCAAAAACCCCTGTTTTCTAGACAGCACCTTTTTGAAATTTGAACAAGTTTGTTCTATGAAGTAACTCAAAATGACTTGAATTTTCTACTACACAAGGCACACATCAAATAAGGAATGTATGACAAACATTATCATTTTTGGAAGCTCCTAAGTAGTCTAATAAATTCAATGTCCATTTATGTCAGAATTGAAATTTGAACAACTTTGAACTATCAAGTTTATCCTATTGAGCCAATTTTCACATATCTTGTGCATCTCAACTAATAAGAATTTTGGGAAAAAGGATTCCTAATTATGACTTTGTTTGCCTAGTGAAAACAACATTTTTCAGAGAGGAAAAGGGTGTGTTTGTAATTTCCAGAAAATAGCTAGGGACCTGTTTGTGATCCTAGTCACCTTGTCCTTCTTCTTCCTGTAGCAGCAGTGGAGGGCATGGCTTCCCATGCTCCATGCCTTCGAGTGGAAGCCTTCTCAGTGGATAAACCCCCCCCCCCCCCATGTGCACCCTACCTGCCCCCTCTCTCTCCCCTCGAGCTCCTCTCTCTCTCTGAATTTTCTCCGCAAAACCCGAAACCCTAGCCGAGGTGCTCGCCGTCGATTCGGACGTTGGAGAGCTTGCCGTCGCTCGCCATTGGCCTCATCCTCTCCGCCTCGTCGTGCTGGTCGTCGGTGCCAAAGGAATCGGGGCGGGATGCCTCGAGGAGCCCGCGCCGTCCAGGTTTCTTCTTCGGGTCCGGCGAGCTCCGGCTGGAGATCGCCGTCGACTCGAGCCCCCTCCGTCTTCGCCGTGTGTCCCCGCGCGTCTAGGGTGAGCATGCGCATCTCGACGTCCCCTTTTGTCCTCTCCCTAGACCTCTGAATCGTTGCCGCGCCGTGCTCGTTCTTCGGCCCACCGCGCGCCGTCGTCGCCGCCGCTCTCCGGTGGTCGCCTGGAAACGAGACCACGGTCGTTTGCTTGCCCGCGTCGAGGGCAACGTGTGGATGTGATTGAATCGCAAAATGAGGCTTGGAATCGCCGGATTTGGCCTCGCCAGAGCCGTCCCCGCCGGCGGGTGACGTCGTGTGGCGTCAGCGTGCCTTGACCGCGCGCGTGGGCAGTCAAAACCGCGGGTGGGCCGCACCTGCCTGCGTGGCAGCCACCGTGGCTGGCTGGCCCGCTGGTCAGCGACACGGGCTAGATTTCCCCGCGGTGAAAACCGTCCTGGCCGGCCCAGTTACTGGATCTAGCCCATCCATGTTTTTTTTTCATTTAATTTTTACAAAAACGTGCATGTTTACTATTGGCCCTAAAAACCAACCTAAAAGATGAATTTGACTAAGAAAAAATTCATAGTGGTAAAGAAACTAAATCTAAACCATCTCCAATTTGTAGATCTACTTTTTGACGAATATTGTAGACAGGAAAAGGCACACATCAAATAAGGAATGTATGACAAACATTATCATTTTTGGAAGCTCCTAAGTAGTCTAATAAATTCAATGTCCATTTATGTCAGAATTGAAATTTGAACAACTTTGAACTATCAAGTTTATCCTATTGAGCCAATTTTCACATATCTTGTGCATCTCAACTAATAAGAATTTTGGGAAAAAGGATTCCTAATTATGACTTTGTTTGCCTAGTGAAAACAACATTTTTCAGAGAGGAAAAGGGTGTGTTTGTAATTTCCAGAAAATAGCTAGGGACCTGTTTGTGATCCTAGTCACCTTGTCCTTCTTCTTCCTGTAGCAGCAGTGGAGGGCATGGCTTCCCATGCTCCATGCCTTCGAGTGGAAGCCTTCTCAGTGGATAAACCCCCCCCCCCATGTGCACCCTACCTGCCCCCTCTCTCTCCCCTCGAGCTCCTCTCTCTCTCTGAATTTTCTCCGCAAAACCCGAAACCCTAGCCGAGGTGCTCGCCGTCGATTCGGACGTTGGAGAGCTTGCCGTCGCTCGCCATTGGCCTCATCCTCTCCGCCTCGTCGTGCTGGTCGTCGGTGCCAAAGGAATCGGGGCGGGATGCCTCGAGGAGCCCGCGCCGTCCAGGTTTCTTCTTCGGGTCCGGCGAGCTCCGGCTGGAGATCGCCGTCGACTCGAGCCCCCTCCGTCTTCGCCGTGTGTCCCCGCGCGTCTAGGGTGAGCATGCGCATCTCGACGTCCCCTTTTGTCCTCTCCCTAGACCTCTGAATCGTTGCCGCGCCGTGCTCGTTCTTCGGCCCACCGCGCGCCGTCGTCGCCGCCGCTCTCCGGTGGTCGCCTGGAAACGAGACCACGGTCGTTTGCTTGCCCGCGTCGAGGGCAACGTGTGGATGTGATTGAATCGCAAAATGAGGCTTGGAATCGCCGGATTTGGCCTCGCCAGAGCCGTCCCCGCCGGCGGGTGACGTCGTGTGGCGTCAGCGTGCCTTGACCGCGCGCGTGGGCAGTCAAAACCGCGGGTGGGCCGCACCTGCCTGCGTGGCAGCCACCGTGGCTGGCTGGCCCGCTGGTCAGCGACACGGGCTAGATTTCCCCGCGGTGAAAACCGTCCTGGCCGGCCCAGTTACTGGATCTAGCCCATCCATGTTTTTTTTTCATTTAATTTTTACAAAAACGTGCATGTTTACTATTGGCCCTAAAAACCAACCTAAAAGATGAATTTGACTAAGAAAAAATTCATAGTGGTAAAGAAACTAAATCTAAACCATCTCCAATTTGTAGATCTACTTTTTGACGAATATTGTAGACAGGAAAAATGTTTTGGCAACAGGTACCAGAAACAGCAAAATGAGCACCATTTGAAATACACAACTCAGAATGAGGTGTATCCAATTGAATTGGAAAGCCCTTAAAATTACCAAACAGGAGCAATTAACCTTGCTTCCAAATTCCTAGTATTTTTTAAATGGCATGCAATTTGGTAAAACACCAGAGAGCACTTTGGTGATTTTTATAAAATCATTAATGATGATGTTTGATGCAAACTCAATTGGATGGTCTTGTATATGTTTAGGGCTATCCATAACTAGCTGGTTTTAATTTTTAGAGCATCCTAGAAAGTTTGGTGGACAGATATTTTATTTTGCATGTTTCTGCCATTTTGGCATTTTAGGTATTTAATTTGTGTGAATATATTTTTGTGTTGCAATGTGGTTTTCTAGCATGTACAAGTTGTGTGCACTTGTTTTATAAGGTTTACTTAGCTATTTTAGCATGTTAGATTGTGTGGACTTGAGTTGAGAAGAAATAGGATTTATGTTAGTAGCATATGTTTTATCTCTAGTTTATACTTGCATAGGATTTTTGAGTGATAAATTTATGTGCAAGCACTTGGATTGTTGTGTTGAGAGATTGGATCCAGTACCATGTTGGTGCTGATATTGTGTGGGTATTACCTCTGCTAGCTTGCACTTGAGTTGGTAGAAAAGCATGAGTAGCTTTGTCATGGCTATGCAAATGTTATGGAAAAATTCTCTCATGTGTAGAATTTTTGGCATAAGAATTTGTGGTTGTGTAGCCACATATTTTTGTGTTGTGTTCATAGGAACAGTATCATTTTGGTGATGTTTTGAGGAGTACTTGACCCCTGTAGTTTTCACTTGTGTGGAAATAATAGCATGAGTAGCATTACCTTGTCTATTTTGGCACCCTATTATTTTCTACTAGTATGGTTATTGCACTAGATGCTAGTTTAGTCTTTTGTTAGTTTTTAGCAAGTATGACCAGAGGCCTTGTGACCTCTTAATGCTTTGATATGCTAGTGGAACACCCACTGGTGTCATGGCATTTTTGGTGGAAACATTATTTCCCCCACACTAGATGTGTTTCCTTTATATAGTTCTATAACTAATGAGTGCCTAGTATTTTTGCCTTGGGCTTTTGAGTGCTAAATGAAAATGTGTATGCTTCTATTTGTAAATGTTTGTAATCATGTGTGGCTTGCTAGGAAAAATCCATCTTTGGTGTGTTGTTTGATTCCTCTAGTAATGCCCCTTTTTATTACCACTAGTACGTAGGAATTGCCCTGCAAATTGATGCCTTGTTTTATTAAATGGGATATTTTTGTTATAGCAAGTATAGATGTTTTCACTTCTGTTTTTATGACATGGACCCTCTGGTTGTATTTCAATTACTTGATTGAAATGCATCCATTGATTCCTCATGTGTGAGTAGTACTAGTTTCCCTAGCATTTTTATATTGAATTATTTTTCCTGCCAACCTGTGTTTGGTAGATATTTGTGTATCCTAGCATGAGTACATGTTTTCATTTCCCATTATGATAACATGGTTCCTTGTTTGCATTTTAGTACTTTACTTATTATGCATGCTTGCATAGCAAACCCTTAGTAGAAGCATGTCAATAGGGTTCCTCCTTTTTATTCATTGTTTCTATTGTTCTCACCATAAGAATTGGGTGTTTTGTGATGAGTCTATTGCCTTGTTGCACTTGTGTAGGCTCACTGATTTGTAAAAGTCACTTTGCAAATCATGTGTTTTATTTATCCTTGATGTGAAATTAGGCTTAGTAGAATAGGTACCTTTTTCTTTTTGTGGTTTGGTTGATAGACCCATTGCCATGATTATTATTGTGCATGTTTTGTATACTTTTAGTAGTCTCACCCATGTGAAACTAAGTGTATTTTGGGCTTATTAATATCTTGGTATGAGAGTGGCACACCCACTGAATCCATGATATTGAGGTTGTGAGATATGTTCCTCCAACCTTGAGTTGTCTTATTAAATGGCATTTCTGCCAAGTGTGTTTGTCTGATTGTTTGCCTAAATTAATAATTGGGTGATTGATTATTATTAGTTTCCTTGCTGTAGGTATTGTTGTGTATTGTTGCTTGCCTTGATTGGTTCTGAATGTGTGTCCTTTATTCTTTTTACGACGTTAGAAAACGAAGAGGAAGGAAGTGTCGGGAAGCTCTGTTTCAAGTTCCAGTCACTCCAAAACCAGGGACACACGGAGTTACCAGGAAAGCCATCCTGATGCTTGCTGATACAATACTTATCATTATCTATCATGCATGTTTTACCTCTGAAGTTTTACCAAAACTTGATTATCAAAACTATTTTTGATGTGGCTATTACTACTATACTGTTATATAGGTTACTATTATGCCAGTAGTTAAACTTGGTAATACCAAGTCCATAAGCCACCATATGGTATTTATTACCATCAAATATAATAGTTCCTAAGTGGACACCCTAAAATTGTGATTTTACAAAACAAAGGCTTTATGGAAAAACCCGGAGAAAAGGTGGATCCTTATTCTCCGGAGAAATGTGGAAGTGGTCGTTTTTGGGAAAAACATGTTTTTCAAAAACGACACATAACCTAGTCTTCGCCGGACAACCTTTACCGTACTGCCACCCTACCCCAACATGGGCACGGGGCTTAACTTGAAGTTTGTTCTTGTTAGTGTGTGTTCTATCTCAATTGCTATAAGGGTCGTCGTACCCTCGAATCCGAATGTCGTCAAAACTCCCAATGTTGAGACATAAAAAGTGTGGGATTAAGTTTCCCTCCGGTCGCATTCAGATGGGGCATCCTGGCTGGCGAGGAATAGCCTGGTGCCGGGGCTGACGGTAAAACTCAACTGAGAGATAGACATATTCTAGCTTGAACATAGTGGCCATGTAGCTAGCATTTTGTCAATGTTTTCAAAAAGGAGTTTTTGAAAGGAAGTGTTGAACTTGTGAAGTTCGGAAAGGAAGGAAAACTTATACCGTGGAGGTATCGTCGATGATGACAAGCCAGATGTTGTTATACAAAACAAAATGTTTTGCAAAAAAAACCTTTGCTACTCTAAGCAAGAATTCTGGAAACTGATTCCAAGAAGTTTTGCAAAGAGAAAATATTCTTTAACAAAGCTTTACAAAACCTCTTGTACATGTGATATCTACAAGAGAAATAAAACTATATTATTTTCTTCTGAAGTATCTTCTTCAACGAAGATACAGATTAACCTGACTGCAACTGTGGTGTCATATTATATGAACACCATTGATAGTGAACCCTATTTATAGCCTACCTATTCCACCATATAAGCATATTTGCATGTTTGGTAAGTGACATGATGGATGTCTTGCTGAGTACATTCAAATGTACTCATTATGGTTTCGCCCCTGGTATCTACTTGCCAGACTTTGAGAAGGAGCCTCCGAAGGAGATCTATGAAGAGAAGTACAGAGCTGACGGCTTTGCGAACTAGGATCTTCTCCGGGTCAGAAGCCTGTAGGTTAAGGCGTGACTTGGGCTCATCTACGTTGTGTTTAAATTGTCTTCCGCTGTGCTTGATAAGTTGCCTGCCCTATATGGCAGTTGTGTTAAACTTTATCATGTGATCATTTATGTAATACCTTTATGTATTCGTGTAATGGATGATGTATTTCTGTATTCCAACTTTGTATGTTGTTCACGACTGATCTTTCTGGGATCGTGAATGTATGCATACGGAGGGTTTCAGACTGCCGGTCTGGGGTCCTTACATTTCTTTTCCTGCCGGCATCTCTGTCGGCGATACTTCTTTTGCCAGCTCCTTCAATTCCTCCTTTTCTATCACTTTTTCTGCGCAAAGGGCATTTTCTTTTTCCAGCTCGTTTTCCAATTTGAAGTCTCCCTTTATGGTTATCACTCCTCCTTTTGTTCCTGGCATCTCTAGCTTGTTATAGATATAACATGATCTTGCCATGAATTTGGCGAAAGCTGGACGTCCGAGTATTGCGTGATACACACTTTCGAACGGCACAACCTCGAACGGAAAAATTTCCTGTCGGAAATGTTCTTTCTCTCCAAAGGTTACGTCTAGGGAAATTTCTCCTAGGGATCGTGCTTGCCTGCCAGGAACGATGCCGTGAAAACGTATATTGCTGTGATTGAGCTGGGTCTCGGACATTCGCAGATGCTTCAGTGTATCTAGGTACATAATGTTGATGTTGGATCCTCCATCTATCAACACTCTTTTTAGCCTAGTGTTTTGAACAATAGGACTTACAACTAGACCTTGTGTGCCGGGTTCTGGGATATTTCTGGGATGATCAGACTGATCCCAGGTAATTGGTGTATTCGAGTACTTCAAGAATTTAGGGGTTGGTGGAACAACCGCGTTTATTTCTCGAAGTGTCCTCTTTGCCACCTTTGCTGTGGGAGTTGCAAGGGACGTTAGATTGCATTCTCCATCAATTCTTGGAAACTTAGGCTCGCCTTTTCGCTGTTGTTCCTGGATTTTTTCATTAGTGTCCGATTCACTGTCTTCTTTTTCAGCTTCCGGCTTTTGCTTGGAGAATTTCCTCTTGGAACTCTTCCCTTTGCTTCCAGATCCTGCACTGTCTTTCATTTGCTTATTAAGCCGTCATTGTGCGTTAGTATGGGTGGGTTTCCCAAATTGCGAATGGTGGACACAATTTTCCGACTTAATTCTTTCCCACTCTTCCTTTGTGTAGGAGATAGGTCATGTGCTTCTTCCTTTCCATTTTCTCCCATTGTCCTTTCCAAAGGCTATGTTAACTTCTTTGGGCTTTTGCTGTGCTTTTGGAGTGGCTTTTTTCTCAGAACGGGAGGCTTTTTTGGCTTGAATTAAAGCGTCGATATTTCCACCTCTCGCTCTGATGTCATCTTCGGCCGCTGCGTGCTCATTTGCGGTTGTAAGCATAGATCCGAGATCTTTGTGCTTTTCTGAACCGATCATGAACGGTACGAGGCTGGGTAACCATTGACGAAAGCATGCATTGCTTGTACGTCAGTTACTCCAGAGCAGCTGTTCTTCATTGCAGTCCACCTTGAGATAAAGTCAACGTATGGCTCATCTTCAAACCGGGTGAAGCAGTTTAGCTGGTTGATGTTCTTGGGGCGTTTGTAAGTTCCTCGAAAATGCTGAGTAAAACCTCTAGCCATATCATCCCACCTGTCTATGGTCCTTGACGGAAGCCCGTTAATCCAATCTCTGGCTCCATCCAGTAACATTAGGGGGAGGAATTTTACTGCCTCTAGGTCTGTCCCATTGTTGATCTGGACGGCTATGTAATAGTCTGAGAGCCAGGTATCCGGGTTTGTACTGCCGGTATATTTTTGATATGTTGGACCAACTTTTGCGAAGCCAGAATGTAGAATTATTCTTCGGATCCTGTCACTGAAACACTTAGGTCCGAAGTATAGATCATCTATTTCCTCTCTATCGGCGTGAAAGGAATATCTACCGGCTGAATGGATAGAAGGGGATATGTTCCTTTCTTTTCCATTGTTGCACAACCGCGCTTTTCCGGGGTTATCCCTATTTCCTCCGTTATCGCGTCCTTTGGAGTAAGGTGGAGTTCTACTCCCGTGTCTTTCCTTATTCCTAGGAGGAGTGCGGGACCTCTCACGCCTGTGAGGAATGTCTTGTCTTCCGGCTTTTTCAGCAGGGCGTATCAGAGGCGGCATTGCTTTTCTGTCTTTCCGGTTTTGTTCTTCCCGATCTCGGGGATTGATTCCGCCTTTCGGCAGATGGGATCCGGTTCTGGACGCTGCATCCTTGTTATCTGGGATTTTCTTGTCCTTTCTCGGATATCCTTTCTTCTCTTTTGAATTGCTTGGATCTCCAGGTTCTTCAGGTCCAGGTGCTCCAGCGGCGCATGTGGCTGTTTTGCATAGGGCCAAGTCGTCGTGCAACTTCCCTGGTCTTGCCTGCCCTCGCTGCTATTGTTGCAATGCCTTTCCTAAGAAAGCATACACCCCTTGAAGCTTTTCGCCATTGGAGTACAGATCATTGTTGAGGATGGCGAATGCGTCTTTCGCATTTTCTGCTGCAGTTTTGTATATAGGTTCGCCTCTGGCGTCAATGCCGTTTACTTGCTTTTGCTAGGCAGAGTTTTGGAACCGTTCCTTTGGCGGCAATACTTCCGGTCTTACAATTCCGGGTAACCTTGTAGGTTTTATGCCAGATCTATTCCTTCTCTCGTACTCCTCAATTTCTTCCTGCTTCAACTTAACGTCAGCTTGGGTTTGTAGGAGATTTTCCCGAGTTCTGAATAGATGTTGTTGTTGCCTTTGGAGAGCTTGTCTCCTGGCTTCCAGCACTTCAGGGGGCTCGTGGGGTCCCACTGGTGTTTGAAGTAAATCTCGTTCGTCCTGTTCTGACATTGGCGGAACAGAGATTTCCTTCGTTTTCTTCTCTGCAGGCTTGACTCCGCTTCCTCCTCCTACTTCCAGGTTTTTGTTGGCTGGATTTGTATTAGAGTTTCTTGGAGGCCTTGTGTCTTTTCTTGGAAGAGGGAGGTTTTTTTACCAGGTTCATCTTCTGTCAATTCCTTGACATCAGGATAAGTTGGCGTGGTTTCACCATCCTCTCTTTCCTCATCTGGCGGAGGTGTTTGAGGGATTTCCGGACTTTCGGCATCCGTGTTTTCAGCCGGTTTTGCCATAAGTACTTCATGGAATCCTTCTTGAAGAGATTTGACCTTTCTTTGGAAAGCATCTTCATCTTCGTCTTCGGAATCGAGTTCTTCCGATCCGGGTTCCGATTCCAATCTCGCCTCGATGGCGGCTAGAACGGAATCGGCTTCCGAGTTTGTCGTCATGTTGACGGATGTCGGATCTTCCACCTCTATTGTGGGATTGTTTTCTTCTGTCTCTTCCACGGGATTGCTTTCATCCGTGTTTTTGGCGATCTCGGATTGCACTATGCCGATAAAGTGCGATTTCATTGCAGGCGTCTCGAAAAGGCGGTAATTTTGGCAGAATATCGGCGATCTGAGCAAAATTTGGCATCATAGTCTTCTTCAACTGCGTATAGGGCGGGTGGGGTAAATTTGCTTCCACCACAGAATTCCATTGCCTCTGCGGTTAACCCGACAAAGATGTTTGCAGATCCAATCGGTAAAACGCAGGCACTTACCAGATGATTCTGTGCTGGCATGTACGATCCGTTGTCAAGGAAGCGCCCGACGTTGTTGTCGAATTCCAAGCTTCCGACAGTTATGGTACTGCCGATTCTGTCGAGTATCCCCGATCGAAACATAACGCCTGACGTCGCTGGCTCCACGGTGGGCGCCAACCGTCGAGACATCGTAGAAGAGTTCATAAACGGGGATGCCATGAGACTACTGATAGAGACGTGGGTGGAGCGTGGTAGTATGACGATCAAGGACACCAAAGTTTTACCCAGGTTCGGTACGTTGCAACTAGGCGGCGTTCCTACTCCTGCAATCTCACTAAATCAGGGATGAAGCCTGAAATATACAAAGTACAATGTGAGTTGGTTTAGCTACTCGACGAGGATCAACTTCTTGGCGAGTTGGCTTCTAGCTAATTGCCTCTATCTTTTTTCTCTCCCGTCTGGCTTTATATAATAGCCGGGTTAGGGCTTACAGAAAGGAAAACCTAGAAGACTACGGCAAGTTCTAACTTGGAAGGCAAGAATCCGCCTTCTACTCCAAGCCGTACCACGTGGGACGTGGTCTGGGTTCTTCTAGAATCCGGCTTCCGTGCGTCAGCTTACTGGGCCGCCTAATGGACCGTAATCCATTACCATTCAGGCAACCCTGATAATCCGGCACTTTAGGACACTATCCAATATACCCCTAATCGGTATATATCCGACAGGATTTCTGGTGCAAGTTTGATGAAAATTGCTGGTTGTAAACTTGATGAATCTGTGATGCATTCCTAAGCTATGAACCTGATGCATACTTGATTATGAACCCGATGCATACCTTATTATGAACGTGTGATGATGTGATGAGTTGTGATGATGATTTGAATCCTTTGAAATGTCCTAGAATCATATTTTGAAACTCAAATATAATTGAAGTCCTATTTCTGAAATTCAAATGATTACATTTGAATGTAATCAAATTCCTGTTTATATGATCATTTGAAATTGGGCTAGCTGTATGCTACTCGCCTAAAGAGGCCTTGGGCCGAAAATAATTGGGCTCTAGAAAGGCCTCAGCCCAAGAACTACCGGAAAATATTCTAAAATAAAAAAAGTAAAATTTCAAAAAAGAGACCGTATTACAAAATAAAAATGAACTGTAAAAAGGCCAAGCCCAGGAACCAAATGGACTGTAAAAATGGCCAAGCCCAGGAACCAAATGTACTGTAAAAACGACCAAGGCCCAGAAAATAGCCCATTCATTTTACAAAACAGAGAGGGAAAAAACAATGAGACAAACTTGTTGGGCTCGGCCCATGTAGGGGAGCAGTATGGACCAGGCTAAATCTATTGTATGACTTTCATATTTGGTCATAAGGTTTTCCACGTAGAATTACCATGTAGGATGAGGCCGGTCATGCATCACCAAATAACTTGGTCATATAATTATGACTTATTGATTAGTCATGGACAACCATGAATTTTTCACAAAGAAAGTCATGATTGGTCATTTAAAACGGTCCGTATGTGACTTTCTGTTTTGGTTAAAAAAAAGTAAAAAAATTGAATAAAAATGACTTTTAGTGACCAATATGGAAGGTCAAAATTCAATACATTTCTAGTAGTGTACTTCTTTCATGTACTCATATTTGATGTTTATGAACTATAAATTTCATAAGCCTGGGGACATAGGATGTTGGTATCTCCGTTGAGAGCTTCTTAGCATTTCGACTACTTCCTCCTTCACAATGCTGCCGTGCAATGTTTTAGGTGGGTATCCGCATCTCCCCTTGCCTCCTTGACGTGTTTAGGCATATTTGCGAAGATACCTTGCTTGTGTTTAAACATATTGAGTTGCTAGTTTAAAAGATGTTGTCCAGGCACTCCAGTGGCAGTTTCTTGTATACGGTTATGTATGTGTATTGCTCGAGTTGTGTTGTTCTTCTGTCGATGCCAATTCCCAAGATATCGTCCTAGTACCTAATTCACTCGGCTTAATCTTAGTGTTGCGTGGGGTTTGCATTTTTCTTGCATACACTAACCATGCATGTGTGTTACAAGTATCGCCGACCTGCATTTGAGAAGATTATGGGCGCCTTTTTTTGTTATCTGCATGACCCGCTTGGTGGTACGGTGGACCCTGCTTGTTGGTGCATATTGTTTGTCTAGCTTTATATTTAGTTTAGATTTCCATTGGATGGAGTGTTGTGGTTGATCGTTTGGGAAGTTAGGTTGAGTAATTTGATTGGCAAGTAACCGGATGTCACCACAGGCTGTTTATATATACGCAATAACTTTTTAGGGAAAAAAAGATAAAATAGATGTGGCAAAGACTGAGTAATGCCCAATCGTTTTGGGTATGGGCAATCCAAAATCTCATGGGTACGTGTACCTTTGGATTTAGATTCGGATTAGCCAATAGCGTCCACAACCGCAGCCTTACCTATTGGGCATTCTCTAGTGCCATCACCATGTTTATTTTTTCCTTTTTCTATTGTATGGTTGCTACAAATCGCTGTCGAAACGCAAGACTTGTTTCTGACTAATTACATTGCAGCTACTGGAGTTCACGGAGGCTCATCAAGCGTTGGAAGCCAGCGAGGAGGAAGCCGAAGATTCCAATAAGAGCAAGAAGGCGGACTAGCGCTCGCTGTAGCTGCGCTCAGGTCTTTTTTATTCAGCAGAGAAGACAAACGATGCTGGAATTTAAATAGGCTGGATGAAAATCTTGACTCTTGGAATCTAAATAGGCTGGGTGAAAATCTTGAGAACTGAGAAACTGCTCACATGTTAGAAACCTGTTCCTTTCGAAAAACTATATAAGAATTTGTAACTGTGGGTAGTAGAACTAGAAGATGAAAACAAAGGTAAAGCATATGCAAAGAGACTTGCAACCGATTAAATATAGCGTAGATAGCATTGTCCACACGATGGACTGCAGCCACATTCTAGCTAGGAGGTTGGTTGGGGTCTCTCCTTGTTTCCGCGAGATAGAGACGATCTCAGGCTGAAAATGGAAGAAATTTCAGACTTGTTTCTTTTTTTCCTTTTCTATTTTATAGTTTGCTACAAATGGCTTTCAAAAAACAAGACTTGTTTCTGACTAATTAGCAATTACATTGCAGCTACCAGAGTTAACCGAGGCTCACGAAGCAGTGGAAGAGGAAGTTTCCAATAAGAGCAAGAAGGCGGACTCAGGTCTTTTTTTTAATTAGAAACAAGCGATGCTGGAATTTAAATAGGCTGGATGTAAATCTTGGGAACTAAGAAACGGTTCACATGTTAGAATTTTTTTTCCTTTCGAAACACTATATAACAATTTGATCCGATGAGTACTCCCTCCGATCCATATTAATAGGTCCTCAAGTGGATGTATCTAGCAATAAAACATGTCTAGATACATTCACTTGAGGACCTATTAATATGGATCGGAGGGAGTAGTAGAAACAGAACGAAGATGGAAAAAAAAAGGTAAGCATATGCTATAAGAGACTTGCAACCGATCAAATATAGCGTAGATAGCATTGTCATTGCCTGCCTATATATATGTTCCTCCACACGATGGACTGCAGCCACATTCTAGCAAGGAGGTTGGTTGGGAACTCTCCTTATTTCGGCGACATAGAGACGATCTCAGGCTGGAAACGGAAGAAATTTCAGACTTATTTCTAGCTGGTACGTCTACTTTTCGTAACATCGGCGAGTGTGGGAAGAAGCAATCGCAGTGCGCATGTGGCGCGCGTTTGTGGATTCCAGCAAATATTCCACCTATACGTACGAGGTTGTGATATCCGGCCGGCCTTATATAACCCAGCGATCGAGGTTGTGGACGGGGGCTGCACCGTCCGCGCGCGCTGCACCTGCCGCCCCCGTCACCAGGTACGTACGTCCATTCAACCCGGCCGTTTACAGATGTGTTTTAGTTTTACGTTTGACTTTACCGGTTAAAACAATTCTAAGAATTATTTTTCTGTTGAATGTTTTAATAAACAGGTCTGGATCGATCTCCGTTTACAGCAGCAAACTTGTAGCACGTGCGCTCTCTTGCTTTCAGCCGTCAACGATCAAGCGTAGCAAAAGAACCGCTGCTGCAAGGTATGTAGATTTTACATTTGTGTTTAGTTTCACATTTGAGATTTTTTTACCAGCTCAAACAATCCTAGAATTCATACTGCATCACCGGCCGGACGTACCTAGCTTGATTTGTGTTTTGTTCTACATTTGATTTTACGGTACACAGCCTACGTACGGGTTTCCATTTCTTCCGTCCAGCCCCAAGAAATTCTGTTTTCTAGGCCCATGCTTTATCGCAGAGTCAACTTTGTTTGTACTACTTTGTTTTGTGTAGGACATGGGGCCATGTACGAGTCCGCAATACACGTTCCCTGCGATTCAGTTTTTGTTTCTGTTTGTTTTGACATGCACTGCTATGCTGCGATCTGTGCTGCATTTTTCTTATCTATACTAGCTCTCTTGCTTTCAGATGAAACTCATCACGACCAAGCAGGGGCACCCCAATGCTACCACTGGCCCCGATGAGTGGTACACCCGTTTCCACCCCTCCCGGCGCGCGGAGATCGCGGTTGCCGTGGTTCTGATGGTGCTGGCGGCAGTCGCTGTTGCGGTGGCTTGCTACTACTGCGTCCGGGACCTTCGTCGTTGGAGGGCGGCGAGGATGCGGCGGGCTCAGGTACATCCAGTCAGCCAGGCGGTGTTCGACGCCGCGGCCCCAGCGCCGCCAGCTCCGGTCCAAGTCTGAACTATGCACCTGGCATTTGGACTTACAGTTTATATCAACTTATAGTATATATTATACACACACGCGAGTGGACTGTGTACCACCCAGGGGGTGGACATGCTTGTCATGATATACTGTATGTAGTATCCACTCCGTATTTATATTTATATATTTCGGACATTGTCACTAGTTCAGTACTACTCTCTCGAGATGTATTGAATTACTGGAACATTAGGCTACAGGTATTATTACTACTCTTTATTTTACACATTTTGAGAATATTTTAATTACATTTTCTTTCTTATTCTTTTTACCGCGCTGCAACGAGCAGGATCCCATGTACCGAGGCCTCACTAAAAAAAGCAAGTAAGAAAGGGGGTCGGGCGCAAGGCGATGCGGCGTGGTAGGAGAGGAAGAGCGATGCGGTGACCGTCATGGCCAAAGCGAGGCCAAGTGGACCTCCAAGTCCTACTCCTCCGGACAGGATCTGAACTGCGAAAGTGGTGGCCGGCGACGATCCCAACTCCGCTCGATCCCTCTGCCCAAATCAGTTGCCGATGTTGCGATCCCTCCGGATTGATATACTCCGAACATGTCCTCTGCCCAAATTATTTGTACTAGCACAATACCCGTGCGTTGCAACGGGTGTATATATAAAGAAAAAATAGTCTCTCAAATCTGGAGAATAATTTAACCTGCTCTGCAATGGCTCTAAACAGAAGAAAAAATAGTCTCACAAATCTGAAAAACAATGTTATATATTTTATACCACTCAAACATATAGTTTAAATCATGATTTTTGTTGTATACCCTTGGAAATACAAAAGGTACATGTTGTAATAATAAAAAAGCATACTAACAAATATGGCATCAAAGGACACAAATAGTGCTGAACAGATATTGAAGTTGCAATGCATCACATATATATAACTCAGTTTTTCTCGACAACTGATGGTGTAGCTTCTAGTTTGTATTATAAATAATAGATCGATCTCATTGATTTGTGTTTGAAGACGGAACATGGCTTTGTACAAGGCCAATTGTTTTCACAAGAACGGCCACTGTGACTGCGGCGTGTGGACAACCATGTATCGAATAAATTGTAATCTTGATGAGATACTTGAGGAATGGCATTTCTAAGGCTGTACTCTGGTACTTGTACGCATTATATTGTAGAGTTCCATGCAGCCTATGTAGACATTTGGCTGATGTCGTGGATGGATGTCATTCTGCACAGTATGTAAGCGAGATGCAGGTGCTGGAATACCAGGAGGGGCATTTTGATCAGGGCTGCAAGAAATTCACTGTTCAGCTTATGACCAGGGAATGACAGGAACAACTTTAGTGAGACCACCAAGCATGGTAACAAAAAAGGCAGGGTGCTGCATACTTTTCTCCCTTGTAGCTTGCGCGATCTGAGATAGTAGGACCGGTCCATGCTCAGCTTGAAATATAGCAACTTTTTGTGCCATTCGGTGTTGAAGTTCAGTGAGAGTGAAAGAGCAATAGAGCATTCTCCCTGGTGCCTCTCTCGATGGACGACATGTTGAAGTTCAGTGAAAGAGCATTCTCGCACCATATTTTCACCTTCGTCAGATGCTCCATATGCCCAATGAGTTGTGGCATTTCATACCTCTCACCCACAACAAAACCTGCTAGCGCTTCCAGTTTGGTTTTCTCTGACAACCAAATCGGTATTTGTTTCAATTTATTGTCTCTGACACCATTATTCCTCCCGAATTTGGTACTTGCTCGCAGTCGCCTCCACTTGTCTTTGCCGTCCACCGCATGCCTCCCTGGCCTCTCCAGCCGCAGCGCCTCCTTCCGTCGTGGCCAGAAGAGGTTCCCTCGCTTGCTGCCCTAGCTCCTTGTGATGAAGCCAGAAGACGTAAATAGGATTTGCTCAGATCCAATCCAATTGGAAATTCCAATTTGGAATTGTATTCTTGAACGAAGTGGAGGAGCAGTTCAGTTACTTGGATGGCCGGGCCCGGGCACCTTGCCACCGATTTCCACAAAGGCCCTCGCCTCGTCAACCTCCGGGACGGATCTGGCCGGCGCCGCAGTACAAGCTCCATCCGCTCTCGTGCGCGGTATTTTGTTTTTGTGGGGCGGGTCAAGTTTCCGAAAATGTTTTGCCTTGGAGATTTATGGACGGCGGGTTCATTTAATACGTTTTTAGGGGGGGTATATGAAAAACTGACGACGACGTACCCGCACGGTCGTGTGTGCTTTTTATATAGTAGAGATACTAGCACAATACCCGTGCGTTGCAACGGGTGTATATATAAAGAAAAAATAGTCTCTCAAATCTGGAGAATAATTTAACCTGCTCTGCAATGGCTCTAAACAGAAGAAAAAATAGTCTCACAAATCTGAAAAACAATGTTATATATTTTATACCACTCAAACATATAGTTTAAATCATGATTTTTGTTGTATACCCTTGGAAATACAAAAGGTACATGTTGTAATAATAAAAAAGCATACTAACAAATATGGCATCAAAGGACACAAATAGTGCTGAACAGATATTGAAGTTGCAATGCATCACATATATATAACTCAGTTTTTCTCGACAACTGATGGTGTAGCTTCTAGTTTGTATTATAAATAATAGATCGATCTCATTGATTTGTGTTTGAAGACGGAACATGGCTTTGTACAAGGCCAATTGTTTTCACAAGAACGGCCACTGTGACTGCGGCGTGTGGACAACCATGTATCGAATAAATTGTAATCTTGATGAGATACTTGAGGAATGGCATTTCTAAGGCTGTACTCTGGTACTTGTACGCATTATATTGTAGAGTTCCATGCAGCCTATGTAGACATTTGGCTGATGTCGTGGATGGATGTCATTCTGCACAGTATGTAAGCGAGATGCAGGTGCTGGAATACCAGGAGGGGCATTTTGATCAGGGCTGCAAGAAATTCACTGTTCAGCTTATGACCAGGGAATGACAGGAACAACTTTAGTGAGACCACCAAGCATGGTAACAAAAAAGGCAGGGTGCTGCATACTTTTCTCCCTTGTAGCTTGCGCGATCTGAGATAGTAGGACCGGTCCATGCTCAGCTTGAAATATAGCAACTTTTTGTGCCATTCGGTGTTGAAGTTCAGTGAGAGTGAAAGAGCAATAGAGCATTCTCCCTGGTGCCTCTCTCGATGGACGACATGTTGAAGTTCAGTGAAAGAGCATTCTCGCACCATATTTTCACCTTCGTCAGATGCTCCATATGCCCAATGAGTTGTGGCATTTCATACCTCTCACCCACAACAAAACCTGCTAGCGCTTCCAGTTTGGTTTTCTCTGACAACCAAATCGGTATTTGTTTCAATTTATTGTCTCTGACACCATTATTCCTCCCGAATTTGGTACTTGCTCGCAGTCGCCTCCACTTGTCTTTGCCGTCCACCGCATGCCTCCCTGGCCTCTCCAGCCGCAGCGCCTCCTTCCGTCGTGGCCAGAAGAGGTTCCCTCGCTTGCTGCCCTAGCTCCTTGTGATGAAGCCAGAAGACGTAAATAGGATTTGCTCAGATCCAATCCAATTGGAAATTCCAATTTGGAATTGTATTCTTGAACGAAGTGGAGGAGCAGTTCAGTTACTTGGATGGCCGGGCCCGGGCACCTTGCCACCGATTTCCACAAAGGCCCTCGCCTCGTCAACCTCCGGGACGGATCTGGCCGGCGCCGCAGTACAAGCTCCATCCGCTCTCGTGCGCGGTATTTTGTTTTTGTGGGGCGGGTCAAGTTTCCGAAAATGTTTTGCCTTGGAGATTTATGGACGGCGGGTTCATTTAATACGTTTTTAGGGGGGGTATATGAAAAACTGACGACGACGTACCCGCACGGTCGTGTGTGCTTTTTATATAGTAGAGATCCTGATGAATTCTAACAGAAGACAATAGGGATGTGTTTCAGGTATCAGGCAACGTGCATATTCAGGGCTGGGGGCTCTTAATTCTTTCTTGATTCGGATAGATGTGCAAGTGCAATGCTTTTCATATACCATTATTTTGCTTCCTTTCCACTAAGATACGGCAGGAGATATTTTGCTATTTGTCAGTGCCTATTTGGTAATCCAGGATGAAAGCTCATGTCCTAAATTCAGGCTATCAAGGATTATAATTGCACTCTGGAGTTCCCCTTTCCTTGTTCTGGAATGTGAGGTGCCTATGAGACATGTATCATTGCCTTCAATATTGGAAAATTGATGGATACGTGAGAAAATCATGCTAGGGAAATATTTAGGCACATTCTGATTTAGTAAAGATGTGCATGTCACATATTCTGCATTCAAGTGTTTCTTTTTTCAAGGATACACCCTGAGAGGTGTATCGTTTTCATAGAAGGAGAGACCAAGCGGCTAATTACAATGTGGCTGGCACAGACAGCAGGAACACAACCACCACCACCACAGCGGGAGGGCCTAGCTAATCACTCGCCAACCTTCCACCTATCCACCGAATCTAGGCTAGCCCTAAAAAGACCCGCCGCACGCCAACACCCGGCCTCGTCACTCATCCTCCTAAGCACCATTTCCACCGAAGGGTGAGCTCCAATGAACACCACGTCGTTGAGGTGTCTCCAAATGCACCAGCAAACAAAAGTTGTGGAAGTCCCCTTGTCGCTGCCTCTCTGCATGCTTGGCAACTAGTCCTCCATCCTATGACGTTGCCTAGGCACAATCATGTCCATGTCCATCCCCCAACATCAGTTAAGTGATGCCCAGACCGTTGAGGGCAAACATAGAACCAAGAAGTAGGTGGTAAATGTTCTCATCATGTTGGTCACTCAACAAGCACGAAGCTGGGTGCGGAAGGCCTCGGTGTCTCATCCTATCCGCCGTCCAGCATCTTCCCGTGAGCGCTAGCCACAAGAACACCTTGCACTTCGCCGGAGCAAAAGAGATCTCTTCGGCCCCACCCAACTGTATTGTACCTGCGAACAAAGCTTTGTAGGCCGATATGGTGGAATAATTGTCATTGGTTTCCAGATCCACTTGAAATTGTCTTCACTCCTCTGGGTGAGAGTGGCACCCATTACCTGATCAGCGATAAAAAGGATCTTGTGCAGCTCAGGCCCCATTGGATCCGGCGGTACATTATCAAGCCATCCACCTTGGAGTCCTTCTCTAACCAGTCTAGATCTTCTAGAGCGCTTGTATACTCAGGGTATGAGGTTTGGGGACATGTCTCCCGTCCTTTCCCCAGCTAGCCAGTTGTCTGTCCAAAAGAACGTCGAGGCCCCGTCCCCTAGAACCGAAACCATGGGCACCTCAAAGATCTGCCTCACTACCTGGGGAACCTAAATGTTGAGTTTTTTCCATGGTTTGGTGTCATCCACTCCGCTCAACAACATCCACCTAGCCCGGAGCGCGTGGTTCATCAAGTGCATGTTGGGGATACAGAGTCCTCCCAAACGTTTGGGCATGCACACTTTATCCCGCGCCATCAAGCAATCTCCACCCTACACATTCCGCGTGCCCTTCCATAGATACCTCCTCAACACTTTCTCCATCTCCCCAAAGGTCTATGCCGGTATATCAAGAGACATCATGGAAAAAATCGGGGTGGCTACTAAGGTTATTTTAACCAGCTCTAGCCTCCCTCCTCTGTTGAGGAGGCATGCGCGCCAACTAGCCAAATGATCAGCCACACTATCCACCGGGTACAACAGCTGTGTTGCCATGGGCTTTGTGAGGGTAAGAGCCAGACCAAGGTATCTCGGCAGAAAAGGCAAAACTAGGCAGTGCATCGTATGTTCCACTAAATTTTCCTCCTCTTCCCCGCATCGGATGAGCTGCGCAGAGCATGTGCTGAGATTGGTTTGCAACCCAAAAGCCCTACCGAAGTCCACTAGAATACCAGCGAGCGCTTTGAGATCCATCAAGTTAGGCCTCAGAAAGGTGACTATTTCATCAACGTAGATGGAGGTGTGATGCTTGAGGCATCTGACCGCCAAAGGCGTGAGCAGCCAAAGTTCAGTGGCTTTCTCAAACAGAAAGTGGAGGACCTCTATGACTGCAATGAACAGTTGCGTGGAGAGGGGGTCTCCTTGCCGCAATCCACGTCTGTTAAAAGATCCATCCACCAGGTATACCATTGGGAAGAATGTGTGTGGACGAGGAGTCCAGGAGAGTACAAATCCACGCGATCATGCGATCGCGAAAACCCATATTCCGCAACACCTCTAGTAGGAAGGGCAACCTGACGATATCAAAAGACTTTGTGATTTCTAGTTTTAAGAGCACCGAGGAGGTTGATGTGCTATGAAGCTTTCTTTTCGTATATAGGACTAGCATGAAGTTATCATGTAGACACCGTCCTCTCACAAAAGCACTCTGATGGCCACCCACCCAGAAGAGCTGGAAGTACTAGGGTAATGCTGCAAGCAATAACCTTAGCCACCAGCTTGGCGACTCCATTTATGAGGCTTATGAGGAAGAAATCCTTGATATCCTCCGACCCAGGTGTTTTAGGCAATAGAGTGAAAAAGGCCTGGTGGATGGCTCGAAAACCCCTAGAATCCAGATGGGAGATCAAGTAGAAAGCCACCATGTTGTCCTTCTTGATGATGCTCAAGTACGAGACAAAGAAACAGTTGGAAAAGACATCGGGCCGAGGGCATTTGCTGAGAGGCATACCCCCGATGGTTGTCCACACTTCCTCCACCATGAAGCTACCCTTAAGGTGGCTCAAATCTGCGGTGGGGATGCCAAGGAAGTCCAGATCAACTGAGAAAGGTCGGTCATCCTCCACCGATAATAGCTCTTCGAAGAAATCATCCACAACCTCAGCCTTGGCCTCATGATCCGTGATACAGACGCACTGCACCATGAGGTGATCAATGATGTTTTTTCTTCTCCTATGACTAGCTTGTAGGTGAAACAACATATCTCATTGCTGGAGCGGTGGGCACGACGGACAGATGGGGTCGCCGACTTCGGTCCTGGACATGGTCCGTGTGATCATATCGCCAGCTCTGAGTGTGCATGCGGAGATGCCTAGGCCTGAGACTGGGCCAGAATCTGAGGGCGTGGAGACATGTCGTGAGCGCAGTTCCAATGGACATTTGACCTTGAGGTGATCAATCAAGTGTTTATTACTATTGCAATGTCAAATGTGCTACAATAAAAATTAATATAAAAAAGGCGAGCAAGTATACAGTGACATGAATGTGCTTGATGCATATCATACATAAAGCTTAAACCTCGATCTTAATTATATAACTGGAGAACGACCCAGTTGGTCACAACATAAATGATATGTCCTTTACAACTATGAAGAAAAAAAGAAAGAAGCCGGTCAACGGAGCCACGCCGAGCGACAAAGAAGCAGTAGCGTCAGGTGGAGATGTCGTCAGCATCTCGTTGAAGAATGTCTACGGGGGAGCCAACTTTGGAACTGAACGCTTGATCATTATGGGTCTTCCAAATTTTCCCCAAATTGATAGCGACACCGATGTGCTCGCAGTCTACAACAGTCGGGCACGGAGGTGTAATATCCCAAACCGAGGAGAAAAGGAAAACTGCACGAGACCCCGAGCCAAGGCTAGACATTAGTGGGGGACGGTGTTGTTGGGAATATGCCGAATTATGGGTATTGTCCAGCATAAGCCAGAAGGAGGCCCGTCAGGGTGTCCCACCGGTGGTGGAACAGAAGGCTTTATCGGGCGGCCCAGCAGGACGACGCACAGGGAGGTGGATTCTAGAAGACCCGAACTATGGCACAATACACATTCCGGTTTGGAGAAGAAACCGAACAACTTGACGTTCAAGATTAGTGATAGTTTCCTAATACAAATAGTTTCCTTTCCTGTAAGCCCTAGTTCGGCTCTCTATATAAGGTCGGATGGGAGTCGCCCTACAGGCAAGAGAGAAGAAATCATACTCGCGCCATGTACCTTGTACCTCAGGCTTTAGATCTGATTTAGTGAGATTGCAGGAGCAGGACACCGCTTTTGTTGCGACGTACCGAACCTGGGTAAAATCAAGTATTCTCCAACGGCAAGTTCCCTACGTCCAGTACCCACGTTCTATCTCCGGGTTATTGCACCACCTATCATGAACCTTACTACGAACACACGACAATTGAACGACCAACGTGGGGCCAACGGCGTCTGGGGTTACGTTCCGAGTGGGACTACTTGGCGGAATCGGCGACACAATCACGATAGGGAGCCTCGAGTTTGACAAATACGACGCGCGCATCATAAACATTAGCTCCTACATGCCAGCACAAAATTATCTGGTAAGTATTTGCGTCCTTCCTATTTGATCCGCTAATATTTTCATAACTTTAACGATGGAAGTGTTGCGGTTCCATGGTGGAAGCAAATTTATCCCACCCGCTCTATGCCCAATCGAAGACGGCTTTGACGCTGGCTTCGGACCCGAGCTTCCTCACTCATATACATGAGCGTATCGAGATCTAATAATTGCATATCGCCAAAGCATGACTAGATCCATTACCTCTCACGAGATGTCGGCATCCGGATTGCACTTCGTCGGCATGGTGTAGATACAACCTGCTAAAGATGCAGAAGAAGGAAAACCCACCGAAGAAGTGGAAGACTCGAAGCCTGCAAATCAAGCAGAAAAACTTGAAAGTTGATTCTATTCTTGCAACCATCGAGGAAAAACTATATTTAGAACCCGGATCTGGCTCTTTAGACACATATTCCGATGACAACGGGACTGCTTTCGAGCGCAAGGTAAAATCCATGAAGGGGCATCTTCACGAAGTCCTTATAGCTAAACCTGCACAAAGACAACGAGAAAAATCTGGAAGAAGATCCCAAAACACCTTCGGCTAAAGACAATCCCAACGGAGAAGTAGAGGATGAGGAAGAGCCAGAATTTCCTGAAGTAAATGAACTAACGGAAGACGAAGTCACGAAAAAGCCTACATCCTAAAAGAATAAGAAAAAGTCCTCAAAAAATGCATTCACAAAAGCTCAAAAATAGAAGGTGGACAGACTAGATGAAATAACAAATCAGAATCTCGAACCTAGTGTCTGCATCGGTACAAAGGCTGACGAAAAGAAGAAGGAGAAACAGACTCAAGAGGCTCAAGTCCAACAGATGTTAGAGCAATATGAAGTGGATCATCTCCGAACTCCGGTCAGAAAACACGAACCAGCAGAGCTCCTAGAAGCAAGAAGACAAGCCATAATGTGGCAGCATAAAATGGAATGGTCCCGAGAAAACCTCATGAAAGCTCAGGCAGCCATTCGGGCATAGCAGGAGGAAATCGAGGAATATGAATGTTGGAACCGTTCAGCAATGAAACCTAAAAGGTTACCTAGAGTTGGAATATCAGAAAACCCTCTAGTCAGAAGGGACCTCAAAAACCCAGCATGGCAAAGGCAGGTAAACATCGTTAACGCTAAGGGAGAGCGCATCTACAAAACTGCATCTGAAAATACGAAGGCTGCATTCGTCATCTTAAACGATTACCTATACTCCAGATACAAAAACCTACAAGGCGTTTATGCTTTCCTAGGAATAGTTCTCGAGCATCAGTAGCGAGGTCAAGCGCGGCCAGAGCGGCTTTTCGATAATTCCATCTTATGCAAAACCACCAGATTAGCTGCAGCACCTGAACCAACTGAACCTGGAGATTCGGGTAGTTCAAAAGGAAAGAACGAAGATCCAAGGAAGGACAAATACGACAAAATCATAAGGAAAACAACCATGCCCCTGACAGAGCTCGGGATGAAAGAAACTAGAGGAATGACAAATACGGCCCTCGTCACTCTCAGTTTGAGAGAGACATGCAAGCTATGCCTCCTCCGAAGACCTCGGCCAGAAAAGTCGAAAGATATGAACATCCCCATCAAAGGGAAAGATCCCAAACTCCCCTGTAAAACAAGGAGCTTGCTAGAATTCGACCCCCCCCCCATGTTCGCATGGAGGTATTATATATTGTTTGATATCAAATTACATGTCTAAAATAATATAAATATATATAGATTCACATATTTATGCATGCATGCTACCTATACCTACTAATCATCCTTCTTCTTCTTAATGAAGAATCCTCTTCCGTGTGATCACTGTCTTGGTCATGATGCTTGGTGACAACCTTCGGCTTCTCGAGTCCGCCTCGTCGTCTCCTTCGTGTCCTTCGTCGTGCTGGGCGGGCGCGGCCTCATCTCCGCCATCGTCGTCATCATCATCACCATCGTCATCATCGGCATCTTCATATTCATCGTCTTCTTCTTCTTCTTCTTCTTCTTCGTTGTCGAACTCATCTACCTCCTGATGGTAACGATCGCACAAATGATAACCGGGAGGAAATTTTACGGCGCCCCGATTTTTGTACCCATCATGCACGCAGAACTCCTCGTCCGAGGTCGTGAGTGTCTCAAATCATCTGCTTCTTCCGATGACCGGAGTCACATCCCAAGAACTGTCGCTCCCATTCCCGTCGTCAGACGATAGGCTAGTGGAGCTGTTGTGCCATTCTGTCATTGTGGCGGTAGATGGTTGTGTAATCGTGCAGCGGGAGAGAGAGAGCGAGAGAGAGATGTGTGCGCGCGCGAGTGCGGTAGAAAGGTGTGTGGTGCACGAGGAAGAATGGTTGAAGATCAGAGGGGCGGGTGATACGTCTCCAACGTATCTATAATTTATGATGTTCCATGTTGTTATTATGCCAATTGCTACAGGTTTTCTATACACTTTATATCATTTTTATGCATTTCATGGTACTAACCTATTGACAAGATGCCACCGTGCCGGTTCATGTTTTCTGCTATTTTTTGTTTCAGAAAAGTTGTTCTGGAAATATTCTCGGAATTGGACAAAAAAAATTCCCACTGTCCTATTTTTCTGTCACCTACATGGAGTTCGGAGGAGACCAGGAGGGGGGCAGGGAGCAGCCACACCATATGGCGGCACGCCCCCCCCTTGGCCGCGCGACCACGTGGTGTGGGCCCCCTAGCCACCTGTCGACATTGCCCTTTCGCCTATATAAAGTCTTCCTCGGGAAAACCGTAAACACCCGAGGCTACATCCACGAAAAGTTCCATAGCCGCCGTCGTCGTCAACCCTAGTTCGGGAGGGTTCTAAAGCTCTCCCCGGTACCCTGTCGGGAAGGGAAATCATCACCAGAGGGCACTACATCACCATTCCTGCCTCCAGAGTGATGCGTGATTAGTTCATCCTTGGACTACGGGTCCATAGAAGTAGCTAGATGGTTGTCTTCTTCTCCTTTTGTGCCATCATGTTTAGATCTTGTGAGCTGTCTAACATGATCAAGATCATCTTATTGTAATGCTACATGTTGTGTTTGCTGGGATCCGATGAATATTGAATACTATGCCAAGTTTATTATAGATCTATCTTTTATATGTTATTTGTGATCTTGCATGGTCTCCGTTACTAGTAGATGCTTTGGTCAAGTTGATGCTTGTAACTCCAAGAGGGAGTATTTATGCTAGATAGTGGGTTCATGCCTCCAGTAATCTGGGAGAGTGACAATAACTTCTAAGATTGTGAATGTGTTGTTTCCACTAGCGATAAAACAACAATGTGTTGTCTAAGGATAATTATATTATTTACATTATGCACTTTACTAATGCAATAATCTTTTGCTTGCAACTTAATAACCAAAGTTTGCTCAGATGATGTCCGAAGGGTGGATTATTAGTCATAGATGCAGTTGGATTACGGTCTATGTATCATGTTGTAATGCCCAAATGAATCTCATAGTAATCATAATGTCATGTATATGCACTACGGTGCAGCCTCTATTTTGTATTGCCCATTTGTAATTTCTTTACCCAGCATGTTATTTATCTGTTATGGAGAGACACCACTAGTGAATTGTGGACCCCGGTCCATTCTTTTACACTGATAATACAACCTACTGCAAACACTGTTCTTTTCACTTCAACCATTCTTATCATTTCATTCACTTCAAACAAACACCATTTTCCACACTATACGTCTAATCATCTTTTTTTCCAGCAAGACCAGTGAGATTGACAACCTCACTGTTTCGTTGGGGCAAAGTATCTTGGTTGTGTTGTGTGCAGATTCCACGTTGCTGCTGATCCTAGTAGTGCACCCTGCCAACATCAGATGTCAACAATCTTCATAAGTGATTTCTTCCTTTTACTTGTCCGATTAAACCTTGGTTTCTTTCCGAGGGAAATCTTGCTGTTTTACTCATCATACCTTCCTCTTGTGGTCTCCTAAAGGACGTGTGTTCACACGCCATCAAGCAAGTTTTCTGGCGCCGTTGCTGGGGAGGAAGAGGATTTCTGCAAGGGAGTCTCTCACCTCCAGTCTCTTTACTTTGTTATTGTTTTGCTTAATTTATTTTATTTTTTCTTGTTTTCTTCTTTATATCAAAAACACAAAAAAATTAGTTCTTATTAAAGTTGTTATTTTGCTACCCTGCTTTTCGTTCATCATATTACTCCCTAAGTACACCCTGAAAGGATTATCAATAGGTAGTGGTTCTATAATTGGAAAGGATAATATTGAACAATTCTATAATCATGTTAGTAAGCATAAAGATTTTGAGGATACATCCATAGTAGAACTTGCTCTGAATTATAGAACTGATGCAGATTCTTTAGTTCACATGTTAGAGGCTAGGTTTGTTAACCTTTACCCCATAATGCAGCAAATGTTTCTTAACCTAAATGAAGTTGAGGATATTGAAAAGAGAGATTTTATTCTGGAAACTTTGCTTAAAGAATTTGGTGATGTTGCTGTAGAGGCTAGGAAAGCCTTTGATTGTTTTAAGATGCTAGGCTCATATGTAGATGTTATTGGTGCTCTTGAAAAATTGGAAAAAAACCAAACCTAAAAATGGGGAGGAAATCAAAATACCAATACCTTTTTAACTAGTAGGAATGCATGAAGCTTTGGAAAAGAATTTTGATTGGATTGTTCCTGAAAACCCATTTGATGAAAGTAGTAAACCCAAGAGCATTTTTTTTATATAAGGACTGTAGGTCTTACACCCCACAATATTTCATTGAAAACAAAGAAACCAACAGTTTACATAATTACAGGAAGATAGAGGTGAGAGAGGGGAGCTACACTATTACAAACTAAGGTAGATTTTCAATCCATCTCGAAAAACTTTGTGCTGCTGATCCTTCACCCTATGCACATGCATGGTGACTTCATGAATGAAGCTCCTCTTCCAAGACCTAAAAGAAGGTTGCACATGATTGAATATAGCATCATTCCTGTGTTTCCAAATGTGCCATAGAGCCAAAATAACCACTTCAGTGAAAAAAGGCTGACTGAACTTCTTCATAGAGATACTAAATACCTGATCAAAAGTGTCACCAGGTTCCCAAACAATTTGCAAGTAAGTCCAAATTCTGTTATTGAAGTTGCAATAAAATAACAAGTGCATCCAATCTTCCAAAGATCTAGTGGGACAAAGCTCACAATGAGTCAAATCCGTGACATTCCAATGTCTACGTTTTAACATGTATCGAGTGTTTAAACGATCACTAACTAGTAACCAAGAAAAACCGTTATCTTCAGAGTCACCTTGCTTTTCCAAATATGAGCATATATGTCACTGGGAGTAATATTCCTGAAACAATGCTTGTAGTAGAGCCTAGCAGAATAGGCCCCATTTTTCCAACTTGTTTGCCAGACATCCCTCTCTCTTGGTTGTAAAGTGACATGTTGCAACATAGTCTGTACCTGTTGGAGCTCATCAAAGGCTTGCATTGACAGGGGCAAGAGAAATAGCTGAGTGATATCCGAATAGGACATAACCTCTAGGACATAGAGGTTCACATCCAAGACAAAAGAGAACAAACGAGGAAACTGGTCTTTCAAAGATGTACCAAGCCAAGCATCTGACTAGAATAAAACCGTGTCACCCAATCTGACTTGAACAGAGAAGAATTCGAAGAATTTGCTGCATAGTTTCATGCTATCCCTCCACCCGAAAGAGCCACAAGGATTAGCCACTTGAGGGACACCATTAGGATAATACTGCCAGACTAAGTTAACCCATGGAATAGATTCTTTGTTAAAGAACTTGAAGAAGTGCTTGATCAGTAAGCCTTCATTCTGTATTTTAAAATTTATAATGCCCAAACCACCACTCTTTTTAGGCTTACAAACCATATCCCAAGCTGCTAAAGACTAGCTTCTAGTATGGTTTTCAGTTTTTCTCCACGTACAAGCACTGCCCAATAATTCTATCCATCTGTTTCACAATACCAGCTGGGATGTCCAGAGAGCATAAGAAATAAATAGGCATAGAAGAGAGGCAGGAAGAGATCATCTAGAGTCCGCCACCATATGCAAGAAAGCTAGAGCTAGCAGCGAGTTTCCTTTCCAGTCTATCCACTAGGGGCATAAAGTCAACCATGTGAGGCCTTGTAGTTCCCATAGGTAACCCAAGATAGGCAAAAGGGAAAGTCCCAACCAGGCACCCAAATTCAGCAGCCGACTGCTGGACCTCATCATCAGAAATGTTTGCTAGAAGCATACAGGACTTATAAAAATTGACAGACAGCCCTATTCACACACTGAAATCTTGTAATGCTTGCTTTAATATAGCTAGCTGAGCAGAATCAGCCTCCATAACCATAATATTATCATCCGCATACTGGACCACAGGAAACTCTGGATCAGTAACTTGGAATCGTAGATTAATAAGACCCCTAGCCAGCAAGTCATTTACCACAAACTGAAGCAACCCAGAACCAGGAACAAACAGTAAGGGTGACAATGGATCACCTTGCTTCACTCCCCTTTTACAACGGAAGTGTCTGCCAGACACTCCATTCACCAACACAGAGGAAGTACCTGGTTGCAAAATATTTTTGACCCCTGTATGAAGCCTTCAGGAAAACCCAACTGCCTCAACATTAAGAAAATAGACTCATGCTCAATGGAGTCGACATCCTTCTCAAAGTCTAGTTTAAGAACGACCACTTTCTTTTTAGAGGCTTTGCATTGATGTAAATACTCAAACGACCAAGCAAGAAAATCATGAATTGATTTCCCCTTAATAAATCCATAATGATTCTTATGAATGCAATCCATCATTCTGACCTGCAGTCTATCAGCCACCAGTTTGGTCAAGAATTTCAAATCCACATTTGTTAAAGGTATATGACGATAATCCGAGATCGTCTCAAGCACTGATTTCTTAGGAACTAGAGTAATAAAGGAGGAGTTTAAATTTTCAAGTGAAACTCCTTGACTATGGAAATCAAAAGCAAGCTTGTAAAAATCCCCCTTATTTCTCTCCCAGCACTTTAAAAAAATTGTCCATTAAAACCATCCGACCTCGGAGCTCTATCCAAAGGCATTTTATTAATAATCCCATCCATCTCCTCAACTTAAAAAGGTCTATCCAGGTCCTCCAAACCCTGCACTATGTGAACCAGACCAGAGAGGTTAGGTTTCATATCAATACCCCGAGAAACCCCCATCCTTTGTTTATAACACGACCAAGCAGCACCAGCAATCTGATCATGATCTGTTACAATATGCCCATCCTCAAGCATGAGACTAGAGATTGATTTTCTTCTATATATTTTAGTTTCCATGGCATGGAAGAACTTTGTATTCTCCTCTCCTAATATGATCCATATGATTGAACACCTCTTCTTCCAGTATTGATATTGAACCCTCAAAAGGTTAGCAGGACGCTCTTAAAAATATTTCTAAAATTCCCCTCAGGCAAAGAGAGAGGCCTTTCCTCCTCAAGATTATCAAAGAATAAAATAACCACATTACATTTAGAGATAAGCAGTTTCAGTTGAGATAAACTGCGTTTCTAGTTGTTCAATTCATGCCTTAACATCTTTAATTTTGTGGCCAAACTGGCTGGAGAAGACATACCCTCAAGATCCTGCTCCTAAACTTTTTTCACACAATCATAAAACCCTGGCTGACCAACCCAGAAATTCTCAAACCTAAAAAGCTGAGATCTAGGGATCATAGTATCAATATTAACCATACATGGAACATGATCAGATGTTGGCTTAGCCATTGCAGTCAGCACGATATTAGGATAAGAGGTAATCCAACTAGAACTAGTGAAGAACCAATCTAACTGTTGAAGTAGAGGAGAATGCTGCATTTTGGACCAGGTGTACTGTCTCCCTTTTAATGGAAGCTCCAACAAGCCTAAGTGACCAATTAGCTCATTGAAAATAAATATATCATTCAAACTGCCGTCAGGAAGATTTCTTTTCTGTTGAGAACGAATGAAATAAAGTCCCCAAGAAATAACCACAATTCATCATCTGGAATAACTAGATCATGCAACCAGATCACAAACCTATCCTTCTCCTCACCATGACATGGCCCATAAACCACCACTAGATTCCACTTCTGATTGTTATCAACAGATTAAATGAAATGATAATCCCAAAACTTTTTTATTCAATTAAGGTTCCTTCAAATAAATTTGATTTACAAAGAACAAGGATGCCCCAGAGGCCCCACAAGATGGTGACAAGGCAAAACTATCAAAGTACTTAGGGGAACATTTTTTAATGGCCTGCCTGTCAAATTTTCCTTTTTTGTTTTCTGAACAGAAGAAACTGCACAACCACTTTCAATAATCTTATTATATAAGGCTAACTGTTTATCATCGTAATTGATCCCACGGATATTCCAGCACAGAACTTTCCACACTACATAATTGACATTACAATCCATACACATAGCAAAAGCAGACAAAATAGTTAACTGACACAGCCAGTCAACAGACATCACACATAACCAAAGATTATTAGAGGAATGATTAAAGTTCTTAAAACAGCAATACACATCCTAAAATAAGGAATGTGAGAAGGAGCACATCCACTCCATTGAGGACAACATGAATCACTTATCATTGGAAACCTTGGAAGAAACACCCTTACTAACAGAGGCCATAAGCATTTGCGCTGTCATCTCCTTTGGCTGTATGTCAAGCAATCCACCACTCTACTGCAGTGTGGGAATTGTGAGAAAATGGGTCACTGTCTGCTCAGAAGTATTGTTGTCTGCATGATACTGAGCACCGGAGTTAGCTTGAGAAACTACAACTGAATGAATACCCAATTACTTTCTGACAGCACTTGCTAATTAGTCCTAGCCTTCTTCCTGTGTCTTGGCACCAAACACTGAATGGGATAGGTCGATGGCCATCCAACTGCACCTGACTCCTAGTACATGGACGAGCTGCAGATGGTGCCAGCACCACTGTCTTGACACGCTTCTTCCTTTGCTTCTTGACAGGAGGAGCCCGAAACTCCAACAGTAAAGTAGTATTGGACTCCTCAACCTGGGAGTTTTCTCCAAGCCCCTGAACCTCATCATACAATATGCTTACAATATGAGAAAACTGAGGCCTAGAAGACACATTGGCCAACTTCTTTGAGAAGAAACCCTCAAAACCAGCATCAAAAGAAGCCGCCCAAGTTCTTTCTAAAGAAGAAAAAGGACAAGGGAAAATCTGCTTGTTGAACACAGACACGGACATGTCTTCAGATTGCACAAACACAGACAGTTCTTCAGACTGAAAGGAGGAACATCTTATAGGAAACTAGCAGTAGGAGCAACAAATGGCACAATGGCCCACATAGTATCAAACTCCAGAGGATCAACAAGAGGATTGCCTGGTGCAATAACAGCTAAATTGTGAGCAATGCCATTCCCCTAAACCCGATCATCAAACATTGAAACTTCTTCCTCAAACTGTTGCATCATCTCAACATCCTACTGTGCACCATTCACTGAACCAGACAGAATTACAGATCCATCACCAGACGAGTCAGAATCTTGTGGCTGTTGTGGTTGTTATACATGATCATGTGCCACATTATCATTCTCCACACCATGTCCAGCATGAAACGGAGGCGGAGGGGGCATGTCCCAACCGATCTCGGGGTATTCAGGCAAGACAAACGTGTGATCAGCAGGGACAAGATGACTAGGCAGAGGGTGCGGGTTACCGTTGATCAGCATCGGGTCCTCATCCGCTGGATGAGCATCAGCAAACTCACTCGATAAGTTATAACAACGTGCCGTCCAAGAGTGCCTAATGCCAGAATGCCTACCCACATTGGGTTTTCTGAACACCACATCTCTAGGAACAAGTGAAGAAGCCGGATACGTGGCGTAAACGAGGGTTCTACAATGCTGAATGTCACGACGCTGCCAATACTGAAATTCCCCAAAGGTGTTCACAACATCTCTAATGCAGGGAGTGTTGCGGAAATCCATGGGGATATCAAGGAACATGAGCCATCCATTGTGAGCACCATTGTGAGACCTAAAACCCTGGCACTCATCGTGCTTAACAAAACTCAGAGACCTCCCCACACCAAAAAGCCAAGGCGGGTGTGGTACTAAGGATGATCTGACAACAGGGTTGTGCAATTTAAATGCCCCCACACCATAATAACACCAAGGCAAGAAATTAACAACCTCAAGATCCATCTAAGCAAGAACCGTCGAACCCGATGAAGTTGATGATTAAGCTCCTCCTGCTGCGGAGGAGGTTCCACCAAGGCAAGCATCCATGTCTCATGAGCATCCACCGTGGGTGCAGAAGGAGTGACGAAAGTATGAGGCAGATGATGATCACCCCCATCAATGATGCCGAAGCCCTTAGGAACCCATACCGCTGGATCCAACTCATATGTCTCCATTGCCGAACTAGGAGGAGGAAACGGTGGAGGAGAAATAGCAGCAGGGGACAAGGCAATACGCAGATGATCCACGTCTCGAACAGATATATCTTTCTCCGGAGAAGCCGAGGAGACCAAGGTAGTTTCATTTAAGCCCAATAACAGCCCAATCCGAGTTCGTATACGACATGCGGACCCATTTTACTAGAGGATATATATCTGATTACGGGATTACGGGAATCGGTGACGGGATTGAGTCCAACTCTTACCATATTTGATGGATTCAGCCAAGACACGACTTTGGGGATGTGAGGAGTCCCTAGGAAGGTTCTAGAGGTACCCAAGATTCTTTGGATCAAGGGGCCATCCATCGGAGGGCCGGGGAGAGTTGTCCCATCACATATAAGGAGAAGAAAACCCTAATTCTGGAGCAGCCACCAAAAGCCACGAATTTTTCCTCCCCCATGGTCTCATCTCCATGGTGGAGGGCTCATCTACAGCACCAAGAAGCCATGGAGTAAGGGGGCTAAGAGGCGGCACTCCCCCATGATGGCCGGCCGGCGCAAGAGGAGCCCCCTGCGCCGCCCTGCACCTCACGTGCTGCCCCTTCTCCATCCTCTCAGCCATGATGCCGCCTTCACCAACACCTCCATAATCTCCTCCTCCCTGTATTCAGTGGTTCATCCTCCCACAAACCTCTGTACCGTCCTATGTAAACATGGTGTTTGATGCTATAATATTTATCCTATGATCTATGTCATGTTTGTGTAGTTTATTTGTCTTTTGATTTCTTGGTTGAATGTCTTTGGTTCTTTTGAGTTGTATGTTGATATGGTACTGTCCTTTGGTGTCCATTATATTTGTGCGCGCTTGGATCAACACCATAGGGTTAGTAGTATGTGTAAAGGAAGCGGCGTAGTTCTGCCGGAGTGACAGAAACCTAAGGACTCAAACTGGTTAGTTGCACGTATGGGAGTAAGAGGACCATTAACTTAAGGCTATGGTTCGGTATTTTTACCTTAATGTATCTTCTAGTAGTTACGGGTGTTTGCTAGAGTTTCAATCATAAGTACTTGCAATCATTGGATAGTGTGAGCTTGTTAGCTTGCCTCTCCCACGTAGAAAACTGCATTGCAGACAATGAACCCGATATCTTCACTAATTAATCTTGGACAAAGCCACCACAATTACACACTCATGGTACTGTTAGTTTATGGTTACTTAGTATATTTTATTGCTGCAGCACTAACATTTACTTTCTTGTATTTATTATCTTGCAAAGTTATCTCTCAGACCCGTATTATTGCTCTAGTTTTATTTCCTAGATAATGCAAACGTTTAGTGTGTGCAGAGTTGTATCAGTGGTTGATTGAACTTGAGAGAATATTTATCCTACCTTTAGCTTCTCGTTGGGTTTGACACTCTTACTTATCGAAAAGTCTACACACGACCCCCTATACTTGTGGGATATCAAGACCTTTTCTGGCGCCGTTGCCGGGGAGCAATAGCGTGGGGTGAATGTTCTTGTGTGCAGACATTAAGTTGTTTGCTATCTTTAGTTATGTATAGGGAACACGAATTACAAAAAAAATTAGTTGTACTTGGTATCTAAAAATGTTTTCAAAAAGGAAAGTGATTGGAAAGATGAGTAATGGTTAAGTGGGGGTCGACCTTGAACACTTGTGTTCATGCCTATGAAACCAAAACAATTCTTTCCATGGAAGCTTTTAAGTTAAAACTTGTATATATTGTACATATTCCTTTGTACCATAAAAAAAATGTATAGATAACTTCTAGTTTGTTTATGATGCAAGTTTGCCACTTTGTTGCGTAGAAACAGATTTCTGGGCTCCACCATAGAAAATTTTAAAAATCAATAGAAAGTGATATTGATCTGAAATTTCTTGAGTGGAAAGTAAAGATTATCATATTTCTTTCATTAGAAGGACTTTTCTGATTTTAGCTACATAGATATCTCGTTAATTGTCATCCTTACAGACTGTTCAGTTTTGGCAGATTGTCATGCTTATTTTGTATTGTGCTTATACTTAATGTTTATAATATTTATTTGATCGATAAATGTTATAAATTGGTTAGTATATAGTAGGTAATCTTAATTTAAACTTGTCAAAATTTGAACATGAGTGGATTTTATTTAATGATTACTAACCCTACTAATCAGTTTTTGTCAAGTTTTATGTGAATGTAGTATTTAAGATCCAATAGAGATGGTGATACGAGATAATGAGAAGAGAAAAATCTCAATCTTGGGAACTCCCGAGTGCACCTCAATTAAATATTCAAGAATATTCAATCATCAAAGCTTGGGGATGCCCAAGGCATCCCTCCTTTTTCCATGCCTAGCTAAAAGACGTTAAAGAAAAAGCACTTCTTGGGAGATAACCCATGTTTTATTCCGTTTTCGTGTTGTTTTCTTTCAGTTTATTTTGTTTTCTTTGATTCTTGGAAGTTTCTACCTCTGTAGCAACCTCTTATTATCCTTTTTTTGTGTGTGCCAAGAATAGACTCTAGTAGGGAGGAAGTAAGATTTGGGGAAGTTGCTTTCCTAAAACAGATTTTGTGCTGCCACCAAAAAAATATTTCTCTCAGCTAGAACTTCGAATTGAGCTGAAACTTTTTGGGCATATGCCCCAGGTTGTTATACAACTTTCAATACTTTTTCACTGTTTGATTTGATGAACATAAGATTTTCGAAAAAAATCGATCTTTACCTGTTGTTCTGTTTTGACAGATTTCTTCCAATATTTGCATTTGCCTCTTAATCTTTTTCTTTTGGTGTTCTTTTGAGGGGAGAGCTTTAAAAGAAGTTGTGACAGTAGCTAATGTTTTAATGGGTGTTAGACTTGTGTTGAAACTAAACCAAAGTGTATTTACTATTTTGGTTACAGTAACGTTGCTAATGAAGATTGTGTGAAGTTTTGTATGGAGTGAGTTTTCAAGTGTAGGAGAGAAGAATGATACGAGAAGATGAAGAATGGAAAAAAGCTCAAGCTTGGGGATTCCCATGTCACCCTAGGATATATCCAATAAGAACAAGCGTCAAAGCTTGGGGATGCCCATGGAATCCCCTTTTTCATCAACAAAAATATCAGGTCCTCTTTCAAGACACTATATTTTTATTGCTTCATATATTATCTGTTATTCGTGGAGCGTCATTTATTTTTGCTTTCAGTTTTGTTTTGCCTCTCTTGATGTAGCTAGAATGTTTAGATCTTGTTTAGCCTCTGGTCTCTTAGTTTATCAAAAATAAAGTACCAACTTTTACCCATTTGGCTTAGTTGATACATATGTAAAAAAATTGCTTTTCTGTTTTCAGCATCTACTTCCCACTGCGCGATTTTTCATATTTTACCGGAAACTTGAAAAATCACGAAATTTTTCAGATTATGTATCACCTAATCCTCTGCATGCACAAAAATTGGCAAAAATTTCTGACATTTTTAAGTGCACCTAAAAAATTACATTTTCTAGCTGTTGTTTTCTGAAGAGATTCTGACTTTTGTTGCAAGAGTGGCCTCTTTTACGTTTTCATTTGAGTCCTTTTGGGTCTTACCTTTTATTTAGAAGTTGGCCACTTAAGCAACCTTTATGTAACACTAAAACAAAATTTGATTTGTTTTAATAGTAGCACTTTGGAAATATTATCTATTGTACTAATGTCTAACCGCAGAAAAGAAGGGGAAAGTTTTTGTGTTGAAGTTTTTTCACAGAGAATGAAGGAACACCAAACAGAGAAATATTGAAGAATGGACAACGTCATAACCTTGCGGATGTCTCTGCATCCCTCTTCATCAACAAACCCTCGGTTTGCAAACCTTTAAATTTTGTTTTTCGAGCAACATAGAAACTTGAATAAACTTGGAGCGTTTGTATCTTACTATTTATTTGTCTTAGCATCAAACACCAGTTATATTAATAAATTGATCGTCATATCTTTTATTCATCTCCTATTTAGAGAGGTGGTTCAAAGTTTAGTAAACTTAAAAATGATGTGCAAATGATACTGTTTAGTAGTTTATGTTTTCTTATGGTTAGTTTCAACTTGCTAATAGTGTATATTATGTCATTTTGATCTTAACATGCATTGTTCTATTCATAGTATGGTATGGCATTGTGGTATCCTCCTCTGTTTGTTTCATTTGAATCGACTTGGCACATGCTCACGCATGCTAAGACTGAAAACAAAAAGTCAATAAGCTTCGTTGATTTATTTTGTCTTAGAGTTCTGGTATCAATTTTATGCTTCAGTTAATTTTACTTTGTTGCAAACATGATTATGGTAATTATTGCTCTCTTGATTGTCGCTTTCCAGTCTATTGCTAGCCTTCACTTGCACTGAGTAGGAGCTCTACTCGTGCCTCCAAATCCCTGAAAACCAAGTTATTCCACAGAGTCTACTATAAACTCCCATGTGGTATTTAACTGCCACTCCAAAGTAAATTGCTCATGTGCTACCTTTAAAACTTTCAAAACTACTCCTGTTTTGTGTTCTTGTTTTTGCTCATGAGGACGTAAATAGAGAATCTTTATCTCACTTGTTAATTGGATTTCACACCCTGGACTATTGGCTTCATCCGCTTATCCAATTGATAGAAGAGCTGGCAGCGGGGTGCCCAGCACCAAATTAATGCAAAAAAAAATCGCTTCACTATTTTTGCCCCTGATTTATCAGTCAAAGCATAATTGTGTAAACAAAAGAGAAAGAGGGATGACCTTCTACCCAAATGCGTCCTTCATATGGGAGCCGCTCTTGTGAAATCTAGTTGGCTTGTGACGTACTGTATTTTCTATTTACCATTCGTTGACACTAGCATACACCTCTCTTAAAATATAGACACTCCTCCATGGTATGTGATTGTTGGCAGGCACCCCGAGGATTCGGTTAGCCATGGTTTGTGTAAGATGGATGGGAGGAGTGTCAAACTTTTAATACCTCTGTTTAGTAAAATAAAATCTCTATCACATGAGTGATCCCTGCTTCCCTCCGTGAAGGGCCTTTCTTTTACTTTTATGTTGAGTCTCTACCATATTCTTTGAGCAAATTTTTGAGAGCATAATTATCATTCTTAGTGTGATGTGTTTGTCCCAAAGCACGGTTAATTGTGGTATAACTTTGATGCTTGTATCTTGGATATTTTTACTTCTAGTCTTCTCTTGAACTTCAGAGGTGCCCTGGCCTTTATGTTTTTTCTCCACAATTAAGCGCAAGCGAGATACCACTCTACAATGCTTTATTATGATCATTACAATCTTATTGATGTTTATAAATTTCATGTTATGAGCTCTTAGTTCATTGATACTTTTCATTAGGTAACATGATTGCTATGTTTTACTATCCATACATCATGCAATTGTTAAGGACCTGATCATAGCATTTAAAATTAAAAATTACTTTATTATTATTTACCTACTCGAGGACGAGCAGGAATTAAGCTTGGGGGTGTTGATACGTCCATAACGTATCTATAATTTTTGATTGTTTCATGCTAATATTATGCTTTTGACACTTGTTTTTATATGAAGTTTATGATTTATTTGACTAACCTATTAATATTTGCAAGCGTGCACAATGTTCGTGTTTTACTCTTTGTTGTGTAGGAATTAACAAGAAAACACAAAAGGAGACTTGTTGAAGAAGGACTCTGACTTTCCTGAAATCTGTCCACCAACAGTTTTTAGAGATCATGAGTTTTACCCTCAAATACAACGTCAACTTAAGGTCAAATTTCCTACAAAGTTGTTGGTCATTTTCATACCTTTCATTTAAGCCCAAGAACAGCCCAATCCGAGTTCGTATGCGACATGTGGACCCAATTTACTGGAGGATATATATCTGATTACGGAAATCGGTGACGGGATTGAGTCAAACTCTTACCATATTTGATGGATTCGGCCAAGCCACGACTTTGGGGCTGTGAGGGGTCCCTAGGAAGGTTCTAGAGGTGCCCAAGATCCTTTGGATCAAGGGGCCATCCATCGGTGTGCCGGGAAGCATTGTCCCATCACATATAAGGAGAGGAAAACCCTAATTCTGAAGCAGCCACCAAAAGCCACGAATTTTGCCTTCCCCATGGTCTCATCTCCATGGGGGAGGGCTCATATACAGCACCAAGAAGGCATGGATTAAGGGGGCTAAGGGGCAGCACTCCCCCATGATGGCCGGCCGGCACAGGAGGAGCCCCCTGCGCCGCCGATAGCCGCCGGCGCCGCCCTGCACCTCACGTGCTGCCCCTTCTCCATCCTCTCTGCCATGATGCCGCCTTCACCAACACCTCCATCATCTCCTCCACCTTGTATTCAGTGGTTCATCCTCCCACAAACCTTTGTACCGTCCTATGTAAACATGGTGTTTGATGCTATAATATTTATCCTATGATCTGTGTCATGTTTGTATAGTTTATTTGTCTTTTGATTGCTTTGTTGAATGTCTTTGGTTCATTTGAGTTGTATGTTGATATGGTACTGTCCTTTGGTGTCCATTATATTTGTGCGCGCTTGGATCAACACCATAGGGTTAGTAGTATGTGCAAAGGAAGGGGCGTAGTTCTGCGGAGTGACAGAAACCTAAGGACTCAAACTGGTTAGTTGCACGTATGAGAGTAAGAGGACCATTAACTTAAGGCTATGGTTCGGTATTTTTACCTTAATGTGTCTTCTAGTAGTTACAGATGTTTGCTAGAGTTCCAATTATAAGTACTTGCAATCATTGGATAGTGAGACCTTGTTAGCTTTGCCTCTCCCACATAGGAAACTGCATTGAAGACAATGAACCCGATATCTTCACTAATTAATCTTGGACAAAGCCACCACAATTACGACCACTTTTCCACGCTCATGGTAATGTTATTTTATGGTTACTTAGATATTTTATTGCTGCCGCACTAACATTTACTTTCTTGTATTTATTATCTTGCAAAGTTATCTCTCATACCAGTATTATTGCTCTAGTTTTATTTCCTAGATAATGCAAATGTTTAGTGTGTGCAGAGTTGTATCAGTGGTTGATTGAACTTGAGAGAATATTTACCCTACCTTTAGCTCCTAGTTGGGTTCGACACTCTTACTTATCGAAAAGTCTACACATGATCCCCTATACTTGTGGGATATCAAGGATACACATCTGATTTTGTTGGAGCATTGTGAAATATCATGATGAAAACTTAAGAATTTTTTGCATTTCCAGACACGAGAAGCCCAATCATCCACGAGAGCCTCTAGAGAGTCATGGGCCCCCCAACACAGGCCCAAACCCAACAACAGAAGGAGTTGATTCCTTTCTTGGCATAGACAAAGGTGATGGGCTTGGCGAATCTAGCCCAGCAGCCATCAACGCCTGCCGAACACGGTACTTTGAAAAGGAAGGTGCCGCCCGATCAGCATTCAAAACAGCAGAAGTTACGGGGGGAATTAACCCGACTAGGAGATAACGTAGCCACAAAAAGTGGATCCAACGAACCAAACCGAATCTGAACATAATGATCTCCAACGATCACCGGCGGCGAGGGCACATCCACCCTCACAGCTCAACGCATAGGGACAAAGACATCAATCTTATGAGCAGAACCAGAAGGCTTCCTTGGCCTATAGACTTTATGAATAACACGTTGCTTAAGTCTATGAACCTTATACTTCTTCCGATTGGAAAGAGTCCATTCACCAGCACACTCTCGTTCCCAAAGACTAAATTCAAGTCGCCAATTGGGACCTCCAAAACCCCACAAATGATAATAACATTTGAAGTGCGGGCAACTATGAAATTTATGGGCATAGATCGAGAGACCAGCCTTCTTGGAATCAACCTTGAAAGCAAAGACTCTATTAAAGAGCAGAACCACTTTGAGATCACCACAAAAACCATCTGCCGCAGCCTCCAACGTCAGGGAAACCGATTCTTCATCCAATCTGAAAGAAGATTTGCCAAAAGAAACCACCATCTGAAAAACACCCGAGTACAAACTCAGATCTACCGTCGAATAAAAGAGAGCGCCAGATCTCCTTAGCATAGTCTTGACCCGGAGAAAAGTCAAGTCCTAGGAAGATTGCCGTGTGGACTGCCGTGGTACTTGGAGGAGGAGGTAGCTAGAAACACTGGGAGTGGATAGGAGGGGGAGAGAAACAAAGGGGCTACCGGAGATGGGAGATCGCCGGCCGGGAAGGGATAGAGGCTAAGGGCGTCGGGGAGGCGGTGGGAGGAGTGGGAGGGAGCCATCAATCGACCACCTTGAATGCTCTGTAAACCCAAGAGTGTTGAGAGAGGGACATCTGAAACTTATATAGATAAAATACAATGCATTATTGAGAAGGTTTCTGGTCTTGATTTCAATGGTTCTTCACTTGAAAATACTTGATTCTTGCTTTATGTGCCTAGCTGAAAGGCGTTAAAGAAAAGCACTCTTGGGAGATAACCCATGTTTTATTTCTGCAATTTTTCTTTTGTTTTCTTTGATTCAAGGTGTTGTTTGCTTCTGTAGAAACTCCTTCATATCTCTACTTTCTCGAATTGTTGTGCCAAGTAAAGTCTCTAGTGGAAAGTTGATGCTAGATTTTGATTTCTTCACATGAACAAATTTTTGTTGTCCACCGTTTAATTCGCCATAAATTCCAGAAAAACATCCTGAATGTTTTTGTGTGTTATCCTTAGATGTACGCAATATTTCTTAGTTCTGAGTTTTCTGATTTGACCAATGTAAGTGCCTCGAAAAAATTCGTCTTGACGGAATGTTGTGGTTTTGACAGATTTTGTCTTTTACTTTGCATTTCCTTTTTTACTGTGTTGAATGGATTTCTTTGCTTCACAAAACATCAGTGGTTGTAGCTAATGTTTAGAAAGTATTGGTAATGCTTGTGTCCATGCAAAACATGTGAGTTTTTGATTATGCACTAACCCTCTAATAAGAATTACTTCGATTTTGGTGTGAAGGAAGTTTTCAAGGGTCAAGATAAGAGAATGATATAATGTGATCAACAAGAGTGAAAATCCTAAGCTTGGTGATGCCCCAATGGATCATCCTAGAAAATTTCAAGAAGACTCAAGCGTCTAAGCTTGGGGATGCCCAAGGCATCCCCATCTTCATCAGCAACTTATCATGTCACTTCTAGTGAAACTATATTTTTATTCCGTCACATCTTCTATACTTTACTTGGAGCGCCTTCCTGTTTTTATTTTCTGTCATAAACTTCATTGGATCCTAGAATTCTTGTGTGGGATAGAGACACGCTCCGCTTTTTCATATGAATACTCATATTCTTCATTATCATCTAGCTACTGCAATTCTTTTAGCTCATGTTTTTCATGCATCTCCTATTCAGAGTTGTTAGTTCTTGTAGAGTAGTACTCTCTTATTTCATTGATAAATTATTTGGAGAGTTTTTGTTAAAATAAAGTGATTGGTGTTGGAGAACAATAAAATATTTCATGCTTATAACGGTGCAAGTGAAGGTTGTTTAGACTGTGGCTTAGACTTTATCATGTCATATTAGATATTATTTTAATTCTATTCTTAGTAGTTATTGATGTAGCATGACTTGTCTCAAATATCTGAGAGTGCTTAATGTGCCATTGAAAAAAATCATGAGTTGTTTTTATCATATCGAAGCATAATATTGTGGTATTCTCCTTCGAATGCTTTTTTGGTGGACTTGGCGCATGCTTACACCATGTTATGACTACAAACCAGTCACATTTAGCATCTAAGATCATTTAATTTTTGACTTGTAATATCATTTATGCATTGATTAATAATATTTTGTCGCTATGCATGATTATGGCCATTATTTCTCTCTTAGACTAGTCACAATGGGGAGTATCATACACTAGTAGCATGCACATGATACTAGTCTATGTTACTACTCCCACAATGGATAGTAACATGTTTGTGGTATCATATAGTGCTGCATTTATTGTAATGTAGACTCATCTTGTCTCGTAATGCGTTATGTTTCGGTATCTATCTATGATACCACCATCACCTCTCTCCTCATTAATTACACTGCCACCTCGGCTTTTGGCAAACATGGCATGCATGATACTACCTATGATACCCCCATTGTGGCTAGTCTAGTTTGTCACTCTCAGTCTCTTGCTAGCCTTCATCTGTATTGATTATGAGCTCTACTCGTGCATCAAACTTCCAAAAACATCCTTGTTTTGAACATCTCATATATATCATTGAATATGTGATTCGATTGTGGAACTATGTATTCATGTTGTTCATACTAAATTGTCCTTGGTCAGTAAGTTGTGCTGGACACAAAACCTAGACTAATGTGAGTGTTGGTTGATGACTCGGTTCCACTTGTCATGGGCATGGAGATGACATTCCAACTATCACAGACACGGCTAAAGAATTTAACAAGTCGGACTGACCCATATTGAGATGCAACGAGTAAGTCGGCATTTGCATGTCTCAATCAATATAATGCTTAGACCCGAGGTTGTCGCACAATCCGAGTTGTAGATCACCGACTTAGGCTCTATCAAACGGTGTTTCGTGAGAAGGAAGTTATAAAGGCAGAGTTCGGATCGAATGAGAAGCAAGATGGGATTTTGCCCCTCTGACCGGAGAGATATTCTCTGGGCCCTCTCGAGTGATATGATTCCGGAAGCATGGCCATGCGCAACTCAGTTACGTGTTAACCGGGTCTATTGACTAAGAGTTAGTCAGATGAATCATATATCACGGACCGAGAAGAGAGATGACCTATTTAACAGATGACGATAATTCGCCTATAGTTCGACAATGTATATCGTGAGGAAAAAGGGACTCAGATGAAGTCACGTTGGAAGGTACGTCGTCATGACTCTATGGCACTTGGGAGTCGGCACGTTCTACTACGAGCCGCTACACGTTGATCGATTGGAGTCCGACTCCAATTATATCCAAGTCGCCATGAGCCTGCGGGGTTGCAGACTTAAGAGCGGGAGCAAGTATATTGGTCGGGTTGGACCCGATCCTAAATGGACTTAATTAGTGAGTTGTACTCACGGAGTGAACGGGCCACAAGAGTTGTGCAGCCCACGTCCTGATTATCGATCGTGGTAATCCTCGTGACCTTCTACCTCGGCTAGATCTTGAGAGTTACGCGTAGAAAAGTTTTTCTTTATCTCTACACATTCCAACAGTTTTATCGCTATGCATGATTATGGCATGTATTGCTCTCTTAGTTTGTCGCTCCTAGTCTCTTGCGAGCCTTCACCTGTACTGAGTATGAGCTCTACTCATGCATCCAACTCCCAAAAACCAAAGTATGAAAGTGTTGGGAATATGCCCTAGAGGTAATCATGTATGATATAATACCCAATGTATTCATAAAGTTATTAAGTTTTCCTTGTTTTGAACATCTGATATATATCATTGAATATGTGATTCGATTGTGAAACTATGTATTCATGTTGTTCATGCTAAATTTTCCTTTGTCATTAAGGTTGTGCTGGACACACAACCTAGACTAATATGAGTGTTGGCTGATGACTCAGTTCCACTCGTCATTGGCATGGCGATGCCATTCCAACTTTCACAGACTCGGCTAAAGAGTTAGCAAGTCGGACTGACCCAGATTGAGATGCAATGAGTAAGTCGTCATTTGCATGTCTCAATCAATGTAATCCTTAGACCTGAGGTTGTCGCACCATACGAGTTGTGGATCACCGACTTAGGTTCTATCAAACGATTTTTCCGTGACAAGGCAATTATAAAGGCAGAATTTGGGTCGAATGTGAAGCAAGTTGCGTGATTTTCATAATCAAGATGGGATTTTGTCCATCCGACTGGAGAGATATTCTCTAGGCCCTCTCGAGTGATATGATTTCGGAAGCATGGCCATGCGCGACTCGTTTAAGTGTTAATCGGGTCTATTGACTAAGAGTTAGTCAGATGAATCATATATCACGGACCGAGAAGAGAGTTGAGATATTTAAGGGATGACGATAATTTGCCTATAGTTCGACAAGGTATATCGTGAAGCAAAAAGGAATCAGATGAAAGTCACATTGGAAGGTATGTCGTCATGACTCTATGGCACTTGGGAGTCGGCACGTTCTGCTAGGAGCAGCTACAGGTTGATCGATTGGGAGTCCGACTCCAATCGTGTCCAAGTCGTCATGAGCCTACAGGGTCGCACACTTAAGAGCGGGAGCAAGTATATTGGTCGGGTTGGACCCGAACCGGAAATTGACCGAATTAGTGAGTTGGACTCACGGAGTGAATGGGCCACAAGCGTTGCGCATCCCACTCCCACTCGCTATATAAGGAGGGGCGCAGGTTGCCCAACGGGCACAAGTTTCCACTCCCATGCGTTGGGAATCCTAGCCCCACTTAGTCCAGCCGCCGTACCGGACCTAGCATTCCGCCATCAGAGCTCCTCCTCGTACATGTGGATACTGGTAGGTGTGATGTACGTTCAGCACTTCGACGGTCACAGGATTGGATCGGATCGTAGGACTACACTGCATCGACGTGCTTCATCGACAATCTGCACCTGCGCGTCTAGTGGTAATCCTCGTGGCCTTCTACCTCGGCTAGATCTTGGGAGTTACGCGTAGAAAAGTTTTTGTTTATCTCTACGTGTTCCAACAGTTTTTTCGCGATGCATGATTATGGCCATTATTGCTCTCTTAGTTTGTCGCTCCCAGTCTCTTTCTAGCCTTCACCTATACTGAGTATGAGCTCTACTCGTGCATCCAACTCCCCAAAACCAAAGTATTAAAGTATTGGGAATATGCCCTAGAGGCAATCATGTATGATATAATTCCTAATGTATTCATACAGTTATTAAGTTGTCCTTGTTTTAAACATCTGATAGATATCATTGAATATGTGATTCGATTATGGAACTATGTATTCATGTTGTTCATACTAAATTGTCCTTGTTCATTAAGGTTGTTCTAGACACACAGCCTAGACTAATGTGAGTATTGGCTGATGACTCGGTTCCACTTGTCATGGGTATGGCGATGCCATTCTAAGTTTTACAGACTCAGCTAAAGAGTTTAGCAAGTCGGACTGACCCATATTGAGATGCAACGAGTAAGTCGTAATTTGCATATCTCAGTCAATGGAATCCTTACACCCGAGGTTGTTGCACAATCCGAGTTGTGGACCACCGACTTAGGTTCTATCAAACGTTGTTCCGTGACAAGGCATTATAAAGGCAGAGTTCGGGTCGAATGGGAAGCAAGTTGCGTGATGTGGATAATCAAGATGGGATTTTGCCCCTCCAATCGGAGAGATATTCTCTGGGCCCTCTCGAGTGATATGATTTCGGAAGCATGGCCATGCGCGACTCGGTTAAGTGTTAAGCGGGTCTATTGACTAAGAGTTAGTCAGATGAATCATATATCACGGACCGAGAACAAAGTTGAGCTATTTAAGAGATGGCAATAATTCGCCTATATTTCAACAAGGTATTTCGTGAGGCAAAAGGGACACAGATGAAAGTCACATTGGAAGGTATGTCGTCATGACTGTATGACACTTGGGAGTCGGCACGTTCTTCTAGGAGCGGCTACTAGTTGATCGATTAGGCGTCTGACTCCAATCTGTCCAAGTCGCCATGAGCCAGCAGGATCGCACACTTAAGAGCGGGAGCAAGTATATATCTTGGGTTGGACTCGAACCGAAAATGGATTGAATTAGTGAGTTGGACTCACGGACTGAATGGGCCACAAGCGTTGTGCAGCCCACTCCCACTCACTATATAAGGAGGGGCGCAGGTTGCGCAACGTGCACAAGTTTCCACTCCCGTGCGTTAGAACCCTAGACCCACTTAGTCCAGCCGCTGCACCAGACCTAGCAGTCCGCCGTCGGAGCTCCTCCTCGTACGTGTGGATACCGGAAGAGGTGATGTACGATTCAGACTTGGACGATTGCGGGGTTGGATCGGCTGGAACGGTCATGGGACTACACGGCATCGACGTGCTTCTACCTCGGCTAGATTTTGGGAGTTACGCGTAGAATTTTTTTTGTTCATCTCTACGCGTTCCAACAATTTTGTCCCTATGCATGATTATGGCCATTATTACTCTCTTAGTTTGTCACTCCCAGTCTCGTCCTAGCCTTCACCTGTACTGAGTATGAGCTCTACTCGTGCATCCAATTCCCAAAAACTAAAGTTTGCCAAATGTGTCCACCATACCTACCTTTATGTGGTATTTAACCTCCACTACAAGTATATTGCTCATGTGATACCTTTAAACCTTCAAAATTATACCCGTTTTGTGCTCCGCTTTAGCTCATGAGGATGCAGGTAGAAGATCTTTGTTTTGCTTGTTGATTAGACTTTACACACCTGAACTGGTGTCACATCCGCTTATCCAATTTGCTAGAAGAGCTAACAACGGGGTGCCCAGACCCAAATTTGGTTACTACAAAATTCTCTTCACTCTTTTTGCCTCTGATTTTTCAGTTAAGCAAAGTTCATAAGTGTGTAAACAAAACAGAAGAGGGATGATCTAGTGACCCCAGTAGAAATGACGTCCTTCATGGGAGCCACTCTTGTAAAGTCTAGTTAACTTGTGTCTTAATGTATGTTTGTTGATTCGTTGACATAGACATACACCTCTCTCAAAGTTATTTTCAATACCTCTATTTATGAAATAACAAGCTCTAGCACATGAGTTAATCCCTGCTTCCCTCTGCGGAGGGCCTTTCTTTTACTTTTATGCTGAATCTTCATCTTCTAACTTTATGCACCAATTAAGAGAGCATATTTGTCATTCTGAGTATAAATGTGCATCAGTCCCAAAATTTATTTTTGATTGATTCCTGATTTTGTTATTACTTATTCTCAAATTACTTGTATATAGTCACCACTTGAACTTTGAAGGTGTCCTGGCATTTATGTTTCGCTATCCTTTTAAGGACAAGCTGAATACCAGTTTGCTATGTTTTCTTTATGCCCGAAACAAACATATACCTTTCAGTGCATTATTATTCATGTTCTTTTGTTCGAGTTACTTTTCATGTTGCAACATAGTTGCTAAGTTACGTTGTTAGAATTATATCTATCATGCATATGTTTAGAGTACTTTGATCTCAGCTTACAATGATTTTACAATAATGTTGATCAAGATTGTGTTGGTAGCATGTCACGTCAGAAATTATTTTATTGTTATCGTTTTACTTACTCGAGGACGAGTAGAACTAAGCTTGGGGATGCTTGATATGTCTCCAACGTATCTATAATTTCTGATGTTCCATGTTGTTATTATGCCAATTGCCACATGTTTTCTATACACTTTATATCATTTTCATGCATTTCCGAGACTAACCTATTGACAAGATGCCACAGTGCCAATTCATGTATTTTTGCTGTTTTTCGGTTTCAGAAAAGTTGTTCTGAAAATATCCTAGGAACTGGACGAAACAAAATCCTAGGGTCCTATTTTTCTGTCACGTACATAGAGTCCGGAGGAGACCCGTAGGGGGCAGGGGAGTAGCCACTCCAATGGCGGGCGACTCTCCCCCTTGGCCGCGCTGCCTGATGGCTAAAGTTGGTAAACCCCAAGAGAAAGGTTGTGAAGAGTGCAGCGGCAAGTTTTCCCTCAGAAAAGAAACCAGGGTTGAATCGACAAGTAGGAGGAAGAAGCACTTCTGAAGGTTGATGCAGCTGAGATGGCAGGGCACACTACCGGTTCAGCAGCAACGTGGAACCTAAACAATACAATCAATTCACTTTACCCCAACGAAGGAGTGAGGTTGTCAATCTCACCGGTTTTGCTGATAACAAAGAGGTTAAATGCATGGTGTGGAAAACAGTATGAGAACAATATTAAAATAGTGGAAGCAGTGTGTGTATTATCAGTATGATAAAATGGACCGGGGTCCATAGTTCACTAGAGGTGTCTCTCCATAAAAGATAGCTAACATCGGTGGTGAACAAATTACAGCTAGGCAATTGATAGATAATGAAACATGCATGACATGATTACTACTATGAGATTCATGCGGGCATTACAATAGGATACATAGACCATCATCCAACTGCATCTATGACTAATAATCCACCCTCCGAATATCATCCGAACAAACGTTGGGTATTAAGTTGCAAGCAATAGATTTTCGCAGTAAGCAAAGTGTGTAATTGTAAACAAAGTAAACATCGTTGTTTTCTCCCTAATGGCAACAACACATCCTCCATCCGTCACGTTTCTGTCACTCGAGCACAGATGCAAAGGAGGAATGAACCCACTATCGAGCATAAATACTCCCTCTTGGAGCCACTAGTATCTACTTGGCCAGAGCATCTACAAACAATAGGGAGCAGGCAAGATCATAAATAACATATACATGAAGACAACATGATAGATTGATAAACAAGAGACATAGCATTCAATAATCATCGGATCCCATCAAACACAACATGTAGCATTATAATAAGATGGTCTCGATCATGTAAGGCAGCTCACGAGATCTAAACATTAGGCATAAAGAGGAGAGGACAACAATCAAGCTACTTCTATGAACCCGTAGTCCAAGGATGAAATACTCACGCATCACTTTGGAGGCGGGAATGGTGGTGTAGAGCCCTCCGGTGATAATTTTCCCTCCCGGCAGGGTGCCGGGGAGAACTCCAGAACCTCATGGGTTGACGATGACGGCGGCCTCGGGTGTTTTTCGTTGAAAAGTGGTATTTTTTGCGGTTCATGCATCAGGGAGAATATATGGGCGAAAGAGTCATGGCGGTGGGCGCCCGAGGGGCCTACACCACCCCCAGGCGTGGCCAGGGGGCACGCTGCCCTATGGTGTGGCCCCCTCCGGGCCTCTTCAAGACTCCGTGGAACCTTCGGGAATTCTAAAACTTCCGGGCTTCGAATTTTCCAATTTCGAGAATATTTCTAGAACAACTTTTCTGAAACTAAACATAGCAGAAAACAAGAACTGGCTCTGTGGCATCTTGTGAATAGGTTAGTCCCGGGAAATCGATAAAAATGACATAAAATATAAGGAAAATATGTAGCATATAGCATGAAAATAACATGGAACATCAGAAATTAAGGATACGTTTATGACGTATCAACATCCCCAAGCTTAGTTCACAAGCTTAGTAAACGATAAAAACACATAATTTCTGAGGTGACATGCTATCAACATAAACTTGATCATCTATATTGTTAAAGCATAATAATAGATGAGATCATAGAACTTTAACACAACCATGATAGATATAATTCTAACAATAAAATATAGCAATCATCTTGCATCATGAGAAGTAACACAAATAAAAGATCATGGATAATAATGCACTCGAAAGTTGTACTTTTGTTTCAAGCATGGAGGAAACATAGAAAAGTGATATTTCGCTTGTCCTTAAGATTGGGGCAAAACATAAATGCCAGGACACCTTGAAAGCTTAAGAGGAAGACTAGAACAAATAATTTGAGAACAAACAATAACACATCATGAACCAGTTAATAATGTTTCCGAGACAAATACACATTAAACTCAGAATGGCGACTATGCTCTCTCAACTGTGCTTAGAATATGGATACTTAACATAAAAGTAAAAGAAAGGCCGTTCGCAGAGGGAAGCAGGGATCACTCATGTGCTCGAGCTTTTATTTTTTTAAACGGGGGTATTGAAAATATTTTTAGAGAAGTGTATGCTTATGTCAACGAATGGTAAACATAAAATACAGTACGTCACAAGCCAACTAGACTTGGAAAGAGAGGCTCCCATAGAAGGACGCATCTGGGTAGAAGGTCATCCCTCTTTCTCTTTTGTTTACAGAATTATGCTTTGATTGATAAATCAGGGGCAAAAATAGTGAAGAGAATTTGTTGTATTAATTTGGGGCTGGGCACCCCGCTGCCAGCTCTTCTATCAATTGGATAAGAGGATGAAGCCACTAGTCCAAGGTTTGAAAGTACAATCAATAAGTGAGATAAAGATTATCTATTTACGTGCTCATAAGCTAAAAAAGGAGCACAAAACATGAGTAATTTTGAAGGTTTTAAAGGTAACACATGAGCAATTTACTTTGGAGTGGCAGTTGAATACCACATGTAGGTAGGTATGGTGGACACATTTGGAAAACTTTGGCTTTTGGGAGTTGGATGCACGAGTAGAGCTCATACTCAGTACAGGTGGAGGCTAGCAAGAGACTGGGAGCGACAACTAAGAGAGCAATAATGGCCATAATCATGCATAGCGACAAAAACATCATTAATCAAAGCATAAGTGGTACTACAAGTTCAAAACTAAATGATCATAGAGGTTATAAGTTACTAGTTTTTATTCATAAACATGGTGTAAGAATGCGGCAAGTCAACCAAATAAAACATTCAAAGGAGAACACCAAAAATTTATGCTTCAATATGACAAGAACAACTCATGATTCTTTCAAAAGCACATTAAACAATCGTAACTATTTGAGACAAATCATGCTACAAAAGTAATCACTAGGCTTTAGAATTAAAATAACATCTAGCATGACATGAAAAATTCTAGCCACAGTCTATACAAGCTTCTAATTGCACCGTTATAAGCACGGAAACTGTACTAGTGCTTTCCAACACCAAGCATTTCATACTAAACCAAAACTCTCAAAGAGATGCAACAATAAAAAAAAGAGTACTTAACACTAATGTTCAAGATATTTCTTATCGGGAACTTATCGGTCGACCCCGATAAGTGGTAAATTGGCCGATTTATCATAATATCGGCCTAACTATCGGAATATCGTCCCAAATATCGGAATATAAGCCGAAATATCGGTCGATTTATCTTATCGGCCAGATACCCTAAGCGATAAATCGGACGATTTATGGGAATATCGGCCGATATCTTGAACAGAGCTTAACACAACTATACTAAAACTAACAGCTCTGAATAAGAGATGCAAGAAAAACAGGAGCTAAAAAGGAATTTTGCAGCAGCTAGAAGAGAAACTAAGAATACGAGCATAACGAGTATTCATACGAAAAAGCGTAGCGTGTCTCTCTCCCACACAAAAATGCTAGGTTCCAACTATATTATTGAAGCAAGGAAACTAAACAAAACAAAGGAAAACAAAATAAAAATAAACTGACGCTCCAAATAAATTTCATATGATGTGACCGAATAAAAAATATAGTTTCACTAGAAGTGACCTTATAAATTGTTGATGAAGAAGGGCATGCCTTGGGCATCCCCAAGCTTAGACGTTTGAGTCTTCTTAGAATTTTCTGGGATGAACGACGGGGGCATCCCCAAGCTTTGACCTTGCACTCTCCTTAATCATATTATATCACCCTCTTCTCTTAACCCTTGAAAATTTCCTTCACACCACACTCAAAGTAATTCGCATTCAAGGGTTAGTGAAACAATCAAAAATCCATGTGTTTTGCATGAGAACAAGTGCTATTTATACTTTTAAACATCAGCTACAGCCACTGATGTTTCGTGAAACAAAGAAATCCACTTGACATAGTAAAAGAGCAGAATGCAAGAAAAATGGCAGAATTTGCCAAAACTAGAACAGTCAGTAAATACGATTTTTTTTTCGGAGAACTTAAGTTGCTGAAATCAAAAAATATAAAGAACAAAAAAGTTTTGGAATTAGCTGAGGAAAAAGCACAAAACGTTACAGGTCATTTTGATCTTTCTAGAATCTATACGATTTTTTAAGGTGGACAGCAGAAATATGTTTCCTGCGTAGAAATCCAAAACCAACTCCAACTTTTGCTAGAAATTTTACTTGCCACAACTAATACATGCAAATAAAGATACAAAGGAGTTGATACAGAAGTACCCATCCCCTTGACTCAAAGAAAACAGAGAAACACAAAGCAAAACAAAAACATGGGTTATCTCCCAAGAAGTGCGTTTCTTTAACGCCTTTTAGCTAGGCCCAGAAAAGTGGAATCAAGTGTTTTCAAGTGAAGAAGCATACAAATCAATAATTTCCTCAAAAACACCACTTGTAGCAATTGGTACTTTAGGTACCCCTGAAGATGATTCAACATGAAAATAACTTTTAGTTTCACTAAAAGTTTTATTAATTTTAAGCACATTAGGGGATTTTGGTTTAGGCACCTTGGGGACATACATGATTTTTTTCTATTTTCCCATAGAAGGTTTCTCCCTCTTAAATTTAAGAGAAGAAAACGTTGAGCTTAAAGTTTCCATAGCCTCCTCTAATTTACCGATCCTCATGTTTTGACTATCATGGATATTGCTAGCTTCTAAACCAGTAATTCTCTTGTTGATACTTACTATTGATTCATTAACTTTGCTAGCATTGTCAAGGGAATTTGGCAAATTTCTCTCCATAGAGTTTAGTTTTTTAATAACATCATCCAAAGTGATCTCAGTTTTAACAGCCTTAGTAGGTGGTGTTCCAACTAAAATTTTAATTAAATTACAAGCTTCCAAAGCACGTGTTCCCAGAAAATTACCGCATGTAAGAGTGTCTAGAACATACCTATACCAGCTAGTATTGCCAACATAAAAATTCCTAAGAAGGATTAGAGTGCAATATTTCTTAGTGCATCTATGATGAGTATCACTTATTCTATACAAGCATCTTTCAAACTTTCTCCCCCTTGTTTTTTAAAAGAACGAATCTGAACTTCCTGAACACTCATATTAGGAGGACTAAAAACAGGATAAAAACACAACTAGAATAAGAACTATTTTTTTGTGTTTTTGATAAAGAGAAGCAAACAAGAAAAATAAAATAAACTAAGCAAAACTAAAACAAAGTAAAGAGATTGGAGGTGAGATACCCCCCTTGCAGAAATCCTCTTCCTCACTGGCAACGTTGCTAGACAACTTGTTGAGGGCTGACGTTGGTAAACCCCAACAGAAAGTTTGTGAAGAGTGCAGCGACAAGTTTTCTCCCTAATGGCAACAACAAATCCTCCATCCGTCACGTTTCTGTCACTCGAGCACATATGCAAAGGAGGCATGAACCCTATCGAGCATAAGTACTCCCTCTTGGAGTCACTAGCATCTACTTGGCCAGAGCATCTACTAACAACGGAGAGCATGCAAGATCATAAATAACATACAAATGAAGACAACATGATAGATTGATATTAAGAGACATAGCATTCAATAATCATCAGATCCCAGCCAACACAACATGTAGAATTACAATAAGATGATCTCGATAATGTAATGCAGCTCACGAGATCTAAACATGAGGCATAAAGAGGAGAGGACAACCACCTAGCTACTGCTATGGTCCCGTAGTCCAAGGATGAACTACTCACACATCACTTTGGAGGCGGGCATGGTGGTGTAGAGCGCTCCGGTGATGATTTTCCCTCCCGGCAGGGTGCCGGGGAGAACTCCAGAACCCTCCCGGTCTCGGGTTGACGATGACGGCGACCTCAGGTGTTTTCATGGATAAGTGGTATATTTTTAGGGTTCACGCATCAGGGAGAATATATGGGCGAAAGGGCGATGGGTGTCGTGGGATAATCACGGCAGATGTTACCAGGGGTAACTGATCTTGGGGCAAGTCGACACAGGCGTTCGGGAGAGGGTTTAGCTCGAAGGAAGACATGATACAACTTGATATGACGGCCGGCAATCGAAGTCGCCGGATCTCTATTCTTGATACAATAACTCGATTAGGGTTTACACTGGATACTCGATACCACTCGATATTGCTAAGGTTCTCAAATCTCTGTCTCAAACTATACCCGGGGGTCGGTTTATATAACACCCGTACCCCCTAGCTTTTTCTACAAGGCACACCCGGGTCCTACCCAGACACGGCGTGCTAACTCTAACTTTCCTTTACAACATCCCTAATCCGGATCACTAGGCCCACGAACTTGGGCCTCCACAAACATCTTTATCATTAATCGGATCCTGCACACCATCCTTTGGGCCGGGTTACTTCCCGGAGCCTGGCATACCGGGTTAGTATCCCCCCATCAGTAGTCCCCAGAATAGCTTGGGCTTCACGGATCTCCTTGAAGCGCTTGCTATTCCCTGCAATGATACCGATCATAGGGGCGTACGAAAACTGAGTTAAGATATCATGATATTCAGCTAGGCCTCACTCCATGGTGGCCATACAATAACCCGGACCTTTCCTCCATATACTTGGGTCCAAATTCCTAAATCCAAACCACAATAAGAAATGATAAGATCTCATGCTTGATAACCAGTCCTGTCATTACGGACGAACCCCTTCCTTCCTCTGTCACGATGCCTTGCCCAACACTTGACGCACATCTTGCGAAATCTTCGTGGATAACCATTACTCCGCAATTCCCGGCTCCTAGCCGTTAAGATAAGCTCTCCCTTGCCTTATAAATAGCGCTTAGAGGGTAACCCTAAGCCCATCACCACGCCACAACTTCCCCTCTCCCTCATTGCTCCTAACACCTTCGCAGCGCCGTCGCGAGGAACTCGCGCCTGTTACTGACGCAAGATTAACAGCGGCCGCGCCCACCCTTGAATCGCCTCGTGCCGCCGTCAAGCGCCACCTTTGTACCTCCATTCCTCCCATCCGAGCCGCACCGCTCGTCGCCATCACATTAAGCCCCAATCTTCTCGGTAAGCTCTTCGCAATCAATTAATTCAGCCCCGCAGATTTTAATCCATCCAAGGTCAGATCTAGGTCATCCCGCGAATTACTTGTCCGATTGCACCAGATTAGATCGATTCAATGCTCGCCAACCCCTTTAATTGCCTGCCTGATAGCCACAAATGATCTTCCAACCATCACTGATCACCAATTTTACTTAAAAGCCATCCGCGAACCTCTCCATCTAGATCCGTTCCTCCGCTGTTTTCCGCTTACTGCATTAACACCCGGAAAAACCCTTCTTTTCCAGCTATTTCATTTGCGGTATAAATATGGGCAACCATCCGTCATCCCCAAATACCTTTTCCTACGTAAGTGACCAACAATTTCCACAAGTGTGCTCAATACCCGGACAGTTCTCAACTTCGTACCCTCTTGATACCTTATACTCGGATATTTCAACTTTCCCGGGTCTTATTTCATACATCCTTTTCTTTTTGTGTTTCGCAGGCTGACCCCATGGCTCCCAAGCGACAAGGAAAACATCCGGCTCAAGCAAGGACCACCCAAGCCATATCCGCCAATTGGGGGCGCTCCACAACCACTAAGGCCAAGTTGGACGAACTAACCGAGTTAGGCACCCTCCCCTCTCAGAAAGATATCCGCTGGAGGGTGCCAGGTAACGAAACTCATCCCACTCCCACAAAGACGAGGTAATCTGCTTTGTAGAGCACGTGACCCGAGGATTTCGCCCTCCGGGTCACCCTTTCTTTAGGGAGGTCTTAGATCACTACGGACTCCGGGTGTTCGACATAGGGCCTAACTCTATGTTGAACATCACCCACTTCATAGTTCTATCTGAATCGTATTTGTGCATGCCACCAAACCTGACTCTTTTCACTGAGTTATTCCAATGCAAACCGTGCCGCGAAAGCGGCGACGGGGCGCTTCTCACTTGCGGCGGGGTATCCATCCAACGCCGTAGGAATTCTTTAATGCCAACCCTCAATCTGCAATCCTGTGCCAAACATTGGCAATTGTCCTTTTTTTACTGTCGCGATACCTCCCCCGACAGCGAGAAGAAGCTGCCGGGTTACTCAGAGACCCCCCTGCCTGATGACCAAGCTGCCGGCTCTTCCCGGACTCATTCCGATGAGTTAACGTTTGCCCAGATGCTGGAAACCCTGCGCACCTTACGAGCTAACGAGGAAAACATCCTGGGAGCCTTAATAACCAAACATGAGGTAAGTTGAACTAATGTTGCTTGTACCTTTGTCCAGTCCCCAAGTTCCGAGTGAGTTCATTCATGACTTGCTCGGGACTTTATTACACCATTGACTGATAACCGTGCTCTTCTATCCGACTAACACTTTTTAACATCCATGCAGTCTTTCGTGACTCAATATGAGGAGAAACTTGCAAACGCCACCAAGCTCATTGAAAAAGAAATATCTTTACGCGAAGCGGCCGAGACTGAAGCCAGAAGGAATAGGCAATTAATGAAGAAGTACCGAAGAAGGGCTCACCGAGCCGAGGACGACCTGACAAGCCTTTCTGTCGAAATTTCTGATACCTATCGTTCTTTGCTTGGTATGCTTCCTTCTCCGAGTTTATCCTTTTGACCAACAGCAAAAAATGCTTAGCTGATATATTCATTTTACTCCAGGCCCGGATGAAACCATGCCGGATGAGGATGATATTGCCAAGCTGAAGACCATGAAGAATGTTATCCGGCAGCTGTGTGCCGGAACCAGGTGGATTTTGGAAGAGTTACGGTGGCCAGGTAGAGGACATGTTGACCTGAAGAGGATGCTGGACGCCTTTTCCACGATTCCTGAGTGGATTTGGCACTGGAAGCGCTCGTCCTGCCGGGTTGGAATGACCCGGGGGCTATCACTCGCCAAGGCTTACTTCCCCAAGCTCGATCTGGCAAAGCTCATGGGCGGCTTCCCCGAATTCAAGCTTGATTGTTCAAAATTCTCGCGGGAGGATTTTCAGGCTGTGCAGAAGGAGGTCCGTTACCCGGCTAGCGTGATCGCTGATGAACTGGACGTCAATACTCTTGTCCCTGCTTATGATGCTGCTGGCGTGGCAATTAAGTCAGATCTTCCCGAACCATATGACATGATGGCTCGGTGGAAGGAGGAAGCTGCTGCGATAAGGGCGGAGGCTACCAAGAAACAAGCTGAAGCCGGCTCTGCTCCTGCTGCCTCAACATCAGTCGTTCCGCCTCCTGCGGGAGCTGGCGCCGCCGATCCGGGTGTTGCTGCTGCCACCAATGATGGCAAGGGTAAGGCCAAGATGAGCGCCGAGTGATATATGGTTTCCGATGCCTCTTCTTAAGCGTCAGTCGGTCGACATACTTTTTGAAACAGTCATTTTTTAGGTGGTGCGCTTGTGCACCTTTGATATTTTTTCACCAGTATTTTGTAATGCACACTAAGGCCTTGATATACTCGATGCCTGTTCCAACCTTTGTAAGTTTAAGCTCATCTATTCTCGATATCTGGTTTTATTTATTGCTCCTTTTGTGAAAACTCAATTTCCGGGTCTCATGGGTATTGACAAGCGGATTTTGCTTCGAAGTCCCCAAGCCCCCAAGACTCGGATATTTGGATTTTTGCAACTTATACAAGTAAGCCAGTTCTTTTCAAGAATTCAAGCTACCGGGCCCGGATTGCCGAGCCTAGGACACTTGATCTTGAAAAGGCAACAAAGTACTTATTGCTATTTTCACAAAGATCCATGAGTTGTTTCACATCGGATTTGAAGTTATGCTTAATAGTCATTGAGTTTCCAGCTATTCAGCCTTATACTCTGCATAACTTGTGGTTTAGATGACCCTTTTGACTGTCTTGTACTGTAAGCCGGCTTTCGCGTGGATACCATGTTGTTACATCAATACGAAGACGTAGCCAGCCAATCCCCGTCGGGTTTCATGACTAACTGCCATCGTAAGCGAACAAATCATGCCACTTTAATGCGAGTCACATCGAGCTTAAGTAAGAGTAGCCAAGAAATTTGGACTTCTTTGTCCGGTTATAAGATTGTAGCCGTACTCGTTTGCGAGTAATCGGCCCTTATAACTCATAGGCATCGTGGCCGGGTCTTTGAGTTTGTAACTGTGCTATTTAAGCGATCAGCCCCCAAGACCTAGATATACGCATCGTATTGAGAATACATAACCTGATAACAACCATCTCTTTTCTTGATAACCATCTCTTTACTTGATATGAAAAACTGATAACAACTATCTCTTTTCTTGATAACCATCTCTTTACTTGATATGAAAAACTGATAACAACTATCTCTTTTCTTGATAACCATCTCTTTACTTGATATGAAAAATGTAGGTCAGCAAGCCGCCTTATTAAAAACCCGTCCAGTCCCCAAAGGTGCCCTGGATAGGAAAAGAGTACGTCAGAAAACCTGCTGCCTATTACATCGTGCAATTCCACTTGCCAATATAGTCTTTACTAAGTATAATACGGACGCAGCTGAGCCACGTTCCATGGTCTATCTCTTTCTTGCATAGATGAAGTGGTGTGTGCGGTGTCATTGACTGTAGCCGACTCTTCCCTTGCATCTATCAAATAATATGATCCGTTATGTAGGCTCCGGCTTACGATAAATGGTCCTTCCCATGGTGGTGATAATTTGTGTTTTCCTTCGTTTGACTGTACCAGACGCAGAACCAAGTCTCCTTCCTGGAATACCCGGGTCTTCACACGCCGGCTATGATACCTCCGTAGATCTTGCTGATATATGGCTGATCTTTCCAGCGCTTGTTCTCTTTGTTCCTCTAACATATCTACGGCGTCCTGCCGGGTTTTTTCGTTCTCCACTTCGACGTAAGCTGATACTCTGGGCGAATCGTGAATAATATCACTTGGTAACACTGCTTCCGCCCCATAGACCATGAAGAAGGGTGTCATCTGAGTGGATCTGTTAGGTGTAGTGTTGATACCCCAAACCACAGAAGGAAGTTCTTCGACCCATGCACCAGCTGCCCTGATACAGGGGACTCGCAATCGTGGTTTTAATCCGCGAAGCAATTCTTGGTTTGCCCTCTCCACTTGTCCATTGGCCTGCGGATGAGCCACTGATGCAACATCAAGCCGGATTCCATTGTTGCCACAGAATTTCTCCATCTCGCCAAGAGACATGTTAGTTCCGTTGTCGGTGATTATGCTGTGGGGATACCCAAACCGGTAGATAATCCTTTTCAGGAACTTGACTGCTGTAGCCGCTTCGCAATTAGTAACTGGCATAACCTCAACCCACTTGGTAAACTTGTCAATGACCACCAAAAGATGCGTCTTCTTGCATGGTGACATATGGAAGGGACCAACCATGTCCATACCCCAAACGGCGAACGGCCAAGTTAATGGGATGGTCCGTAATTCCATAGCCGGTACGTGTGTTTGGCGAGCGTACCTTTGACATCCGTCACATCTTGCTACCAAACGTTCTGCATCCGATAGAGCCGTAAGCCAGAAAAATCCGTGTCGATAAGCTTTAGCCACCAGAGACCTTGTAGATGCATGATGCCCACAGTCGCCTTCGTGTATTTCCTTGAGAATCTGTCGGCCTTCTTCTGGCGCTACGCAGCGCAAGAAGACTCCTGTTGCGCTTCTCTTGTATAATTCTCCGTTGATGATAGAATACCCCTTTGCTCGCCTCAGGATTTGTCTTGCTAATACCTCCTGTTCTGGTAACTCGCCCCGCGATAAGTAGGCCAGGTATGGCTCTGTCCACTCGGGGATGGCGTGTACTGTGGCCACGTACTCCAAATCCGGGTCTTGATTTGCCAGTTCTTCCTCAGACTCGGTTTTAACTGATGGTCGCCACAACTCGTCCAAGAACACATTAGGTGGAACCGGCTCCCTACGCGAGCCGAGTCTGGCGAGTGCGTCTGCTGCCTCGTTTTTTCTTCTGTCTATGTGCTCCACCTCATACCCGGAAAAGCACCCGGCAACCCTGTCGACTTCCCTGCGGTATGCTGCCATAGTTGCATCCTTTCTGTCCCAAATTCCCGATACCTGTTGTACCACAAGATCCGAATCTCCGAAGCATCGTATTCTTTTAATGTTCATTTCCTTGGCCACCTTTAAACCATGCAACAGGGCCTCATACTCGGCCACGTTGTTTGAGCAATCAAAGTGAATTTGCAGTACGTAACTCAATTTGTCTCCCTTGGGCGATGTCAGCACTACTCCAGCTCCTGATCCCTCATATTGCTTTGACCCATCGAAGTGCATGGTCCATGACTCGGATTTTGGAACTGTGGTAGCCATACCTGTATGTGTCCAGTCGTTAACGAAATCAATTAAAGCTTGGGACTTGATTGCTGACCTGGGTTCGTAGTTTATGTGATAATCCCTCATCTCTATTGCCCACTTGGCTATTCTTCCCGTCGCGTCCGAGTTTCTGATAATATCCGACATTGGTATTGAGCTGACCACCGTTATAGGATGTTCTTGGAAATACGGCTTCAACTTCCTGCTGGCCATGAAGACTCCGAACACCAACTTTTGCCAATGTGGATAGCGCTGCTTTGCTTCTGATAATACTTCACTGACGTAATAAACCGGCCTCTGAACCGGGTAACCTTTCCCGTCCTCTTTGCGTTCCACGACAACCACTGCGCTAACGGCTCGGGGGCCAGCTGCCACGTATAGCAACATAGGCTCTTTAGGACCCGGCGCCGCTAGTACTGGTGCTTCAGATAATTGCTTCTTTAGTGCTTCAAACGCTTCATCTGCCTCTCCGTCCCATACGAATTTATCCGATTTCCGCAAGAGCCGATACAAGGGTATTGCTTTTTCTCCGAGTCTAGATATGAACCGACTCAAGGCTGCTACACAGCCCGTGAGCTTTTGAACATGCTTCAAGTTCTCCGGCTTTTTCAAACTCTGGATTGCCTTGATTTTATCTGGATTTGCCTCAATTCCTCTCTCGGAAACTATGAAGCCGAGTAATTTCCCAGCCGGAACTCCGAACACGCACTTCGTTGGATTAAGTTTCATCTGGTACCTCCTCAAGTTTTTGAATGTCTCCTTTAGATCATCGATAAATGTCTCCGCCTTCCTGGTCTTGATGACCACGTCATCCACATAAGCATGGACGTTACGTCCGATTTGGTCCTCGAAGCACTTTTGAATACACCGTTGGTAAGTTGCGCCAGCGTTCTTCAGCCCAAATGTCAGAGTTTTATAACAAAAGGCCCCAAACGGGGTTATGAATGATGTTTTCTCCCAATCCTCCCTTTTGAGCTTAATCTGATGATACCCGGAATATGCATCCAGGAAGCATAACAGATCGCTTCCAGCTACTGCGTCTATAATCTGATCTATCCTTGGGAGCGCAAACGGATCCTTTGGGCAATGCTTGTTAAGACTAGTGAAGTCAATGCACATCCTCCACTCGTTGGTCTTTTTCATCACCAGAACCGGGTTAGCCAACCAATCCGGGTGAAATACTTCCATGATAAAGCCAGCTGCCAGTAGCCGAGCGATTTCTTCGCCTATAGCTTTCCTTCTTTCCTCATTCATTTTCCTCAAACCTTGTTTCACGGGCCTAGACTTGGGATCCACATGCAAACTGTGCTCAGCCAATTCTGTAGGGATACCCGGCATGTCGCTGGGTGTCCAGGCAAACACATCTGCATTCGAGCGAATGAACTCCACGAGCGCTCCCTCCTGCTCTTTTCCCAGGTTAGACCCTATGGTAAACTGCTTAGTGGAGTCCCCTTCGACAAAATCTATCTTCTTGGTGTCTTGTGCTGCCTTGAATTTTGCTCTCTCATCCTCAGTATTCGGCTTTTTCAAGGCTGTTCTATCGTCCGGGTTTACTTGAGATCGGTAATATTCGAGTTCTTCCTTCCGGCATGCCTGCTCGGCCATAACTGAATTTCCTTCGTCACACTCGGCCGCTATATCCCGGTTCCCATGTATAGTGATGGTCCGTTTAGGACCCGGGATTTTCAGCTGCAAATACACGTAGCACGGCCTAGCCATGAATTGGGCGTAAGCCGGTCTCCCCAACAGCGCGTGGTAAGGACTGCGCAACTTGACCACCTCGAACGTGAGCCACTCCACTCGATAATTATCCGTCGATTCCCCAAAAGCAACTTCCAAGGTGATCCTTCCCTCGGGGCTCGCCGAGTGACCCGGTACGATCCCGTGAAAGATTGTTGAACTTTTCTGCAGCTGGGACTCTTTGAGACTCATCCGTAAGAAGGTCTCCCAGTAAAGGATGTTGATGCTACTTCCACCGTCCATCAGGACCTTCTTCAGCTCGTAACCATTAACCTGTGGAGCGACCACCAACGCCAAGACTCCTGGACGCTCCACCTTTTCCGGATGATCTCTTCTACTCCACGTTATCTCTTGTTCTGCCCATCTAAGGTATCCCGGCGCGGCCGATGAAACCGGATTTGCCGCCTGCTTTGATGTCTCTTTGTTCCTGCTAGAAGTTCCTGTAGTATGCACATGATATTGTCCTTTTAAGTTAGTCGTTCGTACCGTGTCGACGAAGATATTGATCCGGCCGACCGTCAATATAAATCCGGACTCGAGGTGATCCGGTTCTGGCCCCCAGCCGGGATCGTCCACCAACTTTTCTTCTTCGTGGTCGATGTAGATTTCGCCAATGACAAGATCCTCCATGCCCTTCCGAGCTTCTCCCGTGATGTAGACGCCTTTGGACGCAGGCCCCACGGTGGGCGCCAACTGTCGTGGGATAATCACGGCAGATGTTACCAGGGGTAACTGATCTTGGGGCAAGTCGACACAGGCGTTCGGGAGAGGGTTTAGCTCGAAGGAAGACATGATACAACTTGATATGACGGCCGGCAATCGAAGTCGCCGGATCTCTATTCTTGATACAATAACTCGATTAGGGTTTACACTGGATACTCGATACCACTCGATATTGCTAAGGTTCTCAAATCTCTGTCTCAAACTATACCCGGGGGTCGGTTTATATAACACCCGTACCCCCTAGCTTTTTCTACAAGGCACACCCGGGTCCTACCCAGACACGGCGTGCTAACTCTAACTTTCCTTTACAACATCCCTAATCCGGATCACTAGGCCCACGAACTTGGGCCTCCACAAACATCTTTATCATTAATCGGATCCTGCACACCATCCTTTGGGCCGGGTTACTTCCCGGAGCCTGGCATACCGGGTTAGTATCCCCCCATCAATGGGGGTGGCCGCCCGAGGGCCCACACCACCCCCAGGAACGGAGAGGGGGCGCGCCGCCCTATGGTGTGGCCCCCCTGTGGGCCCCTCCGGGCCTCTTCGGGACTCCGTGGAACCTTCGGGAATTCTAAGACTTCCGGGCTTCGAATTTTCCAATTTCGAGAATATTTCCAGAACAACTTTTCTGAAACTAAAAATAGCAGAAAACATGAACTGGCTATGTGGCATCTTGTCAATAGGTTAGTCCCGGGAAATCGATAAAAATGACATAAAGTGTAAGGAAAACATGTAGCATATAGCATGAAAACAACATAGAACATCAGAAATTAAGGATACGTTTATGACGTATCACGACCACATGGTGTGGGCCCACTGACCACCCACCGACATCGCCCTTTCGCCTATATAAAGTATTCATCGGGAAAACACCTAAACACCCGAGCCTCCATCCACAAAAAGTTCCGTAGTCGCCGTTATCGTCAAGCCTAGTTCGGGAGGGTTCTAAAGCTCTCCCCGACACTCTGCCGGGAGGGGAAATCATCACCAGAGGGATCTACATCACCATGCCTTCGTCCGGAGTGATGCGTGAGTAGTTCATCCTTGGACTACGGGTCCATAGCAGTAGCTAGATGGCTTCTTCTCCTCCTTTTGTGCCATCATGTTTAGATCTTGTGAGCTTCCTAACATGATCAAAATCATCCTATTGTAATGCTACATGTTGTGTTTGCTGGGATCGGATCAATATTGAATACTATGCCAAGTTTATTATAGATCTATCATTTATATGTTATTTGTGATCTTGCATGCTCTCCGTTCTGGTAGATGCTTTGGCCAAGTTGACACTTGTAACTCCAAGAGGGTGTATTTATGCTAGATAGTGGGTTCATTCCTCTAGTAATCTGGGAGAGTGACAATAACTTCTAAGATTGTGGATATCCTATTGCCACTAGGGATAAAACAACAATGCTTTGTCTAAGGATAATTCTATTATTTACATTACGCACTTTACTGAATGCAATAATCTGTTGCTTGTAACTTAATACCCAAAGTGTGCTCGGATGACGTCCTGAGGGTGGATTATTAGTCATAGATGTAGTTGGATGACAGTCTATGTATCTTGTTGTAATGCCCGCATGAATCATATAGTAATCATCATGTCATGCATATGCACTACGGTGCAGCCTTTATATCTATCAATTTCCCAGCTGTAATTTGTTTACCCATCATGTTACCTATATGTCTTGGGAGAGACACCTCTAGTGAACCGTGGACCCCGGTCCATTCTTTTACACCGATAATACAACCTACTGCAAACACTTTTCTTTTCACTGCAACCATTGTTCTAATTTCCTTCACCGCAAACAAACACTATTTTCCACACTATACGTTTAATCCTGTGTTTTCAGCAATACCGGTGAGATTGAAAACCCCACTATTTCGTTGGGGGCAAAGTATCTTGGTTGTGTTGTGTGCAGATTCCACGTTGCTGCTAGCCTAGTAGTGGCCCTGCCAACATCAGCTTCAACAACCTTCAGAAGTTATTTCTTTCTCCTACAAGTCCGATTAAACCTTGGTTTCTTTCTGAGGGAAATCTTGCTGCTATACTCATCATACCTTCCTCTTGGGGTCTCCCAGCAGACGTGTGTTCACACGCCATCAGCGGGGAATGGATTTATGGGCACATTTAGTCTTGTTAGTATACAAAAATAATGCGCCAGATTCTCATTCCCACTATGAATTCATTGTTGCAAGTCTCGAGATCGTGGTTAATTTTGTAGTTATAGTTACTTCCGGAAACTTGTAAGTCCAAGGTTCTCTGGACCGTCCAATTACCTCGGAAAAGGTCTAAGATATAACGCGGGAAAGGCCACGTTCAAACCCATATCAGGGCTCGACGTTTTTTAAAACAAACCGCCTCTAAAACAGTGCCACGCCTCTAAAACCGCCTCTAAAATTTCTGAGGCTGTCCGTCGTAAACGTCGGCTCCAATGATGCAGCAAGCCGATCCGGTTATATTTCATAGAATGCTCAGGAATATTGGGAGCCGGGATTTATTTTGACCCTCCATGGATTACATCTTATTGGAGCCAGACTTTTCTTTAGAAATGGTTTGGCTATACAAACCGGCCGAGGGGTCGCATTTTCGGGCATGTGCTTTTTTCACGGGTAAAACCATCTCTAATAAGAGTCTCTAATACTCAGTTTTCTACTAGCGAATGCATAATTATACTAGGAAAAATCGACCGACGGACGGAGGGGGGATTAATCGATGAGACCATAGCGAAATATCTTCAGCCGCACACAGTAAGACCTACGAGGCACAATATTTTGGGTTGAACATGCCGCCATTCTGAGCTTTCCACGGCTGCCAAAGGATTGTAGCCATGTAGAACCTCTAAGTATCACGTCCGCCCCCATGGGGCAAGGGGTATCCTAGATTGAACCAACGGTCGACAAGTTGCATCCCAACCTATGCCACGCATCGGCCGCGTGCACATCCTAGAAGAATCTTTGTCAGTCCAAAAAAAGGCACGACACCTCTTGTCAATCGCCTCAACCACACCATGGGGTAAAATAAAGGAACGCATAAAGTAAGTAACACAATTATTAGGAACACCATTGCATAAAACTAAACGACCATCCAAAGAAAGTAGAATCGCACTCCACCCAGACAAGTGAAGGTCGAAGGACGAAATGAGAGAGAAGTACGTGGAGGCCGAGAGCTTGGTAGGGGAGAGGGGGAGCCCTAGATAAGGTTGGGTAAATTAGAGATAGGGAAGCCTAGGGTAGTGGAAAATGGAGGAGGATTTCCCGGGTCTGGCTTGCATGGCACTAGTAGGAAACTGCCTTTTTAGAATTTAAATTTTATAGCGCACGACAAAACATGCGCCACAGAAATGTTGGATTCTGTGGCGCATAGGAGAAGGGTGCGCCACAGAAACTGGGTGGGGCCCGGCCCAATCATTGCAGGCAGACAATTCTGTGGCGCACGTGATCTGGTGCGCCACAGAATATGACATTTCTGTGGCGCACCAACCACACATACACAACAGATTTTTTTTCTGTCCACACACCCCCCCCCCCCCGGGGAACGCCTTTTCTAGTTTTTGACGGGAGAGTTGCCGGTCTAAAAAGCATCAAAAAATAAATCTCTTATAGATGCACGGAGAGTTTAAGGTCTACTTTTTTTAATCAAATTTTGAAATATGAATTTCGACTTTCTGAGCAAAAGTTCGTTAAAAAAAAGTAAAACGGGCATAACTTTTGCATACGATGTCGAAAAAATGACCAAGATATCAAAAAAAAAAATAGAGAGAAAAAGGAACCCAACCTCACTGGCCTTCAGCCTGTGAGATTTTTTTAGAATCGCCAAATTCTAAAAGGAAAAAAAGTTATGGCCGTTTGAAGATTTTTTCCGACAAAATCAAAAATCGGAAAAAAATTCTGTGGCGCACCCCTACAATGGTGCGCCATAGAATTGTTGGGCAGGATTCGAAATTTGAATACTGCCCACCAACCCTTCTTTTCCACTTCTCATCTCCACCTCCTACTTCTCCCCTCTACCTCTCCACTTCTCTACTCCACCACCACCTCTCCTTCTCCTCCTCCACCAACACCTCTCCTCCTCCACCACCACCTCTCCTCCTCCACCACCACCTCTCCTCCTCCTCCTCCACCACCACCACCTCCGGCGAGCTCCTCCACCTCCTCCTCCTCCACCACCACCTCCATCAAGCTTCTCCTCCTCCACCACCTCCGGCGAGCTCCTCCTCCTCCACCACCACCTCTGGCGAGCTTCTCCTCCTCCACCACCACCTCCGGCGAGCTCTTCCTCCCCCTCCTCCACCACCACCTCCGGTGAGCTTCTCCTCCTCCACCAACTCTGGTGACCTCCCCCAACACCACCTCCGGCGAGCTCCTACTCCTCCACCATCACCTTCGGCGAGCTTCTCCTCCTCCACCAACTCCGGTGACCCCCATCTCTCACCCACCACCGACCAAGCCACCTAAGGCCACGGTCAAAACAGCATCCGACGAGCTCCGGTGAAATTTCGAAATTCCGACGGCCAAATCTAGATCTGACCGACTCAAGTTTTGTGACGATTGTCGAAGGGTCTAGTGGCCAATGAGCAGCTAGATCCAGTGACCGCCCAAGGAACGCGCACCCTCTGTTTCAAAATATTTCTATTGATTGTAGCAAAGTTCATCCATCTAGATGTGATGCCGATGAAAGATGTAAAAATTGTTGTGCTGGCAACCTGATCTACATGGATTAGGTTAACACTTCGTTTTATGCATTGATACATACCAAATTCAGCCATCAAGTACTCAATATATTTACACAAATTCCTATAATTATTATAGTTTAAATATAGATGGGTGAACGACATCATGATCTAGTATGTTTACAAATTGGAGGATCCCCGGCTCTCATTTTATTGGAGTAAACTTAGATAATTATTCGTACAATCTTCCATAGGATCTAGTATTTTCGTACCATCGATGCGCAACATGAGCTGCCCTTAGAACCCTGTTTTCGTACTGGATTTATTTTTAGTGAGCGCATCAGACGGCCTCGTTCAAGGAGGGGCCGAAGGCAGAGGCTATGGATGCCGACCATGGTGAAGATGGAGAGGTGGACACGAGCACTATTCGACTTTCTAGAAAATAATACGGGACATAGCAGGATTCGAACCGGGGATCTGAGGCATCATGGTAACTGAATAGCCAGATAGCCGCAAGGCTACGAACGCTTTCATGTATAGATTTTAGTTTTAACCTTTTTATTGCATTTTTTTCTCTTTTTCATTTTTTTCCTTTTTCTTTTCTTTTTTTTTGTTCACCGAATTTTTTTGTTCAGAATTCCATTTTTTTTAAACTAAAAACTGCTCAAACTTTAAAATATTTAAATTCAAAATAAATCCGGATAATTTTTTTTAAAATTTTGTTCAAAAAAAAATGTTCAAATGAGAAAAACGTTCAGGTTAACAAGTGTTCAAATTTGAGAATTTGTTCATACGTAACTTTTGTTCATGTCTGAATTCGTTTATTCTTTAAAAATTGTTCAAACTTCAAAATTGTTCGAAATTTAAAATCGTTTATATTTAGAAGAAGCGTTGAAACATGCAGTTTTGGAAGAAAAAAACTAGCTATGAGGTAATGGGCCGGCCCACACGCGCCTCCTCTAGTGCAGTGCGGACAAAAAGCTTAGTCCGAATGTTGGGCCAGGCCAGTTACTCGGAGTGTGAGCGAGCGCTCCCTCCGGCTCGCAAGGAGCGCCGCATAGGGCGACCCGTATATCCCTACGGCCTTGTTTGGTAAAGAAATTTGGACTGGTTTTTTCGTGTAAATATCCAGCCCATATTAGAACCACCATGGAAAACTAGTGGGTTGTTTGGCAGGCTGGTTTTGGCCGGGCTCAAAATCTGAAGGCATGAGATAACACGTCGGATGGACGTGTATTTGAGACGCCATCGCTATATATCGCTTATAGCGATTCGGTGTACCGATTCGCTCACGTACAAAATTTTAAACGGGTCGGCCCAAATTGATGAGTGTGGAAAAGATAAAAGACGAACAAAGAAGGCGCGCGCAGGATTCGACCCCGCAACCCCCGGTTAAGACCAAAGGAACACAGCCTCTAGGCTAGAACTCATTCTATGTACATAGTCCTCTTTTAACAGTTTTTATAGTATCTTATTTTTCTTCTGTTTTTATTATTTTTCATTTTTGTTTTTTGTTTCTTTTTCTTTTCTGTTTTTATTCTTTTTTTTTTGATTTTTTTGTTCAATCTTTAAAAATGTTCAAATTTATATGTTTTCAAATTCAAAATTTGTTCGGATAAAAACTGTTTAAATTTAAAATCTGTTCAAATTTAAAATTTGTTCAAATTTAAGAATTGTTCATGTTTGAAATTGTTTATTTTTAAAAATTGTTCAAACTTAAAATTTGTTCAAAATTAAAAATAGTTAATGTTTTAAAACCATTAAAAAGAATGAGAAAAAACAGAAAAGATGAAAATAAAAAGGTTAAAACGAGAGCTTGGACAATTACTGTGGCGTAGTCTGGTGGCTTTGCGCAGCTTCAACAACTAACCAGCGATCTAGGTTCGATTCCTACTTTCCCTATTTTATTTCCTTTTTTTCATACCAAATGGGCCGACCCAACTTTAATCATACGCGGGCGAGTCCTTGCAGCGCTCGGTGTCACGCTTCTTTTCATCAATTCCCGTTTGGTTTATACTCACTAATCCCTTCTAAATTACCTGTACAAAACAAGGGCTACATGTACGCCCGACATCGCCCTACCGAGGGCTTCGCCAGTGGACGAAAGGCTAGCTAGCGCGATCGACTTTCACACGCCTCAAACCGAGGGCTGTCAAGCCGGCTGTAGCCACAGCCCACAGCCAGCCGCCTCGCGTTTGGCTTCAAAAAATTGGGTCTTCTAGTGCGAAGATTCATGAAATTGTACCATTGTCACTCATGAAAAAATTATTTATGTGTCACACCCTTTTTTTATCATAGTGAATTCACATTTCGTACCTAGCTACCTTTATATAGGACGATGCTAGGGAGTGCGCGCGCACGATTTTGCGCTACGCGGTGTTGTTCGAAAGCGACATATTCCAAGCAAGGAACCTGGGACCACCCGAGTGTAGCGCACACATTTACTGCAAAAACACGCCCCTCGAACCCCTTCTACAGCTACTGGTCATGATTCAGTAGCTCCATGGCAACAAAGTCCTGAACAAATTGTTTCTTACATGTCGTAGAAAACGAGAAAGGAAAAAATACATCCCCATGAAACAAACATACACCAAAGCCACATCCCAACGATTATGCAAAAGTAGCCACATCCTAACGATTATGCAACAGTAAATCGCTGCAAAAAAAATCCAACAAATCAATTCAGCCGCATAAAAATTATATCCAGTTGCAAAAATGGGAACAAAACTTATATCCAACAATTCAATTCAAGAACTATATCCAATCAAAAATACATCTAAAAAATTTGTTGAACAGCAAAAAGTTACATCGAGTTGAAAAAATACAAACAAAAAGTTATATCCGATCAACATGGAAATCTAAATTAGCAAAAAGGAATAGCCAAACTAAAAGATGTTTACATGAAACTAAAAGACAACTAAACTACATCTAGATAAACTCGTCGGAATAGATGTTCGAGATCGAGAGAAACTTCAGAGGGGGATAGCGAGAACGGCTACACTCACTGAAAACAAAGCAGTGATTGATCAGCCGCTGCTCAACACAGACCGGCATAGCGCAACGCTCCACCATGACCAACAAGGAATCATGGGTTAAAAAGCACAATGCTGTCATTGTGTAATTCGAGTGTGCCTTTTCAAGATTGTACTTTGAGCAAGCTGTTTTATTTGAAATCAAATACATTCAAGTTTTGTGACGATTGTCGAAGGGTCTAGTGGCCAATGAGCAGCTAGATCCAGTGACCGCCCAAGGAACACGCACCCTCTGTTTCAAAATATTTCTATTGATTGTAGCAAAGTTCATCCATCTAGATGTGATGCCGATGAAAGATGTAAAAATTGTTGTGCTGGCAACCTGATCTACATGGATTAGGTTAACACTTCTCTTTATGCATTGATACATACCAAATTCAGCCATCAAGTACTCAATATATTTACACAAATTCCTATAATTATTATAGTTTAAATATAGATGGGTGAACGACATCATGATCTAGTATGTTTACAAATTGGAGGATCCCCGGCTCTCATTTTATTGGAGTAAACTTAGATAATTATTCGTACAATCTTTCATAGGATCTAGTATTTTAGTACCATCGATGCGCAACATGAGCTGCCCTGTTTTTTTTTAGAACCCTATTTTCGTACTGGATTTATTTTTAGTGAGCGCATCAGACGGCCTCGTTCAAGGAGGGGCCGAAGGCCGAGGCTATGGATGCTGACCATGGTGAAGATGGAGAGGTGGACACGAGCACTATTCGACTTTCTAGAAAATAATACGGGACATAGCAGGATTCGAACCGGGGATCTGAGGCATCATGGTAACTGAATAGCCAGTTCGTCGCAAGGCTACCAACGCTTTCATGTATAGCTTTTAGTTTTAACCTTTTTATTGCATTTTTTTTCTCTTTTTCATTTTTTCCCTTTTTATTTTCTTTTTTTTGTTCACCGAATTTTTTTGTTCAGAATTCCATTTTGTTTTAAACTAAAAAATGCTCAAACTTTAAAATATTTAAATTCAAAATAAATCCGGATAAACTTTTTTAAAATTTTGTTTGGAAAAAAATGTTCAAATGAGAAAAATCGTTCAGGTTAAAAAGTGTTCAACTTTGAGAATTTGTTCATACGTAACTTTTGTTCATGTCTGTTCGTTTATTCTTTAAAAATTGTTCAAACTTCAAAATTGTTCGAAATTTAAAATCGTTTATATTTAGAAGAAACGTTGAAACATGCAGTTTTGGAAGAAAAAAACTAGCTATGAGGTAATGGGCCGGCCCACACGCGCCTCCTCTAGTGCAGTGCGGACAAAAAGCTCAGTCCGAAATGTTGGGCCAGGCCCAGTTACTCGGAGTGTGAGCGAGCGCTCCCTCCGGCTCGCAAGGAGCGCCGCATAGGGCGACCCGTATATCCCTACGGCCTTGTTTGGTAAAGAAATTTCGACTGGTTTTTTCGTGTAAATATCCAGCCCATATTAGAACCACCATGAAAAACTAGTGGGTTGTTTGGCAGACTGGTTTTGGCCGGGCTCATAATCTGAAGGCATGAGATAACACATCGGATGGACGTGTATTTGAGACGCCATCGCTATATATCTCTTATAGCGATTCGGTGTACCGACTCGCTCACGTAGAAAATTTTAAACGGGCCGGCCCAAATTGATGAGTGTGGAAAAGATAAAAGACGAACAAAGGAGGAACGCGCAGGATTCGACCCCGCAACCCCCGGTTAAGACCAAAGGAACACAACCACTAGGCTAGAACTCATTCTATGTACATAGTCCTCTTTTAACAGTTTTTATAGTATCTTATTTTTCTTCTGTTTTTATTATTTTTCATTTTTGTTTTGTGTTTCTTTTTCTTTTTTGTTTTTATTCTTTCTTTTTTTGATTTTTTTGTTCAATCTTTAAAAATGTTCAAATTTATATGTTTTCAAATTCAAAATTTGTTCGGATAAAAACTGTTTAAATTTAAAATCTGTTCAAATTTAAGAATTGTTCATGTTTGAAATTGTTTATTTTTAAAAATTGTTCAAACTTAAAATTTGTTCAAAATTAAAAATAGTTAATGTTTTAAAACCATTAAAAAGAATGAGAAAAAAACAGAAAAGATGAAAATAAAAAGGTTAAAACGGGAGCTTGGACAATTACTGTGGCGTAGTCTGGTGGCTTTGCGCAGCTTCAACAACTAACCAGCGATCTAGGTTCGATTCCTACTTTCCCTATTTTATTTCCTTTTTTCATACCAAATGGGCCGACCCAACTTTAATCATACGCGGGCGAGTCCTTGCAGCGCTCGGTGTCACGCTTCTTTTCATCAATTCCCGTTTGGTTTATACTCACTAATCCCTTCAAATTACCTGTACAAAACAAGAGCTACATGTACGCCCGACATCGCCCTACCGAGGGCTTCGCCAGTGGACGAAAGGCTAGCTAGCGCGATCGACTTTCACACGCCTCAAACCGAGGGCTGTCAAGCCGGCTGTAGCCACAGCCCACAGCCAGCCGCCTCGCGTTTGGCTTCAAAAAATTGGGTCTTCTAGTGCGAAGATTCATAAAATTGTACCATTGTCACTCATGAAAAAATTATTTATGTGTCACACCCTTTTTTTATCATAGTGAATTCACATTTCGTACCTAGCTACCTTTATATAGGACGATGCTAGGGAGTGCGCGCGCACGATTTTGCGCTACGCGGTGTTGTTCGAAAGCGACATATTCCAAGCAAGGAACCTGGGACCACCCGAGTGTAGCGCACACATTTACTGCAAAAACACGCCCCTCGAACCCCTTCTACAGCTACTGGTCATGATTCAGCAGCTCCATGGCAACAAAGTCCTGAACAAATTGTTTCTTACATGTCGTAGAAAACGAGAAAGGAAAAAATACATCCCCATGAAACAAACATACACCAAAGCCACATCCCAACGATTATGCAAAAGTAGCCACATCCGAACGATTATGCAACAGTAAATCGCTGCAAAAAAAATCCAACAAATCAATTCAGCCGCATAAAAATTATATCCAGTTGCAAAAATGGGAACAAAACTTATATCCAACAATTCAATTCAAGAACTATATCCAATCAAAAATACATCTAAAAAATTTGTTGAACAGCAAAAAGTTACATCGAGTTGAAAAAATACAAACAAAAAGTTATATCCGATCAACATGGAAATCTAAATTAGCAAAAAGGAATAGCCAAACTAAAAGATGTTCAACATGAAACTAAAAGACAACTAAACTACATCTAGATAAACTCGTCGGAATAGATGTTCGAGATCGAGAGAAACTTCAGAGGGGGATAGCGAGAACGGCTACACTCACTGAAAACAAAGCAGTGATTGATCAGCCGCTGCTCAACACAGACCGGCATAGCGCAACGCTCCACCATGACCAACAAGGAATCATGGGTTAAAAAGAACAATGCTGTCATTGTGTAATTCGAGTGTGCCTTTTCAAGATTGTACTTTGAGCAAGCTGTTTTATTTGAAATCAAATACATTCAAGTTTTGTGACGATTGTCGAAGGGTCTAGTGGCCAATGAGCAGCTAGATCCAGTGACCGCCCAAGGAACACGCACCCTCTGTTTCAAAATATTTCTATTGATTGTAGCAAAGTTCATCCATCTAGATGTGATGCCGATGAAAGATGTAAAAATTGTTGTGCTGGCAACCTGATCTACATGGATTAGGTTAACACTTCGCTTTATGCATTGATACATACCAAATTCAGCCATCAAGTACTCAATATATTTACACAAATTCCTATAATTATTATAGTTTAAATATAGATGGGTGAACGACATCATGATCTAGTATGTTTACAAATTGGAGGATCCCCGGCTCTCATTTTATTGGAGTAAACTTAGATAATTATTCGTACAATCTTTCATAGGATCTAGTATTTTAGTACCATCGATGCGCAACATGAGCTGCCCTGTTTTTTTTAGAACCCTGTTTTCGTACTGGATTTATTTTTAGTGAGCGCATCAGACGGCCTCGTTCAAGGAGGGGCCAAAGGCAGAGGCTCTGGATGCTGACCATGGTGAAGATGGAGAGGTGGACACGAGCACTATTCGACTTTCTAGAAAATAATACGGGACATAGCAGGATTCGAACCGGGGATCTGAGGCATCATGGTAACTGAATAGCCAGTTAGCCGCAAGGCTACGAACGCTTTCATGTATAGCTTTTAGTTTTAACCTTTTTATTGCATTTTTTTTCTCTTTTTCATTTTTTCCCTTTTTATTTTCTTTTTTTTGTTCACCGAATTTTTTTGTTCAGAATTCCATTTTGTTTTAAACTAAAAAATGCTCAAACTTTAAAATATTTAAATTCAAAATAAATCCGGATAAACTTTTTTAAAATTTTGTTCGGAAAAAAATGTTCAAATGAGAAAAACGTTCAGGTTAAAAAGTGTTCAACTTTGAGAATTTGTTCATACGTAACTTTTGTTCATGTCTGTTCGTTTATTCTTTAAAAATTGTTCAAACTTCAAAATTGTTCGAAATTTAAAATCGTTTATATTTAGAAGAAACGTTGAAACATGCAGTTTTGGAAGAAAAAAACTAGCTATGAGGTAATGGGCCGGCCCACACGCGCCTCCTCTAGTGCAGTGCGGACAAAAAGCTCAGTCCGAAATGTTGGGCCAGGCCCAGTTACTCGGAGTGTGAGCGAGCGCTCCCTCCGGCTCGCAAGGAGCGCCGCATAGGGCGACCCGTATATCCCTACGGCCTTGTTTGGTAAAGAAATTTCGACTGGTTTTTTCGTGTAAATATCCAGCCCATATTAGAACCACCATGAAAAACTAGTGGGTTGTTTGGCAGGCTGGTTTTGGCCGGGCTCAAAATCTGAAGGCATGAGATAACACATCGGATGGACGTGTATTTGAGACGCCATCGCTATATATCTCTTATAGCGATTCGGTGTACCGACTCGCTCACGTAGAAAATTTTAAACGGGCCGGCCCAAATTGATGAGTGTGGAAAAGATAAAAGACGAACAAAGGAGGAACGCGCAGGATTCGACCCCGCAACCCCCGGTTAAGACCAAAAGAACACAACCACTAGGCTAGAACTCATTCTATGTACATAGTCCTCTTTTAACAGTTTTTATAGTATCTTATTTTTCTTCTGTTTTTATTATTTTTCATTTTTGTTTTGTGTTTCTTTTTCTTTTCTGTTTTTATTCTTTCTTTTTTTGATTTTTTTGTTCAATCTTTAAAAATGTTCAAATTTATATGTTTTCAAATTCAAAATTTGTTCGGATAAAAACTGTTTAAATTTAAAATCTGTTCAAATTTAAGAATTGTTCATGTTTGAAATTGTTTATTTTTAAAAATTGTTCAAACTTAAAATTTGTTCAAAATTAAAAATAGTTAATGTTTTAAAACCATTAAAAAGAATGAGAAAAAAACAGAAAAGATGAAAATAAAAAGGTTAAAACGGGAGCTTGGACAATTACTGTGGCGTAGTCTGGTGGCTTTGCGCAGCTTCAACAACTAACCAGCGATCTAGGTTCGATTCCTACTTTCCCTATTTTATTTCCTTTTTTCATACCAAATGGGCCGACCCAACTTTAATCATACGCGGGCGAGTCCTTGCAGCGCTCGGTGTCACGCTTCTTTTCATCAATTCCCGTTTGGTTTATACTCACTAATCCCTTCTAAATTACCTGTACAAAACAAGGGCTACATGTACGCCCGACATCGCCCTACCGAGGGCTTCGCCAGTGGACGAAAGGCTAGCTAGCGCGATCGACTTTCACACGCCTCAAACCGAGGGCTGTCAAGCCGGCTGTAGCCACAGCCCACAGCCAGCCGCCTCGCGTTTGGCTTCAAAAAATTGGGTCTTCTAGTGCGAAGATTCATAAAATTGTACCATTGTCACTCATGAAAAAATTATTTATGTGTCACACCCTTTTTTTATCATAGTGAATTCACATTTCGTACCTAGCTACCTTTATATAGGACGATGCTAGGGAGTGCGCGCGCACGATTTTGCGCTACGCGGTGTTGTTCGAAAGCGACATATTCCAAGCAAGGAACCTGGGACCACCCGAGTGTAGCGCACACATTTCCTGCAAAAACACGCCCCTCGAACCCCTTCTACAGCTACTGGTCATGATTCAGCAGCTCCATGGCAACAAAGTCCTGAACAAATTGTTTCTTACATGTCGTAGAAAACGAGAAAGGAAAAAATACATCCCCATGAAACAAACATACACCAAAGCCACATCCCAACGATTATGCAAAAGTAGCCACACCCCAACGATTATGCAACAGTAAATCGCTGCAAAAAAAAAATCCAACAAATCAATTCAGCCGCATAAAAATTATATCCAGTTGCAAAAATGGGAACAAAACTTATATCCAACAATTCAATTCAAGAACTATATCCAATCAAAAATACATCTAAAAAATTTGTTGAACAGCAAAAAGTTACATCGAGTTGAAAAAATACAAACAAAAAGTTATATCCGATCAACATGGAAATCTAAATTAGCAAAAAGGAATAGCCAAACTAAAAGATGTTCAACATGAAACTAAAAGACAACTAAACTACATCTAGATAAACTCGTCGGAATAGATGTTCGAGATCGAGAGAAACTTCAGAGGGGGATAGCGAGAACGGCTACACTCACTGAAAACAAAGCAGTGATTGATCAGCCGTTGCTCAACACAGACCGGCATAGCACAACGCTCCACCATGACCAACAAGGAATCATGGGTTAAAAAGCACAATGCTGTCATTGTGTAATTCGAGTGTGCCTTTTCAAGATTGTACTTTGAGCAAGCTGTTTTATTTGAAATCAAATACATTCAAGTTTTGTGACGATTGTCGAAGGGTCTAGTGGCCAATGAGCAGCTAGATCCAGTGACCGCCCAAGGAACACGCACCCTCTGTTTCAAAATATTTCTATTGATTGTAGCAAAGTTCATCCATCTAGATGTGATGCCGATGAAAGATGTAAAAATTGTTGTGCTGGCAACCTGATCTACATGGATTAGGTTAACACTTCGCTTTATGCATTGATACATACCAAATTCAGCCATCAAGTACTCAATATATTTGCACAAATTCCTATAATTATTATAGTTTAAATATAGATGGGTGAACGACATCATGATCTAGTATGTTTACAAATTGGAGGATCCCCGGCTCTCATTTTATTGGAGTAAACTTAGATAATTATTCGTACAATCTTTCATAGGATCTAGTATTTTAGTACCATCGATGCTCAACATGAGCTGCCCTGTTTTTTTTAGAACCCTGTTTTCGTACTGGATTTATTTTTAGTGAGCGCATCAGACGGCCTCGTTCAAGGAGGGGCCGAAGGCAGAGGCTATGGATGCTGACCATGGTGAAGATGGAGAGGTGGACACGAGCACTATTCGACTTTCTAGAAAATAATACGGGACATAGCAGGATTCGAACCGGGGATCTGAGGCATCATGGTAACTGAATAGCCAGTTAGCCGCAAGGCTACGAACGCTTTCATGTATAGCTTTTAGTTTTAACATTTTTATTGCATTTTTTTTCTCTTTTTCATTTTTTCCCTTTTTATTTTCTTTTTTTTGTTCACCGAATTTTTTTGTTCAGAATTCCATTTTGTTTTAAACTAAAAAATGCTCAAACTTTAAAATATTTAAATTCAAAATAAATCCGGATAAACTTTTTTAAAATTTTGTTCGGGAAAAAATGTTCAAATGAGAAAAACGTTCAGGTTAAAAAGTGTTCAACTTTGAGAATTTGTTCATACGTAACTTTTGTTCATGTCTGAATTCGTTTATTCTTTAAAAATTGTTCAAACTTCAAAATTGTTCGAAATTTAAAATCGTTTATATTTAGAAGAAACGTTGAAACATGCAGTTTTGGAAGAAAAAAACTAGCTATGAGGTAATGGGCCGGCCCACACGCGCCTCCTCTAGTGCAGTGCGGACAAAAAGCTCAGTCCGAAATGTTGGGCCAGGCCCAGTTACTCGGAGTGTGAGCGAGCGCTCCCTCCGGCTCGCAAGGAGCGCCGCATAGGGCGACCCGTATATCCCTACGGCCTTGTTTGGTAAAGAAATTTCGACTGGTTTTTTCGTGTAAATATCCAGCCCATATTAGAACCACCATGAAAAACTAGTGGGTTGTTTGGCAGGCTGGTTTTGGCCGGGCTCAAAATCTGAAGGCATGAGATAACACATCGGATGGACGTGTATTTGAGACGCCATCGCTATATATCTCTTATAGCGATTCGGTGTACCGACTCGCTCACGTAGAAAATTTTAAACGGGCCGGCCCAAATTGATGAGTGTGGAAAAGATAAAAGACGAACAAAGGAGGAACGCGCAGGATTCGACCCCGCAACCCCCGGTTAAGACCAAAGGAACACAACCACTAGGCTAGAACTCATTCTATGTACATAGTCCTCTTTTAACAGTTTTTATAGTATCTTATTTTTCTTCTGTTTTTATTATTTTTCATTTTTCGTTTTTGTTTCTTTTCTTTTCTGTTTTTATTCTTTCTTTTTTTGATTTTTTCGTTCAAACTTTAAAAATGTTCAAATTTATATGTTTTCAAATTCGAAATTTGTTCGGATAAAAACTGTTTAAATTTAAAATTTGTTCAAATTTAAAATTTGTTCAAATTTATGAATTGTTCATGTTTGAAATTGTTTATTTTTTTAAAATTGTTCAAACTTAAAATTTGTTCAAAATTAAAAATAGTTCATGTTTTAAAACCATTAAAAGAATGAGAAAAAAACAGAAAAGATGAAAATAAAAAGGTTAAAACGGGAGCTTGGACAATTACTGTGGCGTAGTCTGGTGGCTTTGCGCAGCTTTAACAACTAACCAGCGATCTAGGTTCGATTCCTACTTTTCCCTATTTTATTTCCTTTTTTCATACCAAATGGGCCGACCCAACTTTAATCATACGCGGGCGAGTCCTTGCAGCGCTCGCTACGAGCGCTGTCTAGAGGAACCCTATTTGAGATGCTCATCACCCCTCGCTCAGCGATCATAGCGAAGTTGCAGCGACGCCAAAGGTCTTGTTTCGCGGTGCCCAATGACCCGATTTACCTTGTGCCAAACATAAAAATTAGAGTAGGGAATCAGGGTGGAAGTGGATTAGACGTGACTCAAGTGGATTGGGTGTCACGCTTGTTTTCATCAATTCCCGTTTGGTTTATACTCACTAATCCCTTCTAAATTACCTGTACAAAACAAGGGCTACATGTACGCCCGACATCGCCCTACCGAGGGCTTCGCCAGTGGACGAAAGGCTAGCTAGTGCGATCGACTTTCACGCGCCTCAAACCGAGGGCTGTCAAGCCGGCTGTAGCCACAGCCCACAGCCAGCCGCCTCGCGTTTGGCTTCAAAAAATTGGGTCTTCTAGTGCGAAGATTCATAAAATTGTACCATTGTCTCTCATGAAAAAATTATTTCTGTGTCACACCTTTTTTTTATCATAGTGAATTCACATTTCGTACGTAGCTACCTTTAAATAGGACGATGCTAGGGAGTGCGCGCGCACGATTTTGCGCTACGCGGTGTTGTTCGAAAGCGACATATTCCAAGCAAGGAACCTGGGACCACCCGAGTGTAGCGCACACATTTACTGCAAAAACACGCCCCTCGAAACCCTTCTACAGCTACTGGTCATGATTCAGCAGCTCCATGGCAACAAAGTCCTGAACAAATTGTTTCTTACATGTCGTAGAAAACGAGAAAGGAAAAAATACATCCCCATGAAACAAACATACACCAAAGCCACATCCCAACGATTATGCAAAAGTAGCCACATCCCAACGATTATGCAAAAGTAAATCGCTGCAAAAAAAAATCCAACAAATCAATTCAGCCGCATAAAAATTATATCCAGTTGCAAAAATGGAAACAAAAATTATATCCAACAATTCAATTCAAGAACTATAACCAATCAAAAATACATCTAAAAAATTTGTTGAACAACAAAAAGTTACATCGAGTTGAAAAAATACAAACAAAAAGTTATATCCTCAACATGGAAATATAAATTAGCAAAAAGGAATAGCCAAACTAAAAGATGTTCAACATGAAACTAAAAGACAACTAAACTACATCTAGATAAACTCGTCGGAATAGATGTTCGAGATCGAGAGAAACTTCAGAGGGGGATAGCGAGAACGGCTACACTCACTGAAAACAAAGCAGTGATTGATCGGCCGCTGTTCAACACAGACCGGCATAGCGCAACGCTCCACCATGACCGTCTCTACAGATTTCAGCGCCGGGGGTGCTCCTCACCGGACGGCTCGTTGCCACCGTCGTCGTACGGTGAGAACTTGGATCTCAATTAGTTGGAAACGCTCGACCTAAGGCTCGAGCTAGGCATGGATGCCTCCGTCTTGCTCTGCCCCTCGCTGGGCCTCCTTGTGTGAGAAGACATCATCGGATAAACGGACACAGTTGCAAAAATTGTACGGGGAGGAGGAGAATGAGAAAGCGCCGAGGAAGATGGGAGAACAAGGAATTTTAGATCTTGCTTTCTCTCTCTCCAGATTTGACTCCCGAAACCCAAACAGTGTCAAAACTCAAAAAGCAAGTGGAGTGGTAAGAGCGTGTACAACGTTGCACTATGTCTAGGAGAAAAAGCCAACCTGGGTCTAAGGGCGTGTGCAGCGTGTTAGAAAAGAGGTGACTAAGAATGCTTAGTCCTAGGACTAAACGGTGCAGCACATGGGAGCACATGGGACTAAGAAAAAGATTCCTCCAGTCGCGACTAGTACAAGACCCAGGTGTCTAGCTGATTAAAAAAATTCAATTTGATTAAAATATTCAACAGTCCCAACCGTTTGGGCTAGCAGTTGGCCGCTGGCCGTTGTGCATTCAAACAAGCTTCACTAGCCGTTGTGTCTCGTCTCTGTGTATTCAGCTAGCTATATATGCAATACAAGAACAACTCCCACAACACACATATTCGAAATATGGATCCATCTCGTCCACCAAGTTACACAAGCATGCTCAGCTCTGAAGCAGAGACTGAGAACCAAAATAGCCAATACTTCCAGAAGCTTCAACCTTCTCACTATGGCATGAATATCCATACGTCCTCCCAATTCCCTCCTAATCTGCATCCTCACCATCCAAGTATTCCCCCCTTTGCTTATCACCCAGGCATCCAACAACGTCCATACAACCTAGGAAATCTGCCGTATGGAGGAGCTCACCTACAGATGAATACCAGGCCACCCCCAAATCTTCCCTATGGAGGAGCTCAAGGTCGCCTTTCATCGTCGCCGGTCGAATCCGGCGCCTTCTTTGGAGCTTACGGCGTCGGGGGATCTCGCGGTGAGGATTCTTGTTCTCCTATGTCTGTTACACAAAACAATAGGCAACATAAAGGTGAAGAAAGCAGGGATAGCAGTCCAGATGAAGAAGCAAAAAAGAAGTCGCATCAATTGGTCAAAACAAGAGAATGAGAGATTGGTTAATGCTTGGATTAAGCATTTTGTCGATCCAATTGAAGGCAATGGAAAAAAAGTGACTATTACTGGAAGCAAGTAGTAGATGAGTACAACAAGAATAGCCCACCAAATGAAAGAAGATCTGTTTCTCAATGCAAGAGCCATTGGAGAAAGACTACCCCATTAGTCACATTGTTCCATGCATGCTACAAGAGGACATCTGATATTTATGTTAGTGGTCAATCAGAAGAGCAACTTATGGAAAAAGTACGTGCCATGTATTTAAATCAAGCAAAAGTGAAGAAACCATTTGCTCTAGAATATTGGTGGAAAGTAGTGAAGAAAGAGCCCAAATGGTGCAATACATACCTAGAAGAGGACCAAGGTGAGAAGAGACAGAAGCTCGATGCATTGGGAGCTTACAATTCATCCTCAAATCAGGACAGTGAAGATGCACGTCCAGTTCATGAACCACGGCCTCAAGGGACAAAAGCTGCAAAGGAGGCGCGAAAAGGGAGAGGGAAAGGAAAAGGAAAAGAAGTATGTACTAATTTTGGGCCATTTCAAATATCAGACGAGACTTCAGAGCTGTTGCGTGAAGGGCAAGATCGCAAAGCTGCTGCACTTGAAAAATGGGCAGAAGCAACAACAGCTAAGGCTATGGCAGACAAGGAAAAGGCCGAAGCAAGAAAGGAACAAGTAAAGGTTGACAAATTCAACATGTACATGGAGATGCTGAAACTTGATACTTCTAGATTCAGTGATGTGCAACTGGAGCGACATGAAAAAATGCTAGAGAGTTTGTGCAAGGAGTTGAGTTAAATATTCCATTAGTCGAACTGATGTGTATCTTTCATTTGCTCTGTACCTTTCATTAGTCAACCAACTATGTATTATTTGAAACCTATGTATCTTTCATTAGTCAGGCTGCTATGTATTTTAAATTTCACAAACTACTGTGTATCTTCATTAGTCAGCCTGATATGTATCTTTTATTGGACATCTACTATGTATCCCATGTTACATCAACTTAGGAGAGCAATGAGAAAATGTGTGTACTATCAGAGACAGAGAGAGAGAGCATACATGAATATTTCTATCATATCACCGTGCTCTGTTTACATCAGTAATTCTGCAATCAACAATAACAAGGTATACACTTTAGAAAATATGTACCGTAAAAAATAAAAGTACCATTTACAGGAAAAAGAACCCAACTGTTGGAAAATAAAATTATAAAAAGAAACTAGCCGTTGGAGAAGAACAATAGAAAAATAAACTAGCCGTTGGACCTTGGGTGTATATATATGGGGACGTCTACTGCCCCTTTCAGTTTCATACAGACTTCCAATCCGCTCTCATCCAAACCTGTACACCCCACATCCACTCCCCTCTCATCCAGACTCTACTCCCCTTTCACAAAAATGCCTCGACATTCAGATTCCGAGTCCGAGAACTCAGAGGAGGGAATTGTTGCTGCATATGTCGATGAGGTTGTCTTTGACTTCATCAATGACCCAATTGAGGCTGAGATAGAAGCACATATTTTGGCTCAAGCTGAAGCACAAGAAAATGAAGCCAGAGGTCCACCTAAACAGATGGTTGATAGAGACCGACAAGGTGGAAATGCCAAGTTGATGGCTGACTACTTCACCGACAACCCAGTTTACACGGACAAGCAATTCCGTTGAAGGTATCGTATGAGGAAGCATGTATTTCTTCGCATTTTAGAAACCCTCAGTGCTTGGTCACCTTATTTTCGCCAAAGGTCGAATGCCTTTGGAAAGCCTGGTCATTCACCACACCAAAAATGCACAGCTGCCATGCGCATGCTTGCCTATGGTTGCCCAGCCGATAGTCTAGATGAAAATTTAAGGATGGGTGCAAGCACAGCCGTTGATTGCTTGACCAAATTCGCGAAAGGTGTGAGAAATAATTTTGGTACTGAATATCTAAGAAGGCCTACTAGTGCAGACACCCAGCGGTTACTTCACATAGGAGAGGCCCGAGGATTTCCTGGCATGTTAGGAAGTCTTGATTGCATGCATTGGGAATGGGATAAATGTCCAACTGGTTGGAAGGGACAATTTACTCGTGCTGATATCGGAGCTTCCACCGTTATGCTCGAAGCAGTTGCCTCACATGATCTTTGGATTTGGCATGCATTTTTTGGTGTGGCAGGATCTAACAATGACATTAATGTCTTAAACCAATCAACTTTGTTCACACAATTACTCCAAGGGAGAGCTCCATAAGTTCAGTTCACAGTACAAGGACATGTTTACAACAAGGGCTACTATCTTGCAGATGGTATTTATCCGGAGTGGGCGACATTAATGAAGACCATCCCCTGCCCCAGAATGCGAAAGACAAGAAATATGCACAGTGTCAAGAAGGAGCAAGAAAAGATGTAGAAAGGGCTTTTGGAGTTTTGCAACGTAGATTTGCGATCATACGTTGCCCAGCCAGGCTGTGGGATAGAGCTACACTAGCAGATATCACGTATGCATGCGTCATACTGCACAACATGATAGTTGAGGATGAAAGAGATAACTATCGTGTACGTCACGACTTGGATTATCACCAGGGGCAGGACCCAGTACCATTGGTAGGATACAATCATGGACCAATTCCAGAATTTGCCACAATACTTCAGACAGACACCGAAATTCAGGATAGAACAGTGCATCGTCAACTCAAGGATGACTTGGTAGAGCACATATGGGAAAAATTTGGAGCTGATGATGCTTAAAATTTATTCATAGCATGTAATTTGTTGTATTTCTTTAATTCTGTACGACTTATGTTGTAATAGCATGGAATTTATTGTGTTTTAATTCTGTACGACTTATGTTGTAATATTTTCGCTCCATGTGGAATCTCTGTAAGCATTAGAAGGTCATAGATTTAATCTGCTATTCTAACAGAGCGAGCCTAGCTGTACTACCAACCTAAATTATTAATAGACACACAATTGAGCACTATATTAATTAACATCTGGAAGTCAGAGCCGAATCAGTACAAGCTAGCAACACCAAGTAAGCTAACTAATCAATCAAGCTAATTAATTTAGCAACCGCACGGATTCAGATTCAGAAAAGCTAGCTTACCACAATCGCATCTTGATTTGGATGCCACACCTGTCCTGCGCAAGACAGCAGAAAATTGCATCCGCTCGTACAAAATTGTCCTCTCCATGACAGCAGCTAAAGCAGCGACTCCGGCCGTCCGGCCGCAGCTCTAATCCTCCCGACGAGCAGTGCCTTGCACATCCGTACTGCAGGTCGTGAGCGCGTGGATGGCACCGCTTGACACTCTCCCGTCGAGACGACATGGACAGCCTCGTTCCTATCTGCACTGCGCCGCACCTTCGCTCCTATCCTCCACCGGCCGCCGGCCGCCGGCCACCTCCACGTCCCAGCTTCTCCCTCCGTCCAGCCGCTCGCCTCTGCTCCTCACTCATCCATCAGCTGCGACGGCAAATATTGTTGTCCATCCTCCATCGATTCTGAGCCATGGCTGGTAGATGCGGTAGTGGGATTTGAGATAGGATAGGGGAGAGGATTTGGGGATTTCTCCGTTCGCGGGAGCAGGAGTGGTTCGGTGGGGGAAAGTGGGGGTGCGGTGGGGAAAGTGGGGTGCGGTGGGTCCCCACAAGGTGTGTCTAAACGGTGGAGGGGTATCATTTTCTTAGACCCAGGTTGGCTTTTTCTCCTAGACATAGTGCAACGCTGGACACGCTCTAAGAAAATGATACCCCTCCACCGTTTAGACACACCTTGTGGGGACCCACCGCACCCCACTTTCCCCCACCGAACCACTCCTGCTCCCACGAACGGAGAAATCCCCAAATCCTCTCCCCTATCCTATCTCAAATCCCACTACCGCATCTACCAGCCATGGCTCAGAATCGATGGAGGATGGACAACAATATTTTCCGTCGCAGCTGATGGATGAGTGAGGAGCAGAGGCGAGCGGCTAGACGGAGGGAGAAGCTGGGACGTGGAGGCGGCCGGCGGCCGGTGGAGGATAGGAGCGAAGGTGCGGCGCAGTGCATATAGGAAGGAGGTTGTCCATGTCGTCTCGACGAGAGAGTGTCAAGCGGTGCCATCCACGCGCTCACGACCTGCAGTACGGATGTGCAAGGCACTGCTCGTCGGGAGGATTAGCGTTGCAGCCGGACGGCCGAAGTCGCTGCTTTAGCTGCTGTCATCGAGAGGACAATTTTGTACGAGCGGATGCAATTTTCTGCTGTCTTGCGCAGGACAGGTGTGGCATCCCAATCAAGATGCGATTGTGGTAAGCTAGCTTTCCTGAATCTGAATCCGTGAGGTTGCTAAATTAATTAGCTTGATTGATTAGTTAGCTTACTTGGTGTTGCTAGCTTGTACTGATTCGGCTCTGACTTCCGGATGTTAATTAATATAGTGCTCATTTGTGTGTCTGTTAACAATTTAGGTTGGTAGTACAGCTAGGCTCGCTCTGTTAGAATAGCAGATTAAATCTATGACCTTCAAATGCTTACAGAGATTCCACATGGAGCGAAAATATTACAACATAAGTCGTATAGAATTAAAACACAATAAATTCCATGCTATTACAACATAAGTCGTACAGAATTAAAGAAACACAACAAATTACATGCTATGAATAAATTTTAAGCATCATCAGCTCCAAATTTTTCCCATATGTGCTCTACCAAGTCACCCTTGAGTTGACGATGCACTGTTCTATCCCGAATTTCGGTGTCTGTCTGAAGTAATGTGGCAACTGGAATTGGTCCATGATTGTATCCTACCAATGGTACTGGGTCCTGCCCCTGGTGATAATCCAAGTCGTGACGTACACGATAGTTATCTCTTTCATCCTCAACTATCATGTTGTGCAGTATGACGCATGCATACATGATATCTGCTAGTGTAGCTCTATCCCACAGCCTGGCTGGGCAACGTATGATCGCAAATCTACGTTGCAAAACTCGAAAAGCCCTTTCTACATCTTTTCTTGCTCCTTCTTGACACTGTGCATATTTCTTGTCTTTTGCATTCTGGGGCAGGGGGGTGGTCTTCATTAATGTCGCCCACTCCGGATAAATACCATATATGCAAGATACTAGCCCTTGTTGTAAACATGTCCTTGTATTGTGAACTGAACTTCTGGAGCTCTCCCTTGGAGTAATTGTGTGAACAAAGTTGATTGGTTTAAGACATTAATGTCATTGTTAGATCCTGCCACACCAAAAAATGCATGCCAAATCCAAAGATCATGTGAGGCAACTGCTTCGAGCATAACGGTGGAAGCTCCGATATCAGCACGAGTAAATTGTCCCTTCCAACCAGTTGGACATTTATCCCATTCCCAATGCATGCAATCAAGACTTCCTAACATGCCAGGAAATCCTCGGGCCTCTCCTATGTGAAGTAACCGCTGGGTGTCTGCACTAGTAGGCCTTCTTAGATATTCAGTACCAAAATTATTTCTCACACCTTTAGCGAATTTGGTCAAGCAATCAACGGCTGTGCTTGCACCCATCCTTAAATTTTCATCTAGACTATCGGCTGGGCAACCATACGCAAGCATGCGCATGGCAGCTGTGCATTTTTGGTGTGGTGAATGACCAGGCTTTCCAAAGGCATCCGACCTTTGGCAAAAATAAGGTGACCAAGCACTGAGGGTTTCTAAAATGCGAAGAAATACATGCTTCCTCATACGATACCTTCGACGGAATTGCTTGTCCGTGTAAACTGGGTTGTCGGTGAAGTAGTCAGCCATCAACTTGGCATTTCCACCTTGTCGGTCTCTATCAACCATCTGTTTAGGTGGACCTATGGCTTCATTTTCTTGTGCTTCAGCTTGAGCCAAAATATGTGCTTCTATCTCAGCCTCAACTGGGTCATTGATGAAGTCAAAGACAACCTCATCGACATATGCAGCAACAATGCCCTCCTCTGAGTTCTCGGACTCGGAATCTGAATGTCGAGGCATTTTTGTGAAAGGGGAGTAGAGTCTGGATGAGAGGGGAGTGGATGTGGGGAGTACAGGTTTGGATGAGAGCGGATTGGAAGTCTGTATGAAACTGAAAGGGGCAGTAGACGTCCCCATATATATACACCCAAGGTCCAACGGCTAGTTTATTTTTCTATTGTTCTTCTCCAACGGCTAGTTTCTTTTTATAATGTTATTTTCCAACAGTTGGGTTCTTTTTCCTGTAAATGGTACTTTTATTTTTTACGGTACATATGTTCTAAAGTGTATACCTTGTTATTGTTGATTGCAGAATTACTGATGTAAACAGAGCACGGTGATATGATAGAAATATTCATGTATGCTCTCTCTCTCTGTCTCTGATAGTACACACATTTTCTCATTGCTCTGCTAAGTTGATGTAACATGGGATACATAGTAGATGTCCAATAAAAGATACATATCAGGCTGACTAATGAAGATACACAGTAGTTTATGAAATTTAAAATACATAGCAGCCTGACTAATGAAAGATACATAGGTTTCAAATAATACATAGCTGGTTGACTAATGAAAGGTACAGAGCAAATGAAAGATACACATCAGTTCGACTAATGGAATATTTAACTCAACTCCTTGCACAAACTCTGTAGCATTTTCTCATGTCGCTCCAGTTGCACATCACTGAATCTAGAAATATCAACTTTCAGCATCTCCATGTACATGTTGAATTTGTCAACCTTTACTTGTTCCTTTCTTGCTTCGGCCTTTTCCTTGTCTGCCATAGCCTTAGCTGTTGTTGCTTCTGCCCATTTTTCAAGTGCAGCAGCTTTGCGATCTTGCCCTTCACGCAACAGCTCTGAAGTCTCGTCTGATATTTGAAATGGCCCAAAATTAGTACATACTTCTTTTCATTTTCCTTTCCCTCTCCCTTTTCGCGCCTCCTTTGCAGCTTTTGTCCCTTGAGGCCGTGGTTCACGAACTGGACGTGCATCTTCACTGTCCTGATTTGAGGATGAATTGTAAGCTCCCAATGCATCGAGCTTATGTCTCTTCTCACCTTGGTCCTCTTCTAGGTATGTATTGCACCATTTGGGCTCTTTCTTCACTACTTTCCACCAATATTCTAGAGCAAATGGTTTCTTCACTTTTGCTTGATTTAAATACATGGCACGTACTTTTTCCATAAGTTGCTCTTCTGATTGACCACTAACATAAATATCAGTTGTCCTCTTGTAGCATGCATGGAACAATGTGACTAATGGGGTAGTCTTTCTCCAATGGCTCTTGCATTGAGAAACAGATCTTCTTTCATTTGGTGGGCTATTCTTGTTGTACTCATCTACTACTTGCTTCCAGTAATAGTCACTTTTTTTCCATTGCCTTCAATTGGATCGACAAAATGCTTAATCCAAGCATTAACCAATCTCTCATTCTCTTGTTTTGACCAATTGATGCGACTTCTTTTTGCTTCTTCATCTGGACTGCTATCCCTGCTTTCTTCACCTTTATGTTGCCTATTGTTTTGTGTAACAGACATAGGAGAAGAAGAATCCTCACCGCGAGATCCCCGACGCCGTAAGCTCCAAAGAAGGCGCCGGATTCGACCGGCGACGATGAAAGGCGACCTTGAGCTCCTCCATAGGGAAGATTTGTGGGTGGCCTGGTATTCATCTGTAGGTGAGCTCCTCCATACGGCAGATTTCCTAGGTTGTATGGACGTTGTTGGATGCCTGGGTGATAAGCAAAGGGGGGAATACTTGGATGGTGAGGATGCAGATTAGGAGGGAATTGGGAGGACGTATGGATATTCATGCCATAGTGAGAAGGTTGAAGCTTCTGGAAGTATTGGCTATTTTGGTTCTCAGTCTCTGCTTCAGAGCTGAGCATGCTTGTGTAACTTGGTGGACGAGATGGATCCATATTTCGAATATGTGTGTTGTGGGAGTTGTTCTTGTATTGCATATATAGCTAGCTGAATACACAGAGACGAGACACAACGGCTAGTGAAGCTTGTTTGAATGCACAACGGCCAGCGGCCAACTGCTAGCCCAAACGGTTGGGACTGTTGAATATTTTAATCAAATTGAATTTTTTTAATCAGCTAGACACCTGGGTCTTGTACTAGTCGCGACTGGAGGAATCTTTTTCTTAGTCCCATGTGCTCCCATGTGCTGCACCGTTTAGTCCTAGGACTAAGCATTCTTAGTCACCTCTTTTCTAACACGCTGCACACGCCCTTAGACCCAGGTTGGCTTTTTCTCCTAGACATAGTGCAACGTTGTACACGCTCTTACCACTCCACTTGCTTTTTGAGTTTTGACACTGTTTGGGTTTCGGGAGTCAAATCTGGAGAGAGAGAAAGCAAGATCTAAAATTCCTTGTTCTCCCATCTTCCTCGGCGCTTTCTCATTCTCCTCCTCCCCGTACAATTTTTGCAACTGTGTCCGTTTATCCGATGATGTCTTCTCACACAAGGAGGCCCAGCGAGGGGCAGAGCAAGACGGAGGCATCCATGCCTAGCTCGAGCCTTAGGTCGAGCGTTTCCAACTAATTGAGATCCAAGTTCTCACCGTACGACGACGGTGGCAACGAGCCGTCCGGTGAGGAGCACCCCCGGCGCTGAAATCTGTAGAGACGGTCATGGTGGAGCGTTGCGCTATGCCGGTCTGTGTTGAACAGCGGCCGATCAATCACTGCTTTGTTTTCAGTGAGTGTAGCCGTTCTCGCTATCCCCCTCTGAAGTTTCTCTCGATCTCGAACATCTATTCCGACGAGTTTATCTAGATGTAGTTTAGTTGTCTTTTAGTTTCATGTTGAACATCTTTTAGTTTGGCTATTCCTTTTTGCTAATTTAGATTTCCATGTTGAGGATATAACTTTTTGTTTGTATTTTTTCAACTCGATGTAACTTTTTGTTGTTCAACAAATTTTTTAGATGTATTTTTGATTGGTTATAGTTCTTGAATTGAATTGTTGGATATAATTTTTGTTTCCATTTTTGCAACTGGATATAATTTTTATGCGGCTGAATTGATTTGTTGGATTTTTTTTTGCAGCGATTTACTTTTGCATAATCGTTGGGATGTGGCTACTTTTGCATAATCGTTGGGATGTGGCTTTGGTGTATGTTTGTTTCATGGGGATGTATTCTTTCCTTTCTCGTTTTCTACGACATGTAAGAAACAATTTGTTCAGGACTTTGTTGCCATGGAGCTGCTGAATCATGACCAGTAGCTGTAGAAGGGTTTCGAGGGGCGTGTTTTTGCAGTAAATGTGTGCGCTACACTCGGGTGGTCCCAGGTTCCTTGCTTGGAATATGTCGCTTTCGAAAAACACCGCGTAGCGCAAAATCGTGCGCGCGCACTCCCTAGCATCGTCCTATTTAAAGGTAGCTACGTACGAAATGTGAATTCACTATGATAAAAAAAAAGGTGTGACACAGAAATAATTTTTTCATGAGAGACAATGGTACAATTTTATGAATCTTCGCACTAGAAGACCCAATTTTTTGAAGCCAAACGCGAGGCGGCTGGCTGTGGGCTGTGGCTACAGCCGGCTTGACAGCCCTCGGTTTGAGGCGCGTGAAAGTCGATCGCGCTAGCTAGCCTTTCGTCCACTGGCGAAGCCCTCGGTAGGGCGATGTCGGGCGTACATGTAGCCCTTGTTTTGTACAGGTAATTTAGAAGGGATTAGTGAGTATAAACCAAACGGGAATTGATGAAAACAAGCGTGACACCCAATCCACTTGAGTCACGTCTAATCCACTTCCACCCTGATTCCCTACTCTAATTTTTATGTTTGGCACAAGGTAAATCGGGTCATTGGGCACCGCGAAACAAGACCTTTGGCGTCGCTGCAACTTCGCTATGATCGCTGAGCGAGGGGTGATGAGCATCTCAAATAGGGTTCCTCTAGACAGCGCTCGTAGCGAGCGCTGCAAGGACTCGCCCGCGTATGATTAAAGTTGGGTCGGCCCATTTGGTATGAAAAAAGGAAATAAAATAGGGAAAAGTAGGAATCGAACCTAGATCGCTGGTTAGTTGTTAAAGCTGCGCAAAGCCACCAGACTACGCCACAGTAATTGTCCAAGCTCCCGTTTTAACCTTTTTATTTTCATCTTTTCTGTTTTTTTCTCATTCTTTTAATGGTTTTAAAACATGAACTATTTTTAATTTTGAACAAATTTTAAGTTTGAACAATTTTAAAAAAATAAACAATTTCAAACATGAACAATTCTTAAATTTGAACAAATTTTAAATTTGAACAGATTTTAAATTTAAACAGTTTTTATCCGAACAAATTTCGAATTTGAAAACATATAAATTTGAACATTTTTAAAGTTTGAACGAAATAATAAAAAAAAAAAGAATAAAAACAGAAAAGAAAAGAAACAAAAACGAAAAATGAAAAATAATAAAAACAGAAGAAAAATAAGATACTATAAAAACTGTTAAAAGAGGACTATGTACATAGAATGAGTTCTAGCCTAGTGGTTGTGTTCCTTTGGTCTTAACCGGGGGTTGCGGGGTCGAATCCTGCGCGTTCCTCCTTTGTTCGTCTTTTATCTTTTCCACACTCATCAATTTGGGCCGGCCCGTTTAAAATTTTCTACGTGAGCGAGTCGGTACACCGAATCGCTATAAGAGATATATAGCGATGGCGTCTCAAATACACGTCCATCCGATGTGTTATCTCATGCCTTCAGATTTTGAGCCCGGCCAAAACCAGCCTGCCAAACAACCCACTAGTTTTTCATGGTGGTTCTAATATGGGCTGGATATTTACACGAAAAAACCAGTCGAAATTTCTTTACCAAACAAGGCCGTAGGGATATACGGGTCGCCCTATGCGGCGCTCCTTGCGAGCCGGAGGGAGCGCTCGCTCACACTCCGAGTAACTGGGCCTGGCCCAACATTTCGGACTGAGCTTTTTGTCCGCACTGCACTAGAGGAGGCGCGTGTGGGCCGGCCCATTACCTCATAGCTAGTTTTTTTCTTCCAAAACTGCATGTTTCAACGTTTCTTCTAAATATAAACGATTTTAAATTTCGAACAATTTTGAAGTTTGAACAATTTTTAAAGAATAAACGAATTCAGACATGAACAAAAGTTACGTATGAACAAATTCTCAAAGTTGAACACTTTTTAACCTGAACGTTTTTCTCATTTGAACATTTTTTCCCGAACAAAATTTTAAAAAAGTTTATCCGGATTTATTTTGAATTTAAATATTTGGTGGGCTATTCTTGCTGTACTCATCTACTACTTGCTTCCAGTAATAGTCACTTTTTTCCATTGCCTTCAATTGGATCGACAGAATGCTTAATCCAAGCATTAACCAATCTCTCATTCTCTTGTTTTGACCAATTGACGCGACTTCTTTTTGCTTCTTCATCTGGACTGCTATCCCTGCTTTCTTCATCTTCATGTTGCCTATTGTTTCGTGTAACAGACATAGGAGAACAAGAATCCTCACCGCGAGATCCCCCGACGCCGTAAGCTCCAAAGAAGGCGCCGGATTAATTCGACCGGCGACGATGAAAGGCGACCTTGAGCTCCTCCATAGGGAAGATTTGTGGGTGGCCTGGTATTCATCTGTAGGTGAGCTCCTCCATACGGCAGATTTCCTAGGTTGTATGGATGTTGTTGGATGCCTGGGTGATAAGGAAAGGGGGGAATACTTGGATGGTGAGGATGCAGATTAGGAGGGAATTGGGAGGACGTATGGATATTCATGCCATAGTGAGAAGGTTGAAGCTGCTGGAAGTATTGGCTATTTTGGTTCTCAGTCTCTGCTTCAGAGCTGAGCATGCTTGTGTAACTTGGTGGACGAGATGGATCCATATTTCGAATATGTGTGTTGTGGGAGTTGTTCTTGTATTTCATATATAGTTAGCTGAATACACAGAGACGAGACGCGATGGCTAGTGAAGCTTGTTTGAATGCACAACGGCCAGCGGCCGACTGCTAGCCCAAACGGTTGGGTTTGTTGGATATTTTAATCAAATTGAATTTTTTTAATCAGCTAGACACCTGGGTCTTGTACTAGTCGCGACTCGAGGAATCTTTTGCTTAGTCCCATGTGCTCCCATGTGCTGCACCGTTTAGTCCTAGGACTAAGCATTCTTAGTCACCTCTTTTCTAACACGCTGCACACGCCCTAACGTAATTGATACCCAGTCACTGACATGCCAGGCCCATCTTGGATCGTCACCTACTAGTGTGTTTTGTGAGGAGAACACATACCGTGTGCATCCAGACTTGACGATAAATGTCGCTGGTCCCACATCACTTTCCACCTTCTAGGCCGCTTGGGTCAGACCGCGAGATGGAGATCGGACAACGCCAGGAAGTGCGCACCGTGTAAGACAATAAAGTGCCCAGGCAGTTATTATTCACGCTTTATATAATTATCAATATGAAAGAACATTGCCACTTTTATGAAGTAAAGCATTTCCATTTTTTCTACTTCTATTTGTACTTCATTTTTAATCCCAGCAACATGAACAATGTCGTGACTGGCCAACTAGCTTGTATAGGCCTTGTTAAGTACTTCTTCCGTTCGGAATTAGATGAATTGTGTTTGTCCAAATATAGATGTATCTATATACTAAAATATGTCTAGATACATCTTTATTTCGACAAACACAAGTCATCTAATTTCGAACTGAGGGAGCACTTGGGCCGCTCGCACTTTGAAGGTACCGGGCGGCATAGAGCACTGTCTCTGCTGCCTTGGTAGGCTGCTAATGCAAACAAGATAGAAGGTTCGTTCAATACCATTCCACCAAATAAGGCCCGATAGACAACATGCCACCTACATTGGTCCACGGAGCTAGCAGCGCCCTGTTTTCGTTTGATTGGAACTTAGCGCCACCTGATTTGGGGCTTCGAAAAGAGAAATCGGATTGCTGGAAGCGTCAGATCACCATGGTGATTTCCAGGTCGTTCAGTTTAACAATATCTTAATTTACAGCTTATTAATAACATGATTACGCGGCGCACCACCAATCCACATAAAAAAATAGTGCAGCACTGAAATTCTAATTTTGGCCCCGCTAATGGTATTGTCCATGGTTATAAATGATAGTCAAGGGGTATAATACACTCAATGGAAGAAAAAAAACTATCATGTAGGTTAAATTGCTGAAATTTGAGGTGAGCTTTAGACACATTAGGCAATTTCCATTTAATCTCTAAGGCCCATCCTGCCAAAGCAAATGGTGGCAGTTTAGTCCCATATTGCTAGTTGGAAGAGTTTTGCACCAGTTTATAAGGTGATCTCTCTCCCCATTAGTGTGAGTTGGTATGAAGAGAGAAATTATGGAGGTGTTCCACTCGCGCGCTCCTCCTCCTCCTCCGCCGCCCGCCTCGCCTCGTCACGACGCGCCGCGCCGCGGATTGCGGGAATGAGCCGAGTCGATGCCGACGTCATGTTGATTGTAAATCGCCGCATTGATCACATGGTAACGGTGTAATAACCGCGCGTAGTAAAACGCCGCATTAATCACATGGTAACGGCTGTAGTAAACGTCAATTAATTATGTGAGCGGACTGTTCTCCTACTCGGTTGTGCCTATATATTGGAGGTTCAGGCGGACACAGAAACACTCTCATACACTCTGCCTCTTTGCGCCCACTGTCGTTCCACTTCATGTTGCTGCCGCCGGTGATCCCATCCCGTCTACCGCGTACACGGCCGACGGGAGAGCAGGCCTCCGAAACCCCGTCACTCCAGATCCTGTACAAGAGAGGAGCGATTAGGTTTTTTGGGAGCGTCTCCTACACGACTGCTCGCTGCTTGTTCATCTATTTTGACTAATACCGCGTCGCCCGCTTCGTCAACATGTCCACCGAAGCCGAACGCGCTGCTGCTGCCGCCGAGGCCGCCTCTGCTGCCACCGCGGCTGCCGCCACTGCTACTGCTACTACCAACTGGCCGATCGCAGGGTATAACACGTTTATCACTGCCCTTATTATTTTTATGTGTGGAATACTAATAGTTTGCGTAGATGTGTCTACTGTCAATCTAGTATGCAGGAATATGGATAATTATCAGTATGTTTACGTCATGCTCGTGATTTATACTTGGATTAATTTAATCTGTAATTTTCCTAAATTCTTAACAATCCAAAAACCTAATATGTGTAGGCAATTTTCGATTCATGGTTTTCCTACTGCACTGAAACCGGACCCGTTTACGGGGACATACTTTAAGCGTTGACATACCAAAACAATCTTATGACTCATGGCCATGAGCGTGTTCTGGATCGCCGGTGTCACTCCCACTGGAACAATTACTCCTGAACAGAAGAAGGCGTTTAGGGATGTCACCGTCGTGTTTGTTGGATGCGTTCTAAGCGTGATCGGAGATAAGTTTGTTGACGCATATTTATATATGCGACTTGTGGGAGGCGCTCGAATCCAATTCGGCGCAACCGATGCTGGCAGCGAGATGTACAGTATAGAGCAGTTCGATGACTACAGAATGGTCGAAAACCGTTCTGTATTGGAGTAGGCTCATGAGATATAGTGCATCACTAAGGAGATTGAAATTCTGAAGTGCGTGTTACTGGGCAAGTATGTCGCGGGATGCATAATTGGCAAGCTGCCTTCCTGGAGGAACTTTGCCACTACTCTGAAACATCAGAGGCGTGAATTCTCAGTAGAGGATGTCATCGGCCATCTGAGTGTTAAGCAGAATTCGAGGGCAAAGGACTCGCATGGAAAAGGTAACGAAGGGACTTCTGCGGCCAATATGGTACATAAGAAATACAACTCTCACAAGAACAAGGTGAGGACTCGTGTCCAGCAAAATACCGACTTCAAGAAGAAGGCTAAGAAGACCTTCAAGAAGGATAAGAAGAAAGATGGATGCTTCACTTGTGGTTCACTGGAACACTAAGCTGTGAAGTGCCCAAACAAGTACAAGAAGCCAAGACAGGATTCCAAGGCTGTCAACATGATTGTGAGCAACAATGAGAATGGGGCATCTGGGTATGGTAATTTGTTTACTGTATTTTCAGTTTGTCAGTCTACTGATTGGCGGATTGACACAGATGCAAATATTCATATGTGTGCTGACATCTCTTTGTTTTCTTCTTATCAGGTCACAAGAAACGGGTCCGTATTGATGGGGAATGACGCAAGTGCTTTTGTACTTGGTGTTGGCACGGTCGAGCTGAAATTTACTTTGGGAAGGATCGTGTAGCTCAAGAACGTGCAACATGTTCCCGCCATCAAGAAGAATCTTGTTAGTGGCTCCCTTCTATGTAGAGAAGGGTTTAAGTTGGTATTTGAGTCTAATAAAGTAGTTGTAACGAAATATGGACCGTTTGTTAGAAAAGGGTACGAGTGTGGAGGTCTGTTCCGCTTTTCCCTCGCTGATTTCTGTAATAAAGTCGTGAACAATATTCATTCGAGTGTTGATAAAATAGAATTTTGGCATTCACGTCTTTGTCACGTTGGTTTCAGTTGCATGACGCGGTTAGCAAAATTAAATTTAATTCCAAGTTTCACTTTAGCCAAAGGTTCTAAGTTCCATTCGTGTGTGCAAGAAAAGAAACCTCGTAAGCCCCATAAAACTGTGGAGGAGAGACACTTGGCGCCACTAGAAATCATACATTCTGATCTCTGTGAGATGAATGGTGTGTTGACTAAAGGTGAAAAGAGATACTTCATGACGTTAATAGATGATCCCACTAGGTTTTGCTATGTATATCTGTTAAACACTAAAGATGAGGCTCAACTTGGAAAGAAAATTAGACGAATCCGGTCAGATCGTGGTGGAGAGTATTTCCCTAATGAGTTTGATTCATTCTGTGCGGAACATGGTATTATTCATGAGAGGACGCCTCCCTATTCACCTCAGTCAAATGGGGTTGCCGGAAGGAAAAACCGTACTCTAACAGATTTTGTTAATGCCATGTTAGATGCATCGGGTTTATCCAAGGCATGGTGGGGGAGGCTATATTGACATCATCTCATGTCCTGAATAAAGTTTTGACAAAAGATAATGAAATCAATCCCTATGAGCAATGGGGGAAGAGAAAAACAACACTCTCGTACTTACGTACTTGGGGCTGTTTGGCGAAAGTCAATGTGTCGATCCCCAAAAAGCGTAAACTTGGACCAAAGACCGTGGATTGCATTAATTTGAGATGCGCTAAGAATAGCGTTGGCTATAGATTTCTAGTAGTGAAATCTGAGGTGCCTGAAGTGAAGGTCGGTACGATTATGGAGTCTAAAGATGCTATATTCTTTGAGGATATTTTTCCTATGAGAGATATGCAAAGCACTTCTAGACAGGAATCAGAGGAGACTCCCGAGCCTGCCATTCCTATGGAATATTATGAACAAACACATGATGAAAATCCTGAGAAGGATGACGAGGAAACCCTTGGTAGGGGCAAGAGACAGAGGACTGCAAAGTCTTTTGGTGACGACTTACTTGTGTACCTCTTGGATGATACTCCCACTTCTATTTCAGAAGCTTATGCATCTGCAAATGCTGACTACTGGAGAGAAGCGGTTCGTAGCGAGATGGATTCCATCATAGCTAATGGAACGTGGGAGATCACTGAACGTCCTTATGGCTGTAAACCATTAGGATGTAAGTGGGTGTTCAAAAAGAATCTTAGGCATGATGGTACGATTGAAAAGTACAAGGCTAAACTTGTGGCCAAGGGTTATTCCCAAAAAGAAGATGAAGATTTATTTGATACTTATTCACATGTGGCCAGACTAACTACCATTCGAGTATTACTCTCTCGTTGGCGGCCTCGCATGGTCTTCTCGTCCATCAGATGGATGTTAAGACGGCTTTCCTGAATGGAGAGCTAGACGAGGAAATCTATATGCAACAGCCAGATGGCTTTGTGATAGATGGTCAAGAAGGAAAGGTGTGCAAGTTAATAAAATCTTTATATGGGCTGAAACAAGCACCTAAGCTATGACTTGAGAAGTTCAATATAACTTTAACATTTGTTGGCTTTGTTGTTAATGAAGCTGACAAATGTGTATACTATCGCCATGGTGGGGGCGATGGAGTTATACTGTGTTTGTATGTTGATGACATACTGATATTTGGGACCAACCTCAAAGTAATCGATGAGGCTAAGTCGTTTCTATCCCAGAACTTTGAGATGAAAGATCTTGGTGTGGCTGATGTTATCTTGAACATCAAGCTGTTCAGAGAGAATGAGGGTGGGATTACACTTCTGCAATCCCATCATGTTGAGAAGGTTTTGAGTCGTTTTGGATATTCGGACTGCAAAATTTCTCCAACACCATATGATCCTAGGGTGCGGATTTGAAAGTTCGAAGGCACAACTAAGGATCAGCTGAGGTACGCTCAAGTAATTGGTTCACTTATGTACCTGGAGAGCGCTACGAGGCCCGACATCATGTTTGCTGTGTGCAAACCAAGCCGGTTTGTTTCCAATCTGGGTGATGCGCATTGGCATGCTGTAGAAAGAATTATGCGCTATCTGAAAGGTACCATGAACCATGGACTTCACTATAGTGGATACCCTTCGGTACTTGAAGAATATTGTGATGCGAATTGGATCTCTGATGCTGATGACATGAAAGCCACAACGGGGTATGTGTTTACTCTTGGAGGTGGTGCTGTTTCCTGGAAGTCTTGCAAGCAAACGATCTTAACGAGATCGACAATAGAAGCAGAATTAACAACATTAGACACGTCTAGTATCGAAGCGGGATGGATTCGAGATCTTTTGATGGAGTTGCCTATGGTTAAAAAGTCTGTACCGGCTATCCTTATGAACTGTGGCAATCAAACAGTAATTTTCAAGGTGAAGAGTTCAAAGGAAAATGCACAGTCCACAAAGCGCATAAAAATGAGAATTAAAGTTGTCAGACATTTAAGAAATTCCAGAGTGATAGCGGTGGATTATATCCAGTCGGCTAAGAATCTGGCAGATCCCTTTACTAAAGGGCTATCACGTGTTGTGCTAGAAAGTGCATCGAGAGAGATGGGTATGAGACCCACATGGGTTGCCATGGCAGTAACCCAACCTATGTGATCGGACATCCCGTGAAGTAGGACCTGCGAAAACAAGCTAGTGGTTAACTGAGGAGAGTAATTTTTACTAACCCACTCCGCTGGAGATGCAGTACTCTAAAAAACTGTATGGCAGGTTGACTTTCGTTTTAATGTGTTCCAACGCTTGTATAAGCAAGATGCTATCCTACAGAACAATCTTTGGAGGAACACACCTATATAAGGCTGACTGCTGGTCACAGTCTATGAGATAGGGTGATCTTTAATAAGTTCACAAATAGGCTAGGAGTGTGACTAATATGCTCCACCCGAGGGGTCAGCCTTCGGCAGCCTAGTACTGGCAAGACATTTAGTGAAACTACTTTACGCCAAACTGACAGTTCAAGGCATAGTCCATTGTTCAGTTGTGATGTTGTGTATCTATTGCTCTAGGTGGATGTTCAACCTTAACGGGTCTCCACTGAAAATGCTGGTATATAAAAATAGTGATTGGAACAGAGGACAACACCATGGGTCTTCGGATCTGGTGGGGGATTGCTGAAATTTGAGGTGGGCTTTAGGCCCACTAGGCAATTTCCATTTAATCCCTAAGCTCCATGCTGCCATAGCAAATGGTCGGAGTTTAGTCCCATATTGCTAGTTGGGAGAGTTTTGCACCGGTTTATAAGGTGAGCTCTCTCCCCACTAGTGTGAGTTGGTATGAAGAGAGAGGAGTTGTGGAGGTGTTCCACACGCGCGCTCCTACTCCTCCGCCGCCCGCCTCGCCTCGTCACGACACGACACGTCAGAATGCGCCGCGCCGCGGGTTGCGGGAATGAGTCGAGCCGATGCCTTTATTTTGGCAGTCGGAAACGGGGAGTCAACAGACAGATCACGTGGTAACGGTGTAATAACCGCGTGCAGTAAAACGCTGCATTAATCACGTGGTAACGGCTGTAGTAAACGCCAATTAATTATGTTAGCGGACCGTTCTCCTACTCGGCTGTGCCTATATATTGGACGCTCATGCGGATACAGAAACGCTCTCATACACTCTGCCTCTTTGCGCCCACTGTCGTTCCACTTCATGTTGCTACCGCCGGTGATGCCGTCCCGTTTACCGCGTACACGGCCGACGGGAGAGCAGACCTCCGAAACACCGCCTTTCCAGATCATGCACGGGAGAGGGGCGGTTAGGTTTTTGGGGAGCGTCTCCTACGCGACTGCTCGCTGCTGTTCATCTACTTCGACTACTACCGCGTCGCCCTCTTCGTCAACATGTCCACCGAAGCCGAACGCGCTGCTGCTACCGCCACTGTTACGGTTACTGCCAACTGGCCGATCGCAGGGTATAACATGTTTATCCCTGTCCTTATTATTTCCATGTGTGCAATACTAGTAGTTTGCTTAGATGTGTCTACTATCAATCTAGTATGCAGGAATATGGTTAATTATCAGTATGTTTACGTCATACTCGTGATTTATACATGGATTAATTTAATATGTAAATTGCCTAAATTCTTAACATAAATGGTATCCATTTAGGAACACTATTGGTAAACTAGAAACACTAGTAAAAGTGCACGTGTCACACACGTTTTAAGTACTCTCTCCCATTTATAAAAAGTGTCACTCATTTTGTACTAAGTTAGTATAAATTTTATACTAACTGAGCGACACTTTTTATGGATCGAAGGGAGTATCATTACTTAATTTTTTGACAAACATTTCAGAAGGTTTTCTTGAGGCAATGATTTCTATATCAATCCTATCACCTAGGAACATGCCACCTTTTAATATTAAGATCATAAGTCGTGAGGACTGCTTGCCACAGATGAAGGCTAGGTGGTTCACATCTCTCTACTCCCATGACTACTATACATGCAAGGCACTGCTCAACAAATAAAAATTAATTCAAATAAAAGATCTCAACATTCTATTAACCATTAATCATTAGTCTCATCTAAGTTGAGAATATGTTGCCACATAAATGTCCACTTCTTAATTAAGCCATAATGTTCAAAAATATATAATTACTAAGCTACAAATAATTACCGAGGCGTGACAAAAATATCTAAGATCAAATGAATCATTCATTCTTAACCCGAGTTGCCCATTTTACTGAAATTTTGATTCGGCTGAAGTAAAAATCTTAAATCGCAAAAAAAATCTAACTCACCATTTTTTTTCATTAGTTCTTCCAATAAGGAAAAAAAATAATTATATCGGTTATTTTGAATTTATTCTAATCTTTTTACACACAAAGTTTTGAAATTATTCATCTACATCTGGAGTACCGTAGCCAGTAAGATAACACCCTGTCTAAAATTGGTGTAGCCTAAAAATTTCTCCTAAACCTAAAATATACATACACAATCATGTAATTTGCAAGTAGAATCCATATTGCTAAAAAAATAGGTTTTATTTTATTTTCAATCAGTTACAATCATGTAATTTCAAGTACAATCCACTATTGTTATAGCAGAAATTAAGGAGTTGATGTTCCTCTCATGAGTATCTTCTCGATCAGGTACGCTCAAACCATTCATGGGAAAACCCTTTAAAGAAATACAACCGCTGCCCTCCCACACTCCAAGAATTACGAAGCTTAAATAGTTTTCCCATGAATACTTGTATATGATACTCCCCACTATGACCAGTCTAAAAGGGTGTGTGGTAATTAATTGAGCGATGAAAGAAACATTAATTAGGGGGCGAGGAGAGAACAAACGATTTTGGACCGTATGACGTGAGTGGATGTACGGTGTAGATTTAATTTTCCTGCGGGAGTATAATAAGAAGAAAATCTTCTTCTCACGTTAAGACTTCACCTATTTAACTATTAATGCAGCCTAGACATTTATGAATACATATCTGCATTAAATACATGCGAATTGGACACGAATAAAAATCTTGATATTAATGTAGTACTTCCTACGTTTTCAAATGTAAGCCTTTTTAGAGAGTTAAAACAGTTTGCTAAAATAACTTACATTTTGCAGTAGAGGGAGTAAATTAGAAGATTACGCATATCATATCTTATCAAATTTAATAGTGTGCTTTTATGTACATATAGGAAATCCTTTCCTATGGATCAATTGGATAAATGGCTACCATTAATTTTAAATCTGACTGGAAAGCCTATATAAATATGGTTGGTTAAGCCTTATCAAAATTTTCTATTCAAGCTTTCAAGAATGAAAGGAATGCAAGCTATTAGGGTCGCCCTTGTACTGTCATATATTTCTTTAGTCACTAGAGGAAAAGATGCAAGAACTACAAAACAGTGGGAAAATACTAGCCAGATCCTCATGTATAAAAAATTCAATAGAACAATTCTGGTAAGAAAATGTATTAGTCTTATTTTCATTATTTGTTACTATTTCCATTGTCTAACATCTAAAGAAAACATCGAACAAGATGGATGGTGGAGATATATATGACTGTATCGATGTGAACGCGCAACCAGCTCTTAACCACCCATTGTTGAAAGATCACAAAATTCAGGTAAATTATTTTCATAGAAATATTATGTTCAATCACTCTTTTGCTCGGGTTGGTGTACATTTATGTGTGGGGTCATAAGTAAATGTTAATTTATCGTAGATACATGAATGTTAGTTAGGTAGAAATTGTTAAAGTAGATATAGATTTTTATGATAATGTTTTATTTTGTAATATAATAATTCACTCCATAGATTGTTTAACCCCTCATAGTTACGAATCATAAGTTCATCTATTATATATGTATATTTGGATCAAACAATATAAGTGTAAGTTACATAGATAAACTTTATGATATATGAGCTCCATTAATAATGAATAAGGTTAGAAAATTATTTGCATGTGACTGTTTTCTGGAAATATATCTAAATTTCTAAAGAGTGATATTGGTTTTCCTATCAAACAGATGGAACCAAGTTCAATTCCAATTGGACCAGATGTAAAGTATCCGTCTATGCATGTTATTTCAGAAGCGCGTCTCTCTATCGTGGAATGCCCAACTAGAATGGTTCCTATACTACGCAATCGTAGAAGGAACCAATTAGCTGCACACAATATTGGTGAAGTGATTAACAAGGATAATGAAATAGAGGTGGGTTTTCTATATTTATTTTTAGAATAATCTGGTTATTCTAGGTTGATTGTGCAAGTAGTCCATTTTAATTTCACTAGATTACTCTAAGTCGCTATTGTAAGATAACATCCAATCTGTCGTTGACTCTTAGAGGATGAAATATATTGTTGATGGTTGCAAACTCATAAGTGGAGTAATAAATTATATAGAACGTAAATTTAGAACATTTACATGGGATTTCTAAATTTGAAATTTGAATAGTTAGTATTGAATTTTATACCTTAAAATAGTTGTTTCTCCAATGATTTCTTAAAAGTTTGGGTCTATACATGTCTCTCTAACTCTTATTTGACAATGTAAAGTTATATTCATTGATGGCATAAGCCATATGAAATTGGAATTGTCTCTACATTGTTAATACTTAGTCATTACACCAGTGACATTTTTTTTTGTAGGAGGCAGGAATGAGATATTTTGATGATTTATATGGGGTACGAGCTACAATAAATGTTTATGCGCCAAAGGTGAAGAAAAATAGCAGTGATCTTAGTCAATCAGGGATTGAAATTGACAACGGACCAGCGGACCATGTAGACAGTATAGCTGTTGGTTATTCGGTATCCCCAAGCGAATATGGTGATAGCTTTGCAAGGTTTCATGTTGTTTGGGTAAAAAATTATGTTTCATTCGATACATTATGTTACCACCTACTTAAATTTTACAATATGAAGTTACTAAATCCATATAGCTTATATTGATCTGTGTATAAACTTGGTTAACAGAATAACGGAATGCTAAACAAGTCATGTGTCGATAACGATTGTCCTGGTTTTGTGCAAATAAGCCACAATGTTGGTCTTGGAGGAAGAGTACGACCAGTTTGAATCTACAATGGACCACAATATGTAATACACATTCTCATTTTCAAGGTATTACCGTTTCCATTAGTTTATGGTTTCTTATATATGCTGCAAATACGGTGCATGTAAAAAATCTAGTTACTTGACATATTTTATCGACACAACCAATTTTTATAATCCACCATGATATAAGTTGAATTTGTTAAGATCGTCAAAAATTGTCTTGTTCCTGTAATTTAACATTCGCAAATTATGATTCGACATTTATTTTAGAAATTGTCAAGAACATGGCCTAAAATGAACTTATTGGTTACCATACCATACAAAACAATACAAACTTAGAAAGAAACTACAATCATGAAAACACTTTGAATAAAAGGAATTCATTCATTTATGTACATCATGTGTTTTTAAAAACAGTTTAAATAATAAGTTCATGCTATATATCTCTCGTGGGATATAAACCAATGCATGCAGACTAAGGTATGGAGTTTTACAACCTTGTATGTTTTATAAATTAATTCATTCACATTTGAATTTATTTTAGGACCCAAAGACAAAGAATTGGTGGTTGGCGTATGGCAAAGATAATACACTAATTGGATACTGGACAAGCTCACTATTTACTCGCATTAGCGATAAAGGTGAATTTTTATTCTTGGGCGGCCAAGTTTATGGCCCGACAGCTTCGTCAGACTCTCCACAAATTGGCAGTGGACATTTTGCTGCTGAAGGATATGGAAAAGCATCTTTTATAAGAAACATCCAAATTGTTGATGATACTAACAAGCTTGTTACTCCAAAGGAAAACCGAACCCGTGTTGGCACTAGTGATTTAAGGAAATATACTGTTGATGGTTATGAAGTTAATAATCATGGTATGCATATGTACTATGGTGGACCAGGTAATTTGGTATGAAAAGTGCTCCGTAAATTACAATAAAGCAGGAACTTTGCTTCCGGAGTTATTTATTTATATGATTCTTGGATTTATAGACCACTAATGTGTTTCTAGTGGTCACGGTGGTTGGAATTTGTACATATGGATAGGATTCAAAACCCTCAGCATCAACGGAATAACGCTATGTATCCCGAGGGCAGTCACTGAAGTGAAGCCCCTCTATGGCAACGAGGCTTTCACTGTCACCGATGAGTCTCTATATCAGCAAGGGTTTTCTACATTGTTTTGTTTCCTTAATGAGAGGATCATTAAATACGTTATTCTTGTGTCTGCTTGTTTTCACTGAGTTATATTCATATGTCTTCAGTAGGATTATTAGTTACACTCTTTTGATTCGCTAAAGATGTTGGTGGCTAGATCTGAACAAACGGAGAAGGGACGCGCACAATTTGTGTATTTGAGTCTCTCGGGATTATTTTAGTTACTAGATACGTGAATGTGTCATCCACGTTTAATATAGGACATATAACGCAAAATCAAGGAATAATTTTAATCTCATTATCCAAGTGAAAACTAGAACTATAAAAATTCATCCCACCATATGATAATGTACTTATGAGATATTTCGGTCTCATGCTCATAGTAACTCAACCAGTAAATTCAAAAGAAAAAACTAACCCGAGACCATATCTTTTACAACTTGGTGGATGTTGTCTTCACATTTGTTGTCCTCGTTCGTCAACATGTGTACCGATATTGAATTTCGCTATAGAATTTGGTCATGTAACTTCTTTATCATTACAAGATGGCATAAACTTTAGAAACAATAATCTACCATTAAATATCATAGATTGCATAGCATGTTTAGGTTGAAGTTACACATATATGTTTTGAACATTGGCCATGATTGGGTATTATAAAATGTACTGTGATATTCCCATCTTTAAGAAATAACATTATATTAGAACTATTCCACAAGCAAAGTATACATATTCAAATACTTACTGTTGAGTGACCACAGCTAGAATACTTATTAATTGAATTGTTATCATACTAAGTGACATGAAAAATACTTTATTGCTTTAACTTTCCACTCTAATATAAGATATGGTTTAGTTTTTAGGTTTTGTCAAAATATTGGCTGCACCGTTCTCAAATTTATCAACAATTCAAATCAACTCTGCTTAAGATACATAAAACAATATGTCAACAATAGATATACCTTGCATGTGTAAAATGTTCAAGTGTTCTCTGCTTGTTTGGTTTCCCAATAAAGTTTAAAACACAAAGCAATTTCAGAAAAAACATAATATCAGAGAGTTGGCATTAAAGGACATGTTAATAACAGTACTACTAAATGAAGACACACTTTCTAATCAATTAAGACAACACTTTCTAATCAATTAACATAACATCAGAGGGTTAGCTTTGTTTTCAAATATTTTCACATGTTTTCACTTGTTCCCCTCATATTTTTCAATGTTTTCTTCATGTTTTTACTTGTTTGCACTTTTTTTTTTCACTGTTTCACATGTTTTCATCATGCTTCATCATGTTTTCACTTGTTTCACTCATATATTTCAATGTTTTATTCATGTTTTTATTTCTTTGTACTTTGTTTACTTACACCTAAAATGTTTACTCCATGTTTTTATTCTTTCAAATGTTTTCATATAAGGGAAACAAGTGAGAACATGATAAGTATACCAGTGAGTTTACTTACACCTAAAATAACACAAGTTTGCTGGACCACTCAAAACAACACATATTTTTATTTACTTATGAATAATCGGCTTAAATTCATTCATATGGACAGAATTATACTAGAAAGCGAGAAGAACCATTATAGAATGACATGAAAACTTTTTGAAAGAAATTCAGCACATACATCACAATGTTTCAGAAAACTTGCTCGCATCATACTAAAAATTCTTACACACAAAGCGTACTTAAACAAGGACGTAATAGAAATAAAGTTCAGATATCCATTTCAGCAAGTACTTGAAATCAGACATAATATAAATAGACTTTATGTTCGCCATTGCAAACACTACTCAACATCGTCGCATGGTTCAGCAGGAGACCCCCAAGAAGCACCTATCTTGCGTTTTGAAGACACATGGGGTACTGGTGGTGGTACTAGCAGTACGATGTGAAGCCACCCATGATTGAAGACACAAAGCTTGCGGTACAACTCATATGCAACGTACCCATATCTTGCCACATACTCAATGTTGATACGGTCAAGTAGCACCTTCTCTCAGAGTTTGTGTTGTTTCTTGGGGAAGTCTACCTTCATCGTCCTGTACTCGTCGTCGATCAGGGCGGCTTCCATATCAGCACTTCCAGTATTTTCCTTGTCAATTTTGAACTCGTCCCGGAGATCAATGTGACATTCTGCTGGTATATCAATACCCATCCAGGCGCGCTTCATCACGGCCTTGCCATTAGTTATATCAACGCTAGCAAAAACATATGTTATTGCGAAGGGAACCCATGACAATGCTTGTCAATACTACAACAACAAAATGAAACAAATGTTAAATACTGTTGCAATAACCTATGTCCATGTTTGATGTTTAATTATAAATTACTACTATATTTATATAAGACAATTCAAAACAGTACATTGCCGAAAAAAGAAATGGAGTAGTACATACATCTAATCCGTGGACAATATTATACCACGGACAATTCAAAACAGTACATTGCCGAAACAGTACATTGCTAGGTACATATTATTTTGAACACCATAATTTTGAACACGCTACCACGGGCAATATTCAACTACAAGAAAAAAACCCTAACTATTGGAGTAACAACAATTAAATTCATGGATATATAGTTTAGAACACTATAACACACTACCATATATTTAACATAAGATCAAATCTTATATTGTAAGGCGCATATGAACACTACTATATACCATGGGCAACACTATAATATGTACAATGTGTATGTGTGTGTACTTACTTTGACCATTGGATGAGCACGACATGTTTCTTGAAACAAAGTTGCACGACGGAAACATCTCGACCATCGGCCGTGTACTCTAAATCGAGGCCCGTGAACTTGTGTTCCTCGTCATGAAGCAATTCCTCGAAGAAGCACGATTATTCCGCCACTTTGGTTGTGTTGTTCGTGTAGATGACTTTTAGATCTGTCGTGCCATGTGCGAGCACGTGACCGTAGCGATTGATTAGATTCATAATGATGATGGTGATGGGGAAGAAGAGAGGAGAGGGAGACAAACAGAGAGGCGCCGACCGTCAACAGAGAGCATTTTGTTTCGATATTACTGTAGTGCTTCTTTTGATCGTGCGGAACAACTCCAAATGACGTCGGAACTGAACGGTTTAGACGTTCAGTCCCGGGTCATGATACGAACTGGGACTAAAAGGGACTTTTAGTCCGGGGTCGTGATAAGAATCGGGACTAAACGGGCCTGCGCCAGGCGAACGGTTGCCATAATCCTTTAGTCTCGGCTGGTGATACCAACCGGAACTAAAGTGCCCGTTTGAACCGGGACTAGAACTCGACGAGACCCATGGGTGCCCCTCCCAATTGGAACCAGAACTAATGTCCAACTAGTCCGGGACCAAAACATGACCGAGACTAAAGTGGTTGGACAACAGGCCCTTTTTCTACTAGTGTTACATGTACACTCCATATCTTCAAAAAGAACTGTCAAAAAAAAAATCCATCAGAATACAACATACTTTGTACTTCTAAGATAAACATATTTTGCTGTATCACGGGTTGGACATATAATTTAAAGAAGGGATCAGAGTAAACAAAACCATAGGATTAAAGTGGCATCCGTGATGGACTACTACAACTCGAGTATGAAACATCAAGTTGGGGAAGCATATGTAAGTAAATCAAATGTTGATATTGGCACTGAGTGTCAATGATCTATTGATCAAACCATGTTGCATCATGAACAAAAATTAACTACCATGCTCATAGAAGTTAGAAAAAATTGGCAGACCTTCTAAAAATAAGAAGTAGGACCTTAGTTAATCAGTAAGTGCAATAGTAGGCTCTGTGGTGTATCTACTGATTTCATCAGCTACCTTCAAACTATGAACTAATTTATTCTCATTTATAGCGGGATTCATATTTGGTGATTTTAAATTTCCATATGCATATAAGACAGATACAAAAACCTAAGTTGTGTGTTTGAAGTTCATAATATTATCTTCACAAACAACCACCAAGCCTTTCAGTCCCAAACAAGTTGATGTAGGCTAGAATATTGTCTCCAGCATTAGCAAAATCTTGATCAACCACTTACAAGAGAAGAAATCACTTGTGATTTGGCTTGATAAATAACCAGCACTTGTGGAGGGAATTTTGCTTTCTTTACAAATTTATCACCATGCCTGGGACAACCACTCCTTGACGAACAATATGCGTCCATGATCCGTTGGCAACCATTTTGAATGATACATAGGGACGATTTTGAAGAAATAGGGGAGTGAAAAGTAAACTTATGTGCAGTTGCGCATCATTCATGCCTTATGATATTTTGCCTGCAGAGTGCACAATAGAAAAATCATTAGGATGTATAAACAGAAAACGTTTGATGACGAACAGTAAGAATTGTTAAACATATCAAAAAATATTGCATCTATTGTTTACAACCTACCTACGAAATTGAAAATGTTATACCGTTATTTATTATTATTACTCCTCCATTATCTGAAAATCACCTCTAATAAATGTTTTGTGTTGCATAGCTCTTTCCACACTTTTTTCTCGATAAAGGGACTTTTTATTCTTAAAAGTATAAGCTTTACACCCGGCCTCTATATAACTGAGATGCACACAGCCTGAATGAGTTCCGAAGTACGATAAAAAATCAAAAAGACGAATTACATATCAGAATGAGAAATTGCAAAGGCGCCTAGGGTGATGGAGGGCCGATCCGTAATTTATGCTACCATCCATGCTCGGATAAAAAGTCTCTCTCCGTAACCTCCAGTCTGGTACATGGCTCCTAAACAGGTCGCGATGCTCCACATGTTGCAACGGTGACCAAGAACGGAGAGTAGCAGTAGTCATGTAGATAACCTGCGCATGAGAGAACAATTTTTATCATTAAAACCTTGTCATTTCTACATAGCCACAATGACCATATAACCGCAGTCGTTGTCACTCTAATAAGTCTTTTGAACCTATTGTCCACTCTATTTAGTCAATTACCAAAAATATTATCAATGCTTCATGGTGGATATAAGGTAGAACTAATGTTCAAGATATCACTTATCGGTCGACCCCCGATAAGTGGTAAACCGGCCGATTTATCAGAATATCGGTTGAAATATCGGAATATCGGCTGAAATATCAGAATATCACCAAAATATCGGTCAATTTATCTTATCGGCTAAACACCGATAAGCGATAATTCAGCCGATTTATCGGAATATCGGCCGATATTTTGAACAGAGAACCTAACTGAATGATTGACCATATAGAACTAGCTAATTGACACTCGAAGAATAGGTGCTTGATTGTCTCGCCCTTATGACAGAAGACACACTTTTTTTACTTATGTGCCAATTGCGTTTGGCAAGGTTGTCTTTAAGAAAAATAACTACACGACGAAGGTACCATGCAAATACCTTTTTTAGTGGAATCTTCATCTTCGACATCTTCTTATTATTATCAACTCGTATATCTTGTTGGATCAGATCTTTGTACATGGAGTCCACTAAGAATTTACCTATAGTATGTAAATTCCACTGGAACTCATCAGTCCCCTGTATCAGATTGACAACTGCCAGGCGTTGAAGCAAGTCGTTCCAAGCGGCCAGGCGGGGGCCAACAAGGTCTCTTCTGAATGTCACATTTGGTGGGTTATTTTTCATCATCTTAGCAATAGTATCGCTTTTGTGACGTCCAAAGACATTGTTGTATAAAGCTGGATAGTGTTCCCGGAGTGTGATATTACCTAATCGCTTATCGTCCCAGAACCCGATCTTGGATCCATCCTTATTGGAAAAAGAACCATATGGAAAAAAGAATTTCTTCATCGCCACCAGGCTAGCCGAAAAGTGTGAACCACCAGGTTTCCAGGAAATATGTGATAGAGCACTCTAGTCGATATACTTTATCATTAGAAGAGTTTGCTAGACCCCATCTCTGGTTAGTAGCTTGATAAACCATTTGCCGAGGAGAGCTTTGTTCTTGACGTCAAGATCATGAATTCCCAGGCCACCTTGATCTTTGGGTCGATATACTACATTCCATTTAACCAGTCGATGTTTATTCTTTTCATTGTCCCCTTCCCAAGAGAATCTTGATCGAAAATGATCCAATCAATGCAAGACTCCTTTCGGTAATTGGAAGAAGGAAATCATATACAGTACCATGTTACTTAGGACTGAATTTATGAGAATCAATCTTCCTCCCAAAGAGAGTAATTTACCCTTCCAACTAATCAATCTTTTTTGTAGTCTTTCCTCAACGTGTTTCCATTGATCTATAGTCAACCTTCTGAAATGAATCGGAATTCCAAGATAGCTGATTTGAAACTGACTCTTCTCATAGCAAAATAACTCGGCGTATATAGCAGCACCATTCTGGGCCACGCCGAAACAAAACAATTCAATCTAGACCAGAAAATTGCTCAAAAGATAATAATATCAATTTCAGGTTTCTCACCTTTTCCATGTCGTGTTCCATAAAAAGAATCGTATCGTCAGCATATCGAAGGATGGATAGTCCCCCGTCCACTAGATGCGGGACCACACCTTCAATTTGACCCTCACGTTTAGCACGTTCAGTGATTATGGCTAACATATCAACTACTATATTAAATAGTGTGGGTGATAATGGATCGTCTTGCCTTAGACCTTTTTTTTGGAAGTAGTTACCAACGTCATTACTGACCTCACTAGCAACACTTCCTCCCGAAACAATGCTATCGATCAGAGAACGCCACTCATCAAAAATCCTTTCATTCTGAGTGTTTGTTGTAAGAAAGACCACTTCACTTTATCATAAGCCTTTTCAAAGTCTATCTGAAGTATTACGCCATTTAGCTTTTTCCGAACTGTTTCATGCAAAATCACAACACCATCAAGGATATTACGACCTTGCATAAAAGTCGTCTGAGTCGAGCGCACAACATGATCAGCCACCGTATTAAGCCTAATAGTTGCGTTCTTGGTGAATATCTCGAAACTAACGTTTAGAAGGCATATAGGTCTATATTGTTGAATCCTTTATGATTCATTAACCTTTGGCAACAAAATTTAGGAAAAAAATCTTGAGTTGTCCATCATGCATTGCACGAAATAACTCTAGCAAGTCCGTTTTCATTAATTCACAAAAGTTTTGATAAAAATCTGCTGGGAACCCATTCTGACCCGGGGCTTTGTTATGCTCTATTTGGAAGACAACCTTGTTTACCTCTACTGAGAGTAAGGAGCACTAAGACGGGCATTCTCCTCATCAGAAACTTGCGGAATATCATCGGTTCATTACTCATCCAACGAGAAAGTACTCTCGTTTGACTCTCTGAACAGATTCGTGTAGTACTTTGTGATGTACGACTTGAGTCTCTCATGTCCTTCAATCGTACCCTCGTCTTGAGAGAGAGAGAGAGAGAGAGAGAGAATGAGTTTCTTCTCACACTTATGTTCTAAATTATTTTGCAACTTGATTGATACAAAATGCTGCTAGCTAGCAAAAAGTGGTTATGCCAAATGAAATATAATGTGGACTCCAACTATATGCATGCCGAAACCTCCCCCGTGCGGAGGCGCCACCTGCACCGGGGAGCCCCCACCCGCCCCCTCCAGCTACCCCTCTGTCCTCCTCTCCTCTCCGCTGTCGTCGCCAAGATCGTCATAGGGCAAGGTCCTTGTGGCGTTGCGGCGGCGGTGGGTTGTTCCTCAGGCCAAGATCTGGTGGGGCGACGGAGTTTCCGTCCGGCCATGTCAGCGGTGGTGGAGTGGCTCGACGGCGACAAGGCCGTGGTGTGGTGGCGGTGGTGGAGGACGTCCGGCTGCGGCCCGATCGGGCCCTTTCGATATGCTATGCGTCCGATCTCTTCTCATCATCGGCGAACTGCTCCTGGATTCGAGCTGCATCATGAGGAGGCCTAAGATTTTGGCCCTAGGCGTGGTGGTGGTGATCTTCTTCTTCGTTGGAGGAGGTCGGCCAGCTGGCTGCGCTTGGAGTGGGGATGTGCGGCTACCGGTGAAAGCTGTGCTCCAACTCCGGTCGTGGCGGGCGGCGACGACACATATGCGACATTACCTTTGTGAAGGCTTCGTCTTGGAAGTCCACGTATGCGCACTCCTCCATGGCTCCAGATAGATTGGCAGTGTGGTGACCTCACTCCTCTGCCGCAGGGCTGCTGCTTGCGGGGCTGGATCTCGTGATCTAGGAGGCGAGGACGGTGGTCGGTGCAAGTCGGGCTCATGCCAACGACTGCGACACTCGGGAGTGTCGTCACCTTCTTTAAGGAGTCACCGCTACTAATCACTTGCTTCCAGCATTGTGTTCCGAGGGAAACCTAGATCTGATCTATCTATATCGGATGATGGTGGCACCTTCGGTGTCGTTTACCCCTTGAGGGCATCGTTTTTGGGACACGGGCTACTTGGAGGGGTTTTGTTGGTGGTGCGGCATTTCATCTTCGTCAAAGGGAGTGAGTCTTGGCGGCACCGAAATTCGGGATAGAACAGTGCATCGTCAACTCAAGGATGACTTGGTAGAGCACATATGGGAAAAATTTGGAGTTGATGATGCTTAAAATTTATTCATAGCATGTAATTTGTTGTATTTCTTTAATTCTGTACGACTTATGTTGTAATAGCATGGAATTTATTGTGTTTTAACTCTGTACGACTTATGTTGTAATATTTTCGCTCCATGTGGAATCTCTGTAAGCATTTGAAGGTCATAGATTTAATCTGCTATTCTAACAGAGCGAGCCTAGTTGTACTACCAACCTAAATTGTGAACAGACACACAAATGAGCACTATATTAATTAACATCTGGAAGTCAGAGCCGAATCAGTACAAGCTAGCAACACCAAGTAAGCTAACTAATCAATCAAGCTAATTAATTTAGCAACCTCACGGATTCAGATTCAGAAAAGCTAGCTTACCAAAATCGCATCTTGATTTGGATGCCACACCTGTCCTGCGCAAGACAGCAGAAAATTGCATCCGCTCGTACAAAATTGTCCTCTCCATGACAGCAGCTAAAGCAGCGACTCCGGCCGTCCGGCCGCAACGCTAATCCTCCCGCCGAGCAGTGCCTTGCACATCCGTACTGCAGGTCGTGAGCGCGTGGATGGCACCACATGGACAGCCTCCTTCCTATATATCTGCACTACGCCGCACCTTCGCTCCTATCCTCCGCCGGCCGCCGGCCGCCGGCCGCCTCCACGTCCCAGCTTCTCCCTCCGTCCAGCCGCTCGCCTCTGCTCCTCACTCATCCATCAGCTGCGACGGCAAATATTGTTGTCCATCCTCCATCGATTTTGAGCCATGGCTGGTAGATGCGGTAGTGGGATTTGAGATAGGATAGGGGAGAGGATTTGAGCTCCGTTCGCGGGAGAAGGAGTGGTTCGGTGGGGGAAAGTGGGGTGCGGTGGGGAAAGTGGGGTGCGGTGGGTCCCCACCAGGTGTGTCTAAACGGTGGAGGGGTATCATTTTCTTAGACCCAGGTTGGCTTTTTCTCCTAGACATAGTGCAACGCTGTACACGCTCTAAGAAAATGATACCCCTCCACCGTTTAGACACACCTTGTGGGGACCCACCGCACCCCACTTTCCCCACCGCACCCCACTTTCCCCCACCGAACCACTCCTGCTCCCGCGAACGGAGAAATCCCCAAATCCTCTCCCCTATCCTATCTCAAATCCCACTACCGCATCTACCAGCCGTGGCTCAGAATCGATGGAGGATGGACAACAATATTTGCCTTCGCAGCTGATGGATGAGTGAGGAGCAGAGGCGAGCAGCCGGACGGAGGGAGAAGCTGGGACGTGGAGGCGGCCGGCGGCCGGCGGCCGGCGGAGGATAGGAGCGAAGGTGCGGCGCAGTGCAGATAGGAAGGAGGCTGTCCATGTCGTCTCGACGGGAGAGTGTCAAGCAGTGCCATCCACGCCCTCACGACCTGCAGTACGGATGTGCAAGGCACTGCTCGTCGGGAGGATGAGCGTTGCGGCCGGACGGCCGGAGTCGCTGCTTTAGCTTCTGTCATGGAGAGGACAATTTTGTACGAGCGGATGCAATTTTCTGCTGTCTTGTGCAGGACAGGTGTGGCATCCAAATCAAGATGCGATTGTGGTAAGCTAGCTTTCCTGAATCTGAATCCGTGAGGTTGCTAAATTAATTAGCTTGATTGATTAGTTAGCTTACTTGTTGTTGCTAGCTTGTACTGATTCGGCTCTAACTTCCAGATGTTAATTAATATAGTGCTCATTTGTGTGTCTGTTAACAATTTAGGTTGGTAGTACAGCTAGGCTCGCTCTGTTAGAATAGCAGATTAAATCTATGACCTTCAAATGCTTACAGAGATTCCACATGGAGCGAAAATATTACAACAGTAAGTCGTATAGAATTAAAACACAATAAATTCCATGCTATTACAACATAAGTCTTACAGAATTAAAACACAATAAATTCCATGCTATTACAACATAAGTCGTACAGAATTAAAGAAATACAACAAATTACATGCTATGAATATCAACTCCAAATTTTTCCCATATGTGCTCTACCAAGTCATCCTTGAGTTAACGATGCACTGTTCTATCCTGAATTTCGGTGTCTGTCTGAAGTATTGTGGCAACTGGAATTGGTCCATGATTGTATCCTACCAATGGTACTGGGTCCTGCCCCTGGTGATAATCCAAGTCGTGACGTACACGATAGTTATCTCTTTGATCCTCAACTATCATGTTGTGCAGTATGACGCATGCATACATGATATCTGCTAGTGTAGCTCTATCCCACAGCCTGGCTGGGCAGCGTATGATGGCAAATCTACGTTGCAAAACTCCAAAAGCCCTTTCTACATCTTTTCTTGCTCCTTCTTGACACTACGCATATTTCTTGTCTTTCGCATTCTGGGGCAGGGGGATGGTCTTCATTAATGTCGCCCACTCCGGATAAATACCATCTGCAAGATAGTAGCCCTTGTTGTAAACATGTCCTTGTACTGTGAACTGAACTTCTGGAGCTCTCCCTTGGAGTAATTGTGTGAACAAAGTTGATTGGTTTAAGACATTAATGTCATTGTTAGATCCTGTCACACCAAACAATGCATGCCAAATCCAAAGATCATGTGAGGCAACTGCTTCGAGCATAACGGTGGAAGCTCCGATATCAGCACGAGTAAATTGTCCCTTCCAACCAGTTGGACATTTATCCCATTCCCAATGCATGCAATCAAGACTTCCTAACATGCCAGGAAATCCCCGGGCCTCTCCTATGTGAAGTAACCGCTGGGTGTCTGCACTAGTAGGCCTTCTTAGATATTCAGTACCAAAATTATTTCTCACACCTTTCGCGAATTTGGTCAAGCAATCAACGGCTGTGCTTGCACCCATCCTTAAATTTTCATCTAGACTATCGGCTGGGCAACCATAGGCAAGCATGCTCATGGCAGCTGTGCATTTTTGGTGTGGTGAATGACCAGGCTTTCCAAAGGCATCCGACCTTTGGCAAAAATAAGGTGACCAAGCACTGAGGGTTTCTAAAATGCGAAGAAATACATGCTTCCTCATACGATACCTTCGACGGAATTGCTTGTCCGTGTAAACTGGGTTGTCGGTGAAGTAGTCAGCCATCAACTTGGGATTTCCACCTTGTCGGTCTCTATCAACCATCTGTTTAGGTGGACCTTTGGCTTCATTTTCTTGTGCTTCAGCTTGAGCCAAAATATGTGCTTCTATCTCAGCCTCAACTGGGTCATTGATGAAGTCAAAGACAACCTCATCGACATATGCAGCAACAATGCCCTCCTCTGAGTTCTCGGACTCGGAATCTGAATGTCGAGGCATTTTTGTGAAAGGGGAGTAGAGTCTGGATGAGAGGGGAGTGGATGTGGGGAGTACAGGTTTGGATGAGAGCGGATTGGAAGTCTGTATGAAACTGAAAGGTGCAGTAGACGTCCCCATATATATACACCCAAGGTCCAACGGCTAGTTTATTTTTCTATTGTTCTTCTCCAACGGCTAGTTTCTTTTTATAATGTTATTTTCCAACAGTTGGGTTCTTTTTCCTGTAAATGGTACTTTTATTTTTGATGGTACATATTTTCTAAAGTGTATACCTTGTTATTGTTGATTGCAGAATTACTGATGTAAACAGAGCACGGTGATATGATAGAAATATTCATGTATGCTCTCTCTCTCTGTCTCTGATAGTACACACATTTTCTCATTGCTCTGCTAAGTTGATGTAACATGGGATACATAGTAGATGTCCAATAAAAGATACATATCAGGCTGACTAATGAAGATACACAGTAGTTTGTGAAATTTAAAATACATAGCAGCCTGACTAATGAAAGATACATAGGTTTCAAATAATACATAGCTGGTTGACTAATGAAAGGTACAGATCAAATGAAAGATACACATCAGTTCGACTAATGGAATATTTAACTCAACTCCTTGCACAAACTCTCTAGCATTTTTTCATGTCGCTCCAGTTGCACATCACTGAATCTAGAAGTATCAACTTTCAGCATCTCCATGTACATGTTGAATTTGTCAACCTTTACTTGTTCCTTTCTTGCTTCGGCCTTTTCCTTGTCTGCCATAGCCTTAGCTGTTGTTGCTTCTGCCGATTTTTCAAGTGCAACAGCTTTGCGATCTTGCCCTTCACGCAGCAGCTCTGAAGTCTCGTCTGATATTTGAAATGGCCCGAAATTAGTACATACTTCTTTTCCTTTTCCTTTCCCTCTCCCTTTTCGCGCCTCCTTTGCAGCTTTTGTCCCTTGAGGCCGTGGTTCACGAACTGGACGTGCATCTTCACTGTCCTGATTTGAGGATGAATTGTAAGCTCCCAATGCATCGAGCTTCTGTCTCTTCTCACCTTGGTCCTCTTCTAGGTATGTATTGCACCATTTGGGCTCTTTCTTCACTACTTTCCACCAATATTCTAGAGCAAATGGTTTCTTCACTTTTGCTTGATTTAAATACATGGCACGTACTTTTTCCATAAGTTGCTCTTCTGATTGACCACTAACATAAATATCAGTTGTCCTCTTATAGCATGCATGGAACAATGTGACTAATGGGGTAGTCTTTCTCCAATGGCTCTTGCATTGAGAAACAGATCTTCTTTCATTTGGTGGGCTATTCTTGTTGTACTCATCTACTACTTGCTTCCAGTAATAGTCACTTTTTTTCCATTGCCTTCAATTGGATCGACAGAATGCTTAATCCAAGCATTAACCAATCTCTCATTCTCTTGTTTTGACCAATTGATGGGACTTCTTTTTGCTTCTTCATCTGGACTGCTATCCCTGCTTTCTTCATCTTCATGTTGCCTATTGTTTTGTGTAACAGACATAGGAGAACAAGAATCCTCACCGCGAGATCCCCCGACGCCGTAAGCTCCAAAGAAGGCGCCGGATTCGACCGGCGATGATGAAAGGCGACCTTGAGCTCCTCCATAGGGAAGATTTGTGGGTGGCCTGGTATTCATCTGTAGGTGAGCTCCTCCATACGGCAGATTTCCTAGGTTGTATGGATGTTGTTGGATGCCTGGGTGATAAGCAAAGGGGGGAATACTTGGATGGTGAGGATGCAGATTAGGAGGGAATTGGGAGGACGTATGGATATTCATGCCATAGTGAGAAGGTTGAAGCTGCTGGAAGTATTGGCTATTTTGGTTCTCAGTCTCTGCTTCAGAGCTGAGCATGCTTGTGTAGCTTGGTGGATGAGATGGATCCATATTTCGAATATGTGTGTTGTGGGAGTTGTTCTTGTATTGCATATATAGCTAGCTGAATACACAGAGACGAGACGCCATGGCTAGTGAAGCTTGTTTGAATGCACAACGGCCAGCGGCCGACTGCTAGCCCAAACGGTTGGGTCTGTTGAATATTTTAATCAAATTGAATTTTTTTAATCAGCTAGACACCTGGGTCTTGTACTAGTCGCGACTGTAGGAATCTTTTGCTTAGTCCCATGTGCTCCCATGTGCTGCGCCGTTTAGTCCTAGGACTAAGCATTCTTAGTCACCTCTTTTCTAACACGCTACACACGCCCTAACGTAATTGATACCCAATCACTGACATGCCAGGCCCATCTTGGATCGTCACCTACTAGTGTGTTTTGTGAGGAGAACACATACCGTGTGCATCCAGACTTGACGATAAATGTCGCTGGTCCCACATCACTTTCCACCTTCTAGGCCGCTTGGGTCAGACCGCGAGATGGAGATCGGACAACGCTAGGAAGTGCGCACCGTGTAAGCACTGGTGGAGAACAGGGCATTAGCACCGGTTTGTAAGGGCCTTTGGACCCGGATACAAATCCGGTGCTACGTATCCGGGACTAAAGGCCCCCCCTTTAGAACCGGTCTATCACCAACCGGTGCTAAAGGCCTCCACGTGGGCGCCGAAGAGCGCGCGCAGGCGGAGGACCTTTAGAACCGGTTGGTAACACCAACCGGTCCTAAAGCTTTTTTTTTTCCTTTTCTTTTCAGGGTTTCCGATTCCGTATTTAGTGTTTAGGGTTTAGGGCGTGTTCCGTATTTTCAGGGTTTCCGTTTACGTGTTTCCGTTTAGTCTTTCCGATTACGTGTGTCCGTGTTTCGTTTTTTACGAACACGGAATCGGAAACACGTAATCGGAAATACGTATCCGGAAACACCGATTCCGTGTTTGCGGTTAAGTATTTCCGATTCCGTGTTTGCGGTTAAATGTTGATGCACCAAATAAAAATACATATATATATATACATGTAACACGAAGTACTCGACCGAGCATTACATAATCTGAAGTTCGTTTTCAATAGCTGTATACTTGCATAGAGAAGGGAGCTGGCTATTGGTTCATAGGATGGAAAAATTCTCCGCCTTCATCTATGACTTGCGTGAGGAGAAATCCTGCCAATTCCTCTGCAACTTCCTTGCAACGTTGGATAGGTTTGAGCATCGCCCGCTTTCGTTGCATCTTTAAAAGAAGTAGATGAAAACAATTAAGTTATGAACAAAACTAAACATAATTGATGGCAACATAAATAAAGTTGTGAAGATCCGGTTACGTACCTCTAGATTTCTGGAAGTACGGGATTTCTCATTGATAATCCTGTGAATGAACTCGCAAACGTAGTATCCACAATAATCAGTTCCCTGTGATTGTTGCGGGACTTTCTATATACGAGAACATAATTCAGTCAAATTAATAATAATCAAGAGAATGGTAATGGTATTGAAACCAGGGTAGGTAGTACTACTTACTTTGTTAATCTGAAAGTGGAGCTTGTCTGCCCATGTACCGGGTTCTTCCTTGATGAACATTTGCCAAACCCTGGACGACAAAAGAAAAATGAATACAAGAGTTAATTATTACTTACTTGATATCAGGAAATGAACGAAAAAGAGGCCGATGAACGAAAGAGGCCGATATATATATACCTTTGAAGCATCTGACGCGCTCTCTTCCATGTGTCAGCGTCCCAGGTTAACGAGTCCCAGACTTCAACTTGTCCTTGATCGATTCTAATGATGAATAATATGAAGTGGGACCTGCGCACGTGTACACACGCAGTCATGCATACTCATCGGTTACACTTAACATCAGGTAAGCAAAATGGAATGTCTACAAGACAGTAACACTCACTTGAATCCGTAGGGCCAAAGTATTTATTTTTTGGTACTTTGTCGCTTCAATAACCTTAGCAAATCATCCGGTGTATCCTTGTTGAACTTTTCTATTGTGTCTTGATGAAACGAATACGGGTCAATGAACCCAAAGTCCCAGATTCCTGCTAGCCTGCATTCACGAATCTTCATTCTGCATAGTAGCGTACAAAAAGAATGTCGTGAGTGATAATTATACAGGCAATGAACGCGAGCTTAACTAAATAATTAAATTACACAAATAAATCACTTACAAACAGTAGCAGCTGAGGATAGACTTGTCGAGGGCACGTTGATTGTACATCTGGAAGAATTCATCGAACCCAAGCTCCACACCGTACTCTCTGAAGTAGTGTTGATCCTGAACTGCCGCCATGATACAGTCTCTCTTTTGCCTTGCAGCCTCCAAGTACCAATCATGTAAATTCCGTAGTTGGGTTGTTAGAGCAGTAGGATTTTCGACCAGAGGGTGCTCGGGCTTGTATTTATATACCACATCAGCAATAGCGTAACCTACGCCGCCCATGCGTGGACCGGACACTGAAGCCTGGTCAGATAACACCTTGAGCGGGGCAATTGACCGTGCTTCTTGTTGTCCGAGCTGGGGAACTTGTTTCCCGCATTTCGTCTGCTCCGCCTGCTTCATCTGTGCGGTGTGCATCTTTTCAATGTACCGTCCATAGTCTGAAAGGGGCGGTGGTGGCGGCTGTAACATCCAAGTATGAAAACACCCTAGTTGTTTTACTTCTTTGTTTAATTTAAGCAATGCATCATGTCATCATCCCCATATTTATTTCTGTTTGCATTGTTTTCATAATAAAAGTCAAACTCAATCAACTTCTGTTTTCACACTTGTGTGTTACAATCTTTTCAAACAAAGAATTGCAAACCAAAACATCAATTGCTTCCAACTAGTTCCTGTATAATTCATCTATTAAATTGTTGCTTAAATCAATTATTCAATTTAAACACTTATCTCCAAATCTTTTCCAAACTCAAACCATTTCTCAAACCTTCTCATTCTTGAATCCATAAAGTTCACCACTACTTGGAATTCCTTAAATCGCTTTTAAACCCTAAAGAAAACCCTATTGGAAAATACCTTGTTTTTCTAATATTATCTAATATTGGAAATTTCAATTAAATTGGTTTAATTTGTAAACAGCAAGCAAACAAATAAGTTTTTGAAAACAAAAACTACCAATTGGTTGCTTTTCAACTAAGGGATTTATCCTAATTTTTTTCCAAAATTTTCTATAAACAAAACCTTTGTTTTGTTTCCATTTGCTTTACTACAAAAAAAAAACAGTACAAAAAAAATAACAAAGGGGAGGAGGGGAGAGCAGCAGCAGCCGCAGCTAAAACACCAGCCCAGCCCGTTTTTTCCTTTGGCCCGATAACCCCCGCTTGTCGTCTTCCTCCTGGCGTACGAACACAGGCACCACCGCACCGTACATGGCCTTTCCCTCCTTAAGTAGCTCCCCTCCGCTGGCTAGCCCTAGCCTCTCTCCTCTAAACCCTAGCGCCGCCGTTTCCCCTCTCATCTTCCCCAACCGCACCTCTCTCTGAACCCTGCAGCTCTGAACCCGACCACCGTGAACCGCCACCTCTTCCCCTCGTCGCCGGTCACACACCCACCTCGAGGAGTAGTTGATGGCGGGAATGGAAACGCCGAGTTTCCCTGAGGCTCCTCGTCTCCTCGGCCGCTTCTGAGGAGCCCCGTGGACGCCGCGCCATCGCCGGGAACTTCCGCCGCTCGCTGCTTCGCCTCTGCCGACAGAACCTCGACGACCAGAACGTGGTGAGCGCCCACCTCTTCTCCTCCTTTTCCCCGTACGCTTCCAGCAACAGCACCGCATGCACCGCACGCACAAGCGCCCCACTAGCCGCGGCATCCCTGCCCCACGAGCACCGCGGCGCAGCGCTGCTGCCGCCGGCAGTCGGTCTCGCTTCTGTCTGTCGCTTGAAGTTTCAGTTTCGTCAGTCAATAGCTGACAGAAACAGACCTTAACCTTGCTCGCCCTCCTATCCTATCACCAATCGAACGCTAGCGCAGCTGGCCTGTTCCTTGCGCGCGCGAGCCAGTCGATCCCGGGTTCGAGTCCCGCGGAGGGGAATAAACCCCAACCTTTTTGCAAACTAGCGCGGGGTGCAGTGGCCCACCCGTCAGCCGCGTTGGCTGCCACGCGTGCGCCCTTCTGCCATGCTGGCCACGGCCCCACGGGTCAGTGGCTGGGGTTAGCCCCGTGTCGGTAACAAAAGTTTTAAACGAATCTGTGTAATTTTTTTATTCCTTTTAAAATGGCAGAATAAACACCTAACTTCATAAATCAATAACTTTCAATATATGAATCCAATAAATAAAAACTTTATATGTTTATTGCTCCAAATTTTATAACCTTTCCAATTATTCCATTGGTGCACTGTTTCGACTTTTCCAAATACATTTAAAAATTCAAATTGGAATAATTCAAATGCTAGTTTATAAAATCCATAACTAATTATTTATTAATCCAATAAATGCAAATAAAATATGTTTTCCATACCATTTTGAATAACCTTTTCAAATATAATTTTTGTTTCCTGGTTTGAATAATTTAAAATGCCTAAACATTTTAATCTTGTTTAAATTCAATTAAAACTTGTTTAATATTGTTTAATTCATACTTAAATAATCCAAATTCAAATTTCAAAATGTGAAACATGTAATCCAACTAAAATTTGATGTTCTTTTCAAATATAAATTTTGTTAATTGTTTTGCACACTTTAAATTGGTGAAAACAATAGTTGTATGTGTGGCATGTTTAAGTAACCAAAATTTTCCAAACTTAATAAGTAATTTCTAAACTTGTTTTATTCCTTTTCCTTTGCACCTATTATTGTTATTTGTTGTTATCTTGTCATCATCATCATGCATGCATAATGATAACAACTATCACCTAATAAATAATTGTAAATCATTTGTTCCACTTATTTCAATGGATCCTTTTCCATATGCAACCCTTGCATATGGGTCCATTTAATTTGTGCTATCTTGTTAGTCCATTCATTTTGATGCACCCATTAAATTGTCATGCATCATATTGACTGTGCACAATGCCATGAACATGATCGTGTTCCTTTCAACCCTGGTTACCGATACTTTCCGTTGTCTATATCTTGCTAGCCTTAGTGGTAGATGTTTCTGTTACGAACCTATCACATGAATCCTTTAACCCATGCTATTGCCTCATCACCCCTCCTACAACCCATTGATTGAGCCAGTGTCTTACTAGCATGCTTAGGTTGTTTTGCTCGAGTCTGTTACCCGTTACTTTCAGTTACTATATCCTTATTATGTTCTGGGGGCTCGATGTCTAATCAATCAATCAATCATGCTAATGTTATTACTGTTAATAATAATTTGATGATAAGGCACCGGCAGGAGGCCCATGAGAGGTTTTGAGGCCTGCTAGTGTCGACCCTAATAGGAAAAGGGTCTTGTCTACTGATCCATGATGAGCGCACTACCCGCATGTGGGAAGCGAGTATGGGCGCCCCCCTCAATTTGATTCGATTCGCATCTCGTCCAAATCATCTCATTTAGTTCGTGCTTTCTATTTGCCGCATGCATGTTTTTGCGAGCCCAGCGCAGGGTGGAACTTTTGTAGTCGGCATATAGGGGGACACGTTCTTAGAGTGCTATGAGGGTCCATTTTCTTCTGGGCTCGATTAGCCGTGCGCCCAAGGTGCTTTGGGCTTGATGCGGAGAAGAGTTGAGTTGTGTTGAGTGCCCCGCTTGGTGGGAGGCATCCCATCTGGCGGGTTATTCATACGTGTACGGCCAAATTGGTGCAACCCTGCAGGGATAATCTTCTCGAGAAGCCGTGTTTTCCGCGGTTATGGATTACTTGGTGAAAGTACTGGCTAACAAGTACTCAGGACAACTTAAACCTAATGATTCACTATCTCACACCCCATGATTAACAATTTGACTAGTAATAGGATTATTGTCACAATAACTTGATTCATCTTAATCCAACTGTGTGAGTTATCCTCGGATTGCTTCTTTGGATAGGGGGCGAGATCCAGGATGGGTTTGTTTGGAGTTAGTTATAGTTGGTTACAACACTCGATCTTATCCCCTTTCTGATAGTTGGATATGATAGAATCTCTGTAGTTGGTTAGCGCAGCCAGTTGCAGCATCTTATATATCCCCTTCTTTCTGTTGAACCAAGTCATCTGTGCTTGTGTTGACGGGCTATACTTTGGTGAACTGTGAGTCTTGCTTGCCAGTACTTGGATGTACTGACCCCGTTGGGGTTGTGGTTTACGCAGACTACGACTACGGCTACGATGACCACCAGGATGGCTACTTCGTGGAGTTTGACGAGACTGCAGACGAGTAGTTAGTTGGACCAGGGCTGGATCCAGGACCTACGTGGATGGGATTCGTCTTCTTTATTTTCTCCGGCTTCTTAAGCCTGTTGGATTTGTCTGTACCCAGACACCCTTGATTGCTTCCGCTGATGTAATGAATGCTATGTTGGGACATGTGTCCTCTGGATGACTGTATTTGCTATCTCTGCCTTAGTGAAGGCCATTTGCAACCTTATTTCAATCTTTTGTGTCTTAGAGATATGTTGTGATCATCATTCGTTCAAAGCTGTTGACGTACAGTGCGTGATTGATATGAAGTACGTCGACAGTAGTGCCTATGACTTCTAGAATAGCAGGGCTTGTGTTGTCGCGCATAAGCGCAGGCCTACCAGGAAGCTGGGACGTGGGAGCAGTTATGCCCCATAATCCAAGCACCTGCTATCCAGTTCGTACGATGAGTATCCCTTAGAAGCCAGGGTGCGACAAATGGTATCAGAGCCTGTCTGCCTGTAGGATCCCTTTTTACTGGTCGCAGTTGAGTCTAGAAACTATTTTGTAGCTATATAGGAAAAATGAAACGTGAGAGTAGGAATTCTGCCATTTTTCTTCTTTCCCCACCCACCCACCCTTTTCTGGTAAGGAAGTGCAACGTTGTTTTCTGTTCTCACCTAAACTTTCAAGTTAGGATTTCACGTGTTTTGGGTTCTCTGTAGTACCTCAGGACTTTTGGTCTCGTTTTCCCGATGTTGCTTCGATATCATGTTCTTTTCAACATCCTTTTCGTCCGTTGAACCTTGTTGTTGTTTTCCACATCCTTTTTCATCTACCGGAGTCTAATCAAAACCTCCCAAATCATATGCAGATGGATCTCAGGTTCTACCCGCAGGTGGTTCGGATGACTCGCTGTGAGAGCACCGCCGGTTATCCGGAGATGCTGAGAGACATGGTTACCTATCTGGGGTTCCGTTGGGCACCGGAGTACCAGGTCTACGAGCAGCAGCGAGAGTTTGACCAGACCTGCTACCGGGCTATCGTCTACATTCTGTCGGATGATGGCAGGAGCATTGCCCACCGCTACGAGGCAGTAGGTTCCACAGTGGATATGGCCGTGCAGCAGGAAGCGTACGTGAGTCTCACCGTTCTCCGTGCTGACTACTGGGGGTTTGATGATTCCATCTATCGTCACATCCCCCGTGGTTACATCACGGCAGCGGGAGTTCACTTCACTCTCCACCGCAACCTGGATACCTACGAGGATGATAGCTCCAGGCTGCACACCACTGCCCAGTTCGTGAGGCACAGTGACGCCGTTGCTTCCACACTTGCTCAGGAGTTGGCCTCAGTCAGGGAGCAGCTCTACCTCGCGTTGACGCGTCTGGCGACGTACACCACAGACTTCGTTGGAGACGAGCGCTTTGCGCGTTTCCAGCAGACACTGGGTTTTCCTCTGCCAGATGCTGGAGGTTACGAGCCGATCAGAGGCCCACTTCTCGACCTCGGAGCTGGTTACACAGGGATTCCCCGCTATGGAGCACAGGGACACGACGCTTTCTACTTCACCACACCGAGAGTTGCTCTCAGAGCAGTTCCTATCTACAGGGATCGTCGTCATACCTACTTCCGTGGGATTCCTCCGCACCGTATCTCTCGTCGTACTACTCACCGCCGTCCTGCGTGATGAGCATGGGAGTAGCGTTGTATCCATTCCTACCTATGTTTAGTTATCCTTGTCTTTCGAACCATGTATTGGTCTGTTGGATATTCTGATGTATTTGAACATGTGATGATGTACCTGTTGGTTATCTATTCATGCGTCGGAATAATCTATCTTTCGGTCACCAAGTCTATCCTTTTCTGTTGTTGTGCTAAAATGAATTTCTGTTCAGGATGCCTCCAACCAGGAACAACCCGCCTCCGCCACCACCAATGGGGGAACTGTTAGCTCAGATGACCCAAGTGGTGACACAGATGGCCCAGATCCAGGCTAACCAGCACCACAACCAGAATGCTCCAAGGGTCACCATCAAGGACTTCCTCAGCTTGGGCCCAAAAGCTTTCGTGGCAACACGTGAGCCCCTGGATGCTGATGACTGGATCCGTGACGTAGCAAGAGCTCTGGAGATTGCTCATGTTGCGGAAGAAGATAAGGTCAAGTATGCCACCTACCTACTGAAGGGTCAGGCAGCTACTTGGTGGGAGAACTACCAGACCATGAGAGCTGGCTTTCCTATCACCTGGGGATGTTTCAAGGATGCCTTCCTGAAGCACCACATCCCGGATGGTCTCATGGAAAGGATGCGTTAGGAATTCTGCTCTCTCAGACAGGGCAAGCTGGACGTCCTCGGCTACCAGAACGAGTTCAATCGTCTCGCTCGGTACGCTGGTGACGAAGTGTCCACTGAAGCCAAGAAGATGGCAAGGTTCCGCCGAGGTTTTAACCCGGAACTGAAGTACTCTCTCACCAACATCAAGTGCAAGGACTTCATGGAGCTTGTGAACACCGCGCTCAATGAGGAGAATGGACGCAAGGCGTTCGAAGAGTCCCGCAAGCACTCGCGCGAGGGTGGTTCCTCCTCCAACATGACCACCCCTCCGCAGAAGCGCCGCATCTGGGTGCCAAATGGTGCTGTCACTCGGGCTCCAAATGCCCAAGCTTCTCCAGGCTTTGGTCCCCGCCCACCCAACCCATCTCAGATGCAGGGTCAGAGGTTTCCGGTGGGGCAGCCAAGGCCAGGTCCTTCTCGTGTCGTCACTTGCTACAAGTGCAAGGATACTGGACACTATGCTGATAAGTGCACTCAGAAGCAGCTACCCCTACCTCCTCGCCCCAACACCAACCAGGCTATGGTTCGTGCTCCCCCGGCTAAAGCCTTCAACTCCAACAACAGGCCTGTCGGGAGGAACGCGAGGGTGAACCATATCAAGGCCGACAAAGCTGAGGAGGCTGCTGACGTCGTTCTCGGTATATTACCCGTAAACTCTATTCCAGCTAAAGTGTTGTTTGATACTGGAGCATCGCATTCCTTTGTGTCAAAGATTTTTGCAAAAGCATACAACCTAATTCTGGTTCCGCTAAGCAATCAAATGACTGTTCACTCTCCGGGACCGCAAATGTTGACTTCCAAGATAAGCATGGACAATGAGATCCTAATTGGAGGTCGCATATTCCTTGCTTCACTCATGTTGCTGGGAAATTCTGACATTGATGTCATTCTGGGTATGGGTTGGTTGAAGACCCACAAAGCAAAAATTGACTGTGCTCAAAAGTCAAGAACTCTCTCCCACACTTCAGGCCAGATAGTCTATTCTCCATATGGATCAAGTTATGTTCAGCTGTTCAACCTCGATGCCAAACCCCTTCCTGCAATTGAAAATGTTCCGGTGGTTTGTGAATTCCCTGACGTCTTTCCAGAAGAGTTGCCAGGGATGCCCCCGGACAGAGCAGTTGAGTTCGTGATCGAGCTTGAGCCAGGTACTGCTCCAATCTCTAAGAATCCATACAAGATAGCTCCTCCTGAACTGAAATTGTTGAAGGAGCAAATCGATATGTACATGGACAAAGGTTACATTCAGCCTAGTTCCTCCGCTTGGGGTTGCCCAACTCTGTTTGTTGCCAAGAAGGATCAAACAAAAAGACTCGTGGTTGACTATCGTCCGCTCAACGAGAAAACCATCAAGAACAAGTATCCACTTCCTCGTATCGATGATCTTTTTGATCAACTTGCTGGAGCCTCAATATTCTCAAAGTTGGACTTGAGGATGGGGTACCATCAGATAAAGATCAGAAAGGAAGATATTCCTAAGACAGCTTTCACCACTCGGTACGGTCTATATGAATACACCGTCATGTCCTTTGGTCTCACCAATGCATCGGCAACGTTCTCAAGACTCATGAATTCTGTCTTCCATGAATACCTCGACAAGTTCGTTGTGGTATATCTTGATGGCATTCTAGTCTAATCAAAATCCGAGGAAGAGCATGGAGAACACCTTCGTCTCACTCTCATGAAACTTCGCGAGCATTGTCTGTATGCCAAGTTTTCCAAATGTGAGTTCTGGATTCCAGAAGTTGCATATCTTGGTCATATCATCTCTGCCAAAGGCATTGCCATTGACCCGGAAAAGGTTAAGGCAATTGTTGATTGGAAACCCCCTAAGACGGTGAAGCAAGTCAGAAGTTTTCTTGGCTTGGCTAGCTATTGCCGTCGTTTCGTCCAAAACTTCTCCAAGATTGCCAAACCTCTCACTGATCTCACGAAGAAGGACAAGAAGTTCGTTTGGACTCCACAATGTGATGAGAGTTTCAACCTCCTGAAGACTAAAATCACTTCCACACCTGTTTTAGTTGGACCCGACACTACCAAACCTTTCCAGATATTCTGTGATGCATCTCTCCAAGGCCTAGGAGCAGTTCTTATGCAAGAACGTCAAGTTGTGGCTTATGCTTCACGTCAGTTGAACCCACATGAGAAAAACTATCCCACTCATGATCTTGAACTTGCAGCAGTTGTGTTTGCCCTCAAGAAATGGAGACAATACTTGTTGGGTAACAAAACTGAAATCTTTTCCGATCATAAGAGTCTGAAATACATCTTCACTCAGCCAGATCTGAACCTCAGGCAAAGGAGATGGATTGAGAAGATTAAAGACTTTGATCTCACCATTTCTTACACTCCAGGCAAGGCTAATGTTATGGCCGATGCTCTCAGTCGCAAATCCTATTGCAACAATCTCATGATCATGGAAAGCCAACCTCCACTTCATGAAGAATTCCAGAAGCTGAACCTTGGTCTTGTTCCTGAAGGATACCTGGCTAGCTTGACAGCCAGCCCAACTCTCGAGGACAAGATTCGTTCTGAACAACTTCGTGATAATGAAATCAAGAAGATTGTGGATCACATCAAGGAAGGCAATGATAAGTTCAAGTCTTCCTCAATTGATGACAAGGGAACTGTGTTCTTCGAAGGACGCATTGCAGTTCCTCAGATTCAAAGTCTCAAGGATATCATTCTCAAGGAGGCTCATGAGACTCCTCTATCCATTCACCCTGGAAGTACAAAGATGTACCAGGATCTCGAGACTCTGTATTGGTGGCCTGGCATGAAACGTGAAATTGCTCAATACGTTTCTGAATGCGACGTTTGTCAACGTGTTAAGGCAGTCCATCAGAAGACAGCAGGTCTACTCCAACCTCTGAAAATTCCTGAGTGGAAGTGGGACATGATTGAAATGGACTTCGTTACTGGGTTTCCAAAGTCCAAAAAGGGCAACGATGCAATCTTCGTTGTTATTGATCGTCTCACTAAGGTTGCTCACTTCTATGCTGTAAAGGAAACTATCTCAGCTAGCCAGTTAGCAGAGCTCTACACAGCAAAGGTTGTTCCTCTTCATGGTGTTCCATTGGAAATAAGCTCAGACCGTGGAAGTATCTTCACTTCTCATTTCTGGAAAAGCTTTCAAGAAGCACTGGGCACCAAACTTCTGTTCAGCACAGCTTATCACCCTCAGTCTCAGGGGCAAGTCGAAAGAGTCAATCAGATTCTCGAGGATATGCTCAGAGCATGTGGTCTCTCCTTTGGCATGAAATGGGAGGATTGCCTTCCATATGCTGAATTCTCTTACAACAACAGCTACCAGGCAAGCCTAGGCATGGCACCATTTGAGGCACTGTATGGTCGCAGATGCAGGAGTCCAATCAATTGGTCTGGAGCTGGTGAAAGTTCACTTTTAGGCCCTGACATTGTTAAGGAAGCCGAGGAGAAAGTTCGTATCATTCGTGATAATCTCAGGATTGCTCAGTCTCGTCAGAAGAGCTATTATGATAGCAAGCACAGGGATATGGTCTATGCACCTGGTGATAAGGCATATCTCCGTGTAACTCCCCTCAGAGGCACTCATCGTTTTGGTGTGAAAGGAAAGCTTGCACCAAGATACATTGGTCCTTTCAACATCCTCTCAAGACGTGCAGAGAATGCTTATCGTCTTGAACTTCCAGAAAAACTATCCAAAGTGCACGATGTGTTCCACGTGTCACAACTCAAGAAGTGTTTCAAAGATCCAGATCGTGCAGTTGATCATGATTCCATTGAACTGCAAGATGATCTATCTTATGAGGAGCACCCTATTCGTATTCTCGATGAGACCGAGCGTAAGACTCGCAACAAGAGCACCAAGTTCTTGAAAGTCCAATGGTCGCATCATTCTGATAAAGAGGCAACGTGGGAGACCGAAGAGGATCTTCGCAAGAAGTATCCGGACCTGTTCATTTCTCAGTAGGGAATCTCGGGGCGCGATTCCTTCAAGGGGGGGCGTTTTGTAACATCCAAGTATGAAAACACCCTAGTTGTTTTACTTCTTTGTTTAATTTAAGCAATGCATCATGTCATCATCCCCATATTTATTTCTGTTTGCATTGTTTTCATAATAAAAGTCAAACTCAATCAACTTCTGTTTTCACACTTGTCTGTTACAATCTTTTCAAACAAAGAATTGCAAATCAAAACATCAATTGCTTCCAACTAGTTCCTTTATAATTCATCTATTAAATTGTTGCTTAAATCAATTATTCAATTTAAACACTTATCTCCAAATCTTTTCCAAACTCAAACCATTTCTCAAACCTTCTCATTCTTGAATCCATAAAGTTCACCACTACTTGGAATTCCTTAAATCACTTTTAAACCCTAAAGAAAACCCTATTGGAAAATACCTTGTTTTTCTAATATTATCTAATATTGGAAATTTCAATTAAATTGGTTTAATTTGTAAACAGCAAGCAAACAAATAAGTTTTTGAAAACAAAAACTACCAATTGGTTGCTTTTCAACTAAGGGATTTATCCTAATTTTTTTCCAAAATTTTCTATAAACAAAACCTTTGTTTTGTTTCCATTTGCTTTACTACAAAAAAAAACAGTACAAAAAAAATAACAAAGGGGAGGAGGGGAGAGCAGCAGCAGCCGCAGCTAAAACACCAGCCCAGCCCGTTTTTTCCTTTGGCCCGATAACCCCCGCTTGTCGTCTTCCTCCTGGCGTACGAACACAGGCACCACCGCACGATCTCCTGTTCCTCTGCTGGATTCGCCGCCGTACATGGCCTTTCCCTCCTTAAGTAGCTCCCCTCCGCTGGCTATCCCTAGCCTCTCTCCTCTAAACCCTAGCGCCGCCGTTTCCCCTCTCATCTTCCCCAACCGCACCTCTCTCTGAACCCTGCAGCTCTGAACCCGACCACCGTGAACCGCCACCTCTTCCCCTCGTCGCCGGTCACACACCCACCTCGAGGAGTAGTTGATGGCGGGAATGGAAACGCCGAGTTTCCCTGAGGCTCCTCGTCTCCTCGGCCGCTGCTGAGGAGCCCTGTGGACGCCGCGCCATCGCCGGGAACTTCCGCCGCTCGCTGCTTCGCCTCTGCCGACAGAACCTCGACGACCAGAACGTGGTGAGCGCCCACCTCTTCTCCTCCTTTTCCCCGTACGCTTCCAGCAACAGCACCGCATGCACCGCACGCACAAGCGCCCCACTAGCCGCGGCATCCCTGCCCCACGAGCACCACGGCGCAGCGCTGCTGCCGCCGGCAGTCGGTCTCGCTTCTGTCTGTCGCTTGAAGTTTCAGTTTCGTCAGTCAATAGCTGACAGAAACAGACCTTAACCTTGCTCGCCCTCCTATCCTATCACCAATCGAACGCTAGCGCAGCTGGCCTGTTCCTTGCGCGCGCGAGCCAGTCGATCCCGGGTTCGAGTCCCGCGGAGGGGAATAAACCCCAACCTTTTTGCAAACTAGCGCGGGGTGCAGTGGCCCACCCGTCAGCCGCGTTGGCTGCCACGCGTGCGCCCTTCCGCCACGCTGGCCACGGCCCCACGGGTCAGTGGCTGGGGTTAGCCCCGTGTCGGTAACAAAAGTTTTAAACGAATCTGTGTAATTTTTTTATTCCTTTTAAAATGGCAGAATAAACACCTAACTTCATAAATCAATAACTTTCAATATATGAAACCAATAAATAAAAACTTTATATGTTTATTGCTCCAAATTTTATAACCTTTCCAATTATTCCATTGGTGCACTGTTTTGACTTTTCCAAATACATTTAAAAATTCAAATTGGAATAATTCAAATGCTAGTTTATAAAATCCATAACTAATTATTTATTAATCCAATAAATGCAAATAAAATATGTTTTCCATACCATTTTGAATAACCTTTTCAAATATAATTTTTTTTTCCTGGTTTGAATAATTTAAAATGCCTAAACATTTTAATCTTGTTTAAATTCAATTAAAACTTGTTTAATATTGTTTAATTCATACTTAAATAATCCAAATTCAAATTTCAAAATGTGAAACATGTAATCCAACTAAAATTTGATGTTCTTTTCAAATATAAATTTTGTTAATTGTTTTGCACACTTTAAATTGGTGAAAACAATAGTTGTATGTGTGGCATGTTTAAGTAACCAAAATTTTCCAAACTTAATAAGTAATTTCTAAACTTGTTTTATTCCTTTTCCTTTGCACCTATTATTGTTATTTGTTGTTATCTTGTCATCATCATCATGCATGCATCATGATAACAACTATCACCTAATAAATAATTGTAAATCATTTGTTCCACTTATTTCAATGGATCCTTTTCCATATGCAACCCTTGCATATGGGTCCATTTAATTTGTGCTATCTTGTTAGTCCATTCATTTTGATGCACCCATTAAATTGTCATGCATCATATTGACTGTGCACAATGCCATGAACATGATTGTTTACATTCCTGTTTTGTCTGTTTGCTTCTTCTCGAATAGACGACGACGTTGAGGCAGACGACCTTTACAGCACCCCTTCTGAGGATCTAGCTCAGTACCCGGCTGATCAGTTTGCAGGCAAGTTATCACTCACATGAACCATCGTGTTCCTTTCAACCCTGGTTACCGATACTTTCCGTTGTCTATATCTTGCTAGCCTTAGTGGTAGATGTTTCTGTTACGAACCTATCACATGAATCCTTTAACCCATGCTATTGCCTCATCACCCCTCCTACAACCCATTGATTGAGCCAGTGTCTTACTAGCATGCTTAGGTTGTTTTGCTCGAGTCTGTTACCCGTTACTTTCAGTTACTATATCCTTATTATGTTCTGGGGGCTCGATGTCTAATCAATCAATCAATCATGCTAATGTTATTACTGTTAATAATAATTTGATGATAAGGCACCGGCAGGAGGCCCATGAGAGGTTTTGAGGCCTGCTAGTGTCGACCCTAATAGGAAAAGGGTCTTGTCTACTGATCCATGATGAGCGCACTACCCGCATGTGGGAAGCGAGTATGGGCGCCCCCCTCAATTTGATTCGATTCGCATCTCGTCCAAATCATCTCATTTAGTTCGTGCTTTCTATTTGCCGCATGCATGTTTTTGCGAGCCCAGCGCAGGGTGGAACTTTTGTAGTCGGCATATAGGGGGACACGTTCTTAGAGTGCTATGAGGGTCCATTTTCTTCTGGGCTCGATTAGCCGTGCGCCCAAGGTGCTTTGGGCTTGATGCGGAGAAGAGTTGAGTTGTGTTGAGTGCCCCGCTTGGTGGGAGGCATCCCATCTGGCGGGTTATTCATACGTGTACGGCCAAATTGGTGCAACCCTGCAGGGATAATCTTCTCGAGAAGCCGTGTTTTCCGCGGTTATGGATTACTTGGTGAAAGTACTGGCTAACAAGTACTCAGGACAACTTAAACCTAATGATTCACTATCTCACACCCCATGATTAACAATTTGACTAGTAATAGGATTATTGTCACAATAACTTGATTCATCTTAATCCAACTGTGTGAGTTATCCTCGGATTGCTTCTTTGGATAGGGGGCGAGATCCAGGATGGGTTTGTTTGGAGTTAGTTATAGTTGGTTACAACACTCGATCTTATCCCCTTTCTGATAGTTGGATATGATAGAATCTCTGTAGTTGGTTAGCGCAGCCAGTTGCAGCATCTTATATATCCCCTTCTTTCCGTTGAACCAAGTCATCTGTGCTTGTGTTGACGGGCTATACTTTGGTGAACTGTGAGTCTTGCTTGCCAGTACTTGGATGTACTGACCCCGTTGGGGCTGTGGTTTACGCAGACTACGACTACGGCTACGATGACCACCAGGATGGCTACTTCGTGGAGTTTGACGAGACTGCAGACGAGTAGTTAGCTGGACCAGGGCTGGATCCAGGACCTACGTGGATGGGCTTCGTCTTCTTTATTTTCTCCGGCTTCTTAAGCCTGTTGGATTTGTCTGTACCCAGACACCCTTGATTGCTTCCGCTGATGTAATGAATGCTATGTTGGGACATGTGTCCTCTGGATGACTGTATTTGCTATCTCTGCCTTAGTGAAGGCCATTTGCAACCTTATTTCAATCTTTTGTGTCTTAGAGATATGTTGTGATCATCATTCGTTCAAAGCTGTTGACGTACAGTGCGTGATTGATATGAAGTACGTCGACAGTAGTGCCTATGACTTCTAGTGGATAGTTTACATCGACGGTGGAATAGCAGGGCTTGTGTTGTCGCGCATAAGCGCAGGCCTACCAGGAAGCTGGGACGTGGGAGCAGTTATGCCCCATAATCCAAGCACCTGCTATCCAGTTCGTACGATGAGTATCCCTTAGAAGCCAGGGTGCGACAGCGGCGGTGCAGGATAATATAAGTTGTCGATGGTGCGCTCAATTTTCCACTTTGGGATGTTCTTCAGAGTTTCCTTCCAGACGTCTGGAGGGGGCTTCAGGGGAAACCGTGCGAACCATGCTTTGTTTTTGGCCTTCACGGCCTCGGCTAGTTCCTCCGGAGTCATCAGGCCTGGTAACTTCGGGGGAGTCTCGACTTTCTTGTGTTTCCTTGGTCTCTTCTTGGGAGGAGTCCCGTTTCTTCTGAACTGCAGCTTCCGCTTTGCCGTACCCGTAGTGGGCGCATCCGTCGGCTCACGGGAGTGCACGGGCGATGGACCCTCGGCCTCGGGCTCCCAATCTTCGTTGTGGGGTGGACTTGGAGGTGCGTTGGGGGGTGGACTTGGAGGTCGTGCATTCTCTGTACGAAAGTGAAAACACTATTATAAATAGGCTTACATGTGGTGCAACATTCAGTAATTGATGGAGGTGGTGCATTTGTACCTGGAGGAGTCGGTGGCCTTGGCGCCGCGTTAGGAAACACGATGTGTTTCTTATTCCACAAGATGATACCAAGCTCCATTTCTCCCAGTGTCTTCTCGCCTTCACCTCCAGGAATATGGAGCTCAATTGAATGGCATCCCGGCGTAATTGTTGACAACCCGACACGAGCATGGGATGCTGGAATCTGACCACCATGGTAGGTTGCTCCATGTTGATTCGGTAAAGCATAGCCTGACGCCACCATGAAGGATATGTTCCCCATTGGCATATGTATCTCACAGTTTGTCTTCTCCGTATCATCCACGGGGTAGTGAGGCGCCGACGTTTCGACTGCACGACCGTCTTCTAGCTGCAGCTGCGTGGAACCCACACTCCTTCTATGCTGAGATGGGACGGCATCTGCTACAGGATCGTCTTCTATTTCCAGCTGATCGGGTGCACGATGTTCTACCTCCTCTTCAGTGTCAGGTACAGGGTGTCCCCCTTTCTCCAAGAGTAACGCCACATTTTTTTCTAATGTCGATATCCGTTCCAGCGCCTTCTTTTTGTTTCTACCACGGCTTCTGTAAGTGCCAAGGTTCGCTGGAAACCCTTGGCTCCACGGGGTAGTGGCTCCAAAGCCTCGTGTTCGTCCCCACTTTTCGGGGTTCCCGAGTGCCTTCGTCAGCTCATCGTTCTCTTTATCGGGAACAAAAGTTCCTTTTCGAACAGCTTCTATTGCCTTCTCTAGTTCTGATACGACTTTTGTTATTTCTTCCGACCATGGTCCCTGAGCAACAATCATCCCAGTCTCAGCGTCCAACCTTGCCCCATGCGCGAACAACCAGAACTTGGACCTATCGGGCCAGTCATGTGTCTGTGGAATGATACCTCTTTTCAGAAGCGCATCTTCATAGCGTCGCCACCTAGACAGGGCAGTCATGTAGCCACCTGACCCCAAAATATGGTGATATTTCTTCTTCTTCGCATTCTCCTTATTTGTGGCTGATCGGGATGTAAAGACACCTGATTTCTTGTACGCCTTAAAATCAGGCCAAGCGTCTCTTATCTTCACTAGGTGCCCAGTGAAAACTGGATCTTCGTCCTTCTATTTCTTCCACAGGTCTTTCTTCCACCTCTGGAATTGTGTGGCCATCTTCTTCAAAGCCCACTCCTCGACTTTCTTCTTCTTATCTTCCGCTACGCTGAAATTTAGCCATACCGTGTCGCAAAGCACTTTTTTCAATCTATCATCGACATAAGTAGCTCCAACGTTGGCGCCGGTCTTCGGCTTATTCCATTCTATTAAGTTGATCGGGACCAGGTCTCTTACAACAACTCCGCACTGATTTACGAATTTGCGATAAGTTTCTGCGGGCTCCAGTGGTTTGCCATCAGCAGCAACTGTATCGATCGAGAACCTTGCGGTATCTTTCAACCTTGCGGCCGGGCCTCGTTTCGACTTTGACTCAGTAATTGCGCTAGCTGTTCCGGAGGGCGCCTAAACGGGAAAATAATGATTCGTTAGTAAGTGCAATACAAATTAATTGTTACGTCAACAGTGACTTGAGATATACATTGGCAGAGTTTGCTCTGGAGGGCACTTCTGCATCCTCGACGTTGTCGTCGTCATCATCTACTACATCTTCTATATTCTCAGCTCCGTCACCGGAATCGTTCAAAAATTGATTGCTAAACGCCTGTCCACCGTCGTGATCATGATATATGGCCGTTGCATCTTCAAAAATCATCTGGCACATGTATCTTTCCTTCTCCGCCTCACCCATTCCCTCGAGCTGATCGGCGTGAGGATCATGTGCAGGTTCTTGGGGATCCATAGCTCAACACCTGCTAGTAAAATTTATAAAATGAAGAAACACTTAGCGAAATGATTTCATCGGACACTTAGCGAAATTATTTCATCAGACACTTAGCAAAATTATTTCATCGGACACTTAAATCTAGCTAATATATTTTAAATTTATATGTCCAAATATTTTTCTAGCTAGTATATTTTAAATTTCAACAGAAAAAATTCTCTAAGTCTAGCTAATTATAATTACTATAAATTCTAATTCTAGCTAATATATTTTAAATTTATATGTCCAAATATTTTTCTAGCTAGTATATTTTAAATTTCAACAGAAAAAATTCTCTAAGTCTAGATAATTATAATTACTATAAATTCTAATTCTAGCTAATATATTTTAAATTTATATGTCTAAATATTTTTCTAGCTAGTATATTTTAAATTTAAACAGAAAAAATTCTCTAAGTCTAGCTAATTATAATTACTAAAAATTCTAATTCTAGCTAATATATTTTAAATTTATATGTCCAAATATTTTTCTAATTCTAATTCTAGTTAGTATATTTTTCTAGCTAATTAAAATTACTAGCTAATTATAATTACTACAAAATTCTAGCTAATTCTAGCTAATTATAATTACTAGCTAATTAAAATTATTCTAATTATAATAATTACTCTAATTCTAGCTAATTATAATTACTAGCTAATTATAATTACTCTAATTATAATACAAATAGAAAAAAAAACAAAAAAACTCACATCTGCCTCTGCCTCTGTCTCTGTGATGTCACGCCTACGTCACAGAGGGAGCTGGCGCGGCGTCGGGGCAGAGGGACCTGGCGGCGTCGGGCAAAGGGAGGCGGCGTCGGGCGGCGGCGTGGGCGTGGCGTCGGGGCAGAGGGAGGCGCGCGGCGTCGGGGCGGCGGCGTCACGTCGGGGGCGCGGGCGAGGCGGACGTCGTCGGGGGCAGAGGGTGGCGACGACGAAGCGGCGTCGAGGGCGCGCGGCGGGGCCATGACGGCGAGGAGGCGACGGCGACGAGGAGGTGCGCGTACGGCGAGGCAGGGCTTCGCCCAGGAGGTAGAAGATGCGCGAAGAATAGGCAACTGAAAAATTCGGCTAATGACTGACAGAGAAGACCCCCTGGTACAGGCCTCTTTAGCACCGGTTGTTAACAACAACCGGTACTAAAGGCCTGTACCAGAGGCCACATTCAGACTGCACGCCCCCTGTGCAGGCCTTTAGTACCGGTTGTTGTTAACAACCGGTTCTAAAGACCCTTTAGCACCCGGTTGTTACCAACAACCGGCACTAAAGGCCTGTACAAGGGCCACATTCAGAAATTTTTTTGTTTACTTTTCTTTTTCCTGTTTCTTCTTTTATTTTTCTTTTTTGTTTCCCTTTTCTATTTTCTTTTACATTTATTTATAAAATCAAAGTAGACTCAAAAAATTGTAAAATCAAATATTATAACAACATATTTATATTTTCTCATATTTTGTGTAAAAATTGTCTAAATGTCATTTAAAACAATAAAAAAATAAAAAATAAGATATTTATCAAACTAATTTGAAAATATAAAGATATTTTTTTTGTTTCCTTTTACTTTTTCATGTTTCTTCTTTTATTTTTCTTCTTTTATTTTTCTTTTTTGTTTCCTTTCTGTTTTCTTTTATATTTATTTATAAAATCAAAGTAGACTCAAAAAAATTGTAAAATAAAATATTATAACAACATATTTATATTTTCTCATGTTTTGTGTAAAAAATTTCTAAATGTCATTTAAAACAATTAAGCATTAAGTTAAATGATGAGGATGCTCCATGGATACGACCAAATCGTAAGAAGAGCGGGGACACAAGGGAAGAATTGATGTGTAATAATTTATTGTACCAAACTTTATTGAATGGATCATGTGAATTATATTATCTCTGATTTGTTTAAGACTAACTCCTTTGCAAAATATTTGAGAAAACGAGTGGAAAACATGGAAAACAGAAGGTTACTTAAATGTGTCAAAACCTTGTGAGATAAAATATCTAATTTCATAACTTTTATTAAAAACAGAAAACAGACGCGCTAGCGCGCCGCAGTGTCGCCGGAATACAAATTCTTTTATTAAAAAGAGAAAACAGACGAACACTACTCCTCGTCGTCGTCGTCGGGGAACTCGTCGGTGACCTCCTCCGGGTCATCGTCGTCGTCGAACTCGTCGGTGACCTCCTCGTCGGCGTCGGAGGTGCATGATGGTATGTCCGAGATAGGCCCCCACCTCGGATCGTCGGAGGCCCAGACTTCGCCGGCGTGGTCGGCCCGACGAAACTCTTGCAGCGCATTCGTCCTCGCCTCCCGAGCGGCATCTAACGCGAGGTGGCGTTCGAGGCGGCGCTCCGCCCGCTCAGCCGCGCGGGTCTGCCAGAGCTCCTCGTCGGCGCTCTCCTCCCCCGGGTTGTTCTGGCAATACTCGCGGACGACGCGGTCTTCCCTGGCGTCGACTAGGCCCTAAAACGCGCGGTGGCGGAGGTGGAGGTGGTCGGCGGCAGTGACGATCTGCGGCTTCGGCGCCCTGGCCTCCGCTTCCAAGACGGTGTGGCAGTCGTTGAAGTTCATCAGCGACCGCGGGCGGTTGAGGCGCCAGGCCGCCGCGTCCCAGGTGCGGGCGGCCTCCGCCGCCGTCGCAAAGGAGCCGAGGGGGATGCGGTCGTCCCCCCAGCGGATATCTGCGCTGAACATTCCGTTCTGTCGTGCTCGGACACCGCGGAAGCCGGTGGTGCTGTTCCTCCTCGGAGGCATGGTGGAAGCGCGACGGTGCATGGAGAGGAGTGGGCGCGTGGAGAGGAGAAGACGCGCTCGAGGCGCGACAGTTTATACCGCGCCCTCCTGGCCACGCGTCACAACTCCCGCGCCACGCGTCAACTCTCGCGCCACGCGCCATCCTAACACAACAATCGGTATCGCCATCATACAGCCCCACCGTGGCTACTGGGTGCAATATGCATACCAAATGCACGGCAGGACGTATGATGGCGAATCCGGATGTTTTGTATTTGCTCGATGAACTGAATATATGATGTATCAAACCTTAAAGGGGCTGTAGAACAAAACAATCGGTATCGCCATACTACAGCCCTACCGTGGCTACTGGGTGCATATATGCATACCAAATGCACGGCAGGACGTACGATGGCGAATCCGGATGTTTTGTATTTGCTCGATGAACTGAATATATGATGTATCAAACCTTATAGGGGGTGTAGAACAAAACAAACGGTATCGCCATCATACAGCCCCACCGTGTCTACTGGGTGCATATATGCATACCAAATGCACGGCAGGACGTATGATGGCGAATCCGGATGTTTTGTATTTGCTCGATGAACTGACCGGTGTATGAAGGTGGGCTATATATAGGGTCCTCTGACTCACAAAGTGTTGAGCTAGGGTTTTGATCCAACGGTTAAGAAACACCCTCATCCAACGGCTCACAACAGCTCGAAAGAAACACACCATAGCTCTGATCGAACGGCTCACAACAGCTCGAAAGAAACACACCCCGGATCCAACGACTCACAAGCACTTGAAAGAAACACACGATCCGTGTGATTCTATCTGATTGGTCCAAACGAAGCCCTAACCCATTTAGTCCGGTTGGTGTCCCCAACCGGGACTAAAGGGATGATTCGTTTCTATTTTTCTTCTTTCCTTTCTTCTGATTGCGCCGTAACCATGGAACATCTTCATCATTTAACTGAATGCTTGGATCATCTTTGACTTTGAAGGGAGGAATTTCATCAAATTTATTGTAATGTTCTGACATGTCTGTCTTGTCCTCGACTCCCACGATGTTTCTTTTCCCTGAAAGAACTATGTGGTGCCTTGGCTCATCGTCTGATGTATTCGCTTCCTTATCTTTTCTTTTTCTCGGTCTGCTAGACATGTCCTTCACATAGAAAACCTGAGCCACATCATTGGCTAGGACGAATTGATCATTGTCGTACCCAAGATTCTTCTGATCCACTGTTGTCATTCCGTACTTCGGGTCTACCTTCACGCCTGACAGGTTGAACCATTTGCACCAGAACAAAGGGACCTTAAAGGAAGGTCCATAGTCAAGGTCCCATATCTGCTCTATGTAACCATAGTATGTAACCCTTTGCCCGTTGTCGTCTTTTGCATCAAACCGGACGCCACTGTTTTGGTTGGTGCTCTTTTTATCTTGGTCTGCCGTGTAAAATATGTTACCATTTATCTCGTACCCTTTAAAGGTCAATACAGTCGAAGATGGTTGCTTGGCCAACAAGTATAGCTCATCTTCAACAATGTTGTCATTAACGATACGTCTTTGCAACCAACCGCCGAAAGTCTTCGTGTGTTCTTTAGCAATGAAATCTTCAGGTTGCTCTGGGTATTCCGAGCGTAAAATATCCTTGTGTTCCTGGATATATGGAGCCGCCAAGCTGGAATTAACTAGAACTGTGTAGTGTGCTTGAGTGGAAGATTGCTCGTCCATACATGTTGTTGATTTCTTTCCTAGCGTGCCTTTTCCACGCAGTCTCCCCTCATGGCGCGACTGAGGAACACCGATCGGGTTCAGGTCAGGAATAAAGTCAACACAGAACTCAATGACCTCCTCTGTTCCATATCCCTTGACCATGCTTCCTTCTGGCCTAGCACGGTTTTTAACATAATTCTTCAAGACTCCCATGAACCTCTCAAAGGGGAACATATTGTGTAAGAATACAGGACCGAGAACGGAAATCTCTTGGACTAGGTGAACTATGAGGTGCGTCATAATATTGAAGAAGGTTGGTGGGAACACCAACTCGAAGATGACAAGACATTGGACCACGTCCTTCTGTAAACTTGGTAGAGTTGCTGGATCGATTGCCTTCTGAGAAATTGCGTTGAGAAATGCACATAGCTTCACAATGGGTACTCGCACGTTTTCTGGCAGAAGCCCCCTCAATGCAATCGGAAGTAACTGGGTCATGATCACGTGGCAGTCATGAGACTTTAGGTTTTGAAACTTTTTCTCTTCCAGGTTTAGTATTCCTTTTATGTTCGACGAGTAGCCAGACGGGACCTTGATACTGCTTAGGACTTTTGAAATTCTCCTTCTCTTCCTTGGTAAGAGCGTAGCTGGCAGGACCTTTGAAATTCTCTGGATTCATCAGGTCGTCTCGTTCGTGCATACGTTGGTGGTGCAGCCGTGCTTTTTGTGTATCTCTCGACTTCTTCCCATGCACGCCCAATAAGTTTAGTAGGTTCACGCAAATATTTTTCGTCACGTGCATCACGTCGATCGCAGAGCGAACCTCTAGGAATTTCCAATAGGGTAGTTCCCAGAATATAGATTTCTTCTTCCACATGGCTACGTGGTTGTCGGCGTCATTCGGAACAGATTGTGCGCTAGGACCCTTACCAAAGATTACTTTTATATCTTTGACCATGTCATATATATCAGTACCTTTGGGGAGGGTTGGCTTCCTCCGTGTATCTGCCTCGCCTTTGAAATGCTTTCCTTTCTTTCTTACGGGATGCCTGTCTGGAAGAAATCGACGATGCCCCGGGTACACATTCTTGCCTATATGTATACTTTCAGTCTCGCCTAAACAGTGTGTGCATGCGCTGTATCCCTTGTTTGACTGTCCTGAGATGTTACTAAGAGCGGGCCAATCATTGATGGTTACAAACAGCAACCCTCGTAGGTCAAATTCCTCTTCTTTGTACTCGTCCCACACACGTACACCTTCGTCAGCCCACAACTCTAAAAGTTCATCAACCAGTGGCCTCAGGTACACATCAATGTTGTCCAGGTTGCGACGGGCCTGGGATAAGCACGGGCATCATAATGAACTTACGCTTCATGCATAACCAAGGAGGAAGGTTATAGATACATAGAGTCACGGGCCAGGTGCTATGACTGCTACCATGCTCCCCAAACGGATTCAGGCCATCTGTACTCAGATCAAACCTTAAGTTTCTTGCGTCACGTGCAAAGTCCTCGTACTTATCGTCGATGTTTCTCCACTGCGACCCATCAGCGGGGTGTCTCAGCATATCGTCTTCCTTACGGTCTTCTTTGTGCCATCGCAGCAACTTGGCATGCTCTTTGTTTCGGAACAAACGTTTCAACCGTGGTATTATAGGAGCATGCCACATCACCTTGGCAGGAACCCTCTTCCTGGGGCGATCGTCGCCCTCAACATCACCAGGGTCATCTCGCCTGATCTTATACCGAAATGCACCGCATACCGGGCAGGGAGTTAAATTCTCGTGCTGACCGCGGTAGAGGATGCAGTCATTGATGCATGCATGTATCTTATGCACTTCCAATCCTAGAGGGCAGACAACATTCTTTGCTTCGTATGTACTGCAGGGCAGCACGTTATCTCTTGGAAGCATCTTCTTCATTATTTTCAGCAGATTTTCAAATCCCTTGTCAGATAATCCATTCTCTGCCTTCCATTGCAACAATTCCAGGGTGGTGCCCAGCTTTTTTTGGCCATCTTCGCAATTTGGGTACAACAATTTTTGTGGTCTTCTAACATGCGCTCCAACTTCAACCTCTCGTTTTCACTTGCGCAGTTTATCTGTTCTTCACGAATGACCTGACGAAGATCATCATCAGACTCATCAACAATGTTCTCAAGTTCAGGCTCGTCTTCCCCCATTTCAGTATCACCGTGTTCACCGATCATAGGATAATTATCATTATCCTCTTCTTCTTAATTGTCTTCCATTACAACCCCTCTTTCTCCGTGCTTGGTCCAACAAAAATAACTAGGCATGAAGCCTTCTTGCAACATGTGGGTGTGTATGGTTCTTGAGCTAGGGAAATTTCTCTTATTCTGGCATTTTTTTACATGGACAAAAAATAAATCCATTATGCCTGTTTTTCTCAGCCACATTGAGAAAACTATGCATTCCATTAAGGAATTTGGGACGACGTCGATCACTGTACATCCATTGCCGGTTCATCTACATTATATAAATTTATCAACAACCATTATGCTAAATCATCATGACTAAATTAATTAATTAATACAAAAAGTTCATCACACGTTAAAACCAAACTAGCGTAGTGACGATACATATATAGTTCTCATAAAAATACACACTGAAACCATCCATAAAAACTCTCTATAATTAATGCATTTAAAAATAACAACAAATGCGATCAAAATCGCAACAAAGGTAACAATTGACCCGACGACATAATGATACCAAGCTTCTTTACTAATTGCATATTTTCTAATCTTTCTAATCTTCAGGCGCATTGCGTCCATCTCGCTCTTGTGACCATCGACGACACCGGCAAGAATCTTTTCCAAGGTCATCTTCTCTCTTTCAGTTTTTTCCAACCTTTCTTCAGTTTTTTTCAATCTTTTTTTCAAGACAACATTTTCTTGTTCAACTAAGTATAACTTCTCAACAATAGGATCGATTGGCATTTCCGGTTCCACTACCTCCTAGATAAAAATATTTATGTCAAGTTGGTCGGCGTAATTAATTGTCATATAATCAGGAAATGAAAATATGTAGTTATAAAAGATAATATACCACATCCGAATCATAGACTGGACGAGGGCCAACGGGGACGGATATCAAAACCATGGCGCTATATATATAAAAAAAATCTTACACAATAAGAAAATTATATACAAGTAAATATGTAAATCATACAAATCAAAATTTGTTTTGGTAAATAAAAACAATAGGCTCACCAAGGTTGTGTCGGTGACGGGGCGATCGACGGCGGTGAGGAAGGGGACAAGGCGCGCGACACTAAAAAAACCACAAATCATAATTAAATTTGAGCTCAAATTGCATCAAATTGTATACATAACAAATGAATAACAAATTCTAGCTTAGGCATATCAAACACCTAGCTAGCACAACAAAAATGAAATGAGCAAGAAAACGAGCAAAACTTGCAATGCCGGAAGAGGGAATGTTGATGCTAACCGTAGAACCGATGGGTACCAACAATCTTGACAAATGGTGGAGAAAAATGGGGATGGATTAGAGCTCACAAGAGGAAGGAGAGAGCAAAAATGGAGTTGAGCTCGAGCTGGAAAAATGGAGCTGAGCTCAGGGTGGAATATAGGGTTTAGGGGAGGGCTTTAGGACCGGTTTGTATTACAAACCGGTGCTAAAGGGTCTGACAGCGGGTCCCGCAGTTGCTGCAAAAAATGAGAAAACCTTTAGAACCGGTTTGTGATACAAACCGGTTCTAAAGGGTATGTCCCCTGGGCCCCCCTCCCTGCAGCAAATGGCCGCAAGGCCTTTAGGACCGGTTCACAAACCGGTCCTAAAGGCCTTGCGGCCATTTGCTGCAGGGAGGGGGCCCAGCGGACAGACCTTTAGAACCGGTCCTAAAGGCCTTGCGGCCATTTGCTGCAGGGAGGGGGCCCAGCGGACAGACCTTTAGAACCGGTTTGTATCCAATCCGGTTCCAATGTGCTTGGCTCGATGCCCTGTTTTCTACTAGTGAAGACAATAAAGTGCCCAGGCAGTTATTATTCACGCTTTATATAAGTATCAATATGAAAGAACATTGCCACTTTTATGAAGTAAAGCATTTCCATTTTTTCTACTTCTATTTGTACTTCATTTTTAACCCAGCAACATGAACAATGTCGTGACTGGCCAACCAGCTTGTATAGGCCTTGTTAAGTACTTCTTCCGTTCGGAATTAGATGAATTGTGTTTGTCCAAATATAGATGTATCTATATACTAAAATATGTCTAGATACATCTTTATTTCGACAAACACAAGTCATCTAATTTCGAACTGAGGGAGCACTTGGGCTGCTCGCACTTTGAAGGTACCGGGCGGCATAGAGCACTGTCTCTGCTGCCTTGGTAGGCTGCTAATGCAAACAAGATAGAAGGTTCGACCATTCCACCAAATAAGGCCCGATAGACAACATGCCACCTACATTGGTCCAGGGAGCTAGCAGCGCCCTATTTTCGTTTGATTGAAACTTAGCGCCACCTGATTTGGGGCTTCGAAAAGCGAAATCGGATTGCTGGAAGCGTCAGATCACCATGGTGATTTCTAGGTCGTTCAGTTTAACAATATCTTAATTTACAGCTTATTAATAACATGATTACGCGGCGCACCACCAATCCACATAAAAAAATAGTGCAGCACTGAAATTCTAATTTTGGCCCCGCTAATGGTATTGTCCATGGTTATAAATGATAGTCAAGGGGTATAATACACTCAATGGAAGAAAAAAAAAACTATCATGTAGGTTAAATTGCTGACATTTGAGGTGAGCTTTAGACACATTAGGCAATTTCCATTTAATCTATAAGGCCCATCCTGCCAAAGCAAATGGTGGGAGTTTAGTCCCATATTGCTAGTTGGGAGAGTTTTGCACCAATTTATAAGTTGATCTGTCTCCCCATTAGTGTGAGTTGGTATGAAGAGAGAAATTGTGGAGGTGTTCCACTCGCGCGCTCCTCCTCCTCCGCCGCCCGCCTCGCCTCGTCACGACGTGTCGTGCCGCGGATTGCGGGAATGAGCCGAGTCGATGCCGACGTCATATTGATTGTAAATCGCCGCATTGATCACATGGTAACGGTGTAATAACCGCGCGTAGTAAAACGCCGCATTAATCACGTGGTAACGGCTGTAGTAAACGTCAATTAATTATGTGAGCGGACTGTTCTCCTACTCGGCTGTGCCTATATATTGGAGGTTCAGGCGGACACAGAAGCACTCTCATACACTCTGCCTCTTTGCGCCCACTGTCGTTCCACTTCATGTTGCTGCCGCCGGTAATCCCATCCCGTCTACCGCGTACACGGCCGACGGGAGAACAGGCCTCCGAAACCCCGTCACTCCGGATCCTGTACAAAAGAGGAGCGATTAGGTTTTTGGGGAGCGTCTCCTACACGACTGCTCGCTTCTTGTTCATCTATTTCGACTAATACCGCGTCGCCCTCTTCGTCAACATGTCCACCGAAGCCGAACGCGCTGCTGCTGCCGCCGAGGCCGCCGCTGCTGCCACTGCGGCTGCCGCCACTGCTACTGCAGCTGCCAACGCGGCTGCCGCCACTGCTACTGCTACTACCAACTGGCCGATCGCAGGGTATAACACGTTTATCTCTGCCCTTATTATTTTCATGTGTGGAATACTAGTAGTTTGCGTAGATGTGTCTACTGTCAATCTAGTATGCAGGAATATGGATAATTATCAGTATGTTTACGTCATGCTCGTGATTTATACTTGGATTAATTTAATCTGTAATTTTCCTAAATTCTTAACAATCCAAAAACTTAATATGTGTAGGCAATTTTCGATTCATGGTTTTCCTACTGCACTGAAACCGGACCCGTTTACGGGGACATACTTTAAGCGTTGACATACCAAAACAATCTTATGACTCATGACCATGAGCGTGTTCTGGATCGCCGGTGTCACTCCCACTGGAATAATTACTCCTGAATAGGAGAAGGCGTTTAGGGATGTCACCGTCGTGTTTGTTGGATGCGTTCTAAGCGTGATCGGAGATAAGTTTGTTGACGCATATTTACATATGCGACTTGTGGGAGGCGCTCGAATCCAATTCGGCGCAACCGATGCTGGCAGTATAGAGCAGTTCGATGACTACAGAATGGTCGAAAACCGTTCTGTATTGGAGTAGGCTCGTGAGATACAGTGCATCGCTAAGGAGATTGAAATTCTCAAGTGCGTGTTACCGGGCAAGTATGTCGCGGGATGCATAATTGGCAAGCTGCCTTCCTGGAGGAACTTTGCCACTACTCTGAAACATCAGAGGCGTGAATTCTCAGTAGAGGATGTCATCGGCCATCTGAGTGTTAAGCAGAATTCGAGGGCAAAGAACTCGCATGGAAAAGGGAACGAAGGGACTTCTGCGGCCAATATGGTACAGAAGAAATACAACTCCCACAAGAACAAGGTGAGGACTCGTGTCCAGCAAAATACCGACTTCAAGAAGAAGGCTAAGAAGACCTTCAAGAAGGATAAGAAGAAAGATGGATGCTTCACTTGTGGTTCACTGGAACACTGAGCTGTGAAGTGCCCAAACAAGTACAAGAAGCCAAGACAGGATTCCAAGGCTGTCAACATGATTGTGAGCAACAATGAGAATGGGGCATCTGGGTATGGTAATTTGTTTACTGTATTTTCAGTTTGTCAGTCTACTGATTGGTGGATTGACACATGTGCAAATATTCATGTGTGTGCCGACGTCTCTTTGTTTTCTTCTTATCAGGTCACAAGGAACGGGTCCGTATTGATGGGGAATGACGCAAGTGCTTTTGTACTTGGTGTTGGCACGGTCGAGCTGAAATTTACTTTGGGAAGGATCGTGTAGCTCAAGAACGTGCAACATGTCCCCGCCATCAAGAAGAATCTTGTTAGTGGCTCCCTTCTATGTAGAGAAGGGTTTAAATTGGTATTTGGGTCTAATAAAGTAGTTGTAACGAAATATGGACCGTTTGTTAGAAAAGGGTATGAGTGTGGAGGTCTGTTCCGCTTTTCCCTCGCTGATTTCTGTAATAAAGTCGTGAACAATATTCATTCGAGTGTTGATAAAATAGAAGTTTGGCATTCACGTCTTTGTCACGTAGGTTTCAGTTGCATGACGCGGTAGCAAAATTAAATTTAATTCCAAGTTTCACTTTAGCCAAAGGTTCTAAGTGCCATTCGTGTGTGCAAGAAAAGAAACCTCGTAAGCCCCATAAAACTGTGGAGGAGAGACACTTGGCGCCACTAGAACTCATACATTCTGATCTCTGTGAGATGAATGGTGTGTTGACTAAAGGTGAAAAGAGATACTTCATGACGTTAATAGATGATCCCACTAGGTTTTGCTATGTATACCTGTTAAACACTAAAGATGAGGCTCTACACTACTTTAAAATCTATAAGGCAGAAGTTGAGAATCAACTTGAAAAGAAAATGAGACGAATCCGGTCAGATCGTGGTGGAGAGTATTTCTCTAATGAGTTTGATTCTTTCTGTGCGGAACATGGTATTATTCATGAGAGGACGCCTCCCTATTCACCTCAGTCAAATGGGGTTGCCGAAAGGAAAAACCGTACTCTAACAGATTTGGTTAACGCCATGTTAGATGCATCGGGTTTATCCAAGGCATGGTGGGGGAGGTTATATTGACATCATCTCATGTCCTGAATAAAGTTTCGACAAAAGATAATGAAATCACTCCCTATGAGCAATGGGGGAAGAGAAAAACAACACTCTCGTACTTACGTACTTGGGGTTGTTTGGCGAAAGTCAATGTGTCGATCCCCAAAAAGCGTAAACTTGGACCAAAGACCGTGAATTGCATTAATTTGGGATGCGCTAAGAATAGCGTTGGCTATAGATTTCTAGTAGTGAAATCTGAGGTGCCTGAAGTGAAGGTCGGTACGATTATGGAGTCTAAAGATGCTATATTCTTTGAGAATATTTTTCCTATGAGAGATATGCAAAGCACTTCTAGACAGGAATCAGAGGAGACTCCTGAGTCTGCCATTCCTATGGAATATTATGAACAAACACATGATGAAAATCCTGAGAAGGATGACGAGGAAACCCTTGGTAGGGGCAAGAGACAGAGGACTACAAAGTCTTTTGGTGATGACTTACTTGTGTACCTCTTGGATGATACTCCCACTTCTATTTCAGAAGCTTATGCATCTCCAAATGCTGACTACTGGAGAGAAGCGGTTCGTAGCGAGATGGATTCCATCATAGCTAATGGAACGTGGGAGATCACTGAACGTCCTTATGGCTGTAAACCATTAGGATGTAAGTGGGTGTTCAAAAAGAAGCTTAGGCATGATGGTACGATTGAAAAGTACAAGGCTAAACTTGTGGCCAAGGGTTATTCCCAAAAAGAAGATGAAGATTTCTTTGATACTTATTCACGTGTGGCCAGACTGACTACCATTCGAGTATTACTCTCTCGTTGGCAGCCTCGCATGGTCTTCTCGTCCATCAGATGGATGTTAAGACGGCTTTCCTGAATGGAGAGCTAGACGGGGAAATCTATATGCAACAGCCAGATGGCTTTGTGATAGATGATCAAGAAGGAAAGGTGTGCAAGTTAATAAAATCTTTATATGGGCTGAAACAAGCACCTAAGCAATGACTTGAGAAGTTCAATATAACTTTAACATTTGTTGGCTTTGTTGTTAATGAAGCTGACAAATGTGTTTACTATCGCCATGGTGGGGCGATGGAGTTATACTGTGTTTGTATGTTGATGACATACTGATATTTGGGACCAACCTCAAAGTAATCGATGAGGTTAAGTCGTTTCTATCCCAGAACTTTGAGATGAAAGATCTTGGTGTGGCTGATGTTATCTTGAACATCAAGCTGTTCAGAGAGAATGAGGGTGGGATTACACTTCTGCAATCCCATCATGTTGAGAAGGTTTTGAGTCATTTTGGATATTCGGACTGCAAAATTTCTCCAACACCATATGATCCTAGGGTGCGGATTTGAAAGTTCGAAGGCACAGCTAAGGATCAGCTGACGTACGCTCAAGTAATTAGTTCACTTATGTACCTGGCGAGCGCTACGAGGCCTGACATCATGTTTGCTGTGTGCAAACCAAGCCGGTTTGTTTCCAATCTGGGTGATGTGCATTGGCATGCTGTAGAAAGAATTATGCGCTATCTGAAAGGTATCGTGAACCATGGACTTCACTATAGTGGATACCCTTCGGTACTTGAAGAATATTGTGATGCGAATTGGATCTCTGATGCTGATGAGATGAAAGCCACAACGGGGTATGTGTTTACTCTTGGAGGTGGTGCTGTTTCCTGGAAGTCTTGCAAGCAAACGATCTTAACGAGATCGACAATAGAAGCAGAATTAACAGCATTAGACACGTCTAGTATCGAAGCAGGATGGCTTCGAGATCTTTTGATGGAGTTTCCTATGGTTAAAAAGTCTGTACCGGCTATCCTTATGAACTGTGGCAATCAAACAGTAATTGTCAAGGTGAAGAGTTCAAAGGAAAATGCACAGTCCACAAAGCGCATAAAAATGAGAATTAAAGTTGTCAGACATTTAAGAAACTCCGGAGTGATAGCGGTGGATTATATCCAGTCGGCTAAGAATCTGGCAGATCCCTTTACTAAAGGGCTATCACGTGTTGTGCTAGAAAGTGCATCGAGAGAGATGGGTATGAGACCCACATGGGTTGCCATGGCAGTAACCCAACCTATGTGATCGGAGATCCCGTGAAGTAGGACCTGCGAAAACAAGCTAGTGGTTAACTGAGGAGAGTAATTTTTACTAACCCACTCCGCTGGAGATGCATTACTCTAAAAAACTGTATGGCAGGTTGACTTTCGTATTAATGTGTACCAACGCTTGTATAAGCAAGATGCTATCCTACAGAGCAATCTTTGGAGGAACACACATATATAAGGCTGACTGCTGGTCACAGTCTATGAGATTGGGTGATCTTTAATAAGTTCACAAATAGGCCAGGAGTGTGACTAATATGCTCCACTCGAGGGGTCAGCCTTCGGCAGCCTAGTACTGGCAAGACATTTAGTGAAACTACTTGACGCCAAACTGACAATTCAAGGCATAGTCCATTGTTCAGTTGTGATGTTGTGTAGCTATCTGCTCTAGGTGGATGTTCAACCTTAACGGATCTCCACTGAAAATGCTGGTATATAAAAACAGTGATTGGAACAGAGGACAACACCATGGGTCTTCGGATCTGGTGGGGGATTGCTGAAATTTGAGGTGGGCTTTAGACCCACTAGGCAATTTCCATTTAATCCCTAAGCTCCATGATGCCATAGCAAATGGTCGGAGTTTAGTCCCATATTGCTAGTTGGGAGAGTTTTGCACCGGTTTATAAGGTGAGCTCTCTCCCCACTAGTGTGAGTTGGTATGAAGAGAGAGGAGTTGTGGAGGTGTTCCACACGCGCGCTCCTCCTTTTCCGCCGCCCGCCTCGCCTCGTCACGACACGACACGTCACGATGCGCCGCGCCGCGGGTTGCGGGAATGAGTCGAGCCGATGCCTTTATTTTGGCAGTCGGAAACAGGGAGTCAACAGACAGATCACGTGGTAACGGTGTAATAACCGCGCGCAGTAAAGCGCTGCATTAATCACGTGGTAACGGCTGTAGTAAACGCTAATTAATTATGTTAGCGGACTGTTCTCCTACTCGGCTGTGCCTATATATTGGACGCTCAGGCAGATACAGAAACGCTCTCATACACTCTGCCTCTTTGCGCCCACTGTTGTTCCACTTCATGTTGCTACCGCCGGTGATGCCATCCCGTCTACCGCGTACACGGCCGACGGGAGAGCAGGCCTCCGAAACACCGTCTTTCCAGATCCTGCACGGGAGAGGGGCGATTAGGTTTTTGGGGAGCGTCTCCTACGCGACTGCTCGCTGCTGTTATCTACTTCGACTACTACCGCGTCGCCCTCTTCGTCAACATGTCCACTGAAGCCGAACGCGCTGCTGCTACCGCCACTGTTACGGTTACTGCCAACTGGCCGATCGCAGGGTATAACACGTTTATCCCTGTCCTTATTATTTCCATGTGTGCAATACTAGTAGTTTGCGTAGATGTGTCTACTATCAATCTAGTATGCAGCAATATGGTTAATTATCAGTATGTTTACGTCATGCTCGTGATTTATACTTGGATTAATTTAATATGTAAATTGCCTAAATTCTTAACATAAATGGTATCCATTTAGACCACTATTGGTAAACTAGAAACACTAGTAAAAGTGCACGTGTCACACACGTTTTAAGTACTCTCTCCCATTTATAAAAAGTGTCACTCATTTTGTACTAAGTTAGTATAAATTTTATACTAACTGAGCGACACTTTTTATGGATCGAAGGGAGTATCATTACTTAATTTTTTGACAAACATTTCAGAAGGTTTTCTTGAGGCAATGATTTCTATATCAATCCTATCACCTAGGAACATGCCACCTTTTAATATTAAGATCATAAGTCGTGAGGACTGCTTGCCACAGATGAAGGCTAGGTGGTTCACATCTCTCTACTCCCATGACTACTATACATGCAAGGCACTGCTCAACAAATAAAAATTAATTCAAATAAAAGATCTCAACATTCTATTAACCATTAATCATTAGTCTCATCTAAGTTGAGAATATGTTGCCACATAAATGTCCACTTCTTAAAATATAATTACTAAGCTACAAATAATTACCGAGGCGTGACAAAAATATCTAAGAACAAATGAATCATTAATTCTTAACCCGAGTTGCCCATTTTACTGAAATTTTGTTTCGGCTGAACTAAAAATCTTAAATCGCAAAAAAAAATCTAACTCGCCATTTTTTTTCATTAGTTCTTCCAATAAGGAAAAAAAATTATATCGGTTATTTTGAAGTTATTCTAATCTTTTTACACACAAAGTTTTGAAATTATTCATCTACATCTGGAGATCCGTAGCCAGTAAGATAACACCATGTCTAAAATTGGTGTAGCCTAAAAATTTCTCCTAAACCTAAAATATACATACACAATCATGTAATTTGCAAGTAGAATCCATATTGCTAAAAAAATAGGTTTTAATTTATTTTCAATCAGTTACTCATGTAATTTCAAGTACAATCCACTATTGTTATAGCAGAAATTAAGGAGTTGATGTTCCTCTCATGAGTATCTTCTCGATCAGGTACGCTCAAACCATTCATGGGAAAACCCTTTAAAGAAATACAACCGCTGCCCTCCCACACTCCAAGAATTACGAAGCTTAAATAGTTTTCCCATGAATACTTGTATATGATACTCCCCACTATGACCAGTCTAAAAGGGTGTGTGGTAATTAATTGAGGGATGAAAGAAACATTAATTAGGGGGGCGAGGAGAGAACAAACGATTTTGGACCGTATGACGTGAGTGGATGTACGGTGTAGATTTAATTTTCCTGCGGGAGTATAATAAGAAGAAAATCTTATTCTCACGTTAAGACTTCACCTATTGAACTATTAATGCAGCCTAGACATTTATGAATACATATCTGCATTAAATACATGCGAATTGGACACGAATAAAAATCTTGATATTAATGTAGTACTTCCTACGTTTTAAAATGTAAGCCTTTTAGAGAGTTAAAACAGTTTGCTAAAATAACTTACATTTTGCAATAGAGGGAGTAAATTAGAAGATTACGCATATCATATCTTATCAAATTTAATAGTGTGCTTTTATGTACATATAGGAAATCCGATCCTATGGATCGATTGCATAAATGGCTACCATTAATTTTAAATCTGACTGGAAAGCCTATATAAATATGGTTGGTTAAGCCTTATCAAAATTTTCTATTCAAGCTTTCAAGAATGAAAGGAATGCAAGCTATTAGGGTCGCCCTTGTACTGTCATGTATTTCTTTAGTCACTAGAGGAAAAGATGCAAGAACTACAAAACAGTGGGAAAATACTAGCCAGATCCTCATGTATAAAAAATTCAATAGAACCATTCTGGTAAGAAAATGTATCAGTCTTATTTTCATTATTTGTTACTGTTTCCATTGTCTAACATCTAAAGAAAACATCGAACAAGATGGATGGTGGAGATATATATGATTGCATCGATGTGAACGCGCAACCAGCTCTTAACCACCCATTGTTGAAAGATCACAAAATTCAGGTAAATTATTTTCATAGAAATATTATGTTCAATCACTCTTTTGCTCGGGTTGGTGTACATTTATGTGTGGGGTCATAAGTAAATGTTAATTTATCGTAGATACATGAATGTTAGTTAGGTAGAAATTGTTAAAGTAGATATAGATTTTTATGATAATGTTTTATTTTGTAATAAAATAATTCACTCCATAGATTGTTTAACCCCTCATAGTTACGAATCATAAGTTCATCTATTATATATGTATATTTGGATCAAACAATATAAGTGTAAGTTACATAGATAAACTTTATGATATATGAGCTCCATTAATAATGAATAAGGTTAGAAAATTATTTGCATGTGACTGTTTTCTGGAAATATATCTAAATTTCTAAAGAGTGATATTGGTTTTCCTATCAAACAGATGGAACCAAGTTCAATTCCAATTGGACCAGATGTAAAGTATCCGTCTATGCATGTTATTTCAGAAGCGCGTCTCTCTACCGTGGAATGCCCAACTAGAATGGTTCCTATACTACGCAATCGTAGAAGGAACCAATTAGCTGGACACAATATTGGTGAAGTGATTAACAAGGATAATGAAATAGAGGTGGGTTCTCTATATTTATTTTTAGAATAATCTGGTTATTCTAGGTTGATTGTGCAAGTAATCCATTTTAATTTCACTAGATTACTCTAAGTCGCTATTGTAAGATAACATCCAATCTGTCGTTGACTCTTACAGGATGAAATATATTGTTGATGGTTGCAAACTCATAAGTGGAGTAATAAATTATATAGAACGTAAATTAACAACATTTACATGGGATTTCTAAATTTGAAATTTGAATAGTTAGTATTGAATTTTATACCTTAAAATAGTTGTTTCTCCAATGATTTCTTAAAAGTTTGGGTCTATACATGTCTCTCTAACTCTTATTTGACAATGTAAAGTTATATTCATTGATGGCATAAGCCATATGAAATTGGAATTGTCTCTACATTGTTAATAGTCATTACACCAGTGACATTTTTTTTGTAGGAGGCAGGAATGAGATATTTTGATGATTTATATGGGGTACGAGCTACAATAAATGTTTATGCGCCAAAGGTGAAGAAAAATAGCAGTGATCTTAGTCAATCAGGGATTGAAATTGACAACGGACCAGCGGACCATGTAGACAGTATAGCTGTTGGTTATTCGGTATCCCCAAGCGAATATGGTGATAGCTTTGCAAGGTTTCATGTTGTTTGGGTAATAAATTATGTTTCATTCGATACATTATGTTACCACCTACTTAAATTTTAGAATATGAAGTTGCTAAATCCATATAGCTTATATTGATCTTTGTATAAACTTGGTTAACAGAATAACGGAATGCTAAACAAGTCATGTGTCGATAATGATTGTCCTGGTTTTGTGCAAATAAGCCACAATGTTGGTCTTGGAGGAAGAGTACGACCAGTTTCAATCTACAATGGACCACAATATGTAATACACATTCTCATTTTCAAGGTATTACCGTTTCCATTAGTTTATGGTTTCTTATATATGCTGCAAATGCGGTGCATGTAAAAAAATCTAGTTACTTGACATATTTTATCGACACAACCAATTTTCATAATCCACCATGATATAAGTTGAATTTGTTAAGATCGTCAAAAATTGTCTTGTTCCTGTAATTTAACATTCGCAAATTATGATTCGACATTTATTTTAGAAATTGTCAAGAACATGGCCTAAAATGAACTTATTGGTTACCATACCATACAAAACAATACAGACATAGAAAGAAACTACAATCATGAAAACACTTTGAATAAAAGGAATTCATTCATTTATGTTCATCATGTGTTTTTAAAAACAGTTTAAATAATAAGTTCATGCTATATATCTCTCGTGGGATATAAACCAATGCATGCACACTAAGGTATGGAGTTTTACAACCTTGTATGTTTTATAAATTAATTCATTCACATTTGAATTTATTTTAGGACCCAAAGACAAAGAATTGGTGGTTGGCGTATGGCAAAGATAATACACTAATTGGATACTGGCCAAGCTCACTATTTACTCGCATTAGCGATAAAGGTGAATTTTTATTCTTGGGCGGCCAAGTTTATGGCCCGACAGCTTCGTCAGACTCTCCACAAATTGGCAGTGGACATTTTGCTGCTGAAGGATATGGAAAAGCATCTTTTATAAGAAACATCCAAATTGTTGATGATACTAACAAGCTTGTTACTCCAAAGGAAAACCGAACCCGTGTTGGCACTAGTGATTTAAGGAAATATACTGTTGATGGTTATGATGTTAATAATCATGGTATGCATATGTACTATGGTGGACCAGGTAATTTGGTATGAAAAGTGCTCCGTAAATTACAATAAAGCAGGAACTTTGCTTCTGGAGTTATTTATTTATATGATTCTTGGATTTATAGACCACTAATGTGTTTCTAGTGGTCACGGTGGTAGGAATTTGTACATATGGATAGGATTCAAAACCCTCAGCATCAACAGAATAACGCTATGAATCCCGAGGGCAGTCACTGAAGTGAAGCCCCTCTATGGCAACGAGGCTTTCACTGTCACCGATGAGTCTCTATATCAACAAGGGTTTTCTACATTGTTTTGTTTCCTTAATGAGAGGATAATTAAATACGTTATTCTTGTGTCTGCTTGTTTTCACCGAGTTATATTCATATGTCTTCAGTAGGATTATTAGTTACACTCTTTTGATTCGCTAAAGATGTTGGTGGCTAGATCTGAACAAACGGAGAAGGGACGCGCACAATTTGTGTATTTGAGTCTCTCGGGATTATTTTAGTTACTAGATACGTGAATGTGTCATCCACGTTTAATATTGGACATATAACGCAAAATCAAGAAATAATTTTAATCTCATTATCCAAGTGAAAACTAGAAATATAAAAATTAATCCCACCATATGATAATGTACTTATGAGATATTTCGGTCTCATGCTCATAGTAACTCAACCAGTAAATTCAAAAGAAAAAACTAACCTGAGACCATATCTTTTACAACTTGGTGGATGTTGTCTTCACATTTGTTGTCCTCGTTCGTCAACATGTGTACCGATATTGAATTTCACTATAGAATTTGGTCATGTAACTTCTTTATCATTACAAGATGGCATAAACTTTAGAAACAATAATCTACCATTAAATATCATAGATTGCATAGCATGTTTAGGTTGAAGATACACATATATGTTTTGAACATTGGCCATGATTGGGTATTATAAAATATACTGTGATATTCCCATCTTTAAGAAATAACATTATATTAGAACTATTCCACAAGCAAAGTATACATATTCAAATACTTACTGTTGAGTGACCACAGCTAGAATACTTATTAATTGAATTGTTATCATACTAAGTGACATGAAAAATACTTTATTGCTTTAACTTTCCACTCTAATATAAGATATGGTTTAGTTCTTAGGTTTTGTCAAAATATTGGCTGCACCGTTCTCAAATTTATCAACAATTCAAATCAACTCTGCTTAAGCTACATAAAACAATATGTCAACAATAGATATACCTTGCATGTGTAAAATTTTCAAGTGTTCTCTGCTTGTTTGGTTTCCCAATAAAGTTTAAAACACAAAGCAATTTCAGAAAAAACATAATATCAGAGAGTTGGCATGAAAGGACATGTTAATAACAGTACTACTAAATGAAGACACACTTACTAATCAATTAAGACAACACTTTCTAATCAATTAACATAACATGAGAGAGTTAGCTTTGTTTTCAAATATTTTCACATGTTTTCACTTGTTTCCCTCATATTTTTCAATGTTTTCTTCATGTTTTTACTTGTTTGCACTTTTTTTTTCACTGTTTCACATGTTTTCATCATGCTTCATCATGTTTTCACTTGTTTCACTCATATATTTCAATGTTTTATTCATGTTTTTATTTCTTTGTACTTTCTTTACTTACACCTAAAATGTTTACTCTATGTTTTTATTCTTTCAAATGTTTTCATATAAGGGAAACAAGTGAAAACATGATAAGTATACCAGTGAGTTTACTTACACCTAAAATAACACAAGTGTGCTGGACCACTCAAAACAACACATATTTTTATTTACTTATGAATAATCGGCTTAAATTCATTCATATGGACAGAATTATACTAGAAAGCGAGAAGAACCGTTATAGAATGACATGAAAACTTTTTGAAAGAAATTCAGCACATACATCACAATGTTTCAGAAAACTTGCTTGCATCATACTAAAAATTCTTACACACAAAGCGTACTTAAACAAGGACGTAATAGAAATAAATTTCAGATATCCATTGCAGCAAGTACTTGAAATCAGACATAATATAAATAGACTTTATGTTCGCCACTGCAAACACTACTCAACATCGTCGCATGGTTCAGCAGGAGACCCCCAAGAAGCACCTATCTTGCGTTTTGAAGACACATGGGGCACTGGTGGTGGTACTAGCAGTACGATGTGAAGCCACCCATGATTGAAGACACAAAGCTTGCGGTACAACTCATATGCAACGTACCCATATCTTGCCACATACTCAATGTTGATACGGTCAAGTAGCACCTTCTCTCAGAGTTTGTGTTGTTTCTTGGGGAAGTCTACCTTCATCGTCCTGTACTCCTCGTCGATCAGGGCGGCTTCCATATCAGCACTTCCAGTATTTTCCTTGTCAATTTTGAACTCGTCCCGGAGATCAATGTGACATTCTGCTGGTATATCAATACCCATCCAGGCGCGCTTCATCACGGCCTTGCCGTTAGTTATATCAACGCTAGCAAAAACATATGCTATTGCGAAGGGAACCCATGACAATGCTTGTCAATACTACAACAACAAAATGAAACAAATGTTAAATACTGTTGCAATAACCTATGTCCATGTTTGATGTTTAATTATAAATTACTACTATATTTATATAAGACAATTCAAAACAGTACATTGCCGAAAAAAGAAAGGGAGTAGTACATACATCTAATCCGTGGACAATATTATACCACGGACAATTCAAAACAGTACATTGCCGAAACAGTACATTGCTAGGTACATATTATTTTGAACACCACAATTTTGAACACGCTACCACGGGCAATATTCAACTACAAGAAAAAAACCCTAACTATTGGAATAACAACAATTAAATTCATGGATATATAGTTTAGAACACTATAACACACTACCATATATTTAACATAAGATCAAATCTTATATTGTAAGGCGCATATGAACACTACTATATACCATGGGCAACACTATAATATGTACAAATGTATGTGTATGTGTGTGTACTTACTTTGACCATGGGAAGAGCATGACATGTTTCTTGAAACAAAGTTGCACGACGGAAACATCTCGACCATCGGCCGTGTACTCTAAATCGAGGCCCGTGAACTTGTGTTCCTCGTCATGAAGCAATTCCTCGAAGAAGCACGATTATTTCGCCACTTTGGTTGTGTTGTTCGTGTAGACGACTTTTAGATCTGTCGTGCCATGTGCGAGCACGTGACCGTAGCGATTGATTAGATTCATAATGATGATGGTGATGGGGAAGAAGAGAGGAGAGGGAGACGAACAGAGAGGCGCCGACCGTCAACAGAGAGCATTTTGTTTCGATATTACTGTAGTGCTTCTTTTGATCGTGCGGAACAACTCCAAATGACGTCGAAACTGAACGGTTTAGACGTTCAGTCCCGGGTCATCATACGAACTGGGACTAAAAGGGACTTTTAGTCCGGGGTCGTGATAAGAATCGGGACTAAACGGGCCCGTGCCAGGCGAACGGTTGCCATAATCCTTTAGTCTCGGCTGGTGATACCAACCGGAACTAAAGTGCCCGTTTGAACCGGGACTAGAACTCGACGACACCCATGCGTGCCCCTCCCAATTGGAACCAGAACTAATGTCCAAATAGTCCGGGACCAAAACATGACCGAGACTAAAGTGGTTGGACAACAGGCCCTTTTTCTACTAGTGTTACATGTACACTTCATATCTTCAAAAAGAACTATCAAAAAAAAATCCATCAGAATACAACATACTTTGTACTTCTAAGATAAACATATTTTGCTGTATCACGGGTTGGACATATAATTTAAAGAAGGGATCAGAGTAAACAAAACCATAGGATTAAAGTGGCATCCGTGATGGACTACTACAACTCGAGTATGAAACATCAAGTTGGGGAAGCATATGTAAGTAAATCAAATGTTGATATTGGCACCGAGTGTGAATGATCTATTGATCAAACCATGTTGCATCATGAACAAAAATTAACTACCATGCTCATAGAAGTTAGAAAAAATTGGCAGACCTTCTAAAAATAAGAAGTAGGACCTTAGTTAATCAGTAAGTGCAATAGTAGGCTCTGTGGTGTATCTACTGATTTCATCAGCTACCTTCAAACTATGAACTAATTTATTCTCATTCATAGCGGGATTCATATTTGGTGATTTTAAATTTCCATATGCATATAAGACAGATACAAAAACCTAAGTTGTGCGTTTGAAGTTCATAATATTATCTTCACAAACAACCACCAAGCCTTTCAGTCCCAAACAAGTTGATGTAGGCTAGAATATTGTCTCCAGCATTAGCAAAATCTTGATCAACCACTTACAAGAGAAGAAATCACTTGTGATTTGGCTTGATAAATAACCAGCACTTGTGGAGGGAATTTTGCTTTCTTTACCAATTTATCACCATGCCTGGGACAACCACTCCTTGACGAACAATATGCGTCCATGATCCGTTGGCGACCATTTTGAATGATACACAGGGACGATTTTGAAGAAATAGGGGAGTGAAAAGTAAACTTATGTGCAGTTGTGCATCATTCATGCCTTATGATATTTTGCCTGCAGAGTGCATAATAGAAAAATCATTAGGATGTATAAACAGAAAACGTTTGATCACGAACAGTAAGAATTGTTAAACATCTCACAAAATATTGCATCTATTGTTTACAACCTACCTACGAAATTGAAAATGTTATACCGTTATTTATTATCATTACTCCTCCATTATCTGAAAATCACCTCTAATAAATGTTTTGTGTTGCATAGCTCTTTCCACACTTTTTTCTCGATAAAGGGACTTTTTATTCCTTAAAAGTATAAGCTTTACACCCGGCCTCTATATAACTGAGATGCACACAGCCTGAATGAGTTCCGAAGTACGATAAAAAATAAAAAAGACGAATTAGATATCAGAATGAGAAATTGCAAAGGCGCCTAGGATGATGGAGGGTCGATCCGTAATTTATGCTACCATCCATGCTCGGATAAAAAGTCTCTCTCCGTAACCTCCAGTCTAGTACATGGCTCCTAAACAGGTCGCGATGCTCCACATGTTGCAACGGTGACCAAGAACGGAGAGTAGCAGTAGTCATGTAGATAACCTGCGCATGAGAGAACAATTTTTATCATTAAAACCTTGTCATTTCTACATAGCCACAATGACCATATAACCGCAGTCGTTGTCACTCTAATAAGTCTTTTGAACCAATTGTCCACTCTATTTAGCCAATTACCAAAAATATTATCAATGCTTCATGGTGGATATAAGGTAGAACTAATGTTCAAGATATCACTTATCGGTCGACCCCCGATAAGTGGTAAACCGGCCGATTTATCAGAATATCGGTTGAAATATCGGAATATCGGCTGAAATATCAGAATATCACCAAAATATCGGTCAATTTATCTTATCGGCTAAACACCGATAAGCGATAATTCAGCGGATTTATCGGAATATCGGCCGATATTTTGAACAGAGAACCTAACTGAATGATTGACCATATAGAACTAGCTAATTGACACTTGAAGAATAGGTGCTTGATTGTCTCGCCCTTATGACAGAAGACACACTTTTTTTACTTATGTGCCAATTGCGTTTGGCAAGGTTGTCTTTAAGAAAAATAACTACACTACGAAGGTACCATGCAAATACCTTTTTTAGTGGAATCTTCATCTTCCACATCTTCTTATTATTATCAACTCGTATATCTTGTTGGATCAGATCTTTGTACATGGAGTCCACTAAGAATTTACCTATAGTATGTAAATTCCACTGGAACTCATCAGTCCCTGTGTCAGATTGACAACTGCCAGGCGTTGAAGCAAGTCGTTCCAAGTGGCCATGCGGGGGCCAACAAGGTCTCTTCTGAATGTCACATTTGGTGGGTTATTTTCATCATCTTAGCAATAGTATCGCTTTTGTGACGTCCAAAGACATTGTTGTATAAAGCTGGATACTGTTCCCGGAGTGTGATATTACCTAATCTCTTATCCTCCCAGAACCCGATCTTGGATCCATCCTTATTGGAAAAAGAACCATATGGAAAAAAGAATTTCTTCATCACCATCAGGCTAGCCGAAAAGTGTGAACCACCAGGTTTCCAGGAAATATGTGATAGAGCACTCTAGTCGATATACTTTATCATTAGAAGAGTTTGCTAGACCCCATCTCTGGTTAGTAGCTTGATAAACCATTTGCCGAGGAGAGCTTTGTTCTTGACGTCAAGATCATGAATTCCCAGGCCACCTTGATCTTTGGGTCGGCATACTACATTCCATTTAACCAGTCGATGTTTATTCTTTTCGTTGTCCCCTTCCCAAGAGAATCTTGATCGAAAATAATCAAATCAATGCAAGAATCCTTTCGGTAATTGGAAGAAGGAAATCATATACAGTACCATGTTACTTAGGACTGAATTTATGAGAACCAATCTTCCTCCCAAAGAGAGTAATTTACCCTTCCAACTAATCATTCTTTTTTGTAGTCTTTCCTCAACGTGTTTCCATTGATCTATAGTCAACCTTCTGAAATGAATCGGAATTCCAAGATAGCTGATTTGAAACTGACTCTGCTCACAGCAAAATAACTCGGCGTATACAGCAGCATCATTCTGGGCCACGCCAAAACAAAACAATTCACTCTAGACCAGAAAATTGCTCAAAAGATAATAATATCAATTTCAGGTTTCTCACCTTTTCCATGTCGTGTTCAATAAAAAGAATCGTATCGTCAGCATATTGAAGGATGGATAGTCCCCCGTCCACTAGATGCGGGACCACACCTTCAATTTGACCCTCACGTTTAGCACGTTCAGTGATTATGCCTAAGATATCAACTACTATATTAAATAGTGTGGGTGATAATGGATCGTCTTGCCTTAGACCTTTTTTTTGGAAGTAGTTACCAACGTCATTATTGACCTCACTAGCAACACTTCCTCCCGAAACAATGCTATCGATCAGAGAACGCCACTCATCAAAAAATCCTTTCATTCTGAGTGTTTGTTGTAAGAAAGACCACTTCACTTTATCATAAGCCTTTTCAAAGTCTATCTGAAGTATTACACCATTTAGCTTTTTCCGAACTGTTTCATGCAAAATCACAACACCATCAAGGATATTGCGACCTTGCATAAAAGTCGTCTGAGTCGAGCGCACAACATGATCAGCCACCGTATTAAGCCTAATAGTTGCGGTCTTGGTGAATATCTTGAAACTAACGTTTAGAAGGCATATAGGTCTATATTGTTGAATCCTTTATGCTTCATTAACCTTTGGCAACATAATTATCTCAGCAAAATTTAGGAAAGAAATCTCGAGTTGTCCATCATGCATGGCATGAAATAACTCTAGCAAGTCCGTTTTGATTAATTCACAAAAGTTTTGATAAAAATCTGCTGGGAACCCATTCTGACCCGGGGCTTTGTTATGCTCTATTTGGAAGAGAACCTTCTTTACCTCCTACTGAGAGTAAGGAGCACTAAGACGGGCATTCTCCTCATCGGAAACTTGCGGAATATCATCGGTTCATTACTCATCCAACGAGAAAGTACTCTTGTTTGACTCTCTGAACAGATTCTTGTAGTACTTTGTGATGTACGACTTGAGTCTCTCATGTCCTTCAATCGTACCCTCGTCTTGAGAGAGAGAGAGAGAGAGAGAGAGAGATAGAGAGAGAGAGAGAATGAGTTTCTTCTCACACTTACGTTCTATATTCTTTTGCAACTTGATTGATACAAAATGCTGCTAGCTAGCAAAAAAGTGGTTCTGCCAAATGAAATATAATGTGGACGCCAACTATATGCATGCCGAAACCTCCCCCGTGCGGAGGCGCCACCTGCACTGGGGAGCCCCCACCCGCCCCCTCCAGCTACCCCTCTGTCCTCCTCTCCTCTCCGCTGCCGTCGCCAAGATCGTCATAGGGCAAGGTCCTTGTGGCGTTGCGGCGGCGGTGGGTTGTTCCTCAGGCCAAGATCTGGTGGGGCGACGGTGTTTCCGTCCGGCAATGTCAGCGGTGGTGGAGTGGCTCGACGGCAACAAGGCCGTGGTGTGGCGGCGGTGGTGGAGGACGTCCGGCTGCGGCGCGATCGGGCCCTTTCGATATGCTATGTGTCCGATCTCTTCTCATCATCGGCGAGCCGCTCCTGGATTCGAGCTGCATCATGAGGAGGCCTAAGATTTTGGCCCTAGGCGTGGTGGTGGTGATCTTCTTCTTCGTTGGAGGAGGTCGGCCAGCTGGCTGCGCTTGGAGTGGGGATGTGCGGCTACCGGTGAAAGCTGTGCTCCAACTGCGGTCATGGCGGGCGGCGAAGGCACATATGCGTCGTTACCTTTGTGAAGGCTTCGTCTTGGAAGTCCACGTCTGCGCACTCCTCCATGGCTCCAGATAGATTGGCAGTGTGGTGACCTCACTCCTCTGCCGCAGGGCTGCTGCTTGCGGGGTTGGATCTCTTGATCTAGGAGGCGAGGACGGTGGCCGGTGCAAGTCGGGCTCATGCCAACGACTGCGACACTCGGGAGTGTCGTCACCTTCTTTAAGGAGTCAACACTACTAATCACCCGCTTCCAGCATTGTGTTCCGAGGGAAACCTAGATCTGATCTATCTATATCGGATGATGGTGGCACCTTCGGTGCCGTTTACCCCTTGAGGGCATCGTTTTTGGGACACGGGCTACTTGGAGGGGTTTTGTTGGTGGTGCGGCATTTCATCTTCGTCAAAGGGAGTGAGTCTTGGCGGCGTGACGCCGCGGAGTCTCGGCAATGGACGCCGAAGGATGGACATGCGCAAGATGGTGGTGCTGGTTGGCGTCAATGGCAGACTTTGCAAGGTTTCTGCATTGATCTCTCCAGAAGATGCGTTTCCGGATGTTGGTGGTATATTGCGGGTCGGCTGAACCGGTTATATGCGACATCGGGTGGCCTGGTGGAAGCAGCCGGATTAGATGATGTGCGCTGGCGTGTTAGGTCAGGGCATGCGGCTCCGACCTCCGACTTTGACCACCTTGTTCATCAAGAGTTTGTAGGTGTGACAATGATCGTCAGGAAGGTGGTTTTCAGTTGATCATTGTAATTCTTTGTAAAGCTGTCGTGGTTTCGCTTTTATTATTAATAAAAAGTCCGGCTGTGTGCACCATTTTGGTGCAGAGGCTAGGGGTAAGACCTCCATTTATAAAAAAAAAAATATATGTATATTGCATCGTATTCCTAAGTAGGGATTTGATCACCTGTATTTTTTCGATCCGGGCATGCAATTGAACATGTGATGGAGTTAGAGAAGAATTCAACTGAAGGCATTACTCCTATAAAGGATACTGGGCTACTCGGTTCCTCTAGCCTCCCTCGTGAACGGTTCTTTGTAGATTGTTGGATGTGATTGGTCGTACAAGTTTTTACCCTGAGTTGATTCACCACAAGTTCTTGGGGTCAGGGTTTCCCTCGTGTCAAATCCAAGACAAAGTTAAGAACAATAAAAAAGATTTTTTTTCCTTTTTGGAGGAATTGATGGTCTTGTTAAGCAATCCTCTATTCGACACAAGAAAAAGGTTTTCCATCTCCCCTTTGTATACCATATATTTTACAGAGACACCCAATTGATTAATAAAGATCAGTTCTGCATATATATTGTGTCCACTTTCCTTTTCCACATCCCACTCTGCACCCTGGGACCGGACTCGCCGGCATATTGTGAAACACATCCATCCCAGCTCCGAGGAGCACAATCCAAGTACTCTCCTGGATGAAATGAGTGGGCCAGAGGCACCGTAACGCACACCCAATACTACACACAGCCAGTTGAGCTCATACTTTTGTCAGTTTGTGATCCCGATACAATCTTGTAGAGCCCAGGATCACCCAGCTCCCGAGCTAGTCGTACTTCCACTGTAGCATTGTAAGGATCGGAGCACTGCCACAGGGTGCGTGCCTGCCAAAATCGAGGAAATTGCACATTCCACCACCCTACTACAGGAAAGCCTCCAGGCGCCGACGGCGGATACCTATGCCGACGGCCATCTATCGGGCCATTCGGCGAAGGCAGGCCCATATGGCAGCCCACAAAACCGTCCGTCGGGGAAACTTCCCGCTCGGCGTAGGCTTAAATACCCCGACGGCCACCGTCGGCGAAACCTTGCATGTGGCGTAGAAACAGGAGAACAGGGTTCGATTTGCTACCCTGTTATGCAGGGAAGACGCCGAGGGGACTGGACGTCGGCGTAGGCGTCGACCGTTGCAGGGTAGACGCCGACGGGGCTGGCCTGTCGGCGTAGGTTTTTTTTTTTTTTTTTCACTAGTTAATAATAAATTTAATGTAGTTTTATTTATTTCCCTATATGATTCTAGTGTAGTTATAATTTGTAAATAAATTGGAGTGGTTGTGATGTCGGTATCTCGCCACCCGCGCGCATGAAATCTTTCGGACCCGACCCTACAACACATAAATCTAAACTAAATAAACAACATACATATTATATTATATACATAAACATTAATATTAAAATATTAAATATATAGATGAATTTGTACGGACCCCGAGGCCCTGAAGCCCCTCTTTTGGGAAACTCTAGAACTTGTGACTGTGTCGTGTACCCCCATAGACGGGCATCCATGGGCGGTAGAATAGTAAAACCTTCATTTTTTTTGTGCATGGTTAGGTTATAGAAACATGTCAAGACAAGTTTTTCCCAAGGATTCAATAAGATTCACTGGGGTAGACCCGCAACGGGAGTTTCATGGTTTTCGGTCCTCACAACACGCCTAGAAATTCCCGGGAGGGAATCTTCCGAAGGGTTGGTTCATGCCACTGTTTTATGCTTCCTAGGTCCCACCCAAACACAGCCAAGCAACTTGTTCCACTTTGGTGCCGGCCATAGTCTTGTAAGCGTGGTTTTTCTCCAGCTGATCTAGGGTTTCACCGGAGAGGGGGTCAGGAGCATCGAGATCCCACCACAAGTTAGGATGTGCCATACGATGTGTGTACAAGTGTACTATGGTTTTGGATTACAAAGATTTCACTCCGGGGTGTGACCTGCTTCACCGGCATCCACCTCTCTCTATGGAATTCACATGCACTTATAGCCTGAAAGTCCCGTAGCGGTCAAATGGGAAGGAATTTTCCGAAGTGTTGGTTCATGTCACTGTTTTTATGCTTCCTAGGTCCCACCCAAACACAGACAAGCAACTTGTTCCACTTTGCTACCCCATTTTGACGTCGGTGCCGGCCGTAGTCTTATAAGCAGGGTTTTTCTCTAGCGGGTCTAGGGTTTCACTAGAGAGGGGGTCCTGAGCGTTGAGATCCCACCACAAGGTAGGGTGTGCCATACCATGTGTGTACAAGTGTCCTATGGGTTTTGGCTGGAAAATATTGATCTCCGGGGTGTGACCCGCTTCACCGGCATCCACTTCTCTCTACGAAGTTTACATGCGCTTATAGGCCAAAACTCCCGTATCAGACGAAACATCGAGAATCTTCCAAAGAGTTGGGTTCTACAATTGTGTTTTGTGTTCCTGTGTCCTACCCTAACACAACCAAGAAACTAGTTCCACATTGCTACCCCCTTTCGACGTCGTTACCGCGTGTATTCGTATAAGTCCAGTATTTCTCCAGCGGGTTTAGGGTTTCACCGGAGGGGGGCCTCCGGAGCGTCTAGATCCCAACACAAGATAGGGGGTTCCATACCATTTTATTATAGGTGTGTTTTGGTATTTTGGATGGCAAAGATTTCACTCCAGGGTGTGACCCGCTTCACCGACATCCACTTCTATCTACGGAGTTTACATGCGCTTATAGGCTGAAACTCCCGTATCGGACGAAACATCGGGAATCTTCCGAGGAGTTGGGTTCTACCTTTGTGTTTTGTGTTCGCTATGGCCTACTGATACGTCAGAAACGTATCTATAATTTCTGATGTTTCATGTTGTTTTTATGCCATATGCTACATGTTTCCTTACACTCTATGTCATTTTTATCGATTTACCGGGACTAACCTATTAACAAGATGCCATAGAGCCAGTTCCCTGTTTTCTGATGTTTTTAGTTTCAGAAAAGTTGTTATGGAAATATTCTCGGAATTGGAAAATTAGAAGCCCGGAAGTCTTAGAATTCCTGAAGGTTCCACGGAGTCTCGAAGAGGCCCGGAGGGGGGCCACAGGGGGCAAACCATAGGCCTGGAGGGGGGCCACATGGGGGCACAACATAGGAATGCCTCATGTTTATTTAAGTCTATGTCTGTTGATTATCAATCTATCATGTTATCTTCATGTTTATGTTATTTATGATCTTGCATGATCTCCGTTGTTAGTAGATGCTCTGGCCAAGTAGATGCTTGTGATTCCAAGAGAGAGTATTTATGCTCGATAGTGGGTTCATGCCTCCTTTGCATCTGTGCTCGAGTGACAGAAACGTGAGGGATGGAGGATGTGTTGTTGCCATTAGGGAGAAAACAACAATGTTTAATTCGTTTACATTGTCTACATTACACACTTTGCTTACTATGATTATCCGTTGCTTGCAACTTAATACCCAACGATCGCTCGGATGATATTCGAAGGGTGGATTATTAGGCATAGATGCAGTTGGATGGCGATCTATGTATCTTGCTGTAATGCCCGCATGAGTCTCATAGTAATCTTTATGTCATGCATGTTCTTTATCTGTCAATTGCCCAACTGTAATTTGTTCACCACACATGTTAGCTATCTTTTATCGAGAGACACCTCTAGTGAACTCTGGACCCCGGTCCATTTTCTCATTCTGATAATACACACACTGCTTCCATTGTTTTCGTACTGCTGCTATTGTTTTCATACTGTTTTCTACAACATACATTTAACCTCTTTGTTATCTGCAAAACCGGTTAGATTGACAACCTCACTGCTTCGTTGGGGCAAAGTGATTTGACTGTGTTGTGTAGGTTCCATGTTGCTGCTGAATCGGTAGTGCGCCCTGCCATCTCAACCGCATCAACCTTCGGAAATTCCTTGTCCTCCTACTGGTCGATTCAATATTGGTTTCTTTTCTGAGGGAAAACTTGCTGATGTTCTCATAAAACCTTCCTCTTGGGGTCTCCTAACGAGTGCAAGTCCTGAACCATCAACTACCCTAACACAGCCAAGAAACATGTTCCACTTTTCTACCCCCTTTCGAAGCCGTTATCGCGTGTATTCGTATAAGTCTCGTATTTCTCAAGCGGATCTAGGGTTTCACCGGAGGGGGTTCTGGAGCGTCTGGATCCCAACACAAGATAGGGGGTGCCATACCATGTTAGTATAGGTTCATTGTGTGTTTTGTATGGCAAAGATTGCACTCCGGAATGTGACCCTCTTCACCGGCATCCACTTCTCTCTATGGAGTTTACATGCGCTTATAGGATGAAACATCCTGTATCGGAGAAACATCGGGAATCTTCCAAAGAATTGGATTCTACCTTTTTGTTTTATATTCCTATGGCCTAACCTAACACAACCAAGAAACTAGTTCCACATTTCTATCCCCTTTCAATGCTGTAACCGCGTGTATTCGTATAAGTCTGGTATTTCTCCAGTGGGTCTAGGGTTTCACCGGAGGGGGGCTCCGGAGCGTCTGGATCCCAACACAAGCTAGGGTGTGCCATACCATGTTAGTTTAGGTGTGTTGTGGTATTTTGGATGGCAAAGATTTCTCTCCGGGGTGTGACCCGCTTCATCGGCATCCACTTCTCTCTATGGAGTTTACATGCGCTTATAGGCTGAAACTCCCGTATCGGATAAAACATCAGGAATATTCCGAAGAGTTGGATTCTAACTTTGTGTTTTGTGTTCCTATGGCCTACCCTAACACAACCAAGAAACTAGTTCCACATGGCTACCCCCTTTCGATGTTGTTACTGAGTGTATTTGTATAAGTCCGGTATTTCTCCAGCGAGTCTAGGGTTTCACCAGAGGGGGGCTCCGGAGCTTCTGGATCCAACACAAGCTAGGGCGTTCCATACCATGTTAGTATAGAATGTTGTGTGTTTTGTATGGCAAATATTGCACTCCAGAATGTAATCCGCTTCACCGGCATCTACTTCTCTCACGGATTTACATGCGCTTATAGGCTGAAACTCCCGCATCGGACGAAACATCGGGAATCTTCTGAAGAGTTGGGTTCTACCTTTGTGTTTTGTGTTCCTACCGCCTACCCTAACACAGCCAAGCAACTAGTTCCACATTTCTAGCCCCTTTCAACACCCTAACCGCGTGTATTCGTATAAGTCATGTATTTCTCCAGCGGGTCTAGGGTTTCACCGGAGTGGGGCTCTAGAGCTTCTGGATCCCAACACAAGCTAGGGGGTGCTATAACATGTTAGTATTGGTCTGTTGTGTGTTTTTTATGGAAAATTTTGCACTTCGGAATGTGACCCGCTTCACCGGCATCCACTTCTCTCTACGGAGTTTACATGCGCTTATAGGCTGAAACTCCCGTATCGGACAAAAAATCGGGAATCTTCCGAAGGGTTGGTTTCTACCTTCGTGTTTTGTGTTCCTATGGCCTACCCTAACAAAACCAAGAAACTAGTTCCACAGTTCTATCCCCTTTCAGCACCGTAATCGCGTGTATTCATATAAGTCTGGTATTTCTCCAGCGGGTCTAAGGTTTCACCGGAGGGGGGCTCCGGAGCGTCTGGATCCCAATACAATCTAGGGGGTTCCATACCATGTTAGTATAGGTGCGTTGTGTGTTTTGGATGCAAAATATTGCACTCCAGGGTGTGACCCGCTTCACCGACATACACTTCTCTCTACGGAGTTTGCATGCGCTTAAAGGCTGAAACTCCTATATCGGACGAAACATCTGGAATCTTCCAAAGAGTTGGGTTCTGTCTTTGTGTTTTGTGTTCCTATGGCCTACCATAACACAACCAAGCAACTAGTTCCACATTTCTACCCCCTTTCAACGTCGTAACTGCGTGTATTTGTATAAGTCCTGTATTTCTCTAGCGGGTCTAGGGTTTCACCGGAGGGGGGCTCCAGAGCGTATGGATTCCAACACAAGCTAGGGTGTGCCATACCATGTTAGTTTAGGTGTGTTGTGTGTTTTGGATGGAAAAAATTGCACTCCATAATGTGACCAGCTTCACCGCCATCCACTTTTCTCTACGGAGTTTACATGCGCTTATAGGCCGAAACTGCCGTATCGGACGAAACATCAGGAATCTTCCAAAGAGTTGGGATCTACATTTGTGTTTTGTGTTCCTATGGCCTACCCTAACACAACGTAGAACCTAGTTCCACATTCCTATGCCCTTTCGACACCGTTACCGCGTGTATTCTTATAAGTTCGGTATTTCTCCAGCGGGTCTAGGGTTTCACCGGAGGGGGGCTCGGGAGCGTCTGGATCCCAACACAACCTAGGGGGTGCCATACCATGATAGTATAGGTGTTTTGTGTGTTTTGGATGGCAAATATTTCACTCCCGGGTGTGACGCGCTTCCCAGGCATCCACTTCTCTCTACGGAGTTTACATGCGCTTATAGGCTAGAACTCCCGTATCGGACGAAACATCGGGAATCTTCCTAAGAGTTGGGTTATACCTTTATGTTTTTTGTTCCTATGGCCTACCCTAACACAACCAAGCAACTAGTTCCACATTTCTACCCTCTTTCGACGTCGTTACCGTGTGTATTCTTATAAGTCTGGTATTTCTCCGGCGGGTCTAGGATTTCACCAAAGGGGGCTCCGGAGCGTTTGGATCCCAACACAAACTAGGATTTTCCATACCATGTTAGTATAAGTGTGTTGTGTATTTTGTATGGCAAATACTGCACTCCGGGATGTGACCCGCTTCACCAGCATCCACTTCTCTCTACGGAGTTTACATGCGCTTATAGACTTAAACTCCCGTATCGGACAAAACATCGGGAATCTTCCGAAGAGTTGGGTTCTAAATTTGTGTTTTTTTTTCCTATGGCCTACCCTAACACAGCCAAGCAACTAGTTCCACATTGCTACCCCCTTTCGACGTCGTTACCGCGTGTATTCTTATATGTCCGGTATTTCTCCAAAGAGTCTAGGGTTTCACCGGAGGGGGGTTCCGGAGCTTCTGGATCCCAAAACAAGATAGGGTGTGCCATACCATGTTAGTATAGGTGTGTTGTGTGTTTTAGATGGCAAATATTGCACTCCGGGGTGTGATCCGCTTCACCGGCATCCACTTCTCTCTATGAAGTTTACATGCGCTTATAGGCGGAAACTCCCGTACCGGAGGAAACATCGGGAATCTTCCGAAGAGTTGGGTTCTACCTTTGTGTTTTTTGTTCCTATGGCCTACCCTAACACAACCAAGAAATTTTTTCCACATTTCTACCCCCTTTCGACGTTGTTACCGTGTGTATTTGTATAAGTCCGGTATTTCTCCCGCGGGTCTAGTGTTTCACCGGAGGGGGGCTCCGGAGCGTATGGATCCGAACACAATCTAGGGTGTTCCATACCATGTTATTATAGGTGTGTTGTGTGTTTTGGATGGCAAAGATTGCATTCCGGGGTGTGACCCGCTTCATCGGCATCCACTTCTCTCTACGGAGTTTACATGCGCGTATAGGTTGAAACTCCCTGATAAGTCATCATTGTATCCTTAATTTTTGATGTTCCATGTTGTTTTCATGCCATATGCTACATGTTTTCCTTAGACTTTATGTCATTTTATCGAGTTCCCAGACTAAACTATTCACAAGATGACACAGATTCAGTTCATGTTTTATGTTGTTTTTAGTTTCAGAAAAGTTGTTCTGGAAATATTCTCGGAACTGGAAAATGCAAAGCTCGGAAGTCTTAGAATTACCGAAGGTTCCACGCAGTCCCAAAGAGGCCCGGAGGAGGGCCACACCATGAGGCGGCGTGCCCCCTCCCTGGCCGCGCCGGGAGGTGGTGTGGGCCCCGCGGGCGCCCACCGCCATCGCCCTTTCGCCTATATATTCTCCCCAATGAGTGAACCCTAAAATATACCACTTTTCCACCAAAAACACCCGAGGCAGCCGTCATCTTCAACCCGAGATCGGGAGGGTTCTGGAGTTCTCCCCAGCACCCTGCCGGGAGGGAAAATCATCACCGGAGGGCTCTACACCACCATGCCCGCCTCCGGAGTGATGCTCGAGTAGTTCATCCTTGGAGTACGGGTCCGTAGGAGTATCTAGATGGTTGTTATCTCCTCTTTATGCCACATTTTTAGATCTCATGAGCTGCCCTACATGATCAAGATCATCTTATTGTAATGCTACATGTTGTGTTTGCTGGGATCCGATGATTATTGAATGCAATGTCTCTTGATTATCAATTTATCATGTTGTGTTCATGTGTATGTTATTTATGATTTTACATGCTCTCCGTTGTTAGTAGATGCTATGGCCAAGTGGATGCTAGCGACTCCAAGAGGGATTATTCATGCTCGATAGTGGGTTTATGCCGCCTTTGCATCTGTGCTCGAGTGACAGAAACGTGACGGATGGAGGATGTGTTGTTTCCATTAGGGAGAAAACAACGATGTTTACATTGTTTACATTACACGTTTTGCTTACCGCGATTATCTGTTTCTTGCAACTTAATACCTGATGACCCACAAGTATAGATGGTGTATCATAGTACTTTCGATAAGTAAGAGTGTCGAACGCAACATGGAGCAGAAGGTGTTGAAAAGCAGGCTGGATAGAGGATTCACTTTAAACACTAGCAAACGGGTTTTTGGTTGTTTTGGATAAAGAAGATAAATAAAGTGCGAGTAAATAAAGTGCAGTAAATAATATTGCAGCGAGTGGCCCAATTCTTTGGGAGCAAAGGACAAGCCGGTTGTATTACTTATGACTACCAAATGTTCTCGAGGACACATGGGAATTTTGTCAAGTGCTTTCGCTTCGTTACGGTTGATTAATATCCATTGGTTCGTGAAATGTTGTGTGGGTGAACCTATGCTAATGCACCGCCCAACTAGGACTAATACATAGTCGTGATTATACCCCTCGTAAGCATCCGCAAATACAAGAAAGTAATTAAGATAAATCTAACCACAACCTTTAAACTCCCGAATTCTACGCTCCCTCGTGCATTCGTTTCCTAACGGGGGTTTAGATTTCTGTCACTCCGGCAATCCCAAAATTAGTAGCCAAATACACCATGCATCCTCTTAGGCCCATAAAGGTGAAGTATCATGTAGTCAATGTTCACATGACACCACTAGAAGAATAGCACCACAACTTAAATACCGAACAACTAGATATTACTTCAACATAAATTCACTACTAACATCATGACTTCTCCCATGTCCTCAAGAACTACACGAACTACTCACAATAAATCATATGGATCATAATCAGAGGTGATATAATGGATAATAACAATCTGATCATAAAGTGTTAACACGGATAAATCTCACAAGCATCAACTACTAACAACTAATCCACACCGGGAGAGATCTAATGTAAAAAAATTATAGAGGCCCCTAATTGTTACAGCGGGATGACGGTGGATGATGAGGGTGATGGTGCTGGTGGTGAGGATGATGACGGTGACGATCTTGATGATGCCCGGAATAATGACGGTGACGATGGCGATGATTTCCCCTCTTCGGAGAGGAATTCCCCCGCCAAATTTCTCCCTGCCGGAGAGCTTTTCTCTCTCTGGTGTTTTCCGCCCCGAGGCGGCGGCCAAATAATTCTTCGATGATAGTCTGGGGCTTAGGGTTTCCTGTGGGTCAAGTACGCGAAAGAGGTTAGCCAGAGGTGGGCCAGGGTGGCCACACCACCTGGCGGCGCGGCCAATGGGGGGCACCACCCCATGGTGTGGGCCCCTGGTGGCCCCCTCTGACTCTCCTCCTGGCTGGCTCCCTCATCTGGACTTCTAAGACAACTCCAGTGTCCCCCCATCTTCTTCCGATCTTCGGAAATATGGTATCTCGACGGTGCTTTTTCCACCAGATTTCTGGTCCCGGTGTTTATTCTCCAGAAATAATGAAACATGCAAAATAAGATAAAATAACATAAGTGATGCATCATAACATGAAATATATCGATGAATAACATAAAATAGCAATATAAAACAGTGATGCAAAATGGACGTATTAATACCCAACATTTGTTCAGATGATATCCGGAGGGTGGATTATTAGTCATATATGTAGTTGGATGACGGTCTATGTATCTTGTTGTATTGCCCGCATTAATATCATAGTAATCATCATGTCATGCATGTTTCATTATCTATCAATTGCCCAACTGTAGTTTGTTAACCACACATGTTAGCTATCTTTTACGGAGAGACACCACTAGTGAATTGTGGACCCCGGTCCATTTTCTCATACTGATAATACACACAATGCTTCCAATTTTTTCACACTGCTACTGCTGTATTCATATTTTTCTCATACTGTTTTCCACACCATACGTTTAACCACTTTGTGTTCAGCAAAACCGGTGAAATTGACAACATCACTGCTTCGTTGGGTCAAAGTGATTTGACTGTGTTGTGTAGGTTCCCGTTGTTGCTGAACTGGTAGTGTGCCCTGCCACCTCAGCTGCATCAACCTTCGGAAATTGCTTCTTTCTCCTACTAGTCGATTCAACCTTGGTTTCTTTTCTGAGGGAAACTTGCTGCTGTGCTCATCAAACCTTCCTCTTGGGGTCTCCCATCAAGTGCAAGACCTGCACCATCACTCCCATATCGGACGAAACATCGGGAATCTTCTGAAGAGTTGGATTCACCTTTGTGTTTTGTGTTCCTATGGCCTACCCTAACAAAACCAAGCAACTAGTTCCACATTACTACGCCCTTTCGACGTCGTTACCGCATGTTTTTGTATAAGTCCAGTATTTCTCCAGCGCGTCTAGGGTTTCGGCGGAGGGGGGCTCCGAAGCATCTGAATCCCAACACGAGAATGAGTTGGTTCATGGAATTGTTTCTATGCTTCCTAGGGCCCACCCAAACACAGCCAAGAAACTTGTTCCACGTTGCTACCCCATTTTGATACCGGTGCCGGTCGTAGTCTTATAAGTGTGGTTTTTCTCCAGCGGGTCTAGGGTTTCACCGTAGAGGGGGTCAGGAGCGTCGGGATCCCACCACAAGGTAGGGTGTTCAATACCATGTGTGTACAAGCACCGGTAGAAAAAAGGCCTACAGTCCCGGTTCGCCAGGCCCATTAATCCCGTCCAGGCAACCGGGACTAGCTACGCGCGACTAAAGGCCCCCCCCTATAGTCCCGCTACTTACGGACCGGAACTAAAGGCCCGTCCACGTGGGCGGGTGGCGGAGCCTGCGGTCGGAGGACATTTAGTCCCGGTTGGCCACATGAACCGGGACTAGATTTATTTCGTAATTTTTTTAATTCATTTGGTTTCTAATTATTTTTCTCACCTTTTTTCACTCCCTTTTTTTTCACTCCCTCTCCCTTTTTTTTCACTCCCTTCTTTTTTTCACAATTTGTATTATTTGCTTTGCTTAGTGTCTAACTAAGATTATCCCTAGTCAAATTACTTACTCATGGTCATACTTCCCGCTCGGTCACCCATCCTCCCACTACTCTAGCACTAGCACGCTTAACTTCCGAGTTCCATCCCGTCCCGAATCCAAGTGTTTCTCACGCATGTATGTGATAGTAGTATCATATCAATCTTATTAACATGTTAGTCGAAGCCACATTTCTTAATTGTTTGAATTGCAAATAAATCTTTTAATAAACAAAAGTAATGATGTAATTAATAATTTTGAATAAATAAATAAACATTAACTTTTAATTTGTATTATTTCTAAAAATACAAATAATATATCCAAAAATTGAGAAAAATAGAACTAATTCATTTTAAAATCTTAAAATTACAAATAATATATCAAAAATGAAGAACAATAATACTAATTAATTTTAAAATCTTAAAATACAAATAGTATATCAAAAATTAAGAACAATAATACAAATTAATTTTAAAATCTTAAAAATACAAATAATATATCAAAAAATGAAGAAAAATAATACTAATTCATTTTAAAATCTTAAAATGAAAAAATATATAAAAAATAAAGAACAATAATACAAACAATATTAATTACATGCATAGAGTCGATCACACATAACACAAACATAGAGTCGATCACATTTCATAATTAACATATATATATAGAGTCGATCACAAAAGTTATCCATTACATATATATACTACTAATTATAGATAACCATTACATGCGCAATATCGAACGCATACATCATCTATGGCCCCGCCGAGTAGATGCGGAACAACTCGTACGCAACATATGCATCTATGGCCGCATACTTGAGGTTCGTCATGCGCAATGGGGTCTCCTCCCAATAGTTGTGATTCTGCCGGGGGAAATCAGTCTTCATCCGGTGATAGCAGGGGTCGATTAAGTAGCTTGCCATGACAGCCATCCCGGTCTTTGGCCCGGTGAACTGGATAAGATTCTGAAGATCAATATAGTGATCTTCAGGTATCACAACACCGATGCGCGCACACTTCACGCGGTCTTGCGTGATGTCAACGCTGCAAAAGTCAAACCCATTGTAGACAAGAAAATCAACAAGGTCCGGGCAATGCCTTGAGCTACTGTAACAACAAAAATAGGCTATGTGTTAGATTAGTTGCAGCACATATGATCTTCACATGCAACCAAAAAACCCGAAATGCATGCATGCAAGATTTGTACGTGGACGTGTGCTAGCTTCTACGTACCTTGACCATTGGAAGACCAACACCGTCTCCTTGAACGAAATCTGGATGACGGCAACATCCTGCTGATTCGCCGTGTACTCCAGATCGAGCCCAAAGAACCGGTGTTCTTCGGGAGCTGCCCAATACAGATCGGCCAAACGACCTAGAGCTTCAGGCAGCCGCGCGCAACTGTTGCTGAAGAGCACGTCCAAATCCTTGCCGCATGGTGTCTTCCCATCGTATTCCGTCCATTCAGCCATTTTGCGTGCGTGTGCTTGAAATGGCGAGAGAGGAAGAACAGAGGAAGAACGAGGAAGAACAGAGGAAGAAGAGAGCGAGCAGTGGAAATGGCGCCCTCTCTGCCTCTTCGCGAAATAAAAACCGCCGCGGGAAGGCGAGAAGCCGATGTTTAGTCCCGGTTGGCCACGGGCACGGGGAATAAAGAGCCAATGGTCCCGGTTGGCCACGGGAACGGGGAATAAAGGACCAATAGTCCCGGGCGGCGAGGTCAACCGGAATTAATTCCCTCCACGCGCGGCAACGCGTTTCCCAAACCGCGACGTCTGACCTTCTGTCGCGGGTCTCCTGGCGACCCGGGAATAAAGACTCATTAGTCACGGGGCGCGACGCTTGGGGACTGATGCTGGCATACCGAAGGCCATTTTTCTACCAGTGAAGTGTCCTCCGTGAAATATAAAGTTCATAAAATATTAATCGGTGAAACTTAGTATTATTTCATTTTTCATGAGATTTATGAATCTTCTTTTATAAAAATTATACTCCCTCCGTTCATTGATATAAGGTGTATTAGGTTTCTTAAAAATTCAAAATTGCCTAGCTTTGACCAAGATATGTAGGAAAATTATAAACATAAAAAATACTAAGAAAGTAATAAATGAAAACTAATGTCAAAATGAATTCAATGATTTTATAAAAATAATTATAGAGGAAGAAAGTTTTATATACAAAATTTATGGGTTTTGTTTTATAATTATTTTATTTATTTATAAAAGCTTATTTTATTATATATCTAAAAAAATGTGCCAGAAAAACTACAACTGCCGTCGGCGTAGGTGATGCGCGTGTAACACACGTTCGTTGGGAGACCACAAGAGGAAGGTATGAATAGAACAGTAGGAAGTTTCCCTCATAAAGAAACCAGGTTGAATCGACCAGTAGGAGAAAGAAGAAACATCCGAAGGTTGATGCAGCTGAGATGGCAGGACGCACTACCGGTTCAGCAGCAACGTGGAACCTACACAACAAAATCAATTCACTTTGCCCCAACTAAGCAGTGAGGTTGTTAATCGCACCGGTTTTGCTGAACACAAAGAGGTTAAACGTATAGTGTGGAAAATAGTATGAGAACGGTATGAAAACAACAGTGGCAGTGTGGAAACAGTGGAAGCAGTGGTTGTATTATCAGAATGTGAAAATGGACCGGGGTCCATAGTTCACTAGTCGTGTCTCTCCATAAAATATCGCTAACATGCATCGTGAAAAAAATTACAGCTGGTCAATTGATAGATAAAGAAACATGCATTAAATAATGATTACTATGATATTCATGCGAGCATTACAAAAAGATGCGTAGAACGTCATCCAACTGCATCTGTGACTAATAATCCACCCTTCGATTATCATCCGAACAAATATTGGGTATTAAGTTGCAAGAAACAAATTATCGTAGTAAGAAAATTGTGTTATGTAAACAAAGTAAACATCATTGTTTTCTCCCTAATGGCAACAACACATCCTCCATCCGTCACATTTCTGTTACTCGATCACACATGCAAAGGAGGCATGAACCCACTATCGAGCATAAATACTCCCTCTTGGAGTTACTAGTATCTACTTGGCCAGAGCATCTACAAACAACAGAGAGCTTGCAAGATCATAAATAACATACACATGAGTACAACATAATAGATTGATAATCAAGAGACATAGCATTCAATAATGATCGGATCCCAACAAACACAACATGTGGCATTGCAATAAGATGATTTCGATCATGTGAGGCAGCTCACGAGATCCAAACATGGGGTATAAAGAGGAGAGGAAAACCATCTAGCTACTGATATGGACCCGTAGTCCAAGGATGAACTACTCACGCATCACTCCAGAGGCGGGCATGGTGGTGTAGAGCCCTCCGGTGATGATTTTCCCTACCGGCAGGGTGCCGGGGAGAACTCTAGAACACTCCCGATCTCGGTATGACGATGACGCAGGCCTCGGATGTTTTTGGTGGAAAAGTGGTATATTTTTAGGGTTCACAGATCGAGGAGAATATATGGGCGGAAGGGCGATGGCGGTGGGCGCCCATGGCGCCCACACCACCCTCAGGCGTGGCTAGGGGGAGCGCTGCCCTATGGTGTGGACCCCTGTGGCCCCCCTCCGGGCCTCTTCGGGACTCCGTGGAACCTTCGGGAATTCTAAGACTTCCGGGCTTCAAATTTGCCAATTCCGAGAATATTTCTAGAACTACTTTTCTGAAACTAAAAATAGCAGAAAACATGAACTGGCTCTGTGGCATCTTGTCATTAGGTTAGTCCCAGGAAATCGATAAAAATGACATAAAGTGTAAGGAAAACATGTAGCATATGGCATGAAAACAACATGGAACATCAGAAATTAAGGATACGTTTATGACGTATCAACATCCCCAATCTTAGTTCCTACCCGTCCTCGAGTAGGTAAACGATAAAAACACATAATTTCTGAGGTGACATGCTACCAACATAAACTTGATCATCTAAATTGTAAAAGCATAAGCATAGCTGATATGATAGAACATTAACACAAGCATGATAGATATAATTCTAACAATAAAACATAGCAATCACCTTGCATCATGAAAAGTAACACAAATAAAAAATCATGAATAATAATGCACTCGAAAGTTATATGTTTTTTCAAGCATAGAGTAAACATAGAAAAGTGATATTTCGCTTGTCCTTAAGAGTGGGGCAAAACATAAATGCCAGGACACCTTCAAAGTTCAAGTGGAAGACTAGAACAAATAATTTGAGAATAAACAATAACACATCATGAGTCAATAAATAATGTTTCTGGGACAAATGCACATTAAACTCAGAATGGCAAATATTCTCTCTCAACTGTGCATAAAGTTAGAAGATGGAGATTAAACATAAAAGTAAAAGAAAGGCCCTTCGTGGAGGGAAGCAGAGATCATTCATGTGCTAGAGATTTTATTTTGTTAAACAGAGGTATTGAAAATATTTTTAAGAGAGGTGTATGATTATGTCAACGAAAAGTAAACAGAAAATACAGTACGTCACAAGCCAACTAGATTTCACAAGAGTAGCTCCCATAGAAGGACGCATGTGGGTAGAAGGTCATCCCTCTTTCCCTTTTGTTTACACAATTATGCTTTGACTGATAAATTAGGGCCAAAAATGGTGAAGAGAATTTGTTGTATTAATTTGGGGCTGGGCACCTTGCTGCCAGCTCTTCTATCAATTGGATAAGCATATGAAGACACTAGTACAGGGTGTGAAAGTCCAATCAACAAGTGAGTTAAAGATTCTCTATTTCCGTCCTCATGAGCTAAAATAGGAGCACAAAACATGAGTAATTTTGAAGGTTTTGAAGGTAACACATGAGCAATTTACTTTGGAGTGGCGGTAAATACCACATGTAGGTAGGTATGGTGGACACATTTGGAATTTTTTTGTTTTTCCAAGTTGGATGCACCAGTAGAGCTCATTCTCAGTACAGGTGGAGGCTAGCAAAAGACTGGTAGCGACAAATCAAGAGGGCAATAATGGCCATAATCATGCATAGCGACAAAAACATCATTAATCAAAGAATAAGTGGAACTACAAGTTCAAAAACTAAATGATCATAGAGGCTATAAGTGACTGGTTTGTAGTCATAAACATGGTGTTAGCATGCGCCAAGTCAACCAAATAAAAGATTCAAAGGAGAACACCACAAATTTATGCGTCAATATGACAAGAACAACTCATGATTCTTTCAAAGGAACATTAAACACTCTCAGCTATTGAGAAAAATCATGCTAAAAAAATAACTACTAGGCTTTATAATTAAAATAACATCTACCATGACATGAAAAAGTCTAGCCACAGTCTATACAAGCTTCTAATTGCACCGTTATAACCATGAAAATTGTATTACTGCTTTCCAACACCGAGCATTTCATACTAAACAAAATCTCTCCAAGAGATACAGAATTGAAACAAGAGAGTACTAACACAACTCTACTAAAACTAACAACTCTGAATAAGAGATGCAAGAAAACAGGAGCTAAAAAGGAATTTTGCAGCAGCTAGAAGAAAAACTAAGCATACAAGCATAACGAGTATTCAAACAAAAAGCGGAGCGTGTATCTCTCCCAACAAAAGAATGCTAGGTTCCAACTATATTATTGCAGAAAAGAAAACAAAATAAAAACAAACAGACGCTCCAAGTAAATTTCATATGATGTGACCGAATAAAAATATAGTTTGACTAGAAGTGACCTGATAAATTGGTGATGAAGAAGGGGATGCCTTGGGCATCCCCAAGATTATATGCTTGAGTCTTCATAGAATTTTCCGGGATGAACCATGGGGGGAATCCCCAAGCTTTGACCTTGCACTCTTCTTGATCACATTATATCACCCTCTTCTCTTGACCCTTGAAAACTTCCTTCACACCACACTCAAAGTAATTCGCATTAGAGGGTTAGTGCAACAATAAATCCATGGGTTCTGCATGGGAACAAGTTCTGTTGATACTTTTAAATATTAGCTACAGCCACTGATGTTTCGTGAAGCGAAGAAATCCACCTGACATCGTAAACGAGTAAATGCAAGAAAAATGGCAGAATCTGCCAAAACCAGAACAGTCTGTAAAGATGACTTTTTTGAGGACACTTACGTTGCTCAAATCGAAAAACATAAGGAACAAAAAAGTTTCGGAATTAGCTGAGGAATAAGCACAAAAGTTTCAGGTTATTTTGATCTTTCTGGAATTTATACGATTTTGTACGGTGGACAGCAGAGATCTGTTTCCTGCGCGGAAATCCAAAACCAACTCCAACTTTCGCTAGGAACTTTACTTGACACAACTAAAACATGAAAATAAAGATACAAAGTAGTTGTTAAAGAAGTATAAAACCCATTGACTCAAAGAAAACATAGAAAAACAAAGCAAAAAATAAAACCATCGGTTATCTCCTAAGAAGTGTTTTTCTTTAACACCTTTTAGCTAGGCCTAGAAAAGTGGAATCAAGTGTTTTCAAGAGGAGATGAATTTAAATCAAGATAAGGCAATTCCTCAATAATGCATTGCATTTTATATAAATGAATTTCAGATGTTGCTCTCTTAGAACTTTTAGGTTTACTATTCTCATCAAATAAATTTCCAGGAACAATCCAATCAAAATTCTTTTCTTAGGCTTCATGTCGTGCTACCAATTTAAAGGGGATTGGTATTTTGTCCTTCTTTTCATTTTTAGGTTCAGCTCTTTCGAGAGCAGCCACAAAATCTACACATGAGCCTAGCATATCGAAATGATCAAAAACTTTCTATGGCAACATCCTCCAAATTCTTTAAGCATGGTTTCTAAGATAAAATTCCTTTTTTTCGATATCCTCAATATTATTCAAGTCAAGGAACATATGCTGAAGTATGGAATGAAGGTTAACAAACCTTGCTTCCAACATGTGAATTGATGAAGTTGCAGCAGTTTCATAATTTGGAGCAAGTTCTACTATGGATTTCTCCTCAAAATTATCATGCTTACTAACATGATTAAAGAATTCTTTAATGGTATACTTTCCAAGTATAGAACCACTACCAACTGGAAGATCTTTCAAGGTAACCTTAGGGAGCAACATGGCGACGAAAAACAACAAGGCAAAAAAAATAACAACTAGAATAAGAACTAATTTGTTTGTGTTTTTTGATAAAGAGAAGCAAACAAGAAAACATAAAATAAAATAAGCAAAACTAAAACAAAGTAAAGAGATTGGAGGTGAGAGACTCCCGTTGCAGAGAGACCCCAAGAGGAAGGTATGAAGAGCACAGTAGAAAGTTTCCCTCAGAAAGAAACCAAGGTTGAATCGAACATTAGGAGAAAAAAGAAACTTCCGAAGGTTGATGCAACTGAGATGGCAGGGTGCACTACCAGTTCAGCAGCAACGAAGAACCTACACAATACAATCAATTCACTTTGCCCCAACAAAGAAGTGAGGAAACTAGTATGAGAACAGTATGAAAACATCAATAACATTCTGGAAACAGTGGAAGTAGTGGTTGTATTATCAGAATGAGAAAATGGATCAAAGTCCACAGTTCACTAGTGATGTTTCTCCATAAAACATAGCTAACATGCGTGGTGAACAAATTACAACTGGGGAATTGATAGATAAAGAAACATTTATGACATAATGATTACTATGAGATTCATGCGGGCATTACAACAAGATACATAGAATGTCATCCAACTACATCTATGACTAATAATCCACCCTTCGAATATCATCCGAACAAACATTGGGTATTAAGTAACAATGTAAATACAGTAAACATAGTTGTTTTCTCCCTAGTGGCAACAGCACATCCTCCATCCGTCACGTTTCTGTCACTCGAGCATAGATGCAAAGGAGACATGAACCCACTATCGAGCATAAATACTCCCTCTTGGAGTCACTAGCATCTACTTGGCCAGAGCATCTACTAACAACGGAGAGAATACAAGATCATAAATAACATACACATAAGGACAACATGATAGATTGATAATCAAGAGACATAGCATTCAATAATCATCGGATCCCAGCATGTAGCATTACAATAAGATGATCTCGATCATGTGAGGCAGCTCACGAGATCCAAACATGAGGCATAAAGAGGAGAGGACAACCATCTAGCTACTGATATTGACCCATAGTCCAAGGATGAACTACTCAAGCATCACTCCGGAGGCGGGCATGGTGGTGTAGAGCCCTCCGGTGATGATTTTCCCACCCGGCAGGGTGTCGGGGAGAGCTCCAGAACTCTCCTGATCTCGGGTTGACGATGACGGTGGCCTCGGGTGTTTTTCATGGAAAAGTGGTATCTTTTTAGGGTTCGCGCATCGGGGAGAATATTTGGGACGAGGGGCGATGGCGGTGGGTGCCCGAGGGGCCCACAACACCCCTATGTGCGGCCGGTACTCCGTGGAACCTTCGGGAATTCTAAGACTTCCGGGCTTTGAATTTTCCAATTCCGAGAATATTTCCAGAACAACTTTTCTGAAACTTAAAACAACATAAAATAGGAAGTGTCTCTATGGCATCTTGTCAACAGGTTAGTCCCAGGAAATCGATAAAAATGACATAAAGTGTAAGGAAACATGTAGCATATGGCAACAAAACAACATCGAACATCAGAAACTAAGGATACGTTTATGACGTATCAGTAGGCTCTCTTTTTTTTTCTAAAATCCTATCCAATGCACGCACACACACCACACACGCTCGCCACACAACACGCACACACACCCGCACCCTGCACCGGCCCGCGCGCCGCCGTCGCGCCGCGCTTCCGTCGCCGGCCCGGGCCACCTTCCCCGCGCGCCTCCCGCTCCGGTGTGCCCGTCCCTGAGCCTTCCGCCGTCAGGCGCCCCGCACCCCGGCCGCCCCTGCGCCCCTCATGCGGCGCTAACGGCGGCGGCACCGCCTCTGCCCGCCCTTGCCTGCCCCTGCCTGCGCCGCCCCTCCACCGCCCCTGCCTGTGTCGCCACCGGAGAAGGTAGTTTTTTTATGTTTTTGTTTTCTGTTAGTTAGAAAATTAGGTTAGTTGGTTAGTAAATTACTTTAGTTAGTTATAAAATTATGTTAGCTAGATAATATAGTTTAACAATTTTATTTTATTCTAGTGCTAATTATCATTGCTAAAAAAATTGGCTGATTAATCGATGCGGCCCAATGCCTAAAAGAAATACTAAAAAGGAAAAGTGTACGGCCCACCCGCCCAAGTACAATCGCGTTGCCCCCAACTCCTTGCTTCCCGTATTACTTCGCCGCCCTCGAGTAGGGTAGGGCCCCCAAGGGCTGCAGCGCCGCAACAGATTAATAGGCCTATTTCCGATTAATCTCTAAATTCAAGCCGACCGAGCAGTTAATGATTACCGATTTCCTGAACATTGCTAATTATTTAGGTTAGAAATGTAGTATTAGTATTAGTGTTAGGTTTTTCTTAATGCGCATATTATTTGCTACAGGATTCCCGTCGCTGCTGTCTGGAGCCGCCACGCCACGCCGTCGATCTCTGACCCCGCCATGCCGACGTGGTGCTTCTTAGTTGCCCCACCGCCATCGATATTCGCCGCTACGCTCGAGGTGAGCTACATTTCCCTCTCCTCCGTCCTTACATTTTTTGCAAGTCACGTAACCTTAGGCATCTCCCGTCCGGAAGGGTTGCAAATTTATAAATATGCAGGACTGTCCGTCTCTGCATATTTGTAACCGTAACTCTTCCGGATTGTCCATGTTTTGGACAGCTCGGGTATGTGTAGGTCGGATTGTGTCATGTGTTCTGCTGCTTCCAAAGACAAATTTCGGCAGCACCCCCCATTGTTCTTCGAATGCACACCTTCTCGGCTTGACAAGCTCAAGACGTATGTTACCAATCATAAACTTGATCATCTAAATTGTAAAAGCATAAGTATAGATGAGATCATAGTACTAAAATACATGCATGATAGATATAATTTTAACAATGAAACTTAGCAATCACCTTGCATCATGAAAAGTAACACAAATAAAAGATCATGAATAATAATGCACTTGAAAGTTATACGTTTGTTTCAAGCATACAGAAAACATAGCAAAGTGATATTTTGCTTGTCCTTAAGAGTGGGGCAAAACATAAATTCCAGGACACCTTCAAAGTTCAAGTGGATGACTAGAACACATAATTTGAGAGCAAATAATGACACAAAATGAATCAATTAATAATGTTTCTGGGACAAATGCACATTAAACTCAGAATGGAAATTATGTTCTCTCAACTGTGCATAAAGTTAGAAGATGGGGAATCAACATAAAAGTAAAAGAAAGGCCCTTCGCAGAGAGAAGCAGGGATTAACTCATGTGCTAGAGCTATTATTTTATTAAACGGAGGTATTTTTTTATAGAGGTGTATGCTTATGTCAACGAATGGTAAACAGACCATACAGTACGTCACATGCCAACTCGACTTCACAAGAGCGGCTCCCGTTGAAGGACGCAACTGCGGTCAAAAGGTCATCCCTCTTTCTCTTTTGTTTACATAATTATTCTTTGACTGATAAATCAGGGGCAAAAATAGTGAAGATAATTTAATAGTAACCAATTTTGGGGATGGCACCCCGCTGCCAGCTCTTCTATCATTTGGATAAGAGGATGAAGCCACTAATCCAGGTGTATAAAATCCACTCAACAAGTGAGATAAAGATTCTCTATTTACGTCCTGATGAGCTAAAACATGAGCATAAAACATGAATAATTTTGAAAGTTTTAAAGGTAGCACATGAGAAATTTACTTGGAGTGACGGTTAAATACCACATGTAGGTAGGTATGGTGGACACATTTGGCAAACTTTGGGTTTGGGGAGTTGGATGCACGAGTAGAGCTCATAGTCAGTACAGGTGGAGGCTAAAAAAAGACTGAGAGCGACAAATAAAGAGAGCAACAATGGCTATAAGTGACTGGTTTGTAGTCATAAACATGGTGTAAGCATGCACCAAGTCAACCAAGTAAAGCATTCAAAGGAGAACACCACAAATTCATGCTTCAATATGACAACAACAACTCATGATTCTTTCAATGGCACATTAAACACTCTAAGATAATTGAGACAAGTCATGCTAGAATAACAACTACTAAGAATAGAATTAAAATAACATCTAGCTTGACATGAAAAAGTCTAGCCACAGTCTACACAAGTTTCTATTTTCACCGTTATAAGCGCAAAAACTGTACTACTGCTTTCCAACACCAAACATTTTATACTAAACAAAACTCTCCAAGAGATATATCAATGAAACAAGACATTACTAACACAACTCTACTAAAAATAACAACTCTGAATAAGATATGCATGAAAAACAAGAGCTAAAAGGGATTTGCAGCAGGTAGAAGGAAAACTAAGAATACGAGCATAACGAGTATTCATATGAAAAAGAGGAGCTTGTCTCTCTCCCATACAAAAAATACTAGGTTCCAACAATATTATTGCAACAAGGAAAACAAAAGAAAACAAAAGAAAAACAATAAGACGCTCCAAGTAAAAATTCATATGATGTGACCGAATAAAAATATAGTTTCACTATAAGTGACCTGATAAATTGTTGATGAAGAAGGGGATGCCTTGTGCATCCCCAAGCTTAGACGCTTGAGTCTTCTTAGAATTTTGTGGCATGAACCACGGGGGGCATCCCCAAGCTTTGACCTTGCACTCTTCTTGATCACATTATATCACCCTCTTCTCTTGACCCTTGAAAACTTCCTTCACACCACACTCAATGTAATTCGCATTAGAGGGTTAGTGTACAATAAAAAATTGTAACATCCCAAGTATGAAAAACAGCCTTACAATGTTTGCTTTTGTTTAAATTTAGTTTGCATCATTCCATCATAATCATTGCATTTGTTTTCACTTGTTTTTCCAGTTGAATTTCAAACAAAATTCAAATCCTTATTTCATACTTGTTCTGTTACAATTTTTCAAATCAAAACATCCAATTGTTTCCAATAAGCTTGAAATTCCAAACTTTAAACTTGCTTAAGTTTCAATAAGTCAATTATTGCAAATTTCACTCAAATCCATTTGAATTTCAAACAGCATCAAAAACTTAAAATTTTGAAAAATAAAACTTTGCACAACTGGGCTTTTGCAATAAATAGCTAATAAAAATTATCACCAAAATTTTTTCCACCCCATCATCCTATTTCTTTTTCTCTTTTCTTTCCTACAAAAAAGCCCACCACACCCCCACAAGCCCATGCGCCCCACCTCGTTGTCGTCTTCCTCCTCTGTACGGAGACAGAGGAGGAGCGACCTCCCCCACCGAGCAGCTTCCCCACCCGCTCCACCTCCTATTTCTACCCCCTCTCCCCCTCCAAACCATAACCTAGTTCCCTTCTTCCTCCTCCAGCCGCCGTCGCCTCCTTTCTTCCCTCTTCCTTTCCCTACCCCCCTCTCTGTAGTTCTTTTCTGAACCCCAACCATGGCCTCCATGGCCGGTTCTTGAAGCTCCAACCGCCACCGCTACGCTCGCCGTCGAGGCTCCCTCACCCCGGGAACGGAACCGGGAGGGTTCCATCTCCCCTTTTGCTGAAGGCGGCGTGGACCGGGAGGGTGCTAGGCGACCGCGCCGTCAAGCCTTTTCCGCCGCCAAGCTCCGTTCGCCGCCATCTCCTCCTGTCGCCGCACCCGCTCGAGCCCGCGGTGAGCACTCCCTGTCGCCCCTCTCCCTCTCCCCTCTGCTCCGCGGGCCACACGCGCCCAACGCCCCGCGCGCCCCCGTCGCCCTCGCCCAGCCTCGAGCACCTCGCCGTCCGATCGTCGCCGTCGTTTCCTGTTTCCCGATCGGTGCAGTTAACTGAACTTTTGTTCAGTTTTCGTCAGTCTAGCCGTTTGCCTTACCTCAAAAATCCGCGCGAGCAGTATCCATCAACAACCCGAGCAGCAGCTCACTGGTAGCATCCCCGTGCGCGCGCTGGAGGTCATGGGTTCGACTCCCTCCCCCGCGCGTTAATAACACACTTTTTCTATTTTATTTTCCAGATCCAGAACAACACCCATTTCGCACATAGGTCCTGGTGGTTCACAGATAGGTCCCTGTTAATTTTTCCAAGTCCCTGTAGTTATTTTCTAGGTCCCTGGTTATTTCTATAAACCATAAAAATGCTTAAAACTTGGTAATTTAATAACTTTTGTTTGGAAACTCAAATTGCAAAACTTTCAACATGAAAACTGTCGGATATATACCAAATAGGGGTATAGAAGATGGTAGGCCAAGTGCCGGATTACCAGGGTGGCCTAAGTGGTAGTGGGCTTAGGTCCATTAGGCGGCCCAGTAATCCGACGCGCAGAAGCCGGATTCTAGAAGAACCCGGATCACAGCCCATGTGATCTGGCTTGGAGGAGAAGACGGATTCCTTGCTTTCCAAGTTATAAGTTACCGTAGTTTTCTAGGTTTCTTATTCTGTAAGCCCTAATCCGGCTATTATATAAAGCCGGACGGGAGATAAACAAAACAACCAACGAAGGAGAGATAACAGAGAAGCTCTACGCCAACTCGCCGAGAAGCTCATCCTCGTCGAGTAGCTTAGATCTAGAACCCTCACATTGTAACCCTGTTTACGGGCTTTAGTCCCAATTAGTGAGAAGTGCAGGAGTAGGCACGTCGTACTGTCGCGACGTACCGAACCTGGGTAAAATCCTGTGTTCTGTGTTACTACGCTATCTCGTTACCCCCGTCTCTACCGCAGTCTCATGGCACCCCCGTCTATGAAAACTACTACTATGTCTCGACAGTTGGCGCCCACCGTGGGGCAAATGACGTCAGGCGTGAGATTCCGATATGGGATACTTGGCGGAATCGGAAGATCGATCACTGTCGGAAGCTTGGAGTTCGACAACGACGTCGGGCGCTTCCTCGACAACGGATCCTACATACCGGCGCAAAACCACCTGGTAAGTGCCTGCGTGCTACCGATAGGATCTGCTAACATCTTTATCGGGCTAACTGCAGAAGCAATGGGGTTTTGCGGTAGAAGAAAATTTATCCCACCCGCCCTATGCCCAGTCGAAGATGACTATGATGCCGGATTCTGCTCAGATCGCCGACAAAAAAAGTGATACACACTTTATTGGCATGGTGCAATCCGAAATCGCCGAAAACACGGATGATGGAAATCCCGTGCAAAAGGCAGACAACAACGCACCCGTCATGGAGACGGAAGATCAAACACCCGTCACAGAGGCGGAAGATCCGACATCCGTCAACAAGACGATGAACTCGGAAGCAGAATCCGTGCTTGCCGCCATTGAGGCGAGGTTGGAGTCGGAAACCGGATCGGATAACTTCGACTCCGAAGACGAAGATGAGGACGCCTTCGTAAGAAAGGTTAAGTCCTTTCAAAAGGGATTCCATGAAGTTCTAATGGCGAAACCGGCTGATACCACGGACGCCGGCAGCCAGGAAAGCCCTAAAACCCCTCCGCCAGAGGAAGAGAGAGAAGACGGAGAAACTTCTCCGGTATTCCCCAGTGTCAAGGAGATGACAGAAGATGAACCTGTCAAAAAACCTCCCTCTTCCAAGAAAAAGCACCGTGCTGCTAAAAAACTCCAATACAAAATCCGGAAGAAAAAATCAGCTGATCTCGCTGATGAAAACCTGGAAGTTGGAAATGTTAGCGGAACAAAGCCTGCGGAGAAGAAATCCAAAGAAATCACTGCTCCGCCAATGACGGAACAGGAAGAGGAAGAGCTATTGCAAACACCAGTGGGACCAGACGAACCCCCTGAGATGTTGGAAGCTAGGAGACAAGCTTTCCAACGGCAACAGCAACATCTACTCAGATCTCGGCAACATCTCCAACAAACCCATAATGACATCAAGGTCATGAAGGAAGAAATAGAGGAGTACGAGAGAAAAGACTAGAAAAACCCCGACAACCGGGATGCAGCGTCTAGGACCGGATCCCATCTCCCGAAAGATGGGCATAAACCCCATGATCGGGAAGACAAACACCGGAAGGACGGCAAAATAATGCCACCTCCAAGAAACCCAGCTGAGAAAGCTGGAAGATACGATATACCTCACAGGCGTGAGAGATCCCGGACACCGCCTAAGGATAAAGAAAGGCACAGGAGTAGAACTCCGCCTAATCCAAAAGGGCGTGATCACGGAAGAGATAGAAACAATCCCGGAAAAGCGCGTTCGCGCAACAATGGAAGAGAAAGGAGCAGATCCCCTTCTGTTCATTCAGCCGGAAGATATTCTGCACACATTGACAGAGCAGAAAAAGATGATCTATACTTTGGTCCTAAATGTTTTACCGACAGGATCCGAAGAATAACGCTGCATTCTGGCTTTGCCAAGGTCAGTCCAATGTACCAGAAATACACCGGCAGCACAAACCCGGATACCTGGCTCTCGGATTACTATACAGCCGTCCAGATCAACAATGGGACAGACTTGGAAGCTGTCAAGTTTCTTCCCCTAATGCTGCTGGACGGAGCCAGAGATTGGATCAATGGATTACCGTCACGAACAGTCGACAGCTGGGACGATATGGCTAGAGTATTTACTCAGCATTTCCGGGGAACATACAAACGCCCGAATAGCATCAACCAGCTAAACCGTTGCACGCAATTTGAGGATGAACCATACGTAGATTTCATCTCCAGATGGACAGCAATGAAGAATAGTTGCTCTGGAGTAACTGACGTACAAGCAATGCATGCTTTCGTCAATGGCCTAAAACCCGGACTCGTACCGTTCATGGTTGGTTCCAAAAAGCACAAGGATCTCGGATCCATGCTTACAACCGCCAATGAGCATGCCGCAGCCGAGGATGACATCAGAGCAAGAGGAGGCAATATTGAATCATTGATACTTGCCAAGAAAACCCCTCGTTCTGACAAAAAAGCCACTCCAGAAACAACGACGAAGCCCAAAGAGGTGAACATAGCCTTTGGAGGAGAAAAGGGAAACAAGTGGAAAGGACGCAACCCAGATCCAATCAATTACACTCCAGAGGAGTGGGAAAGGATTAAGTCGGAACCTTGCGTTCACCACTCGCAATTTGGGAAACCCACCCATACAAACGCGCAATGCCGGCTGAATAAGCACATGAAAGGCAGTGCAGGAGCCGGAGGCAAGGGGAAGGGTTCCAAAAGGAAACCCGCCAAACAAAAACCAGAAGCTGACAAAGAAGACAGTGAATCGGACACTGACGAAAAAATCCAGGAACAACAGCATAAAGGCGAACCCAAGTTTCCAAGAGTTGATGGAGAAGCAATGCTAACTTTCTTAGCAACCCCGTCAGCAAATGTGGCAAAAAGAACACTTCGAGAAATAAACGCGGTTGTTCCGGCAACCCCGAAATTCTTGAAGTACTCCAACACACCGATAATCTGGGATCAGTCTGATCATCCCGGAAATATCCCTGAACCCGGCACACAAGCTCTTGTTGTAAGTCCTATTGTTCAAAATACTAGGCTAAGAAGAGTGCTGATGGATGGAGGATCCAGCATTAACATAATGTACCTGGATACACTGAAGCATCTGAAGATTTCCGAGTCTCAGCTCAACTACAGCAACATACGCTTCCATGGTATCGTCCCTGGCAGGCAAGCACGATCCTTAGGAGAAATTTCCCTAGATGTCACCTTCGGAGATAAAGATCACTTCCGGCAGGAAAAAGTATCCTTCGAAGTAGTGCCGTTCGAAAGCGTGTATCACGCAATACTCGGACGTCCAGCTTTCGCCAAATTCATGGCAAGATCCTGTTATATTTATAACAAGCTGAAGATGCCAGGACCCAAAGGAGGAGTAATCACTATAGCTGGTGATTTCAAGCTGGCAAACGAGTTAGAGAAAGAAAACGCCCTTTGCGCTCAGAGAGTCATAGCAAAGGAAGAACTGAAGGAATTAGCCAAGGAAGTATCACCGTCAGAAATGCCGGCAGGAAAAGAAACTCGGAAACCAACAGACAGCTTCAAGGCATCCGAGAATACAAGACAGGTAATCCTAGATGCCAAAGATCCGACAAAATTTGTCGTCGTAGGGACTGGGATGACTGACAAATAGGAAGGCAAGCTCATCAAGTTCCTCCGTGAGAACTGGGATATTTTTGCCTGGTGTCCAGCTGACATGCCAGGTGTACCCAGGGAACTTGCTGAGCAACAACTTAGGGTTATTCCTGGATCAAAACCCGTCAAACAAGGTCTCCGTCGATTTGACGGAAGAAGACGGAAGGCTATTGGCAAGGAAATTATCCGGCTTTTAGCAGCGGATTTCATCAAGGAAGTGATCCATACTGACTGGTCCGCAAATCCGGTATTAGTACCGAAGAAAGACACTACTGCTCTTAGAATGTGTATAGATTACACAGGCTTGAACAAATTGTGTCCGAAAGATAGGTTCGCATTACCACGAATCGATCAAATAATAGACGCCACAGCAGGCTCTAAGCTTTTGTGCTTTTTGGATGCATACTCCGGGTACCACCAAATACGCATGAAAAAGGAAGATCAAATTAAGACTTCTTTCATAACCGCATACGGGACGTATTATTACGTAACCATGCCGTTTGGCCTGAAGAACGCAGGTGCAACCTACCAGCGTTGCATGCAACGTTGTTTGCATAGTCAGATTGGAAAAAATGTCCATGTTTATTTGGACGATATTGCTGTCGTAACCAAGGAAAAAGATACACTCCTTGAGGATTTGCGAGAAACTTTCGAAAACTTACGCACCTACAAGATGAAGTTGAATCCATCTAAGTGCGTATTCGGGGTTCCCTCAGGAAAACTTCTGGGTTTCATCGTTTCTCACAGAGGAATAGAAGTTAACCCGGAAAAAATCAAGGCAATCTTGAACATCACAAAACCTACATGCGTCAAAGATGTCCAAAGATTGACGGGTTCCGCAGCTGCCGTTAGCAGATTTATCAGTCGGCTGGGGGATAAAGCATTACCACTCTACAAGCTGCTGAAAAAATCCGACAAGTTCGAATGGACAGAAGAGGCCGATGCGGCGCTGACTCAGTTGAAGGAAACCTTGATGAAAGCTCCGATTTTGGCATCCCCAAAAGACGAAGAGCCCATGTTATTGTACCTTACGGCTACAAATCGGGTTATTAGTGCGGTAATCATTGTGGAACGGTTAAAGGAAGAACAAAGCATACCAGACCAACATCCGGTATATTACATAAGCGAAGTTTTTTCCGAGTCAAAACAAAGGTACCCACATTACCAGAAACTGGCGTATGGTGTATTTTTCGCATCTAGAAAACTACGCCATTACTTCCAAGGGCATTCCATAACAGTGGTTAGTAAAGCACCACTAGGAGACATTATAAACAATGCAGAGGCAACCGGCCGAGTAGCCAAATGGGGCATTGAGCTGGCAGCCTTCGACATTAAGTACCAGCCAAGGACGGCCATAAAATCCCAGGTTTTGGCAGATTTCGTTGTCGACTGGACAGAAGCAATGGAAAAAACACCAATGCCGGAGTCCGAGTACTGGATCATGCACTTTGACGGATCCAAGATGAAGGAAGGAGCTGGGGCTGGCGTAGTCTTAAAATCTCCTAAGGGAGACACAATGGAGTACGTGTTGCAAATACACTTCAACGCCAGTAATAATGTGGCAGAATACGAAGCTCTGCTTCACGGCTTGCATATTGCAAAAGAAATAGGAGTAAAGCGCATCCTGTGCTATGGCGACTCGGATTTGGTGCAGCATCAGCTCAACCAAACCTGGGACGCAAAAAGCCCTATAATGGCCGAATATCGGAGAACGGTAGACGAGTTCGCCATCTGTTTCTTTGGATTCGAGGTCCTTCACATCAAAAGGGAGGAAAACTGGAACGCGGATGCGCTAGCCCGCATGGGATCAGAAAGGGTAAAAACCTTACCGCCAGGAGTATTCATTCAGCACTTATATGAGCCATCCATAAAAGGAGGAGACGTTGATTACCCTCTGGCGTCTGAATCGATTGAAGTCATGATCGTTAAACCGGACTGGACAATTCCGTACTTAAACTTCTTAGTCAATCAGAAATACCCGGAAGGAGCAGACGAAGTCTTGCAAAGACAAATACAGCGTCGATGCAAAGGATACACAGTAATTGACGGCTGCTTATATAAACGCAGTATTTCTGGAATTTTTCAGCGGTGCATCTCACCAGAAGAAGGAAGAGAAATATTGGAAGAAATCCATGCCGGCGACTGCGGACATCATGCTCAATCAAAAAGCATAGTCAAAAAAGCATTTCGCGCAGGTTTTTTCTGGCTAACAGCCAAGACAGATGCCGAGCATATAGTTAACACATGTGCAGGATGTCAATATTACGCTAAGCAGACCAATTTGCCGGCCCAAGCACTTAAAACTATCCCCATTACGTGGCCGTTTGCGGTCTGGGGGCTAGATATGATGGGACCGTTCAAAACTGCAAGAGGTGGACTTACTCATTTGCTAGTAGCAGTGGATAAGTACACCAAATGGGTGGAAGCCAAACCCATCAAAAAGCTGGATGGTGCAACTGCTAGAAATTTCATCATCGACTTGGTGATGAGATACGGTGTGCCACACAGCATAATAACCGATAACGGGACAAATTTCTCCATCGGAGAGTTGGCAAGATATTGCTGGCAAACGGGAATTCGCCTAGATCTAGCATCTGTGGCACACCCGCAATCCAATGGACAGGTTGAGCGAATGAATAGCTCAATCCTGCAAGGAATACGCCCAAGACTCGAAACTCCTCTTCACAGAGCGGCCGGAGCATGGGTAGAAGAGCTACCTTCCGTGATTTGGAGTATAAGAACGACCCCAAATAGGTCAACCGGGCAAACCCCGTTTTTCCTAGTTTACGGCGCGGAAGCTATTCTCCCAACAGATATGATCCATGATAGCCCAAGAGTGCAAGATTTTTGACGAATTAGACGCCGAAGAGGCACGACAGAATGCCGTTGATCTCCTAGAAGAGGAACGAGAGCTTGTGCTTCAAAGATCTGCCATTTATCAGCAGGGTTTGAGACGTCACCATAGTCGGAAAATCAGGCATCGCTCTTTTAAAGAAGGTGACCTAGTGCTGAGGTTGGTGCAGCAAAGGAAGCACAAATTAGCCCCAGTATGGGAAGGGCCATTTGTCATAAGTAAAGCCATGAAAAATGGATCATACTATCTTGTTGACATTCGAGATACGGAAGACGATCCCGAGAAACCGAATCGCAAAAGAAAGTGACACTAGTAGGGAAACCCTCTTCTGTGGCGCACCAAAATCCTATTCTGTGGCGCACCCTGGGGCCACAGGGGTGCGCCACAGAACACACGCCACAAAAATAATTTCTGTGGCGCACCAAGCCCGTGCGCCACAGAAATAGTGGATTCTGTGGCGCACCTAGCCCGTGCGCCACAGAAATAGTGGATTCTGTGGCGCACCTAGCCCGTGCGCCACAGAAATGGTGGATTCTGTGGCGCATCCCTTAACGGTGCGCCACAGAATTGGGTGCGCCACAGAATTCTCCAATGGTGCGCCACAGAAACATCTGCAATATTTCGAAATTTAAATTGTTTCTGCTGTATACAGTTTGAATATACAGGAATTATACAGGAATTATACAGGAATTATTCACAGCAGTGATATTTGACAACATATAACATATTACTGATATTTTACAAAGTTACTTAATCACAATAGTGATACATAGTGCAAAGTATCGAATTTGGCTCAAAGTGATCACATAGTTACTCGAGTTGTCAAACACATCATCGAACAATAATTGTCACCACATAGTTACTCGAGTTGTCAAGTTACAAATGCCTAAGCTAAGATGAAATAGACTACAAGCACGGCGACGATGGTGAGCAAGAACGGTAGCTTGTAGGAGGCCTCCATCTTGTTCATCTTGTTCATCTGTTTCGACTGGTGGTCCCTCCACTTCGCAACCGCCTCGTGTCTAGTCTTGTATCCTTTATAGCAGTTGCCGCTGAACTTGTCGACCTGTGCTTTGCAGTCCTTCCACTCGTCATAGACTCCTGGAACCCGACCCTCGAACACCACGTAGTACGTCATCTATATAGATAGACACAAAGCATATTAGTAAGTATAATGCAAAAAACAACTAAGTCATATATGTTCACAAAAAACAACTAAGGAAACAAAAAATAAACATCAAAGATATACAAACATAAAGCTAGCTAGGCCTAAGTTAATTTAGAGCAAACTAATAGTAGCTAGCTAGGAGTTTAGAGCTAACTAATAGTAGCTAGCTAGGCCTAAGTTTAGAGCAAACTAATAGTAGCTAGCTATGCCTAAGTTTAGAGCTAAACTAATATAGTAGCTAGGCTTATATAAGTTAAGCAAATTTTGTTAAACAAACTAATAGTAGCTAGCTACGCACACCTCGATCAACGATACCTCAACTGGAGCGGCGCCGGAAACGGCTTATATAGCTCCTTCGTCATCCACGACCTACGATCAGCCTGCCGCTCTAGGCGTTCCTGGATATCCCTCTGGCATAACCCTATGGGTTGGTGCAAGGGCCCTCCCTTTTTGTTGACATCTTCAATGATTATCTCCGACAACTTGACTTTGATGCGATGAAAATCTTGTATAAGATCTTCCTGTGAGATTTCCCCCGCCATTTTGTTGGACCAGTCTCGGAGTCTAGAAGGATGATTCAAATTGTTTGCATCGCGGACAATCCCTTTGAGGTGATGGAGGGCATAGAAGGCCTCTTTCGTGCTCCAAGCCGGCTGCTTGATGCAGGGGAAATCGGTCACGTGCCTGAACCCGTATTTGCCAGTAGCCGGCCTGATACATTCTTGTTTCTTTTCGAATGTGCCTCCATTTTGGGCGTAGCCATTGATAGCCTCATCGAGAACACCCCTTATTCTGGTGTAGTCTTTCCTCTTCGTCACATTCGACGAGTCGAAGTATTGGGCAAGTGAATATTGTGGGCAAAGCACGATGAGTGTGCAGTATGTGTCCCTGCTCAACACATGCAATTGAATCGAGGATAAGCAATGGATGAAACCTAGAAAAAAAACATTAGCTAAGACGATCGCGAGACTTACTCGGGGAAGACAGGCAAAAGAATGTCCGTCTTGTTCTGACCGTTTCTCAACATGAAGCTCTCGAGGTACTTCACTGCCTTGGTCCGTGTACTTGATCCTTCCTCCAGCTGGCTATCACGCATGTAGTAGGGATCCGCTACCATAACGTTAGGGGGTAACTCTCGCTGGATCTGCAGCTGAGCATTGAGCGCGTATAGGCGGACCAAGTTATAGTCCAGCCGTCTCGAGTGAAACAGACTGAAGATATCCTCATACGCTATGAAGAACAGTCCCGCGGGGTCTTCGTTGACGAAGTCCGGGCCCTCTGGCACCTTGACCGTGAACACAGGGTAATTTGGACACTTGTCTTGAAGAAGGAGACCCTCTAGCATCACGATAATGTTCTGCAATGTGAGCATTGGTCCAGTTGCCCCATGTATCTCGTCCGGACCCAGTATCGGTTTCCCAGCTTCATGCAAGCGGGTCAAGCCATCCTTAGGGGGTCGTATCACGGCGTCGGCCAAGATCTTAGTATGCTGGACCTTTTTAGCAGGTCTCTTCCTAATCTTCTTGCTGGCGGTGGCTTGATCTGCTGCGGGAGCTGGGGGTGCGGGTGCTCGGGACGACCCTTCGATTGTCTTATGCAGTGTGCCAGGGCTGAATACTTGTGACGCCCCGAGATCGGGCACTATGCAGATTTCAGCATTCCCGCCAAAATCCACATAATAACCGATTCCAGGTTGCCATTTATGATAACATTACAATAGTTCACGAATATTCCACAATTACAACAGAAACAGATAGATACAAGATGACTCAAACGAGCCAGGGTTACAACTGATACATTACAAAGATCCAAATAACAGCGGAAGAAACAAAACATCGTCCGTCTACGGACTAGATCCAAATTGGACTAAGAGTCCTGAAGATAACCGAGAGCGTCCAATCCCTGCCCAGGCCAAGCCGGAGGGATTCCCAAGCTAACGTCGTCAGACTTCAAACCTGTTGACTGCAATTTGGAATTTGCAGCCACGAAAGAGATTCGTGGGTCAGTACGGTTAAGTACTGGCAAGGGGGATAAAACCCATACTCACAAGTTACCGGCGTAGCCAGTCATCACAAGATACAAATACTTTAGGATCAACGGAAAGGAAGGGGTTATTGCAAAGAAGCGGCAGCGGGCTGCTCTAACCAACTACAGAGTTATACTACAACTTCCGGCTAACAGAAAGGAGATAAGATCGAGTAATAGTAACCAACTGAAATATAACTTCAAACAAACCCATCCTGGATCTCGCCCCTTATCCGAAGAAGCAATCCGAGGATAACTCACACGGTTGCATTAGATGTGAATCAAGTTATTTGTGTGAATAAACTATTACTAGTCAAGTTGTTAATCATTGGGTGTAACATGGTTGATCATTATGTTTAAGTTGTCCTGAGTACTTGTTAGCCAGTACTTTCACCAAGTAATCCATAACCGCGGAAAACACGGCTTCTCGAGAAGATTATCCCTGCAGGGTTGCACCAATTTGGCCGTACACGCAAGAATATCCCGCCAGATAGAAATGCACTTCCACCAAGCGAGGTACTCTACACAACCAACCCTTCTTCGCATCAAGCCCAAAGCACCGCGTGCTGTGCGTGCGCGGCTAATCGAGCCCCCCGAAGAAAAGGAGGACCCTCATAGCACTGGAAGACCACGCCGCCCTAAATGCCGACTACGAAAGTTCCACCCTGGCGCCAAGGGTTCGTACCTGCATATGATGCAGCAAATGGAACACCCGAACTAGTACGGCGATTTGGACGAGATGCGAATCGAGTCAGTTGAGGGGGGCGCCCATACTCGATTCCCACATGCGGTTAGTGCGCTCATCATGGATCAGTAGACAAGACCCTTTTCCTACTAGGGTCGACACTAGCAGGCCTCAAAACCACAAAGGGCCTCCTGCCGGTGCCTTATCATCAAATTATTATTAACAGCAGCATTAACAGGATTGATTGATTAACATTCGAGCCCCCGGTACAATAATAGTAATAGCACGGAAGTAAAAGAAGTAACCGACAACAGGCTCGAGCAAAAGCAACCCTAAGCATGCTAGATAAGAACATGCACAAACAGAGGCTGTAGGTATGGAGGTGAGGCAATATCAAGGTTAAGGGATTCATGTGATGGGTTCGTAACAGAAACAACTACCACTAAGGCTAGCAGAAAAGAATCAACGGAAAGAATCGGTAACAAGTGATGAAAGGCAGCCCTATGGCAGCAAGTGAGTATACTTGCCTGAGATCCCGCAAGGTAGCAGAACTTGTCGTTGCTCACATCATCTCAACGTCCTATCCGGGAAGAAGCAATGAACCTCGAACAAACACCGGATGCAACAATTACTACTACGGCAAAAGATCCAGCATCATCAAGATATGGATGCATGACAAGTTTAAAGATGCCTCAAGGTAAACTAGTTGACAAGATAAACAAATTTAAATGGACCCATATGCAATTTGAGTTGCATATGAAAAACCCATGAATTATGGTTAGATTATTTGTTTTCCAACTAATCAACAGATGAAGGTGGATTAGCATGATGCATGGATGAGGGAAACAACAAAATAACAACAATAGAATCAATTGAAATAAGGTTTAACAATTTTAGAAATTTTATTTATTAAGTTAGAGAATTTTAGTTCCTTAAGGGTGTCACACAAACAATTGTTGTTTTCAGCAAGTTAAATTGTTCAAAACAGATAACAAAGTTCATATTTGATTAGAACACCAAATTTTGGGTGGATTACATGTTTCAAATATTGAAATTGGAATTAGGGTAATTTAATTATGAATTAAACAATATTAAACAAGTTTTAAAGGGATTTAAAACAAGTTTGAATTTAATTTAATTTTTATTTGTTCAAGACATAAATTCAAACTCACATTTGAAAAGTTCACACTTTGATGGTTTGAAATCATTTTTTGCATGTTCAAAAATATTTTATTTTGAGCAAGTTATGATTTTATCAAATTTAAATGAATTAAACAAGTATTAAATTATTTAGGCAATTTAAATTATTCAAACCATGAAACAAAATTTATATTTGAAAAGGTTATTCAAAATGGTATGGAAAACATATTTTATTTGCCTTATTTGGAATTAGCATGAATTATTTATTGAATTTAGCAATTTGCATTGGAATTATTCAATTTTGAATTTTAAATGCATTTGGAAAATTCAAAACAGAAAACAAATGTTTCCAAAAGGTAGACAATTGAATTTAGATCAGAGTGCATATTTTATTTGCAGTTTTAGGAGTTTTAAAACTAATTTTATTGACAAAACAAAACCAGGGACTAATCTGTTATTATTTGGACTTAGTTGAAAACAGAAAGTTTTTAAAGAAATCGTTTTGCACCCACTGGGAACGTACCCACACGCTGCCAGGGGGTCCGTGGGCTCACTGTGCCTGCGTGGCACAGAGAGAGGCTGACAGGTGGGCCGCCCTGTCAGCACTAGGGGTAAAAAGTTGGGGTTTAATTGCGTTGTCCAGGGATCGAACCCTGGACCTGCCCTTGCGCGTGATGGGGTGTTGCCACTGGGGCGGGCGAGGGGTTCTTGTCAGTAAAGGTGCAGTCGACAGGTTGAGGTTCAGAACCCCAACTGAAATTTTTTTAACTGACGGACAGGAGTCTCTGAACATGGACAGGGGCGTGGCTCACTGCGGCGATCTCGTCGTGTTCGACTGCAGTGCGTGTGCGTGCGGCGGATGGGGCTGGTAGTGCAGGAGGCGTGCAGGTGTGCGAGAGACAGAGATCGAAGGAAGGGAGGATAGGCAGGGATATACCTGTCGATGGTCGTCGTCGTCGTTCAGAACAGGAGCGGAAACGGAGGAAACTCCGGCGACGGCGCGGTCGCTCCGGGGGCTCCCGGCAGCGGGCGAGGAGACGAGGAGGCGCCGGGGACCGCCCCGGTTCCATTTTCCTCCTCAGAGCCCTTTCGAGGTGGCCAGGGCACCGGCGGTGAGGGGACAGTGAGGTGGTCTGACGGTGGTGTTCAGGGTTCAGAGAACGGCTCGAGGGAAGAAGAGAAAGAAGCTGGCGGCGCTAGAGGATGGCTAGGGTTCTAGGGCTAGCATCAGAGGGGGGTAGGTACTTAAGGAGGAGATGCCATGGTACGGCAGGCCATCCAGGGGGGTGGAGATCGATCGAAGGGTTCTCCTGCAGTTCGTACAGGTGACATCAGCCAGAGGAGGAAGAATCCAAAAAAAATAGAAAGGGGTACTGGGCCAAAGGAGGTGGGCTTGAGGGAAAAGAACTTGGGCTGGAAAAAAGAAAGGGAAGGCCTGCCTCCTTTGGGGTTTTGCTTTTTCTTTTCCTTCTTTTTTTTTTCCTTCCAATCCTTTTTGTGAATGATGAAAGGAAGAGAGAGCTAGAAAAAAAAAATGGGATAAGAATTTGAGTTTATTTTTTCAGGAATAATTTTTTAGTACTTTGCAAAACAGTAATTAAAATCAATTTACCGCTAACTTCAAAATTTGGAATATTAGTTTGATTTCTTTTTAAATCGGTTAGTTGAATTCCAAACAAGGTTTGATTTGGGAATTTTTGGGAAATAACAAATTATTTAAATAGGTTCAAGCAATTATGAAAACATTATTAGCTTTAATTTATTTGCAAGATTTTAATTTTTTTAAACTCCCATTGGAAAATTTGCCAAGTAGGATTTGATTTGATTTGAATGTGTTGTTTGAATTTACCACTAGGGTTTTGAACAATTTAAATTGTTTTGAAGTTTTGAGTGGTTTGGAAAACATGATGCAATGCTTATGGAATGCAGATGATGCAAGCAAAAAGAAAACAAACAGGTAACACCCCAGGTGTTACAGACGACACCACTAACAAGGGATTGCGCCCTCGCAATCCACCTGCTAACCCGGGAGGGGAAAGAGGTTCGACTATCGATTCTTCGTGCTTCCAGTTGATCTCCTCGACACCACTAACAAGGGATTCTTGCTGGGAGTGATGACGATGTTCTTCCACCAGGAATCTTCCGATGATCGAACCTATTAGGTTAAAGGCTCAGAAAACGTCCACCCACGTAGGATCCTAACACTTTGAAAGATAGATCAGAGGGGAGACTCCAAAACAAATAAGATTGGGAGGGGAAATAGAATAGGGATAAGGAGAAAAACAAGAATCCTATTGAGAGGTTTTCCAAAATAGTTTAGCAGAAATAGTTTTCGACACTCTAGAAACAACGACCGTTAGCGAGGTTAACCTACAGGCTTTGCGGACCCGTTGCTTCGATAACCATTCGTATCGAAACAATATCGGGAATCGGAACAAAGGCTCTGATACCATTTGTGACGCCCCGAGATCGGGCACTATGCAGATTTCAGCATTCCCGCCAAAATCCACATAATAACCGATTCCAGGTTGCCATTTATGATAACATTACAATAGTTCACGAATATTCCACAATTACAACAGAAACAGATAGATACAAGATGACTCAAACGAGCCAGGGTTACAACTGATACATTACAAAGATCCAAATAACAGCGGAAGAAACAAAACATCGTCCGTCTACGGACTAGATCCAAATTGGACTAAGAGTCCTGAAGATAACCGAGAGCGTCCAATCCCTACCCAGGCCAAGCCGGAGGGATTCCCAAGCTAACGTCGTCAGACTTCAAACCTGTTGACTGCAATTTGAAATTTGCAGCCACGAAAGAGATTCGTGGGTCAGTACAGTTAAGTACTGGCAAGGGGGATAAAACCCATACTCACAAGTTACCGGCGTAGCCAGTCATCACAAGATACAAATACTTTAGGATCAACGGAAAGGAAGGGGTTATTGCAAAGAAGCGGCAGCGGGCTGCTCTAACCAACTACAGAGTTATACTACAACTTCCGGCTAACAGAAAGGAGATAAGATCGAGTAATAGTAACCAACTGAAATATAACTTCAAACAAACCCATCCTGGATCTCGCCCCTTATCCGAAGAAGCAATCCGAGGATAACTCACACGGTTGCATTAGATGTGAATCAAGTTATTTGTGTGAATAAACTATTACTAGTCAAGTTGTTAATCATTGGGTGTAACATGGTTGATCATTATGTTTAAGTTGTCCTGAGTACTTGTTAGCCAGTACTTTCACCAAGTAATCCATAACCGCGGAAAACACGGCTTCTCGAGAAGATTATCCCTGCAGGGTTGCACCAATTTGGCCGTACACGCAAGAATATCCCGCCAGATGGAAATGCACTTCCACCAAGCGAGGTACTCTACACAACCAACCCTTCTTCGCATCAAGCCCAAAGCACCGCGTGCTGTGTGTGTGCGGCTAATCGAGCCCCCCGAAGAAAAGGAGGACCCTCATAGCACTGGAAGACCACGCCGCCCTAAATGCCGACTACGAAAGTTCCACCCTGGCGCCAAGGGTTCGTACCTGCATATGATGCAGCAAATGGAACACCCGAACTAGTACGGCGATTTGGACGAGATGCGAATCGAGTCAGTTGAGGGGGGCGCCCATACTCGCTTCCCACATGCGGTTAGTGCGCTCATCATGGATCAGTAGACAAGACCCTTTTCCTATTAGGGTCGACACTAGCAGGCCTCAAAACCACAAAGGGCCTCCTGCCGATGCCTTATCATCAAATTATTATTAACAGCAGCATTAACAGGTTTGATTGATTAACATTCGAGCCCCCGGTACAATAATAGTAATAGCACGGAAGTAAAAGAAGTAACCGACAACAGGCTCGAGCAAAAGCAACCCTAAGCATGCTAGATAAGAACAGGCACAAACAGAGGCTGTAGGTATGGAGGTGAGGCAATATCAAGGTTAAGGGATTCATGTGATGGGTTCGTAACAGAAACAACTACCACTAAGGCTAGCAGAAAAGAATCAACGGAAAGAATCGGTAACAAGTGATGAAAGGCAGCCCTATGGCAGCAAGTGAGTATACTTGCCTGAGATCCCGCAAGGTAGCAGAACTTGTCGTTGCTCACATCATCTCAACGTCCTATCCGGGAAGAAGCAATGAACCTCGAACAAACACCGGATGCAACAATTACTACTACGGCAAAAGATCCAGCATGATCAAGATATGGATGCATGACAAGTTTAAAGATGCCTCAAGGTAAACTAGTTGACAAGATAAACAAATTTAAATGGACCCATATGCAATTTGAGTTGCATATGAAAAACCCATGAATTATGGTTAGATTATTTGTTTTCCAACTAATCAACAGATCAAGGTGGATTAGCATGATGCATGGATGAGGGAAACAACAAAATAACAACAATAGAATCAATTGAAATAAGGTTTAACAATTTTAGAAATTTTATTTATTAAGTTAGAGAATTTTAGTTCCTTAAGGGTGTCACACAAACAATTGTTGTTTTCAGCAAGTTAAATTGTTCAAACCAGATAACAAAGTTCATATTTGATTAGAACACCAAATTTTGGGTGGATTACATGTTTCAAATATTGAAATTGGAATTAGGGTAATTTAATTATGAATTAAACAATATTAAACAAGTTTTAAAGAGATTTAAAACAAGTTTGAATTTAATTTAATTTTTATTTGTTCAAGACATAAATTCAAACTCACATTTGAAAAGTTCACACTTTGATGGTTTGAAAACATATTTTGCATGTTCAAAATATTTTATTTTGAGCAAGTTATGATTTTATCAAATTTAAATGAATTAAACAAGTATTAAATTATTTAGGCAATTTAAATTATTCAAACCATGAAACAAAATTTATATTTGAAAAGGTTATTCAAAATGGTATGGAAAACATATTTTATTTGCCTTATTTGGAATTAGCATGAATTATTTATTAAATTTAGCAATTTGCATTGGAATTATTCAATTTTGAATTTTAAATGCATTTGGAAAATTCAAAACAGAAAACAAATGTTTCCAAAAGGTAGACAATTGAATTTAGATCAGAGTGCATATTTTATTTGCAGTTTTAGGAGTTTTAAAACTAATTTTATTGACAAAACAAAACCAGGGACTAATCTGTTATTATTTGGACTTAGTTGAAAACAGAAAGTTTTTATAGAAATCGTTTTGCACCCACTGGGAACGTACCCACACGCTGCCAGGGGGCCCGTGGGCTCACTGTGCCTGCGTGGCACAGAGAGAGGCTGACAGGTGGGCCGCCCTGTCAGCACTAGGGGTAAAAAGTTGGGGTTTAATTGCGTTGTCCAGGGATCGGACCCTGGACCTGCCCTTGCGCGTGATGGGGTGTTGCCACTGGGGCGGGCGAGGGGTTCTTGTCAGTAAAGGTGCAGTCGACAGGTTGAGGTTCAGAACCCCAACTGAAATTTTTTTAACTGACGGACAGGAGTCTCTGAACATGGACAGGGGCGTGGCTCACTGCGGCGATCTCGTCGTGTTCGACTGCAGTGCGTGTGCGTGCGGCGGATGGGGCTGGTAGTGCAGGAGGCGTGCAGGTGTGCGAGAGACAGAGATCGAAGGAAGGGAGGATAGGCAGGGATATACCTGTCGATGGTCGTCGTCGTCGTTCAGAACAGGAGCGGAAACGGAGGAAACTCCGGCGACGGCGCGGTCGCTCCGGGGGCTCCCGGCAGCGGGCGAGGAGACGAGGAGGCGCCGGGGACCGCCCCGGTTCCATTTTCCTCCTCAGAGCCCTTTCGAGGTGGCCAGGGCACCGGCGGTGAGGGGACAGTGAGGTGGTCTGACGGTGGTGTTCAGGGTTCAGAGAACGGCTCGAGGGAAGAAGAGAAAGAAGCTGGCGGCGCTAGAGGATGGCTAGGGTTCTAGGGCTAGCATCAGAGGGGGGGTAGGTACTTAAGGAGGAGATGCCATGGTACGGCAGGCCATCCAGGGGGGTGGAGATCGATCGAAGGGTTCTCCTGCAGTTCGTACAGGTGACATCAGCCAGAGGAGGAAGAAGCCAAAAAAAAAATAGAAAGGGGTACTGGGCCAAAGGAGGTGGGCTTGAGGGAAAAGAACTTGGGCTGGAAAAAAGAAAGGGAAGGCCTGCCTCCTTTGGGGTTTTGCTTTTTCTTTTCCTTCTTTTTTTTTCCTTCCAATCCTTTTTGTGAATGATGAAAGGAAGAGAGAGCTAGAAAAAAAAATGGGATAAGAATTTGAGTTTATTTTTTCAGGAATAATTTTTTAGTACTTTGCAAAACAGTAATTAAAATCAATTTACCGCTAACTTCAAAATTTGGAATATTAGTTTGATTTCTTTTTAAATTGGTTAGTTGAATTCCAAACAAGGTTTGATTTGGGAATTTTTGGGAAATAACAAATTATTTAAATAGGTTCAAGCAATTATGAAAACATTATTAGCTTTAATTTATTTGCAAGATTTTAATTTTTTTAAACTCCCATTGGAAAATTTGCCAAGTAGGATTTGATTTGATTTGAATGTGTTGTTTGAATTTACCACTAGGGTTTTGAACAATTTAAATTGTTTTGAAGTTTTGAGTGGTTTGGAAAACATGATGCAATGCTTATGGAATGCAGATGATGCAAGCAAAAAGAAAACAAACAGGTAACACCCCAGGTGTTACAATACTGTACCCTCCGGGTAGGTCAGACGCTGCGTGACTTCAGTACGTCTAGGTTGATCGTCGTGACTGCGGAAGGCTTCGTCGTCACGATTCCTATCAGGCATGTACCTATCTTGGCTGTAGCCCGTGTTGAGGTAGGCATTGATGTCGACATTGTCATCGTAATGATAGTCTTCGACACCGGCGGCTCCAGCAAACTGGTTGTCCACGTCCTTTGGTGGTGACGGCGGCTGTGATGCCGGCGGCTGTGATGCCGGCGGTTGAGGCACAACTGCTTTTGATGATCTTTTGGGCGGTCGTTGCGGCATATTTCCCAACAACACTTTGTGCCTTGTTGTGGTGGCAACAACCGCCGGTTCCTTCTGGGTGGTGGTGGCGACGAGTACTGTTTCCTTCTGAGGGGCGGCGGCCTTGGGTGCAGTCTGAAGGGCTCTTTGCTTCGTGGGCCGGACGATCTTATTCTGCGGGGCCATAGGGGATGTGGCGCCGGTGTTGCGCTTGATCACAAGACCCCCCCAAGACGAATCTGGCTCTTCGGCCATTGCATCACCCAAGTCGTGCACTCTCCAAGTACCAAGTTGTCCTCGTCGCAGCCTGGAGGTTGAAAGGGGGGGAGGACGTCGCGATACTCCGGCACTACATTGGCCAACTTCACCTTCATCACGTTCTGGTCCATTCGAGAGTGGTGCATAGTGCGTTGCATGGGTTGTATAATAGTGCCGGTAGCAACATCCACCAACTCTCCGCCCGGCACCACACGATGCAGGAGTACGCAAGGTTCGTCCTGTTGTGCAACATACCAGGCATCATGAGATGACAGTCATCTTGAGAATGCGTAGTTAGATCACGATTAACTAATTAGTTACCTTGGTGATGGCGTCTAGCTCGGCGGGTGTCGAGACAAGGGCGACGGTGCCCTGCCCATCATTCTTCGGCATTGCTGCCGAAGGGGGCGGCGATGTGACCAGAAGGAGTGGCGCCGGCGTCTGGGGGGTCAGCTGTTGCGGCGGCACTTGCTGGTTCATGCTTGAGTTGCTGCCGATGAAGCTGGGCAGATGGATCGGTCCAATTTGACCCCCCGCATTCCAGGAAGCTAGCCCCTCCATCAGCCCAGCGGGGATGACTTCCTTGAGCCTCTCATCCACTAATCGGTTGAGCCTGTCGGGGTCCACCTCTCTGCTCTCCAGTTTCTTCTCTAGAGCCGCCATCTTCTTCTTCAGCTCCGCGACCTCCTCATCATCCTTAGTCGATGTCGTCTTCCTCTTCTTTTTTGACTTGGCATCTGATGAGTAGTACTCGGCTACCTTCATGTTTAGCCCAAAGCCGGAGATGCGGCCAGCTGACGTCGGCGGGGCATCCAACGGCCTTTGCTTGTATGCGTTCGTCGCTCTGTTGAAAGGCGTGTCCCACCGACTCGTCGACCCTTCGGACGAGTCAGATTTCCGCAACTCCCTCTCCTTCGGACAAAAGGAAATTAAGGTGAGCCCATTATCTAATTATTAGATCAATGCAATATACATGTACTTGAGATATATGTGTCCTTACCAAATGTTTCTCAAATTCCTTCACGTCCTCGTCTTTCGTCACGAATTCCCCCGTCTTCCATTCTAAGAAGTACCGGGATCGGACAAAGTTCCTAACTTGTAAGTCCGTGATTTTGTGCCAGGGGTTATCTTTTCCGAGACGTTCCATCTCGCGGTCCTCCTTCTCCCAAATAGGCTGTTTTCCTTGGTAACCACCGCTTCCGAGATGTTGGTGCCCTATGTTTTGGTCCCGCATATCCTGCCCCCATTTTGTCCATTTTTTACACTCCTCGGTGTTCAAGTACTCCTTAAATATCTCGAAATCTTCTTTCTGAAGCGTCGGGTCTTTTCGACTGATCTCCTCCCAGCTTTTACCTTTTTCAATCTTCTTCTTCACCCGGGATTTCCAGCTGCTCAACGCGGTGCTCATCTTCGTGATGGCTAAAGAGTCCACCATTTTGTTGAACGGCTCCGGGAACGTGTATCGCTGGTGAAGCTTCTTCAGAAGGATTTCGACCAAATCCTTGTTGTCGTCGTGTCTAAGGTCAGTCGTGTTGATCGACATGCTTTCCCGCACGATGCACCCTAGCTGCATGCCGTACCCTGAGGTAACAGATCGAGGCGCCAATGGTAGGCCACTCGGCGAGACCTCGGTGATTGTATCGGTGACGTTCGCGACCACTTGCGGCCTACGATCCTTCCTTGGGGCCCGGGGCTTCTTATTCTTCTTATCGGTCGTCGGGGCGGCGTCGCCGCTACCACCAGCCGCCGTGCGGTCAGTGCCACCACCATCGGTGCTCTTATCCTGGTCCTCTTCCTCCAAGGACCCCCAATCAACGTCCTCTTGCTCACTTCTGGTTGCAGCGTGGGCCTCCCAGCCCTCTTCCTCGGCACCGGCTTCGGGCACGGACACGTGCTTGGAAGAGCCAGACATGTTTCCGTAATAACATTCAAATTTGAGTTTTTGAGTTGGATTTCAAATTATTCAATATAGACGTGCTTGGATTTCAAATTATTCCTGCTTGTTTTTACTGCATGATGAAATTCTACTCGTCTAATACAGTAAAAAAATGTAGATTCATGATGAAATTCCTTAGTAAGCACACCGTCTACCTGCTTGATTTTCATTTGATTTCATGCACCCTCTTACATTATTATTTGTTTGGAGTGTTCTTGTTTCGTGTTCACACGTTTGAAGTGTTTGTCAGAACCTTCTGGCTACGATTAACTGAAATTTATGTTGGATGCATAAACTGAAGCAAATTGGCTGCCTTTTGACTCTGGTGTGCTGACTTGATTAACGTGGAACTAAAAAACCTGATACAATATTTATTTAGGTTTCCGTGGCGCTGTTGAGCTGTAGTTGGATTGCCGCACTGGGTTTGTATGCTGTGTAGACTGAAGTAAGTCATGACAGAATTTGATAATCACCGTGAGTTGAGAAAGTGCCCCCTTCTTTTGGTTTTATCTTGTTTGTGCGAGGTCGTCGTTTGTCTAGCCTGGAGCAACAAAGTACTTTTTTTTTTGCATCCACTGCTAGAACAATGACCAATGGGTTTGTAAAAGTTTGAGTCATCTGTTTATGTTGTTTCCTTGAGACGAACCCGATTTGTGCACTGTCGTGAACCCGATTTATGCAGTGTCTATTCAATATTGAGTTGGGTATATAAAAGTACCCAACGGGTGTATACAAGGTCAGCGTGTTGGAAACGCTAGCATCCTATCTAGCCTAAGTTTAACGCTAACTGTTTCCTAACAGTGGTACACAAAAACTGCATTTTGGCAGAGAATTTTAAATTGGCATGATGTACAATACAGATTTGGCTGGCACGGACATGAATTAAATTTGTATACTAGATAATTTTGAATACCTAGCTTTTCAAAATTTGCAATGGATGGAATACATCATTCTCAGAAAATGAAACAGAAAGTAGCAGGACCTAGTCTGCTAAACATTCTATAACGGCCTAGACCTGCCATATTTATTTTTTGTGAGATGTTTTCCTTGGCTGATGATGGTGTTTAGCTTTGCTTGTGTAATGTGGCTGGTCCTAAACGTCAATAGAACATGGTGTCTATTTGTTAATAGCCATCCGGATAGGAGTAATTGTTGTGAAATCCATCTTTGTTAGTTTTGATTGTGACCATGTAATTTTCTGGCAGTAGGGTGTCGTGTGGAGTGTGAAGTGGCTGGAGCTGGGGGAAGGTAGCAGCGCCGCTTTGCCCCGACCCTTGCTGCCCTCCGATGGCTGCTAGTTCAACACGCCCCAAGCAGTGGGCACTTTTTTTTTCCCATTACACGTAAACAAACACCTGGCTGCTCGTTTCAACAAGCCTGATTTAACTATCGTGGACCATTACACGTAAACAATATTTACTTGCTTGATCAAATGCAATTACCAAGTTGATGTGCATCAGGACAGCGGTAATACGATTTATTTTTCTTGATGATCTTAGGTATGTCATACTTGGGGATGGTTGCCAAATGGAAGGTGTTGCCAATGAGGCATCCTCCCCGGCTGGCCATTGGGGTCTCGGAAAGTTGATTGCCTTCTATGATGACAATCATATATCGATCGATGGTAGCACAGATATTGCTTTCACTGAAGATGTGCTTGCTCGATATGAGGCCCTAGGATGGCATACTATCTGGGTGAAGAATGGCAACACTGGCTATGACGACATACGTGCGGCAATAAAAGAAGCAAAGGAAGTCAAAGATAAGCCTACTCTAATCAAGGTGAGCAATCGGACAGTAATGTTTCTATTGTTTGTTAGTTCGATGCAGTTTTATCAGACAACAGGAACTGCTTTGTAATATCTAGGTGATTACTATAATTGGATATGGATCTCCAAACAAGGCAAGCACACACAGTGTCCATGGGAGCGCTTTAGGTGCCAAGAAAGTTGAGGCAACCAGAAGAAATCATATTAAACACAAGATTAACCACACCATCTTATTAAAAAAATAATAAGGCCTATAAATTTAATAAAAAAAATTGTCATCTAAGTTTAAATAAGCTAGAAAGCCATTGAACTGATTTAAATGCAAAAACTTCCTCTCTTGGGCCTGATAGATACAGAATGGTACCAGGAGACGATCATGGATCACTCAGCTAGCTAGGTGTGGCTAATCATCGATCTCACTAGCAACATGGTTCTGACTGACTCCGACTGCTAATTATCTATAGAATAGTAGCTAGCCATTCATTATGCCGACTCGGCTGCACTTGTAAAACACATGGGCACTATGGAATAGCATCGAACACATAACTACCAAATGAAATGTTCCCAACAGGCACATAACAAAGAAGCTGTTCCACTCATCAGCCTTGATTATACAGGAAAATCAGAGGGGCAGCATGTGTATGATGATGCCTGTATGTATGTTACAGTACAGTGTAACATACAATCTCTGAAAAGAAAGAAAAAAAATGACACCTAGCTCTTCTTGTCGTGTAATCTAGTCTTTGTTGAGTTGAAAATGATTACCTTCAGGTTATAATTTTTTTCAAAGACATAAAATGATGCAACAAACTTAACCATATAGTGGATCTATATTCCTTTTTGGAATCAACCAAAATAATCTAGCGTAATTCATAGAAAAGTAATGCTTAGAAATCCAACAGTTCGACGAAAAATTTCGGCATGACCTTTGCTAAAAAAAGGCCATGCCGGAGTGCCAGAAATTCGCCGGAATGGAAACGAATCAACGTTCCGGCGAAACATTGGCAACTCAATGTGTACCTGAAACATTGGTTTTCCTAATTCTCTCTCTCCCAACATTTGACATTCACCCATTGCATCAATTTAACACTAACATTTCGCACAGACTAACGCTACAGGCACCAATTGCAGAGAAACTACATATGCATTCACCAATACATATTTTCATTGATCAAAGAGATGGTCAAAATTATTTTGCAACACATCCTGCCACACCCTGCGTCCACAGTAAAAATCTTGAACCATATACTAATTTGAGGATGATGAGTGGAACAAGACTAGCATTCAGAACAAGACTAAAAATTTGGCCATCCACTTTGGCACGTTCAGCAAGGCACGGGCAGTGGCGATCTAGAGGGAGAGAGAGGGCAGAGAGGAAGGTACCTGCTCCTGCTCCTCGAGGCGATGCAGTGGCGATCCAGACAGTGGCAATCGAGACGATGAAGACGAGGACCACGGGTGCTCCTCCCTCCACGGGCGCGCGCTCCTCCACCACGCCTGCTCCTCCTCCACGCCTGCTCCTCCTCCACGGCCGGTGCTTTTCCTCCAACGGGCGCTCCTCCTCCACGCCTGCTCCTCCTCCACGGCCGGTGCTTTTCCTCCAACGGCGGCTGCTAGCTAGGGTTCGTCGCACGAGAGAGAACGAGGGAGTTGAGGCTAAGTGATTTCGCTAAGTGTTGGGCCGTGATTCTTCTGTGCCTAACAGCCATATTCTATGGCGCATCGCAGCAAACGTGCGCCACAGAAATATGTGGGCGTACTGTGTGGCCGCATACGTGGGGCCACATGTCATTGGCCGGAAGGCATTTCTATGGCCCATCCCTTCGGCGGTGCGCCACAGAATTGAGAGAATTTTATGGCGCACCGTGCACGACCGTGCGCCATAGAATTGTGTGTAAAAATAAAATAAAAACAAAACACTTTGTATGTTGACAAATGTGTGTTAATAGCCTATTGGTTTGGCTGTGAGGTAAATAACCCTGAAATCATGGGTTCGAATCCTGGTGTTGCCCCACATTTTTTTAATATTTTATTTAATTAGTTATAATTAAAGAAAGAAAGAAAACAGGAAATTACAATTACAAAAATAAAACACACATTTAATATTAGAATATATTTTTATATAATGTCTGACACACACATATGGTTGTCTAACATACACATGAGCATATGTACACAAAAAATTCTTCTTCGTCTCGGTTCCGATCTAGCTTAATTAGCGTCTCTTTCCCTTTTTGTTGGCGACTGGATACTTTATACCGGCCACCTTGAGATTTCTTCGCGTGAACGGACAACCGTGTGTAGGTAGGGATGTCTTCCTTCTTACTTTACCAGTAGTAGGCATGTCGAAGTGCTTGTCGAACTCCTCCTCGATCTTCGGATCACCGTTCTTGTTGAAGTCTTCCTCGTTGGCGTCTCCTTCCATTCCGATGATGCTCCTCTTGCCCCTCCTCACGACAACACGGCTAGGCCTTGACGGGTCGGTGATGAAGAAGCATTGGTCAACTTGGCTAGCGAGTACCCATGGCTCATTTTTCGCGGATGCGTTCTTCGATTTGGCATCGGGTATAACCATTGTGGTGAAATACCGTCCTTCTTTCTTGACATTCTTGGCCCATCTCACACGGAACATTGGCACCACCGTCTCTCCGCAGTAGTTGAGCTCCCATATCTCCTCGATCTTTCCAAAGTATCTTTCTTCCACATTAGTCTCGGCATCGCCATATGATAGCATAGTTACTCCTGAGTTTTGATTTTCGCTACTCATGTCCTTGTCCTCGGTGGAGAATCTGTAACCGGAGATGTCGTACCCCTGATAGGTCCTTACGTTCTGCCCGGGGCCCTGTGATAAGATGTATATGAGTTTTTCATCTTCCGTAGAAGGCATTTTTCTCCGTGCTTCAGTCAGTTGACTTTGCTTGAACCAACGCGTGAAGCCGGAGTTGTGCTCTTTGGTTACGTCTCCCATCTTCCTCGGCCCGCCCATTTCAATATAATTCTAATTGATTAAGCTTTTGTGCTCTTCCACGAAAGGCTCGATCAACTTTAAGTGTTGTAGCGCGACCCGGTGAGCCCTATCAAAGTCGTCGCGTCGTTTTTGAATGCCGACATGGACGTCGCGGCAGCCCTCGCGGTGACCGACTCCGTTGAGTCTGCCACGGTGCGTCCTGGTGGACAAACCGACATCCTGATCGTCTTCGGTGCTTAGGTAATTGTCGCAGAAAGAGATGCACTCGTTGGTTAGAAATCCTTTGGCCATGCTTGCGTCTGGACGGGCCCTATTGCGAACGTATCCTTTCAGGACACCATTCTGCCTTTCCATCGGCATCATGTAGTGCAGAAACGTCGGGCCGAGATGCCTGATGTCATCAACGACATGGAGAAGGAGATGTACACATATATCACAGAATGCCGGCGGGAAGTAAATCTCGAGCTCGCATAGTATCACCACGATCTCATCCTGTAGCATCTTGAGCTGCCTCACGCCGATCGATTTCCGGGTGATAACGTCGAAAAAGTTGCAAAGGCCAAACAACGTATCACGGACATGCTCGTCCATTATCCCTCGGATCGCAACAGGAAGTATCTGCGTCATGAGCACATGACAATCGTGAGACTTCATCCCGGTGAACCTCTTCTTCGCTAAGTCCAGATATCTGCTTATACTCCCTGAGTATCCGTGAGGAACTTTGACTTCTACGAGGCACCTAAAAAACTGCTCAAGCTCCGGCGGACTCAATGTGAAGCAGGCAGCGGGAAGCACCACGGCGGTGTTCTTCTTAGCCTTTTTGCGGGGAGGACGTTGAGTCCCTTCCGTCTTATCCTCATCGTCATCATCATCATCACTATCGGCGGGGACCTGTAGATTTTTCCTAATGCCAAAATGTTTTAGATCGTATCTTGCTTTCGGCCCATCCTTGGACTTCTCCGAATTGCAAATAGTGCCAAGAAGACTCTCCGTAACGTTCTTCGTAATGTGCATCACATCAAGGCTATGAGGCGCGTGGAGGACCGGCCAGTACTCCAAGTCGTGGAAAACAGACCTCGCTTTCCATACACCCAGCAGCGGCTCTGGCTTGGGTCGTTTCTTTCCCGGCGAAGGGCACTCGTCCCAATTTTTCAGAAGCTCGTCGATTTCTTCGCCGCTCCTAGTGCGCGGGGCTCCATCGGGCTCGTCTTTACCATTGAACAACTCACCGCGTTTTCTCCACGGGTGATCCAGGCGAAGCCACCTTCGAGCCCCTGGGTACACGGTTTTCGAAGACCCAGGATCCCTTGGTAGCTGGAGATGCGGGGTCCCGTCCATGCACTTCACGCAGCCGCAGAATCCGTGGCCGACCTGGGCAGATACATACGCGTAACCAGGATAGTCTGTGACCGTCGTCAGCAACGCGGCTCTCATATGGAAATAATCTCTAGTGTACGCGTCCCACGTACGGGGTGGCGTCTTCCACAACGTGTCTAACTCGTCTTTCAGCAGCCCGAGATACAAATGCATGTCGACACCTGGTTGTTTTGGCCCCTGGATGAGAATACTCAAGTGTATGTACTTTTGCTTGGTGCACAGCCACGGGGGTAGGTTGTAAGGCCATACAAACACGGGCCAGCTGCTATGTGTGCTACTCTGGTTGCCGAACGGATTGAGTCCATCGGTGCTCATACCCAGCCTGACGTTCCTCGCGTCGCCCCCAAAACTCGGGAAAGCTATGTCCAAAGCTTCCCACTGGGCAGCGTCTGCAGGATGTGTCATGATATAGCCCTTCTCCGGATCTTCTTCCGGCTTCTCCCTTTTTGTGTGCCATTGCATGAGCTTTGCTTCCTTAGGGTCCACGTAGTACCGTTGAAGACGGGGAGTGATAGGAAAGTACCATACCACTTTTCGAGGAATTTTCTTGTTGTTGGTTCCACACTTGTATCGTCCGTGGCCGCACTTCGGACATGTGATTGTGTCCTTGTACTCCCCCCGATAAATTACACAATCATTGATGCAGGCGTGAAATTTTTCGTGAGGTAGGTCAAGAGGGCACACGACTTTCTTAGCCTCGTTGATACTGCTTGGCAATGTGTTCCCCTCGGGAAGGCGATCGTGCCAGAATTTCAAGTTCTTGTTGAAGCTCGAGTCGGTCCATTTGTTTTGCGTCTTCATCTTCAGAGCAGCAAGCGTTACATGCAACCGCGTATCCTCGGGGCGGCACCCAGGAAACAACGGAGTCACCCCGTCTATTTCCATTTGCGCCAGTTTGGCTTTCTCCCTAGCTGCAGCTATGTCGTTGCTCGTCTCCTTAAGCAGCAGATCCTGAACATGAGAGTCCCGCAAGGCCGAAATTAGCGGGGTCTCCGTGTTCTCGCCTTCATCGTCATGTCGATCTTCTCCGCCGACATATCCTTCTTCATGATGATCTTGTTCGCCGTCATATCCTCGCTCGCCCTCCTCTTCGTGCACAACTTTTGCTGCCGGCGGCGGTGCCACGTGGTTGCGGTCGTCAAAGAAACCGCGTCTGAGAAGGTGCTCCTCCAATTGTCCGGAATCAGGGTCAATCCAGCGCACGAGTTTGCATGATCGACACGGGCATCTTATCTGCCGCCTGTTGCACCGAATCATGTCCGCCTTCGCGTCTTTTTTGTATCTAGCGATTCGAGCAGAGCTCATTTCTAGTACCATGGTTGCCTGCACAGACACATAGAGAGCAGAAAATTAGAACCACAACGTGCATGCATAGTTGCCGGAAAAATTCGGCATGACCTCTCCTATAAGTAGGACATATGGGGTGCAAAAGTTTGCCGAAATGGAAGTGAATCAACATTTCGGCAAACATCCATGCACCACCGCGCCCGCACGCGCGACAATCGATCGGTCCACCTGCACATGCATGACAAACACCCATACACATCGATCAATGGCCACACAAGACATATGCACCTCCAACTATACTCACCGAGTAGATTCGATACCGACACGCGAAAAGAGCGAGGGAGAGGGAGGGACCGGAGTATAGATGCAAGGTAATTAGGCCCCCCCAACAACAACAAACTTCACCAACAATTATACATCGAATAAATAGGTTCACCTACCTAAAAAGGAGAACTAAATGTGTAAAAATAGAGTGGAGAGAAGGGGGGGCGAGTGAGCAACATCCACTTGCAATGAAGTGAGTGGGGGGGGAGAGAGGGGGCTGCCACCTTTATGTGCACAGTGCGCAAATTTCTGTGGCGCACCGGGACAACATTCTGTGGCGCACTGTCGTGCTGCGCCACAGAAAAGCCACCTTCTGTGGCGCACCAACATACATGCGCCACAGAATATGGGTTTTCTGTGGCGCATCACAGTCGTGCGCCACAGAAATACCATATTCTGTGGCGCACCAAGGAGCCTGCGCCATAAAAATAGGTGTACTGACAGCCAGAGCAATGATTGGGGTGGGCCCCACTGGATTTCTATGGCGCACTAGCCAGACATGCGCCACAGAATTAGAAATTTCTGTGGCGCACCTGTGGCCATGCGCCACAAAAGTTTATTTCTATGGCGCACGCCATCTTGGTGCGCCACAGATGCCATTCCATAGAATGGCATTTCTCTACTAGTGTGAAAGATAGATGATGAGCTAGGAGAGACAGAGAGGCCTTGGAGCATCCAGCAGTTACGTCCCTTCTATACTTAGTTCAATATCTATGTAAACATCTTTTGAGATCATGAAATAAAGTCATTGGAATTCTGATATCCATGTTTTTTACAAGTTTTGCTATAGTAAAAGCATGTTTCCACCTTTTCTATTTCCCAATGATCTTACAAAATACTCAATGTTAACCCGAATTGTGCCTGCGTGCTCGGCGTTAAAAAACTGAATGATTTCAGCCTGTTAATGGCTAAAGGAAACTCGGATTGTGCCTGCGTGCCCAAGTTTCAAGAAAGTTCCTTACAAATCTTTAAGCATTACCTGATCGAATGTATGTTGTGTCACTGGATCTGGTTAGTAAAAATGCCTTTAGTATGGTCCATGTTTCCGAGTTTTAACTGATTGGTTATACCCAGTTACTCGTCTTGACGATCATAATGCTATCGAGTCATTTCAAACACTAAAGACAGTCAAAACACATATGCCAGAGAACTTAGTAGATAAAGGAGTAATTCAACCCGACAAACTTGCAAGGAATTTCATAATTCAAAGCTGCAAAAGGCGGAGTTCTTGTTTCGACAAATGAAATAGAAGCGTTACAGTATGAATTACAGTGTAAATAGCGCTCCTATTATACAAATCCATCATCCAGGTTAAAGGCAGTCCTTCAAGCATCCGAGTCTTCCTCGCTGCTTTCATCTTCGGGGACTGCGGGAACCTCTTCTTCTGGATAAGTGATAGAAATGTTAACCATGGAAGCAATCTTGGTGGCGTGGCCTTTGACTTCATCAAAGATGGCGGTTCGCTGATTCTATGTATACCCTTGAGGTACACCAGAGGCCACGCGCCAAGATTTCGCATCAGGATAGTGCAGGCGCATAAGGCCTAGTGCCATGCGCGCACCACCTCGTGCAGCGGAGCGTAGGATGAATTCCTTTGATCCCGCAACTTCCATGATGGCACCCCGGGAGTTTGTAAACTTCCGAGAAATCTATAGTACTTGCGGGAAGGAATTTATTAAACAATTGCATTCCTGCATTTCTGATTGCGTTCCATACCTCTCCAAAAGCTCGGATTTTCTCAATCCGAGAAATGCCTGGAATATTCCCTGTTTTGATGGATGAAACGGGTTTAGGCCACAAAATAAAGGAAAGTAAGACATGGAGAAATTGGTAAAAGGAACTAACTTACCAAGAACCTTATCAATTTCGGTGCCTTCTTTCATGCGCGGGAATAGCATACTTTCGAAATCATGGATAATAGATTTATTTTCCGCCGCTTGCAAAGAAGCCTGGGATTGAGCAATCCCAAGGGCCAGATTACTGGCTTCCAGGTCTTTTTGAACTTTCATAAGTTCCTTGCGAAGGCTCGAGTTTTCTGCACGGAGCCGAGATGCATTGCAAGCGTCCTTGGCTACTTTGTTGGCTTTTGCTAAAGCAGCTAGGGGATACAAAAACATTTCGAGCTTATGAAAATTCGGGAAAAATGTTATCCGGATAAAAACTGCAGAGAATACACACCTGTTGTTTTAGATAATTGTAGCTGAGATGACGCCAGCTCGTTGCTTTTCAACTCAATCATAGATTGAAGGGTTTTTACTTCTCTACTTTTGAGGTTAAGCTTCTTAAAAACTTCCAAGTTTATGGCATCTGCGGAATGCTGAATACGGAAATGAAAGCCAAATGCTTAAGTATGAACAAGCATATGATGAAACATTAAGAAGAATTCAGGTTTTCAACTTAATGCTTGGGGGCTAGAGGTGTCACCTGGCTCATTTCTCGCAAGTCGGCCAAGTTCTCGTTGAATTCTTTGGCATATTCAGCAAAAAGAATCCCAACGTGATGAAGGCCATCTTGTAAGACCTGGCGAGGGGAAATATAATATCATTGCGAACAACTAATCTGCCCTGTGTCCAAGGACGAATTAGAGGGGCAGGAGCGAAGAATTTTTTAGCCTCTGGACGAATATATCCAAGATCGTCGAACGGTTCTTCTTTTATCCGGATGTTACTGTCCAAATTGGAGACGGGTTCGTTTCCAGCAGAGGTCCGGAGATTTCCACCTGTCTGTGCTTCCGTTCTACCCTTCGGGCCCATGGCTGCGGAAGAAGATTCTTCTTTGATAGCAGTCTTATGTTTCTTCAGCTTCTTTGTTTTCAAAGGAGTTGGGGCAAGACTGAAAGAAGAATATCCGAGAGTTAAAAATCTCGAAGAACTGAAGGAGGATGGTAACTAGGAAAACCCCGGTAAAATACCTGGATGTGGCGACAGGAATTCCGTCAACAGTTACCATTTTCTCGAAAGTCACCTGCCTTTTGCGCTTCCGGTCGTTGTAAAACCTAGCATGTAATTCGCTGAGTTCGGCATCGGAAGCAAGATCATTTCCTCCGAGTTCGTTGAACTGGGAAAGAATTAACAACATGATTAAAAGGCGGAGATACAAGTTAATCTGAGGAAAACTCGGAAACAAGGAAAGTATAAATACCTTAGGAACTCGATTTTCCACGTGATAAATGGCTAGGTTTTCTTCGATTTGGGCGCTGGAGGCAACCAGCTGATGAAGTCGCTTTATAAAATCTTTCTTGGTATAGGCTTTATCTGTTCCCTTCATGCTATCTTCTGGCCCTTGGTATTCGCAAAGAAGCCGAGAACGAAATGAAAGGGGCTGAATGCGACGTCCGAACCAACACAAAACAGTGTCTTTCCCAGTTAAGGAAGGTTTGGAAGAAGTAAGCTTGGCAATACGGCGCTTTATCTTCATTAAATTTTCCGGCAATGTCTCAACTGCTTCAACTGTCCAACTCTCTCGAGGAATGGCGGCGGAATTAACGAATGAAGGAACCCCGATTTCCTTGCCAGGGAATGGGATGTCCTGATGATAAAAGAAAGAACCCAGCCAGGATTTGGTGGGTTCTGGCATTTGTATTCTCGGGAACCAATCCTCTCTATTTTTCCGAAGAATGAAAGATATAGTTCCACAGATAGGGGAAATACCTTCTGTGATGTTATGTTTTACTTCAAAACAGTATTGCCAAAAATCTAGACTAGGAGTTATTCCGAGATATCCCTCAAAAAGGGCTTGGAAGCTAGCTAGATAGAGGATGGAGTTTGGAGAGAGGTTATGCGGTTGGACGCCGTAATAGTTAAGGATGTCTATGAAGAAGGCAGAAGGAGGTAAGCCCATACCTCGCGTAATGTGAGATGTAAGGAGGACACATTCTCCGTCTTTTGGTCTGGGCTCGAGCTCACCATCTGACTTTCGCCATTTGCCTTTAACTATTAATCCCTCTTTTGACATTTGTCGAAGGAGGACGAGGGAAGAGTTACTCGGATTCCAGTCGCCGACAAATTCTACTTCTTCAGTCGCAGTGTGTTCATTGACTTGAAACAGGATCTTCTCCTCCGCCGTTTCAGGGGCGAACGGCGGGGAGGTGGCGGAGCTAGCGCCCGCAACGTCCGCGGCGGCGGAAAGATTTTCTCCGCCCGCCGCAGAGGCCGCGGATTTCTCCGGCTCGTCGCCGGCGTGCTTGGGTGACCCAACTTGGGGATCTAGGTCGCTGATGATGTCGTTGATGGCGGCGCGAGTGGGCGAAGACGGTGAGCCTGCCATTTTCGGGCGGCGCGGTTCGTTTCCGGGGCTTGGAGGTGAGGAGTGCTCGGGACAGTGCGTCGCTGGGAAGCTTGTGCGCGTCAATGGCGAGAGCGGTGAGAGTGCGGAAGGTTTTCGTTGAGGACGAGGATGGCTATTTATAGCTAGAAATCCGTCAAGATGCGCGCCAACGGCTATTTTGACCGTTGGATGTTTGCCGCGTGTCACTCGCCGGAAAATCCGGGAAATGAAACGATGGGGTAATGATGGTTATCTCCTCGTTTCCCGCGAGAATCTGTCAGAGATATGTTTCTGGGTTTTTCCGAGTAAAACTCAAACGTCGCTTACGTCAGCATGGTTGAGTGCGCTGACGTAAGAAGTTTCTTCTCCGCGAAGGATCGTGACAGAAAAGCCGGATTTTCAGGATTCCGAGTTTCATGCCACCATCTTTTTCAAAAGAAGAATAAGAAGAATCAAGACTGCTGAATCAATATTTCTCGGACAAAGAATATTTGACGAACGGCGGAGAATCAGAGTTTTGATCCTTCTTGGGGGCTACTGTCGGATATATACCAAATAGGGGTATAGAAGATGGTAGGCCAAGTGCCGGATTACCAGGGTGGTGTAACATCCCAAGTCTGAAAAATAGCCTTTAGAATGTTTGCTCTCTGTTATTTTATGTTTTGCATCATGGCATCATGTTGATTGCATTTGTTTTGTTTGTTTTCCATTTGTTTTCCTCTGTTTTCATTTGTTTTCCTTTGTTTTCTATTTGAATTTCAAACCAAAATTCAAACCCTTTGTTTCATCCTTGTGATGTTACAATTTCTAAAAAGATATTTCAAAATAAAACAATTGTTTGTTTCCATTAAAGTGTGGTCTCAAAACTGTTGTTTTGTTTCTATAAAAATGCATCCAATAATCAAACCCTTTTCAAATTCAATTTGTTTTCCATTTGAAATTCCAAACCAACATCCAAACAGTTGTTTCCAAATCAAAACCCTAGTTGTTTCCAATCATCCCATAATGTTCCACTAATAACATGGTACTTTTAATTCAATAAATTAATCCCAAATTGCTTTCAAGTTCAAACCATGAATCCAATCAATTAATTCCAATATCCCCTCAATCCAAATCAAATCCTCAAAGCATCAATCAATGTGATTTTATAACAAAGCTCCAAAACAATCAAACTCATTTTTTTAATCAACTTAAATCATAGGGTTCACCCTATTAAAAGGTTGTTCCAATAATGTTTTCCTAATACAAAACTCATTCAAATTGGTTTAAATCCCCAAACATCAATTTATTTTCAAACTTTCTGAAAACACACTTGGCAATTGTTTTCTATTAACCTAAATAGCTGACCCACATTTTTCTAATATTTTTCCTAACATAAAACCCTTCTTTTCTTCCATTTTCCTTTTTCAGCAAAAAAAAATAGTTAGAACTAAAAAGAATAAAGCTAACAAGGAGAGAGAGGAGCAGCAGCCCACCTAATCTTCCCCTCAGCCCAACACCTCCTTTGAGCCCACATACCCCTCCCTGTCGCTGTCGTTCTCCTCTGATGTCACTTCAGTACGGCATGGATCACCACCACCCGATCTCCTCCATGCCATTAGATGATCAGCCGTACTGGTGCTCTCCCTCCATATATCCCCCTCCTCCTCCGATCGGCTGCAAAACCCTAGCGCCTCTCCTACCCATCGCCGCCGTTGCTCCACTGCCACTTCTCTCCCTCTGTCTGAACCTCTGCAAGCGATCACCACCGATACCACCTGCCTCCACACCTCGTCGACGTCCGGGGCACCTCGAGGAGCCACTGTCGAGGGGAATGGAACCGTGGTGCATGCCTGCAGCTCCTCGTGCCCTCGCCGTTTCCTGGGAGGGATCGTGGCGGCCGCGCCGTCGCCGGAGAGGGGCGTCCGCGCCTCTGTCCGTCAGGCTCGACAACCGCGAGGTGAGCACGTCGCCCTGCTCCTTCCCCTTCTCCCTTCCTTGCACCAGCACCACCACGCGAGCCCGCAACGTTCCACAGCCACGCACACGCAGCAGCCCGCGGCGGCCCTCGCCGGCGTCGATCGGCCTCCATCGATGTTTCGTTTCCGTGCGCTGACAGTTAACTGAAGGACTCCTTCAGTTTCGTCAGTACAGCCCGTGGTGTTACCCCTTAACCAAACGAAAGCCCCACCTGTCACCAACGATCAGCTACCGCATTGGCAGCAGACCATGCGCGCGAGCAGGGGGTCTGGGGTTCGATCCCCCTCCCTGCGCAAATAGCCAACCTTTTTTCCATTTTATTTTTCAGAACCAGAACAACTTGCTAATTGCACACAAGTCCTTGCTAATTTTTCTTCTAGGCCCTTGCAAATTAATTCTAAGTCCCTGCTATTAATTTCTAATCCCTGGATATTAATTAAAATGGCAGATTGCATCCTAAACTTCTAAAATGCATAAGAAAATCATTGTAACTCCAAATTTAACTTTTTAAATATGTTTTCAATACCAAATTAAATGTTCTACCCAAATATAAAATTTGTTTACTGTTTTGAATATTTTAAATTGGTGCAATATTTGAAAACTTGTCAAATTCACTTAAACTTGCAAAATTCATAACTTGTTCATAAAAATTCCAAATTTCACAAACCAAATATGTTTTCCAATCAATTTTTCATGTACTTTCCAAATATAAATTTTGTTTCATTGTTTGAATAATTAAAATTGCCTAAACAATTTAAATCTTGTTTAATTCAATTAAAAACTTGTTTAATATTGTTTAATTCATAATTAAATAATCCAAAGTCCAATCTCAAAATGTGAAACATGTAATCCAACTAAAATTTGATGTTCTTTTCAAATATCAACTTTGTTATTTGTTTTGAACATTTTAAATGGTTGAAAACAACAAATACTTGTGTGTTCCCTTTAAGGCACCCAAAATTCCATAAACTTAATAATAAAATTCTAAATTGCTACACCCTATTTAAACTTGATTCTTATGTTGTTATTCTGCTGTTTTCCTTTGGCATGCATCATACTAATCCACTAGCATCTGTTGATTAGCTGGAAAACAAATAATCTAACCAAAATCCATGGGCTTTTCATATGCAACCCAAAGTTGCATATGTGTCCATTTAAATTGTGTTATCATGTCAAGTAGTTTATTTTGATGCATCTATTAACATGTCATGCATCATCCTTGATTGTGCACAATGCCATGATATTGATTGGTTATCTTTCTGCAATGTTTGTTTGCTTCTTCTCGGATAAACGACGACGCTGAGACCGACGATACTTTCGACACCCCTTCTAAGGAGTTAGCTCAGTACCAGGCTACTGGGTTTTGCAGGCAAGTTATCACTCACATGAACCATTGTGTTCCTTTCAACATTGGTTACCGATACTTTCCGTTGTCTATTTCTGCTAGCCTTAGTAGTAGTTGTTTCTGTTGCGAACCTATCACATGATACCCTGAACCCTGATATTGCCTCACCTCCCCTCCTATCACCCTTTGGTTGAGCCAGTGTCTTACTAGCATGCTTAGGTTGCTTTTGCTCGAGTCTGTTATCCGTTACTTTCTGTTACTATATCATCTACGTTGTGGGGGCTCGATGTTTAATCAATCAATCATGCTAATGTTACTGTTAATAATAAATTTGATGATAAGGCACCGGCAGGAGGCCCATGAGAGGTTTTGAAGCCTGCTAGTGTCGACCCTAATAGGAAAAGGGTCTTGTCTACTGATCCATGATGAGCGCACTACCCGCATTTGGGAAGCGAGTATGGGCGCCCCCCTCAACTTGACCTGATTCGCATCTCGTCCAAATCGCCTCATTTAGTTCGTGTGTTCTATTTGCCGCATGCATGTTTTTGCGAGCCCAGGCCAGGGTGGAACTTTTGTAGTCGGCATATAGGGGGACACGTTCTTAGAGTGCTATGAGGGTCCATTTTCTTCTGGGCTCGATTAGCCGTGCGCCCAAGGTTCTTTGGGCTTGATGCGAAGAATGGTTGGTTGTGTTGAGTACCCCGCTTGGTGGGATCGCTTCCCATCTGGCGGGATATTCATGAGTGTACGGCCAAATTGGTGCAACCCTGCAGGGATAATCTTCTCGAGAAGCCGTGTTTTCCGCGGTTATGGATTACTTGGTGAAAGTACTGGCTAACAAGTACTCAGGACAACTTAAACATAATGATCAAACATGTTACACCCCATGATTAATAATTTGACTAGTAATAGGCTTATTGACACAATAATTTGAACCATCACTATTACAACTGTGTGAGTTATCCTCGGATTGCTTCTTTGGATAAGGGGCGAGATCCAGGATGGGTTTGTTTGAAGTTATCTTTCAGTTGGTTACAATCCTCGATCTTATCTCCTTTCTGTTAGCCGGAAGTGGTAGAATCTCTGTAGTTGGTTAGAGCAGCCAGTTGCAGCATCTTTTATATCCCCTCTCTTCCGTTGACCCAAGGCATCTGTGCTTGGTGTTGACGGGTTACACTTTGGTGAACTGTGAGTCTTGCTTGCCAGTACGTTTATGTACTGACCCCTTTGGGGCTGTGGTTTACGCAGACGACGTTTCCGAGGATCTACATGGTGGCAACTACGTGGAGTATGACGAGACTGCTGACGAGTAGATAGCGGACCCGGGCAGGATCCGAGACTTCGTGGATGGGCTCCGTCTTTTCGTTTCCGGCCTCTTAGGCCTATTTGGTTCTTGTCTGTACTCAGACATGTTGAATGCTTCCGCTGTGATGTACTGATGTATTGTTGGGACATGTGTCCTCTGAATGATTGTATTTGCTATCTCTGCTCTAATGAGAGCCATTTGCAACTTATTTCAATCTTTTGTGTCGTAGAGATCTGTTGTGATATCACTTGTTAAACGCCGTTGACGTACCATGTGTGTATGGTTTGAAGTACGTCGACGGAAGTGCCTTTGATCTCTAGTGGATAGTTTACATCGACGATGGAATAGCAGGGCTTGTGTTGTCGCGCATAAGCGCAGGCCTACCAGGAAGCTGGGACGTGGGAGCAGTCATGCCCCATAATCCAAGCATCTGCTATCCAGTTCGTACGGTGAGTATCCCCTAGAAATCAGGGTGCGACAAATGGTATCAGAGCCTGTCTGCCTGTAGGATCCCTTTTTACTGGTCGCAGTTGAGTCTAGAAACTATTTTGTAGCTATATAGGAAAAATGAAACGTGAGAGTAGGAATTCTGTTCATTTTTCTTCTTTCCCCACCCACCCTCCCTTTTCTGGTAAGGAAGTGCAACGTTGTTTTCCCTTCTCATCTAAACTTTCAAGTTAGGATTTCACGAATCCTGGTTTCTCTGGGATAGTTATATCTACTAGTCCATAGGAATGGAGGTGGTTGTGACATGATTTATCATGTTGCCTACTCACGATTGAGAACGGTGGCAAATAGGCCCCGGAAGCAGATCCTCTATTCCTTAAGCAGTAGATATTGATCCTTTAGAAGCCCGGAGGGGTTTTTCCGTAGTACCTCAGGAGTTTTGTTCTCGTTTTCCCCGATGTTGATATTCTGTTCTTCTCAACATCCTTTTCGTCCGTTGAAATCTTGTTGTTGTTTTCCACTTCAAATCTTCTACCGGCGTCAAGTTAACTTCCCAAATACCAAATCTATCTTTCAGAGAGGTTCTTGTTGTTGTTGTTGTTTTCATTCCTCAAGCACCACATTCCAAATAGTCTATTCTCCATATGGATCAAGTTCTGTTTTAATCAAGCTTTCCCCGTTCATCTCGTAAACTCTTATCCAGTTAAAGTGTTGTTTGATACCGGAGCATCACATTCCTTTGTGCCAACAATCTTTTCCACAACATACAACCCAATTCTGGTTCCACTAAGCAATCAAAACTCTGTTCACTCCCCGGGATCTCAAGTGTTGACTTCCAAGTTCAGTCATAGAAATCAAATTCTAAATGGGAGGCCACATATTCCTCGTTACTCTCATGTTGATGATTCTGACGTTGATGATTATTCCTGGTGTGCATTGATGTCAATAACTCTGTTCCACCATTCTAGCCAGATAATCTATTCTCAAATGAATCAAGTTCCATTCAACTATACACCCTTGGTGCAAAATCTCTCCCCTTTACTTAAAAATGTTTCGGTGGTTTCCAAATTCCCTGACGTCTACCAAGAAGTTTCCGGACCTTTTCTTTTCTCAGTAGGAATCTCGGGGCGCGATTCCTTCAAGGGGGGGCGTTTTGTAACATCCCAAGTCTGAAAAATAGCCTTTAGAATGTTTGCTCTCTGTTATTTTATGTTTTGCATCATGGCATCATGTTGATTGCATTTGTTTTGTTTGTTTTCCATTTGTTTTCCTCTGTTTTCATTTGTTTTCCTTTGTTTTCTATTTGAATTTCAAACCAAAATTCAAACCCTTTGTTTCATCCTTGTGATGTTACAATTTCTAAAAAGATATTTCAAAATAAAACAATTGTTTGTTTCCATTAAAGTGTGGTCTCAAAACTGTTGTTTTGTTTCTATAAAAATGCATCCAATAATCAAACCCTTTTCAAATTCAATTTGTTTTCCATTTGAAATTCCAAACCAACATCCAAACAGTTGTTTCCAAATCAAAACCCTAGTTGTTTCCAATCATCCCATAATGTTCCACTAATAACATGGTACTTTTAATTCAATAAATTAATCCCAAATTGCTTTCAAGTTCAAACCATGAATCCAATCAATTAATTCCAATATCCCCTCAATCCAAATCAAATCCTCAAAGCATCAATCAATGTGATTTTATAACAAAGCTCCAAAACAATCAAACTCATTTTTTTAATCAACTTAAATCATAGGGTTCACCCTATTAAAAGGTTGTTCCAATAATGTTTTCCTAATACAAAACTCATTCAAATTGGTTTAAATCCCCAAACATCAATTTATTTTCAAACTTTCTGAAAACACACTTGGCAATTGTTTTCTATTAACCTAAATAGCTGACCCACATTTTTCTAATATTTTTCCTAACATAAAACCCTTCTTTTCTTCCATTTTCCTTTTTCAGCAAAAAAAAATAGTTAGAACTAAAAAGAATAAAGCTAACAAGGAGAGAGAGGAGCAGCAGCCCACCTAATCTTCCCCTCAGCCCAACACCTCCTTTGAGCCCACATACCCCTCCCTGTCGCTGTCGTTCTCCTCTGATGTCACTTCAGTACGGCATGGATCACCACCACCCGATCTCCTCCATGCCATTAGATGATCAGCCGTACTGGTGCTCTCCCTCCATATATCCCCCTCCTCCTCCGATCGGCTGCAAAACCCTAGCGCCTCTCCTACCCATCGCCGCCGTTGCTCCACTGCCACTTCTCTCCCTCTGTCTGAACCTCTGCAAGCGATCACCACCGATACCACCTGCCTCCACACCTCGTCGACGTCCGGGGCACCTCGAGGAGCCACTGTCGAGGGGAATGGAACCGTGGTGCATGCCTGCAGCTCCTCGTGCCCTCGCCGTTTCCTGGGAGGGATCGTGGCGGCCGCGCCGTCGCCGGAGAGGGGCGTCCGCGCCTCTGTCCGTCAGGCTCGACAACCGCGAGGTGAGCACGTCGCCCTGCTCCTTCCCCTTCTCCCTTCCTTGCACCAGCACCACCACGCGAGCCCGCAACGTTCCACAGCCACGCACACGCAGCAGCCCGCGGCGGCCCTCGCCGGCGTCGATCGGCCTCCATCGATGTTTCGTTTCCGTGCGCTGACAGTTAACTGAAGGACTCCTTCAGTTTCGTCAGTACAGCCCGTGGTGTTACCCCTTAACCAAACGAAAGCCCCACCTGTCACCAACGATCAGCTACCGCATTGGCAGCAGACCATGCGCGCGAGCAGGGGGTCTGGGGTTCGATCCCCCTCCCTGCGCAAATAGCCAACCTTTTTTCCATTTTATTTTTCAGAACCAGAACAACTTGCTAATTGCACACAAGTCCTTGCTAATTTTTCTTCTAGGCCCTTGCAAATTAATTCTAAGTCCCTGCTATTAATTTCTAATCCCTGGATATTAATTAAAATGGCAGATTGCATCCTAAACTTCTAAAATGCATAAGAAAATCATTGTAACTCCAAATTTAACTTTTTAAATATGTTTTCAATACCAAATTAAATGTTCTACCCAAATATAAAATTTGTTTACTGTTTTGAATATTTTAAATTGGTGCAATATTTGAAAACTTGTCAAATTCACTTAAACTTGCAAAATTCATAACTTGTTCATAAAAATTCCAAATTTCACAAACCAAATATGTTTTCCAATCAATTTTTCATGTACTTTCCAAATATAAATTTTGTTTCATTGTTTGAATAATTAAAATTGCCTAAACAATTTAAATCTTGTTTAATTCAATTAAAAACTTGTTTAATATTGTTTAATTCATAATTAAATAATCCAAAGTCCAATCTCAAAATGTGAAACATGTAATCCAACTAAAATTTGATGTTCTTTTCAAATATCAACTTTGTTATTTGTTTTGAACATTTTAAATGGTTGAAAACAACAAATACTTGTGTGTTCCCTTTAAGGCACCCAAAATTCCATAAACTTAATAATAAAATTCTAAATTGCTACACCCTATTTAAACTTGATTCTTATGTTGTTATTCTGCTGTTTTCCTTTGGCATGCATCATACTAATCCACTAGCATCTGTTGATTAGCTGGAAAACAAATAATCTAACCAAAATCCATGGGCTTTTCATATGCAACCCAAAGTTGCATATGTGTCCATTTAAATTGTGTTATCATGTCAAGTAGTTTATTTTGATGCATCTATTAACATGTCATGCATCATCCTTGATTGTGCACAATGCCATGATATTGATTGGTTATCTTTCTGCAATGTTTGTTTGCTTCTTCTCGGATAAACGACGACGCTGAGACCGACGATACTTTCGACACCCCTTCTAAGGAGTTAGCTCAGTACCAGGCTACTGGGTTTTGCAGGCAAGTTATCACTCACATGAACCATTGTGTTCCTTTCAACATTGGTTACCGATACTTTCCGTTGTCTATTTCTGCTAGCCTTAGTAGTAGTTGTTTCTGTTGCGAACCTATCACATGATACCCTGAACCCTGATATTGCCTCACCTCCCCTCCTATCACCCTTTGGTTGAGCCAGTGTCTTACTAGCATGCTTAGGTTGCTTTTGCTCGAGTCTGTTATCCGTTACTTTCTGTTACTATATCATCTACGTTGTGGGGGCTCGATGTTTAATCAATCAATCATGCTAATGTTACTGTTAATAATAAATTTGATGATAAGGCACCGGCAGGAGGCCCATGAGAGGTTTTGAAGCCTGCTAGTGTCGACCCTAATAGGAAAAGGGTCTTGTCTACTGATCCATGATGAGCGCACTACCCGCATTTGGGAAGCGAGTATGGGCGCCCCCCTCAACTTGACCTGATTCGCATCTCGTCCAAATCGCCTCATTTAGTTCGTGTGTTCTATTTGCCGCATGCATGTTTTTGCGAGCCCAGGCCAGGGTGGAACTTTTGTAGTCGGCATATAGGGGGACACGTTCTTAGAGTGCTATGAGGGTCCATTTTCTTCTGGGCTCGATTAGCCGTGCGCCCAAGGTTCTTTGGGCTTGATGCGAAGAATGGTTGGTTGTGTTGAGTACCCCGCTTGGTGGGATCGCTTCCCATCTGGCGGGATATTCATGAGTGTACGGCCAAATTGGTGCAACCCTGCAGGGATAATCTTCTCGAGAAGCCGTGTTTTCCGCGGTTATGGATTACTTGGTGAAAGTACTGGCTAACAAGTACTCAGGACAACTTAAACATAATGATCAAACATGTTACACCCCATGATTAATAATTTGACTAGTAATAGGCTTATTGACACAATAATTTGAACCATCACTATTACAACTGTGTGAGTTATCCTCGGATTGCTTCTTTGGATAAGGGGCGAGATCCAGGATGGGTTTGTTTGAAGTTATCTTTCAGTTGGTTACAATCCTCGATCTTATCTCCTTTCTGTTAGCCGGAAGTGGTAGAATCTCTGTAGTTGGTTAGAGCAGCCAGTTGCAGCATCTTTTATATCCCCTCTCTTCCGTTGACCCAAGGCATCTGTGCTTGGTGTTGACGGGTTACACTTTGGTGAACTGTGAGTCTTGCTTGCCAGTACGTTTATGTACTGACCCCTTTGGGGCTGTGGTTTACGCAGACGACGTTTCCGAGGATCTACATGGTGGCAACTACGTGGAGTATGACGAGACTGCTGACGAGTAGATAGCGGACCCGGGCAGGATCCGAGACTTCGTGGATGGGCTCCGTCTTTTCGTTTCCGGCCTCTTAGGCCTATTTGGTTCTTGTCTGTACTCAGACATGTTGAATGCTTCCGCTGTGATGTACTGATGTATTGTTGGGACATGTGTCCTCTGAATGATTGTATTTGCTATCTCTGCTCTAATGAGAGCCATTTGCAACTTATTTCAATCTTTTGTGTCGTAGAGATCTGTTGTGATATCACTTGTTAAACGCCGTTGACGTACCATGTGTGTATGGTTTGAAGTACGTCGACGGAAGTGCCTTTGATCTCTAGTGGATAGTTTACATCGACGATGGAATAGCAGGGCTTGTGTTGTCGCGCATAAGCGCAGGCCTACCAGGAAGCTGGGACGTGGGAGCAGTCATGCCCCATAATCCAAGCATCTGCTATCCAGTTCGTACGGTGAGTATCCCCTAGAAATCAGGGTGCGACAGGTGGCCTAAGTGGTAGTGGGCTTCGGTCCATTAGGCGGCCCAGTAATCCGACGCGCAGAAGCCGGATTCTAGAAGAACCCGGATCACAGCCCATGTGATCTGGCTTGGAGGAGAAGACGGATTCCTTGCTTTCCAAGTTATAAGTTACCGTAGTTTTCTAGGTTTCTTATTCTGTAAGCCCTAATCCGGCTATTATATAAAGCCGGACGGGAGATAAACAAAACAACCAACGAAGGAGAGATAACAGAGAAGCTCTACGCCAACTCGCCGAGAAGCTCATCCTCGTCGAGTAGCTTAGATCTAGAACCCTCACATTGTAACCCTGTTTACGGGCTTTAGTCCCAATTAGTGAGAAGTGCAGGAGTAGGCACGTCGTACTGTCGCGACGTACCGAACCTGGATAAAATCATGTGTTCTGTGTTACTACGCTATCCCGTTACCCCACGTCTCTACCGTAGTCTCATGGCACCCCCGTCTATGAAAACTACTACGATGTCTCGACAAAAACCACTCCATTTTAAATGCTCTACCACATTATCAACTTTATTTCTGTTTTTGAATAATTGAAAATGCTGAAAACATTTATTACTTGTTAAATTCTTTAAATATTGCAAAATTCATAACTTGGTCATAAAAATTCCAAATTCAACAAATAAAATATGTTTTCCACACAAAATTTAATTCTCTACATGTTAAAACCATTTGTATACTGTTTTGAACATTTCAAATGGTATCAAAAATTCAAATTCAAACAACTCATTCAAATTTGGTCAAATTCAGAACTAATTCAAATTTAATTCAAATGGCACATATAAAATATGTTTTCCATTCAATTTTTCATGTACTTTGCAAATATCAACTTTGTGTTCTGTTTTAAATAAATTAAATTGCTGAAAACAACTGTTTCTTGTTTAATTGATTTAAAATTGTCAAATTAATAACTTGCTCATTTTAAATCCATTTTCAACAAATGAAATATGTTTTCCATCTAAAATTTTGTGTTCTTTTCAAATATGAATTATGTTATCTATTTTTGAACAATTAAAATGGGTGAAAACAATAAATGGTTATGTAACTCATTTAAGAAGCCAAATTTCATAACTTAATAAATAAATTTCCAAACTTGGTAAACTTCATATCAAATTGAAGCTATTGTTGTTTTCTCATTGTTTTCTTCATCCATGCATCATTCTAATCAACTTTCACATGATGGTTATTTGTAGATCATTAATCCAACCTTAATTCATGGGCTTTCCATTTGCAATCCAAATTGCATATGGGCCCATTTAATTATGTTACCATGTCAACTAGCTTATCTTTGATGCATCAATTAAATTGTCATGCATCATCCCATGTTTGTGCCTTATGCCATGTTATTGATTGTTTGTCTCTCTGTGTTGTTTGTTTGCTTCTTCTCGAATAGACGACGACGTTGAGACAGACGAGGTTTACGACACTACTTCTGAGGAGTTAGCCCAGTACCAGGCTACTGAGTTTGCAGGCAAGTATTCACTCACATGAACCATTGTGTCCTTTCCACACTGGATATCGATACTTTTCGTTGTCTATCCTGCTAGCCTTAAGATTCGTTGCTTGTGTTCCGATCCTACCACATGTTATCATGTAACCCTGATATAGCCATTCCTCCACACCTATAACCCTGTTGCTTGTTGCATGTGTCTTACTAGCATGCTTAGGGCTGTTTATGCTCGAGTCTGATGTCCGTTATTTCTGTTACCATATTTACTATGTTCTGGGGCTCGATGTTAAACAACAACCTGTTAATGTTTGAGGTATTGCTAATTTGATGATAAGGCACCGGCAGGAGGCCGGGTATGGTTTTGAGGCCTGCTAGTGTCGAACTCAGGAAAAGTTCTTGTCCTCTAGATCCATGATGAGCGCGCTAACCGCATGTGGGAAGCGTGTATGGGCGCCCCCCTCAACTTTGATTCGATTCGCATCTCGTCCAAATCGCCTCATTTAGTTCGGGTTTTCCATTTGCCGCATGCATATGCAGGGGCGAACCCGAGGCCAGGGTGGTAACTTTTGTAGTCGGCATTTAGGGAGACACGTTCTTAGAGTGATATGAGGGTCCCCTTTTCTTCGTGGGGCTTGATTAGCCATGCGCTCAACTGCACGGGGTTCTTTGGGCTTGATGCGAAGAATAGTTGGGTTGTGTTGAGTGTCTCGCTTGGTGGGTTTGATCCCCGTCTGGCGGGATATTCTTACGTGTACGGCCAAATTGGTGCATCCCTGCAGGGTTAAATCTTCTCGAGAAGCCGTGTTGTCCGCGGTTATGGATGACTTGGTGATAGGGCTGGCTAACAAGGATTAGACAACTTACACCTAATCAATAATAAGTTGACTAGTAATAGGCTTATTGACACAACAACCTGAACCATCATTAATCCAACTGTGTGGGTTATCCTCGGATTGCTTCTTTGGATAAGGGGCGAGATCCAGGATGGGTTTTTTTGAGGATAGTGGTAGTTGGTTCCGATACGCTATCTTATCCCTTTCTTGTAGTCGGACGTTGTAGCGTGTCTCTGTAGTTGGTTAGGCAGCCCGCTGCCGCATCTTTATATCACCTACCTTCTGTTGAACCCAAAGCATCTGTACTTGGTGTTGCCGGGTACACTTTGGTAATCTTGTGTGTCTTGCTTGCCAGTACTCGTCTGTACTGACCCCTTTGGGGCTGCGTGTTCTGCAGACTAAGTTTCCGAGGATCCCCATGGTGGCTACTACGTGGAGTATGACGAGGCTGCTGACGAGTAGATAGCGGACCCGGGCAGGATCCGAGACATCGTGGATGGGCTCTGTCTTTTCGTTTCCGGCCTCTTAGGCCTATTTGGATCTTGTCAGTACTCAGACACTTTGGATGCTTCCGCTGTGATGTAATGATGACTTGTTGGGACATGTGTCCTCTGGATGATTGTATTTGCTATCTCTGCTCTAGTGAGAGCTATTTGCCACTTATTTCTATTTCTTTGTGTCTTAGAGATTTGTTGTGATATCACTTGTTCAGATGTCGTTGACGTACCATGTGTGTATGTTATGAAGTACGTCAATGGAAGTAGTCGGATTTCTATGGGATGGTTTACGCAGACGATGGATAGTAGAGGATGGTTGTCACACGTTTACGTGTTGGTCTACTCATATTGAGATGTGGGTGCCGGTATGCCCCGTAAGCCATTTATCTACTGTTTAGCGGGCTGTGAGTATCCTCTAGAAGTCCGGGTGCGACAAAAATTCACATGTTCTACAAGAACACAAGCATTATTGATACTTTTAAACATTAGCTATACCCAATGATGTTTCGTGGAGCAAATAAATCCACTCGACATAGTAAAAGAGAGAATGCAAGTAAAAAGGTAGAATCTGTCAAAACCAGAATAGTCTGTAAAGACGAATTTTTTTGGGGCACTTAAGTTGCTCAGATCGAAAAACGTAAAGAACGAAAAAGTTTCGGAATTAGCTGAGGAATAAGCACAAACATTTTTAGGTCATTTTGATCTTTCTGTGAATTACACGATTTTTGACAGTGGACAGCAGAAATCGGTTTCCTACGCAGAAATCCAAAACCAACTCCAACTTTCGCTAGAAACTTTACTTGGCGCAACTAATACATGAAAATAAAGATACAAAAGAGTTGCTACAGAAGCATACAACTCCTTGACTCAAAGAAAATAGAGAAAAACAAAGCAAGAATAAAACCATGGGTTATCTCCCACAAAGTGCTTTTCTTTAACGCCTTTTAGCTAGGCCTAGAAAAATGGTGTCAAGTGATTTCAACTGAAGAAGCATCCAAATCAATAATTTCCTCCAAAACACCAATTGTAGCAATTGGTAATTTAGGTACCCCTGAAGATGATTCAACATGCAAATCAATTTTTGTTTCACTAAAAGTTTTATTAATTTTAAGCACATTAGGGGGTTTTGGTTTAGGCACCTTGGGGACATACACAATTTTTTTCTCTTTTCCCATAGAAGTTTTCTCCCTCTTAAACTTAAGAGAAGAAAAAGTTGAGCTCAAAGTTTCCATAGCCTCCTCTAATTTACCAGTCCTCATGTTTTCACTATCATGGATATTGCTAGACTCTAAAACAGTAATTCTCTTGTTGATACTAACTATTGATTCATTAACTTTTCTAGCATTATCAAGGAAATTTGGCAAATTTTTGTCCATAGAGTTTAGCTTTTTAATAACATCATCTAAACTGATCTCAGTTTTAACAACCTTAGTAGGTGGTGTTCCACCTAAACTTTCAATTGAATTACAGGCTTCCAAAGCAGGAATTCCCAAAAAATTACCACCTGTCAGAGTGTATAGAACATACCTACACCAGCTAGTAATGCCAACATAAAAATTTCTACGAAGGATTAAAGAGGAATATTTATTAGTGCGTCTATTATGAGCATCACTCAATATATACCAAGCATATTTCAAACTTTATCCCCCTTGTTGTTTAAAAGAACGAACCTCAACTTCAGGAACACTCATTTTAGCAAGATTAAAAACAGGATAAAAAATGACAACTAGAATAAGAACTAATTTTTTGTGTGTTTCTGATAAAGGGAAGAAAACAAGACAAAATCAAATAACTAAGAAAAACTAAAACAAAGTAAAGAGATTGGAAGTGAGAGACTCCCCGTGGAGAAATCCTCTTTCTCCCCGGCAACAGCGCAGGAAAATATGCTTGATGGTGCAGATATTGCACTCATTGGGAGACCTCAACAGGAAGGTACGAAGAGCACGGCAGCAAGTTTTTCCTGAGAAAGAAACCAAGGTTAAATCGACCAGTAGGAGAAAGAAATCACTTCTGAAGGTTGATGCAGCTGAGGTGGCAGGGCGCACTACCGGTTCATAAGCAACGTGGAACCTACACAACATAATCAAATCGCTTTTCCCCAACGAAGCAGTGAGGTTGTCAATCTCACCGGTTTTGCTGAACACAAAGAGGTTAAACGTACTGTATGGAAAATAATATTTGTTTGCAATAGATGAAAGATAACAGTGATGGCAGTAGTAAAACAGTAGTAGTACTATGAAAACAGAGATTGTAGTGATTGTATTATCAGTATGAGGAAAAAGGACCGGGGTCCACAGTTCACTAGAGGCGTCTCTCCCATGACAGATAGATAGAATGTGCGGTAAAAAAATTATAGCTGGGCAATTGACAGGTATAAAGGCTGCACCGTAGTGCATATGCATGCCATGATGATTACTATGTGATTGATGCGGGCATTACAACAAGATACATAGACCGTCATCCAACTGCATCTATGACTAAAAATCCACCCTCAGAATGTCATCCGAGCAAACCTTGGTTATTAAGTTGCAAGCAACAGATAATAGCAGTAAGAAAAGTGTGTAATATAAACAATGTAAACATCGTTTTTTCTCCCTAATGGCAACAACACATTCTCCATATGTCACGTTTCTATTACTCGAGCATAGATGCAAAAGAGGCATGAACCCACTATCGAGCATAAATACTCCCTCTTGGAGTCACTAGCATCTACTTGGCCAGAGCATCTACTAACAACGGAGAGCAGGCAAGATCATAAATAACATACACATGAAAGGAACATGATAGATTGATAATTAATAGACATAGCTTTCAATATCCATCGGATCCCAGCAAACACAACATGAGGCATTACAATAAGATGGTCTTGATCATGTAGGGCAGCTCACAAGATCTAAACATGAGACATAAAGAGGAGAGAATAGCCATCTAGCTACTGCTATGGACTTGTGGTCCAAGGATGAACTACTCACGCATCATTCTGGGCGCGGGCATGGTGGTGTAGAGCCCTCCGGTGATGATTCCCCCTCCCAACAGGGTGCCTGGGAGAGCTCCAGAACACTCCCGAACTAGGGTCGACGATGATGGCGGCTGCGGATGTTTTTCGTGGAAAAGGCTCACGTGTTTAGGGTTAACCCTTCGAGGAGACTAAATAGGCGAGATGGCAACATCGGTGGGAGAGCGGGGGGCCACACCACCCCTGGGAGCGGCCAAGGGGGCGCACCCACCCATGGTGTGGGGACGCCTGTGCCCTTCTCCGGTTCTCTTTTGGACTCCGTGGATCCTCTGGGAATTCTAAAACTTCTTGGGTTTGAATCATCCAGTTTCGAGAATATTTCCAGAACAACTTTTCTAAAACTAAAAACAGCAGAAAACATGAACTGGCTTTATGGCATCTTGTCAATAGGTCAGTCCCAGGAAATCGATAAAAATGGCATAAAGTGTAAAGAAATCATGTAGCATATGGCATGAAAACAACATGGAACATCAGAAATTATGCATACGTTTATGACGTCTGAACTCTCAACAATAATAACATAATTGAATGCATAAATATCATCTCTTCACTATGCTACTCCGTACCACTCTCTGGTCGTGTAAGAAACACCAATCATTGCGTAGGGCTATAAAAGCACTCCTTAGAGTTCATATTTCCCCATCCAGGTAACCTCACACTTTCACTATGAGGCCTAGATGGTTCCAAACAAACAACACACAATTTCATAGGGTCATCCAACACATAATATAAATATCATGCTAAACCACACGGTGCACACACTTTCACCTTTACACCGTGATCAAAGTGTCTACGGAGATCTCATAACAAAACCACTTGAGTAGAATAATAGATGAAGAGTAACATGTACTTATTCAACTAGATTACAAAGCTCATGATCACATAAAGATCACACCATGGGAGAGAGAGATGAAACACATAGCTAACTGTAGATCCCTCAGCCCCTAATCATGGGAGACAACAACAACGATGAAGATGGCGGTGAATTCGATGGAGATGGATCCGGGGGCACTTCCCCGTCCCGGCAGGGTGCCGGAACAGAGAATATATATGTCCCCCAAAACTTGTCGGCGATGGAGGCGGAGCTATGAAACTTTGCGTGGATGGAGGATGTTATTTTTAGGGTTTATGCCTCGGGGGAACAACTTTTTCTGAAACCAAAAACAGCAGAAAACATGAACTGAATCTGTGGCATCTTGTCAATAGGTTAGTCCCAGAAAATCCATAAAAATGACATAAAGTGTATAGCAAATAGGTAGCATATGGCATGAAAACAACATAGAACATCAGAAATTATAGATACGTTTGAGACGTATCAAGCATCCCCAAGCTTAGTTCCTACTCGTCCTCGAGTAGGTAAAATGATAAAAACAAATAATTTTTCAGGTGAGATGCTACCAACATGAACTTGATCATCATAGTAATGTAAAACATCTAAACTAGGATCAAATAAATAAAGGTTGTGGTTGATATCAAATAGAATAATGTATAAACCATTAGGAAGAAAAAAGTAAAACTTTTCAATGAATCAATAATAAAAGACAATCAACTATGCAAGGTTTATTAAAGATGATTTAAGCTTTAAGAATAACAATATAATCATCCAAGGCATCAAACTCTCACAACAACTCCTGTTGGGATCAAGTCAAGTGACAACAATATGCACGTAGGAAAATCATCAAACTATTTGTGCACTCAAAACAAGCAAGCGTTCTGTATTGGTTCCTAGCACAAGGATGTTATGGATAAAAAACATTATGGGGGGTTTGGATGGTCAATGGAAGAAAGTCTCACACAACTGAAAGTGATCATTAGACAAGACGAAGTTATGCAAGGAGTAGTGATTGGCACACAACGGATGCACATGGAGCCATAAGTGTATGAAAGCTCTTGAATGGAACTAGTGGGGGTGCATCCAACTTGCTTGCTCATGAAGACCTAGAGCACTTTTGAGGAGGCACGTCATTGGAATATACAAGTCAATTTCTATAATGTAAAGTTCCCCACATAGTTATGCAAGTCATAATATGGAAACTCTCTCCAAACTGAAGTATTGGTGCTAAATAAGCACAAGTATGGAATAAATGATAGTAGTGCTGCTCCCTCTCTCTTTATTTTTTTGGGCTCTTTCCCTTTTTTAATTTTTTTAATATATAACCTCACTGGTATGGGCAACACTCTATTTTACAATGAATCATCACATAGTACTCATAAATCAAAATGAAATATCTCTAGTGTATATAAAACTAAAGGCTCCTACCAGTGTAGAAGTATGCAAAAACAAAAATGAAGCATTACATCAAGTAACATAATGAAGATGGATGTTGTATGGCAATATATCTCGGAATGGCTATGGAAATGCCATGGTGGGTAGGTATGGTGGATGTTTTGAGGAAGATAATTTTTTGCTTATGTGTAGAAGAACAAAGTTCTCCCACAGGGTTTGGATGCACTGGCGAAGTTTGCACCAACTCTCAATGTGAGAATGAGCAATGCACAGTACCGAAGAGGCTAGCAAATATGGATGGTGGAAATGCCAGAAGACCATAACATAGAAATCACAAGTTAAAAGATTACAACTAAAATCATGATCTTACAAGGCATAATGAAAATCACTCCAAGAGGGTCCATGGCAGTGACAAGTCACTGTTAGCTACCCTGACGTTCACGCCTAACAAAAATCCATTACGATTACTATCAGCAAAGGAATTCATATACCATTATCCCATCAACTAGTTATTTGAGTGTGGCACAGTTTCAAGCTTTTAGACCAACCATTAATTGTTTTTACTCTACTAAACCAGCAAGTTTACCATTAGGCAAATTAATATCTCAAAACAACGGCAAATAATCAAGTGAAACAGTTTAGTGATCTACAAGAATATGCAAGTTTTTTCCGTGATACCATCTACCACATGTAGCATTTTCTATTTCCATCAAGTACCATTCAATAAATATTTTAACACAACTCTTCAAATAATATAGCAATGAAACAAGAGATTTGTAATACTACTCTGCTAGAAATAAAAACTTTGAATTAGAGATGCATGAAAAACAGGAGCTAAAACGATTTGCAGCAGCTAGAAGAAAAACTAAGAATACGAGCATAACGAGTATTCATATGTAAAAGTGGAGCGTGTCTCTCTCCCACACAAAGAATTCTGGGTTCCCACTATGTTTATTGCAGCAAGGAAAACAAAACAAAAACAAACAGACGCTCCAAGTGAAGTGCATGTGATGTGACCGAATAAAAATATAGTTTCACTAGAAGTGACCTGATAAGTTGCTCATGAAGAAGGGATGCCTTGGGCACCCCCAAGCTTAGACGCTTGAGTCTTTGTGGAATTTACTGGATGAACCCCAGGGGCATCCCCAAACTTTGGCTTTTCACTCTTCTTGATCACATTATATCACCCTCTTCTCTTGACCCTTGAAAACTTCCTTCACACCAAACTAAAAGTAATTCTCAATATTCTCATTAGAGGGTTAGTGCATAATAAAAAAAACTCATATGTTCTCCTTGTAGACAAGCATTTTTAATACTTTTTAAACATTATCTACTGCCACTGATGTTTTGTGGAGCAAAGAAATCCACTCGACATAGTAAAAGAGAGAAAGTAAAAAGGTAGAATCTGTCAAAAAAGAACAGTCTGTAAAGACAAAAAAATCCGGGCACTTACGTTGCTCAAATATAAAAACTTAAAGCCAGAAAATGTTTCAGAATTAGCTGAGGAATAAGCACAAAAATTGACAAGTCATTTTGATCTTTCTGTGAATTATGTGATTTTATACGGTGGACAGCAGAAATCCGTTTCCTACGCAGAAATCCAAAACCAACCTCAACTTTCACTAGAGACTTTACTTGGCACAACAAATGCGAGAAAATAAATATACAAAGGAGTTTCTACTAAAGTATACAACACCTTGACTCAAAGAAAACAGAGAAAAACAAAGAAAAAATAAAACCATGGGTTATCTCCCAAGAAGTGCTTTTCTTTAAAGCCTTTTAGCTAGGCATGATAATTTGAGAAGATGCTCACATGAGAAATATGAATTGATGCAAAATAGATCATCAAGAAGAAAATTTAAACAAATTCAAGTCTAACCCACTTCCCATGAAAAATATCTTGTAGAAAAAGTCAATAAAGCACAAAGTAGCAAGCATAGGAAAGCAAAACAAGTGCAACTTCAAAAATTTCAACATAAAGAGAGGAAACTTAATATTATTGAGATATAAAACCATGTTTCCCTCTTTCATAGTAACTTTCAGTAGCATCATGAATGAAATTAACAATATAACTATCACATAAAACATTCTTATCATGAGCCACGTGCATAAAAGAATTAATACTCTCCACATAAGCATAGTCATTCTCATTAATAGTATGATGCAGCACACCCCATTCCACCAAGCCCATCACCAAGTGGACCTATGACAAGATCACGAGAAAAGGCGATGCATGATAAGTTAAACTCAATCCTCCCTCGCTCTATGCTCTTGATGACTTGGTGAATGGTGCGCTACCTCATGGAAATGCCCTATGCATGCTCAGGTTTGATCCCACCATGGAGCCCCAAGACGACGCCCAAGAACAAGCCCAAGATGATGCCCAAGAAACTATGGAAACCGTTCGAGAAGACTGCATCGAGAAAGAAGTAGAGAAGGAGAAGAAGGGAGAAAGCCAGGGAAGCCGACCTCAAAACACGGCCAGGCCGGCCCCCCAACAGAAGGAGCCGGCCTCCACCTCAGCCTCAGGCCGGGAAGCCTCCACCCCGGCCTCGGGATGGCTCCCAGGCAAGCTTCCCTGCGCCTCCACCTCGGCCCCAGGCCAACCCCTCCTTGCTTCCACCCTTCCCCAGGCCGGTGCTCCGGCACGAAGGACAACCTCGCAACATATCCCACCCCAGCCTAAAGAGCCGAACAGGATGGCCTCCCAGGCCGGCTGCCCTGCTGCTGCACCAAGAGAGGGGAAAACCCCCTTTTCACTCCTCAACTACCTCCTAGTCTATATAAGGAACTCCGTTGGCTCGACCTAGGGTTAGAGATGAATTTAGACTTGTGAGATTTTCTCTTTTACCCCTCTTGTGAGGCTACTCCTATGGTTTGTACCTAGGATCGTATCAAGGCTACTCCTATGATGTGTATCTAGATACGTATCAAGATTCATCGGGTTTCCTATCCTTTCCCCTTGGGATTCAGTTAGGACTTTCCAATCTTTGTCAACTAACCCTTGAGGTTCTATTGGCATGGTGGACCGCGCACGTATGTGAAGCGGTTTCCGAAAAGGTGAGTTTAGTTGGATCGATCGTCCCGTAGGAGGCCATTGCGGCTTAGTTGATGGGAGATTTGGGTTCTTCAGTTCTTGCTAGTTATCTCCCCTTTGTTTGCCCATGATTCTCCCTAGATTCCCCCTCTCGTGTTCATCATTCGTTCTTCCTGTTCTTGGTCAATTCGTTCGTTCTAGTATCCAGGGCTAGATTGACACGAATTCGACACTTACTATCCCCCTTTCCACCAAATGTTTTCTTCCCCCACCAAAAATAGCCAAAAAGGGATTTCGATCGATCTGTGGATTTGTTGAGTTTTCGTGGATTTGTTCCGTGGATTTGTTGCTTGATACCATTCCCCACCTTTCTATTTAGACACTTTCCTCGAATTTGTCCAAAAAATTTCTTGGATTTGAAGGAATTTCGAAATTGGGTAAAAATCCCAGAAAAATCCAGCTCTTTGATTCCTGGACAAATTTTCAAAAAAAAAAAATCTTTGTCGTTGTTGGTCCGATCTGAGTGATTCAATTTTCCACGCGAAGACCACAAAATAATCTACGCATCTACACCAACAGATCGACACGACATCGACAACCCCTGGCCGCAAGTCCGTGATCATTCACAATATGGGCATAACTTGATTCCGCTTGAACAAACTCATTGTTCGTGTACCTTTCCCATTCATACTAGCTCTTTTACATCGCTTGGCATTGCACTAGTTGCACCGAGAGTGCGTGTTTGGCACTTGTGAGAGCGTAGTTTCGAGTAGGCATTGGCATTTTCGAATCATCAAAAATCGAAAAATAAAAAATGAGATGAAAAGAAGAAAAAGATCGATGCCAATTGCTATCACTTGTAGGAACGTGTAGCTTCGCGTTGCAAAAGAGAAGAGAGTGACCGGTTTCCATGGTGTGAATCTTCTTGCCTTTTACATTTTTGGTTTGATCTAGCGTCCTCCTTGCGTTGATGTGGCATTGAGCTTAGTCTTCGATAGGAACATTTCATCTCCGCTCGTCCATTGGCCGCACTAACCATATTTATCCCTTGTGTGTGTGTGTATTCCATTTTTGTTTCCTCCACTAGGTTTGGTTATTTTCCTAACATTTTATGTCGGTCCTTCTCTACATTCTACAACAAACTTGTCTTCGGATTTGTTGAATTTACTTGCCACTTTCTTCACCCATTTTCCTTACACATAAAGTGTGTGTCTTGTTGTTTGCGGTTTCTTTCGATCTTTTTGGACTCACTTTGGACATACCGCCCTACACCTAGACTCGTCCACTAGCCTCAATACGACCAAAAAAGGTAACGTTTGGTAAGTGAGACATCCATTTCATCATATATCACCCTTGTGTGTTTTTGAGATGGCTAGGGATGGAGTGTTCACAAGTCCGAGCTCGGAAGATGAAGGAAACCATTTCTTCAATGACAACGCATACCACAACTTCGTCACCCACAACGACCATTTCCAACTCCGCCAACTTGTGAAGGACGGATTGGAGCGCTATGAGTGTCGCCTGCAAGCACAAGAGGACCGATTGAATGATCAAATGACACGCATCAACATCAACTTGGCAAACCTTGCCAACCGTCGTGGATCATCATCGTCTTCAAGGTCGCGTCGTTCAAGCTACCACACTCAAGATCATCACCAAGCTCGTCGCCATGATCACAACCCCAACTTGGAGGATGGTGGACAACCACAACAACCACCACCACCTCCTCCTCCACCACAAGCTCCTCGACGACATTAGTATGACGATAGCTCGCCATCACCACCTCCTCAACACCGACAAGGCCGTGGTGACCCTCTTCATCATCAACCTCAACGGCCAGACCTTCGACAACATCATCCACCACCTCCACAAAGCCACACTAACGACTATGGTCACAATAACTTCGTGGAAGGTGCGTGTCAGTATCGAAGGCCAACAAGGCGCAATGCGCATCCCAACCACAATGACCGCCAAGAACAAGTACTTCCTCAACACCCTCTCCATGAACAAGAGTGTCCTCAAAACCCTCGCCAAGAACAAGAACTTCTGAAACACCCTCGCAATGAACAAGAGCACCCTCAACAATAAAACCGTCACAATGATGATAGTGAACACCGAGAAGCACGACTACGTCTGTCACACCCCAGTTTTTGGATTCTTGTACTCTGCTCAAGAAGACAAAAACTAGGGCCAACAATTTTTTTCTAACAACATGAATTTTTGAACTAACATATGTTTATGATCTTAATCATAATTTCAACACAAGTTTTGTTTCTTGATAAAACCAATACCAAATGTTTTTCCTGAAAACAATTCTATTATATTTTTCCGGATGTTTTCCTATTATTACTTGAGTGGATTTTTATTCCAAGACTTGGATCATTCTTGTTTGCAGCTTAAAATAAACTTTTACCTTTGTTGGATCCAAGAAAACAAAGTTTCAAAATGATTTATGAAAGTTTTCTTTTAAGTTTTCTATAGAAAACATTTCCTGAAAATATAACCAAGTACATGTTTTCTACCCTTGTTTTCACTAGGGTATAAAATGTTATTTTATGTTTTCTTGACTTTTAATTGAACCTTGATATATGTACTATAAATCCATAAGCTTAGTTTTTTTGGATTAATAAAAATTATCTTTTGCGTGTTGTCTTTGTGGTATAAATTTAAGGCAGAAAAAGACATTTTTGGAAAACAGAGAAAAACAGAAAGTATACCTTTTTTCACAATGTTTTCATGGCCTTAAACTATTTCAAATTTGTTTTCAAAAGATGTTTCTGAAATTTTATAACATGGTTAACATGTTCCCACTTTGAAAACAAATTTTGGAAACCATTTGACCCTTGAAAACAATCTCAACTTTTTGATCATTTATTCCGTTTCCAACACTTGGAAATTTTTCTAAGTCTTCGACTGAATTTTCTGAATTTTTGAACAGTGTGAGATACACTTTTGATCAGATGTTTTCTTTGTGATTCTTTGCAAATTTGGAAGTGTGACCATGTCTAATGTGTTGACCTCAGTACCCACTCGAACCAGGATGCATTGGTGTGCTTCTAGAAGCCTTGTAGATGAAGGAAACCTTGAGAGAGAAGGTGATGATGTGGAATGGTATGGAGGCCCATACCTTGACCCTTTGACTTGCCCCTGCCTCCAATTGCCCCCAAGGGCCAGCATTGACCTTCCCTCCCATGTGGTCTTCGCTTTGGAAAGCCAGTGCACGAAGTGGAGTGACCAAATACCCCCAGAGCGCCCTCTTGTCGCTCACTGACATGCCCCCGAGCCCACCCATGGCCATTTTGCCCCAGCCTTCGAGTACAAGCCCTCCCGTGCGTGCCCCTTGCTCCACTGCACTCTCTCACTCTCACCACACCTCCCCAAGTCGAGGTAGAGCTCAGCCCTAGCCCCTGGAAGCCCCCGAGCCCATGAACTCACCGCCGGTGACCACCACGGCCTCGAGGTAGTTCTGCTCGACCCGAGCCTTCTCCTCCCTCCCCACTATCCTGGATCAACTCCCTGTGTTCCACTGACCCAGCCTGACTAGCCCCCATGGCCTCTCGCTTGCAGGGACGCCGTCGCCGTCGACCTTGCCGCCGGGGACGCCCTGTCCCGCGCCACCGCCTGAGACCGCGCCCATCGCTAAACTCCGCGCCCCTCGACACCCCGCGACCTCTGGAACCTCACCGAGCCCGTGCCATCCCTCCCTGAGCCCCCGCGCTGAGCCGTCGTGCTTTCCTTGTCGCCGGTCGTCGCGGGAGAGAGAGAGACGAGGAAAGGTGAGGAAGACGGCCGTCCGCCGTTGGATCTTCGATACACGGCCATGCTTGAACGGACACCTTTCCCGCGCCCGCGCGCGCGCCTGGCCTGCGCTGGGCCGCGCTGTCCGCTTAGCTGGGCCGCGCCCACTCAAACCAGCCGAGTTGCCCTGTTGCTTTTCTTTTAAGTTTTTAACAGAAACTTTCATGTTTACTTTTGATCTATGAAAATTACCAAACGGGCAAACTAAAATCTTCCAAAAATCAAGAACCTGGCCCTATGAGTTCCTAACCACATGAAAATTGCAGATCTGAGTTTTGGACCATTTTTCTCTCACAATGACTGTTTTGTAACAGAGAGCCTATGAACATGTTTTGAACATAACTTTTTGAATCTATAACTAAAATGGACAAACTAAAATGTTTTGGATAGCTCTCGAACAGATCTATCCATAGGACTTTGCCTCACATCAAGTTGAGCTACCAAATGGAAATGCCATCCATTTTGGTAAAGGCCAGTAGGCTCTTCTGTGATTTTTAGAGTGAGCTTAAAATGTATTTTTGAAGTAAATCCAACTGGATGAGTTTGATATTGACTAGATCTATCTAATCCTATCTTAGATTAATTTTTGGAGCCCTAGATTATTTTTGGTGAGCAAAACTAGATACAACAGCTTTTCTGTTTTTGTTTGTATGTGTGTTTTGTTTGAAATGAAATGTATGGTTGATTGAATCTTGTTTCCTAGCATGTATAGGGTTGTTACTACTTGTTATTAAGTTGTTTCCTTGCAGTAAATCTACCTTAGAAAGTGTGTGCATGTTTGTAAAGCTAAATAAAAATAGGAATAGCAATTGTTATCTTCTAGTTTTATTATTTGGAATATTTGTGTGAGCTAAATCTTTGTGTGCTTGATTGACTAAGTTTAGGCTATGCTAGAAATGGATCCAGTACCATTTTGGTACTCTTATTTTGAAGTTATTGCCTCTGTTAGCTTGCATGTTATTTTTATAGCAAAGCTTGTGTAAGTCTTGTTATTTATTTGCACTAGTATTGTTTTCACTAGTATGGATAGTCTAGTATTGATTGCTTTATTAGATTATTTTTGTCATGAGTGACCAGAGGCTTTGTACCTATTTTTCCTTGGTATTAGTGGGCCCATAACCCACTGGTCCCATTGCACCTTGGTTGAGGATAAAAATCCCCAACCATACATGTGTGTGAAAATAGCATGCTTTGTTATATGATTGATTGTTATTTTCCACCATGGAAAATAGATTGTTTGTTTCACTTATGCAAGTGAAAATTTTATTTCTTATTTGTAAATATTAGTATGTTTAGATGTGATTCATTTGTTAGCATAATATTCCTTAGGGGTATCATGTTAAGTAATTCTTCACTATTGTTTGCTTAAATTTAAATTTAATTGTTGGCTAATAGAATAATTCTTTGTGATTGATAAATCTTGTGTGAATGATTTTTATTGATTGTTTGGATTTTTGAAAGTGTTTGGTAAATATTTTTTTGAGTGCATAGCTACTTCTTGTGTATTTTATGCTTTGTTTTCTTGCTATTTAATTAATTAGAAAAGCATGTATTACTAGAATTGGTGTATGCTTCCTTAGTAGATATTCTCATAGAATTATTTTATGGTATTGCTTACTAGCATGAGTATAATGTGGGTACTGTTAGTAGGTATATTTATGTTCATGACTTGATTGTTGAGAGTTAAGCACCCTTGTAGCATTGTTTGCTTCTTTAGTGATGAACTAGTGTCACCACTAGATATTATGAATTTGCTCATGTATAGCTATCTTTTATTTTAGGAGTGTATGAGTTTATCCTAGCATATTTAGGAAGTTATTACTTCTGTTATGATTCCATGACATCTTGTTTTGCTTGTGCTATAGTTATAGAATACAATTCTCTCTTATAGCATGCTTGTGTAGATTTTCCATACTAGTATGCTATTAGTGCAGTCATGTTTTTATGTAATTTGGTAGGAGTATTATCTTGAGTGATGTTTGTGTTTTAGATTATATTTTATGGCTTGCTACCACTGATTTTAGCTACTGGTGTGTTTGATTATTTTCATGATTGATGGATTCCAAAACTTTGAGTAGACATTAGCATAGTCAATAAATAGTCTATTCATATGTGGTGCGTTTGTCTGCTGTTGGAAACTGTCTGAGTGACTACCTTAGCATGAGCATTGTACTTATGCTATTGTTGTGCTAAGCGTGGTTGTTGTGCTTAGATAGTATCTTGTTATCTAGGCATTATTTTATTAGTGACCTTGTTTGGTGATGTTTGCTTGTGTGTTGTTAATGCCCACTACCATGGGTATTGCTTTGATTGATTGCATTATTTTAGTAGCCTCATATTTTGTGCCACAAGATATAACTTTAGCTTCTTGTATATATTATTATGAGAGTGTTACACCACCCCATATATGGTATGAAAGATGTGGGGTATGGTTTCTCAACCATATAGTTGTCTGACGATAGTTTTGGACCGTGAGAGTTTTGTGAGATAGTTTTCTCGATAACGTTTGTGAGATTGCGATAGTATACATTTCCTTGCTGCACGTGTTGTTTAGTTTAGTTGTTCGTCCTTTAGATCTGAGTGTGTGTCTTTTATTCTTTTACGACGCTAGAAAACGAAGAAGAAGAAGCAGTTGTGGAGCTGTGCGTCAAGTTCAAACTACTTCAAGACCAGGGACACTAAGAGTTTTAAGCCAGGCCATCCTGATGCTTGCTGTTATAATACACTTATCATTATCTATCATGCTTGTTTTACTTCTAAAGAGTTTTACAAAACCTTGATTTCCAAAAAAACTATTTTTGATTGAATACTACTACTACTATATATATACTATTACTACGTCAGTAGTTGATACTTGGTGTTACCAAGCCCATAGCCACCATATGGTATTTAGTACCATCAAAAGTATTAATCCCTAAGTGGACACCCTAAAAATATGTTTTTTACAAAACAAAGGCTTTATGGAAAACCCCGAGAAAAGGCTGAGCCTTATTCACCGGAGGAATGTGGAAGTGGTCATTTTTGGGGAAAATGGTGTTTTCAAAAATGACACATAACCTAGTCTTTGCCGGACAACCTTTACCGTACGGCCACCCTACCCCAACATGGGCATGGGGCCTAGCTTGAAGTTTGTTCTTGTTAGTGTGTGTTCTATCTCAATTTGCTATAAGGGGACGGACTCCCTCGAACCGAATGTCACCAAATCTTTTCCAATTGCGACATATAAAGTGTGAGATTAAGTTTCTCTCCGGACGCAGCAGTTGGGGCTCCTGACTTGGCGGGGAATAGCCCGGTGCCGGGGATGTGGGAAAACTCGACTGAAGAGATAGACATATTCTAGATTGATCATAGTGGAGAGTTAGGATCAGTTATCTGATGTTTACATACTGTTGTTACAGTCCGTGGTTGTTCACGGCGGATGTACTGGATCTGGTGGATGTGTACACCTCTGCAGAGTACAACTATTTCGAAGTAGCCGCGTCCTTGGATATGGATAGTTGAATGGCCATGTAGCTAGCATTGTGTCAATATTTCAAAAAGGAGTTTTCAAAAAAGGTGTTGGACTTATGAAGTATCGAAAGGAGGAAATCTCGTACCGTGGAGGTACCGATGATGAAAAGCCAGAAGTTGTTTTACAAAAAGTTTTGCAAAGAGAAAAACCTTCTTTAACAATGAGTTTTACAAAACCTCTTGTACATGCGATATATACAAGAGAAAGAAAATTATATTATTTTCTTTTGAAGTATCTTCTTCAACGAAGATACATAGATTTTCAAAATCAACTATGATATGAATTACATATATCATTGATAGCAAACCCTATGTATAGCCTACCTATTATTACACCATATAAGCACACTTGCATCTTTGGTAAGCTACATGATGGATGTCTTGCTGAGTACATTCAAATGTACTCGTATTGGTTTCGTCCCTGGTATCAACTTTCCATATATCGAGAAGGAGTCTCGGAAGGAGATCTACAAGGAGGAGTACGGAGCTGATGGCTTTGTGAACTAGGATCGTTCCCGGTCAGCAGCCTGTAGGTTAAGGCGTGACTTGGGCTCTACTACATTTGTGTGTGTGTTTAGTCTTCCGCTGTGTGTTGTGTGTTTGCCCTGCGTGGCAGTTGTGTAGACCTGGTCATGTGACCATGTTCCCTTTGTAAGTGTTTATGCAACCGTGTATTGGATATTGTATCTGTGTACCAACTTGATATGTTGTTCACGACTGGTGTGATCTGGGATCGTGAATGTATGCATATCGAAGGTGTCCTTGAATAGTGGTTCTGGGGCGGAACTTACAGAGTTGGTATGAGAGCTATTTTGACCTTAGGAGACCTTAGTTAGCATGGACGTTAGCTAGTACTCAGCCAATAAAAGTTAATAAAACCAGGTCACCAAGATGACTATTTTCCAAAAAGGTTCTATATTCCATCCCCTCTGTGATTTTGAAAACTCTATTTACACTAAGTTAAAATGGAGCATCGTAAAACTTTGCACACTATTACCTAACATAATCTACTTTAAAACTTTGTGTAGATGGCAGTTGTCTTCACCAAGTCCTTCCGGCTGGGATCGCATGCACCTTGCTACCGCCGCTTTGAGGAGGATTTGATCAAGATGACTCATCTTATCGGTCGTCCCCTACCTGAGTTGAAGAGAGCCCAGATTCACCATGATGGAAGATAGTTGTCCTGGTTGGTGGTCTGCACCATCCGTGCACCGTTGCTAGCACCGTCAACCCCAGAGATCACTTGGGAAGTGGTGGAGAACAGTTGGGAAGATGGTATCCTTAGAGTGATGCAGCTGACCATTGCCAAGCTTGCGAACTTCTTTCGCCGCAAGTTTGAAGGCACCCCCTATAGATACTTTGGAAGACGCGACAAGGATGACAAGCCGTTAGAAGTCACTGGAGACTTTGTGTTTGCTCGTCACTTCCAGCACTTGGAGGGACAGTTGTACAACACCCAACTCTCCCTTGATAAGGTTAGAGCAGATTATGACCTCCGAGGCAGAGAGATAGACCAGCTGGAGAAAAGCCTGAATGTTTCTTCTGCTACCGAGCGTCGTCTCAAGGTATTGAAGAAAACCATGAAGTACACTGACTCCCAGCACCGCACACGAGTGAGAACCCTTCAGCTGCAGCTTGCATCCAGCAATACCAGAGTTGAAGAGTTGGAAGAACAGCTACGCGCTTCCTCGAGCACTCAGGATTGCCGCAGGATGTTAGGAGTTGTGTTATCTCCACCAGATGCGTGTTTGTGTTTGTGTTTGTGTTTGTGTTTGTGTTTGTGTTGTGTGAACTCTGTTAGATCTATGAGTGTGCTAGTTGTGTTGTAAGCCTTATGCTTTAGCTGTGTGAACCTTTAAAGTATGCTATGCTTTATAAGTCTCTGTTCCATGTGTATGATAGTCCTTGCTTGTGACTATGCTTGTCTCTTAGATGCTTGCTTGATTGTTGTGATGCCTACCATTCTCATCTCCGTCATGAGCCGGTATGTGTCACGAGTTTTCAAACCAAACCCCTTTTTGATTGCTCTCGTCTTATACCGTTCTTTGTCTTCAGCATGGCCAGTGATCTATCTCCACCACCGGAGCCGATAGTTGCTCAACTGTTTGCTCTGTTGAAGGAAGAACGTGAAGCCGCTCGTGCTGAACACATAGCCACCCATGCTGCCCTGGAACAGTTGACTCAGCTTGTCACCACCAACACTGAGAATACTGCTATCCTTATGAGAGAGTACCATCACCTGCTTGCTGGAGAGAGCCGCAAAAGGAAGATAGTGACGCCAGGAGAACCTAGTTCATGTGTGACTCGCAGTACCTTACCTGCGATGCCGCAACCTCCCAGGAGGCGTGTGAACGTCGGGCCTAGGACCAAGACATGTTTTGCATGTAGGGAGGAAGGACATATTGCTCGCGAGTGTCCCAAGAAGAACCATGTTCTAGTTCATCCTGATGAAAACCAAGGAAACCAAGGTCCAGCCTGGAAGAAATGCAAGAATCTGATAAGTGGACCTCGAGACCAAGATGATGTTGCAGAAGCCCCTGTGACTCATGCCATAGTTAATGGTACGTTTTCGAACCAAACCTGTGACCCCATAGTTTTGTTTGTCTTCGTAACCTGAGGAATCCGACGTAAACAGAACACTAGAAGTGTCACGGACTAGAAAAAGTATCTTGAAAATTAACAATACTAACATAACTTCATCTCATTCTTGTTTAATACCTTACAGAGTACCTTACCGAGTAACTTACAGAGTTGGTATCACCTAACACCAGTTTGAAAATTTCTAACCAACTTTTTCTAAAACCAAAGAGAAAGGTGCCTTAGTATGTTCTATAGCTGTTTTGAAGAAAGTGAAAGGTTGGAAAAAAAATTGGATAGGTGAACCATGATTGTTACTAGACAATAAGATCTCTCGTATATATGTTTTGGGAGGAACCAGATTTTTGAATACGAGATGGTGGAAAACTCATTTGAGGTTTAGCTTAGGAAGGAAATATTGAGAATTATATGATTTTTAGTTGAGACGAATTATGATATAATATCCGGGGATAACCAGTTGTGGACACCAAAAAATTTGAAGTTATCGATAACTAAAATCTGTAGCCTAAAGAAATGTTTGAGGTTTAGAATTATTGGTGAGAATTATTGGAGTTTAGTAAGCACTTGATTCATAAGGAGATTGGATTAATTAGAAGTAGCGAAGTTGAAATGATAGTGATGATGTTTTGCCTAGGTGATTTCTGATATTGGATTTTAGCACAAAGGTTGATGGTAGTAACAAGAATATGTTGGATTGGGATAGATATAGGATTTTGATTAAATATGGATTGGACGAATATGGGATTGGATAGGAAGAGCTTTGTGGATATAAAAGGATGATTTTGGATTTCAAGAAAAATCAATATGACTTGGATTTAGTAGATGATTATTCTTGGTGATATATTCTCGGAGCTTGTCACGCTCTATTGAGATTGTTTGGGGAAAATGATTTAACATTAATCAGGAGATAAAAGTTTGGAGTATTTGAAAGGATTTATAGAAGTCATACGAAGCTTGATGTATGCTTGTTGAATTTGATGGTTTAGTCTTAGCAATATGATCTTGGTGAAATACCTTTGAGGGAGACAAATGATTTGAGACTTGAATTCTAGGAGCATATTTGATTAAGAGGAAGATAGTGGATTTTCCTGGATTTTAGGAGTTGAGCAATGGAAATTTCATGCTTAATAAGGATTGGTGGATGTCTTTTAGTTGATCCATATAGTGAAGAGAAAGTTCATGCCCCCAAAGGAGAAATAGTGGCATGGTAATCCTATTAGAAAGGAAGGAATTAGATCTTTGTGTGAAGAATAACCCCTGGTTTAATATTATGGTTTTGAGGAACAACAAGTTCGGGGTTTAGACCATGGCACCTAGACCTTTGAAAAGAAAAATTAAATTGCCGGTGGATTTTGGTAAGATTAATCAAAGGGGGGAAGCACATGTGTTTAATGTTACCAACCACCAGCACATGTTTTTGTAAAACAAAATTCATCTAACATTGTTGTTTTGACCACACCCTCTTTTCGCTTGTCTGCGAATCGCGGGACGAGATTCTTTTAAGGGGGGAAGGTCTGTCACACCCCAGTTTTTGGACTCTTGTACTGTGCTCAAGAAGACAAAAACTAGGGGCAACAATTTTTTTTTCTAACAACATGATTGTTTGAACTAACATATTTTTATGATCTTAATCATATTTGCAACACAAGTTTTGTTTCTTGATAAAACCAATATCAAATGTTTTTCCTGAAAACAATTCTATTATATTTTTCCGGATGTTTTCCTATTATTACTTGAGTGGATTTTTATTCCAAGACTTGGATCATTCTTGTTTGCAGCTTAAAATAAACTTTTACTTTTTTTGGATCCAAGAAAACAAAGTTTCAAAATGATTTATGAAAGTTTTCTATAGAAAACATTTCCTGTAAATATAGCCAAGTACCTGTTTTCTACACTTGTTTTCACTAGGCTATAAAATGTTATTTTATGTTTTCTTGACTTTTAATTGAACCTTGATATATGTACTACAAATCCATAAGCTTAGTTTTATTTTTGGATTAATAAAAATTATCTTTTTCTTGTTGTCTTTGTGGTATAAATTTAAGGTAGAAAAAGACATTTTTGGAAAACAGAGAAAAACAGAAAGTATACCTTTTTCCACAATGGTTTTCATGGCCTTAAACTATTTCAAATTTGTTTTCAAAAGATGTTTCTGAAAGTTTATAACATGTTTAACATGTTCCCACTTTGAAAACAAATTTTGGAAACCATTTGACCCTTGAAAACAATCTCAACTTTTTGATCATTTATTCCGTTTCCAACACTTAGAAATTTTTCTAAGTCTTAGACTGAATTTTCTGAATTTTTGAACAGTGTGAGATACACTTTTGATCAGATGTTTTCTTTGTGATTATTTGCAAATTAGGAAGTGTGACCATGTCTAATGTGTTGACCTCAGTACCCACTCGAACCAGGATGCATTGGTGTGCTTCTAGAAGCCTTGTAGATGAAGGAAACCTAGAGAGAGAAGGTGATGATGTGGAATGGTATGGAGGCCCATACCTTGACCCTTTGACTCGCCCTGCCTCCAATTGCCCCCTAGGGCCAACATTGACCTGCCCTCTCATGTGGTCTTGGCCTTGGACAACCAGTGCATGAGGTGGAGTGACCAAATAGCCCCCAGAGCACCCTCTTGCCGCTCACTGACATGCCCCCGAGCCCACCCGTGGCCATTTTGCCCCTGCCTTCGAGTACAAGACCTCCCGTGCGTGCCCCTTGCTCTACTGCACTCTCTCACTCTCACCACACCTCCCCAAGTCGAGGTAGAGTTCAGCCCTAGCCCCTGGAAGCCCCCAAGCCCGTGGACTCGCCGCCGGTGACCACCACGGCCTCGAGGTAGTTCTGCTCGACCCGAGCCTTCTCCTCCCTCCCCACTGTCCTGGATCAACTCCCCGTGTTCCACTGACCCACCCTGACTAGCCCCCGTGGCCTCTCGCTTGCAGGGACGCCGTCGACGTCGACCTCGCCGCCGGGGACGCTCTGTCCCGCGCCACCGCCGGAGACCGCGCCCGTCACCAAACTCCGCGCCCCTCGACGCCTCGTGACCTCTAGAACCTCACCGAGCCCGCGACAGCCCTCCCCGAGCCCCCACGGTGAGCCTCCCTGCTTTCCTTGTCGCCTGTCGTCGCGGGAGAGAGAGAGACGAGGGAAGGTGAGGAAGACGACCGTGCGCCGTTGCATCTTCGATCCATGGCCACGCTTGAATGACCACCTTTCCTGCGCCCCCGCGCGCGCCTGGCCTGCGCTGGGCCACGTTGTCCGCTTAGCTGGGCCGCGCCCACTCAAACGAGCCGAGTTGCCCTGTTGCTTTCCTTTTAAGTTTTTAACAGAAACTTTCATGTTTACTATTGATCTATGAAAATTACCAAACATGCAAAATAAAATCTACCAAAAATCATGAACCTAACCATATGAGTTCCTAACCACATAAAAATTGCAGATCTGAGTTTTGGACCATTTTTCTCTCACAATGACTGTTTTGCATCAGAGATCCTATGAACATGTTTTGAACATAACTTTTTGAATCTATAACTAAAATGGACAAACTAAAATGTTTTGGATGGCTCTTGAACAGATCTATCCATGGGACTTTTCCTCACATCAAGGTGAGCTACCAAATGGAAATGCCATCCATTTTGGTAAAAGGCCAGTAGGCTCTTCTGTGATTTTAAGAGTGAGCGTAAAAATGTTTTTTTGAAGTAAATCCAACTGGATGAGTTTGATATTGACTAGATCTATCTAATCCTAGCTTAGATTAATTTTTGGATCCCTAGATTATTTTTGGTGAGCAAAACTAGATACAACAGGTTTTCTGTTTTTGTTTGTATGTGTGTTTTGTTTGAAATGAAATGTGTGGTTGATTGAATCTTGTTTCCTAGAATGTATAGGGTTGTTACTACTTGTTATTAAGTTGTTTCCTTGCAGTACATCTACCTTAGAAAGTGTGTGCATGTTTGGAAAGCTAAATAAAAATAGGAATAGCAATTATTATCTTCTAGTTTTATTATTTGGAATATTTGTGTGAGCTAAATCTTTTTGTGCTTGATTGACTAAGTTTAGGCTATGCTAGAAATGGATCCAGTGCCATTTTGGTACTGTTATTTTGAAGTTATTTCCTATGTTATCTTGCATGTTCTTTTTATAGCAAAGCTTGTGTAAGTCTTGTTATTTATTTGCACTAGTTTTGTTTTCACTAGTATGGATAGTCTAGTATTGATTGCTTTATTAGATTATTTTTGTCACGAGTAACCAGAGGCTTTGTACCTCTTTTGCCTTGGTATTAGTGGGCCCATAACCCACTGGTCCCATTGCACCTTGGTTGAGGATAAAAATCCTCAACCATACATGTGTGTGGAAACAACATGTTTTGTTATAGGATTGATTGTTATTTTCCACTATGGAAAATAGATTGTTTGTTTCACTTATGCAAGTGAAAAGTTTATTTATTCTTTGTAAATAATAGTATGTTTAGATGTGATTCATTTGTTAGCATAATATTCCTTAGGGGTATCATGTTAAGAAATGCTTCACTATTGTTTGCTTAAATTTAAATTTAATTGTTTGCTAATAGAATAATTCTTTGTGATTGATAATTCTTGTGTGAATGATTTTTATTGAGTGTTTGGATTTTTGAAAGTGTTTAGTATATCTTTTGTTGAGTGCATAGCTACTGGTTGTGTATTTTATACTTTTTTTGCTTGCTATTTAATTAATTAGAAAAGCATGTATTACTAGGTGTATGCTTGCTTAGTAGATATTCTCATAGAATTATTTTATGGTATTTCTTACTAGCATGAGTATGGTTTGGGTACTGTTAGTAGGTATATTTATGTTCATGACTTGCTTGTTGAGAGTTAAGCACCCTTGTAGCATTGTTTGCTTCTTTAGTGATGAACTAGTGTCACCACTAGATATTATGAATTTGCTCAAGTATTGCTATCTTTTATTTTAGGAGTGTATGAGTTTATCCTAGCATATTTAGGAAGTTATTACTTCTGTTATAATGCCATGACATCTTTTTTTTCTTGTGCTATAGTTATAGAATACAATTATCTCTTATAGCATGCTTATGTAGATTTTCCATACTAGTATGCTATTAGTGTAGTCATGTTTTTATGTAATTTGTTAGGAGTATTATCTTGAGTGGTGTTTGTGTTTTAGATTATATTTTATGGCTTGCTACCACTGATTTTAGCTACTGGTTTGTTTGATCATTTTCATGATTGATGGATTCCATAACTTTGAGTAGACATTAGCATAGTCAATAAATAGTCTATTTATCTGTGGTGTGTTTGTCTGCAGTTGGAAATTGTCTGAGTGACGGCCTTAGCATGAGCATTGTACTTGTTCTATTGTTGTGCTAAGTGTGGTTGTTGTGCTTAGATAGTATATTGTTATCTAGGCATTATTTTATTAGTGACCTTGTTTGGTGATGTTTGCTTGTGTGTTGTTAATGCCCACTGCCATGGGTATTGCTTTGATTGATTACATTATTTTAGTAGCCTCATCTTTTGTGCCCACAAGCTATAATTTTATCTTCTTGTATATCTTAGTATGAGAGTGGTATACCACCCCATATATGGTATGAAAGATTTGGGGTATGGTTTCTCAACCATATAGTTGTCTGACGATAGTTTTGGACCGTGAGAGTTATGTGAGATAGTTTTATCGATAACGTTTGTGAGATTGCGATAGTATACATTTTCTTGCTGCATGTGTTGTTTAGTTTAGTTTTTGTCCTTTATATGTGAGTGTGTGACTTTTATTCTTTTACGACGCTAGAAAACGAAGAAGAAGAAGAAGAAGAAGAAGAAGAAGCAGTTGTGGAGTTGTGCTTCAAGTTCAAACTACTTCAAGACCAGGGACACTAAGCGTTTTAAGGCAAGCCATCCTGATGCTTGCTGTTCTAATACACTTATCATTATCTATGATGCATGTTTTACTTCTGAAGAGTTTTACAAAACCTTGATTTCCAAAAAACTATTTTTGATTGAATACTACTACTACTATATATACTATTACTACGTCAGTAGTTGATACTTGGTGTTACCAAGCCCATAGCCACCATATGGTATTTAGTACCATCAAAAGTATTAGTCCCTAAGTGGACACCCGAAAAATATGTTTTTACAAAACAAAGGCTTTATGGAAAACCCCGAGAAAAGGCTGAGCCTTATTCACCGGAGGAATGTGGAAGTGGTCATTTTTGGGAAAATGGTGTTTTAAAAAATGACACATAACCTAGTCTTCGCCGGACAACCTTTACCGTACTGCCACCCTACCCCAACATGGGCACGGGGCCTAGCTTGAAGTTTGTTCTTGTTAGTGTGTGTTCTATATCAATATGCTATAAGGGGACGGACTCCCTCGAACCGAATGTCGCCAAATCATTTGAACTTGCGACATATAAAGTGTGGGATTAAGTTTCCCTCCGGACGCAGCAGTTGGGGCTCCTGACTTGGCGGGGAATAGCCCAGTGCCGGGGATGTGGGAAAACTCGACTGAAGAGATATACAAATTCTAGCTTGATCATAGTGGAGAGTTACGATCAGTTATCTGATGTTTACATACTGTTGTTACAGTCCGTGGTTGTTCACGGCGGATGTACTGGATCTGGTGGATGTGTACACCTCTGCAGAGTAGAACTATTTCGAAGTAGCCGCGTCCTCGGATATGGAGAGTTGAATTGCCATGTAGCTAGCATTGTGTCAATGTTTCAAAAAGGAGTTTTCAAAAAAGGTGTTGGACTTATGAAGTATCGAAAGGAGGAAATCTCGTGCCATGGAGGTACCGATGATGAAAAGCCAAAAGTTTTGTTGTACAAAAAATTTGCAAATAGAAAAACCTTCTTTAACAAATGAGTTTTAAAAAACCTCTTGTACACGCGATATCTACAAGAGAAAGAAAACTATATTATTTTCTTTCAAAGTATATTCTTCAACGAAGATACAGAGATTTTCAAAATCAACTATGATATGTCTTACATATATCATTGATAGAAAACCCTATGTATAGCCTACCTATTACGCCATATAAGCACACTTGCATCTTTGGTAAGCTACATGATGGATGTCTTGATGAGTACATTCAAATGTACTCATATTGGTTTCGTCCCTGGTATCAACTTTCCAGATATTGAGAAGGTGTCTCGGAAGGAGATCTACGAGGAGGAGTATGGAGCTGATGGCTTTGCGAACTAGGATCGTCTTCCGGTCAGCAGCCTGTAGGTTAAGGCGTGACTTGGGCTCTACTACGTTTGTGTGTGTGTGTTTAGTCTTCCGCTGTGTGTTGTGTGTTTGCCCTGCGTGGCAGTTGTGTAGACCTGGTCATGTGACCATGTTCCCTTTGTAAGTGTTTATGCAACCGTGTATTGGATATTGTATCTGTGTACCAACTTGATATGTTGTTCACGACTGGTGTGATCTGGGATCATGAATGTATGCATATCGAAGGTGTCCTTGAACGGTGGTTCTGGGGCGGACCTTACAACGTCACCATCAACAACCACCTCCTAATGACCATTGGCGTCATCCTCTTCATCATGACCGCCACCGCCAAGAAAATGAGGATGACCCATATGATCATTCACCTCCTATCTATGATGAAGACCTAAATGAGCGACTCCATCGACAACAACCTGAGTGCCCTTCGCTTCAACGTCCCAAAATTCAATGGTGAAAATGATCCCAAAGAATATCTTTCTTGGGCTCTCAAGGTGGACAAGATATTCGGCATCCACAACCCTAGTGACAAGAAGATGGTTGTTATGACTTCTTTGGAGTTTGAAGGCTATGCACTCTTTTGGGGGGACCATCTCCAAGCGGAAAGAGTCCGGAACCGGATTGCTCCCATCGACACTTGGAACAAGATGAAACAATTCATGAATGCTCGCTTTGTTCCTCCGCACTACAAGAGTGACCTCTTCAAAATGCTTCAAGAGCTTCGACAAGCTTTGAAGTCAGTTGATGAGTCCTACAAGGAGATGGAGACCGCTTTGATAAGAGCTCATGTGATGGAATCTCAAGCGCAAACAATGGCTTGGTTCCTTAATAGCCTCAACTATCCCATAAGGAAGATTGTCGAGTATCAACCCTATGAAAACATCGTTGCCCTTGTCCATCAAGCTCTCAAGGCCGAGCGTCAAATTACGGAAGACCTCAAGTACAACAAGCAAAAGGCTTACTTTTCCTCAGGGCCTTCTTATCTGTCTCCAATGACACAAGTCACAACACCGACCAACACCAAGAGGGCCTCTAGAGCTTCCAATGCTACCAACAAATCTCCGCAACCGTTCAAGAAACAAGTGCCTCCCACCACCACCTCTAATGCTCCTCAAGTCAAATCGAGCACAATTACTTGCTTCAAATGTGGTGGAAGTGGACACAAGTATTTCGAGTGTTCGAACAAGATGATCATGATTGTCAACCAAGATGGTGAACGTGACTCCATGAGTGAAGCTGAATACTATGCCTTGCACCAAGTTGCTCTTAATTCCTTGGACATGCAAAATGATGATGAAGAAAGTGTCTATTGCGATGAGGACAAGAATCCATAGCTAGTGGTGACAAGAGTCCTTACTACTTCTCCTCAAGATGAGCATGACCAACGTTGCAATATCTTCCAAACTTGTGCCGGCATCAATTGAAAATCAATCAAGGTTATCATCGATGGTGGTAGTTGCCACAATTAGGCTAGAAAAGAGATTTGCGACAAACTCCAATTGACTTACAATCAACACCCTCATTCCTACCATGTCCAATGGCTTAGTGACTCCCGCACCTTCAAGATTCAACACATGGTTTCCTTACACTTCAATATTGGCCCCTATGAAGACACGGTTGAGTATGACGTTGTGCCCATGACCATGTGTCATCTTTTTCTTGGATGACCTTGGCCATATGACAAGAGTGCTATTCATGACGGGCGTACCAACCACTATAGCTTCAAGTGGAATAACAATACGTCTGTGCTCCGCCCCATGTCTTCTAGACAAGTGATCACCGACAATTCCAAGACCCTTGCACGCAAACAAGAAGAGCTCAAATCACGTCAGATGAGTGGTGAGGGAGTGATCCAACCAAAGGAGAGTGAGAGCCATAAGCCATACATGAGTGGAAAATTTTCGATGCTCCCAGAGGCCTTGCCTTACTTGCCACCAAAAGAGAGATGCGAGAGTTACGATATGACCCATCCATCCTTCACTTGTCCTCGTGTGCAAAGGAGAAGAACTTTAAACTAACCCCATAACAAGCTTTCCTCCATCTGTGTTGCCTTTGTTGCAGGAATTTGTGGACGTGTTTCTCGACGAACTTCTGCCGGGTCTACCTCCCCTACATGGAATCGAGCACCACATTGACCTCATTCCGAGTGCTCCACTCCCAAACCGTGCTCCCTACCGCACCAACCCCAAGGGGACTAAGGAGATTGAGCGGCAAATCCAAAAACTACTTGAGAAAGGTTTCATTCGCGAATTTCTTAGCCCTTGTGCCGTTCCGGCTATCCTTGTTCCTAAGCAAGATTATACTTCTCGCGTGTGCATGGATTGTCGCCATATCAATGCTATCACAGTTAGATATAGACATCTCATCCCTAGGCTTGATGATATGCTTGATGAATTAAGTGGTGCTACTATCTTTTCAAAAATTGATCTTAAAAGTGGATATCACCAACTTCGCATCAGCATAGGAGATGAATGGAAAACAACTTTCAAAACAAAACTTGGCTTGTATGAATGGCTTGTCATGCTCTTTGGTCTTTTGAATTCTCCTTCAATTTGCATCCGTCTTATGAATGAAGTTTTGCGCCCTTTCATTGGCAAATTTCTCGTGGTTTATTTTGACGACATCCTTATCTATAGAAAATCTTTGGATGATCAGCTTGATCATATTGCTCAAGTCTTGTTAGCTTTCCGCAAAACCAAACTTTTTGCAAATCTTTCCAACTGCAATTTGTTACACCAAAAAGCTTGTTTTCTTGGGTTTTGTGATTTCCTCCAATGGCATTGAAGTTGGCAAGAAGAAAGTCGAGGCGATTAGAAATTGGCCTAACCCTACTTCCGTGGGTGCTATAAGACATTATCATGGTCTTGTCGGTTTCTATCACCCTTTCATGAAGGATTTTTCAACCATTGCTCGCCCTTTAAATGAGCTTGAAGAATGTACCATTTTTTGGGGGAAATGCTCAACAAAAAGCTTTTGACACCCTCAAGAAATGTTTGACCGAAGCACCTTTGCTTGTTTTTCCGGATTTTGAGGAAACCTTTGAGATAGAATGTGATGCTAGTGGAATAGGCATTGGTGGCATTCTTATGCAAAATGGACGTCCCATTGCTTATCATAGTGTGAAATTAGATGGTGCTAGAGTCAATTCCCCAATTTATTACAAGGAACTATTTTCTTTGGTTAGAGTCTTGGAAGTTTGGAAACACTATATTTGGCCTAAAGAATTTTTCATTCATTCAGATCGAGAATCGTTGAAATATTTTAAAATCCAAGCCAATTTGAACAAAAGACATGTTAAATGGGTAGAATTCATATAATGTTTTCCTTATGTCATTAAGTACTCCCTCCGTCTCAAAATAATTGTCTCAAAGTTGGACAAAAATAGATGTATCTTACACTAGAATATGTCTAGATACATCCACTTTTGTCTAACTTTAAGAAAATTATTTTGAGACGGAGGGAGTACAAAAAAGGTAAAGAGAATGTTGTAGCGGATGCTTTGTCTAGAAAAGAGTGTCTTCTTACCCGCCTTGATATCAATGTGATTGGTTTGGATGAGATCAAAGACTTATACTTTTCCGATGCTTTCTTTGGACCCATTTTTGAGAAATGCTTCCCAATCGAGGTTTTCATGGCTACTATCTTCATAAAGGGTTCTTGTTTAAGGCTAACAAATTGTGTATTCTGGAGTCCTCTCTTCGTTTGTTATTTTTGAAGGAATCACATGAAGGAGGCCTCATGAGACACTTTTGCCGGGACAAGAGCTACGCCATGCTCTCCAACCATTACTATTGGACTAAGATAAGGCACCAAGTTGAAAGACTCGTCAACCGATGTCCTACATGTCTCCGAGCTAAGTCTACTTCTAATTCTCATGGTCTTTACTTACCATTGCCTACACCACACGCACCTTGGAGTGACATTAGCATGGACTTTTTGTTAGGAATCCCACGCACTAAAACAAACATGGACTCCATCTTTGTTGTTGTTGATCGTCTCTCTAAGATGGCACAGTTCATTCCTTCCAATAGAATAGACGATGCTTCACATGTCGCAAATTTGTTTTTCAGGGAAATTGTGCGTCTACATGGTGTGCCCACGTCAATTGTGTCGGATCGAGATGTCAAGTTCACCTACTACTTTTGGAAGACTTTAATGGCCAAGATCGACATCAAGCTACTATTCTCCACCGCCTACCACCCACAAACGGATGGCCAAACCGAAGTGGTAAATCGCACGCTCTCTTCACTCCTACGGGCATTGATCAAGCCCAACCTCAAGAATTGGGAGGAATGCATCCCACATGCCGAGTTAGCATACAATCGAGCACTACACCAAGCTACTAAGAGAAGCCCCTTTGAGACCGTCTACGGCTTCAACCCCAACACCGCTCTCGACATCCTACCATTGCCTCTACGTGAGCAAGTTAACATGGACACTGACAAGTGCACCAACTACATCAAGAAGCTCCATGACTCCACAAGAGCTACGCTTGAGAAGCACTCCAAGCACCGAGCATCCATCATAAACAAGAACAAGAAGCCCATGGTGTTCCAAGAAGGTGACCTCATTTGGCTATACTTGCACAAAGACTGTTTCCTACAAGAGCGCAACTCCAAGCTCAAGCCAAGAGGTGACAGACCTTTCAAGATCATCAAGCGCATCAACAACAACGCCTACAAGCTCGACTAACCGCAATGATAGTACCTCGTCCACAACTCCTTCAACGTCAAGGATCTCTCTCCCTTCCATGGATATCCAAGTGATGAGGAAGACCACGAGTCGAGGTTGACTCTTTTTCAAGGGGGAGATGATGCAGCACACCACATTCCATGAAGCCCATCACCAAGTGTACCTATGACAAGATCACGAGCAAAGGCGATGCACGATAAGGTGAACTCAATCCTCTCTGTCTATGCTCTCGATGACTTGGTGAATGGTGCGCTACCTAATGGAAATGCCCTATGTGTGCTCAGGTTTGATCCCACCATGGAGCCCCGAGAAGATTCCCAATATGCCCAAGAACATGCCCAAGACGATGCCCAAGAAACTATGGAAAAAGTTCGAGAAGACTGCATCGAAAAAGAAATCGATAAGGATAAGAAGGGAGAAAGCCATGGAAGCCGGCCCCAAAACTCGGCCAGGCCGGATCCCCTTCCCCTCCAGGTCGGGCCCCCAATAGAAGGAGTCGGCCTCCACCCCGGCCTCAGGCCGGCCTCGGGCCGGCTTCCCTGCGCCTCCACCTCAGCCCCAGGCCGACCCCTCCCCATTTCCACCTCGGCGCGCCAGCACGAAGGTCGGCCTCGCAACAAATCCCACCCCGGCCTAAAGGGCCGGCTGCCCTACTGTTGCGCCAAGAGAGGGGGAAAATCCCTTTTCGCCCCTCAACTACCCCCTAGGCTATATAAGCAACTCTGTTGGCTCGACCTAGGGTTAGATATGAATTTAGACTTGCCAGCTTTGCTCTTGTACCCTCTTGTGAGGCTACTCCTATGGTTTGTACCTAGGATCATATCAAGGCTACTCCTATGATGTGTATGTAGAAACGTATCAAGATTCATCGGGTTTTGTATCTTTTCTCCTTGGTATTCAGTTAGGGACTATCCAATCTTCGTCAACTAACCCTTGAGGTTCTATTTGCGTGGTGGACCGGCCACGGGTGTGTAGCGGTTTCCGAAAAGGTGAGTTCGGTTGGATCGATCGTCCCGTAGGTGGCCGTTGCGGCTTAGTTGACGGGATATTTGGGTTCTTCAGTTATTGCTAGTTATCTCCCCTTTGTTTTCCCATGACCCCCCCTCTCGTGTTCATCATTCGTTCTTCGTGTTCTTGGTCAATTCTTGAAGATCGGGCTACCCAAGAGGTTAACCCCTCCATGATCTGGTACCTAGAGCTAGATTGACACGAATTCGTCCCTTATTAGCCCCCTTTCCACAAAAATTTGCCTTCCCCCACCTTAAATTCAAAAAATTCACAAAAAAGCCAAAAATGGATTTCGACCGATCTGTGGATTTGTTGAGTTTTCGTGGATTTGATCTGTGGATTTGTTGCTTAAAACCATTACCCACCTTTCTATTCAGACACTTTCCTTGAATTTGTCCAAAACTCTTCTTGGAATTGAAGGAATTTCAAAATTGGGCAAAAATCCGAGAAAAATCCTGCTCTTTGATTCCTGGACAGATTTTGAAAGTTGTTTTTCTTTGTCGTTGTTGGTCCGATTTGAGTGATTCAATTTTCCACGCGGAGCCCACAAAATCATCTACGCATCTACACCAACGGATCGACACGACATCGACAACCCCCAGCCGCAAGTCCGTGATCATCCACAATATAGGCATAACTTGCTTCCGCTTGAACTAACCCATTGTTCGTGTACTTTACCCATTCAGATTAGCTCTTTTACATCGCTTGGCATTGTACTAGTGGAACCGAGAGTACGTGTTTGTAACTTGTGAGAGCGAAGTTTCGAGTAGGCACTGACATTTTGGAATCATCAAAAATAAAAAAATAAAAAAAGAGATAAAAGGAAGCAAAAGATAGATGCCAATTGCTATCACTTGTAGGAACGTGTAGCATCGCGTTGCAAAAGAGAAGAGAGTGACCGGTTGCCATATAGTTTGCGGTTTGAGCTAGCGTCCTCCTTGCGTTGGTGTGGCATTGAGCTTAGTCTTCGATAGGAACATTTCGTCTCCGCTCGTCCATTGGTTGCACTAACCCCATTTATCCCTTGTGTATGTGTGTTCCATTCTTGTCTCCACTAGGTTTGGTTATTTTCCTAAAATTTCATTTCGGTCCTTTTCTATGTTTTACAAAAAAACTTTCTTCAACTTTGTTGAATGTCCTTGACACTTTTCTCACCCATTTGCCTTCCACATAAAGTGTGCGTCTTGTGTTTGCGGTTTCTTTCGATCTTTTTGGACTCACTTTGGACATATCTCCCTACACCTAGACTCGTCCACTAGCCTCAATACGACCAAAAAAGGTAACGTTGGGTAAGTAAGACATCCATTTCAACATATATCACCCTTGTGTGTTTTTGAGACGGATAGGAATGGAGTGTTCACAAGTCCAGCTCAGAAGATGAAGGAAACCATTTCTTCAACGACAACACATACCACAACTTCGTCACCCACAATGACCATTTCCAACTCAGCCAACTTGTGAAGGAAGGATTGGAGCTCTATGAGCGTCTCCTCCAAGCACAAGAGGCTCGATTGAATGATCAAATGACACGCATCAATATCAACTTGGCAAGCCTTGCCAACCGTCGTGGATCATCATCGTCCTCAAGGTCGCGCCGTTCAGGCTACCACACTCAAGATCATCACCAAGCTCGTCGCCATGATCACAACCCCAATGTGGAGGATGGTGGACAACCACAACAACCACCGCCACCGCTCCTCCACCACAAGCTCCTCGACGACATTGGTATGACGATAGCTTGCCATCACCACCTCCTCGACACCGACAAGGCCGTCGTAACCCTATTCAACATCAACCTCAACGACCTGACCTTCGACAACATCATCCACCACCTCCACAAGTCCACGCTAATGAATATGGTCACAATGACTTCGTGGAAGGTGTGCGTAAAAATCGAAGGCCACCAAGGCGCAATGCGCGTCCCAACAACAATGGCCGCCAAGAACAAGAACTTCCTCAACACCCTCGCCATGAACAAGAGCGTCCTCAACACCCTCACCAAGAACAAGAACTTCCACAACACCCTCGCAATGAACAAGAGCGCCCTCAACAATAAAACCGTGACAATGATGATAGTGAACGCTGAGAAGCACGACTACGTCACCATCAACAACCACCTCCTAATGACCACCGGCGTCATCCAACTCATTATGACCGCCACCACCAAGACAATGAGGATGACCCATATGATCTTTCACCTCCTATTTATGATGAATACCTAAACGAGCGACCCCATCAACAACATGAAGACAACAACATGATTGCCCCTCGCTTTAACGTCCCAAAATTGAATGGTGAAAATAATCCCGAAGAATATCTTGCTTGGGTTCTCAAGGTGGACAAGATCTTCGGCATCCACAACTCTAGTGACAAGAAGATGGTTTCTATGGCTTCTTTAAAGTTCGAAGGTTGTGCACTCTTATGGGGGGACCGTCTCCAAGCGGAAAGAGTCCGGAACCGAATTGCTCCCATCGACACTTGGAACAACATGAAACAATTCATGAATGCTCGCTTTGTTCCTCCACACTACAAGAGTGACCTCTTCAAAAAGTTTCAAAAGCTTCGACAAGGTTTGAAGTCGGTTGATGAGTAGTACAAGGAGATGGAGACCGCTTTGATAAGAGATCATGTGATGGAATCTCAAGAGCAACAATGGCCTGCTTCCTCAATGGCCTCAACTATCCCATAAGGAAGATTGTCGAGTATCAACCCTATGACAACATCGTTGCCCTTGTCCATCAAGCTCTCAAGGCCGAGCGTCAAATTGCGCAAGACCTCAAGTACAACAAGCAAGAGGCTTACTTTGCCTCAGGGCCTTCTTCTTTGTCTCCAATAACACAAGTGACAACACTGACCAACACCAACAGTGCCTCTAGAGCTTCCAATGCTACCAACAAATCTCCGCAACCGTTCAAGAAACAAGTGCCTCCCACCACCACCTCTAATGCTTCTCAAGTCAAATCGAGCACAGTTACTTGCTTCATATGTGGTGGAAGTGGACACAAGTCCTTCGAGTGTTCGAACAAGATGATCATGATTGTCAACCAATATGGTGAACATGACTCCATGAGTTGCACCAAGTTGCACCAAGTTGGTCTTAATTCCTTGGACGTGCAAAATGATGATCAAGAAAGTGTCTATTGCGATGAGGACAAGAATCCATCGCTAGTGGTGACAAGAGTCTTTACTACTTATCCTCAAGATGAGCATGACAAAAGTTGCAATCTCTTCCAAACTCGTGCTAGAATCAATGGAAAATCAACCAAGGTTATCATCGATGGCGGTAGTTTCCACAATTTGGCTAGAAAAGAGCTTTGCGACAAACTCCAATTAACTTATAAGCAACACCTTCATCCCTACCATGTCCAATGGCTTAGTGACTCCGACACCTTCAAGATTCAACACATGGTTTCCGTACACTTCAAGATTGGCCCCTATGAAGACACAATTGAGTATGAAGTTGTTCCCATGACCATGTGTCATCTTCTTCTTGGACGACCTTGGCAATATGACAAGAGTGCTATTCATGAAGGGCGTACCAACCATTATAGCTTCAAGTGGAATAACAAGACGTGTGTGCTCCGCCCCATGTCTCCTAGCCAAGTGATCGCCGACAACGCCAAGACCCTTGAATGCAAACAAGAAAATCTCTAATCATGTTAGATGAGTGGTGAGAGAGTGATCCACCCAAATGAGAGTGAGAGCCATAAGCCATACATGAGTGGAAAAATTTCGAGTGCTCTCAGAGGCCTTGCCTTACTTGCCACCAAAAGAGAGATGTGAGAGTTAGGAGTTGACCCATCCATCCTTCACTTTGTCCTTGTGTGCAAAGGAGAAGCACTTGAATCTAGCCCCATAACAAGCTTTCCTCCGTCTTTGTTGTCTTTGTTGCAGGAATTTGAGGACGTGTTTCCCGAAAAAATTCCATCGGGTCTACCTCCCCTACGTGGAATCGAGCACCGCATTAACCTCATACCGGGTGCTTCACTCCCAAACCATGCTCCCTACCGCACCAACCCCGAGGAGACTAAGGAGATCAAGCGGAAAAATCCAAGAACTACTTGAGAAATGTTTCATTCGCGAATCTCTTAGCCCTTGTTCCGTTCCGGTTATCCTTGTTCCAAAGCAAGATGATACTTCTCGCATGTGCATGGATTGTCGCCATATCAATGCTATCACCATTAGATATAGACATCCATCCCTATGCTTGACGATATGCTTGATGAATTAAGTGGTGCTACTATCTTTTCAAAAATTGATCTTAAAAGTGGATATCACCAAATTCGCATCAGCATAGGAGATGAATGGAAAACAACTTTCAAAGCAAAACTTGGCTTGTATGAATGGCTTGTCATGCCCTTTGGTCTTTCGAATGCTCCTTCAATTTTCATGCGTCTTATGAATGAAGTTTTGTGCCCTTTCATTGGCAAATTTGTTGTGTTTATTTTGAAGACATCCTTATCTATAGCAAATCTTTGGATGATCACCTTGATCATATTGCTCAAGTCTTGTTGGCTTTTTGCAAAGCCAAACTTTTTGCAAATCTTTCCAAATGCAATTTTTGCACCAACAAGCTTATTTTCTTGGGTTTTGTGATTTCCTCCAATGGCGTTGAAGGTGACGAGAAGAAAGTCGAGGCAATTAGAAATTGTTCTAACCCTACTTTCGTGGGTGCGATAAGACATTTTCATGGTCCTGTCGGTTTCTATCACCCTTTCGTGAAGGATTTTTCAACCATCGCTTGCCCTTTAATGAGCTTACAAAGAAGAATGTACCGTTTGTTTGAGGCAATGCTCAACAAAAAGCTTTTGACACCCTCAAGAAATGTTTGACCGCAGCACCTTTGCTTGTTTTCCGGATTTTGAGAACCTATGAGATAGAATGTGATGGTAGTGGAATAGGCATTGGTGGCGTTCTTATGCAAAATGGGTCAATTCCCCAATTTATGACAAGGAACTATTTGCTTTGGTTAGAGTCTTGGAAGTTTGGCAACACTATCTTTGCCCTAAAGAATTTGTCATTCATTTAGATCATGAATCATTGAAATATTTGAAAAGCCAAGCCAATTTGAACAAAATACATGCTAAATGGTTAGAATTCATAGAATCTTTTCCTTATGTCATTAAGTACAACAAAGGTAAAGCGAATGTGGTAGCGGATGCTGATACGTCGAAAACGTATCACCTTTCCCGAACACTTTTCTTATTGTTTTCCTCTAAACTTGTGTGTTTTGAATACAACTAACACGGACTAACGCTGTTTTCAGCAGAATTACTTTGGTGTCTCGTTTTTTGTGCAGAAAAATCAACTTTCGGGAAATTGCCCAGAAAAGACCCCATTGGTGTTTTCACACCGGAAGACCCAGAGAGCCAGAAGGGGGCCAGAAGAAGAGCCACACGGTGGCCACACCCCCCTGCCCCTCCCCCTTGGTCGCGCCAGCATAGGGTGTGGGCCACCCAGAGCCCCCGTCGGAATCCCCTTTCGACTACAAATAGTCTTCAACCCTAAAACGCGAGGGGGTTCGTCATATTCCACATAAACACAACAAAGCGCAACCGCCATCCCGAACCTCGATTCGGGGATCAGAAACTCCGTTTTGGCACCCTGCCGGAACGGGGAATTAGAGGAGATCATCCCATCGTCATCACCAATGCTTCTCCATCGACCATCCATGTGTGAATAATTCCCCCGTTGTAGGCTGAACGGGATGGTAGGGATTGGATGAGATTGTTCATGTAATAATTTCGTGATTGTTAGGGCATAGTGCCTAGTATCTTCTATTAGTGCTATTGACATTGTTGCAACTTGTTATGCTTAATGCTTGCCACTTTGGGCCCGAGTGTCATGATCTCAGATCTGAACATGTTATTGAATCACAATGATAATTATTGTTTCTTGATCATACCTGCAAGATGTTTACACATATCGTTTTTCGGAACCCGAGGCCCCGAAGTGACGGAAATTGGGACAACCGGAGGGGATGGCTGGGATGTGAGGATCACATGTGTTCACAGAGTGTTAATGCTTTGCTCCGGTGTTCTATTAAAAGTAACACCTTAATTACCAATAGTTCCCTTGACGCCCCGCTGAAAATGGGCTGGTAGGACAAAAGATGTTGTGCAAGTTCTCATTGCGAGCACGTATGACTATTTACGGAACACATGCCTATGGTTACTTAGTGCTTGGATGCTTTATTTTATTTATCTGCAATGCCCATGAATTGATCATTATATGAACTATATTATCCATGCAACGCCCGTTCATCCATCCCTATGCCTACATTATTTAATCCCGATGTTTACTTCAAACACTACTGCTGTTGTTTTCATTCCACTGTTGCTATTATTTCACTACTGCTGCTACTCTAAAACTTTTACTACCGATAAACCACTGTGAAAAAAAGTACTTTCAGGTGCAGGTGAATTGGCAACTCACTTGTTAAGGCTCACAAATATTCTTTGGCTCCCCTTGTTTCGAATCAATAAATTTGGGTTTTACTTCCCTCAAAGACTGTTGTGATCCCCTAACTTGTGGTTCATGAGATGCTTTTTACAGAAAAGAGTGTCTTCTTACCCGCCTTGACATCAATGTGATTGGGTTGGATGAGATCAAATACTTATACTCTTTTGATGTTTTCTTTGGACCTATTTTTGAGAAATGCTTGCCTAATCGAGGTTTTGATGACTACTATCTTCACAAAGGGTTCTTGTTTAAGGCTAACAAATTGTGTATTCCGTAGTCCTCTCTTCGTTTGGATGGGGCAAGACCTACGCCATGCTCTCCAACCACTACTATTGGCCTAAGATGAGGCACCAAGTTGAAAGACTCGTCAACCGATGTCCTACATGTCTCCGAGCTAAGTATACTTCCAATCCTCATGGTCTTTACTTAACATTGCCTACACCACACGCACCTTGGAATGACAATAGCATGGACTTTGTGTTAGGACTCCCACGCACTAAAACAATCATGGACTCCATCTTTGTCATTGTTCATCGTCTCTCTAAGATGGCACATGTCGCAAATTTGTTTTTCAGGGAAATTGTGCGTCTACATGGTGTGCCCACGTCAATTGTGTCGGATTGAGATGTCAAGTTCACCTCATATTTTTGGAAGACTTTGATGGACAAGATCGGCATCAAGCTACTATTCTCTGCCGCCTACCACCCACAAACGGATGGCCAAACCGAAGTGGTGAATCGCACGCTCTCTTCACTCCTACGGGCATTGATCAAGCCCAACCTCAAGGATTGGGAGGAATGCATCCCACATGTCGAGTTCGCCTACAATCAAGCACTACACCAAGCTACTGAGAGAAGCCCCTTTGAGATCGTCTACGGCCTCAACCCCAACACCGCTCTCGACATCCTACCATTGCCTCTACGCGAGCAAGTTAACATGGACATTGACAAGCGCACCGACTACATCAAGAAGCTCCATGACTCCACAAGAGCTATGCTTGAGAAGCACTCCGGGCATCAAGCATCCATCATGAACAAGAACAAGAAGCCCATGGTGTTCCAAGAAGGTGACCTCGTTTGGCTACGCTTGCGCAAAGACCGTTTCCCAGAAGAGCGCAACTACAAGCTCAAGCCAACAGGTGACAGACCTTTCAAGATCATCAAGCGCATCAACAACAACGCCTACAAGCTCAACTTACCGCAATCCAAGTACCTCGTCCACAACTCCTTCAATGTCAAGGATCTCTCTCCCTTCCATGGATATCCAAGTGATGAGGAAGACCATGAGTCGAGGTCGACTCTTTTTCAAGGGGGGAGATGATGCATCAGACCCCGTTCCACCAAGCCCATCACCAAGTGGACCTATGAAAAGATCACGAGCAAAGGTGATGCATGATAAGGTGAACTCAATCCTCTCTATCTATGCTCTCGATGACTTGGTGAATGGTGCGCTACCTAATGGAAATTCCATATGCGTACTCAGGTTTGATCCCACCATGGAGCCCCAAGTCGATGCCCAAGATGCCCAAGAACTTGCCCAAGACGATGCCCTGTTGCTGCGCCAAGAGAGGGGAAAACCCCTTTTCACCCCTCAACTACCCCCTAGGCTATATAAGGAACTCCGTTGGCTCGACCTAGGGTTAGAGTTGAATTTAGACTTGTGAGCTTTGCTTTTGTACCCCTCTTGTGAGTCTACTCCTATGGTTTGTACGTAGGATCGTATCAAGGCTACTCCTATGATGTGTATCTAGGACCGTATCAAGATTCATCGGGTTTCCTATCCTTTCCCCTTGGGATTCAGTTAGGGACTTTGAGGTTCTATTGGCGTGGTGGACCGGCCACGGGTGTGAAGCGGTTTTCGAAAAGGTGAGTTCGGTTGGATCAATCATCCCGTAGGCGGCCGTTGCGGCTTAGTTGACAGGAGATTTGGGTTCTTCAGTTCTGGCTAGTTATCTCCCCTTTGTTTGCCCATGATTCTCGCTCTCGTGTTCATCATGTTCATCACTCGTTCTTCATGTTCTTGGTCAATTCGTGAAGATCGGTCCACCCAAGAGGTTAACCCCTCCATCATAGTAGTGGGAGAAAATTCAACAAAATAGCTATCATTATTAATCTCATCACCATAATAATCAAATATAGGAGGCATATTATAATCATAATTAAATTTAACCTCAATGATAGGTGGAACTAGAATACCACAATCATTATAATTATCATCTACTGGAAGAAAAATATCATCAAAGAAAGTTTGTTCCTCCGTTCTTGGGGGACTAAAAAGATCATTTTCATAAAAACTAGCTTCCCCAAGCTTAGGATTTTCCATAGCATTAGAAATAATGGTATTCAAAGAATTAATGCTAATAACATTGCTATCACTATTATGCAAAAAAGATTCCATAGGTTTTTTAATTTTCTCTTCAAAAGCAACATGTCCTAATTCAATATAAAGATTATAAAGTTCTCTCATATTTTTTCTGTTTTCCATTAAGCCTAAAGATAAAAACAAGGAACAAGTAAAAATAAACCTAACTAGTGAAAATAAAAACAAGAAACAAAAAGATATAATTGTAGAATCTAAAGGAAATAACTTCGAGCACTCACACCCGAGGATGTGAGTACCTTTTAGCTTACCTCCCCGGCAACGACGCCAAAAAAGAGCTTGATGTCTACGCACGCTTCTATTATTGTAGACAATGTTAGGCCTTCAAGTGTAGAGGTTTGTAGAACAGCAGCAAGTTTCCCTTAAGTGGATCACCCAAGGTTTTTAGAACTTAGGGAGGTAGAGGTCATAGATATCCCTCTCAAGCAACCCTGCAATTAGGATACAAGAAGTCTCTTGTGTCCTCAGCACACCTAATACAATTGTCAGTTGTATAGGTGCACTAGTTTGGCGAAGAGATAGTGAGATACAAGTAATATGGACGATTATAAGTGATAGTAGCAATCTGAATAAAAATGGCAGCAAGCAAACATGTAGCAGAACTGATTGTAAACGGTATTTCAATGCTTTGAAACAAAGCCTAGGGATCCTACTTTCACTAGTGAACATTCTCAACAATAATAACATAATTGAATGCATAAATATCATCTCTTCACTATGCTACTCCGAGCCACTCTTCGGTCGGATAACAAACACCAATAACTGCGTAGGGCTGCAAAAAACACTCCTTAGAGTTCACATTTCTCCATCCAGGTAAACCCCATGCTATCACCATGAGACCTAGATGTTTCCAAACAAACACCACAATTTCATAGGGTCATCCAACACAAAATAAAAATATCATGATAAACCACACGGTGCACACATTGTCACCATTACACCGTGATCAAAGTGTCTACGAAGATCTCATAACAAAACCACTTGAGTAACATAACAGATGAAAAGTAACATCTACTTATTAAACTAGATTACAAAGATCATGATCACATAAAGATTACACATGGGAGAGAGAGAGAGATCAAACACATAGTTACTGGTAGAGCCCTCAGCCCCGGGGGAGAACTACACCCTCCTCGTCATAGGAGATAGCAACGACGATGAAGATGGAGGTGGAGTCGATGGAGATGGCTTCGGGGGTACTTCTCGTCCCGGAAGGGTGCCGGAACAGAGATTTCTATCCCCCAAAACTTGTCGGCGGCGGCGGCTGTGGTGACCCAACACACCATTGCATGTGTAGTGCGCAAGTCGATGACATAATAATCACAGAAGGACTTATCCGTGAATATTAAATCCCTCAGAGTAGTACAACAGAAACACAGCGGGTCCAGGCAAAACTATAGGATACAAACTTCATTATAAAATCTCGAGAATCTCTTTGAAGAATCAAAGAAGATCTCTTACAAATGAAATATCAGAAGAAGCAATGCGTAGCTCCAAGCTGGAGAAGAACTCTAGCTCAGAACTAAATCCACTATGGCTGATGTCAGCCCTAATCTATGGCTTGTAACATCTAATCCAAGAATGGACTCCACCTACACCTTGATAGCTTCTCCTCCATCAGCGGTGTTGATGATGATGCTTACTGACTAAGTAAGAGATGGCTCCTCCTAGCTTCATCGGGTAGTGCTGGCTTCACGATAACGGCTTCTGTAGGGCTTCAACTCTAAGCATGGGGGTCAAACGGGAACGAATGAGTAATGAGCGTTACTCAGCAAGTTCATGATATATAGAGGATAATTTGATGCACTATCTACAGCTTTAGACTCGGAAGAGTCATAAGCTAATGCAAGGTTTTGTAAAACTTTCTTCAAGAGGTTGCTTTTACTTCTGAAAACTATGCCCGCCAGACCATCACAGGACTAGAACTTCATGGAGTTGCCTTTCCTGTAGCGTTCGCAGCTCCTTCCCGGAACAGGGGGTAACATGCCACATCTTTTTACACTCTGAGAGGTGCGTTACTTTACCCATGGACGACAAAGACCATGTTGCACAACAAGGCTCGAGATCCTGTCCACTCCCACTCAGGTGTGGGGCCCGGTTGTTGGTCCAAGCCAAACCGTGCTTCTCCGCACAACGCATGCCCACCCATTTCTGCCAGCAGGTGGAACGCCTAATTACACCCCTCACGATGGATATCTACACGCCCCTGGCAGACCATCATAGACCCGCAGAGTCCGTGGGAATTAAGGGATCCCACCCATGTGCATGTAGTCTCGCAAGACCTACATCGTACGTCTCTGGCAGCCCGTTAACATGCGAACGAGAAAAGATCACAGCTAACTTACTCCCCCCATAGAAGACCCATGGTTAACGCGGTATTTACGGCGCACCGAGTTCTGACGACATTTGTGATTAATTCCTAGGTAATACGTTCCCGTGCAGATGGAACCTTCCTTTGACCTATTCATCTTACCATGGTTCCATCCGCCCACCAAACGGAACACTACCACTCGGGTAGTCATTCAATTAGTCATATTATTATAAAAATAGGATCATGCATTCTTTTGAGACTAGGTGATAATACGATGGGGTTTTGCAATTAGTTTGTTATGAAGTACTGCAAAGGATATGAGCAAGTGATGAACTTGCCTGAGATTGAAATAACCATAATAATTCATGTCTTCGGGTTCAAGGGTGTCGTAGGAAATCCCGACATCTGAAAGATAGCAAAGTAGTCCTGGTAAGGACTACAGAAAACAATGGCAAGGATGATACATGCATAGTAATGAGATACATCGTGAATTACCCTGGAAAATACCCCAACTTACAAGTGTAAGCCACGTTTGATACGATATCTCAATCACACAGATTTTAGATAAAATGTTTCATTACTTGTGGTGATGTGGTTGTTAGTTCTTTTAAACTAGCATGTGTTTCACTTATACTTAGCAAACAACTGTTAATATGTTTAGGTAGAGGTTTTTATTACTCGTTAGATAATAAGACAACAACACATGGAAAATAACTATTGAAAAGATAACAGTCACATCTTATTTTATATTTCAAAAGGGTAGAGCATATTACAAAGAGTTTAATTGAAAATGAGGATCTGGTACATCTAACTCTATCATCACAATACTTGCTAATGACTAGTGATGATAGGTTTAGAAGGTGTGAAAACATGAGGGTTTTATTAGTAAGGAAAATAATGATGTGGTAGTCATCTCTGGTTTTTAATAGATATTATAGAATTTCAGTATACTTATCAAAACAAGTTTAGAAGTTAAGTAAAATGTTTTACAATTGACATATTTGAGTTGGGAATGTTGTTCTCTTTGTTTTGATATATCATTTGATGTTTTCTGAAAATATTTGAGTAAGCTATTAATTTTAAATGTATTAAATAGTTAGTCACAATATTACACACATGAAAACTTTGTCAAATGAGTATGAAAACAACATAGATGAGTTGCATTTGTCATTTGGAGCATTTTGGTATATAACTTGATTTTTTCTGAATTTTTGAATTATTTCTTATTTTTCTGAATTTTAATCGATTTAATTTAATTAAAGAAAGTTTTAAAAAATTTCAAACATGTTTAAAAAGTTGATAAACATATAGAGTTTATATTTCTAAACATTTTGATATATTTTTCATAATTTTCTGATAATTATTTTATGAGTTATTTAATTTATCAATTTTATTTATTTTCTGCCTTTATTTAAATTAACAGGTGGGTCCATGTGGAAGTATTTAATTGAATTAAAAGGGAAAAACAATTATGATGTCATGCTGACATCAGGCCTGCGTCATCACCGGAGGGGATTTCTACTGTGATAATAAAATCGAATGATTCATCAGGAATTGGCATGATTTGTTTGATCCTACGTCTATAGGGGAACAAGGGGAACCAGATAGTGGCGGTGGAGTGGCCATTTGGTCACCGGACGGCCGGCGGCGAGCATTTGCGCGACGGCGACCGGCGGTGCACGGGGACAGTGATGAAACAAGCTCGATTTGCTCAACGGAATATGCCACGAAGATCAGTGGCTCACCATGAGTACGGTGATGTGGTCGGGAAGGCTCGGAGAGGCGGCAATCGACGGCGCGGAGCTCTTCCTCATGGCGGCCGGAGAGGAAAACGACGGGCAATTCCGGCGATACCCGGTCTCCCGGCTTGCGTGACTCGGTGTAGAGACAGAGGGGAGGACAACGCATCCACCAGTGGTGTCCATTGCCCCAATGGTGACCGGAGACGACGGCGATTCGCGGAGGCCGTGGGTAGCTAGGGTTAGGGTTGCGGTTCGAGTTCATCCAGAGAGAGAGAGGCAGCGGGGCGATGAGTGAGAGTGAGGAAGAGGTTCACGACTCCCTCCTCTCCCTTATCCGCGTAGGGGAAAGCCAGCAGGAGGCTACACCGCGTCGATGACGCGACGGTGGCCGCTTCGGCCTTCTGGCCGGAAACAAGGAAGAAGAAAAGAATAAAGTACATTTGCAATAACCCCCTATAATTTCTGGATTTTGCATATTGGTCCTTCTGTTTAAAAGAAACATTGTTTTCAGGGCCTTTTTGTAAATATAAAAAATAATAAAAATCTGTTTTGGAATCCTTGTTGAATTTCCAAGCTCACCTTATTTTTATTTTGCAATTTTGAGCAAGATTTGAATTATATACTTAGGGTGCTAGATTAAGTGATTTTTGTTATTTCTCTCTATTTAAATTTCATATGATTGAAAATTACTTAGTGTATTCTATGACATGAAAATAATACCACTAATATGTTATTGAAATAATGATATGTTTTCTATTGGATAGTTTTTAGGTGTAATACCTTTTGGAAATACTTGGTAAGCTTTAGTAGTGTTTTATTTTTTAGGTATAGTAATAAAATCACCCCATAGGGAATTTTATTCCAAATCATACCAAATGATTTTAGTTGGTGAAGGGCTTGTTTTCTTTTATGATACCATGTCATCTTTTATAATTGAAACTCTTAGCAATCTTTGGTTGTCATTTTACTTAGATGTGTCTAAGAAAGGTTGCTGTTTTTAGTACTTGATTAAATGGAAAACTTGAGTGGCTTTGAAATCTCATTTGTTTGTTTTCCACCAGGTTCCAAGTATGAACATTATCCCATTCTTGTTTTACAACAAGTGATCATTTGTATGTTTATGTGTAGATGAGTTTTTGTTATCATCTGTTAGTCTTATCTATGAAAAGGATTTGAAAAACAAGGTGTTAAGCTTGTTACCATTAACCTCCACATATCACAAGACATGTGGACACAATGGTTTATTATTATTTCTTACTGGATGATTGTTTCCATTTAAAAGATTATTATTATGAGTTCATCATCTCTGATGAGCTTGACAGATGTTATGGGTTCTTTATTCTTTCCTAATGATTCTCTGGATTATTTCTTATGATCCCTTACTGAGGCAGTGTTGATTCTTGTGGTCTTCTATTTCTTGATGTTCTTCTCTCTAGTTGCCCCTAATCTTCTGTTATCACCTCTGTCCATTGCAGGTAGGTTCCTCTCTTGATTCCCAACCTCAACTGTCTCACCATTGTGGTGAAAACATCCAACTCATCCAAGCAAAGATTTTACTTAGAGGATTATAAAAGAATGTAGGTTTATTTTATGACATCAAGTTACCATATGCATATAAGTAGAATTTGTTAACAAGTGGATCAGACTTTCCTCCAAATTACTAATCATATACAATAGGCTGAGATGTACTAGGTGATTCGATCTTCTGTTTGTTTGTGTATGACACTCAATTGTTTGAGTATACAAAAGTGACCTGTTAACAAGGTAGCTAGTCTTGTTATCAAACTACTTCTATATAACACTAACATTGGAGTATCACACTCTTTCAAGAGAGTTAATAAGATCATATCAAGATATAAGAGTTTCTAAGTACTCTTATAGAATATTAGAGTAGCACTTTAAGCACTCTCTAAATAATCTTCCTGAAGATCTTCCTGTGATAGTCCTCCTTCCTTGTGATTGCTTATCTTGCAGAATGATTTAGAGAAGATTTGTAAACCAGATACAATGATCTAGACAACATAACAAGATCTAGATTAAGAGTTAGTTCATGCTTTTATTATCCTTTCCTATACTTCTTATTTTATTTCCCAAAAGATAGATACTTGTCTCATACATGATTGATTTTATTTAGCTTTCAATCCAATTCCTCTAATAGAGGTTATAACTTGTTGTTATTCATTACTTGTATCCAGGGATACTTGATTTGTTGATTATTGATGTGGGTGGAAATATAGAGTGTTTGTGGGATGATGACTTAAGATCGTAAGTTGATCAAGTGGTTCCTTGATGTGTTGAGACCTCATATGCTCACTTATATAAGATGAATAAGACAATGAGAATGTGAATGTTATTAGGGTTTAATGACTTATGTAATAGTTGTTAGTTGGTTACTCAGAGTGTCATGTTGTTACTTTATATTATTCATTTGTATTCATGATACAGATATAGAGGTTTGGACAGATCATATGTGATGATCAAGGTTTTAAGAGTGGTTGAAGAAGATTTGATTCTTCTCTTAGGTACTTCTTTTATAGTTGATGAGATATGTACATATTTGATAAATATGTTAATACAATATATCATTTCCGACTTTGGGTTTTGAGTTAACACTTGTTTGTATCACTAGTGTTCTATTGATTCTTTGTTAAGTACTTGTGATGGTTCACCTAATAATTATGAAATGATTTATAAGGATGTTGTGGCAATGAATTGATAACTTATGGAGTTGTTGTTTTATAAAAGATCACATCTTTGTTGATGAGATGATTCAATTATGCATTACTCATTGGTGGAAGTATGATTATCACTTATGTGATTTGGATACTCACCCCTCTTTGGTTGTAATTACCTAATGAATTATCCCAAGTCACTTATAGACTTGTGGTTAAGGTTGTTGATAGTTTGTGTTTGATCATAACCAATTATGGTTTGTCTTATCAAGTGATTTGGTTTCTTAAGATACTAGTTATAAAGATCACTCCAAATGTACTCCTGACTAGATGAACTAGACCTATTTCATCATGTCAAGTGAAACTTTGGTTACTTTGCTTTGTTTGAACTTTCGCGCCAAAATTTCCCGTACTTTTAGATGCATGCTTTGCAAATGCATGTATTAAATTTAGATCCTTATAACTTCCCAAACACTGGGATGTTACAACGGGGGAGATACAGAACTTTTCGTGAAAGGGGGCCGATATATTTAGGGTTTATGCCTCAGGGGGACTTTATAAGCTAAAGGGCGATGGCGGTGGGTTGCCAGGGGGCCCACACCATCCCTGGGCGCGGCCAGAGGGGGAACCGAGCCATCTATGGTGTGGCCCCCCTCCGGGTCTCCTTTGGACTCCATTAACGCTCCGGGAATTCTAAGACTTTTGGATTTTGTTTTGTCCAATTCCAAGAATATTTCTAGACCAACTTTTCTGAAATAGAAAAACACCAGAAAACAGGAACCGACTCTGTGGCATCTTGTCAATATGTTAGTCCATGAAAACATCCGGAAAACGAAGGAAAACATGTGAAAACAGAAAGGTATTGGATAGAAAACAAGCATGGAGCATCGAAAATTATAGATACGTTTGAGACGTAACAACGGCGGACAGAGCAGATACCAGAGGAGCCAGCGGACCCGGGGCCGGCGCCACAGGCCCCGTGGAGGGAAATATTTGCTCGCGGATACTACTCATCGACTCCGGTAAGTAGTTTGGCAAACTAGTTGTTACCGATATCATGTGCATTCAAAGTTGCTAACTTTTGCTCACACATGCATGTAGGGCCCGGGATGCTCCATGCACGTACCCATTGGTCATGCTGATGCCTCGCCGATGGGTTTCCGAGGGATCACCGGTTTATGCCGGTTGTGGTGCCTCGCCGACTTTGTCTCATTAGACCACACCGGTTCATGCCGGTGGTGCTGGCTCGCCGAGTTCCGGGGCTGGTTCGTCGCGCCGCCTGTCGCCGATTCGGACGAGGTCGGAGATGGGTATCCCAAGTGACCAGGACACCCTGTAGCTAGGACATGGTTGTGCTTCTAAGCACGGTTCAATGATGTTCGGATCATGTATGCACGGTTGGATGATATTCGGATCATGTTTGTGTGATGTTATATGATGTTTGCATTTATATATGATGTTTGTGTGATGCATATGATGTTTGTGTGATGATATTTGATATTTTGGGGATTTAATTTGTATTTAAAACCTCCAAAACAGCCCTGCAGAAATAACAGGAATTAAAATGATTTTTTTTTTGCTTACACCTGCGCCTAGGGGGAGCCCGTCGGCTTAGGTTGCTCTTCTAGGCCACCAGAGCACCTACGCCGAGGGGGAGCCCATCGGTGTCTCCACCCTAAACCGAGGGGTAGCCAGTCGGCGTCTCCACCACGCCCGCTTCGCCAGGGGCCTCCACGTGACCATCCTACACCGAGGGGCAGGCCGTCGAACGAAACCGTTCTGACAGCTTGTGGGGCCCACGAGTCGAAACACCGAGGGGAAAGGCATACACCGAGGGCCGTGACCCCTTCGTCGACGGACGTCTACCCCGATGGCCACTGTCGGGGATAGCTTACGCTGATGGGGATGTTGGCTACGCTGAGGGGTGCTGCCGTCGACGTCTGGAGCCTTTCCTGTAGTGCCCCCTGCTTCATGAGTTCCACAAACCACCTGTTGGAATTTTTTGCTTTCCACTCTGTGCTGGCCTAATTAGTTGGGTCTTTCATCACTTGATTATTTAATCAACCAATTAGCCCTATTGACAGCAAAATCGACAGTTTGGCCCCGCATGTCAATGCTTCAATTAATAAAAAAAATTAATAACTTAGAAATTCACAAAAAACTTAATTATGAGAGCTAAACACTGCATGCCAATGCTTCAACGAATGTCAAAAAAATATAAGACTTTGAGAAATCATAAAAATGGTTGTTCATTCAAACAATTATGAGTTTTTTTTTGTATGGATGCTCACTAGAATGTAATAAAAGAAAAATATTATATATAATTAACAAATAAAATATTTATGACATGTACTCATTGCTATGTGAATATTTATACATTTTTCCTATGATATACTTAGTATATCACGAGTATTTGTTTTAAAATATAAATATAAAAATGTTTTAAAGTAAAAATTGATGCGATAGATGGAATAAAGTCTATTAGAGTTCATAAAAAAATCATAATTGGTAGATGAAACTTTTTTACTTTTTATGAATTTTCAGTTTTATTATCTTTTTCAACATTAATTGGAGGATTGACATGTGGAGGCCCAGCTATCTGTTTTGCAATTAACATGGCTAAATTGTTAATTAGATAAAAAAAGTGCTAAAAACTGCAACAATTATGCCACAACATGGTGGAAAGCGTGAAAAATATGTCTAAGTGGTGTTTTGTGCACCACACGGAGCAGAAGGCGGTGGAAAGTGCAAAATTTCCTTGCCAAAATCGATCCATTGAATCGACAAGGTCATGCGCATGTAGCCGATCCATCGGCGAGTGCCTCGGGGACGAATCCGTATCGGTATGGTATCGGACAAGGACACGAGATCAGTGCGGGACGAGATCAAGCCAAGGGCCTCTGCCTTCACAGACGACCCCGGAGATCTTGGCTCATAGACCTCCGACATTTTTTTTTTCTTTTCTCTTTGTTGGGTCTTCGGATTTTTTTTCTGTCCCTCTCGAGGGCCACCTGTAACGAGGATTTGCTTTTCTATCTGATCGAATGGCAAAGCACCTACTTTAATCCTCAAGAAATAAGTGTATTTTCTTCTCCAAACAAATTAATATTGTACTACTACTTCATATTACTATTAAATTTGGAATCTGCTAAGCCACAGCTAGCTGTGTTTCAATTCGGTCACACATTTTTTTCTGTTCGTTTGATCGTGTTTGAGATTCGTGTGCGCTCGTCTTTCATTTCCGTTGCGTGGTGCTCATGGTCCAGGTACGTACGGTATGGGTTTCCATGGGCTCTTTTTTTTTTTTTTTTGATATGAGCTTCTTTGGATTTTATCCAGCGAGCCGTTTTTTCAGTACTCCCTCCGATCCATATTAATAGGTGCTAAAGTGGATGTATCTAGCAATAAAACATGTCTAGATACATCCACTTTAACACCTATTAATATGGATCGGAGGGAGTACTAGTATCTTTTTTTGGGGGTGTTCCACTACGTGTCTCATTCACGTCGGGAAAACAGAGAGATGGCTGGCGTCTAGCCCTGAGTGGAGTCTTGGGGGACATGCAGAGGCAGAGAGAGGAGCGGCTCCTCCGTGTTTCTCCAGCGAGTTGGTCGACACATGGCGAGAATAAGCGTCGGAGACAGGAGAGGTCGCCGGAAGCTTAGGTATGTCTCTGCGCAGCGTTCCTGCTTCCCTTCATCCTCCCTTTCGAGTTCTTTTTCCTGGCAAATCGAGCCTTTTATTCTTTTCTCTTTTTTCAACTTTAGTACGTGTTTTTCGCCTTTTGCTAGATAAGGATTTAGACGCTGATTTGTTTGGATTCTTTATAGCAAGCAGGTATGTATTTTCCTCTTGATATAATTGGATTTAGCTGGTTTACTTATTTTTTTAGTCATCAGCCTTCAACAGACCATAATTTGAAACTCTTTATCTAATTTTGAACTAGCTAAACCAGAAAAAAAAGTGACCTAAGTTGTCAAGTCTATGAAGAGGAATCGTATTGATTTTGCCAAGATGTTGATGTATCTTCTTCTATCAAGATATTTGTTTGGTCATTCGTTTCGTTTGTAATTGTTGTCGTTGTATTTTCTACGTGTTTAATTTTTAGTTTTGTTTGTCTCTCCTTTTTTTATATTTCTATTTTTGCAGGTTAACGGGAGTGAGTTTAATGGTGTGGATGGGTTTGTAGATATGAAGCGAAACATTTTCTGGGAGTTATAAGTAAGTTGAGACCATACAAGAGGGTGGTTATTGAGAATTTTGGATTTGGTTGTCTGCCACTCCTCGATTTTCATCATATCCCTTCGAAGTTTTCTAGGTGGGTCGGAGTTTGTCGGCTCGCTAGTTCACCGTGTCTGACTTATCTTTCTCTTAAACAAATGAATTTGTCTTAACTTTGTAGCTATTTTCTCCCCTATGTAATTCGCTCTATTTTTAGTTCCATTAGTGTCACTCTGAATTTGATGTATGCTTTGGTTTTTCAGTCACTTTGTTTCAGTCTTGTTCATTGTTTTGATAGTTATGCTTCGAGAACTGGATTTTGTGAATCTCTAAACTATGTTGCAACATGTGCTTTCAATCACTATTTTCTGCTTCAGTCACTTTACAAAAAATTAAGTCTTTTTCTGAATCTTTACAAATGATTGTTTTTCATAGTTTTGTATGGTTTATTTCTCTTTCTTGCTTCTTTCTCCCCTTTGTTATATGTTCTCATTTTTCCGTTTCATTGATATCTCTATGTATTTTTTTTTTGCCTCTGTGTTTTTCAGTCACTTTGTTTCAGTCTTGTTCATAGTTTCTAAATCTCTAAACTATGTTTGAGTCTTGTGCTTTTTTGCTCCATATGTAAGTTGTTTTTCGATGCCTATGTGTGATGTCTCGCTAGTTTCCCGCACTTTTGTTTTTCTAAATCTTTACAAATGATTTTTTTCAGAGTTTTGTATGATTTATTTCTCTTTCTTGCTTCTTTCTCCCCTCTGTTATCTCTTCTCTTTTTCCGTTTCATTAATGTCTCTCTCAATTTTATTTATGCCTCTGTTTTCCAGTCACTTTGTTTCAGACTTGTTCATAGTTTCTGAATCTCTGAACTGTTTTTCAGTCTTGTGGTTTTTTGCTCCATATGTAAGTTGTTCCTCTAGACTATTCATCTGTTTGCCGTATTGCTAGCAGATTATAATTTCTGTGTTTTATTACAGCCGCATCTCAGTTATGAGTTTTTTTGGTTATCTGTCATTACCTCTACTCTCTCAGTTCTTCTATTTCTTTATCTTCAGTAATCAGCCTTCAAGTAGTCGTATTTTTCTTCGCGGATGATTTTTCTCAAAGGGGTAGGTGGTTTAGGATGGGGTGGAGAAAGGTTGGTTGAGAAGTGGTTGTCGGGCCATATTCTAACGACCCTGCTTTTCTCATTACTCTCACCTATGTCATTCTTTTGCTTTGCGCTTCTTCATTGTAAAATATGAGGTTCAAGGATTTTGTCCATTAACTTGTTGTTAGATAAAAGTATTGATTTTTGTCTTTATTGTTCAACAGTTATAGTCTTCCGCAAGTGTGTTCTAATTTTTTAGTGGAAGGGGGTCTTTTGTGGGTAACTCCACCTACGCCACTGGTAAAAGCATAATTGAGTTGGAGAACCGGTTCCAAAATTGGAAAAGTAGAAGGGAACACGATTTCTTTCTCGGTTTCTGTTCCGTCATTTCATCTCTTACTTAAGTACCTGAGCTATTAGTCTATGTTTGACTGTTCCGTTAGTACCTGAAAATGGAGAAGGGAACATTTTAGTACCAGAAAATCAACTGATATAATATGTTCCCTTTTTTATATGTCTATTTTGTTATTATTTTTTTGGTTCCTCATGGCATATGAATATTTCTTTGCTTCATAAAGGTGAGATTCAAGGCATGTTTATTTCAGTTTTTCACAGGGATGCCGGTGCTGCTATGACAGAAGCATGTACACATGCTGCAGCACATGGAGAAACTCCATATTTGTTTTTATTCGATTCTCACTAACCTGAAGGTTGTGTGGCTGCGAGGTATATTTCTGATTTTTTGATAAAGAGGTGTATTTCTGATAGCAGCTAACCCAGAGTTATGCAGGACTTGTTCACCATCTATCACGCTCTTTGCCCACTATTCCTCACTTCCTTTTTCTGTTCTTTGATCCCGTTTGCTGGGCTTCTATGTGTGTTGGGGGAGACACGAGTCACAACATCAACAAATCCATATCCAAATAACGGCAAACAAGTCGAGCCAGGGTCCCGCGCAACAAAAAGCAAAGGTAAAAAGAGAAAAGCAGACGTGGAATTGTGGTACTGGCTGAAAATGTGTGTGTGCGCGAATTGATTTACAGCTAGCTGTAGATTAGACAGTCCCTTAAATTTAGTTGCGCAAACCAAACCGTTGCCTAAACTTGTCCATAACTACTACAGTACTACTATTTCATATTTGCTGGGAGCAAAATCTACTTTCAGATTGTGACTCATATTTGTTGGGAGCAAATTCTACTTTCACATCGTGACAAAATGTTCCTGTCATTTCCTAACAGGTTGCGAGGGAGACCGCACAAGAGATAGGAGACGCAGTTGGCTGCGGAGATTCCACGTAAGCAGACAAAGCTCGAGGCTCTGAGCTCTCGAGAGTTTCAGTCAGGCTGAGCCACGCACGACTGGCTCGGTAGTTGGGACTAGCTACAGAGTGAATCCGATGCGGCCGACGAAACCAGCTGCTGCCACGGTGCCGAGGTCGGCGCGGCCGACGACGTCCGGCGCCGCGAGGCTGCTGCAGGCGCCGGCGGTGGTGGCGCTAGCTGTCGTGCTCGCCGTGGCATCGCCGGCGCAACCGCAGAAGGCTTCGGAGGCGGCACCCAAGGACACGTTCCGCAACGTGCCGGGGACGCTGTCCGGGGAGGAGGGCAAGGAGGCGGAGCGGATCAAGCACCCGCGGTCGCCCGAGGCGGCGCGGTGCACCTCCAAGTGCGTCAGCACCTGCGTCCTCGGCGGCGCCGGCGCGCCCGGCGTCGGAGGCCCATTCAACGTCAGAAGGTAACTCAGCTACACCCATCCGTTGCCCGTCGACGGTCGACCGCCGGCTCCCTGCTCCGTGCTCTGCTTTCATCTAGCTAGCTAGTGAGCTTGTTCTTTCTGAAATCTGAACGTACTGAAGTGATGCCAGTGACTGACCAAGTGTTCAAATTTGCATGCGTCCAGACCACTCGTCGTCTTCAAGGACGGTTTCCGCAGCAGGCAGTACTGGTAAGCGCGTGCAGAACACTGTCTCAGACCATGAAATTCTCCGACCCTCGAGTTTACATCAATGCGTAATGCGTTCATTGCTTCCGCGTGAAAAATCCTGAACATTGTAGTTTATACGTACATATGAATTGCAGCCTGGTGGAGTGCTCGGACGTGTGCAACCTGATCAAGGACGGAGAAGATGACCAATGATCCATGATCACATCTCAGCAGCTCAGCTTAGTCGGAGGAGATCGAGAACCAACCTCGTCCAACGCCCCTCCATATATAATCAGCATAGCTGAATTCTGCTAAACAGCACACGAGCTCCGTGCCTATCAAAGTGTAAATGTAGGTGACTTTGATCTACAAACTACTATTGGGCGGACAGGGCTGACCTGGTTGGTGCCCAAAAAAAATTCAAGATTTGTTTTAGAGAAAAATCTCTTGTCTTGGCTTCAAATTGGTGAAGCAAATTCCTCACATTGCACACTGGTTGGCGGTGCTGGTATAGGATTGGCAGCGAGTCATATCAATGAGGGTGTTTGGTTGAGATTCAAATAAGCAGCTGTCAGCTGTGGTCTATGGAAAACACACTGTTTTGAAAAGCTGGTGGAGTTATGGAACCGTTTGACAAAGTAGCTGTCGGCTGCCAGCCGTTAATGGTGAAAAGTCTGAAACGCCCTTGTGGCGCTGAGAGTCTATTTGACTATTAATTTCGGGTAATGGCTTAGTATATTCATATTTCACTATTGTTTGAACAATTCTATATAGGAAAATCGATAAGGAGGCCTCTTCCACCATCACTGATGTTGTCAAGATTATAAAGTAGGGGAAGAAGCGGCGTCGACTGTACGATCAGCTTTAACGGATGGTACTTGTCTTCAACTGAATATAGCTTGGCTTCACGGCGGTGTAGTAGAGTACGGATGGGGTCAAAGTTAGCTGTGTCTTTTTATTTAAATAAAATAAATTTTAAAAATTGGTACCAACCCCACGTGATTTTTGTACCGTCGGCACCATCAGTTCGGTACACCTACTTTACTACCGTGAGATCGGAGTTGACGAAAGGTTAATAATAATTTCAGGCACCATAAAACTTGTACCCCTTTGGAACATATATTATTTGTTTTTATCGATCGATTTCTCTTGTAACCTACGTGGTATTTTCATGGACAACACTTTTGAATAATACTGCAGCTCTGCAACCGTACTCCCAGCTCCTCAATCCCTTACAGGAAAACTTACAATATTTCTTCAGAAAAATACTTACAGTATTCTCACATTCTCACAACATATAAATGAAACAAAATGTGGAAACAAGACATCTTCATATTTACCGCTAGTTTGCAGGAACCAAGTAAATAATGTCCAATTTTTAAATTCATACAAGCAAATCATCATTATATTTTCCATGCAATATATATATATATCCTAAATCACAAGCATGTCCTAATCAATACAGATTACATGTACACTAGTCATCAATCCGTGCACCTGCACGGGCTATTGATGTTTATTTGTTATGCTATATCTCGCCGTTTTTGCATGATAAAACATATTACTTCAAGTATTTCGTATTCTTTAATATTTATATATGAGTTGGATATATATTATTTTTAATGTTAGATAATTTATATTTAGTTAATATGGAGGTACATTTGTCGACTTGGTTGATATTAAATCTTTGCAACACATTTTCAATATTCATAAGAATAACACCTTGATCTAGTATAATTTGTGTGATTGTACATGTGCCTCCATAATTTATTCGGGTATAATGTTAAGTAATGCATAATTATTATGAAGAGACTTGCAACATGCATGTTGGTAGTAAGTCATTATTAATTCCATGCAAATATAATTTTTCTTATAACATGGGAGAACACCATCTCGTTATTTAATTATTACCGGAGTGGATAAGTATTTACTATTAAACCACGAAGCATTCATCACATTATTTTCCGGTTACATTCAGTTTTCTCATGATTGAGTTAGGTGATAGGTAGGTAAAAACAACTTGTTCTACGTTTTGCTTCTGTGACATGAATCAATCGGAAACAGGATGGAGGCGGGACGCCTTCCTAAAGATTCATCATGGTTCGATCATGTGATACGTTATTTCGCCACAGCCTCTATTGTCACATAATTAGTAGTGGAAGCTCAAAATGTCCGATTAGTAGATATACATATATAAGCTTATGTATTTTTCACCCATTAGAATAACCTGCTCACATGTGTATGAAATGATGTATGGGAAATACTCTCCACCACTGATCTCGAAATCGTGACATGTAATCAACCATGCCCACGGATTTCCCCCTGTCACTTGTCGGTGAGCTTCAGAAACAAAGAGTGAAGTCAAGAAGAGCATGCTAATTCTATTTTTCTGTTGAAGCAACAGATAGCATGTTCATTTGTAGTATTGGGTTTGATAATTTTTTATTTTTATTGTCCTTTTGCTATTAATAATTGCATAAGCTAGCAGCAAAATTTTCTAGATAAGAATCAACCGAAAAAAAAGATGATGTTACCTCTGCATCATTGCCGCAACAAAATATGGGTGTCGCTGGTTGTTGGATATCCTCACCGCTTTATTGTAATGCCTAGAACGACAACTAATGCGGTGAGAGCACTCGACGTCCTCACCGCCTTTCTGTAATGTTTGGCATGACATTGTTGAATAAGGGGATTGGAGAGGTAGATGTAATTTCTTTGAACAATATCCGTATGTATTGTTTCAAACTTCCATTGGTACATCTATTTCTTGCTACTTGTTTGAGATGTACAAATAATATTAATGTGGATGTATCAAATGTACCGTATAACTTACTTGTGTTAATCTTAATAAGCATAGTTATGTTTTCCAATTGAATTTAAATATGAAAAAAACCTATCATTTTGCACATGGAGGATCATAGAACTTAAATACCTGAATTCCCAATAAGAAACTTAAACCGTAGTTTTCATTGATTTGCGCTACTACACATGGAATTAACTGTTGAGTATGACGATGATATTCGACTATGAGTATGATTGCATTAAGTCTTTGCTAAAACTGCTGATTCTCAAGAGCTTAGTGCTAAATATGGTCTTGATCCTCAAATGATTGTTGGTTGGTATAGATCCTTTGCTTCTCATATTAATGTCCCTAAAGAAAATTGGGACATAAATCATAAACCTTTTAAAGACACTTACATGAAAAATGAAATTGTTATTAATGATTGCAATAAACATGCTCAAACTTCTAAAAGTACTATTTCTTATAAGCATGTTAATTTTTGTGGAGCACTTAGACCTTGTGAAAAGAATCAAATCGAAGAAGAATATTGTATCCATCATAGGAATAAAAAAAACTAGAACGTGGTACAGGGCTTTAGATGATCTTGGTGAAAAGTTTTGTGCCCTCTATCCTTTTATTTGTGAACTTTGCTATAAAGTGGGTCATTTCAATTTTCAATGCTCAAGCTGCAATAATAGCCTTTCGAGTCCAATGAGTACTGCAAGTTTGTATTGTGATGACATGATCACTCCTAGTCAGCATGATGAACTTACATTATTTTGGGGGTGTGAAGAGTTATGAAGAAAAACTTCTTTGGTAGATATGAGTGCTCTTGATATGAATAGTGTCATGCATGGTTGTCATCTTTATTGTGTTAATAATTTTAACGCAAATACTTACATAAAAAATATTATAAAAGAGGAGACTTTACCAAAATATGGCAGGACTAATATTTTTTTGTTCTTATTAATGAAGAGGAGGAATCCTCCAAAGTTTTTTCTATTGTTTCTGGCAATTAACCAGGTATGTGAAGAAGCTTCCTTTCAACCCTCTCCCTCCTAAAGAGGGGAAGAAGAAGAACAAGAAGAAGAACAAGAGTAAAAGGAGAGGGGTAACGGTATCTCCCCCTAAGCATGTTGCCCTATGATAGTTTTTGCTGATGAGTCTGAACTCGATGATTTTCCTATGCCTGTTATTTACGAAAGTGATCATGATTGGGAGAAAGACACTACTTTTGATATTGAAAATATCTTTGGTACCAATTCTAAAAATGATGATAATTGCTGTACTACTAGTACCATCCATGTTCCTTCCAATAATGATATAGAAAGCTCTGAGCTTGTGGATGATGTGTTTGAAAATCCTTTTGCTACTGATGATTATATGCTTGATACATCTCCTTCTAGTAAAAATGATGATATGTTTACAAATGAACACACTTCGGAAGATAACTATTCTATTGCTAATAATGATATTATGCCCCCAGCCTTTGATAATTATGAAGAATACTATAACATAGGCTATAATTACAATTATCCTTATGAAACGTGTCATAGTTATGGAGGGATTACCCAAAACCATCTCCCTAATATACAACTTGTCTATAATGTTGAAGTTCTTTATGATGATCACAAGGATGATCATGATATCTTCAGTCCACCTACTATTGAGGAGAAAATTAGTTATGATTACAATATGCCTCCTATATTTGATGATTATGGTGATGAGAATGATAATGGTAGCTATTTTGTTGAATTTGCTCCCACTACTATTAATGAGAATGACTATGCTTATGTGGAGAGTAATAATTCTTTTATGCATGTGGCTCATGATAAGAATATTTTATGTGATAGTTATATTGTTAATTTCATTCATGATGCTACTAAAAGTTATTATGAAAGAGGGAAACATAGTTTTACGCATTTCAACAATATTAAGTTTCCCCTCTTTATGGTGAAAATTTTGAAGTTGCACTTATTTTGTCTTCCTATGCTAGCCACTTTGTGCTTTATTGACTCTTTTTCCTACAAGATTCTCTTTCATAGGAAGTGGACTAGACTTAAATTTGTTTTATATTTTCTTATTGATGCTCTCTTTTGCTTCAATTCATATTTCTTATGTGAGCATGTTCTCAAATTATCATGCCTAGCTAAAAGGCTTTAAATAAAAGCACTTCTTGGGAGATAACCCATGTTTTTATTTTTGCTTTGTTTTTCTCTGTTTTCTTTGAGTCAAGGTGTTGTTTTCTTGTGTAGCAACTTCTTTGTATCTTTATTTTATTGCATTTGTTGTTCCAAGTAAAGTCTCTAGTGAAAGTTGATGTTAGATTTGGATTTATGCACAAGAAACAGATTTCTGCCGTCCACCGTTAAATTCGTGTAAATTCACAAAAAGATCAAAATGACCTGAAAATTTTTGTGCTTATTCCTCAGCTAATTCCGAAACTTTTTCTAGCTTTGCATTTTTCTCTTTTACTATGTCGAGTGGAAATTTTTTCTTCACAAAACATCAGTGGCTGTAGCTAATGTTTAAAAAGTATTAATAATGCTTGTGTTCATGGAGAACATGTGAATTTTTTATTGTGCACTAACCCTCTAATGAGAATTACATTGAGTTTGGTGTGAAGGAAGTTTTCAAGGATCAAGAGAAGAGGGTGATATAATGTGATCAAGAAGAGTGCAAAGCCGAAGCTTGGGGATGCCCCCGTGGTTCATCCTAGCAAATTCCAAGAAGACTCAAGCATCTAAGGTTGGGGATTCCCAAGGCATCCCCTTCTTCATTAGCAACTTATCAGGTCACTTCTAGTGAAATTATATTTTTATTCGGTCACATCATATGCACATTACTTGGAGTGTTTGTTTGTTTTTTTTGTTTTTTTTGCTGTAATAAACATAGTTGGAACCCATCATTCTTGTGTGTGAGAGAGACACGCTCCGCTTTTTCAGTTGAATACTCGTTTTCTTTCATGCTCGTATTCTTAGTTTTTCTTCTAGCTGCTGCAAATCCTTTTAGCTCCTGTTTTTTATGCATCTCTTATTTAGAGATGTTAGTTCTAGTAGAGTTATGTTAGTACTCTCTTGTTTAATTGCTATATTAGATGGATAGTTTTTGTTGTTTAGTGATTTATGGAAATAGAAATTGCTACATGTGGTAGCCAGTATGTTGGAAAAGTCTTGCATGCTCTAGTGGGTCATTAAATTGTTTCACTTGATTATTTGTTGTTGTTTTGAGATATTAATATGCTCAATGGCAAACCTGCTGGTCTAGTGAAGTAAAAAGAATTAATGGTTGGTCTAGAAGTTTGAAACCGTGCCACACTCGAAAAACCAGTTGACAGTATAATGGTATATGAATTCCTCTGCAGATAACATTCTAAATGGCTTTTTGTTACGCGCTAAGGTCGGGGTAGCCAACAGTGACTTGTCACTGCCACGGACCCTCTTGGAGTGATCTTCGTTATTCCTTCGATAATCGGATTTGTAGATGTAATATTTTAACTTGTGAGTTCTAAGTTGCGGTTTTCTGGCACTTCCACCATCCATATTTGCTAGCCTCTTCGGTATTGTGCATTGCCCATTCTCACATTGAGAGTTGGTGCAAGATTCGCCAGTGCATCCAAACCCAGTGGGAGGACTTTGTTCTTCTACACATATGCCCAAAATATCTTCCTCAAAACAGCCACCATACCTACCTATCATGGCATTTCCATAGCCATTCCGACATATATTGTTATACAACATCCATCTTCATTATGTTACTTGTTATATGTTCCATTGTTATTTTGCATACTGCTACACTGGCAGGAGAATTTAGTTTTATACATCAGAGACATTTCAGTTTCAGATATGAGTACTAAAAGTGTGATGATTCATTGTCAAATAGAGTGTTGCCCCTACTAGTGAGGATATATATAAAAAAGGAAAAAAAGCCTAAAGAAAGAGGGCAAAAGAGAGATAATAAAGAGAGAGGGGGCATCACTACTATCATTTATTCCACACTCATGCTTAGTTAGCACCAATACTTCAGTTTGGAGAGAGTTTTCATTTTATGACTTGCATAACTATGTGGGGAACTTACATTATAGAACTTGGCTTCTATATTCCAATGATGAGCCTCCTCAAAAATGCTCTCGTGAATAAGAAAATTGGATGCACCCCACTAGTTCCATTGGAGAGCTTTCATACACTTATAGCTCTATGTGCATCCGTTGTGTGGTAATCACTACTCCTTGCATAGTTTCGATTATAAGACTTCCTCTTGTCTAATGATCACTTTCAGCTGTGTGAGACTTTCTTCCATTGATCTTCCAAACCCCCCATAATGTTCTTTTAGCCATAACATCCTGCTGTCGGGAACCAATACAGAACGCTTGCTTGTTTGGAGTGACCAAATAGCTTGATGATTGTTCCATGTGCATATTGTTGTCGCTTGACTTGGTCCTAACGGGCTTTGTTGTGAAAGTTGGATGCTTAGGATGATTATATTGTTGTTCTTGAAGCTTAAATCATCTTTAATATACTTTGCACAGTCGATTGTTTTTAGTATTGATCGTTAAAAAGTTTTACTTTGTTCTTCTTAATGGTTTATACATTACTCTATATCAACTATAAACCACAACCTTTACTCATTTGATCTTAGTTTACATGCTTTACATTATGATGATCAAGTTTATGTTGGTAGCATGTCACCTTAGAAATTATTTGTTTTTATCATTTACCTACTCGAGGACGAGTAGGAAGTAAGCTTGGGGGTGCTTGATACGTCTCAAATGTATCCATAATTTCTGATGTTCCATGTAGTTTTCTTGCCATATGCTACATGTTTCTTATACACTCTATGTCATTTTTATGGATTTTCTGGGACTAACCTATTGACAAGATGCCACGGAGTCAGTTCCTGTTTTCTGCTATTTTTAGTTTCAGAAAAGTTGTTCTCGAAATATTATTGGAATTGGACGAAACAAAATCCCAGAGTCTTAGAATTCTCGTAGCGTCAATGGAGTCCAAAGGAGATATGGAGGGGGGCCACAGGGAGGCCACACCATAGGGGGGGTGGTTCCCCCTCTTGCCACGCCCAGGGGAGGTGTGCCCCCCCTGGCTGCCCACCGACGTTTCCCTCTCGCCTATATATTCTCCCTGAGGCATTAACCCTAAATAAATCGGCCCCTTCCATGTAAAGTTCCGTAGCTCCACCTCCGCCGCCGACAAGTTTCGGGGGACAGTTCCGGCACCCTGCTAGGACGGGTAAGTGCCCCCGGAGCCACCTCCATCGACTCCACCGCCATCTTCATTGTCGTTGCTGTCTCCTATGATATGGAGGGAGTAGTTCTCCCCCGGGGGTGAGGGCTCTACTGGTAGCTATGTGTTTCATCTCTCTCTCTCTCTCTCTCCCATGGTGTGATCTTTATGTGATCATGAGCTTCGTAATTTAGTTGAATAAGTAGATGTTACTCTTCATCTGTCATGCTACTCAAGTGGTTTTGTTATGAGATCTCCATAGACACTTTGATCACGGTATAATGGTGATAGTGTGTGCACCGTGTGGTTTAGCATGATATTTATATTTTGTGTTGGATGACCCTATGAAATTGTGGTGTTTGTTTGGAACCATCTAGGTCTCATGGTGATAGAGTGGGGATTACCTGGATGGGGAAATGCGAACTATAAGGAGTGCTCCTATAGCCCTACGCAATGATTGGTGTTTGTTATCCGACCGGTGGTTCGGAGTAGCATAGTGAAGAGATGATATTTATGCATTCAATTATGTTATTATTGTTGAGAGTGTTCACTAGTGAAAGTATGATCCCTAGGAATTGTTTTTAAACATTGAAATACCGTTTACAATCAGTTCTACTACATGTTTGCTTGCTGCCATTTTTATTTCAGATTTCTATTGTCACTTATAATCTTCCATATTACTTGTATTTTACTCTCTCTTCGCCGAATTAGTGCACCTATACAACTTAAAATTTTATTAGGTGTGTTGGGGACACAAGAGAATTCTTGTATCATAATTGCAGGGTTGCTTGAGAGGAGTACCTTTGACCTCTACCTCCCTGAGTTCGATAAACCTTGGTTGTTCCACTTAAGGGAAACTTGTTGTTGTTCTACAAATCTTTGTACTTGGAGGCCCAACACTGTTTACAAGAATAGAAGCGTACGTAGACATCAGTATGTGATTGTTGGCAGGCACCCGAGGATTTGGCTAGCCATGGTTTGTGTAAGAAAGGTTGGGAGAAGTGTCAAATATTTTATGCTCTCCGTATGTTTATCAAATAAAAAGCTCTAGAACATGAGTTAATCCATGCTTCCCTCTGTGAAGGGTCTATCTTTTACTTTTATGTTGAGTCAGTAAATCTACTTCTTTCTGTCTTAAGCAAGCATTTGAGTTGTTGCGATCCAACCATTTATATGTTGATTCCTTCAATCATGTCTTTTATCCTTCCTTGTCTAGTACAATGTTGTTATCTGAATGAATACCACTTTGAAAGTTATCAATGATTGCAAGAGACTGTTATGATTGAGCATGTTAAACTATGCAATATAAGCTCTAATATAAAGACTCTGATCGAAAGATAAGTACAATATGTTAATTGTTCTCTAACCAAGAACGAAGTTTTCCTTAACCAATTATGATTTCCTTTTGCACCTTTATTGTGATTCCCTCTAGTCGTTTCAAGTTGAGTTATATGAGATGAAGTTGTTGTCTAGAATGACTTGTGTATTCATAAATATGATGCTTCTTGTCCGTATTTTATTTATCGACACTTCATTCCATAAACCCGTGGTCATGTTTAATGAGTCCAGTTTCGCTTGGGGACAAACGAGGTCTAAGCTTGGGGGGAGTTGATACGTCCATTTTGCATCACTATTTTATATCTTAATTTTCTGTTATTCATCAATATATTGCATATTATGATGCATTACCTATGTTATTTCATCTTATTTTGCATGTTTAATAATTACTGGAGAATAATCACCGGGACAAGAAATCTGATGGAAAAAGTACCGTCAAGATACCCTATTTCTGAACATCAGAAGAAGAAGAGGAAATTTCACATAACACCAACTATTGGGGCTTTTGTTGCACAAAACCACAACTCTAGATTTTTTTGGCACAAACCACTAATGTTTGGGGTAATTACTTGCACAGAACACAACTCTAGAGTGATTACCCTCTTTGACGAGTAATTAAGCACATAGACCCACCTGTTTATGAACTGGTCGATCTTCCAACAGAGAGCGCGTGACAAGAACAGACCCCGCGATGGCGGCAGCATTAGGAAATATCCATTATGCAAAAAGCATTAGAAAATATCTACATAACTCAACACATCTATACAACTGCATTCAGCTCTGATGATAATCCAAATCATGAGCTGAACATGGAGTCTTGAAAATTTGACAATACTGGTGTTCCCAAGTACTTAATTATCTATTAAAGAGGGTAAACGCAGGATTTGGGTTCTGTGCAACTAATTACTCAAAATATTGGTGTTTTGTGCTAAAAAAGTCCGGAGTTGTAGTTTGGTGCAACAAAAGCCCCAATGGTTGGTGTTATGTGCAATTTCCTCGAAGAAGAAGGGGGGCATCGGACGAGTCTTAGAAGTCCAGAAGAGGGAGCCAGCCACGAGGAGAGCCGAGGGGGGGCACCAGGGGCCCATGCCACTAGGCGGCGCCCCTTCTTGGCCGCGCCTGGGGGTGGTGTGGCCACCCTGGCCTACCTCTGGCCGCCTCCTTTCGCGTACTTGACCCCGAGGGAACCCTAAGCCTTAGGGAACCATCGAGGAAATATTCTGACGCCTCCTCGGGGCGGAAAAAACAGAGAGAGAAAATCTCTCCGGCAGGGAGAAATCTGTCGGGGAAATTCCTCCCCGGAGAGGGGAAATCATCGCCATCGTCACCTTCATCGCTCTGGGCATCATCAAAATCATCATCATCATCACCAGCACCATCATCCTCACCATCCATCTCCGTTCCGATGTAACAATTAGGGTTCTATATTGTTGTTTTCCACTAGATCTCTCCCGGGGTGGATTACTTGTTCGTAGTTGATGCTTACGAGATTTATCGGTGTCTGCACTTTATGACCAGACTGTTATTCATCATTATACCTCCTCCGATTATGATCCATATGATGTATTTTGAGTAGTTCGTTTAGTTCTTGAAGACATGAAAGAAGTCAAGATGTTAGTAGTGGAATTATGTTGAAGTAATATCTAATGGTTTGATATTTAAGTTCTGGTGTTATTCTTCTAGTGGTGTCATGTGAACGTCGACTACATGACACTTTACCTTTATGGGTCTAGAGGGATGCATTATGTATTTGACTACTAATTGTGGGCTTGCCGGAGTGACAGAAAACTAAACTCCCGTTAGAAAACCGATGCATGAGGGAGTGCAGGATCCCAGAGTTTAAGGTTGTTGTTAGATTTATCTTAATTACTTTCTTATAGTTGCGGATGCTTGCAAGGGGTTTAATCACAAGTATGTATTAGTCCTAATTGGGCGGTGCATTAGCATAGGTTCACTCACATAACACCTATCAAAACAATAAATATTAATCAACTGTATGAAACGAAAGCGCTTGACGAAATTCCCATGTGTCCTCGAAAACGTTTCGTAATCATAAATAGACCAACCGGCTTGTCCTTTGCTCTAAATAGTATTGGGCCACTCGCTGCAATTATATTTACTGTTTTTTATTTACTCGCACTTTATTTATCTGCCATATCAAAAACCACCAAAAACCTCTTTGCTAGTGTTTAGAGTGAATACTATATCCAACCTGTTTGTCAACACCTTTTTCTCCTCGTTGGGTTCGACACTCTCATTTATCGAAATTTCTACGATATTACCCTATACTTGTGGGTCATCAGAAAGAAACCGTGGCGTCTTCAAGAAGGGGAGGACGTCCATGGCCGCCGCCAGCACGGGCCCGAAAAAACCTAGGCGAGGGTTTCCCCTCGGCAGACCTCTCCACCTCCAACACAGGGCGAGAAGTGCCACGGGAACGGCGATCCCACCACTGCCACGCCACGCAACTCGCCAGGCACCACCCGTCCGCATGGCCGTGGGCCCGAACAGGACCACCAGAACCTTGGGCTCGCCCGCCAACCCACAGGTTCTCCACCTTCCGGAGTCGTCGCCCTGGCATCCACGTGAGAGAGCTCCAACACCAAATTCGCGGCGAGCAACCCCCGTGGTTACCAGCATTGCCAGATCTGGGCAGGGACAACAGTCAGCAGAGCACAACGAGGGTGTGGGGCCCTGCCCCGACACGCAACCGCAGCTCGAGCGGACACGCCAGGGAGCCTCCATGCCCGCGAACAGGCCGGCAAGACGACGCCGCCCATGTCCATCATGGCCACGCCGAATGTCCCGCATCAAAGGAGCAGAACCATGACGCCCGCGCCGCCAACCACCCCGGCAAGCCGCTGTTGAAGCCGCCGCAAGGCGTCGGACCTCGCAGGTGCCGCCGCCGAAGCCACCAGGCTTCTACGAAAGCGCCTCGCCCCTCAATATATTTGATCGCCGTGTTCCGTGGTTTGGGTGGCAACACCCATTAATGTGGCAGACACGTGTCCGGTATGGGCTACGGCACGGCCGGAGACAAATTTGATGTCTGCCACGGCAAATTGGTGCGGTCAGTAGAGCTTGGCCCCTTTTGTCCGTTTCTTCTTCTGAGACCTCTCAACTACTAGTAGCGACGTGCCCTGCTGCCACCCCAATCACTCGCCGCCCCATCCCCTCCACACTCTCTCTCGCCTGCTGCCTTCTCTTCTTAAGCTCCTATGGCCGTTTCACCCCCAATCGCACGCGCGTGCCAGTTGCCCATTTCCATCTTCCGCAATGTCCATTCGCGCCCTCCGCTCCTTCCCCACCGTCTACGGCGTGAAGCCGAGCGCCCGCCTGGTCCGACGCCATTCCCGGCTCGACGGCGGCCTCCGGGCCAGCTCCGTCGCTGTGAACGGGGAAGTGGGGCTGGGCAATATGAGTGCTGAGAAGAACGAGGACGCGGCGAAGGGGGTCGCTGACGAGGAGGACAGCCGACTTACGCCTCTCTACGATGATGGGTTCGGGGCCACGACCGTGAAGGACTACTTCGCGGCCGCCAGGGCCCTGTCCAGGGACGACGGAGGGCCGCCTCGGTGGTTCTGCCCCATAGAGTCAGGCGAACCGGCGGTGGAGGACGCGCCCCTTCTGCTTTTCTTGCCAGGTTGGTCCTCCAATCTTTCGAGACTAATAACCATGCTTTCCGGTGTACTTGTTATGAATCGGAATCAGCTCTTAAGCGTGAGATCACTTCTATTCTATCTGTGGACTGTGATTACCTAAATAGACAACCACTTCTAGGCTTGCTTCTGTTCTAAGACTGCACCTCGAATCGACTGCACTGCAGGAACCGACGGCGTTGGGATGGGACTCATTTTGCACCACAAGTCTTTGGGCAAGTGAGTATATCTTGTTTCCTTATGCACACAAATATATATAATGATCTCACTTTATGGTACCACGTGCTATCACCTTTAGCCAAAAAACTCCTATCAGAGCAATCGCAGTTCAAGCAGGAAAGCCTCTGCTTTCAGTGTTAGAAACTTTTATCTGATTGCTACTTGGCTCCGTGCAGTCATGATCTACCAAGTTAATTATGGCAAAGATAAGGCCTACTAGTCTGGGATGACGAATGGTTCTTGCACTAGAATAGTACCGTTTTTTTTTTCTTTTACTAGAATAGTATCGTTGATGCATTTTTTTAGCTCCGAAACTGGACTGGCCCATGTGACTGAAAAGTACATGCCTCTTTGTTCTCTTGTACTACCTAGGTAGCTTCTTTGATCTCACCACTTCGGCAGTTTAAAAGTCTAATCCCCCATGCATGTTTCTCACTTCCAGGGCATTTGAGGTTCGTTGCTTCCATATACCAGTAAATGATCGTACGCCGTTTGAAGGTATGACTTGCCTTATTCCTACTATTCTGTATTAAGATTACAGTAGTATCACCCAAGTATAATTCCGCAAATATACAGGACTATGACTATGACCATACCGTATTTAATTATGGAAGAAAAACAGAGACAAGTATACTGAAATTAAGCTTCTATCAGTCTAACATGAAAGATAAAATGATTACAGGGCTATTACAAATTGTCGAACAATCTATCAAATATGAGCATAGTTTGTTACCAAACAGACCGATATATCTTGTTGGAGATTCGTTTGGTGGATGTCTGGCGCTTGCAGTGGCAGCTCGTAATCCACAAATTGATCTGGTCCTCCTACTGGTAAACCCAGGCAAGTGAAAAACGTTGTTGTTTGGAATTTAATGAGATCGAAAGTCTTGTTTTCATAAGGCCTTTTCTTATATTGTAAAATAACTTACTGTCTTCTTCTCTTTGCAGCAACATCGTTTGCAAAGACTCCATTGCAGCCAATATTGCCTCTTTTGGAAGCGATGCCAAGTGACCTTCATGTTACAGTTCCATATCTTCTCAGTTTTGTTATGGGTATACTTTCTTAGCTTGCTAATTACATGGTCTATACTTTTTACTAGCTGTTGTCTGCATCTTTTCTAACTGTCTGATCTGACATGCCTGTCATAACTTTGTCTGTTAATTTCATCATATTACAATACTAGTATAAAAATAAATTTAATGCATGTTCATACTATGGAAAATTACGTTTAAGAACAGTAGGACGAAAGAAGAAAAAAATCCCCTAGTATGAACTGAACAACTTGGAAGACGTGATCTTGATTTTTGAGTTATTATTTTATAGTAAATGCATATCCAACCTCACTGTACGTACTTTTAAAATTTAATGCTTGTTCCACTTTTTCTGATGAGCTAAGGTTGTTTTTGAGCAGCTGACCCTCTGAAGATGGCTATGGTTAGCATTGAGAACAACCTTTCTCCTCCAGAAACTCTTCAAAAGCTTGCAGAGAGTCTCACTTCTTTGCTGCCTTTGCTTTCAGTATGTTAACCATACCTCCTCCTGTTTAAAGTTTTTCTATCTACCAATCCCACACATTTTTTGTAAGTGACCTCCTATTCAAACGTAAGGGCTAAGGAGTGCAAGAAACATACGGATATAAACTTCCTAAACGTTATTTTCTCAGTCCTAACTCTATCCGCCAATATTAATTAACACGATTTCATTCGTAGTCTCTTATTTCGAGGATGCTCAGGAGATCTCTACTATAGGAAAATGTTTTTTTTTACACTTTTAGAAAAGCATATAGATTATAGTTGCATTTGTTACACTTCTAGAAAAGGATCGGTTAGATTGGTGTTTAGTTTAATTAGCCAAGTTGCCATGATGTAGTTGGTCAGTCTCCGTGTTTGAGCTGTACAAGTTGAGTACGATAGACATAGGTGTATGCAATGGTTAGCAATCTGTGTTGAAATATTTTTTTTACTGTGAAAGGATATATATTTCTTTCATCCCACTATTTTCGGAAATCCAGTTTGTGCACTTTGCCCTCGGAGCAATCAGTTACAGCATCTTATGTAGCTACTTAAACACTTAGAAATACTTTTGTATTAGTATTTCAATCCTTTCATTTATCAGGAATTGGCAGATATCATACCAAGGGATGCACTTTTGTGGAAGCTTAAGCTTCTTAAGTCAGGAGCAGCCTATGCTAACTCTCGTCTTCATGCTGTACAAGCTGAAGTTCTACTTCTTGCCAGGTACTTGCTATAACAGTGCTGGCTAAATTCTGTCATTCTCTAACCTTGATGGAATCATTTATCTCGACTGGTTTGATATGATACTCTAAATATTAATATATTTAGTGGCAAAGACAATCTTCTGCCTAGTGGAGAAGAGGCAGATCGACTCTTCAAGACACTGAAAAACTGCAGAGTTCGATATTTCAAGGACAATGGCCATACACTACTTTTGGTACACTCGCAATTCATCGAAATGTTCCTGAGCCAATCCAGTGTTTTTATCTCATTAATAATATTTATGCGAAGCACTACAGTACAATTCTGAAAATCATAATGTTCCTGCATAGGAGGATGGTGTCAATCTATTATCTGTCATAAAAGGTGCAAACATATACCGTCGTGGCAGACAACGGGACTTTGTGACGGACTACCTCCCCCCTACACTAAATGAGTACAAGAAAACATTTGATGAGGACAACAAGTATGTTTCATCTTCTGAGAGCACTTCCCTGTTTCCCTTGGCATAGATCTAGCAAGTGAAAAACTTAAACTTTTGCAGATTGTTTCACCTTGCACTGAGCCCAGTCATGATGTCTACTCTGACAAATGGAAAAATTGTCCGTGGCCTCTCTGGTGTTCCTGACCAAGGTCCTGTCTTGTTTGTGGGTTATCATGCACTGATGGGGATCGAGTTAAGCCCACTGTATGAAGAGTTTTTGAAGGAGAAGAACACGGTTGTTCGTGGCCTGGCTCATCCGGTGTTGTTTGGAACAAATATGGAGACATCGCGCCAGGAGTTGTCTCGGTTTGATACAGTTTCTTTGTACGGCGGCTTACCTGTCACTCCAATCAATATGTACAGGCTATTTGAGAGAAATCAATATGTTATCCTCTATCCCGGTGGTGTCCGCGAAGCTCTACATAGAAAGGTGTGCTTAATGTCACCACATATCTACTAAGTCTTGAAAGAATCACTAGGGGCAGTTTGGAAGAATGATATCTCTTGGTAATATTCTGGTATTGAAGTCAAGTTTGAACCAAATTCCAAAACTTAACCAAAAAATACTTCTCTTCCAAACAGGCTCTTACAGTTTTATCACACAGAACTATTTTGCAAAAACATAAATAACACGTTATTTATTATTATTAGGAGTGTCCCACTGATATAAAAATGGTATGATCAAGGCTAGTACCTAACTGTGTTCCACAACTGAAACACAAACTAAAGAATGTTGTGTAAGTGTTAGCCTACTAGATATTTTTTACTTCTGTAACAATTGAGCTGAATTTGGCAGGGTGAAGAATACAAGTTGTTTTGGCCAGATCAACCGGAGTTTGTAAGAATGGCAGCAAGGTTTGGTGTTACTGTCGTTCCATTCGGGTTTGTCGGAGAAGATGACGTTTTAGAGGTTGCTTTGCTAATCCCTTTTTTTTGTTCTATATATGATAAATCAACAGGTGTTTTAGAAGGAAATTCGCATTTGGATGCCATATCATCTAATATCTTCACCAATTGACCTTTAAGAGTCTCACAAGACAGCTTATCTAAACATGAAAGCACAAAATGACTTTGAACATTCATGAAAATGCACAATCTCTAGTTTCTGCACGAGATATGTGGTGATAACACAAATTTTGACCATGGTTATGTACTGAATCAGGCGAAACTAAACCAAGTGTATCTGTGTGTTCTTTCCGCAGTTGGTTCTGGATTACAATGATCAAAAGAACATTCCGTTCCTTCGAGAGTGGATAGTGTCAATCAACAAAGACAACCAAAGAGTGAGGTCAGGTTCTAATTTCCAAACAAATAAAAACGTGTTACTCAAGGTACCTTCATGATTGCTTACTCAAACTCTTTTTCATTACACTGCACATTTTTCATTTCAGAGATAGCGTCAAAGGAGAGGAAGGCAATCAAGACATGCACCTACCTGCTATTGTTCCCAAGGTACCTGGGCGGTTCTACTACCTGTTTGGCAAACCAATTAAAATGAATGGGATGAACAATGTTCTGAGAGATAGGAACAGCGCGAACGAAGTGTATTTACACATCAAATCGGAAGTCGAGAACGCCATGTCATACTTAAAAAGGAAGAGGGAGGAAGACCCTTACAGGAGTATATCACAGCGTGCTGTGTACCAGGCAACATGGGGTGTTTCTGCTCAAGTCCCAACTTTTGAACCATGAAAAGTACATTGGCAGTTTGGCATAAGCAGAAACAGAAGAACGGCTAGTACTTTCTGTGAAGGAAGTGAGGTCCAGCTTTCTGCAAAGCCCACTGTACAGCTCTTACATTAGTTATGTATTTGGAAGAAAATATCCATTAGATAGCATTCATTACCCCTTGTATGTTATGCTATGTGTGCATGCCCTTCGGACTGAAAAATGCTAGCGCCACCTTAGAGAGGTTGGTGCGCATTGCCTTGTGCTCTCAGATGGGAAGAAACACGGAGACGTACGTGATACCATCATTGTCAAGGTTCACAAGGAGCGCACGCACATCATGGACCTCGAGGAGACCTTTGCCAACCTGCGCAAGTTGAAAATCAAGCTCAACCCCAACAAGTGTGTCTTTGGGGTAACTTTAGGGAAGCTCCTCGGCTTTCTGGTTTCACACCGTGGCATCGACACTAACCCTGGCAAGATCATGTCCATTGAGAAAATGCAAACCCAACGGTGCCTCAAGGACGTGCAATGCCTAGCAGGATGCATGACTGCCCTCGGGCGCTTCATCTCCAAACTTGGCGAGAGGGCCCTGCCTTTCTTCAAGATAATGAAAAGACCTGGCACCTTCAGGTGGAATCCCAAAGCAGTTGTTGCATTTGAGGACCTCAAGAGGTATCTGGCAAGCCCACCTAGTGTGGTTGGTAACCAAGAGGGGTCCCGATACTCACAAATCGACCAAGAGGGGGCGGGGAACACGAAGGAGACTAGAGGGAAATCGAAGGTAACAAAGTAACAGATAAATAGCGCGAACTCGAAGATTCGATCTCCCGGCAACTAGACCGTGACGACCGCCTCTGGAACTCACAATCAACCCGAACTCACCTTGTCAAAAACCAATTTAACACCCACGGCTGGTCCACCGCACCAATAGAATGTACGTTCCTCCCACTGACCCGGTGATGTCCGGCTGTCAGACGACGATGGAGCAGCGAGTGGCCCAGCTCAGTGAGGAAGCCCACGAGCTGCACCAGGTTTGCTGCAGCCTCTTCGAGTACTTCTGGCCCAAGGATGTGCTCTAGCAGCTATAATACGTGAAACAATAATTCCCCCGTAAATGGGCCCTCTAGCAGCTAAACGACGAGCAATGAGAGCACCAAGGTTGTAACTAGTATTATTGTTAAGTGTAGCAGACATAAAAGCTAAATGATAATTAGAAATATTACTTGTGTTTTCCCTACCAAGAACACTAGTGGCAAGAAAATAAGCAAAGTATCTAATGGCTAGGAGCTGAATGCTCCTTATCTTGCCACGCTGGGCTGCACAGTCATCATCATTTGTCACCCCTCAATAAAGTTCCAGCAAATCAGTGGGTCGACCTTGAATCCTCTTCGCTGTCCTAGACGAAGCAATACCTATGATACTGCAAAATCTTTCCAAAGTCATGGTAAAAGGACTATCATAAATTCTAAATGCAATAGATGGACTATAGAAGGAGTTATTGAAAGCAACGCTCTCAACAAAAGTTTTGGTGAGAATAGCATATTGGTTACTTTCATCATTCATATACTCAGTCAAGCTAACCGTCCTAACAAGAAACAATAAATCATCAAGGATCCCTGCATCACTCAAAAAGATAGCAGAAGGGAAGGTAGATGGATGTGCATCTCCATCACCCCCCTCCCTCATCACCAATATTTGGTGCAATAAGATCTTCATTATAGGATGGCCTCAATCGATTAGTTGATCTTGAAGGCCTTGCCAACCTTGGTGCATTTCTCTCAAAACTTTCTCCATAAGTGTGATTATGCATGTTCCTTTTCTGAAATTTTTAAAAGCATCATAAATATGATTTTGAAGTAACTATATGAAAGAAACTACTGTAGAGACTTGTAAGAGGACTATACATGCATCAAAACTAATTTATCTACACATAGAATAAGCATGCAACCTCATATAACCTGTCACCTACATTACCAACATACTCAAGAAATACTCAACAATAAACAAATTTATACTTGGATAATCGGAGGAGCCACATACCGGAGAACAAATGCCCCAAATCTCAGCAGCAAAGATGGGCTAACCAAGGAGATAAAAAATCGCGAGCAAGAATAGCAAGAACACGAGTTTGAGCAGGGGTGGTGTGTTTTGTCGGGAGAGAGAGAGTGAAGTGGTAGGTGGAGGAGCAAGTGGAGGGCCAGGGGCCCCACACCATGCCCTGGCGCGGCCTGGCATGTGGCCGCGCCACTACATGGTGTGCTGGGATGGTGGGCCCCCTAGGTTGCCCCAGGTGCCTCTCTGTCCCATTTTCAGCGCAAACATATAATATAAGTTTTCTAGAATTTTTTGAGGAATTTGCAGAATTTGATAAATGATTATAATCCAGGAAAACGATTATGGAACGCTGGAAAAACAATTTCAAAACCAAATATACAGACGTTCTAAGACACTCTAATATGTAAATAACCAGCGGAAACATGGAAAAATGTATTGAAAACATAATTGGGGATGGTGAAAACACGAATAAACAAAAGTAAACATGGTGAAAACATTGTTTCCATCATTCAAAATCACTTTGTTAACAAGGTTGATCAAATCTTCTTACCAAAACAATTTTACATGAAGAAAAACTTTGCATTTCACTAAATGATTATGTTACCTCAACTTTGATAGACATAGTCCCAATCATGACAATGTCATATTCTTTCGGTGGCATTGGAATAGGACAATAGAATTCTCCAATCTTGATGGTCTCAATGTTTTCAATTGAATTTAGACCATATTTCTTAATTTTCTTGGGAAAATAAACGGTGTGCTCTTTGTCATTAGCATTAAAAGTTCCCTTTCCTTGGTTGCAGTCAACAACAGCCCCTGCAGTGCTAAGAAAAGGTCTCCCAAGAATAATAGACATATTATCATCTTCAGTCATTTTCAACACAACAAATTCAGTTAATATCAAACAGTTATTAGCCACTTGAACAGGAACATCCGTGCATATACCAAAAGGTATAGAAGTACATTTGTCATCCATTTGCAAGGATATATAAGTTGGTACCAATTTTTCCGGAATAAGTCTCTTATAGAGAGAGAAAGGCATAACACTAACTCCTGCTCCCAAATCACATAAAGCAGTTCTAACATAATTATTTTTAATGGAGCATGGAATAGTTGGTATACCAGCATCTCGAAGCTTCTTTGGAACCTTGCCATTGAAAGAGTGATTAGCAAGCATAGTGGATACTTCCTCATTAGGAATCTTCTTTTTGTTAGAGACAATATCTTTCATATATTTCGAATAAGGAGGCAATTTAATAGCATCAGTTAAAGGAATTTGCAAAAACAAAGGTTCCATCCAATCACAGAACTTATTCTAATGTTCTTCTTCCTTTGATTTTTGTTTCTTATTAGGAAAAGGCATTGATTTTTGTACCCAAGGTTCTCTCTCATTAACATGTTTATTAGCAATGAAATCATCCTTAGTGTACTTTGTATTTTTAGTTTTCTTTTCAGGTTCCTCTTCAATTTCTTCTTTATCAGAAGCATCATTCTTATCATTACCACTTTGAGTTTCAGCATCAAAGATAGATATACTATTAGGATCTTTAGCAAGTTCAGGAGATTCGACAACAGTTTTATGTTTCTTCTTTTTTTCTTAGAAGGAGTACTATCATCTTTAGCTTTTTGAGAATCTTGTTCAATTCTTTTAGGGTGTCCCTCGGGATACAAAGGATCCTGAGTAAAAACACAACTTCTAGTGCTTATTTCATAAACATGTTTTTCTCTAGAAGCATTAACTAGCAAATATTTTCGCACCTTAGTGAGTTTATCAATTTGAGTTTGAACCATATGGAAATGTTTAATAAGCATTTTAACATCATTAGAGGTTCTCTCCATTATACCATGCAAATGATTAGTAGCTCTAGAATTTTCCACTAGATGATTCTGCACTCTCATATTGAAGTTATCTTGCTTAACAATATAATTATCGTATTCATCAAAGCATTGATCAGGAGGTTTAGAATAGGGAATGCCTCTATTATCAAAACGTTGGAGAGAGTGTACCTCAATTGTGGATGGGTGAGGAATTGGCTTACATAATTCTTCTATAGGTGATACATTCTTCACATCGTCAGATTTAATACCCTTCTCTTTAAAATATTTCTTGGCTTCCCTCATTACTTCATCATTTAATTCAATCATTCCCCTCTTCTTTGGTGTTGGTGTTGGGGTCGGTTCAGGTATAGTCCAATGATCATGATTTTGGCTTATTTTAGCCAGTAATTCCTTAGCTTCTTCAGGAGTTCTTTTCCTGAAAATACAACCAACATAACTATCGAGGTATGTCCTAGATTCAACAGTTAGTCCATTATAGAATATATCAAAGAGTGCATTTTTAGCTAACTGATGTCCAGACTGAGCTCTAATTAAAGAACAAAATCTTTCCCTAGATTCAGGCGTTTTCTCTCCTTCAATTTGCTTAAAGTTAAAGATTCTCAGGAAAATATTTCTGAAAGAAAGCATTAACCAAACCAATAGGAGTATCAATAGATCCAGGTGAAAAATTATTAAACCAAGTTTTAGCTTCATCTTTCAATGAGGAAGGAAAAAATTTAGCGACCAAGTAACTATGTTTCTTAATATCATCTGAAAATAAGCTACTCAAAGATGAGAGCTCATTCATATGTCCTACAACACTTTCATTTTCAGTACCACAAAAGGTTCTTCCTCAGCAATAGATATATACGATAAATATAGAGAGAAATCATAATCCTTATCTATAATGTTTATGGGGGATGTAGAAATCTTAGCATTAGGAGAGAGTTTATATCTAACATCACGTCTTGCAAGAAGACTTTTAATATCACTTGCACTACTAGCAGCATGACATTCTTCAATAAATTCATCATTAAGTTTGATGTAAGTTTCCTCAAGATCATCACTAGGACTATCTCTAGACTTAGGTGAACTAGCAGGTGTACTTTTCATTAGAAATTTCAGTGTTTTCAATTTGTTTAGCTCTAGCAATTGTAGCATCTAAGAAAGGGCCAAATGAACCACTCTCGTCAAGCACAAGAAGCATCATCAAAATTATCAGATTTATTTTCAGATTCAGCAGAAGTATCAGTATGTGTAGCATGTGTATTTGGTGGTGTAAGAAGTTTACTCATTAGATGGCGAATCAAGAGCAACAGAGGTGTTCAGAGTTGTACCTCTCCTTGTAGTGGATGGCAATATAGAGACTTTCTCATCACGAGTTTTACCCATGATGAATAACTTGCATCGAACAATATCACGTTCAAGCAAGCTTACGAATAAAGCTATGCTCCCCGAAACCGGCACCATAAAATAGTCTGATGACCCACAAGTACAGGGGATCGCAACCGTCTTTGATGGAAGTAAAACCCAAATTTATTGATTGGACACAAGGGGAGCCAAAGAATATTTATAAGCCTTAACAGATGAATCGTCAATTCAGCTGCACCTACAAATAGATTTTCTCGCAACAGTTTATCAGTAGCAACAGTTTTATAGCAGTAGCAGTAGAGAAATAATAGCAGGAATGAAATAAAGAAAACAGTAGTAATTGTAGTAGACAACAAGATTAAAATATTGTAGGCATAGGGGCAGATGAACAGGCGTTACATGGATAAGATAATTCATATACTAATCAATACATGGGCAATTGCAGGTAAATAATGATAAAGCATCATAGTACTAAGTAACCATATGCTGTATTCCGTATTTAGTCATAGGTGCTCGTAATGAGAAACTTGTGCACCATCTTTTGTCCTACCAGCCCGTTTGTAGCGGGGCCTCAAGGGAAACTACAGGTAATTAAGGTGCTCCTTTTAATAAAGCACCAGAGCAAAGCATTAACACTCTGTGAACACACGTGATCCTCACATCGCAGTCATCCCCTTCGGTTATCCCAATTGGTGTCACTTTGGGACCTCGGGTTCCGGACAACGATATGTGTATACAACTTGCAGGTAAGATAAAAAATAATAATTATCCTCATGAATCAATAACATGTTCAGATCTGAAATCATGGCACTCGGGCCATAGTGTCAACCATTAAGCATAACAAGTTGCAACAATATCGAAAGCACTAATAACGGATACTAGGCACCATGCCCTAACAATCTTGGCATCTATTACATGAATAATATCTTCCAGTCCCTACCATCCCCTTCAGCCTACAGTGGGGATTACTCGCACATGGATGGGGGAATCATGGATGGTTGATGGAGAGGCATCGGTGATGATGATGGATATGATCTCCTCCAATTCCCCGTCCCGGCAGGGTGCTAGAACGGATTTTCTCATCCCCGAGTTGGGGTTTTCGCTAGTGGCGGAGCTACGGGAACTTTTCGTGGAAAAATAGTCTGTCCCACGGTGTTTTTAGGTCAAGAGGCTTAAGTAGTTGAAAGGAGGGGCACGAGGGGGTGGCCGAGGAGGCCACACCATGCCACGGCGCGGCCTAGGGGGTGCCCGCGCCGCCACGTGGTGTGGGCCCCTCGTGGCCCGTCCCATCTCGTCTTTTGGCTCCGTGAGTCTTCGGGTAAAATAGGGACTTTGCCATATTTTTCGGGCATTTTTCTAAAAGTTGAATGTTTGCACAAAAACAAGACACCAGGGCAATTCTGCTGAAAACAATGTTAGTCTGTGTTAGTTGTATCCAAAACTCACAAGTTTAGAGGAAAAACAACAACAAAAGTGTTCGAGAAAGTAGATACGTTTTGGACGTATCAGATACTAGTTGTTCATTCATAGGGTAGGGATATGGGGTGTTCCACTTAGGTGTAGAACGGGCATAACAGCTCTGTGTTCCATGGGTGCTCGGTCTCCTAGTAGGTGGTGTCCATCTTGTTCTTGTTTGGCTCACGCGCATCGACGAGATAGTAGGAGTTCTTGCGGAGTGTCCGACTGATGATAAATGGAACCTCCCAAGGGGATGATAACTTGTGTCGGCCCCTTGATGTCTTGGATCAGCCAGAGTACAAGGTCGCTTTTGCGGAACGCCATGGGCCGGATCTTCCGGTTGTGGTATCGGTGAAGCTCTTGCTGGTATACTGCTAACCTAGACAAGGCAAGGTCACACGCCTCTTCGAGCAGGTCCACAACATTTTGGTTTTCCTTGTTCGCTTCTTCCTCCATGTCCATGAAGACTCCAGGAGAGTTGAACTTGATGTCAGCCTAGAGGTTTGTTTCTGAGCCGTACACCAGGAAGAATGGCGTGTAGCCGGTTGACCGGTTTGGCGTTGTTCTGAGGCTCCACATGACAGATGGCAACCCTTCTATCGAGCAGCCGGCTGCGCGCTCAAGTGGGTCCACCATTCTGGGCTTGATTCCAGCTAGGATCAGGCCATTGACTCTTTCCACTTGGCCATTTGACTTGGGGTGGGCGACTGACGTAAGGTACAGCCAGATCCCTTTTTCTTCGTAGTATTTGGCAAACACGCCCTTGGCGAAGTTCATTCCATTGTCGGTGACGATGTTATGCATGTAGCCGTAGCGGTAGATTATGTCTCAAAGGAAACCGATTATAGTGTGGTCGTCCAGCTTCTTGATGGGCTTGGTCTCGATCCACTTGGTGAACTTCTCCACCGTCACGATGAGGTGGGTCATGCCGCTTCTCGCTATCTTCAAAGGGCCGACCATCTCGAGGAACTAGACGGCAAATGAACGGGTTATGGGGATCATCCTCAATGATGAGGCTGGGGTGTGCTTCTATGTGCAAAAGCGTTAGCAGCCATTGCAAGCTCGTACCACCTGCTCGGAGTCAGTTGACATGGTTGGCCGGAATAATCCGCAGTGGACGGCCATGGAGGCGATCTCTCTTTATGAGGTGTGGTGGACGCACTCGCCCTTGTGTATTGTCGCACCCGGACTTCTAGAGGATACTCACAGCCCGCTAAACAGTAGATAAATGACTTACGGGGCATACCGGCACCCGCATCTCAATATGAGTAGGCCAACACGTAAACGTGTGACAACCATTCTCTACTATCCATCGTCTGCGTAAACCATCCCATAGAGATCCGACTACTTCCATTGACGTACTTCATAACATACACACATGGTACGTCAACGGCATTTGAACAAGTGATATCACAACAGATCTCTAAGACACAAAGAAATAGAAATAAGTTGCAAATAGCTCTCACTAGAGCAGAGATAGCAAATACAATCATCCAGAGGACACATGTCCCAACAAGTCATCATTACAACACAGCGGAAGCATCCAAAGTGTCTGGGTACAGACAAGATCCAAATAGGCCTAAGAGGCCGGAAACGAAAAGACGGAGCCCATCCACGATGTCTCGGATCCTGCCCGGGTCCGCTATCTACTCGTCAGCAGCCTCGTCATACTCCACGTAGTAGCCACCATGGGGATCCTCGGAAACGTAGTCTGCGGAAACCACAGCCCCAAAGGGGTCAGTACAGACAAGTACTGGCAAGCAAGACTCACAAGATACCAAAGTGTACCCGGCAACACCAAGTACAGATGCTTTGGGTTCAACGGAAGAATAGGTGATACAAAAATGCGGCAGCAGGCTGCTCTAACCAACTACAGAAACACGCTACAACTTCCGGCTAAAAGAAGGGGATAAGATAGCGTATCGTAACCAACTACCACTATCCTCAAACAAACCCATCCTGGATCTCGCCCCTTATCCAAAGAAGCAATCCGAGGATAACTCACACAGTTGGATTAATGATGGTTCAAGTTATTGTGTCAATAAGACTATTACTAGTCAAGTTATCATTAGTTAGATGTAAGTTGTCTAATCCTTGTTAGCCAGCCCTATCACCAAGTCATCCATAACCGCGGACAACACAGCTTCTTGAGAAGATTTAACCCTGCAGGGGTGCACCAATTTGGCCGTACACGTAAGAATACCCCGCCATACGGGGATCAAACCCACCAAGCGAGGCACTCAACACAACCCAACTCTTCTTCGCATCAAGCCCAAAGAACCCCGTGCAATTGAGCGCACGGCTAATCAAGCCCCACGAAGAAAAGGGGGCCCTCATTGCACTCTAAGAACGTGTCTCCCTAAATGCCGACTACAAAAGTTCCACCCTGGCCTCGGGTTCGCACCTGCATATGCATGCGGCAAATGGAAAACCCGAACTAAATGAGGCGATTTGGACGAGATGCGAATCGAATCAAATTGAGGGGGGCGCCCATACACGCTTCCCACATGCGGTTAGCGCGCTCATCATGGATCTAGAGGACAAAGACTTTTCCTGAGTTCGACACTAGCAGGCCTCAAAACCATACCCGGCCTCCTGCCGGTGCCTTATCATCAAATTAGCATTACCTCAAACATTAACAGGTTGTTGTTTAAACATCAAGCCCCAGAACATAATAAATATAGTAACAGAAATAACGGACAACAGACTCGAGCATAAACAACCCTAAGCATGCTAGTAAGACACAGGCAACAAGCAACGCGGTTATAGGCATGGAGGATAGGCTATATCAGGGTTACAGGATAACATGTGATAGGATCGGAACACAAGCATCGAATCTTAAGGCTAGCAGAATAGACAACGGAAAGTATCGATATCCAGTGTGGAAAGGACACAATGGTTCATGTGAGTGAATACTTGCCTGCAAACTCAGTAGCCTGGTACTGGGCTAACTCCTCAGAAGTAGTGTCGTAAATCTCGTTTGTCTCAACGTCGTCGTCTATTCGAGAAAAAGCAACCAAACAACGCAGAGAGACAAACAATCAATAACATGGCATAATGCACAATCATGGGATGATGCATGACAATTTAAATGATGCATCAAAGGTAAGCTAGTTGACATGGTAACATAATTAAATGGGCCCATAGGCAATTTGGATTGCATATGGAAAGCCCATGAATTAAGGTTGGATTAAATGATCTACAAATAACCAACATGTGAAAGTGGATTAGCATGATGCATGGATGAGGAAAACAAAAAGAAAACAACAATAGATTCAATTTGAAAAGGTGTTTACCAAGTTTGAAATTTTATTTATTAAGTTATGAAACTTTGGCTTCTTAAAGGAGTTACACAAGCATTTGTTGTTTTCACCAATTTTAATTGTTCAAAATAAATAACAAAATTCATATTTGGAAAGAACACAAAATTTTAGGTGGAATACATGTTTCATTTGTTGAAAAACGAATTAAAATGAATTCATTATGAATTAAACAAGTTTAAACAAGATTTAAATGAATATAATTCAAGTATGAATTTATTTGAATTTTTTATTTGTTCAAAACATTAAATAAAATTCATATTTGAAAAGATTATAATTTTCTGGTTTGAAAACATATTTATGTTCAAAAAGAAATTAATTTGACCAAGTTATGAATTTAGCAATTTTAAATGATTTAAACAAGGTTTAAATCATTTAACCAATTTTAATTATTCAAAACAGGGAACAAAGTTTATATTTGGAAAGGTGGTTCAACTTTGCATGGAAAACATATTTTATATGTGACATTTGAATTAAATTTGAATTAATTATGAATTTGACCAAAATTGAAATGAGTTGTTTGAATTTGAATTTTGAAAACATTTGAAATGTTCAAAACAGTAAACAAATGGTTTAAACAGGTAGAGAAATAAATTTGGTACAGAAAACATATTTTATTTATATTATTTGGATTTGAAATACAAAACATATTCAAATTTTAAATACAGGGGCTAATCTGTGATTTAATTAGTTACAGAAATGTTTCAGGGACTTAGGTGCGAAAAAAAAGAATTGCAGAGAGGCCCCTGTGAACCTTTTCTACCCAGCAGACCAACCCCTGGGTCACTGGCCTGTGGGCCAGTGCCCAGCTGGCGCTGCGCTGGGAGCTGGCGTGGCAACCACGGCCACTGGCAGGTGGGGCCTGCGCGCTTGCGTGGCACATTGCAAAAAGTTTGGTCTTAATCGCGGCGGGGAGGGATCGAACCCGCGCCGCGGGCGTGCGCGCCGTTGGATGCAACCACTACTGTGTGGATCGATTGCTGACAGAGGAGATGCGCGCGTGGTTTTGAGGTTCCGCATCGACAGTTAACTGAAACTGTCGAAAAGGTCCAGGCTTTCTGAACCTGACGGTGATGCGGTGGTCGCCGGCGGCGAGTTCGTGTGCTACTGCTGCTGCTCGAGTGCAAGGGATGCGTGTGGGATCTACGCGGATGCAAAGAGGGAAAGAACGAGGGGAAGGTGGTGCTCACCACCCCTGGAGTCGTTGCAGAGGCTCGGGGAAGAGGACGGTGACGGCGGCGACAGAGAGGTGGACGACGGCGAGCATCCAGGGCCTCCCAGCCCCTGTCGATGAAACGAGGAGGGCGAGGACTGCACGGCGATCACGTTCCCGTGCTCGCGGAAGCTCGACGACGTCCACAGCTACTACTCCACCCTGATCAACCTCCTGCCATGGCGGCTTGACAGAAACTTCAGAAAATTCAGAGAAGGATTGGAGGGGATCTGAGAAGGAGGAGAAGAACTGGCGGCAGCAGGGAGGAAGAAGAAAGCTAGGGCTAGGGTTTGGGAGCTCGCGGGCTAGAAATAGGGGAGGAAAAAGGTGGGGAGCAGGTGGAGGTGCCTCTGCTGCGTGCGCGCTGGCGTCAGCTGATGCCAGCCGTACGGAGAAAGAAGAAAGGGCCGCGCGGGCCGTGCTGCGCGCGCGCTGGGGTTAGGTGGGCTGGGCTGGCCCAGTCTGCCTTCCCCAGCCGTTTTCTTTTAATTTTTTCTTTCTCTTTTTTTTTGCTGAAAAGGAAAGGTAAGAAAAGAGAGAAAATGAGAGGGGTTTTGGGGTTTTAAAATTTGGTGTTAATTTTTATAGTTTGTTATTTACAAAACCCCAACTGTGCCATTGTTTGTTTTTCAAAATTTTAAACTTGGTTGCTGTTTGAAATTTCAATTGAATTTGAGTGAATTTGATATTAATTAAATTATTTAACTTAAGCAAGTTAATGGTTTGATCTTCCAAGTTTAATGGAAACAAAAGATGTTTTGATTTGTAATTTTCATTTGAAAATTGTAACAGAACAAGTATGAAACCAAGAATTTGAAATTTGTTTGAATTTGAAATGGAAAAACAAGGGAAAACAAATGAAAACAAATGGAAAACAAATGCAAAACTTATGATGACATGATGCAAAACATAAATTAACAAAAATCAAACATTCTAAAGGTTGTTTTTCATACTTGGGATGTTACAAAACGCCCCCCTTGAAGGAATCACGCCCCGAGATTCCTACTGAGAAGAGAAAAGGTCCGGATACTTCTTGCGAAGATCCTCTTCGGTCTCCCACGTTGCCTCTTTATCGGAATGATGAGACCACTGCACTTTCAAGAACTTGGTGCTCTTGTTGCGAGTTTTGCGCTCGGTCTCATCGAGAATTCGAACAGGGTGCTCCTCATAAGAGAGATCTTCTTGCAGTTCAATGGAATCATGATCAACTGCACGATCTGGATCTTTGAAGCACCTCTTGAGCCGTGACACGTGAAACACATCGTGCACCTTGGATAGTTTTTCTGGAAGTTCAAGACGATAGGCATTTTCTGCACGCCTTGAGAGAATGTTGAAAGGACCAATATATCTCGGTGCAAGCTTTCCTTTGACACCAAAACGATGAGTGCCTCTGAGGGGAGTTACACGGAGATATGCTTTGTCACCAGGTGCATAGACCATATCCCTGTGTTTGCTGTCATAGTAGCTTTTCTGACGAGACTGAGCAATCTTGAGATTGTCACGAATGATGCGAACTTTCTCTTCGGCTTCCTTAACAATGTCAGGGCCTAAGAGTGAACGTTCACCAGCTCCAGACCAATTGATTGGACTCCTGCATCTGCGGCCATAGAGAGCCTCAAATGGTGCCATGCCTAGGCTTGCCTGGAAGCTGTTGTTGTAGGAGAATTCAGCATATGGAAGACATTCCTCCCATTTCATGCCAAAAGAGAGACCACATGCTCTGAGCATATCCTCGAGAATCTGATTGACTCTTTCGACTTGCCCTTGAGACTGAGGATGGTAGGCTGTCCTGAACAGAAGTTTGGTGCCCAATGCTTCTTGAAAGCTTTTCCAGAAATGAGAAGTGAAGATGCTTCCACGGTCTGAGCTTATTTCCAATGGAACACCATGAAGAGGAACAATCTTTGCTGTGTAGAGCTCTGCTAACTGGCTAGCTGAGATTGTCTCTTTGACAGGAAAGAAGTGAGCTACTTTAGTGAGACGATCAATGACAACGAAGATTGCATCGTTGCCCTTCTTGGACTTTGGGAAACCCGTGACGAAGTCCATTTCAATCATGTCCCACTTCCACTCAGGGATTTTCAGAGGTTGGAGAAGACCGGCTGTTTTCTGATGAACTGCCTTAACACATTGACAAACGTCGCATTCAGAAACGTATTGAGCAATTTCACGTTTCATGCCAGGCCACCAATACAGTGTCTTGAGATCCTGGTACATCTTTGTACTTCCAGGGTGTATGGAGAGAGGAGTTTCATGAGCCTCCTTGAGAATGACATCTTTGAGACTTTGAACTTGAGGAACTGCAATGCGTCCTTCGAAGAACACAGTTCCCTTGTCATCCACTGATAAGGACTTAAATTTCTCCTTGCCTTCTTTGATGTGCTCTACCATCTTCTTGATTTCAGCATCACGAAGTTGTTCAGAACGAATCTTGTCCTCGAGAGTTGGTGTGGCTGTCAAGTTTGCAAGATAGCCTTGCCTTGAGGAACAAGACCAAGGTTCAGCTTCTGGAATTCTTCATGAAGAGGAGGTTGGCTTTCCATGATCATGAGATTATTGCAATACGACTTGCGACTGAGAGCATCGGCCATAACATTAGCCTTGCCTGGAGTGTAAGAAATGGTAAGATCAAAGTCTTTGATCTTTTCAATCCATCTCCTTTGCCTGAGGTTTAGATCTGGTTGAGTGAAGATGTACTTCACACTCTTATGATCGGAAAAGATTTCAGTGCGATTACCCAACAAGTATTGTCTCCATTTCTTGAGGGCAAACACAACTGCTGCAAGTTCAAGGTCATGAGTGGGATAATTGAGCTCATGTGCGTTCAACTGACGTGAAGCATAAGCCACAACTTGACGTTCTTGCATAAGAACTGCACCTAGACCTTGGAGAGATGCATCACAGAAAATTTGGAAAGGTTTGGAAGGATCTGGGCCAACCAGAACTGGTGTAGAAGTGAGTTTAGTCTTCAGGAGATTGAAACTTTCATCACATTGTGGAGACCAGACGAACTTCTTGTCCTTCTTTGTGAGGTCAGTGAGAGGTTTGGCAATCTTGGAGAAGTTTTGGACGAAACGATGGCAATAGCTAGCCAAGCCAAGAAAACTTCTTACTTGCTTCACCGTCTTTGGAGGTTTCCAATCAACAATTGCCTTAACCTTTTCTGGATCAATGGCTATGCCCTTGGCAGAGATGACATGACCAAGGTAAGCAACTTCTGAAATCCAGAACTCACATTTGGAGAACTTGGCATAAAGACGATGCTCGCGAAGCTTCATGAGAGTGAGACGAAGATGTTCTTCATGCTCTTCCTCGGATCTGGAGTAGACAAGAATGTCATCAAGATATACCACAACGAACTTGTCGAGGTATTCATGGAGGACATAATTCATGAGTCGAGAGAATGTCGCCGGTGCATTGGTGAGACCAAAGGACATGACGGTGAATTCATATAGACCGTAGCGAGTGGTGAAAGCTGTCTTTGGAATATCCTCTTTTCTGATTTTTATTTGATGGTAACCCATTCTCAAGTCCAACTTGGAGAATATTGAGGCTCCAGCAAGTTGATCAAAAAGATCATCGATACGAGGAATTGGATACTTGTTTTTGATGGTTTTCTCGTTAAGAGGACGATAGTCAACAACGAGTCTCTTTGTGTGATCCTTCTTCGCAACGAACAGAGTTGGGCAACCCCAAGCCGAGGAACTAGGTTGAATGTAACCTTTTTCCATGTACAGATCAATTTGTTCCTTTAACAACTTCAGCTCGGGAGTTCCTATTTTGTAAGGATGCTTAGAGATTGGAGCAGTACCTGGTTCAAGTTCGATCACGAACTCAACAGCTCTGTCCGGAGGCATCCCTGGCAACTCTTCTGGAAAGACGTCAGGGAATTCGCAAACCACCGGAACATTTTCAAGTGAAGGTAGAGGTTTTGCATCGAGGGTGCATAGCTGAATGGAACTTGATTCATGTGGAGAATAGACTATCTGGCCAGAAGGGTGGAACAGAGTTATTGACTTTTGAGCACAGTCAATCCTTGCTTTATTGGCCTTCAGCCAATCCATACCAAGAATGACATCAATGTCAGAACTTCCCAGCAACATGAGAGAAGCAAGGAATATGTGGCCTCCGATTAGGATTTGATTGTCCTTACTTATCTTGGAGGTCAACATTTGAGATCCCGGGGAGTGAACAGTAATTTGATTTCTTAGTGGAACCACAATTAGGTTGTTTGTTGTGGCAAAGGTTTTTTACACAAAAGAATGCGATGATCCGGCATCAAACAACACTTTAGCTAGAAAAGAGTTTACGGGTAATATACCGAGAACGACGTCAGGAGCTTCCTCAGCTTTGTCGATCTTGACATGATTCACCCTTGCGGTCCTCCCGACAGGCCTGTTGTTGGAGTTGAAGGCCTTAGGCGGGGGAGCGCGCACCATTGCCTGGTTTGTGTTAGGACGAGGTGGTGGTGGAGGTTGCTGCCTCTGCGTGCACTTGTCAGCGTAGTGCCCCGTCTGCTTGCACTTGTAGCAAGTGACGACACGAGGAGGCCCTGGCCTTGGCTGCCCCATCGAAGCCCTCTGATCATGCATCTGAGCAGGGTTGGGTGGGCGGGGAGCGAAGCCTGGAGAAGCTTGGGCGTATGGAGCCCGAGTGACAGCACCATTTGGTACCCAGATGCGGCGCTTCTGCGGAGGGGTGGTCATGTTGGAGGAGGAACCACCCTCACGCGAGTGCTTGCGAGACTCCTCGAACGCCTTGCGCCCATTTTCCTCATTGAGCACGGTGTTAACGAGATCCTCAAAGCTGTTGGCCTTGACGTTTGTGAGGGCATACTTGAGTTCCGGGTTAAAACCTCTGCGGAACCTTGCCATCTTCTTAACTTCAGTGGACACCTCATCACCAGCGTAACGAGCGAGGCGATTGAACTCACTCTGATAGCCGATGACGTCCAACTTGCCCTGCTTGAGTGAGCAAAACTCTTCACGCATCCTTTCCATGAGACCATCTGGAATGTGGTGCTTCAGGAAGGCTTCCTTGAAACAATTCCACGTGACTGGTATCCCAGTTCTCATGGCCTGGAAGTTCTCCCACCAAGTAGCTGCCTGACCCTTCAGCAGATAGGAGGCATACTTGACCTTGTCTTCCTCAGCAACGTGAGCAATCTACAGGGCCTTAGCTATCTCACGGATCCAGTCATCAGCGTCCAGAGGCTCGCGTGTGGCCACGAAAGCTCTCGGACCCAGACTGAGGAACTCCTTGATGCTGACTCGTGGAGCCGTCTGGTTGTTGTGCTGATTAGTCTGAAACTGGGCCATCTGCGCCATGACTTGGGTCATCTGAGTCAACAGCTCCGCGATTGGCGGTGGCTCAGGCGCGTTGTTCCTTGTTGGCGGCATCCTGAATGGAAATGCATTTTAGCACAACAATAGAAAAGGATAGACTTGGAAACCGAAAGAGAGATTATTCCGACGCATGAATAGATAACCAACAGGTACATCGTCACATGTTCAAATACATCAGAATATCCAACACACCATAAATGGTTCGAATGCCAAAGGATAACTAAACATAGCTAAGAATGGATACATCGGTACTCCCATGCTCATCATGCAGGACGGCGACTAGGAGTACAACGAGAGGTACGATGAGGAGCACGCCCACGAAAGTATGTGGAACGACGATCCACGTAGATCTGACGTGGTCTGAGAGCGACTCTAGGTGTGGTGAAGTACATAGCGTCGACTCCCTGTGCTCCAAAGCGTGGAATCCCAGTGTAACCAGCACCAAGGTTGAGGAGTGGACCTCTGATCGGCTCGTAACCTGCAGCATCTGGCAGACGACGACCAACTGGCTGATCGAAACGTGCAAAGCGCTCGTCTCCAACAAAGTCTGTGGTGTAAGTCGCCAGACGAGTCAAAGCAAGGTAGAGCTGCTCTCTGACTGAAGCCAACTCCTGAGATAGTGTGCCGGCAACTGCGTCATTGTGCCTGACAAACTGAGCGGTGGTGTGCAGCCTGGAGTTATCATGCTCATAAACATCCAAGTTGTCGTAGAGAGTGAAGTGAGCTCCCTCCGAAGTGATGTAACCACGGGGGATGTGGCGATAGATAGAATCGTCAAATCCCCAGTAGTCAGCACGAAGGACGGTGAGGCTCACATAAGCTGCCTGCTGCACAGCCATATCCACTGTGGAACCTACTGCCTCGTAGCGGTGGACTACGCTCATGCCATCATCTGACAGAATGTAGACGATAGCCTGGTAGTAGGTCTGGTCAAACTCTCGCTGCTGCTCGTAGACCTGGTACTCTGGTGCCCAACGGAACCCCAGAAAACTGACCATGTCTCTCAGCATCTCCGCATAACCGGCAGTGCTCTCGCAACGAGTCATACGAACCACCTGCGGGTAGAACCTGAGATCCATCTGCAGATGATCGGGGAAGTTTTGATTAGACGCCGGTAGAAGAACTGAAGTGGCAAGCAACAACAAGGTTTCAACGGACGAAAAGGATGTTGAGAAGAACATGATATTGAAGCAACATTTGGGAAACACGAGACCAAACACTCCTGAGGTACTACGGAAAACCCATCCAGGCTTCTAGAGGATAACTATCTACTGCTTAAGGAATAGAGGATCTGCTTCCGGGGCTTACACGCCTCCGTTCTCAATCGTGAGTAGGCAACATGATAAATCATGTCACAACCACCTCCATTCCTATGGTCTAGTAGATATAACTATCCTAGAGAAACCAGGATACGTGAAATCCTAACTTGAAAGTTTAGACGAGAAGAGAAAACAACGTTGCACTTCCTTACCAGAAAAGGGAGGGTGGGTGGGGAAAGGAATAAAAGAACAGAATTCCTACTCTCACGTTTCATTTTTTTCCTATATAGCTACAAAAAAGTTTCTAGACTCAACTGCGACCAGTAAAAGGGATCCTACAGGCAGACAGGCTCTGATACCATTTGTTGCACCCGGACTTCTAGAGGATACTCACAGCCCGCTAAACAGTAGATAAATGGCTTACGGGGCATACCGGCACCCGCATCTCAATATGAGCAGGCCAGCACGTAAACGTGTGACAACCATTCTCTACTATCCATCGTCTGTGTAAACCATCCCATAGAGATCCGACTACTTCCATTGACGTACTTCATAACATACACACATGGTACGTCAACGACATTTGAACAAGTGATATCACAACTGATCTCTAAGACACAAAGAAATAGAAATAAGTTGCAAATAGCTCTCACTAGAGCAGAGATAGCAAATACAATCATCCAGAGGACACATGTCCCAACAAGTCATCATTACAACACAGCGGAAGCATCCAAAGTGTCTGGGTACAGACAAGATCCAAATAGGCCTAAGAGGCCGGAAACGAAAAGACGGAGCCCATCCACGATGTCTCGGATCCTGCCCGGGTCCGCTATCTACTCGTCAGCAGCCTCGTCATACTCCACGTAGTAGCCACCATGGGGATCCTCGGAAACGTAGTCTGCGGAAACCACAGCCCCAAAGGGGTCAGTACAGACAAGTACTGGCAAGCAAGACTCACAAGATACCAAAGTGTACCCGGCAACACCAAGTACAGATGCTTTGGGTTCAACGGAAGAATAGGTGATACAAAAATGCGGCAGCAGGCTGCTCTAACCAACTACAGAAACACGCTACAACTTCCGGCTAAAAGAAGGGGATAAGATAGCGTATCGTAACCAACTACCACTATCCTCAAACAAACCCATCCTGGATCTCGCCTCTTATCCAAAGAAGCAATCCGAAGATAACTCACACAGTTGATTAATGATGGTTCAAGTTATTGTGTCAATAAGACTATTACTAGTCAAGTTATCATTAGTTAGATGTAAGTTTTCTAATCCTTGTTAGCCAGCCCTATCACCAAGTCATCCATAACCGCGGACAACACGGCTTCTCGAGAAGATTTAACCCTGCAGGGGTGCACCAATTTGGCCGTACACGTAAGAATACCCCGCCAGACGGGGATCAAACCCACCAAGCAAGGAACTCAACACAACCCAACTCTTCTTCGCATCAAGCCCAAAGAACCCCGTGCAATTGAGCGCACGGCTGATCAAGCCCCACGAAGAAAAGGGGACCCTCATAACACTCTAAGAACGTGTCTCCCTAAATGCCGACTACAAAAGTTCCACCCTGGCCTCGGGTTCGCACCTGCATATGCATGCGGCAAATGGAAAACCCGAACTAAATGAGGCAATTTGGACGAGATGCGAATCGAATCAAATTGAGGGGGGCGCCCATACACGCTTCCCACATGCGGTTAGCGCGCTCATCATGGATCTAGAGGACAAAGACTTTTCCTGAGTTCGACACTAGCAGGCCTCAAAACCATACCCGGCCTCCTGCCGGTGCCTTATCATCAAATTAGCATTACCTCAAACATTAACAGGTTGTTGTTTAAACATCAAGCCCCAGAACATAATAAATATAGTAACAGAAATAACGGACAACAGACTCGAGCATAAACAACCCTAAGCATGCTAGTAAGACACTGGCAACAAGCAACGGGGTTATAGGCATGGAGGATAGGCTATATCAGGGTGACAGGATAACATGTGATAGGATCGGAACACAAGCATCGAATCTTAAGGCTAGCAGAATAGACAACGGAAAGTATCGATATCCAGTGTGGAAAGGACACAATGGTTCATGTGAGTGAATACTTGCCTGCAAACTCAGTAGCCTGGTACTGGGCTAACTCCTCAGAAGTAGTGTCATAAACCTCGTCTGTCTCAACGTCGTCGTCTATTCGAGAAAAAGCAAACAAACAACGCAGAGAGACAAACAATCAATAACATGGCATAATGCACAATCATGGGATGATGCATGACAATTTAAATGATGCATCAAAGGTAAGCTAGTTGACATGGTAACATAATTAAATGGGCCCATAGGCAATTTGGATTGCATATGGAAAGCCCATGAATTAAGGTTGGATTAAATGATCTACAAATAACCAACATGTGAAAGTGGATTAGCATGATGCATGGATGAGGAAAACAAAAAGAAAACAACAATAGATTCAATTTGAAAAGGTGTTTACCAAGTTTGAAATTTTATTTATTAAGTTATGAAACTTTGGCTTCTTAAAGGAGTTACACAAGCATTTGTTGTTTTCGCCAATTTTAATTGTTCAAAATAAATAACAAAATTCATATTTGAAAAGAACACAAAATTTTAGGTGGAATACATGTTTCATTTGTTGAAAAAGGAATTAAAATGAATTAATTATGAATTAAACAAGTTTAAACAAGATTTAAATGAATATAATTCAAGTATGAATTTTTTATTTGTTCAAAACATTAAATAAAATTCATATTTGAAAAGATTATAATTTTCTGGTTTGAAAACATATTTTATATGTTCAAAAAGAAATTAATTTGACCAAGTTATGAATTTAGCAATTTTAAATGATTTAAACAATTTTAATTATTCAAAACAGGGGTGGTTCAACTTTGCATGGAAAACATATTTTATATGTGACATTTGAATTAAATTTGAATTAATTATGAATTTGACCAAAATTGAAATGAGTTGTTTGAATTTGAATTTTGAAAACATTTGAAATGTTCAAAACAGTAAACAAATGGTTTAAACAGGTAGAGAAATAAATTTGGTACAGAAAACATATTTTACTTATATTATTTGGATTTGAAATACAAAAGATATTCAAATTTTAAATACAGGGGCTAATCTGTGATTTAATTAGTTACAGAAATGTTTCAGGGGCTTAGGTGCGAAAAAAAGAATTGCAGAGAGGCCCCTGTGAACGTTTTCTACCCAGCAGACCAACCCCTGGGTCACTGGCCTGTGGGCCAGTGCCCAGCTGGCGCTGCGCTGGGAGCAGGCGTGGCAACCACGGCCACACTGGTAGGTGGGGCCTGCGTCCTTGCGTGGCAACATCGCAAAAAGTTTGGTTTTAATCGCGGCGGGGAGGGATCGAACCCGCGCCGGGGCCGTGCGCGCCGTTGGATGCAACCACTGCGGTGTGGATCGATTGCTGACAGAGGAGATGCGCGCGTGGTTTTGATGTTCCGCATCGACAGTTAACTGAAACTGTCGAAAAGGTTCAGGCTTTCTGAACCTGACGGTGATGTGGTGGTCGCCGGCGGCGAGTTCGTGTGCTGCTGCTGCTGCTCGAGTGCAAGGGATGCGTGTGGGATCTACGCGGATGCAAAGAGGGAAAGAACGAGGGGAAGGTGGTGCTCACCACCCCTGGAGTCGTTGCAGAGGCTCGGGGAAGAGGACGGTGACGGCGGCGACAGAGAGGTGGACGACGGCGAGCATCCAGGGCCTCCCAGCCCCTGTCGATGAAACGAGGAAGGCGAGGACTGCACGGCGATCACGTTCCCGTGCTCGCGGAAGCTCGACGACGTCCACAGCTACTGCTCCACCCCGATCAACCTCCTGCCATGGCAGCTTGACAGAAACTTCAGAAAATTCAGAGAAGGATTGGAGGGGATCTGAGAAGAAGGAGAAGAACTGGCGGCGGCAGGGAGGAAGAAGAAAGCTAGGGCTAGGGTTTGGGAGCTCGCGGGCTAGAAATAGGGGAGGAAAAAGGTGGGGAGCAGGTGGAGGTGCCTCTGCTGCGTGCGCGCTGGCGTCAGCTGACGCCAGCCGTACGGAGAAAGAAGAAAGGGCCGCACGGGCCGTGCTGCACGCGCGCTGGGGTTAGGTGGGCTGGGCTGGCCCAGTCTGCCTTCCCCAGCCGTTTTCTTTTAATTTTTTCTTTCTCTTTTTTTTTGCTGAAAAGGAAAGGTAAGAAAAGAGTGAAAATGAGAGGGGTTTTGGGGTTTTAAAATTTGGTGTTAATTTTTATAGTTTGTTATTTACAAAACACCAACTGTGCCATTGTTTGTTTTTCAAAATTTTAAACTTGGTTGCTGTTTGAAATTTCAATTGAATTTGAGTGAATTTGATATTAATTAAATTATTTAACTTAAGCAAGTTAATGGTTTGATCTTCCAAGTTTAATGGAAACAAAAGATGTTTTGATTTGTAATTTTCATTTGAAAATTGTAACAGAACAAGTATGAAACCAAGAATTTGAAATTTGTTTGAATTTCAAATGGAAAAACAAGGGAAAACAAATGAAAACAAATGGAAAACAAATGCAAAACTTATGATGACATGATGCAAAACATAAATTAACAAAAAGCAAACATTCTAAAGGTTGTTTTTCATACTTGGGATGTTACATGTATGTCATGCAGTAGCCGGTGGCCTTGCTCCGGGTCGACGCAACACAGGTATATGCCGCCCACACTATGCTAGTATAGCTTCTTGTTGATGATGGTGTATGCTCATTCCCAACGCCAGGTCTGTCGACTATGCACCTCGTCTTTTGGGAGGATGTCTCAGGTGAGGTAGTCGAGGAAAGGCTGCACCCATGTGTACATTGTGTGCATGGTCAAGATACCAGCTTGGGCCGGTTGTGAACCTTCTTTCTCTCGCTGGGCAGCCCCCGGGTCCGGCTGGGCGACCAACATGAGGACGGGTTTGTCTGGAATCTTTTGGCCGGCTAGCGGCGCTGTCGTAGTCGATGCAGCAGAGCCGGTAGCCCCCGGGTCCATGGACCTGGCTGGCCAGTTGCAGTCAGTTGGTAGGATGATGAAGTATGACTCTGGAGACGACGTGATGGATGGCTTGTGGAGGTGTTCGAGGGGGACGCCTTTCTCGTAGGGAGGTGCCAAGCTTGGATATCATGTATTTAAGTTTGTGGTGTCACTGAGGGCTTGGGGCACATTTTGGAATTCACAACCCTCAAAACAAGCGCAGAACTGCTGCACGAGGAACCTTTAGGCGGCCATGTTGCGTCCTTGGCGTCCCAGTTGTCTGAAGTTTGCTAGATCATGAGGTCCGAGTCGCCGAAGCACAAGATGCGTTGGATGTTCAGCTCTTTGGCCATCCTGAGGCCGTGCATAAGCGTTTCGTACTTGGCTACGTTGTTGGAGGCCTTGAAGTGAATCTGTAGGGAATATTCTAGTCAGTCGCCCTTTAGCGCGATGACGACAATGTCGACTCCCAGGCCCTGACATATCTTGGAGCCGTCGAAGTGCATTCGCCGGTGCAAGGAGTCTGGGGTAGGCGGCAGGTATTGAGTCTCTGCCCAGTCGATGATGAAGTCCGCTAGTACTTCTGAGTTGATGGATGTGCGCGGCTCGTAGAGCACATTGTCCGTGGCCAGATCTATGGCTGATACGTTGCAAACGTATCTATAATTCTTGATGCTCCATGCTTGTTTTCTATCCAATGGCTTAATGTTTATGCATGTTTTCTATGCATTTTACTTCCTTTTCTGTTGAATTCATTGACTAAACTATTAACAAGATGCCCGCAGCAGTTGCTATTTTTTATTGTTTTTGTACTTCAGAAAAGTTCCTAAGAAAATATTCTCGGAGAAGGCCCAAAATCGATGGACATCAGTTTTTACCCGGAACAAAGTCAAACATCGAAGGATACCCGGAGGGGTGCCCTGGGGCCCCCGGGGGGTGCCAGGCATGGGCCCACCCTAGGCCACGCCTGGGGGTCCCCTGGTGGCCCCGACACCTCCTCCTGTCGCCTCTTCGCCTATAAGTTGCCCTCAACGATAAAAAGTTCGGGGACATGTATTATTTCCACGAAACATACAGAGGCGTCGTCACCTTGAAATCCCAATCTAGGGCTTTTGCAGACCTATTCCGACACCCTGCCTGAGGGGGATTCGTCACCGGAGGCCTCTTCATCTCCATGATTGCCTCCACGATGGTGCGTGAATAGTTCATCTCGGGACTAGAGGTCCATAGCAGTATCTAGTTGGTAGTTCTCTCCGTTATGCCTCCATGTTTAGAGTCTTGTGAGCTGCCTCACATGATCAAGACCACCGTTATGTAATTGTGCATGTTGTGTTTGTTTGGATCCGATGAACCATGAGATTATGATTATTTTGTTCATGTCAAACTGAGGTGCTTCACTCATATCTATAGAGAGTTTTAATGTTTTCTTACAATACTCTCCGGTGTTTATTATTACCTTGCCCACGTAGTTGTTTTCACCTCCAAGAGAGGGTTTATATGCTAGATAGTGGGTTCATGCCCCCCTTTCATCTGTGGTCGAGTGAAATAAACGTGACGAGTGGGGGATGTGATGTTGCATTAGGGATAAAACATCGGTGCTCTTTTCTATGGACGAGAACCATTGCTAAAATTACATACTTTACTCAATGCAATTGTTTGTTGCACACAAAGAAATCACTTCGCTGCTGCAACTTAATACCGGATAGATTTACTGGATAGCTTTCTTGAGGTGGACTATTAGATATGGATGCATGCTGGATAGCAGTCCATATGCATTGACATAATGCCTATGATTTTAGAATCCATGAACTATATCTTTTCATAATAGTAATGTTATACGTTCATGATTTTTCAATTGCCCAACTGTAATTTGTTCACCCAAAATATTAGTTTTCTTTGGAGAGACACCACTAGTAAAACTATGGCCCCCGATCCTAGATCACTTGGCAATAGATATGCATAAGCATCACACACGCACGGTTGTGAGGTGATCAATACCATGCGGCCCAAACTATGCACGTATGAGTTTGTTGATGGACGACGATGAGTGTGGCAGGCATAGATGAAACCCATATTAATGGGCCCTTTGCAGGTACATGCCGTCCTCCACTGACATACGAAGAATTTGGAAAATAAAGGATCGACTTAGAAAATTTCCTTATGTTGTCTAGCTACGGCCGTGACCATGAAATGGCCCCATTATAGGCCCAAATGGCATGAAGCCATTGTGCTTGGCCTATGATCGGGGCGCGGCTATAGCGTGAGTCACCGATTCAATGCCATGGTTGTGACACCGCCTTCGATCCTTTTGTCCCTGCAATACTTGCGTTGTAGCCGCCGCTACCCAGATCCACATGCGGCCGCCTTGCTTCCCTTGTAACCCACTACAGTGATGTCAGCATGAAAACTTCTTGAGCCGCCACCCCAAATTCCGAGCTCCAACATGAAAAATGTTTCCCAATTTGATAGTGAAGTATTCTGAAGATCCGTGAACATGCCCTCCCCGATTTTCACCAATGGTATTAAATATGCGAAATCTGCTATTGCAACAATGTAAGATCTGATAAATGATTATATCTATATGTTCTCTTACCAACTTATATAGTGAGTGAAGGGTACGTTGCATAGAAAACAAAAAAATTCCTACGTGAGATAAACCCGAAAGGCCAAGATCTAAACTAGAAGATGAAAGGCAACAGGAAGAAGGAGTCTTAGGAAATCATACCCTCGAAGACTCTAAGCGTTACAAGATCAAATCTCGTTGTTGGTGTAGCCGTACTCACGCCGATCTCAAGACCGAGAAGATGGACACCGCAATCCGGTGGTGCCTCCGTGATCGGTCACACGTTCAGCTCGATGAAGACCTCCGTTCCCTTGATCCAGCGGGGAAGTGGAAGTAGAGAATCCCCCGGAACTCCAGCAGCACGACGGCGTGGTGTGGTGAAGAATCCCATAGTTAGGGCTTCGCCAAGCGGATGACCATGGAATGGAGCAACGGGTGGAGAGAATGGAGGTGGGACAAGTGTGTGAGGAGGGGGAGCCCTCACCCTCCTTTTATAGGGGAGGGGGAGGCAGCCCAAGGGGGGTGCGGCCAAGCACATGGTGCCCCCACCTCTCCCCCTCTTCATGTGAGTGGAAGCTCCAGTCACACCCACTCATTCTCCCTTAATGTTCCACTTAGAAAATCCAAAGGTTTTTCTTTAATAAATAAATAAAACATTTCTATTTCTTTATTTTAACAATTGTTAATCCTATTAACAAACATTTGCATATAGCACCTCGAATCATTTGCTAATTCTATTAACAACCATTCGACAAAAACCCCTTGAACTATTTCAATTTTACCCGAAACAATTTCGGTGCTGTCCAAAATACTCTTCGATATTCCGTATCCGCTCAAATGCGTCATCGAACCTTAAGTGTGTCACCCTACTATTTGCGAATAATACAAACATGATCAAGACACCTCTCCGATCAATAATCAACAGCGGGATCTGGAGATCCGTGATGACTCCTATATATTCAACGATGAATCTTGTGATCGTGTGAACCATCAACGTCGTAACTAATTCCCTTTGCCTCGCGATATTTTACTTGTCCGAGATCCGACCATCGGTATCAAACATACCTTGTTCGATCTTGTTACCGATAAGTACTCTTTTACTCGTTCTGTGATATGACATTCTTGTGACCTAGTCACATGCTTGCAAGCGGTGTCAATGTGATATCACCGAGAGGGCCCAGAGTATATCTCTCCGTCATTTTGGATGGACAAATCCCACTATTGATCCATGATCCTCAACTAACACTTTCCGAATACCTAACGCCACCTTTATAGTCACCCTATTACAGCGTGATGTTTGATGTCATCAAAGTACTCTTTCGGTATTAGTGATTGACATGATCTCATGGTCTAAGAAATAAGGTTACTTTGAATTCAAGATATAACAATATAAACTAAATGACTTGATCGTATTGTTATACTTAGTTTGGGTCTATGTTCATCACATCATTCTCCTAATGACATGATCCCGTTATTAACAACATCCAATGTTCATTATCAGGAAACTTTGATCATCTGTTAATCAACGAGCTAGTTAAAAAAGAGGCTTTACTAGGAACCGTTTGTTGTTTATTAAACACACATGTATCAACGTTTTCGGTTAATACAATTCTAGCATGAGAAATAAACATTCATCATAAATAAGGAATAACATAATAAACACTTTATTATTGCCTCTCGGGCATATTCCTTTCAGTCTGAGTCTAACACCCATGGAGTTCTGGTGTTTATCATCTTTTGCCTCTGGGAGAGGTTTAGTCAACGGATCTGCCACATTCAGATCTGTTTGTACTTTGCAAATCTTCACAACCCCATCCTTGACATGCTCACGGATGGAGTGAAAATGACGCTTGATATGCTTGGAATTCTTGTGAGACCTTGGTTCCAAAGCATTGGCTATGGCACCATGTCACAATAGACAACCATTGGATCCAACACACTCGGAACCACACCTAGTTCGGATATGAACTCTTTCATCCAAACTGCTTCCTGTGTTGCCTCCGAGGCAACAACATATTCCCCTTCTATTGATGATCCCGCTACCACGGATTGGTTGGAACTCCTCCAGCTTACTTCTGCTCCATTCATAACAAATACGTACCTGAATTGTGACTTAGAGTTATCCGAATCAGTGTCGAAGCTAGTATCGATATAACATCTTGCGACGAGCTTTTCTTCATCTCCTTATACGAGAAACATATCCTTAGTTCTTCTCAAGTACTTAAAGATATTCTTGACCACCGTCCAGTGTTCCAAACCTGGATCGGATGGTACCTTCTAGTCAATCTAATAGAAAGTTCCACATCTGGTCTTGTTCATTGCATTGCATACATGATAGAACCTATGACTGAAGTATAGGGAATCTTATTCTTTATCTCTCTATCTCTGTTGTAGCCGTACATTGAGTCTTACTCAATGTCTTGCCTTGCAACATTGGTAAGAACCCTTCTTACTTTCTTCCATTCTGAACTTCTTCAAAATCTTTTCAAGGTATGTACTTTGCGAAAGTCCAATTAAACGTCTTGATCTATCCCTGTAGATTCTGATGCCTAATATATAAGATGCTTGACCGAGGTATTTCATCGAAAAACTACTGTTCAAATAACCTTTTATGATTTTCAAAATTCTATATCATTTCCAATCAACAATATGTCATCCACATATAGTATTAGAAATGCTACAGAGCTCCCACTCACTTTCTTGTAGATACAAGCTTCTCCATATGTTTGGACAAATCCAAAACCTTTGATCACCTTATCAAAACGGAGGTTCCAACTTCGGGATGCTTCCTTCAGTCCATAAATTTAACGTTGAAGTTTGCACACATTGTCAGCATCCTTAGGATCAACAAAAACTTTGGGCTTAATCATATATAACTCTTCCTCAATGTCACCATTAAGGAACATTGTTTTGACATCCATCATTTCATAATCGAAAAATGCAGCAACTGCTAACATAATCCTAACTAACTTTAGCATCGCTACTGGTGAGAAATTCTCATCGTAGTCAACTCCTTGAATTTTTCGGAAACGTTTTGCGACAAGTCAAGCTTTATAGACGGTCACTTTACCATCAGCGTCAGTTTTCTTTTAAAATATCCATTTGTTCTCAACGGCCTTGCGGTCATCGGGTAAGTCCACCAAAGTCCAAACTTGGTTTTCGTACATGGATCCTATTTCGGATTTCATGGCTTCAAGCCATTTGTTGGAATCTGGGATCATCATCGCTTCATCATACATCGCAGGGTCATCACTTCCATCTACCATGAAGTTTAAGACGGGATTCCCATACATTTCAGGAGCTATACGTTCCCTATTTGACCTGCGAGGTACGGTAGTTTCCTCTTGTGGAGTTTCATGATCTTGATCATTAGTTCGCTCTTCAACTGACGGAGTCGGCACTAGAACAATTTCCAGCACTGCGCTACTTGTCATTCTAAGAAGAGAAGGTTCAATAACCTCGTCGAGTTCTATCTTCCTAGTACTCACACCTTTCGAGAGAAACTCCTTCTCTAAAAAGGATCCATTCTTGAAAACAAAAATCTTGCCTTTGGATCTGTGATAGAAGGTGTACCCTATTGTTTCTTTAGGATATCCTATGAAGACACATTTTTCCGCTCCGGTTTCGAGTTTATCATGTTGAACCTTCTTCACATAAACATCGCATCCCCAAACTTTTAGAAATGACAGCTTAGGTTTGTTTCTAAACCATAATTCATACAGTGTTGTTTCAACGGATTTAGATGGTGCCCTATTTAAAGTGAGTGCAGCGGTCTTTAGTGCATAACCCCAAAACGATAGTGACAAATCTGTAAGAGACATCATAGATCGAACCATATCCAATAAAGTACGATTACAACGTTCGGAAACACCATTACTCTGTGGTGGTTCGGCAGGTGTGAGTTGTGAAACTATTCCATATTGTTTCATATGCATGCCAAACTCGCAACTTAAATATTCACCTCCACGATCAGATCGTAGAAATTTAATCTTTTTGTTACGATGATTTTCAACTAAACACTGAAATTCTTTGAACTTTTCAAATGTCTCAGATTTGTGTTTCATTAAGTAAATATATCCATATCTACTCAAATCATCTGTGAAAGTGACGAAATAACGATATCCAGCGCGCGCTGATACACTCATTGTTCCACACACATCCATATGTATGATTTCCAGTAAGTCGGTCGCCCGTTGCATAGTTCCGGAAAACGGGGTTCTAGTCATCTTACCCATAAGGCATGGTTCACACGTTTCAAATGGTTCATAATCAAGTGATTCTAAGAGTCCATCATAATGGAGCTTCTTCATGCGTTTAACACCAATATGACCTAAGAGGCAATGCCACATGTAAGTAGCAATATCATCATTTAACTTAATTATTTTGGCATTCATATTATGAATATGTGTATCAATACTATCAAGATTCAAAAGAAATAAACCATTCTTCTCAGGTGCGTGACCGTAAAAGATATTATTCATATAAATCGAACAAACATTGTTCTAAGACTTGAAGGAATAACAACTCTATGTTAAGCAAGATCCAGAAATGATATTCATGCTCAACACAGGCACCAAATAACAATTATTTAGGTTCATAACTAATCCAAACGATAAACGAAGAGTTAGCATCCCGACTGCGATCACATCAACTCTTGATCCATTGCCGACGCGCATCGTCACCTCATCCCTTGCTAGTGGTCGCTTATTCTGCAGTTCCTGTTTCGAGTTACATATGTGAGCAACCGAACCAGTATCAAATACCCAGGCGCTACTGCGAGTACTAGTAAGGTACACATCAATAACATGTATATCACATATACCTTTGTTCACACTGCCGGCCTTCTAATCTGCCAGATACTTGGGGCAGTTACGCTTCTAGTGGCAAGTGCCCTTGCAATAGAAGCACTTAGTCTCAGGCTTAGGGCCACTCCTGATTTTCTTCCCAGGTGTAGAAACAGACTTGCCATCCTTCTTGAAGTTGAACTTTGGCTTGCCTTTCTTGAAACTAGTGGTCTTATTGATCATCAACACTTGAGGCTCTTTCTTGATATCCACTTCAGCAGTTTTAAGCATCGAGAGAAGCTCAGGAAGAGACTTCTTCATGCGTTGCATATTATAGTTTATCACAAAGTTCTTGTAAATAGGTGACAGAGATTGAAGAACACGATGTATCCCTAGCTCAATGGGGATCATTATTCCCAAGGCTATGAGCTTATCAGCGTACGTAGACATTTTGATTACGTGCTCGCTAACGGAGCTGTTCTCTTCCATCATGCAGCTAAAGAACTTTTCTAAAGCATCATAACTCTCTACTGCAACATGGTATCAAAAATCATTTTCAATTCTCCCATTGTAACATGATAAGTGATATTCTCGAAACGTTTTTGCAGCTATGGTTCTAATCCATACAGCATGCCGCAATGAAATATATTGTGTTCTTCTTGTTGAGTCAGATAAACATTTTTATCTTCCTCAGAAGCATCATCAACGGGCTGGCACCTAGCGGTGCATCAAGCACATAGAGCTTCTTGCAAGCGGTGAGGAGAATCCTCAGGTTAAGTGCCCAGTTGGTAAAGTTGCTTCCATTGTTCGCGAGTTTTTCTTTCTCCATGAACATATTAAATTGAAGGTAGATGGTGCCATGATCTACAACATATTTGCAAAGACTACTTAGACTAAGTTTATGACAAATTAAGTTCAAGTTAATTCTTCAATTATCCCATGAACTCCGACTCAAAAACAACATCCCTCTTAGTCGTTTTAGTGATTACACGAAACAAATTCACTACACCGAAACCGATCATCACGTGAGACGGTGTAGTTGCAAAGGCGAACATCGACATGTTCATCATATCATCCATATGACTCATGCTTTATCTTTCGGTTACGTGTTCCGAGGCCATATCTGTACATGCTAGACTCGTCAAGTAGAACCATTGTATTGCATGTGTTTCAAGGCCATGTTTGTACATGCTAGGCTTGAAAACACCCGTTGTATGCGAACATTGAGTCTGTCACACCCGATCATCACGTGGTGTCTCGAAATGACAAACTTTCTTAACGGTGCATACTAAGGAAGAACACATTATTATCTTGATATTAAGTGAGAGGATCATCTTATAATGCTACCATCGCGATCTAGCAAAATAAGATGCATAAAAAAGGATTAACATCACATGCATGGATAATGTGATATGATATGGTCCTTCTTGCACTTGATCTCCATCTTGTGCATCATGGTATGATCTCCATCATTCCACCGGCGTGGCACCAAGGTCCGTAGTGCCTCCATCTTGATTGTCCATCAAAATTACAACATATCACATGGATATGATATACATGACGCAGGCCATAAATAATAAGACAACCATATGGCTCGTGCCGGTATGTCAATAATTTACAAATGAGATCCGTTCATACATAAAATTCATAATATTGACCATATCACATCACATGCCCTGCAAAAACAAGTAATACGTTGATGGTGCAGGTCTTGCACTTGTTGGGAAACCCCAAGAGGAAGGTGTGAAGAGTGCAGCAGGAAGTTTTCCCTCAGAAAGAAACCAAAGTTGAATTGACCAGTAGGAGGAAGGAGTAACTTCAGATGGTTGTTGCAGTTGAGATGGTAGGGCGCACTACTGGTTCAGCAGCAACGTGGAACCTACACGACACAATGAATTAACTTTTCCCCAACGAAGCAGTGAGGTTGTCAATCTCACCGGGTTTTGCTGATAACAAAGAGGTTAAATGTATGGTGTGGAAAACAGTAGTAAAATAATATGAAAATAGTAGTAGTAGTGTGAAAACAGTGGAAACAGTAATTGCAATGATTGTATTATCATTATGAGAAAATGGACCGGGGTTCATAGTTCACTAGTGGCGTCTCTCCATAGAAGATAAATAACATGTGTGGTGAACAAATTACAGCTGGGCAATTGATAGAAATGAAGGCTGCACCGTAGAGCATATGCATGACATGATGATTACTATGTGATTCATGTGGGCATTACAATAAAATACATAGACGGTCATCCAACTGCGTCTATGACTAACAATCCACACTCCGAATATTAACCAGACAAACGTTGGGTATTAAGTTGCAAGCAACAGATAATCGTAGTAAGCAAAGTGTGTAATGTGAACAATGTAAATGAAGTAAACATTGTTGTTTTCTACCTAATGGCAACAACACATCCTCCATCCGTCACGTTTCTACCAATCGAGCACAGATGCAAAGGAGGCATGAACCCCCTATCGAGCATAAATACTCCCTCTTGGAGTCACTAACAACTGAGAGCATGCAAGATCATAAATAACATACACATGAAGATCACATGATAGATTGATAATCAAGAGACATAGAATTCAACATTCATCGGATCCCAGCAAACACAACGTGTAGCATTACATTAAGATGATTTCGATCATGTAGGGCAGCTCACGAGATATAAACATGAGGCATAAAGTGGAGAAGACAACCATCTAGCTACTGCTATGGACCCGTAGTCCAGGGATGAACTACTCACACATCACTCCGGATGAACTACTCACACATCACTCCGAATCTGTTATTTACCTTGACTCCGGATGTGTGAGCCGAACAGAACCTGATGCCTTGACTTTTTTCAATCGTGCCGCCTCCGGAGTGATGTGTGAAGTCTGCGCTTTTCCAGATCTGGACACGGAAGGAGTTGTGAGTGAATTGGGCTCCACCACGCTAGGAGAGCTGTCAGGTGCTTCCAGCCCGGACCTCGATCCACTGTTGGGCGAGGTGGAGGAATACTTTGAGGTGTCCTTATCCTCACACGTGGACACCTTGGATAGAGAGGAGGGTGAAGTGGAGCCAGACGAGGAGCGAGAAGTGGTTTCTGAGGACAAGGGTGTCGAACCATTGAGCGGAGGTTTGGACAGTGTTGGGGTGGACCCCTTTGTCACGCTTCGGGACAGTGAGGCCGTCGAGTCGGCACAGTTTACCAGGTTGCGGTCCTTTTGCGCAAACCTGTTGAAGAAACTAGCGCCCCCCCTCCTTAGAGAGGTTGAAGCAACAGTAGGAGCAGGTCCCGAGGAGGTACATTGCACTCCACGTCGCCACACACGGAGCTCAAGTGTACCAACTGTTCCAGGCACCTCTAGCAAGCCTCTTAAGAAGGCTTCTGCCGCTGAGACAGTGCTTCTCAAGGCTTTGGGCATCGTGCCAAACAACATGGTGGTTGATGAGGCTGCTTTGCAGGATTTCAGGAATCTTTTTGATTCACCCATGAAGGACGAGCATCTTAGAGTTGTTGCATCACTATTTGGCAAGGAGATGCCACCCACTGGAGTGCTTCAGGAGATGAGTAGCCAGGCTGTATGCGCGCACTGAGCCCGCAGTGTGAGGAGTTAGGAGTAGAATCCATTGTAGCTTATGGATACAAACATTGAGATTCTGAGTTGGAACCCTCGCGGTCTTAATGAACCTGCGAAGAAAAATGCGGTGCGTGAGTTTGTGGAGTCTCTGCATGTAAACTTGGTGTGCCTACAAGAAACAAAACTCAATGAGGTTGATAGATATACGATCCTTCAGTGTCTTGGCCCGGCTTTTGATAGATTTGAGTTTTTGACAGCTGAGGAAACTCGAGGAGGAGTGCTGGTGGCTTGGGACACCTCCGTCCTCAGTTTTGCCCATGTCGCTGTGGACTCTCACACGCTGACAGGAGAAGTCACCACAAAGGAGAATAAGAGTTGGTGGCTATCAGTGGTCTACGGACCACAATCAGATGCGGAGAAAATCCAGTTCTTACTGGAACTGGCCGAGAGGCGCTCTTTATGCCCGGGGCCCTGGATCATTGTGGGAGATTTTAACATGATCCTCTCGGCTGCAGAAAAAAACAATACCAACCTGAATAGGAACATGATGAGCCGTTTCAGAGCATTCGTGAGTTCGCACGAGCTTCGTGACATTTACCTGCATGGTAGGATGTACACGTGGAGTAATGAGAGGGCTACACCTACTATGACCCGTATTGATCGAGCGCTGGCCTCAGTGGACTGGGGTATCCTATACCCGGATTGCATTCTTCAGGCGCTTTCCAGCAACATTTCAGACCACACTCCGTTGCATCTCTCGTTGAGTGCGGCGGCCAGGCCCAAAAGGAGATTTAGATTCGAGCTCTTCTGGTTAAAACTCGACGGCTTTGAAGAGGCTGTTAGAGAGGGATGGGTTTGTGATGAGACTATCGTCGACCCCTTCAAGCGCTTGGATGCGCTTTATAGAAACTTGGCCTCCCACCTCCAATCATGGGGGCAGAAAAAGACGGGGAATATCAAAATTCAGCTGGCAATTGCCAACACTATCATTTTCAGACTGGATGCTGCTCAGGATAGAAGGCTTCTGTCTGAAGGAGAAATCTGGCTGAGGCGGGCTCTGAAACTGTCGATCTTGGGGCTATCTTCCCTTGAGCGCACCATGGCACGACAGAGATCGAGGTTGAGATGGTTGAAGGAAGGGGATGCTAACACTAGACTGTTTCATGCAGTGGCCAATGGTAGGAGAACTAAGAACTTCATCCCCGCGGTTAGAGTGGGGGGAGTTTTGGTTACGGAACAGTTGCAGAAGGAGGAGGTTTTCTTCCAAGCCTACCAGGATTTACTGGGAAAGCTTCAGACCAGGGATCACTCCGTGAACCTAGATTTTGTTGGTCTTGAAACTCATGATTTGCAAGTCCTAGATGGCTTATTCACGGAAGCTGATGTTTGGGAGACTATCAAGGAGTTTCCGCCTGATAGGGCGCCAGGGCCAGATGGGTTTATTGGAGCGTTTTACCACAGAGCCTGGGAGATAATAAAGCCGGATATCATGGCTGCGTTGCAGAAACTAGCTGTGGGAGATGGAAGAGGGTTTGCTAAGCTCAATAAGGCTTTGATCACGCTTATCCCCAAGAAGCCCGATGCTGCTGAGATAGGAGATTTTAGGCCCATTAGTCTGGTGCACAGATTCTCTAAGCTCCTGTCTAAAATTCTGGAAAATCGGTTGAGGTCCAAGTTGGGAGATTTGGTGAGTGTGAATCAGTCCGCTTTCATCAAGAGTCGGAGTCTGCATGACAACTTCATTTTGGTGCGTCAGATGGCCCGCAAAATAAACACCAGGAGGCATAAAGGTGTATTGCTGAAGCTTGACATCTCCAGAGCCTTTGACTCCCTTTCATGGGCTTTTCTGATGGAAGTCCTGAGACATATGGGGTTCAGTGAGTGGTGGTGCAGGCTTATCACGATCCTTCTAAACACGGCTACCACCAAGGTGGTGGTGAATGGAGTGCCAGGGAAGCAGATATCCCATGTTAGGGGATTGCGCCAGGGGGATCCGATATCCCCCATGTTATTTGTGCTGGCTATGGAAGTCATCACACTCTCAGTTCAGAAGGCGATGAGAGAAGGGTTGTTCACCCCGCTAGCTGGTTGCTCTGCTCTGCAACGAGTGTCGGTCTACGCGGATGACGTGGTGATATTCGTTAAACCACTAGAGCTGGATCTTGTTGTGGTCAAATGCATTCTCCAAACTTTCGGAGAGGCTTCGGGCCTGAAAGTCAACTATACCAAGACCTCTGCAACGCTAATAAGGGGAGAAGCAGGAGATGAGACTTTGGTTGCGCAAGTGTTAGGTTGCAACATCACAGCATTTCCGATCAAATATCTTGGGCTACAGCTGGCTTTGCGGCCCCTTACCAAGAGCGAGTGGCAGCCTATGTTGGACCAAGTTTTGAGATGCGTGCCGGCTTGGCAAAGTGGCTTGATAGCCAGGGCGGGGAGATTGACTTTGGTCAAATCAGTGGTAGCCGCAAGACCAGTGCACCAGCTGCTAGTAGCAGAGGCTCCCTGTTGGTTGCTTGAGGAGATTGATAAATGGATGAGAGGATTGCTTTGGGCAGGAGCGGAGTCTGCTAACGGAGGACAATGTTTGGTCGCTTGGGAGAATGTTTGCAAGCCCTATTGCTTTGGGGGGTTGGGGGTCAAAAACCTGGAACTCCAGGGGTTGGCACTGCGAGTGAGATGGGAGTGGCTCAGAAGGACGGATGACTCGAGACCCTGGAAAGGGTTGCCCATGCTCAAGGACACAATGGCAGCCGAGGTGTTTAACAGTCTTGTCAGCATCAGTGTCGGAGATGGGAAAAAGACGTTGTTCTGGAAGGACAGGTGGCTGGGAGGTATTGCGGTCGCCGAGATAGCCCCCTTGCTCAGGAGTGCAGTCAATGCGAGGACTGCTAATAAGAGAACGGTGCATGACGCCCTGATTGCAAACAAATGGATATCTGACAGTAGAGGAGCTTGGTCGGAGGAGATGGCTTTCCAAGGTGTGCACCTGTGGTTGGCAATTCAGGGAGTGCCTCGGGAGGAGTCGAGGGAGGATGAGTTTTCTTGGCCAATGGCTGCTTCAAGGAAGTATTCTTCTTCCTCAACCTATAAGGCACTATTGATGGGCCAGATCAGATTTCCGCTTGCCAGAGGAGTCTGGAAGTGCTAGGCACCAGTGAAATGCAAACTGTTCATGTGGTTAGCAATCCAGCATAGACTTTGGACCACAGATAGGAGAGCGAGGCATGGTTTGCAGGATCACCCAGATGTTTGTAAGATGTGCTCCCAGGAGTTAGAGTCATCGGATCACATCTTGGCACCATGTGTGTACACAAGACAGGTATGGGTAAAATGCACTCAGAAGCTGAGACTACAGGTAACCACGCCCACGGCATCGGATACCCTTGAAAACTGGTGGTTGGCGGTTCGAGAAAGATTCAGGGGCAAGCAGAGGAAAGCAATGGACACATTCATCACCCTCACAACATGGATGATCTGGAAGCAACGCAATGCAAGAGTCTTCGGCAATACCATGCAGATCTGTGATGAAGACACCCTCGTCTTTAGAATCCTGGAGGAGTTGAGGCGCTGGGAAGAGGCAGGAGCAGGAACTGGAGTCATCCTTCGCGAGGAGTAGGCTAGGTGTTGCGTAGAGTGAGCTCGACAGCATGGTTGGGTGTAACTAATGCTGTCGTGATGTATTGTCTGTAAAATCTCCCTTCTATAAAACTCAGGTATACAATTGCATACCCTCGAAAAAAGAGAAATAACAGATTTAAAAGATCATGAATAACAATGCATTGAAAGTTATACGTTTGTTTCAAGTATAGAAAAAACATAGCAAAGTGATATTTCGCTTGTTCTTAAGAGTGAGGCAAAACATAAATTTCAGTACACCTTCGAGGTTTAAGAGGAATACTAGAACAAATAATTTGAGAGTAAGTAATAACACATCATGAATCAATTAATAATGTTTCTGAGAAAAATGCACATTAAACTCAGAATGGCAACTATGCTCTCTCAACTGTGCATAAACTTAGAAGACCGAGACTCAACATAAAAGCAAAAGAATGACCCTTCGCAGAGGGAAGCATAGATCACACATGTGCTAGAGGCTTTTTATTTTATTAAACAAAGGTATTGAAAACATATTTTTTTAGAGAGGTGGATGCTTATGTCAACGAATGGCAAACAGAAAATACAGTACGTCACAAGCCAACTAGAATTCACAAAAGAGCCTCCCATTGAAGGACGCAACTGAGTAGAAGGTCATCCATGTTTCTCTTTTGTTTACTCAATTATGCTTTGACTGATAAATCAGGGGCAAAAATAGTGAATAGAATTTGTTTGTATTAATCTGGGCTGGGCACCCCCGCTGCCAGCTCTTCTATCAATTAGATAAGTGGATGAAGCCACTAGTCAGGGTGTGAAATCCAATCAACCAGTGAGATAAAGATTCTCTATTCACGTTCTCATGAGCTAAAACAAGAACACAAAACATGAGTAATTTTGAAAGTTTTAAAGGTAACACATGATAAATTTACTTTGGAGTGGCGGTTAAATACCACATATATATAGGTAGGTATGGTGGACACATTTGGCATAATTTGGTTTTTGCGAGTTGGATGCACGAGTAGAGCTCATACACAGTATAGGTGGAGGCTAGCAAAATACTGGAAGCGACAAATTAAGAGAGCATAATGGCCATAATCTTGTATAGCGACAAAAACATCATTAATCAAAGAATAAGTGGTACTACAAGTTCAAAACCTAAATGATCATAGAGGCTATCAGTGACTGGTTGTAGTCATAAACATGGTGTAAGCATGCGCCAAGTCGACTAAATAAAACATTCAAAGGAGAACATCACAAATTTATGCTTCAATATGACAAGAACAACTCATGATTCTTTAATGGCACATTAAACACTCTCAGCTATTTGAGACAAATCATGTTACAAAAATAACACTAGGTTTTAGATTAAAATAACATCTAGCATGACATGAAAAAGTCTAGCCATAGTTTATACAAACTTTTATTTGCATTGTCGAAACATATTAACATAGGACTAGTTTCGAAAATCTCGACATGATTAGTCCAACGGTGAAAACGGATTTTAAATTGGATAAACGTTTTAAACTACAAAATATTTTGAATTTCCGTATTTAATGCTGATATCGGCAGTTGTTTTGTTTTTATCCGCCATGCACTCTATCTAGGTACGTTGTGCGGGAGGTTCGCTGTCTCAGGCACCCGCGCTCCCCGCGCTTAAACACGATCGATGTCTGCCTGTTAGGCGAATACTGCCTAAGGATTAGCTAAATCCCGGCTGCCTGGAACGTACTGCTGTCATAAAATTACTACACAAGTGGGACACTAGATTTTGTTAACTACTCACATACTTGTGCCCGTTACACTAACAGCTAATTTTGCAAGGTGCGTGCAACACGAGTCTTGAAGTCAATGGTGCGTGCAACACGAAGGCTGCACTTGGGCGAGGTTTACACGTTAAGTGTTCAGTTTAGAAAACTGCATGTCTCAAAATTATATTCACGTTACAGGTTACATGATAGACACTTGAAAGAAATACAATCGTTGCAAGAACTTGAGCCAATTGACACCGTAAATTATGAGGGCTGTGGTTGGCAGAAAATTTTGGAATCTGCAAACTCTTATGTTAGTTGGAAATTGATTGCTACGTACATTAGAGCATAACAACAATTGCTTCTGAACGAGTCAGCCTCTAACACTTGTTTCCAACTAACATAAGAGCTTGATATAGTAGATGTATTTGAACAAACAATCAATCTTTGAAACACCGACATGTTGCAGCAGTGCACACATAGCCTTTTACAAACTGAAGTCGCTAAACCATGGAAGTAGACGAATCATGTGTTGTCAGTGCTGAAAGGCATAACCGACTGTTATTGTGCCGGTGGTGAATTCTTCACCTCCTGATGGTCTCACCTGAAAGTGTTCCATTAGGTAAACTGTCATTTGTGATATACATAGTAGTGCTTTTAGATGTTAAAGTTAAAATGCTCATATCAAGATTGTAATTCTGATTGTGTACAGACTATCAACTAGCTTTACCTCCGAACTTAAAATACATAGATTATATGAGTTTGACTTAGATACGCATATGTAATTAGAAAAAATGACTACTTGACCATTGCAGTCCGATGGAGTATATGACTATTGAGATTACAGGAACATCATCCTAATAGATCAAGAAACACAAGCTGAGATCAAACAAAGCAAAGCCCAAGATGATTTACAGTATCCTAGTACACTTGCACAAGTGAGGATTAACTTAACGTTGTACCGCAAATCAGTTTTGCAATAGCTTTCATGTACGCATGCACATTGCCTATTTCGTTTTGCCAAGATACAACCAGGAAAGACATTTGCTCGATAGGACATGACACGGAGAGTAAAAAAAGTTCTTATTGTGTAACATGAGGAAAAAACTTTATAAACGATTCTTGTTCTGAAATTTCACTGACCGATTCAGTAAACAAGGTCCAAAGGGTTGTTACCGACACAAAATACTTCGGAAAATTTAGCAGGTACTACTTCAGAAGCTCAGATTGTTACCCACACAAATGGTTACCAGGGACAAACTAATTCAGCGGAAATACAAGGTGCCAAGGATCAACACATCCATGCTAATAAAACTTGCATGGAGTAGTAAAATAACACTGGATCTGAGAACATCATACATGAGCATATATACAGAGATTGATGCATTGACAAAGTAGCGGAGGTTCAGGGTCTAAATTATCAGAGTTATGGAGCAAAAATACCAGTTAACTCTGAAGCATCCTAGACATGAGAATAGTTGATATACCTGGGAGAGGAAGAGAACGGAATTTCCCCGGCCGGCCGGCAGTCGTTGAACAATAACAAGCAAGTCTCCGGCTGGGTTGCAACAAAGAAGGGCGGACGGAAGAGGGCTCGTGGCAGGTGCTCTATGTGGTGGTCTCTCTGGAGCCAGATGCTGGTCCCGCAACGCTAAAGAAGGATGGAGGTGGAGGGGAGAGTACCGTCGCCGCCGCCCTAGGTCTCCGTCGAAGTAGAAACGAGTCCATGCCGCCGCAGCGGGTCAACGAATTCCTACGGGCTACGGGGGTCCTGGAGAAGATACAAGGGGAGCGAGTTCTTCCGACGGCGCGGGGACCTAGGGCGGCGGCGGCGCCAACGGCGGAGGGCTCCAGCCTTCGGTCGAGCAAGGCATGAGATTGGGGACGAGTCGTTCTTTTTTTTCTGAGCTAGAGACGACTTAGTTGTGCGCTTCTATGATAGGGATACGTGGGCTTCCGGTGGGCTATATGGGTTTGTCCCGTTTAAGGGATTAGTGGGCTTGTTAAACAGGATAAGTGGGATGTTTTTGCTGCGATGGGATGTGGGATTAGTGGGAAATCCCATTCCACTTGAAATCATACTCGCAGGTCCCCAAACAGGATAGTTCACAGGCTGGGTATCTCGCCGGGTCTTGGCAATCGAAGTCAGAGCAGCACTTGGTTACGCAGGACTTGCAGTCACTTTGCGCTGCAGCCAGCTCCATGCTCATGGCGAGCAGCCAGCTCCAGCCAGCTCCATGCTCATGGCGAGCAGCCCGAAGCAAACGGCGGCGACCACCACCATCACCTTAGCACCGCCGGAGGCCATGTATGCTAGCTACGGAGTAGCTTGGAGAGTAAAGATCGAGCGGGCAAGAAGAAGCTGGTGTGCGAGGGAGCCAAGACAAAGGACTCCTTTTTTTTTCCAACTGGGAACTACCCCTTTCCATTAACATTCATCAACGAAAATACAAGGGTTCAACAAACATAACAGGGAAAGAGAAAAGGGGTAGATGCTTGGTAGGAAAACCCGTTGAAACGATCTCGGCTCGAGAATCGCACTACGGGGCAAAAAACCTACCTCCTATACTACCAAAAAGTTCAGGAAACACAACCACACACACAGATACATAATTCCACTAAAACGTTTAACTCAACAACTGGATCAAACTGGAGCACCAAAAGATGGAATCACATCCCCGATCCATCTGTACGCCGAAGAATCACCGGAGCCCTTCCTTCATCCGGTCTGGAGTTGCCTTGCCCAGCCAACATCGCCGCCTTGCGTATTATTTTCGCCGCGCCCTCCTTGATCCTCTCGCATTCACTGGGTTCATATAGACCTGCCCAGTAACACAACAAGGAACACATATTGTATATAGCAACAAAAGGAGACCTCACAATCTTTTTTTCAAATTTTATATCATTTCTAACATTCCAAACAGCCCAACAAACAGCTGCAAGCAACAGGGTATAAAAAATTTTGTCATTCGGAAAAAACTTGTAAAACCAAGCCAAACTTTGCCAAAGAGACCTGGGGCAGGAGGAGGCACCTGTAACAGCCCCTAGTGTCCCCCAGACCACTTTAGCATGAGAACAAGAAAAAAACAGATGAGTGGTTGTTTCCAATTCATTGCAAAAAGAACAAGTAGGGTTTCCAAGCCATTTTCTCTTTTTTAGATTGTCTCTCGTAAGTACTGCATTCCGAAAAAGTTGCCAAAGAAAGATTTTGATTTTTAAGGGGACCTTAGCCTTCCAAATCCACCTATTATTAGGACCTGACAGATTAGCCTCTAACAAGTTATAAACAGATTTCGTCGAAAAAACACCACTGGAAGTCAAAGACCAAGTGATTTTGTCAGGTTGATCACTCCCAGGTTTCCCATTTGCACATTCCACAATATGCCTCCATTGTTCATCAAGTTCAGGAGTAAACCTCCGCCGGAAGGGGATAACAAAATTCGCATTCCGAACTTTTTCAAATGTCCAATCTTGTACCTGGGAGATATCGAACAAACTCGCAAAAGAACTACACAAAGGATAACCATCAAGCCAGGGGTCTTTCCAAAACCGCACAATGTTTCCTCTTTGCAACACAACCTTCCTACCTACCATATAAGTGTCCTTAACTTTCAAAAGAGTCTTCCAAAGAGGAGAATCAGACAATCTAGCTTTGACCGTAGCAACTGATTTATTTTTCAAATACTTGGCTTTAACTATTTGTTGCCATAAACCCGAATGCATCTCTAATTTCCACCACCACTTACACAGGAGACTAACATTTTGACGATGCAAATCTTTCACACCTAGGCCACCTTTGTTCTTAGAACGACACACTCTATTCCACTTAACCATATAATATTTTTTCTTACTACTTTTACCTGCCCAAAAGAATCTTCTTCTATGTTTATCCAACCTTTCGATAAAAGTTTTGCTCAACAGGAACATCGACATATAGTAAATGGGTATACCAGTAAGGCTAGAATCGAGCAAAGTCAACCTACCACCAGAGGAAGCCGAATCACTAATCCAGGAGTCTAACTTTTTAAGCATTTTACTGTCTAAGAATTCCCAATCAATCACTTTCAAGTTGGAAAAAGTAACAGGCATTCGTAGGTATTTCATAGGAAGCTGCCCCACCTTACAACTAAACATATTTGAGTAAAAGGAAGCAACATTATTATCCCCCCCCCCCCCCCCCCCCAATAAGATAAACCTCACTCTTCTCAAAATTTATTTTCAAACCTGACATAAGTTCAAATAAATGGAGCAAAATCTTCAGGTTAATAGCTTTATCCTCCTCATGTGAAATGCATAAAACCGTATCATCCGCATATTGTAAAATTGCAATCCCTCTATCCACTAAATCAGGAGCCATACCACACAAGAGACCATTTTGCTGAGCTTGCAAAACCATCTTAGTCAATACTTCACCCACCATATTAAAGAGAGTAGGTGACAAAGGATCCCCATGCCTCACCCCTTTTGAACTCTGAAAATAAGGCCCCACCTGATTATTGATTTTTACACTAACAGTGCCATTATAAAGAATTTTTTGAATCCAACCACACCACAAATCACTAAAACCTTTAGCCTTATGACAACATAACAGGAACTCCCAATTAACCTTGTCGTAAGCTTTTTCAAAATCTAATTTTAACACAACACCAGTTTGCTTTTTTACATGAGCATGATGCATAATTTCATGCAAAGAACCAATACCATCCATGATGTTTCTGTTTTTGATAAAAGCACTTTGATGAATACTAAAAAAATTATGAGCTAATGGTTCTAATCTCAAGGTTAACACTTTGGTGATCAATTTATAAATGCATCTCAAGAGGCAAATAGGACGAAATTGTTGAATCTTATTAGCTTCAACCACTTTAGGAAGTAAAGTAATCACCCCATAGTTAAGTCTCTGCGCATCCAAATCTCGTCTATGAAAACAATCAAACAAACGCATGATATCAAATTTAACAATTTCCCAGCAATGTTGGTAAAATTCGGTAGGTATATTATCAGGACCCGGTGCCCTATTTACATCCATAGAAAATAAAGCAGTTTTGACCTCTTCCATAGAATAAGGTTTACCTAAATTCACATTATCTGATTCAGATAATATCTCCTCACCAGACCACAAACCAGGAGACAAAGAAAATATATCCAGGAGCCGGACCGAATAAATTTTTGTAGTAACCTGTGGCAAGGTTCAGCAGGTTCTCAGTACCTTCCACCATCACACCATTATCCTCTAACGAAATCATGGTATTTTTCCTCTTACGCCCATTGGCTATCTTATGAAAATAAGAAGTATTAAGATCCCCCTGTAACAACCATCTAGCATGAGCCCTTTGATACCAATATTTTTCCTCCTCAGTGTTCATTTTTAAAATCTCCGTTTGAATGAAAGCTCTCCTACACCAAATATCAGGGGACAGATCACCATTTTCTTCTAATTTTTCTATAATATCCAACTCCTCTCCCAACTCTTTCTTCTTTTTTTTTTAAATGACCAAAGATATTAGACCCCCATCCTTTGAAAATTTTCTTAAACCTTTTTAGCTTAATATTGATAACATCAATAGGATCACTGCTGTTAACAGAAGCCCCCCAAATTTCAGCAACCTTAGGTAAAAATTCTTCATTACCTAACCAGGAGTTATCAAATTTAAATTCCCTTTTATTGTTTACAACAGGAATACCCCTGAATCTAAGATTCACAGGTTATGATCAGATTGATCTCTCACCACTTTTCTAACAAACACCAGAGGAAACAAACATTCCCAAGCAGGAGACATAAGAACCCTATCCAGTTTTTCAAGTGTAGGATTTTTTTGTTTATTCGACCAAGTATATTTCCCTCCAACCATTTTAACTTCTCTCAAACAAAAGGCATTAATAACAGAATTGAAAATATGAGAAGAATGAGGCAAAATATATGGCTTATTCTTTTCCGAAGCATCTCTCAAAATATTGAAGTCACCACCAAAAATGAAAGGGCAATCAATTAAATTGCAAAAAGATGCCAATTCAGATAAGAAGTTATTTTTCAAGTCCTCATGAGCAGGGCCATAAACCACACCACAAGCCCATCTACATTTTTTAATTTTATCCCACAAGTAAACAAGAATCATATGATTACCCAGCTTCACATTTTGTACTTCTAATGATTCATATTTGAAACCACATAAAATTCCACCAGATTTACCAACAAAGGGTATCCATTTCCAAAAATATTTATTACAAGGATCAATTTTCTTAAAAAAACTAGGGGAATATTTCTTTTTCATAGTCTCCAGGATGCCAATAAAATCCATTTTATTTTCTTCAATAGTATCAAGGAGACATGTTGAAATGCCTTTTTTTCCCACACTTCTGATATTCCAAAAACCACCAATCGTTTATACTTATTAGGAATTTTCTTTTGTCTAACAGGCCTACCAGGAGCCATGGTAGCCGTGTCATTTTTCATCTGTCCTCTAGTAATAGGACGAGATACAGTAACACTTTTTTTCTTAGCATCTCTTTTTTCCTTTCTAGACTTCACTACAGTGAAAGATTCATCAAGATCTTCATCAGTAAGCCAAGTTAAACTCAAAGGGGTCCTCACACCTCCATCATGTACTGTCACCAAGGGTATATCCAAGACCGAATTATTTTTTTCAGCAAGATTATTTCTAGATTTTTCTAATTCTCTAAGCATGTTTATACATTCAAAATTATCAGATGGCATATCAACACCCATCATAGCCGCACGAGACATAATCTCAAGGTTGGATAAAACCGAGAAAGAATTAGCTGTTTGAGATGAAGTGGACGCACCTTCAAGATTCCTTTTCCTCGATGCAGCAGTGGCCCTAAAAGGACTCCTTTTTATAGCAACAGCCAACAGACACTTGCATTTGTATACACTGTGTGTATGCATAACTTAAGTGCAGTCTCGTGTTGCACGTACCCATGTTCCGGATGAGCACCTTCAAATTAGATTCTAGTACTAGAACGTGCACAAGTGTGGGTACGAGTTAACAAAACCTAGTGTCCCAACTGTGCAATGATTTTAGGCCGCCCAGGCCCTATTTAAGATGGTGGTTTATTCGGGCGGATTTTATATTTACTAGGCGAGAAGCACATCTAAGCCGCGCCCGTAATTTAGTGTTTGGGTTATGTGTGATATATGTGGAGGGTGGCTAGAGCTGTATGCTTAAGCATGTTCTGCTCTCATTGTGCACTCTGCTATGCAATTAGTGAAGTATTTAACTTGTGGAGAATAATGGGACAATGCACGAGCCTCATAGGGCAGTCTGCTCTCATATATATATACGGATTACAGGTACAACGCTAAGATATACGGGGACCTATACAAGTCGTAATACATATCTCAACACCCCCCCTCAGTCGAAGGGTCGGGACCGACACATAGACTGGAACGAAACTCTGGAAAAGTCGTCGATGGCAATCCCTTCGTCATGATGTCTGCAAACTGCTGAGATGTCGGCACGTGTAGAACTCGAACGTGACCGAGGGCAACCTGCTCACGGACAAAGTGAATATCCAGCTCAATGTGCTTGGTGCGTCGATGATGAACGGGGTTGGCGGAGAGGTAGACAGCCGATATGTTATCACAAAATACCACCGTGGCCTTGTCAACAGGACAAGAGAGCTCGTAGAGAAGCTGACGAAGCCACGTGCACTCAGCCACGGCGTTAGCCACGGCGCGGTACTTGGCCTCGGCGCTGGAGCGAGACACGGTGGGCTGCCGCTTGGAGGACCAAGAGACGAGCGACGAGCCAAGATAGACGCAGTAGCCGGAGGTAGAGCGCCACGTGTCGGGGCAACCAGCCCAGTCGGCATCCGAGTAGGCGACGATGTCGGTCGAGGGCGAGGCGGGAGAGGCGTGCAGGGAGAGACCAAGATCCATGGTTCCGCAAATATAGCGGAGGATTCGCTTCACCGCGGACCAGTGGACGTCCCGTGGAGCATGCATATGCAGGCACACCTGCTGTACGGCGTACTGCAACTCCGGGCGTGTCAGCGTCAAGTACTATAGAGCACCGACGATGGAGCGGTAGAACGGCGCGTCGGAGGCCGTCGACCCATCACTCGCCGATAGCTTGGCCTTCGTATCGACAGGAATAGGCGCTGGGTGACAATTAAGCATCCCTGCGCGCTTGAGGAGCTCATGGGCGTACTTCCGCTGATAGAGGAAGAACCCGTCCGCGCCCCGGACGACCTCAATACCGAGGAAGTAGTGGAGCGGGCCGAGGTCCTTTAGGGCGAATTCAGCGCGAAGACGGTCGGTGAGCTGTCGGAGAAGAGCATCCGTGCAAGCGGTCAGGATGATGTCGTCGACCTAGAGCAGCAAGTAGGCGGTGTCGGTGCCGTGTCGATAGACGAAGAGCGACGTGTCGGAGCGCGTAGAGCGGAAGCCAAGCTGATGGAGAAACACGGCGATGCGTTGGTACCAGGCACGGGGTGCCTGCTTCAGTCCATACAAGGACCGAGAGAGCAAGCACACGTGGTCCGGGTGGTCGGCGTCGACGAAGCCGATGGGCTGCTGGCAGTACACCTGCTCGGAGAGATGACCGTGGAGGAAGGCGTTGGAGACGTCCATCTGGTGCACCGGCCAGGCACGAGAGGCAGCGAGATGCAAGACGGTGCGGATCGTGGCCGGTTTGACAACCGGAGCAAATGTATCCGTGAAGTCGACGCTGGCGCGTTGACGAAATGCACGGACCACCCAACGCACTTTGTAGCGCTCCAGCTTGCCATCCGGGCCAAGTTTATGCTTGAACACCCACTTGCCGGTGATGACGTTGGCCCGAGGAGGAGGAAGAACCAGCTCCCAGGTCCGATTGCGCTGAAGCGCGTCGTATTCCTCCTGCATGGCGGCGCGCCAGTGTGGGTCACGCAAGGCGGCCCGGGCAGAGGTGGGAACCGGCGAAGGCTCGGACATAGACGTCGTGCGGACGTACTGGTCGGCGGGGTACCGTGTGGACGGTTTGCGCACGCCCGCACGCGCACGGGTGATCACACCCGTAGGGGCCGCGGTCGGAGGAGGCGACGGGGCTGGTGATGACGAGGCCGATGAGGAGGAGGCCGCGCTGGTCAAGGGTGACCGCGACGGCAGCGTCGCGGGCGGTGACAACGGCGCGGACGACGGGGCGGGTGACGGCGTCGCGGACGACGTCGAGGGCGCAGTAGCGGAGGGACCAGGCAAGGCGGGCGCGGGAGGACCCGCCGCGGTCACTCGTCGGCGCAACGGGCCGGCCGTAGGAGGGCCAGCGGGCGCCGGGATCATCGTCGTCGAAGCTGCCTGCTGAAATGGAAACATTAACTCGTCAAAGTAAACGTGCCGCGAGGTGAAAACTCGATGCGAGACCGGGTCGTAGCAGCGGTAGCACTTGGTGTTGGCTGGGTAGCCGAGAAACACACAAGGGAGAGAGCGCGGTGCGAGCTTGTGCGCGGCGGTGGCAGTGATGCTAGGGTAGCAGCGCAACCGAAGATCCGAAGATCATCGTAGGTGGACGGCACACCAAAGAGAAGCTGGTGCGGCGTATAGTGCCAACTCACGCGGCAGGGGCGGATGTTGACGAGGAGAGTTGCCGTATCCAGAGCATCCGGCCAGAACCGTGGGGGCATGTGGGCGTGAAACAAAAGAGTGCGCACGCAGTCGTTGAGAGTACGAAGAATGCGTTCGGCGCGACCGTTTTGCTGAGAGGTGTATGGACACGTGAGACAAAAAAAATGGCACCGTGTGAGGCGAGGAGTGTGCGGATGGTGATGTTGTCAAACTCTTTGCCGTTGTCGGTTTGTAAAGCGTGGATGGGGCGGCCGAATTGGGTGGAGACGTAGGCGAAAAAGGCAGTGAGGGTGGCGGGCACGTTGGATTTTCGGCGAAGAGGAAAGGTCCACACAAAATGCGAGTAATCATCCAGAATAACAAGATAATATGTATAACCGGAATTACTTGGAAATGGCGAGGTCCAAACATCACTATGAAGAAGCTCAAAAGGAAACGACGCGACTGTGGAGGAAGAATTAAACAGAAGGCGAACATGTTTGCCTAGCCGGACATGCTTCACAAGAGTGAGCATCCGTTTTATTACAAGTGAAATCAAATCCTTGCATTATTTGACGGAGAGTGGTGGAGTTGGGATGGTCGAGGCGAGCGTGACATAGGTCGACGCCGGCGGACAGGGCGAGTGTGTCGCTGGTGGTGGAAGAGGGCGACCATACGGGGTACAAATCGCCGGGGCTGTCACTGCGGTGGAGAAGCATCCGAGTACGACCATCCTTAACAAAAAAAACCAGAAGCGTCAAATTCCATAGTCACATTATTATCACGAGTGAGAGAGCGAACGGAGACAAGGTTCTGAATTAAATGAGGAGAAACAAGAACGTTGTTAAGTGAGAGAGGATCGGAAGTGGAGGGAAAGGTGGCGGAGCCAGTGTGAGTGATAGGAAGAGCATGACCGTTGCCGACGATTATGCGGGAGGAAGTGGAAGCAGGAGAAGTATGCGAGAGATTACCGGGGTGAGCTGCCATGTGCGCGGAGGCGCCGGTGTCCATGAACCAGTCGCCGCCGCCACCGTACGTGGCCGCCGTGGGGACGGTCTGAAGTGCGGTCATCAGGGCGGGGTCCCACTACGCGCGGCGTAGTAGCTGGGCGCGCCGCAAAGAAGGCCTGATGCGAGGCCGGGCGCGGCATCGGGGTGCCCGGGTAGGGGCGCGCGGCACGGGCATGGTGTAGGCATGGACGACCCTGTCCAGGGGTTGTGACCGGCGAGCTAAGGCGGGGTAGGGGCGAACTGCTACGGGGGACGAGGCTGGGGGGCGGGAGAGGCGGTGTTGCCGCCGCCGTTTCCACCTCCATTGCCACGTCGACGTCCGCGGCGGCCACCGCCGTTGTCGTTGCCACCAGGTGGTGGAAGAGGCGCGAGCGGCGGGGGCGAGTAGAAGCCGGGAGGTGGGCCCGGGGCGCGGGTGCAGGGCCACCCCGTGCGAGGCCGGCGACGAAGGCGGTATGGTTCGCCCGAGCCCGGAGGTGCTTGAGCCGGCGCTCCTCGAGGCGTAGGTAGGCCACGGCCTGCTCGAATGATGGCGTGGAGAGGAGCGTGAGGTTGGAGGCGGCGTTGCTGAGGTCTTCGCCGAGGCCGGCCGACAGCATGGAAAGGAGGATCTTGTCATCGATCGGGAACTCCAAGTCGCGAAGCTCGTCGGAGAGGCTCTTGAGGCGGAGGATGTAGTCGTCGAGGGAGAGATCATGCTGATGAGTGCCGAAGAATTCCTGCTCGAGGAAGGTGACGCGCTGGATTTTGTTGTCGGTGAAGAGGCCGGTGATCTTCGTCCAGACGGTGTGCGCGGAATCACCGTCGCAGACGACCGTGCGGAAGATCTCGGGGAAGACGGTCTGGAAGAACCAGCGGATGACGGTCGCGTCGATAGCCAACCAGTCGGGGTCGTGCGGCATGCCGAGGAGGTCGATGGTGCCGTCGACATGATCAAGGAGATCATACTCGCGGAAGAGAAGACCGAAGTACGTCTTCCAGGAGAAGAAGTTGGCAGCGTTGTGAGAGAGCGTCACCGGCATGCGCTCGAGGATGGGGACGTCGCGAATGATGGCGACGGAGGGGCCGGCGAAGGGGTTGCTGCTCCCGGAGGCGGTGTCGGTCATGGTGGGAGTTCGGGTGAGGGAGGAGGGCCGGCGACGCCCAAGGGGGTGGGGCGGCGGCAGGTGTGGAGAAGGGAGGAGGGCCGGCGGCGACTAGGGGAGGAGAGGCGGCGGCTAGGGTTGAGGCGGTGTGGGGGGGGGGGCGGCGACTAGGTCAAGGGGACCGTAGGGGGCTCTGATACCATGTGGAGAATAATGGGACAATGCACGAGCCTCGTAGGGCCGGCTGCTCTTGTATATATATACGGATTACAGGTACAACCCTAAGATATACGGGGACCTATACAAGTCATAATACATATCTCAACATAACTAAAACAGGAATTGCAGTGCATTGTACCCTACCCTCTCTCCGTATCGAAATGTAAGATGTTTTAACGTTTTGTAACATGTTTTAATGTGTAGACTTATGTGTATCTTATACTAAACCATATCTAGGTACGTTTAGTTTAGAAAACGTCAAAACATGTTACATTTTGATACGGAGGGAATAATATAGAAGTACTTACAAGGATTTAAGCAATGCTATAATTGTTAAATGTATTTTTATATAAAAGTTGATAGCGTGAAACGAAAATAATTCTCGAACCCACTAAAAAATTTATTTTGTTTGGTTTTTAAGTTGGAGAATTGTCATTAATCAACTTACAGTTATTTTAATGATGATTTTCTAATAATCAATATTGCTCATGTTTAATCCATAATTGATTAAAGGGTTTTGCATAAAACCAATATGTTTACTGGTATTAAATTTTCAGTTTAACTCCGAGTGTTTTACACATTAAGTTAAAGAGAAAAGTGTCTTCTCATAATTGAGATGTGAAAATTATATTAATTTAAGATTGCAGAAAGGGAAACATGCTAGCTAGCTTCAAGAGTAAAGATTGAACAAGCGAGAAGACGCCGGGGTCAAGGGAGGCAAGAAATAGGAGAAAAGAAGGAGATACTGTGCCTATAAGATAAATACGAGGTGAGGCATTTTTATAGCCACAGCTAGGTATGCAGGCGGACGTCCGCCGGAGACCCCCGATCTGTCCGCCTAGTTTCTAATCTGGCTGCCATGAATGAAAATCTGAACCGCATGGTTTTCCATTTAGGCAAAAAAAAAGAGAAAAGAAAAGTGGAGCGGCCTGTCCATTTTTTTTTTTTTTGAACATTGGAGCGTCCCCGAAGGGACTAGAACCTGCTTAAGTTACAACGCTGGAGGCTACTGGGAATCACAGGAGACCCCATAAGAAAAGGAAAATACACATAGGTCCCTGATATTTGCAAGGAAGTCCTTGAAAAGAAATGAAAAACGCGATCAGGTCCTTCCTCTTCTCCAGCGAGGAGCACAGAGAGCTGAGCTCTGCAACCATGGACAGAGACGGGGACATGGCCACTTGCCGCTGCCCTGGTGAAAATCTCAGAGGCACAGCTCTTGGAGGGCCTCCCGCAGGAGGTTGATTTCTTGCCGTACTTCTTCAACGGCTTTGCAGGCGCCTTGGTCGCCATGGATGCCAGCTGAACAATCCTGTTCGCTGATGAGATGCTCCAAAGGGTGGTCCTAGAGCTCCGAAGCCGCTTCCAATCCACAATAGCTTCTTTCTTCTTTCCGTTCTTGCCCACCACCACGGCAATCCCAGAAGGGAAAAAGGAAAACAAGCATGGAGGATCGGAGACAACGAAGACCTGCACACATCGGCCCGAAGAAATCAACTCACCTTCGCCATGGCGCCTGCCACGGGCCGGGGAGAGCAAGCAAAGATGATGCCGATGAGAGAAGATCTGGGGGGCGGAGTTTATTGGGCAGCGGTAGCCTCCCACCATCCCTTTCCTCTTCCGATGAGCAAAGGAGAAAGCAGAACTCCACCACGCCGACGAGGAACCCGCAGCATCGCCGGTGTAGCTGCCTACGCAGGCCTTATTTATGGAGATGCCCTTCGCCCCTTTCGCCTTGTACGCCGCCGGACGCCACTCCAACGCCGCCACCAGGAGAAAGAGCAAAAGGGGATCTTGGCCATGGCCGCCGACGGCCAAGAAACTACCCCTACCCGCCACACAGGGCCACAAGCAAAGCAAACTAACTAACCTAGACCTAACACTACCGCCGGCGCTATCCCCTCGCCATCTCTCTCCGGCAACGCCAGCGAGGAAGGCTCGGTTCCAGCCCGGGTCACCGCTTCCCCTCTCGACTCTCAAAGCGGCGTGGGTGGGGAAAAGTGGGGAGAGTCCGTTTCTGGGATAGAGGATAGTCACGGCCTGTCCACTTAGGGTGTGTTTGGTTCAAGGGATAGATTTTGTGGCTAAGGATATCCCCAACCAGCTGGTTAGGGGTAGCCATTTTTTTTGTTTGGCTAGGTAGGGTGAGAGGTGGTTAGTGGAAGCCTTTTTTTTGTTTGGTTGAATGCATGATAAGTGGTTGCGGTAAACTTTTTTTGATTCAGACGAGACTACCTAATACAGACTACCTGATAGCTGATACGAATATAGATCATTGGCGGTTGCATAATTTTGCATTCGAAAGTGAAAAAAAAAAAAAAAAAAAATCACACTCGTCCTTGCCTCATACTACATGTACTAGAGTACGTTCTTGGCGTCAAAGTCAAGCCATCGTAATGCTGAAAAGGGCAAAAAGGCCCAGGTTTTTTTTATCAAGGAGCCGCTCGTAACAGGCCGATGACTTTGTGCTCTTCTGTAGCTCACGACCATGGATCGTGGATTCCAGGAACCGCAGCTCCGGCCAGAGGGCCAATCGAGCGCGCCGCCGAACGCTACGCCAACGACAGATCTGAACTGCTACCTCGTCGCCCCTCCCATGCCATCTCCTCGGCCTCTGTTGCCCTCGCATCTCGGCACTGCTCCGTTGCCGTCCGACAGAGGCGAGCCAGGGCGGAGCAGCCTCGCCGCCGGGCATGGATAGAGGCGAGAAGGGGATTGAGGAGAGACCATCTGCGTCGCCCAAGCATGAAAAAAACGGTCTCCCTCGTCGATTTCGCCGGCGGTGAACGAGCAAAATCCGCGCGCAATACTTTTTGGGACGAGGGAGCCAAAAATGGTTAGCCTCATCCGCCGGATTTCGCCGGTCGAGCGGAACCACCGTTTCGACGGTATATTCGTGGAATCCGGTTATCCCTAACCTCTTACATCCTCTCAACCAAACAAGTGACAACCACTAAAACGTGGCTATCCCTAACCACTTGAGGGATATCCCCTCAACCAAACGCACCCTAAGTCTATTGGACTGTCCACTTGCATCCCTACCACAGCCAACAAACACTTGCGGCTGCAAGGAGACCTGCGAACCCAAGTGCTCCTGTGACTCCGAGTGCGCCGTGCAACAGCAATCCCGTAAGTGCAGTCGATGCATGATGACTGTGCCGACTGTGTGTGGGGCCTTAGCAGTCTTGATTCTTGAGCTGCACAAGGGAAGGATCCAAGCAGTAGCCGGACTTGTTCTGTGCACGTGGGGCATTGCATGGATTTATTGTGTGGTCAACGCTCTGTCTATTTCCTTCTTAGATTGTTTCCCTTCATTTCAGCTACTGTATCATTTTACCTTTTTGTTGTTTTCCTTCAACCAACTTCAGCTACTCCATCACATATGGATGTAATAATATGTTTATCGTATATATACCACTTTAACACAATTTGATATATGAGTCCTTTTTTTTTTAGGGTAAGCTGTCATCAGAAAACAATCCTATACGGCCAAGCTAGGTACGACCTAGCCTGGACCAAATCTAAAACCGCACGATTTTAGAACTCGTCCCAAAGCAGGTTTTCACAGGAGGTTTTGGTTATGCGATTACTGATGTTTTGCCACGTGGCTGATGCTGGATAGGGTCCACGTGCTGGGTCGTACCTAGTTGGGTCGTATAGGATTATTTTCCTCATGGCATGTTGTTAGCCTTTACATTCAAATAATGTCTGCATATTGTTCTATTTTCTCTGCATACTATTCTCTATAACAACATTCTTCTGAATCTTATGCAATCTCTAAAGGTCGTTCCGCTGATAGCCTTTAAATTCAAATGTCTATTTCACCTTGGAGCATCATTTGCTAGGATCATCCCAGCATGCAGGTTTACATATGTAGCTGTGTACATGATACAACTTGGCGTGCCTGATTTCTGAATATGTGCGTATTTGTTTGATGTGTGATTTTGGTCAATAATGTATTTACCATTGAAATTTGTATTACTTGTCCCAGATAACCAACATGGTGCCCCTGACTCCTGAACACTCGGATGAATAAGCACTAGAAGAAACAAGGAAATTATTTTTGCTCCATGTAGAATTTCTGTTGTTACCCGTACCCGGCATCATACAATCCCTTGTTAAAAGAGCATCATAAATGGAAGAAAATTTAGATATCTTTTAAACTTATGAGGTAAACTAATTTGTGCATTGCTTACAAGATCAGGGACCTCTTCGAGCCTGCCTGTCGGAGTTGGATTGAGTCGAGGTGTTGCCACAGCCGCGGCGCTGAGGAGTTATGTATGCGTATACGTCTGCTTGTGCAAATGTTGGCCAAAGAGACAATTACTCGTACCGAATTCAGTTAGCTAGTTAACTTGGGTCGTATGCTTTGAGATCCGTAAAGCCACGCGTCATCCTCTAGAGTAGGTGAGGTCGTCGACAAGGTCTAATAAAAATTCTCCCGAACAAACCGCCACCTTAATTAATTAAGGCTTAGGCGTCCTAAAATCATTGCAGTTTGAGCACTTCCATGTAATTTCTGTAGGTGCTCGGAACCTGCATATCACCCTGAACATGAATGGGTGCTTGCAGCACGCTCTTGCATAACGCCAAGTTATGCATACACATCGTGTATACAAATGCAAGTGTCTGTTGGCTGTGCCTATGAAAAGGCCTCGCCCATTATTCATCTTCTTCCTCCTACTTTGCGTGACTTCTTTTAAACTTTATGCAAAAGCAAGTTTCTGTATTTTAGTGGCAAAACTGCTGTGGGTAGAAGCAACAGGAAGTCGTTCAGTAGAGTTCTTTTGGACTTTTGGAGTTGGCCAGCTTAACAATATATGAAAATGATTAAAAAAATCGCAGCCTGTCTCTCTCAACAATGGACTCGGCGTTGAGCTTGGACGACGGCAGGCTGCTCACCATCTGGAACGCCACCGTCGGACGCGCCCCCAGCCGCCAAAGACCGCCCGTCGGACTCCGGCCAGATACTGAACACGGACTGTAGCAGCGGGAGATGCAGTTCTCGGAGGGAGAAGGTCGAGGACCGAGAAAGCTAGTCGGCGACCTTGAAGGGGCGTGGGCTAATGCAGGCCGGCGAGGCAGGGGGCGGCCGAAGCCCTAGGCCGGAGCAGTGTGGCCGGAGATGCGGGGCAGGGGCAGATGCCGGCGGCTGGAGGAGGCGAGGGAGGGGGCAGCAGTAAAGGAGGCGAGGGAGAGGACGGCGGCTAGAGGAGGCGAGGGTTGGGCTGAGACCGACAACACCATCGGGCCGGGCTCGAGCCTGGAATTTGAGCCGGACGGCCGGGCCAGGTAGGGCTCGGCCTTGGGGAAAGTGTATTTTTAGGCGTAGGCGGGCCGGGCCGACCGGGCTTTCTCGGGCTCGGGCCCGATTTCTGCGGCCCGACAGTCGGGCTGGGCCGGGCTCGGGCCTGGGATTTGCCAGTCAAATTATTTAGTCTCGGCCCGAAATTTGGCCATGTGTCGGTTGGGGACATGACAGAAGTGGCGGGTTGAGTAGGCGGGGGTAGGGCCAGCGGCGGTTGGGGAATGCGACAGGTGGGATGTGTGGGTCGTGACATGGAGGGACATGCGAGCGAGCAAGGGGAATACCAGTTCAGGAGCAGGGGAGGGGCATTGATATGTAATTATGGGTGAATCTGATGACAATGAGATGGACTGTTTCGGGTTTGAGGGCCACAAACTCAGGAAACAGGTCCGGGGAAGTTTCTCCACACAACATGTAAACTTGCTTATGGGAAGTTTCTCGAATGAAATAAGCAGGCGACTTCTTTTCTGCTTATGTTGTGGGGAATCTAGAGGCAGCCCAGAAACTTCGAAAGAAGTCACCCTTTGTGTTGCCTCCCTTGACCCCCAACTTCTTCTTATCCCCTCAATATTTACTCTGGAATCTCAAAGCTAGCTAGCATACATGGCTCCGCCGGTGTTAAGGTGGTGTGGTGGTCTCTGCTGTTTGCTTCGTGATGCTTGCCATGAGCATGGAGCTAGCGGCGGCGCAAAATGACTACATGGCCTGCGTAACCAAGTGCTACTCCATGATATCCTTTCAATTCTCCTGTTTACGGACCTGTCGGGATACATGCGAAACCATGTCATCCAATGACTCTGAGTGCCTGGAGGATTGCAGCTTAGGCTGTAGCGAGTGTATGAGGTACTACCCTAGAACTTTTGATTCTTGAGCTGCAGCAGAGAAGGATCTAAGCAGTAGCGGGACTGTGCACGGAGGCATTGCATGGATATTTACTCAGTGGTCAACGTTCTGTTTACTTCCTTACATGTGATTTTTGTGTGAAATTCGAAGTAAAATTGAAGGAAGATGGTTTACATTTAGCACTCATGGTTGTTTATGGGGCAACCCGAGGCGAGAAGAATCCTGATTTTCTCTCAAAGCTATTACATATTTGTGACGGGGGAGTCACTACCCATATTGTTGTTGTTGTTGTTGTTGGTGGTGGTGGTGGTGTGTGTGTGTGTGTGGGGGGGGGGGGGGGGCTGATTTCAACATTATACGTAGAAGAGAGAAGAAAAATAATGATAATTTCAATCCTCGTTGGCCTTTCATTTTTAATGTGATCATCGAAAATCTGGACTTGAAAGACTCGAACTTTTAGGACGACAATACACTTATCTAGTAGACAGCCAATTCCGACGTATGAGAAAGTGGATAAAATCTTTTCTAGTATCGGCAGGGAGAAGTCCATTGGTAATGGTTCATGCATTAACCCGTACGGGGTCTAATCATGCTCCGCTACTCATTGACTCTGGAGCTTTAGATCATATAGGAAATACATCGGTTTTTCCCTTTGAGTTGTGTTGGCTTCTTACAAAAGGTTTTTCTAAGATGGTTAGGTCGGAATGGTCTCGTATTAATGTTGGTTCCTCTTTTATTGAGATTTGGCAAAATAAGATTAGACATCTTCGTAGTTTTCTACATGGGTGGACTAAAACTACAAGTGGAGAATATAAGAAGCAACGAGATCGCTTGTTACTTTTTATTGAGGCTTTAGACCTTCAAACCGAATTAGCTCCTCATTCTAAAGCCGAACGGGCAGCAAATAAAAAAGTTCATGACTAATTAGCTTATCTCCGTAGGGAGGAAGAGTCTAAGTGGTCTGAGCGCGCAAAAGTTCGTCACATTCAGGAGGGCGTGATGACCTACAAGTATATGGGGTGTATCGTAGTACTTTAGATAAATAAGAGTGTCAAACCCAAAGATGAGCAGAAGGTGTTGACAAGTAGACTGTCGAACCCAACAAGGAGCAGAAGGTGTTGACAAGTAGTTTTGATGAAGGAATAACTGTAAATACTGAAAGATAAATTTGTAGGGGTTTTTTAATATTGCAGATAAATAAAGTGCGAGTAAATAAAATGCAGTAATAATAATTGCAGCAAATGGACCAATTATTTCTTCAGCATAGGACAAGCTGGTGGGTTTATTTATGATTAACAAACATTCTCGAGGACACACGGGAGGTTTCTGTCAAGTGCTTTTGTTCCATGCCGCTGAATAAGCTTAGGTATTTTGATAAATGTTGTGTGGGTGAACCTATGCTAATGTACCATCACATCCAAGACTAATACATACTTGTGATTATACCCCTTTCAAGCATCCGCAACAACAAGAAAGTAATTAAGAAATAAATCTAACCACAACTTTAAACTCCGGGATCTTACGCTCCCTAGTGTAATGGTTTCCTAACGGGGGTTTAGCTTTCTGTCACTCCGGCAACCCCACAATTAGTACTCAAATACACGATGCATTTCCCTAGGCCCATAAATGCTGAAGTATCATGTAGTCGACGTTCACATGTGATGCATGTAAAATGCATAGATGAATTTTGCATATTTTCACATGGTTTTCTATTACATATTGCATCATATAAGGGTATAATTCAATGTTTTATAGTATTTTGGGGTTAAATTACAAAGTCCCCCAACTTTTATGGAATTAACCCTGCCTGTCAGAAACCCCGTTTTCTATATTTTTGACGTTTAAGGGGGCAATCTTCCGCGAAATCACCTGAAAATCTGCGGGGGTCATTTTTTTTGGAAGGAGAAGACTTGCGGACGAAGGATCCACGAGAATTGGGCAAGGAGGCCCAAAAGAGGACCCTCCACGCGGCCAGATTCCTTGGCCGCGTGAGAGGCCCCCTTTTGGCCCCTGTGGCCCCAATTTCTTCCATCTTCGACTTACCGACTCCGTCTTGACCTAAAACCGACATAGAAAGGGTCCCCCGTACACTTGCGGAGAGAGCGCCGCTGAAACAACGAAACACCGAAACAGAGACCAGAAGTTCCAGATTGGAGGGGGAAAAATCCGGCGGGGCGCCGTCGGTGTGATCTCCTACCCCTCCAACGTCATCTCCATCGACATCTCCATGAAGAGGGAGTAGTCCACCCCAGGGCTATGGGTTTGTGGAAGTAGCACTTGTATCTCTCTCTCTCTCTCTCTATGTGCTTTACTAATTAGATCAGTATGAGCTGCCTCGCATGATTACAGGCACCGTTGTAATTCCTATGTGGTGGATCTTTTCTATGAGTTATTGAATCTGAGATTGCAATTGTTTCTCTTGAGTTATTTGAGTAGATGTATCTTATGTACCCCGTTCTTATTTGCTATCTTTGATCAATCTAGTTCTTGAGAGCGTGTGTGGGGTGATGGGTGCATTAGTTGGAGTAACGGGGGGTGGCTAGTGCTGTGAAAGTGACAGAAGTTCAGCGATCCACTTAGGTTTTGTTAAACCTTTCTTAGTTACCTCACTAGGGATAAAAAGGAGTACCTTGTTACCGGGGATTTGAAGTGACACTAATCAATCTCCATGACTAGATCTAGCAAGTTCTTACTTCAACTTCATGTCACATTGCTTGAAGCTAAACTCTGGTTTTTCCTTAATTATCGAGGTGTTATGATTTATTTCGCATCTTGGTGGAGTATAAGAGGGATCAATATGACCGTAGAGATCTCTATGCTAGGACGTGATGCCTATATGAAAGTACTCAATGTTAAACATGTTATTGTAATCTCAGATGTAATTCTTTATTGTCGCACCCTGGCTTCTAAGGGATACTCATCGTACGAACTGGATAGTAGGTGCTTGGATTATGGGGCATAACTGCTCCCACGTCCCAGCTTCCTGGTAGGCCTGCGCTTATGCGCGACAACACAAGCCCTACTATTCCACCGTCGATGTAAACTATCCATTAGGAGTCATAGGCACTACTGTCGACGTACTTCATAACAAGCACGCACGGTACGTCAACAGCTTTGAACGAATGATGATCACAACTTATCTCTAAGACACAAAAGATGGAAATAAAGTTGCAACTGGCCTTCACTAAGGCAGAAATAGCACATACAATCATCCAGAGGACACATGTCCCAACATAACATTCATTACATCAGCGGAAGCAATCAAAGGTGTCTGGGTACAGACAAATCCAACAGGCTTAAGAAGCCGGAGAAAATAAATAAGACGAAGCCCATCCACGTAGGTTCTGGATCCTGCCCTGGTCCAGCTAACTACTCGTCTGCAGTCTCGTCAAACTCCACGAAGTAGCCATCCTGGTGGTCATCGTAGCCGTAGTCGTAGTCTGCGTAAACCACAGCCCCAACGGGGTCAGTACATCCAAGTACTGGCAAGCAAGACTCACAGTTCACCAAAGTATAGCCCGTCAACACAAGCACAGATGACTTGGTTCAACGGAAAGAAGGGGAAGTATATAATGCTGCAACTGGCTGCGCTAACCAACTACAGAGATTCTATCATATCCAACTATTAGAAAGGGGATAAGATCGAGTGTTGTAACCAACTGGAAGATAACATCAAACAAACCCATCCTGGATCTCGCCCCTTATCCAAAGAAGCAATCCGAGGATAACTCACACAGTTGGATTAAGATGAATCAAGTTATTTATGTGGATAACCTATTACTAGTCAAGTTATTAATCATTGGGTGAAACATGATTGATCATTATGTTGAAGTTGTCCTAAGTACTTGTTAGCCAGTACTTTCACCAAGTAATCCATAACCGCGGAAAACACGGCTTCTCGAGAAGATTATCCCTGCAGGGTTGCACCAATTTGGCCGTACACGTATGAATAACCCGCCAGATGGGATGCCTCCCACCAAGCGGGGCACTCAACACAATTCAACTCTTCTCCGCATCAAGCCCAAAGCACCTTGGGCGCACGGCTAATCAAGCCCCGAAGAAAAGGGACCCTCATAGCACTCTAAGACCGTGTCCCCCTATATGCCGACTACAAAAGTTCCACCCTGCGCTGGGCTCGCAAAAACATGCATGCGGCAAATAGAAAGCACGAACTAAATGAGATGATTTGGACGAGATGCGAATCGAATCAAATTGAGGGGGGCTCCCATACTCGCTTCCCACATGCGGGTAGTGCGCTCATCATGGATCAGTAGACAAGACCCTTTTCCTATTAGGGTCGACACTAGCAGGCCTCAAAACCTCTCATGGGCCTCCTGCCGGTGCCTTATCATCAGATTATTATTAACAGTAATAACATTAGCATGATTGATTGATTGATTAAACATCGAGCCCCCAGAACATAATAAATATATAGTAACTGAAAAGTAACGGGTAACAGACTCGAGCAAAACAACCTAAGCATGCTAGTAAGACACTGGCTCAATCAATGGGTTGTAGGAGGGGTGGTGAGGCAATATCATGGGTTAAAGGATTCATGTGATAGGTTCGTAACAGAAACATCTACCACTAAGGCTAGCAAGTATAGACAACGGAAAGTATCGGTAACCAGGGTTGAAAGGAACACGATGGTTCATGTGAGTGATGACTTGCCTGCAAACTAATCAACCGGGTACTGAGCTAGATCCTCAGAAGGGGGGCTGTAAAGGTCGTCTGCCTCAACGTCGTCGTCTATTCGAGAAGAAGCAAACAAACAAAACAGGAAGGTAAACAATCATGTTCATGGCATTGTGCACAGTCAATATGATGCATGGCAATTTAATGGGTGCATCAAAATAAATTGACTAACAAGATAGCACAAATTAAATGGACCCATATGCAAGGGTTGCATATGGAAAAGGATCCATTGAAATAAGTGGAACAAATGATTTACAATTAGTTATTAGGTGAGAGTTGTTATCATGATGCATGCATGAAGATGATGACAAGATAACAACAAAATAACAAGGATAGATGCAAAGGAAAAAGAATAAACAAGTTTAGAAATTAATTATTAAGTTTGGAAATTTTTGGTTACTTAAACATGCCACACATACAATTATTGTTTTTCACCAATTTAAAGTGTGCAAAACAAATAACAAAGTTGTTATTTGAAAAGGTTATCAAATTTTAGTTGGATTACATGTTTCACATTTTGAAATTTGAATTAGGATGAATTTATTATGATTTAAACAATATTAAACAAGTTTTAATTGAATTTAAAACAAGTTTGAATATTATTTGAATTTTATTTGTTCAAACCATAAATTCAAATTCACATTTGAAAAGTTCACACTTTGGTGGTTTGAAAACATAATTTGCATGTTCAAAAATATTTTATATTAAGCAAGTTATGATTTTATCAATTTTATTTGAATTAAACAAGTATTAAATTATTTAGGCAATTTAAATTATTCAAACAATAAAACAAATTTTATATTTGAATAGAACATTCAAAAAGGTGTGAAAAACATATTTTATTTGAATTATTTGAAAACAGTATGAATTAGTTATGAATTATTTCAATTTGTATTTGAATTATTCAAATTTGAATTTTAAAAGTATTTTGAAAACTCAAAACAGAACACAACTTGGATATTTGGAAAGATTAGAAAATTTGGATCAGAATTCATATAAAGTTTGTATTTTTTGGAATTACAGATTAAAAGTTATTGAATTTTAAGATTATAGTTTATTCTGATATTTAAAAGAATTAGAAATGAAAACAGAAATGTTTTAAATCATTTGGTACCGCACTGGAAGCGTACCCACACGCTGCCAGTGGGCCCTGTGGCTTTGCGTGCATGCGTGGCAGTGGGGGGTGGCTGACTGGTGGGCCTTGCGCTGCGGGAGAAATTCTCCAAAAAGATTGCGGCTTCCGGGACTCGAACCCTGCCGCTGCGCTGCGCGCAAAAGGGACCAAGCCACTGCGCTGCGATTCAGTGTTTGACAGTAGAGGGAACTGAAACAGGTTAACATTCATTCGCTGCGTTATCTGAATCTGACGAACAAACGTTTGCTCGTCCGTCAGACAGAGCTCGCCGGCGAGGTGATCGTGCACGGCGGCGCTGCGCTAGCTGAGGTGCGTGTGCAGGAGGTTCACTGAACCGTGCGCGAGCAGAGGGTGAGTGAGGAGGCGAGGATGGAGGCTCACCGCGTCGTCGAGGAGGCAGAGGCCTGACGGAGACGACCTGCTGACGACGGCGGTGACGAGGGCAGTCGAGGACGGCGGCGAGCTCCTGGTGGTTCTCCTCGCGTGCTCTGGTGTTCAAAGGGTAGAGGGGATGGCGGCGGTGCGATTCCCGTGCTCCAACGTCGTCGAGAGGCTCTGCAATGACGACGAGGTCCTCGGGTTCAGTAATGGAGGCACGGTGGCCGGAGGGAGAACGGATCGCGGCGTGGATCTGATGCTCACCGTGGTTTCTTCTGGTGTCCACGGGGAAGAGGAGGGAGCAGTGAAGCGATAGCAGAAGGTGGGTGGCTAAGTGGGTGCGCTACGCGGCGGCGCCATGTCGATGTTCAGGATCTCGTCGGCGGGAAGAAATACAGAGAGGGGTAGCTCGACGGGGAGGAGGCGATTGACGGCGCTGGCGATGGAAGGAGGAACCCTAGCAGCTAGGGCAACTGCCAGGGGGCTAGGGCTCGCTTTTATAGGGCCACGGTGCTCTCCTGGCCGCCGGAGTCGCGCGCGGTGCCGCGGTGGCACCGGCCGATCGCGTGCCGTACCGCGAGAAGAAGCAGATTAGAAGGCGGCGCGAATCTTGGCGCACGCGAAGCGGTAAGTGGGGAGAGCGGGCTGGGTCGCTGCGCGCGCGTAGGCTTAGCGGGCTGGGCTGCTTAGCTGCCGCGCGCTGCGTAGGTTTTCTCCTTTTTTTCTTTTTCTGTTTTATTTTTTTTGTAGTTTTGCTTTTGGAAGAAAAAGCTAGGTTTTAAGTTAATAAAAATTACAGAAAAATTAGTTTAGGCTTGTTAGGTAATTAGAAAACATATTCCAACTTTGGATTTCAAAAATTTGAGATTTAAAATTAGGTTTGCATTTGAAATCAAATTGAAAGCATTTCTAATATTAAACACAATATTAAACAACAATTTTTAATAGGGCTCACCCTAAGGAATAAGTGTTTAAAGATTGCAATGGTTGAGTGATTTTCATGTATTCAAATAGTTACTGATTTTGAAATTCATTTGGTTTGAATTGAAGTGAAGTAGAATTAAGTAATTGGATTAATGGTTTGATTAAACCAACAATTTGATAAGTGAAAAACAAGGAATAAAAGGGTTGTTTTTATTTGTTATTTTTGTTCCAAAAGTTGTAACAGAGCAAGTATGAAACCATGTTTGAATAAGGTTTAAGTTTGAGTTGTGAAAACAGTGGAAAACAATTGCAATAATAAGGAAACAAATGCAAACAACATAAAAACAAATGATGACATGATGCAAAACTTTAATGAACATGCAACAAACATTCTAAGTGGATGATTTTCATACTTGGGATGTTACAAAACGCCCCCCCCCTTGAAGGAATCGCGCCCCGAGATTCCCTACTGAGAATTGAACAGGTCCGGATACTTCTTGCGAAGATCCTCTTCGGTCTCCCACGTTGCCTCTTTATCAGAATGATGCGACCATTGGACTTTCAAGAACTTGGTGCTCTTGTTGCGAGTCTTACGCTCGGTCTCATCGATAATACGAATAGGGTGCTCCTCATAAGATAGATCATCTTGCAGCTCAATGGAATCATGATCAACTGCACGATCTGGATCTTTGAAACACTTCTTGAGCTGTGACACGTGGAACACATCGTGCACTTTGGATAGTTTTTCTGGAAGTTCAAGACGATAAGCATTTTCTGCCCGTCTTGAGAGGATGTTGAAAGGACCAATGTATCTGGGTGCAAGCTTTCCTTTCACACCGAAACGATGAGTGCCTCTGAGGGGAGTTACACGGAGATATGCCTTATCACCAGGTGCATAGACCATATCCCTGTGCTTGCTATCATAATAGCTCTTCTGATGAGACTGAGCAATCCTGAGATTGTCACGAATGATACGAACTTTCTCCTCGGCTTCCTTAACAATGTCAGGGCCTAAAAGTGAACGTTCACCAGCTCCAGACCAATTGATTGGACTCCTGCATCTGCGACCATACAGTGCGTCAAATGGTGCCATGCCTAGGCTTGCCTGGTAGCTGTTGTTGTAGGAGAATTCAGCATATGGAAGGCAATCCTCCCATTTCATGCCAAAGGAGAGACCACATGCTCTGAGCATATCCTCGAGAATCTGATTGACTCTTTCGACTTGCCCCTGAGACTGAGGGTGATAAGCTGTGCTGAACAGAAGTTTGGTGCCCAAAGCTTCTTGAAAGCTTTTCCAGAAATGAGAAGTGAAAATACTTCCACGGTCTGAGCTTATTTCCAATGGAACACCATGAAGGGGAACAACCTTTGCTGTGTAGAGCTCTGCTAACTGGCTAGCTGAGATAGTTTCCTTTACCGCATAGAAGTGAGCAACCTTAGTGAGACGGTCAATAACAACGAAGATTGCATCGTTGCCCTTTTTGGACTTTGGAAACCCAGTAACGAAGTCCATTTCAATCATGTCCCACTTCCACTCAGGAATTTTCAGAGGTTGGAGTAGACCTGCTGTCTTCTGATGGACTGCCTTAACACGTTGACAAACGTCGCATTCAGAAACGTATTGAGCAATTTCACGTTTCATGCCAGGCCACCAATACAGAGTCTTGAGATCTTGGTACATCTTTGTACTTCCAGGGTGAATGGATAGAGGAGTTTCATGAGCCTCCTTGAGAATGATATCCTTGAGACTTTGAATCTGAGGGACTGCAATGCGTCCTTCGAAGAACACAGTTCCTTTGTCATCAATTGATAAGGACTTGAATTTATCATTGCCCTCCTTGATGTGATCCACAATCTTCTTGATTTCATTATCACGAAGTTGTTCAGAACGAATCTTGTCCTCGAGAGTTGGGCTGGCTGTCAAGCTAGCAAGGTATCCTTCAGGGACAAGACCAAGGTTCAGCTTCTGGAATTCTTCATGAAGTGGAGGTTGGCTTTCCATGATCATGAGATTATTGCAATAGGATTTGCGACTGAGAGCATCGGCCATAACATTAGCCTTGCCTGGAGTGTAAGAAATGGTGAGATCAAAGTCTTTAATCTTCTCAATCCATCTCCTTTGCCTGAGGTTCAGATCTGGCTGAGTGAAGATGTATTTCAGACTCTTGTGATCGGAAAAGATTTCAGTTTTGTTACCCAACAAGTATTGTCTCCATTTCTTGAGGGCAAACACAACTGCTGCAAGTTCAAGATCATGAGTGGGATAGTTTTGCTCATGTGTGTTCAACTGACGTGAAGCATAAGCCACAACTTGACGTTCTTGCATAAGAACTGCTCCTAGGCCTTGGAGAGATGCATCACAGAATATCTGGAAAGGTTTGGTAGTGTCGGGGCCAACTAGAACAGGTGTTGAAGTGAGTTTAGTCTTCAGAAGGTTGAAACTCTCATCACATTGTGGAGTCCAAACGAACTTTTTGTCCTTCTTGGTGAGATCAGTGAGAGGTTTAGCAATCTTGGAGAAGTTTTGTACGAAACGACGGCAATAGCTAGCCAAGCCAAGAAAACTTCTGACTTGCTTCACCGTCTTAGGGGGTTTCCAGTCAACAATTGCCTTAACCTTTTCAGGATCAATGGCAATGCCTTTGGCAGAGATGATATGACCAAGATATGCAACTTCTGGAATCCAGAACTCACATTTGGAGAACTTGGCATACAGACGATGCTCGCGAAGTTTCATGAGAGTGAGACGAAGGTGTTCTCCATGCTCTTCCTCGGATTTGGAGTAGACTAGAATGTCATCGAGATATACCACAACGAACTTGTCGAGGTATTCATGGAAGACAGAATTCATGAGTCTTGAGAACGTTGCTGGTGCATTGGTGAGACCAAAAGACATGACGGTGTATTCATATAGACCGTACCGAGTGGTGAAAGCTGTCTTAGGAATATCTTCCTTTCTGATCTTTATCTGATGGTAACCCATCCTCAAATCCAACTTTGAGAATATTGAGGCTCCAGCAAGTTGATCAAAAAGATCATCGATACGAGGAAGTGGATACTTGTTCTTGATTGTTTTCTCGTTGAGAGGACGATAGTCAACCACGAGTCTTTTTGTTTGATCCTTCTTGGCAACAAACAGAGTTGGGCAACCCCAAGCGGAGTAACTAGGCTGAATGTAACCTTTGTCCATGTACATATCGATTTGCTCCTTCAACAATTTCAGTTCAGGAGGAGCTATCTTGTATGGATGCTTAGAGATTGGAGCAGTACCTGGCTCAAGCTCGATCACGAACTCAACTGCTCTGTCCGGGGGCATCCCTGGCAACTCTTCTGGAAAGACGTCAGGGAATTCACAAACCACCGGAACATTTTCAATTGCAGGAAGGGGTTTGGCATCGAGGTTGAACAGCTGAACAGAACTTGAGCCATATGGAGAATAGACTATCTGGCCTGAAGTGTGGGAGAGAGTTATTGACTTTTGAGCACAGTCAATTTTAGCTTTGTGGGTCTTCAACCAATCCATACCCAGAATGACATCAATGTCAGAATTTCCCAGCAACATGAGTGAAGCAAGGAATATGCGACCTCCAATTAGGATCTGATTGTCCATGCTTATCTTGGAAGTAATCATTTTAGTTCCCGGAGAGTGCACATAGATTTGATTGCTTAGCGGAACCAGAGCTAAATTGTACGTTGTAGCAAAGATCTTTGACACGAACGAATGCGATGCTCCAGTATCAAACAACACTTTAGCTGGAATAGAGTTTACGGGTAATATACCGAGAACGACGTCAGCAGCTTCCTCAGCTTTGTCGGCCTTGATATGGTTCACCCTCGCGTTCCTCCCGACAGGCATGTTGTTGGAGTTGAAGGCTTTAGCCGGGGGAGCACGAACCATAGCCTGGTTGGTGTTGGGGCGAGGAGGTAGGGGTAGCTGCTTCTGAGTGCACTTATCAGCATAGTGTCCAGTCTCCTTGCACTTGAAGCAAGTGACGACACGAGGAGGACCTGGCCTTGGCTGCCCCATCGGAAACCTCTGACCCTGCATCTGAGATGGGTTGGGTGGGCGGGGACCAAAGCCTGGAGAAGCTTGGGCATTTGGAGCCCGAGTGACAGCACCATTTGGTACCCAGATGCGGCGCTTCTGCGGAGGGGTGGTCATGTTGGAGGAGGAACCACCCTCGCGCGAGTGCTTGCGGGACTCTTCGAACGCCTTGCGCCCATTCTCCTCATTGAGCGCGGTGTTCACGAGCTCCACGAAGTCCTTGCACTTGATGTTTGTGAGAGCGTACTTCAGTTCCGGGTTAAAACCTCGGCGGAACCTTGCCATCTTCTTGGCTTCAGTGGACACTTCGTCACCAGCGTACCGAGCGAGACGATTGAACTCGTTCTGGTAGCCGAGGACGTCCAGCTTGCCCTGTCTGAGAGAGCAGAATTCCTCACGCATCCTTTCCATAAGACCATCCGGGATGTGGTGCTTCAGGAAGGCATCCTTGAAACATCCCCAGGTGATAGGAAAGCCAGCTCTCATGGTCTGGTAGTTCTCCCACCAAGTAGCTGCCTGACCCTTCAGTAGGTAGGTGGCATACTTGACCTTATCCTCTTCCGCAACATGAGCAATCTCCAGAGCTCTTGCTACGTCACGGATCCAGTCATTAGCATCCAGGGGCTCACGTGTTGCCACGAAAGCTTTTGGGCCCAAGCTGAGGAAGTCCTTGATGGTGACCCTAGGAGCATTCTGGTTGTGTTGCTGGTTAGCCTGGATCTGGGCCATCTGTGTCACCACTTGGGTCATCTGAGCCAACAGTTCCCCCATTGGTGGTGGCGGAGGCGGGTTGTTCCTGGTTGGAGGCATCCTGAACAGAAATTCATTTTAGCACAACAACAGAAAAGGATAGACTTGGTAACCGAAAGATAGATTATTCCGACGCATGAATAGATAACCAACAGGTACATCATCACATGTTCAAATACATCAGAGTATCCAACAGACCAATACATGGTTCGAATGCCGAAGGATACCTAAACATAGCTAGGAATGGATACATCGGTACTCCCATGCTCATCACGCAGGACGGCGGTGAGTAGTACGACGAGAGATACGGTGAGGAGGAACCCCACGGAAGTAGGTATCACGACGATCCCTGTAGATAGGAACTGCTCTGAGAGCAACTCTCGGTGTGGTGAAGTAGAAAGCGTCGTGTCCCTGTGCTCCATAGCGGGGAATCCCTGTGTAACCAGCTCCGAGGTCGAGAAGTGGGCCTCTGATCGGCTCGTAACCCCCAGCATCTGGCAGAGGAAAACCCAGTGTCTGCTGGAAACGTGCAAAGCGCTCGTCTCCAACGAAGTCTGTGGTGTACGTCGCCAGACGAGTCAAAGCCAGATAGAGCTGCTCCCTGACTGAGGCTAACTCCTGAGCAAGTGTGGAAGCAACGGCGTCACTGTGCCACACGAACTGGGCAGTGGTGTGCAGCCTGGAGCTATCATCCTCGTAGGTATCCAGGTTGCGGTGGAGAGTGAAGTGAACTCCCGCTGCCGTGATGTAACCACGGGGGATGTGACGATAGATGGAATCATCAAACCCCCAGTAGTCAGCACGGAGAACGGTGAGACTCACGTACGCTGCCTGCTGCACGGCCATATCCACTGTGGAACCTACTGCCTCGTAGCGGTGGGCAATGCTCATGCCATCATCCGATAGAATGTAGACGATGGCCCGGTAGAAAGTCTGATCGAACTCGCGCTGGTGCTCGTAGACCTGGTACTCTGGTGCCCAACGGAACCCCAGATAGGTAACCATGTCTCTCAGCATCTCCGGATAACCGGCGGTGTTCTCACAGCGAGTCATGCGAACCACCTGCGGGTAGTAGCTGAGACCCATCTGCAGATGATTTGGAAGGTTTTGATTAGACTCCGGTAGATGAAAAAGGATGTGGAAAACAACAACAAGGTTCAACGGACGAAAAGGATGTTGAAAAGAACATGATATCGAAGCAACATCGGGAAAACGAGACCAAAAGTCCTGAGGTACTACAGAGAACCCAAAACACGTGAAATCCTAACTTGAAAGTTTAGGTGAGAACAGAAAACAACGTTGCACTTCCTTACCAGAAAAAGGGTGGGTGGGTGGGGAAAGAAGAAAAATGGCAGAATTCCTACTCTCACGTTTGCATTTTTCCTATGTAGCTACAAAATAATTTCTAGACTCAACTGCGACCAGTAAAAAGGGATCCTACAGGCAGACAGGCTCTGATACCATTTGTCGCACCCTGGCTTCTAAGGGATACTCATCGTACGAACTGGATAGTAGGTGCTTGGATTATGGGGCATAACTGCTCCCACGTCCCAGCTTCCTGGTAGGCCTGCGCTTATGCGCGACAACACAAGCCCTACTATTCCACCGTCGATGTAAACTATCCATTAGGAGTCATAGGCACTACTGTCGACGTACTTCATAACAAGCACGCACGGTACGTCAACAGCTTTGAACGAATGATGATCACAACTTATCTCTAAGACACAAAAGATGGAAATAAAGTTGCAACTGGCCTTCACTAAGGCAGAAATAGCACATACAATCATCCAGAGGACACATGTCCCAACATAACATTCATTACATCAGCGGAAGCAATCAAAGGTGTCTGGGTACAGACAAATCCAACAGGCTTAAGAAGCCGGAGAAAATAAATAAGACGAAGCCCATCCACGTAGGTTCTGGATCCTGCCCTGGTCCAGCTAACTACTCGTCTGCAGTCTCGTCAAACTCCACGAAGTAGCCATCCTGGTGGTCATCGTAGCCGTAGTCGTAGTCTGCGTAAACCACAGCCCCAACGGGGTCAGTACATCCAAGTACTGGCAAGCAAGACTCACAGTTCACCAAAGTATAGCCCGTCAACACAAGCACAGATGACTTGGTTCAACGGAAAGAAGGGGAAGTATATAATGCTGCAACTGGCTGCGCTAACCAACTACAGAGATTCTATCATATCCAACTATTAGAAAGGGGATAAGATCGAGTGTTGTAACCAACTGGAAGATAACATCAAACAAACCCATCCTGGATCTCGCCCCTTATCCAAAGAAGCAATCCGAGGATAACTCACACAGTTGGATTAAGATGAATCAAGTTATTTATGTGGATAACCTATTACTAGTCAAGTTATTAATCATTGGGTGAAACATGATTGATCATTATGTTGAAGTTGTCCTGAGTACTTGTTAGCCAGTACTTTCACCAAGTAATCCATAACCGCGGAAAACACGGCTTCTCGAGAAGATTATCCCTGCAGGGTTGCACCAATTTGGCCGTACACGTATGAATAACCCGCCAGATGGGATGCCTCCCACCAAGCGGGGCACTCAACACAATTCAACTCTTCTCCGCATCAAGCCCAAAGCACCTTGGGCGCACGGCTAATCAAGCCCCGAAGAAAAGGGACCCTCATAGCACTCTAAGACCGTGTCCCCCTATATGCCGACTACAAAAGTTCCACCCTGCGCTGGGCTCGCAAAAACATGCATGCGGCAAATAGAAAGCACGAACTAAATGAGATGATTTGGACGAGATGCGAATCGAATCAAATTGAGGGGGGCGCCCATACTCGCTTCCCACATGCGGGTAGTGCGCTCATCATGGATCAGTAGACAAGACCCTTTTCCTATTAGGGTCGACACTAGCAGGCCTCAAAACCTCTCATGGGCCTCCTGCCGGTGCCTTATCATCAGATTATTATTAACAGTAATAACATTAGCATGATTGATTGATTGATTAAACATCGAGCCCCCAGAACATAATAAAGATATAGTAACTGAAAAGTAACGGGTAACAGACTCGAGCAAAACAACCTAAGCATGCTAGTAAGACACTGGCTCAATCAATGGGTTGTAGGAGGGGTGGTGAGGCAATATCATGGGTTAAAGGATTCATGTGATAGGTTCGTAACAGAAACATCTACCACTAAGGCTAGCAAGTATAGACAACGGAAAGTATCGGTAACCAGGGTTGAAAGGAACACGATGGTTCATGTGAGTGATGACTTGCCTGCAAACTGATCAGCCGGGTACTGAGCTAGATCCTCAGAAGGGGGGCTGTAAAGGTCGTCTGCCTCAACGTCGTCGTCTATTCGAGAAGAAGCAAACAAACAAAACAGGAAGGTAAACAATCATGTTCATGGCATTGTGCACAGTCAATATGATGCATGGCAATTTAATGGGTGCATCAAAATAAATTGACTAACAAGATAGCACAAATTAAATGGACCCATATGCAAGGGTTGCATATGGAAAAGGATCCATTGAAATAAGTGGAACAAATGATTTACAATTAGTTATTAGGTGAGAGTTATTATCATGATGCATGCATGAATATGATGACAAGATAACAACAAAATAACAAGGATAGATGCAAAGGAAAAAGAATAAACAAGTTTAGAAATTAATTATTAAGTTTGGAAATTTTTGGTTACTTAAACATGCCACACATACAATTATTGTTTTTCACCAATTTAAAGTGTGCAAAACAAATAACAAAGTTGTTATTTGAAAAGGTTATCAAATTTTAGTTGGATTACATGTTTCACATTTTGAAATTTGAATTAGGATGAATTTATTATGATTTAAACAATATTAAACAAGTTTTAATTGAATTTAAAACAAGTTTGAATATTATTTGAATTTTATTTGTTCAAACCATAAATTCAAATTCACATTTGAAAAGTTCACACTTTGGTGGTTTGAAAACATAATTTGCATGTTCAAAAATATTTTATATTAAGCAAGTTATGATTTTATCAATTTTATTTGAATTAAACAAGTATTAAATTATTTAGGCAATTTAAATTATTCAAACAATAAAACAAATTTTATATTTGAATAGAACATTCAAAAAGGTGTGAAAAACATATTTTATTTGAATTATTTGAAAACAGTATGAATTAGTTATGAATTATTTCAATTTGTATTTGAATTATTCAAATTTGAAATTTAAAAGTATTTTGAAAACTCAAAACAGAACACAACTTGGATATTTGGAAAGATTAGAAAATTTGGATCAGAATTCATATAAAGTTTGTATTTTTTGGAATTACAGATTAAAAGTTATTGAATTTTAAGATTATAGTTTATTCTGATATTTAAAAGAATTAGAAATGAAAACAGAAATGTTTTAAATCATTTGGTACCGCACTGGAAGCGTACCCACACGCTGCCAGTGGGCCCTGTGGCTTTGCGTGCATGCGTGGCAGTGGGGGGTGGCTGACTGGTGGGCCTTGCGCTGCGGGAGAAATTCTCCAAAAAGATTGCGGCTTCCGGGACTCGAACCCTGCCGCTGCGCTGCGCGCAAAAGGGACCAAGCCACTGCGCTGCGATTCAGTGTTTGACTGTAGAGGGAACTGAAACAGGTTAACATTCATTCGCTGCGTTATCTGAATCTGACGAACAAACGTTTGCTCGTCCGTCAGACAGAGCTCGCCGGCGAGGTGATCGTGCACGGCGGCGCTGCGCTAGCTGAGGTGCGTGTGCAGGAGGTTCACTGAACCGTGCGCGAGCAGAGGGTGAGTGAGGAGGCGAGGATGGAGGCTCACCGTGTCGTCGAGGAGGCAGAGGCCTGACGGAGACGACCTGCTGACGACGGCGGTGACGAGGGCAGTCGAGGACGGCGGCGAGCTCCTGGTGGTTCTCCTCGCGTGCTCTGGTGTTCAAAGGGTAGAGGGGATGGCGGCGGTGCGATTCCCGTGCTCCAACGTCGTCGAGAGGCTCTGCAATGACGACGAGGTCCTCGGGTTCAGTAATGGAGGCACGGTGGCCGGAGGGAGAACGGATCGCGGCGTGGATCTGATGCTCACCGTGGTTTCTTCTGGTGTCCACGGGGAAGAGGAGGGAGCAGTGAAGCGATAGCAGAAGGTGGGTGGCTAAGTGGGTGCGCTACGCGGCGGCGCCATGTCGATGTTCAGGATCTCGTCGGCGGGAAGAAATACAGAGAGGGGTAGCTCGACGGGGAGGAGGCGATTGATGGCGCTGGCGATGGAAGGAGGAACCCTAGCAGCTAGGGCAACTGCCAGGGGGCTAGGGCTCGCTTTTATAGGGCCACGGTGCTCTCCTGGCCGCCGGAGTCGCGCGCGGTGCCGCGGTGGCACCGGCCGATCGCGTGCCGTACCGCGAGAAGAAGCAGATTAGAAGGCGGCGCGAATCTTGGCGCACGCGAAGCGGTAAGTGGGGAGAGCGGGCTGGGTCGCTGCGCGCGCGTAGGCTTAGCGGGATGGGCTGCTTAGCTGCCGCGCGCTGCGTAGGTTTTCTCCTTTTTTTCTTTTTCTGTTTTATTTTTTTTGTAGTTTTGCTTTTGGAAGAAAAAGCTAGGTTTTAAGTTAATAAAAATTACAGAAAAATTAGTTTAGGCTTGTTAGGTAATTAGAAAACATATTCCAACTTTGGATTTCAAAAATTTGAGATTTAAAATTAGGTTTGCATTTGAAATCAAATTGAAAGCATTTCTAATATTAAACACAATATTAAACAACAATTTTTAATAGGGCTCACCCTAAGGAATAAGTGTTTAAAGATTGCAATGGTTGAGTGATTTTCATGTATTCAAATAGTTACTGATTTTGAAATTCATTTGGTTTGAATTGAAGTGAAGTAGAATTAAGTAATTGGATTAATGGTTTGATTAAACCAACAATTTGATAAGTGAAAAACAAGGAATAAAAGGGTTGTTTTTATTTGTTATTTTTGTTCCAAAAGTTGTAACAGAGCAAGTATGAAACCATGTTTGAATAAGGTTTAAGTTTGAGTTGTGAAAACAGTGGAAAACAATTGCAATAATAAGGAAACAAATGCAAACAACATAAAAACAAATGATGACCTGATGCAAAACTTTAATGAACATGCAACAAACATTCTAAGTGGATGATTTTCATACTTGGGATGTTACATTTATGTCCACCGTTTACCACTTTATTTGAGAGAATGCAAGTGTGAAACCATGAACCCCGGTCCTATTTTAATTATAAGAAAACACTCTAGTTACTTTGCTCCAATTTACTTTTCTTGCACTTTACTTTACTTGCATCTCCAATTCGAATTTACATTATCTCCATCACCACTTGCATAACAAAAATACAAAAACAACCCATTGCATATTTATTTTCTCATTTGCATTTAGTAGTAGATTTAATTATTGCACATTTACTTTCAGTTTTGAATTGCAATTTAGAAGTCTCACACCTTGTGCTTGACAACCACTTGGTGAGGTTGAGGGCAAAAAATTCTCTACTTGTTTGCAGGATCCTGGAGGAAGCTTGGAAGACAACTGCTGAAATACTGGCTCCCCAAGAGTTTGATATAAACCCTCGAGTCACCCTCGTGGGGAAAAAGGCTTGCCACTAGCTACACACTCTGCACTTGGAGTCTCAACCTAGCCATCAAGCGTTTTTCTGGCGCCGTTGCCGGGGAGCCATAGGTGAAGGAGTTGTCCAAGGGAGCTCACACGAAGTCTTCATCACCAACAAGGTGTGCAAACACCTAAGCTTGGGGAGGTTGCACCTACGTGAGTACCGTCATTTCTATCTCCACCTTCTTTCAAGTAGATTGTTTTGTTTCTTGTCTTGTTTTTGTTTTTGTTTTGTTTTTGTTCTTGTTTTTGTTTTGTCTTGCATATTTTATTTTAGTTTTGCATTTTAGTTTTGCATTTAGTTATCTAGTTTTGCCTAGTTACTTTACTTTTTAGTTTTGCGTAAAAAATTAAAAACTACATAAAAATTTGGAAAATGGAGCAGAGAACTTATTGGCCATTCAGTGTTAGGAATTTCCCTCAAGAGCTAAATATTCCCGTTGAAAAATTAGAGGTACATCCTAGTGTTATTAAAATGATTTATGAATCTCGTTTCTATGGAAAGCCTAAAGAAGACCCTTTGTTTCATCTTAAGAAATTTGATGAAAGATGTAAAAGTTTGAACTTGAATCATGCAAACATCAACACTACTAAAGTTAAACTCTTTCCCTACTCACTAGGAGGCAAAGCATTAGATTGGATATTAAGATGGCCTCCTAGCAATTTTACTACTTGGTTCAACTTAAGGGCTGCATTTATTGAAAGATTTTGTCATGCTGAAAAGTATTACAATGTTAAACAATTGCTCATTACCTTTAAACAAGAAAAAGATGAATCAATGATACAAGCATGGGAGAGATTTAGAAGTAGAGCATATGGAATAGGGCATGGCTTTAGAGATTGGATACTTATGCATATGTTTTATGAGGGACTTTCTGAAACTTCTAGAGCCTTTTTAGATAATGAATGTGGGGGATCTTTTACTAGTACTAATGCTGCAAATACCCATGTTTTGCTTGAAAGTTTGCTCTTAGAGGTTAAAATTAAAGAGAGCTTAAAAAAGGCTAAAGTACCCGAGGATATTTTTGATGATCGCTATGAGATTTTTAATATGCATAATAGAAAAGGTAAAGTAGAGGAAATTATGATGCTTACTGAAATTAAAGATCCATTGCTTGATTTAGAAATTATTGCTACTCTACAAAAATTTGCTAGTGATCCCACTATAAATGTTAATCAACCTGGATTTGGATCTTATATTGCTAATCATGTCTTGCAAGAAAAAATTGCTAGGTACAAGAATGAGGCCATGATACCTCCTAAGCTTGGGGATGCATGGATCCCCAAGGTGCTAGTTTCAATTGGAAAAGAAATTCACCATGCTATGTTAGATCTAGGTTCTAGTGTATCCGTACTCTCTAAAGAATTATATGAATGGCTAGAACTAGAAAATTTAGAAAACTCCTCAAGTGAATTTGTCCTTGCTGATAACTCTACTAAACATGCTGTAGGACAAGTAAAAGATATTATGATTGAATTGCACATGACTTTCGTACCCGTTGATTTCATTATTATGGATATGGGGGATAAATCCCCTAGTCCTATTATTTTGGGTAGACCTTTTCTTCGTACTACAGGTGCAATCATAGACTCCAAGGAAGTGAATGTCAAGTTTCAGTTCCCTCACAAGAAAAGCATGGAGCACTTCCCAAGGAAGAGGGGCACGCTGAAGAACAAGCTCCCTCATGAGCTTTATCCCTCTTGATTATCAAGTAAGTAAAGCCTAGCTATATGGCTATAAAGAAACACTACAAGAAATATGCTGATACTTGACGCTCTATTTTCGTCACCAAATCGTCATCATATTTCATCCATGACGATCTTATGACGAAAACCAAATCGTTGAAAACCGAGCGTCAGTAATTAACCACAACGACGTTTTTTTGAGAACGTCATGGATATCCACGACGATTTAGGAACGTCATGAATCTATGACGATCCAAAATCGTCGTGAGCAGTCCGGGCAGGCCACATCAGCTCCCACGTGGCCAGTCCTACGTGGCAAAATCATGACGAAATGAATTCGTCGCGGATCAAAATCAGCCCGGTCCATTTCGGTGATATACATGGGCCTTATCTGTCTCTGGTCCCACATGTCAATGGCAGTATGTCCTATTTACCTATGCCACATGGCAGCAGTCCCAGGCCCCACATGTCAATGGCAGTGTGTTGCCAAGTGGTAGACCTAGATCTGTCTATCCAACAGACGTGCCACGCAGGCCAGAGTTGATGATGTGTCTATCCAAAAGACAAGCCACGTGGGCGGAGTTGACGACGTGTCTATCCAACAGACATGCCACGTAGGCGGAGTTGATGATGTGTCCGTTCAATCGTACCAACATATCCACATTTAGAATGTCATGACGATTTAAATTCGTCGTGATCGGTTAAAAACAATGCCATGATCGTTCATGACGATATCACTTTACAAAATCACGACGTTTTTTGGCCAAATCGTCATAAAAATTCAGCGTTTTTTACCCCTCCAGCGGCTAACGACGATATGGCACAAAATCGTCATAACTTTATGACGATTTCGTCCATCGTCGTTGTGAGAACGTCATGTATCAACACATTTCTTGTAGTGAAAGCGCTTTACGGGAGGCAACCCGGTTGTTTTTGTTTGGATTTTCCTAGTTTCCTCTTGCTGTCTCAAGAGATTAGTTTTTTTTTGTTTTAATACTGGAGGTTTCAATAAAGAGTCAAGTCAAACCCATTTGGACTTATAAATTGCTATCCTAGTGCATGAAATTTCTGTTTCAGCACGAGTCTGCTCACCGTATGATTTTACGTTTTTTAATGGTATGTCGGATTGAGCTAATTTTTTAGTATGTTCTGCATCTTTTCGTCCTCTGTAAGCACAAAAATTGGCTTAATTTTTTGACGAGTCTAGCTTAGGGAAAAACGTTCGTTTTGGTGCTGTTGCTTTTCTGGACAGATTCTGCCTTCTTTTGTTTTATGCACTCTTTGGGCTTGGGAATCGAATTTCCATGATTCTTTCAAGGAAGAGAGTGAACATACAACATAATTAACCTTATTGTATATCTACTGGAACATTTTATTTGGAATTTTGCATAGCAAGCATGTGACTTGTTTGTCCTTGCTAATCTCACCCCACAAAAAAAGAATGGGAGAAACATGTTTTGTGAAGTTTTTTCACAGGGAATAGAGGAGCTGCGCCTCAAGACATCCAAGAATGGTGAAAGTCATAAGCTTGGGGATGCGATGAACACCCCACTGGAGTTACACTCTTTTGGTTAGCACACGTCTACTTTCTGTTTTTCTAAGCAAAGCATTTATCGTAGAGACTTGAAGCGTCTAGTTTTTGTTTTTATTTTTGTTTTGATAAGACCACCACCATCATTTTATATGAGATTGAGCTACTGGAGTTTGGGGTTGGAATGTATTGGATGCTAGTATTATGACTTGGAATAGGGATGCCATGGTTGATTTGAAGAGCTACATATGTTTGCATGATTTATAGGCTTTTTATGTGTAGAAATTTGCAATAATGTTGTCTTGAGCTATCTCTTATTCATGTCCTTGATGTTAATTGCCGGTTTATTTAGTTTGTCATGAAATGAGTAGTTCTATGGACATATGCATGCATAGTAGCTGGTAAACTATCTCCCTCTTGCTAGCCCAAAAATTTAAAAATTCCAACAAGTAAAAACTTGTTTCCCACACTCCTTAGCCAAGTATTTCCCGTGAGTCCACCATATCTTCCCATTAGCTTCATTGCTATTCCGAGTATGTTCACCATGTTATTGTGTTATTTATGTTCTAAATTAAGATATTCACTTTATTAATTGTCATGGGTTGAACTTGGGATAGGACTCTCACGAACTTTTGAAGGCACGCTTTACTTTTTATGCATCTAATAAACATGACCCAATAATGGGAGCCACAAGTTTTGCGTTTGACAAGTGTGTGTTTGGGAGCTAGCTATAAACGTGTATCGCCGGAAAGCTTTCAACATTGTACAAAAAATTTACATTTGGTTGATATCATGTACTTTTGTTTTTGGACTCCTGCCATGCCGAAATGAAATAGAGGAATAGTAAGTTTTGATGAGTAAGTATCTACATGACTAGAGAAACGCATTGGGCCGCTAACTGAAGCCATGCTTTATCATGGTGAAATTTACTTACAGCTTGAGTGACTCTACAACACATCCTATAATAAAATAAGAAGCTATGCATAATAGTGAATGAAAATAAAAAGGATGATGAGTCTACTCCGTTTGTTCATCTTGTCATTGTAACATGGGATTGTTTCCATGTCATGGGGCAAGAGGTACCTCTTTGCGGTTCTCTATGATGTCATTAATACTTATTATGATTGTACAAAGCTTATTAGGAATCTTAAGTTGAGTAATCATGGAGTAGGTTTTCACACTCACGGGGCATGAGGCTTTCAACCACCTTGTCATTCTCATTACTTCAGTACTCACAATTTTAAGATGCTAGTGATAAAGGGGCAATGAGAGTCCTAGATCAATGGATACCACATTTCAATTAGTAATTTTAGTTGAATAATTTAGAGGCTAAATAAGACTTGATCATGTTTTACCTCTACTCAATTTTCTCCAAAGTGTCCACCATATTTTCTATTCTCCATTATGCTATTCTTTGACCAATATAGGATTTTATTTTTCATTTTGTGTATGCATTTGGTCCATAGTGCTTTTATTTCATTATACACTTTGTGAAATTTCATGAAGCATCTTTGCTTACATATTTGATATTTCTTACAACATGAATTGTATATTGCTACTCATTTCTAGTATTAATCATTTGATTATATGTAGCATGAATAATCCTCCTTGATATCCCATGATTGTTTCAATATGCAAAACCCATCTTAGTTTTATCACCTTCATACTCGAGGACGAGCATGGGTTAAGCTTGGGGATGTTGATGCATGTAAAATGCATAGATGAATTTTGCATATTTTCACATGGTTTTCTATTACATATTGCATCATATAAGCGTATAATTCAATGTTTTATAGTATTTTGGGGTTAAATTAAAAAGTCCCCCAACTTTTATGGAATTAACCCTGCCTGTCAGAAACCCCGTTTTCTATATTTTTGACGTTTCAGGGGGCAAACTTCCGCGAAATCACCTGAAAATCTGCGGGGGTCATTTTTTTGGAAGGAGAAGACTTGCGGGCGAAGGATCCATGAGAATTGGGCAAGAAGGCCCAAAAGAGGACCCTCCACGCGACCATATTCCTTGGTCGTGTGAGAGGCCCCCTTTTGGCCCCTGTGGCCCCAATTCCTTCCATCTTCGACTTACCGACTCCGTCTTGACCTAAAACTGACTATAAAAAGGGTCCCCCGTACCCTTACGGAGAGAGCGCCGCTGAAACACCAAAACAGAGACCAGAAGTTCCAGATTGGAGGGGGAAAACTCCGGCGGGGCGCCGCCGGTGTGATCTCCTACCCCTCCAACGTCATCTCCATCGGCATCTCCATGAAGAGGGAGTAGTCCACCCCAGGGCTATGGTTTTGTGGAAGTAGCACTTGTATCTCTCTCTCTATGTGCTTCACTAATTAGATCCGTATGAGCTGCCTCACATGATTACGGGCACCGTTGTAATTCCTATGTGGTGGATCTTTTCTATGAGTTATTGAATCTGAGATTCCAATTGTTTCTCTTGAGTTATTTGAGTAGATGTATCTTATGTACCTCGTTCTTATTTGCTAGCTTTGATCAATCTAGTTCTTGAGAGCGTGTGTGGGGTGATAGGTGCATTAGTTCGAGTAACAAGGGGTGGCTAGTGCTGTGAAAGTGACAGAAGTTCAGCGATCCACTTAGGTTTTGTTAAACCTTTCTTAGTTACCTCACTAGGGATAAAAAGGAGTACCTTGTTACCGGGGATTTGAAGTGACACTAATCAATCTCCATGACTAGATCTAGCAAGTTCTTACTTCAACTTCATGTCACATTGCTTAAAGCTATACTCTGGTTTTTCCTTAATTATCGAGGTGTTATGATTTATTTCGCATCTTGGTGGAGTATAAGAGGGATCAATATGACCGTAGAGATCTCTATTCTAGGACGTGATGCCCATATGAAAGTATTCAATGTTAAACATGTTATTGTAATCTCACATGTAATTCTTTATGTCCACCGTCTACCACTTTATTTGAGAGAATGCAAGTATGAAACCATGAACCCCGGTCCTATTTTAATTATAAGAAAACACTCTAGTTACTTTGCTGCAATTTACTTTACTTGCATCCCCAATTCGAATTTACATTATCTGCATCACCACTTGCATCACAAAAATACAAAAACAACCCATTGCATATTTATTTTCTCATTTGCATTTAGTAGTAGATTTAATTATTGCACATTTACTTTCAGTTTTGCATTGAAATTTAGAAGTCTCACACCTTGTGCTTGACAACCACTTGGTGAGGTTGAGGGCACAAAATTCTCTACTTGTTTGCAGGATCCTGGAGGAAGCTTGGAAGACAACTGCTGAAATACTGGCTCCCCAAGAGTTCGATATAAACCCTCGAGTCACCCTCGTGGGGAAGAAGGCTTGCCACTAGCTACACACTCTGCACTTGGAGTCTCAACCTAGCCATCAACATGACACAACTGGAATAATAACACCACAACTTAAATATCAAATATTAAATATTACTCAACATTACTTCACTACTAAGAACTTGACTTCTCCCATGTCCTCAAGAACAACAGGAACTACTCACAAGAAATCATATGGATCATGATCAGAGGTGATATAAATGATGATAACAACTGGTCATAAAGTGCAAACACCGATAAATCTCACAAGCATCAGCTACTAAAAGGCAATCCACACCGGGAGAGAGATCTAATGTAAAACAACGATAGAGGCCCCTAATTGTTACAGCGGGATGACGGTGGATGATGAGGGTGATGGTGCTGGTGATGATGATGATGATGACGATCTCTATGATGCCCGGAGTGATGACGGTGACGATGGCGGTGATTTCCCCTCTCCGAAGAGGAATTTCCCCGGCAGATTTCTCTCTGCCAGAGAGCTTTTCCCTCTCGGGTGTTTTCCGCCCCGAGGCAGCGGCGGAATAATTCTTCGACGATGGTATGAGGCTTAGAGTTTCCTGGGGGCCAAGTACGCGAAAGATATCCCCCAGAGGTGGGCCAGGGTGGCCACACCACCTGGTGGCGCGACTAGGGTGCGCGCCACCTCATGGTGTGGGCCCCTGGTGGCCCCCCTCTGGCTCCTCTTCTGGCTGGACTCCTCCTCTGAACTTCTAAGACTCCCCCCGTGTCCCACTTCTTCTTCTGATCTTCTGAAACATGGTATCTCGGTGGTGCTTTTTTCCATCAGATTTCTGGTCCCGGTGTTTATTCTTCAAAAATTATGAAACATGCAAAATAAGATAAAATAACATAAGAGATGCATCATAACATGAAATATATCAATAGTGATGCAAAATGGACGTATCAACTCCCCCCAAGCTTAGACCTCGCTTGTCCCCAAGTGAAGCTGAACTCGGTAAACATGACCACCGGATTATGGAGTGAAGAGTCGATAAATAAAATACGGACAAGAAGCATCACATTTACCTATCCACCAATCATTATAGACAGCAACTTCCTCTCATATGACATAACCTGAAACGAGTAATGGGAGTCACAAACAAATATGCAAAAGAGAAAATCAAAATTGGTGATGGCAAACTTCATTCTTGGTCACAGAACATTTAATGATATCATACTTATCTTAGGTGAAGTCTTTATAACAAGGCTTATATTGTAGAGCTTAACATGTTTAATTATAACAATCCTTTTACAGTGATTCATAGCTTTCAAAGTAATATTCATTCAGATAATAAAGCATGTGCTAAACAAAGAAGGATAGAAAACATGATTGAAAAAATCAACATATAGATGGTGAGATCACAACAACTCAAATGCTTGCCGGGGACTGAAAGGAATGGGTTTACTGACTCAACATAAATGTAAAAGATAGGTCCTTCGCAGAGGGAAGCATCGATCACTCATGTGATAGAGCTTTTATTTTAATAAACAGAGGTATAAAATGCATGACACTCCTCCCATCCATCTTACACAAACCATGGCTAACCGAATCCTCGGGTGCCTACCAACAATCACAAACCATGGAGGAGTGTCTAATTTTGAGAGATGTATGCAAGTGTCAACGAAGGGTAAACAGAAAATACAGTACATCACAAGCAAACTAGACTTCATAAGAGCGGCTCCCATATGAAGGACGCAACTGGTGTAGAAGGTCATCCCTCGAAATCTTTTGTTTACAAGATTATGCTTTGACTGATAAATCAGGGGCAAAAATAATGAAGAGAATTTGTGTATTAGTTTGGGGTTGGGCATCCGGCTTCCATCTCTTCTAGCATTTGGATAAGCGGATGAAGCCACTAGTCTAGGTGTTTGAAGTCCAATCAACAAGTGAGATAAAGATTCTCTATTGACGTCCTCATGAGCAAAAACGGAAACACAAACCACGAGTAATTTTGAAAGTTTTAAAGGTAGCACATGAGCAATTTACTTGGAGTGGCGGTGAAATACCACATGTAGGAAGGTATGGTGGACACAAATGGCAAGGCTTTGGTTCAGGGTTTGGATGCACGAGTAGAGCTCATACTCAGTACAGGATTTTGGCTAGCAAGGCTGGGTAGCAAGCATAAGAGTTGAGGGAAAACAAACAAATATACATATGATGAAACCACTCATGAAATCTTTATTGAAATCCCAAGCGATCTTAACTTGTGAATACTAAGTTTATGAGCTAATAGGCAAACTCCTCTTTATTATGCTAGAATCTCAAATATTATTTCTACTGACCCAAGCTAAGTTTGCCAAAACCAACTAGATTGACTTGATGATCTCTAGAGTGATAACTAAATACTAACAACAAGCTTAACCATATGACAGAAATTGAAAACTAACATAATGTGTGCAAAAAGTAAATGATGAAACTTCTCATTAATATTTCAAACTGGCAACTCACACCAATGGATACAATGATGACAAACTAAGGAGAGATACTTCCATACCGCAAACCATCCTATATGATAATTTCTCTACTCATGATATGACTCTACTAAAAAAGTAAAAATATGAAAGATAGTGATGTGATACCGTGGCACTCCCCACAAGCTTGGAAGAAGCCGAGGGGATGCCAAAACCAATGACGAATTATTTCTTCGGTGGCACTCCCCCCACTCTTCCTTAGATTGAGAGCTTCCTTCATCTGCACGGTTAGAACGATTGATATCCCACGTAGAGGGAATATCCCTATGGGGCACCTTTTTGTACTGATAATCATGAATTAATGTGTGGAAGTAGTTCTTGACGCCCGCAGTAGGTGTCCTCGAAGCTAAGGAGTGACGTGGAACCTTCCCTCCGGTGCTCATCTCCGCGCCTCTCTTGAGCTTCAAGGGATTAGCCACCACTTTAATGCTTGTGATGGTGGCATGTGGATGCACTCGTGGGTTTTCTTCTACATCTCCTTCAGCTCCACTCTCGATCTCCTCCTCCGGCTCCAGGTCTTGGATATCATCTTCCTTTGGTCCCTTCCCCTTGTTGTCGTTGGCGGAGACCATGATGCTTCTAAAACAAAAAACAGATCGTGGCAGAAACAGCTCGAAACAGAAACACGACGAGAAAACGATATACGAACCTCGGGGGTCCGGGGGATTATATAGCAAAAAGTTTTATAACGAAAGGAAAGTCCAGGTCGAAAATGAGTCGGAGAGGGGCTCTGGGGCGCCCACACCATACGCTAGCACGACCAAGGGTGGGCATGCGCCACCCCATGGTGTGGAGCCTCCGGGCTCCGTCTCCGCCTCGTTTCCGGCTCATAATTTTTCATATTTTCCAAAAACAGTAAAAATAAAAGTTGGAATATGTTTCGCGAATGTTTTGTTACCAAAACTGATATCTATTCAAAAACTGACTCTGTAGTTTCTGAAATATGATTCTTAATAAATTCCTTCGGGATAATGGCTCGAATACAATCAACATTTTCGTTGTAAGGATCTCCAGAAATATAATGCTTGAGTCATTTTCCATTCACCACTTGTGAAGTGTTGTCTTCAAGGGAAACAATTTTAATTCCCCCCGAACGATATACCTCTTCGATAACAAAAAGTTCTTCCCATCTCGAGAGTAATTTTCCTACAAAAAATCTGAGACGAAACCTATACAATAGCACTTTCTCACCAACATGAAATTCTCTTTTAATAATTCTCTTATCGTGCCACCTTTTAACTTTCTCTTTAAAGAGCTTAGAATTTTCATATGCTTCACTCCTCCATTCATCTAAAAAACTTAAGTCAAGCAACCTTTTCTCACCAGCAAGTTTAAAATCTCTATTTAGGTCTTTCACTGCCCAATAAGCATTGTGTCCTATTCTAGAGGCAAGTGACAAGCTTTTCCATAAACCATCTTATAAGGATACATGCCCATGGGATTTTTATAAGCAGTTCTATAGGCCCACAGCGCATCATTTAATTTCTTAGCCCATTTTTTTTCTAGATTTGTTAACTGTCTTTTGCAAAATAGATTTGATTTCTCTATTTGATAACTCTACTTACCCACTAGTTTGAGGATGATAGGGTGAGGCAATTCTATGATTAACATCATATTTGTCAAGAGTCTTTCTAAAACCACCATGAATAAAATGAGAACCCCCATCAGTCATAAGATATCTAGGCACACCAAACCTAGGGAAAATAATGTATTTAAGCATTTTTAATAAGGTTTCCATGAGCACTTTTAGTAGGTATAGCTTCTACCCATTTAGTAACATAATCAACAGCAACAAGAATATGAGTGTAGCCTTATGAAGAAGGGAAAGGACCCATAAAGTCAAAACCCCAACAATCAAACAGTTCAATAACAAGAGAATAATTCATAGGCATTTCATTACATCTAGAAATATTTCCAACCCTTTGACATTGATCACAAGATAAAATAATCTTTCTAGCATCTTTAAAGAGAGTAGGACAATAAAAACCTGATTGTAGAACCTTATGTGCAATTCTATCTCCAGCGTGATGTCCTCCATAAGCACTACTATGACATTTTCTCAATATCTCTCATTGTTCATTTTCAGTAACACATCTTCGCATAATACCATCAATACCTTCTTTATATAAGTGTGGGTCATCCCAAAAATAATTCCTCAAATCATAGAAGAATTTTCTTCTTTGCTGAGCTGTAAAGGTAGGAGGCAAATACTTGGAAACAATAAAGTTAACATAATCAGCATACCATGGACTCTCTTGAGAGCTCACTTTTATTGCAGCTAACTATTCATTAGGAAAACTATCATTAACAGGAATAGGGTCATCAGGGATATTTTTTAATCTAGACAAATTATCAGCAACAGGATTTTTAGCATCCTTCCTATCCACAATATATAAACCAAACTCTTGTAAAAGAAGCACCCATCTAATAAGCCTAGGCTTAGCATCTTTTTTTCCATAAGGTACTTACTAGTAGCATAATTAGTATGAATAGTAACTTTAGAATGAACAATATACTGCCTAAATTTATCACAAGCAAAAACTACAGCTAGGAACTCTTTCTTAGTGGTAGCATAATTCTTTTGAGCAGCACCAAGAGTTTTACTAGCATAATTAATAACATTTAACTTCTTATCTATCCGCTGTCCAAGAACAACACTTACAGCACTAGCATCACACATAATTTCAAATGGTAAATTCCAATCAGGTGGTTGAACAATAGGGGAAGATATTAAAGCCTTCTTTAAAATTTCAAAAGCGTCTTTAAAATCTTCATAAAAAACAAAAGGTACATCCTTTTGAATAAGATTAGTAAGAGGCTTTGATATTTTAGATAAATCTTTAGTAAACCTTCTATAGAAACCAGCATGACCAAGAATACTACGAATACCTTTGACATCCCTCGGATAGGGCATTTTCTCAATGGCTTCAACTTTAGCTCTATCAAATTCAATACCTCTTTCAGAAATTTTATGTCCAAGAACAATTCCTTCATTAACCATAAAGTGACATTTCTCCCAATTAAGAAAAAGATTAGTCTCCTCATATCTCTGCAAAACTTTATCAAGATTCTGCAAACAATTATCCAAATAAGTTCCATAGACGGAGAAATCATCCATGAAGACTTCCACAATTTCTTCACCAAAACCATGAAAGATAGCAGACATGCATCTTTGAAAAGTAGTAGGAGCATTACATAAACCAAAAGGCATACGTCTACAAGCATAGGTTCGATAAGGACAAGTAAAAGTTGTTTTCTCTTGATCAAGCTTTCTAACCGCAATTTGAGAGAACTCAGAATAACCATCAAGAAAGCAGAAATGAGTATTCTTAGACAGCCTCTCTAACATTTGATTGATAAAAGGCAAAGGATAATGATCTTTCTTAGTAACTTTGTTAACCTTCCTAAAATCAATGCACATCCTATAACCAACCACTACACTTTGAGGAATAAGTTCATTATTTTCATTTGGCACAACAGACATCCTCCTTTCTTAGGGACACAATGCACAGGACTAACCCATCTACTATCAGCAATAGGATAAATAATACCAGCATCAAGGAGTTTCAATACCTCGTTTCTTACCACATCCTTCATCTTAGGATTTAAACGACGTTGATGTTCAACAACTGGCTTTGCATCAGGTTCAATATTAATAGCGTGCTGACATATAGCATGAGAAATCCCCTTCAAATCATCAAAGAGTATAACCAATAGCACCTCTATGTTTCCTCGATATTCCCAATAGTCTCTCCTCTTCTTCACCAGAAAGTTTAGAACTAATAATAACTGTATATCATTTCTTATCATCAATATGAGCATATTTAAGATTGTTAGGCAAAGGATTTAAATCAAAAACAGGATCCACCTTCGGTGGTAATGTGGTACCCAAGTCTTCCACCGGTAAATTATGTTTCAGCAACGCTGGCTGATGTAGGAAAATCTCGTCAATTTCATTCCTTTCTTCCATAAAGACACCACTTTCGTGGTATTCCATGTATTGCTGCAAAATATTGTTAGGAGCAAGAGCAATAGCAGCCAATTGTTCAACTCTATAATTCTCATTAGGTAATTCAGCTTCATAAGGTGCTTTAGCAAATGTGGAGAAATTAAATTCATAAGACTCTCCATCAAACTTTGTAAGGATTTTCTCCTTTTTACAATCTATAACAGCACCACAAGTGTTTAAGAAAGGTCTACCAAATATAATAGGACAAGTATCACTAGCAGAAGTGCCTAGTACTAGAAAATCAGCAGGATGTTTAGTTTTACCACATAAGACCTACACATCTCTAACAATACCAATCGTAGAAATAGTTTCCCTATTATCTAGTTGAATAATCACATTATTGTCTTCAAGTTTACAAGAACCAATTTCATGATGATTTCTTTATAAAGATCATACGGAATAGCACTAGAACTAGCACCAATATCACACATACCATAATAGCAATGATCACATATCCTAACAGATAGCACAGAAACACTAGGTTTCCTAGATTTACTAGGATGAGAGACAATATTAGAAGCATGTTCACAAAATATAATGTGTCCCTCTTCTACATTTTCACAAACAAGGTCCTTTACTATTGCTACTTTAGGTTCTATAGTTATTTGTTCCACAGGTTCTACAAATTTCCATGCACTTTTATTAACCACACTAGCGAACATAGAATGTTCTTTTACCTTAGCAGGGAAAGGCATTTTCTCAATATAAGGTTCAGGCACAATAGAATCAACGGTATGAACTTCTATATCTCTAGCAGGAACACAATTAACAGTATCTTTATAAGGTGCATGGTACTTGTCCCATTCATTTTTAGGAATATCAATATAAGAAGCAAAAGCCTTATATAAGTTTGAAGAAACTTGAGAATCAAGACCATAAACAATATTAACGTTATGAAAATCATCGGATGACATAAAAGTTTTAATGCATTCATAATCATAATTTATACCTGACTTTCTACCTTTGTCATTCTTCCATCCTTCAGTGTTTTCTTGAATACGGTCAAGAAGATCCCATTTAGCTTCATCCTTCATACGTGTAAATGATCGAGAACAAGAAGCATCCAATAAATCCTTATCATGAAGAGGAAGCCTTGCATAGAAATTATTTATAACAATATTACTGGGGAGCTCATGAATGGGGCATTTGAGCATTAGTAATTTCAGTCCCCCCCATGCTTGGGCAATACTCTCTTTGTCATGAGGCGAAAAAGTATATATATAAGTCCTATCTCTATGAATTTCAGTGGGAGGATAGAATTTAGAATAAAAGAGAGGCACGATTTCCTCTCATACAATAGTCTGGCTATTTTTCAGCAGTTTGAACCATTCAGCGGCTCGGCATGTCAATGATACAGAGAATAATTTCCTCTTCACTTGGCCCATTGTAATAAATGCACACTTGAACAACTCGCATAATTCATGTAAATATAGCAAATGATCACCAGGATGGACAGTTCCATCACCTGAATATCAGTTATTCCTAACATGTTTAACAATCTTTATAGGTATTTTATAAGGATCCAAATCATCAGGCGGTGGGTCACTTATTACCCTAGCAGTGGCAGCAGTGACCGCAAATAAGGACTCAAAAGGAGATCCAAACATAGTGTAATAAAGCAGTACATAGTAATAAAAACAACACTTACAACATAAGCTTCCTTTATAAATTCCACTTCTCAATAGCGCTTCACTCCCCGGCAACGGCGCCAGAAAATAGTCTTGATGACCCACAAGTATTGGGGGTGTATTGTAGTACTTTCGATAAATAAGAGTGTCGAACCCAACGAGGAGCAGAAGGTATTGACAAGCACTTTCGATGAAAGAATAATTGTAAATACTGAAAGATAAATTTGTAGGTTTTTTTTTGATATTGCAGATAAATAAAGTGCGAGTAAATAAAATGCAGTAATAATAATTGCAGCAAGTGACCCAATCCTTTCTTCAGCAAAGGACAAGCCGATGGGTTTACTTATGATTAACAAACGTTCTCGAGGACACACGGGAGGTTTCTGTCAAGTGCTTTTGTTCCATGCCGCTGAATAATCTTAGGTGTTTTGATAAGTGTTGTGTGGCTGAACCTATGATAATGTACCGACCCATCCAATACTAATACATACTTGTGATTATACCCCTTGCAAGCATCCGCAACTACAAGAAAGTAATTAAGAAATTAATCTAACCACAGCTTTAAACTTCGGGATCCTACGCTCCCTCGTGTAATGGTTTTCTAACGGTGGTTTAGGTTTCTGTCACTCCTGCAACCCCATAATTAGTAGCCAAATACACGATGCATTCCCCTAGACCTATAAATGGTGAAGTATCATGTAGCCGACGTTCACATGACACCACTAGAATAATAACACCACAACTTAAATATCGAACATTAAATAATACTCAACATTACTTCACTACTAACAACTTGACTTCTCCCATGTCCTCAAGAACAACACAAACTAATCACAAGACATCATATGTATCATGATAATAGGTGATATAAAGGATGATAACAATCTGGTCATAAAGTGCAAACACCGATAAATCTCACAAGCATCAACTACTAACAAGTAATCCACATCGGGAGAGAGATCTAATGTAAAACAACGCTAGAGGCCCCTAATTTTTACAGCGGGATGACGGTGGATGATGAGGGTGATGGTTATGGTGGTGATGATGATGATGATGACGACGATCTTGATGATGTACGGAGTGATGACGGTGACGATGGCGGTGATTTTCCCACTCCGGAGAGGAATTTCCCCGGCAGATTTCTCCCTGCTAGGGAGCTTTGCTCTGTAGGGTGTTTTCCACCCCGAGGCGGCGGAGGAATAATTCTTCGGCGATGGTATGAGGCTTAGGGTTTCCTGGGGCCCAAGTACGTGAAAGATATCCCCCAAAGGTGGGCCAGGGTGGCCACACCACTTGGTGGCGCCCCTCTGGCTCCTCTTCTGGCTGGACTCCTCCTCTGAACTTCTAAGACACCCCCGGTGTCCCACTTCTTCTTCCGATCTTCTAAAATATGGTATCTCGGGGGGTGCTTTTTTCCATCAGATTTCTGTTCCCAGTGTTTATTCTCCAAAAATTATGAAACACGCAAAATAAGATAAATATAACATAAGGGATGCATCATAACATCAAATTATCGATGAATAACATAAAATTATGATATAAAATAGTGATGGAAAATGGAATATCAGGGGGGAGGGACAGCACTAGATATTTTCACATTATAGCCAATGGTAAACACATGAAAAAGAAAAAAATTCAGCTTGAGCAAGATGAAGGAACCATTGTGGGCCAAGAAAATATCAAAGTTTTTACTTCAGAATACTAAAAAAAGTTGTTCGGAGCATCAGCTCCTTCTTGTTTTTCTCTTGTAGAATCTAGGATTGAGGATGTGCCTCAGGTCTCGGATGTTGAGGATGACCTTTGACATCTCCTTTTACGGAAGAGAAGGTGTGTAATGCTAATTTTCTAATGGAGCATAACAAAGCGTCCGAACCTGACGGGTTTCTAGCGGAGTTCTATCAGGTGTTTTGGGATGTTATCAACGTTGACTTGATGGACATGTTTGCACAACTGCATTCAGGGGATCTACCATTGTTTAAATTAAATTTTGTTGTCATCACCCTTTTACCCAAGAAACTTGATGCTTGCAGAATTGAGTAGACCCACTTTTATTCATAATGTGAGTTTTAAGATCTTCACAAAGGTGGGAACAAATAGGGTCACAAATATTGCACAAAAAGTGATTAGACCTTCTCAATCTGCTTTTTTACCTGGTAGAATTGTCTTGGAAGGAGTTGTGGTTTTACATGATACTATCCACAAACTTAATAGAAAGAAAATGGATAGAGTTATTTTCAAAATAGATTATGAAAAGGCATATGATAAAGTCAATTGGTCTTTCCTACAACATGCTCTTCGCATGAAAGGTTTCTCACATGAGTTGTGCGATTAGGCGTCCAGGTTTGTTCAGGGGGAGTGTTGGAATTCGAGTTAGTGATGATATTGGTCACTTTTTCTAGACTTTGAAAGGTTTAAGGCAAGGGGATCCGTTATCTCCGATCCTTTTTAACATAGTTTTTGATATGTTGTTCATTCTTATTGCTCGGGCAATGGAGGATGGACAAGTTGGACGTCTTATTCCTCATTTAGTTGAAGGTGGACGCCCTGCTCTCCAATATGATGATGACACTATTTTGTTCCTTGAGCATGATTTGGAGAAGGAAATGAACATAAAATTAGTTTTATCTATTTTCAAGCAGTTGTCTAGTTTAAAAATTAATTTTCACAAGAGTGAGATCTTCTCCTTTGGAAAGTCCAAAGATTTTATGGCTGAGTACCAATAGATCATTGGATGTGAAATTGGTATTCTCCCATTTAGGTATATATAGGAATTCTAATTCACCATCAGAAGCTTCTTAACAGACAATGGAAGCATATTGAGGATCATTTTGAACAAAATCTCAGCACCTGGATTGAAAAATTGCTCTCAAATGGGGATAGACTGGTTCTAATAAACTCAGTCTTATCTAGTCTTCTGAAGTTTCTTTTATCTTTCTTCGAAGTACAAGTTGGGGTTATGAAAAGACTAGGTTTTTATAGATCTCGTTTCTTCTGGAAAAGTGACAAAAAAAGAAATATAGACTTTCTAAGTGGAATATCATTTTTCGGCCTGAAGATCAAGGTGTGCTTGGTATTGAGGTTCTTGGTATTAAGAACAAATGTCTTCTCAGTAAGTGGTTGTTTAAACTATTAACTGGGTATGGGGTGTGACTTGAGTTGTTGCACAATAAGTATATTAAGGATAAGACTCTTTTTCAGATTGAAGCAAAACCCACAGACTCATCTTTTTGGAAAGGGATTATGGGTGTTAGAAGAATCATATTTGAAAAAAATTCTTTCTCTCCTTGGGATGGGAAAGGAATAAGATTTTGGGAAGATCCATGGTTAGGGAACACTCCTCTTTCATTGCACTATCCAATTTTGTTCAACATCATTTGACAGAAAAATGTTTTAGTCTCTCATGTTCTTGGAGATGCACATCCGAACCTACAATTTACACATCCTTTATTGGGAGACAAATGGGATGCATGGTTAAATTTGGTAGAGAGACTTATGGTGGTCTCTTTATCTAATTCTCCTGATTCTTTTTCATGGAAACTAACACCATCGGGTGTGTTTTTAGTTAAATCGATATATGGCATTTGATGGATGAAATTGTGAGGTTCCTTCGCAAATATGTTTGGAAGTTGAAGGTAGTGATGAAAATTAAGTTTTTCATGTGGTTTCTTCATAGAAAAGAACCTTTCACAAAAGATAACTTGGCCAATCGTCAATGGACTCGTAGTAAATATGTGTCTTTTGTGATACATATGCAACCGTTCAACATCACTTTATCAGTTCTGATTTTGCAAACAAGATCAGGCGATTGTTCACTTTACTTTTAGTTTTAGCCCTCCCACCAGTAGTATTTCTAATATGTTTTGTCATTGGCTAGATGGAATTGACAAGATTACGAAATCTTCTATTCGTATTGGCGTATGTGCTTTTCTATGGACATTTTGGAATTGTAGAAATTGTGATATATTAAACAATGGGAGAGCTAGGAATTTTGCAGTTTGTTCATCAAACCACATACTGGATAAATATGTGGTCACATCTTCTCAGGACGTTTGGAGTCTGGTTGCACTCGGTTGATGGAGTTCGTTCGGGTTATCTTTAATAAGGGTGGCTGGTTGCACACTAGACGTTTTGACGAATGTATAGTGTTGTCTTTTCATCTTTATTTTTGTCACTGATTCATGTAGTCACTATTAGTGATCCGTAAACTGTATTAAGCCAGCATGCTACTAGTTTGGATACTTTTGTTGGTTTAATATAAAATCCATGTGCATCTACTAGATGCAGAGGCTGGGTTTTCCCCTTTTTCATAAAAAAATAATATTCGGATTGTTTCCTTTCATTCCAGCTCTCATTTTTCCATCGTTGTTTCCCTTGTGCCAACTTCAGCTACTCCATCACATATGGATGAAATGTTTATCATATATATTATCACTTTATCCCGTTTATCAGTTTCCTTCTAATTTATCTATTTCGGCAAAGGCTTTTGTATTCGCCGCTGCAGTTCAGAACTTTCTATCTTGGTCGTTTGGGGTACAAGCCATAGTAAGTATTCAGTGTTTGGCCACACAAATTTGAATGAAACCGACTAGGAACAGAAGAAGGTTCAAACGTAGGGTCTGAGTGTGTCTGGCTTATGTTGGGTGCTCTAGGCAGGTCCAGTTCGGGACCATTTTAAATATGAGTCCTGTTTGGGAACGAGTGGGCCGAATGAAGAGGCACGACGGGCGCTTGAGCCTAATTTACATGCCACAATCAGTACTCCCTCTGATTCATAAAAGTGTCACTCATTTTATATTAAGTTACTGATTGCCACTTTTTATTAATAGGAGGGAGTGCTGTTTTATTTAGCATTTTCTTTTCGTAGGTAACCCAGGCCCTCAAGGAAAAAAAGGCACACTCCCCTCAAACCTACTCCACTCGTTTCAAAATACTTTGACTTATATTTGTTCAAATATGGATACACCTACACTGGTAGAAAATAGGCATATAGTCCCGGTTCGCCAGGGCCAAAAGTCCCGACAGAGCAACCGGGACTAGCTATGCGCGACTAAAGACCCCCCCTATAGTCGCGCCGCTTACGAACCGGGACTAAAGGCCCGGCCACGTGGGCGGGTGGCGGAGCCGGGGGGCGGAGGACCTTTAGTCCCGGTTGGCCACCTGAACCGGGACTAGACTTTATTTCGTTATTTCCATAATTCATTTGGGTTTCTAATTATTTTTCACACCAATTTTTCTCTCCCTTTTTTTCACTCCCTTTTTTTTTTCAGAATTTGTATTATTTGCTTACCGTCTAACTACAATTATCTCTAGTCGAATTACTTACTCATGGTCAAACTTCCCGCTCGATCACCCATCCTCCCACTGCTCTAGCACTAGCACCACTAGCACGCTTAACTTCCGAATTCCATACCGTCCCGCATCCAAGTGTTTTGCACGAATGTATGTGATAGTAGTATCATATCAATCTTATTAACATGTTGGTCGATGCCACATTTCTTTATTGTTTGAATTTCAAATAAATCTTTTAATAAACAAAAGTAATGATGTAATTAATAATTTTGAATAAATAAATAAACATTAACTTTTTAATTTGTATTATTTCTAAAAATACTATTAATATATCAAAATATTCAGAAAATAAAACTAATTCATTTTTAAATCTTAAAAAATACAAATAATATATCAAAATATTCAGAAAATAAAACTAATTCATTTTTAAATCTTAGAAAATACAAATAATATATCAAAAAATTAAGAACAATAATACTAATTCATTTTAAAATCTTAAAAATACAAATAATATATGAAAAAATTAAGAAAAATAATACTAATTCATTTTAAAATCTTAAAAATACAAATAATATATCAAAAAATTAAGAACAATAATACTAATTCATTTTAAAATCTTAAAAATACAAATAATATATCAAAAAATTAAGAACAATAATACTAATTCATTTTAAAATCTTAAAAATACAAATAATATATGAAAAAATTAAGAAAAATAATACTAATTCATTTTAAAATCTTAAAAATACAAATAATATATCAAAAAATTTAGAACAATAATACTAATTCATTTTAAAATCTTAAAAATACAAATAATATATCAAAAAATTAAGAACAATAATACTAATTCATTTTAAAATCCTAAAAATACAAATAATATATCAAAAAATTAAGAAAAATGAAACTAATTCATTTTTAAATCTTAAAAAATACAAATAATATATCAAAAAATTAAGAAAAATAATACTAATTCATTTTAAAATCTTAAAAAGACAAATAATATATCAAAAAATTAAGAACAATAATACTAATTCATTTTGAAATCTTATAAATACAAATAATATATCAAAAAATTAAGAAAAATAATACTAATTCATTTTAATACTGGATGAACAGATATATAGAAACTGTAGTTTTTCAGTTTTGTTTTCTTGATGTGTTTTTGTTTGTTTTCTTGATGTGTTTTTGTTTTTGCTTGTTTGTTTTCTTGATGTGTTTTTGTTTGTTTTCTTGATGTGTTTTTGTTTTTGCTTGTTTGTTTTCTTGATGTGTTTTTGTTTGTTTTCTTGATGTGTTTTTGCTAGGAATTAATATAGAATACAACACAATCACACATTCATAACATAGTCTTACGATCACACATAACACACAAACATAAGTCAATACTAATAAGATATCCATTACATATATATACTAAGATACCCATTACATGCATATATATCGAACGCCTACATCTATGGCTCCGTCGAGTAGATGCGGAACAACTCGTAGGAGACATATGCATCTATGGCTGCATACTTGATGTTCGTCATGTCCAGTGGGGTCTTCTCCCAATAGAAGTGATCGCTTCGGGGGAAACCAGACTTCATGGATTCGTAGCCCTCGTGGATGAGGGCAGTTGCCATGCGAGCCATCCCGGTGTTTGGCCCGTTCAATTGGATAAGATCCTGAAGATCAATGTAGTGATCTTCAGGTATCACAATACCCAAGCGCCTCAACTTCGGACGGTCTTGCGTAATGTCAACGCTGCAAAAGTCATATCCCTTGTTGACAAGAAAATCAACAAGGGCCGGAGAATGCTTCGAACTACTGCAACAACAAAAATATCAATGTGTTAGATATGTTGCAACACATGTATTCTTCACATGCAACAAACAAATCGAAGATGCATGCAAGATTGGACGTGTAGTGCGTTACCTTGACCATTGGAAGATCAAAACCGACTCCTTGTACGCAATCTGGATGATGGCAACATCCCGTTGATCCGCTGTATATTCCAGATCAAGCCCGAAGAATCGGTGTTCATCGGGAGAGGAGGAGTAGAGATTGGTCAAATAACCAAGAGCACCGGCCAGCCGATCGCAACTGGTTGTGTAGCACACGTTTAGAAGCTTGCCGCATGGTGTCGGACCACTGTATGTCTCCCAAACTTCAGCCATGGTGGTGTGCTTGGAGAAGATCGAAGAGATGGAAGACACAGAGAAGAGAGGAGGAAGAAACAAAGAGACTCCGACGCGCACTGTGGAATGGCGCCCTTCTGCCTCACTCGCGAAATAAAAACCGCCGCGCGGGAGGCGAGCAGTTTGATCTTTAGTCCCGGTTGGCCACGCCAACCGGGACTAAAGGACCAATAGTCCCGGGCGGCCAGGTCAACCGGAATTAATGCCCTCCACGCACCTCAACGCGCTTCCCAACCCGCGACGTATGACCTTCTGTCGCGGGTCTCCTCCCGACCCGGTACTAAAGACTCATTAGTCACGGTGCGCAACGTTTGGGGACTGATGGGGGCGTATGGAAGGCCTTTTTTCTACCAGTGCTAGAAATTAAAACTTGAAATACGAAGTAGTGTGCATTATAAAGTGGACGAAGGGAGTAAGTATTTGGGAACAGATAGATTAAAAGGTAATCTAGGGACACGAATACATGATTTGGTACTCCCCACGCGATTCCAAAAATAAATAAATAATCTGATACTTCTAGACACACGGCCTGCTACCCACCGTGCACTTTATTTGACCGATGTTATGTGTAATCTGGTCCAGTACACGGGTAACACTACATTGTTCGGAATACTGATAACTTTGTATGGTTACAATCGGGAGTAACATACATTAGTAACATACAAGTGGTGTCATGCAAAAGTTTGTAGACTCATATTGCATTGAATGTGTGATGTTATGATAGCTTGCCATGTTACCACAACCCTCTCTCACCTCATTAAATGCTTGCCACATCATATTTTTTGCCTATATGTCATCTATGTAACTACTCAAATTAGTCCCATTATGACCGGTGTTAGAGCACACATAGTGGGGCGCTTAAATAGAGGCATTAGTGATTAATCCCGATCATTTTTGTAACATCCCAATTTTGCTAAACTAGGGTGTTTGGTGTGTGTTCATCTCATACATGCATGAAACAAAAATTTAAATCATGTTTTAACCAATTTAAAACTTGAATTCAAATGGTTTGAGAAAATTCCCACAAAAAGTACTTAAAAGGGGTTCCAAAATTTTGTATTGAAAAGTATTTCAATTTCACCAAAGCAATACATGGTGAGGTTGGAAATTTTATAAGCTTTCCAAAAGTTATTTTTGCCAAATTTTCTGTTTGCAAAAAGGTCCCCAAAACATCTGTTTAAGTTCTGTTTTCAAAACTGCAGGGGCTTCTTTGTAATTTCTAGGAAAATTTGGGGGTTATCGAAAAATGCCTTTGTCTTCTACCTCCGGCCGGGAAGCAGCTCCGTGGCACCGCTCCTGCCGTCGATCCCGCGAGGGGATCCTCGCCGTTGCCGCTTCCTGAGAGGGAGGATAAGGCCTCCACCCTCTCCCTCTCCCTCGAACCCCCTCCTCTCCCTGTATCTTCACCGGCCGAACCCAAACCCTAGTTCCCGCCGGCCGCCGCGAATCCCTCCCGTCTCCGGCCACACCGCGACGGGCCGAGGTCACCGTTGGAACCGCCTCGCCTTACTCCTCTTCCTCGAGTACGGGTGGGTGCTAAGAGGGCCGCACGGAGGAGAATTTCGTTGTCGTTCTCCCGTCCGGCCGACGGCCGCCGTGGATGATTCCGGCGAACTCGGTCGCCCCCTCGCCTTCTCGTCTGCCTCAGCACCTTCGACGAGCTCCGGTGAGCATCCCGGTACCTCCCGTTTGCTCCCTACCCATCTCCATCTCCCGGCCGTCGTGCCCCACCGTCCGCCGCCGCGGAGGTCGCCGCCGGCGAAGCTCCGGCGACCGTTTGGTCGTTCCGCCACCACCCCCAGGTTCCTCTCGACGAGGGGGAGCTAATGGTGCCAAGGGATTCCAACATCGCGCGCCAAATTCTCCGATTCGAGTCCTCCTGTGAAGATCATATTAGGGTGATGTCACAGTGACATCATCATGATGTCATTTCCCTGTTTTTCTCTTTTCCAGAAAATGATTAATAATTACAGAATATGAGTAATTTTGTAAAATCAATAATTAATGTTTTATAGATCATAAAAATAAAATAAAAATATGGTTATGCTCAGAAAAATATAAGCTACCCAAATATACCATTTTCATATATGTTTGACCAAGTTGAAAAATGAGTATTTTAATGTTGTTTATTCATTTAAAAATAGAAACATAAGTTTTTATTCACTAAATTTAGAAAATTAAAAGTTATATACCAAATTGCTCAAAATAACAATTGCAATCTAGTTATGATGTTTTCAACCTCATTTGAGCAACTAAAATGGTACTCACTTCCATAATCGCCCGAAAACCCCCTCCGGGGTCTATTTCGGGACTTTTTCAGTAAAACTGCATATTTGACATACGAACCCTAGCAACCCTATCTACATGCTTAGGGCTTTATTTCAGTGCATTAACTTGCTCATGCATACATATTGCGCATTGCATCGATGCCATGTTTGATTGTTGTTTTTCTCTTCCGGTGTTGTTTCCCCCTCGGTAGAACGTGACTCCGAAGAGAAGGCCAGCAACCCAATGACGAATACTTGATCTTAACCGACAAGTCAAGCACTTATTCCTGAAGACTTTATCTGGTTTTCTTATAACCAAGGCAAGCATAACCTCTTATCTGCTCATATATGGTTTTCGAAGTGTTTTGGAATCTCGTATATTGCATGCGGTTCAAAGTATTTATGGTCTTAGATAGAGTTCTCCTATACTTATTGCATCGCCTAAATATCCTGATCCACTGCTCCTAGCAGCTATAGGTTTGTTTGTGCGCGCTCTGCTAAACCCTGTGAGTCTTGCTTAGCCATGCTTAGTGGTGATCTGATCCATCCGGTTGATGAATCTGGTCAATACGTGAATCTATTATGTCATGTTGTTATGATTTTAATTAACCTTGATAACTTGACTAAATACTGGCATGGATGTCAGGCCACAATGGGTTGTGGCGTTTTGTCATGTTCATGCCCCTAGGAGCGAGTTCTCGCCTTCGAAGCCAAGACTGAGCGTGCAACCACACGCGGGGCCTAACAGACCGCGCTCGACTAACTAACTTGTTTGGCCACGTCCATGAGTCACGTAGTTTGATCTTTCCATCTGCGTGTGAGTCAGAAAACGATTTGGAGAAAACTTAGGGCGTGACCGGGACAAGTGATGGACGTACTCGGATCTTGATCCCGACTCACAGAACAGGTGCCGTCAGGAGGTGGCCAACTCCCTGTTGACGGGGTGGCCCTGTTTGGGTTGACTCATGGATAGGGTCGATCAAGGTAAAGGTCGTGGCCAGCCACCCTCTGCCGCGCTCCATGGACGAGCGTACATGTGGCGTTAAGAGTCGGATGGTACGTGTGGGTAAAGTGTACCCCCTGCAGGGATAAATCTCCTCGAGAAGCCGTGTCCACGGTTACGGACGACTTGGCAACGGATTCTGTGATCATAGATAACTTCAACGGAATGACTAAAACTTGTCAACCATGATTGAAGGGTGCCTCCTCGGAGATGCCGAGAGGGGTGATCCTTATAGCATGAGTTAGTGTGGGAATGAGAAGGACTTGGTGGAATACAAGAAGATGATGATCTCAGTAGTTGAATAGCTTTCTCATCTGTTTTGAAAACACTCTCTGAGACGTGCTATTCTTCCTCGATTTCAAAAACAAAGATTGCTTTACGCAAAACAGCCTTCATAAAACCCTTGCTAAAGATAGCAGATATATAATAGGTTAATTAAGTCTTGTTGAGTACCTTCCGTACTCAGGTTTGCTTAATTTTGGTTCAGGTGGAGTTCCTCACTTCGGTGGTGATTCAACGTGGACATCGACGAATAGTTTGGGGTTCCCAGGTAGCAGCCTGGAATCTATGGGCTGGGACGTCGCCTTATGTTGCGGCCTCTTAGGCCTTTTTGGTTCTTGTTGATTAGCAACATAAATTGCCTTCCGTTGTCTGATGTAATGTTGGGTCGTGTGACCTATGTTTGTAAGCTATACTCTAGTATTACTTCCTTAATAAAGCTTCATGTTTAGAGTACCGCTTTGATCGGTTGTTGGTTTCGAGCTCATTATTATACAGTTTTGGCTATGCCTGCATAGTTGTCGCAGTCGAGGGGTTGTGGAGCCGATGATCCATGTTCGAGCCCGCCTGTCGATGTGATCGGCCTGGGGCGAGGTAACCCCAGTAACCCTCGATTGTTGTTGCACTTTCTGGACACATAGCATCTCTGCATAGCTTTGGTCCCGTTTCCTTCATTTTCATTCGATTCGTGGACGCTTTGATATGCATAGTTGGTTATGACTAGCATGGGTACAAGGAGTAGTAGACTGGGGATCCGGACTACGTGCCGATGAATCCAGTCTGCCTGCCGTTGTTTGTTGCGGCCGGGGCTGGTAACCCTGAAGCCCTTGTGAGTCCATGGCTAGGAGCACATAACAGTATGTATATCTCTGGGTCCGGGGTCGTGACAAGTCTTGGTATCAGAGCAGGACTGCCTGTAGGAAAACCTTACTGCTTGGTCGATGTTGAGTCTAGTCTTTGTGAAAACTACTTTGAAACTTCAAATGGATTGTGAAAACCTTCTTAGGATTCTTTTTACTCCTTATCTGGTATCGCTCTAAACTCTGGGTCATCTTACCTGTTTTGATTTAAAAAGGTTTTGCTATCTCTTCGAGTCATTCAAAAACCTAGGTGCCTTCTTTGGCAAGGACGTCTTTTACCCAAGTTGACCTAGTGTTAAAGTTTCTAGAGTCGTGTGTGTTCCGTGTTCCGTTATCTCTTGTTGCAAATGGGAGATTTTCTTTCCATCATAATATCTCTGAGTTGTGTGGGTTCCATATATCCCTGTTCTAAAGTCTCTAGATCCTGAACCTCGAGATCTGCTTTCCATCTCGAATGTGTCCGTTATCCTCCGTTTAAAGTTCTTCCGGAGCTATCGTTGTCCTTCGAAAGATACTCTGTGATTGCTATTCGTAGTGTTCTTCGTGGCACTAAGATAGTAGTTACTCCTTTCTCAATGTTTTCAACCTTGGACTTGAACCGAAGGTCCCGGAATGTGCTGAATTCCAGTGGGTTGAATCGTGTGGTTTCTTAACTACCCGATGCTCACTCTATCAGTACAGGATGCTGACCTTTAACCCAAGTTCTGTTTCTTTGGATCCTGAAGAATTTGTTCTACCTCAGGATGGCTAGGTAATCTCAGCTCCAATAGCCATAGGTTTTCTCTAGGAATCAAAAGGATCACGACAA